>CM057450.1:159262500-160462500 GCA_016271365.2 Neoceratodus forsteri | reverse complement strand
CCCTAATCCTTACTACAGATGCATCCCTCTTGGGTTGGGGAGCTCACATGGGCGACCTCACCACCCAGGGAGGAATCTCTGCTCCACATCAACCTGTTGGAGCTCAGAGCAGGTTTTCTAGCACTTCAAGCTTTTTCCAAATCTGTTCAGAACAAGATTGTACAGGTCAGAACAGACGACACCACCACTACAATGTGGTACATCAACAAGCAAGGGGGCACTCGGTCTACGGCCTTGTGCACCGAAGCGATGAAGTTGTGGTCTCTGGCTTACTCCCTGAACACCTCCCTTACGGCAGTCCACCTCTCAGGCAAGGACAATGTCCTGGCAGATGCTCTCAGCAGGATTTCTCGGGGCCATCACGAATGGTCTCTGGATCCCCTGGTCTTGGGAGTAGTATTTGCCAGATGGGGCACCCTGCAGATAGATCTTTTTACAGCCCCAGACAGTCACCAACTTCCTCTTTTTTGCTGCAGGCCCCCAGTGTTGGGCTCACTCCCCCTAGATGCCTTAGCCCTCAGTTGGGAAGGGAAGTTTCTCTATGCCTTCCCTCCCTTCCCTCTCCTGTTCAAAGTGCTAATCAAAATCAAATCCCAATCCTACAAAGTCATTCTGATAGCTCCAGATTGGCCCAGACAACCCTGGTATCCACTCCTACTGTCCTTATCAGTCCATCCTCCCCTGTGCCTTCCCAGGAATCACAATCTGTTAACATGTGCCCACGGACGGGTTTGGTATCCAAATCTCAAATCTCTCAATCTCAAGGCTTGGTTCTTGAAGAGTTAGAGTTTGCTGATTTACACCTTTCCCAAGGTGTAATGGATATATTGAAGGCCTCAAGGAAGCCTTGCACCAGGGCTACTTACAATTCCAAATGGAAAAGGTTTTCCATATGGTGCTTGGAAAAGCACATTTCCCCAGACTGCTGATCTGCCCACAGTCCTGGATTACATGGTCCATCTGAATTCTCTGGGGCTGAGACCAGCTACCCTGAAGGTGCATTTGGCAGCTGTGTCTGCGTTTATTTCAGCAGGTAAATCCTCTTCTCTTTCAGCTCATCCTGTATTTTCCAAGTTTTTTAAGGGATTGCTTCACACCAACCCTCCATTCAGGGATCCTGCCCCTGCCTGGGATCTTAATGTTTGCATTGCTCAGCTTATGCAACCCCCCCCTTCGAGCCCTTGTCTTCAGCTGAGCTTAAGTACTTGACTTGGAAGACTGTATTTCTGGTAGCCATCACCTCTGCCAGGCGCATAAGTGAATTACAAGTGTTGTCAGTGGAGCCGGATTTTATCTCCTTTCACAGAGATAAGGTGATCCTCCGGACTAACAGGAAGTTCCTACCTAAGGTGGTTTCAGATTTCCACCTTAATGAATCTGTTTCTCTTCCAGTGTACGTCACTGACCACTCCTCCTCTGGTGAGAGGAGGCTGCACAGCCTAGATGTGAAGAGAGCCCTTAGTTACTATGTAGAGCGTACCAAGGGTCACAGGTTTGACTCCCTCCAACTGTTCCTCACTTATGGTGGGGTTGGTAAAGGGAAGCCAGCCACTAAAAGATCCATTGCCAGGTGGATTGTCTCTTGTATCCAATTCTGCTACCAAAAGTTGGGTAAAGTTCCCGCCTCAGGCCTGAGGGCTCACTCTACCAGAGGTACAGCTGCTTCTCTGGCTAGTGCCAGAGATATTCCTATTCTAGAAATATGTCAAGCAGCTACCTGGAAAACAGTTCACACTTTTACTAAGCATTACTCCCTGGACATCCAGGCTAGGAGTGATGCTCGGTTTGGCACAGCTGTCCTTCAGAGCCTATTCCCTAAGTAGGTTCTGTCCCTCCTCCATGGGGAGGCTGTGTAGTCTGCAATTGTCATAATATAGCAAGACTTCATGTTGTTTGAAGAAAAAATTACTCACCTTAGTAATGTTATTTCTTCTAATGGAGTCTTGCTATATTATGACCTCCCTCCCTACCCCTTTCAGAATCTCTGTTTTGGGATGTGGGTGGGCTTTACAGGGTTGGCACTTCATTTATGTCCACCTTGTTGTTTTGACATCCTCTCTTTTGGGGTGAATTGGTGTTGTGTTTTTCATTTTTGGGGTCTCCTGACTTGAGTCTTTGTTTGAGACCAGGAAATGTGTGGTTAGGTTAGTAGCCAGTTGGCTAGTGTAGGTTTACAGGTTCCACACTGAACCTTAGTGAGTTTTAGCTCGTAAAGATCTGACAGTTTGTTTGAAGCACAACAGACGGAGCTTCTTAACCGAGCTCGCGCTCAGAGTTCCATGCTTCATGGAAAGTTAACTATTTAATCTCCGGGGCAGTTCCAAGATTGGATCATACTGCAATTGTCATAATATAGCAAGACTCCATTAGAAGAAACAACAGTATTAAGGTGAGTAATTTTTTCTTACGAGTTCTGGGCAATGCCCTTCGGCCTTTCTCTAGCTCCCAGGGTCTTCACCAAATGCATGGCAGTGGTGACAACATTCCTGCGGCGCCGGGTGTACCCCTACCTGGACGATTGGCTGATTGCAGCCCCCTCCAGAGCGGAGGTGGAGCAGTCCAGAGATCTGGCCCTCCAGGTGTGCTCTCATGTTGGCCTCCTCATCAACAAGGCCAAGTCGGAACTTGTGCCAAAGCAGGTGATACAATTCATCGGGGCAGAGCTCGACTCTCTACGAGACAGAGCAAGGCTCCCGGCGGACAGGGCCGAGGTTCTTTCCTCCTTTGCCCAATCATTTTAAGGTTGGGCAGTCGCGCCCTGCCCGGGACTTCTGCGCCTCCTGTGCCTCATGGCAGCCTGCACCAGCGTGGTCCGTTGGGCCCACTGGTACATGCATCCCCTTCAGTGGGGACTGGCCAGCCATTGGTCACAGCAGTTAGATCCGTTGGATCAGCTAGCGACAGTGACCCAGGGGATGTGGAACGCTCTCCAGTGGTGGAACGTTCCAGCACATCTGCAGGACGGCATCCCGTTCATCCGTCCTGAGCCGACGGTCTCTCTGTTGACCGATGCCTCTCTGATGGGTTGGGGTGCCCAACTGGGGGAGCACAGAGCGCACGGTCTCTGGTCCCCTCGGGAGTCCCAATGCCATATCAACCTGCTGGAGCTTCGAGTGGTTCGTCTAGCCCTCACCGCCTTTGCTCCGTTTCTACGGGGTCAAGTGGTTCAGGTCCAGACGGACAACACCATGAACATGTACTACCTAAACCGCCAGGGCGGGACGCGCTCCATGCCTCTGTGCAGGGAAGCCCTCTGGATTTGGTCACTCGTGCGGAGCCTGGAGGCGGATCTCCTCGCCATTCATGTGGCAGGAGCCTCCAACACCCTGGCCGATGCCCTAAGCTGGATAGGGGCTGCGTCTCACGAGTGGTCTCTTCTGCCGGAGGTGGCACAAGATCTTTTCTCCCACTGGGGCACGCCTCAGGCGGACCTGTTTGCCTCCAGGGAGAATGCGAAGCTGAGACTGTTTCATGCCCGGCCCCTCCTCAGCAGGGCTCGCTGCAAGGGGATGCCTTCTCGAGGCCGTGGACCCGGGCCTCTTCTACGCCTTTCCCCCATTTCCCTTGATCCACAAAGTGCTTCTTAAGGCGAGGAGGGACAAGGCGCAGGTAATTTTGGTAGCCCCAGACTGGCCCCGCCAGTTCTGGTATCCAGATCTCCTCAGTCTCGGCTCCAGGCGCCCGAGGCGGCTTCCAGCCCGCTCGGACCTGATCTCAGTCAATCAGGGGAAGGTATTCCATCCGGACCTTCAATCCCTGCATCTGCCGGCTTGGTTCCTGAGCGGCTAGAGTTCCAGGCCTTGAGTCTTTCCGACGAGGTCCTCAGCGTCGTTGAGGCGTCCCATAAGGAGTCGACCAGAAAATGCTACGCCTTCAAATGGAAGAGATTCTCCATTTGTTGTCAGGGCAAGGGCCTGGACCCTTCCTCCTGTTCCTTGGCAAGCATTCTGGACTACCTGTGGTCCCTTTCTCAGGTAGGGCTTCAGTCGACGACCCTTAAGGTGCACCTGGCAGGCATCTCTGCTTACCGGGCGTGGGCCAGGGAACAGTCGGTGGCGCAGAAGGCGGTCGGGTGCTTTTTCAGAGGCCTTGATCACATACCCCCTCCGGTGCGAGAACCTCCACCTCCGTAGGATCTGCTGCTGGTATTGGCTAAGCTCATGGGCAAGCCATTCGAACCGATGTACAGGTGTGACATCTCTCACCTGTCGTGGAAGACTGCCTTCTTGGTGGCTATCACGGCAGCCAGAAGGATGGGAGAACTCCAGGTGCTTTCCATTGATTCTCCTTATCCAGTCTTCCACAGGGACAAGGTTGTCCTGCGCCTCCACCCGAAATTCCTTCTGAAAGTGGTGTCAGAGTTTCACTTTAACCAGGTGTTGACTCTGCCGGTATTCTACCCCAGTCACACCTCGGAGGCCGAATATAGGCTCCATACTTTGGACCCTAGAAGAGCGCTCGCTTATTATAAGGAGCGGACGACTGAAGTTCGGGGAGAGGTTTGCTGGCTGTTTGTCACCTACGCTGAAGCCACACCTGGCAGACCGGCAGCCAAGCTGACGATAGGCAGGTGGGTCACCTCCTGCATAGATCTCTGCTATAGGTTGGCGGGCATGGAGCTTCCCAGAGGGATAAGAGCTCATTCTACCCGCCATGCTGCTGCATCGGTGGCTGCTTCCAGGGACGTCCCTATCCAGGAAATCTGCAGGGCTGCTGCCTGGAAGTCAGCACACACCTTCATCACTCGCTACCACATCGACCTTGAGTCACGCCGGGATGCTGGTTTTGGGGCCTCGGTTCTCCAATCTTTATTTCCCAAGTATGGGGTGTGCGCCTTGCCTCCCTCCTCCCAGAGAACTGCTAGGAGTCTGCCAGACAGTGTGGATGAACAACATATACAGGTTACTCACCTGTAACAGGAGTTCTAGGAATGGTACATGTTGTTCGTCCACACGGCCCATCCGACCTCCCCGGCTTCGACACACAACCTGGCTTCCAGCGGGCTAGATTTGGCCTCATGGGGCGGAGCCGAGAGTTTTACCACCTGGGTGGGTGGGAGGAGCCAGCTTGAAGACCTTCCGGCAAGATTTAAAGCGGCAAGGAACCTGCCAGTCAGTGTGGATGAACAACATTTACCGTTCCTAGAACTCCTGTTACAGGTGAGTAACCTGTGTTTTCAGAGCGCTGATGCCAGTGACCCTTATGCTAATCTGTCATTAGATAACGGTTTTTTTTGGGGGAGGGTGTAATGGGAGGATTGAGCATGTTAAGGACTGCTCTCCTTCAGTTTGGGGGGGGGGCTTTATCGGAGGGACCAGAACCTGCAATGGTATTGGTGGAGGGGTTACAATCATGTTGTTTTTTGTGTTTTTGTTTTTTTCCTTTCTTTGTCTTTATGTCCAGTGGTGGGTAATCTGGTGAGAAGAGGGCCACTAGCCGCTATGAAGTGTACTTGTCTTGTAGGGAAGGGAACAGTAGCCACTAAGGTATTTATTTGTCATGTCACCATGTGACAGTTTGCCTGTAACACTTATGAGAGTTTTCAGCTCCGCCTTGGGTGGAAGCTTCAGTGCAAGTTGCGTGATTTTCACGGAAGGTCTGTAAAGATGCAAAACATCGTTGTTACCCACCACTATACATGTGGTGTGTGGTCAGACAAACCGCTGAGTGCATTGGTAAAGATGTACGCTATGAGATGTTCAAGGGTGGTGTTGATCTTGACTTCCCACTCTGGTAAGAGAGGATCACTCAGTTGTTTCTGGAGATAACCCCAGCCTGTCACAGCATCAGACAGCCTGGGCTTGGAAACAAACTATCTGTCGCCATTCTAGTCAAATGCATATTGTCCTAATTTTTTTTTTTTAATTACTGTGGTTTTCTTTTCATAGTGGTGGTCTGTTCTCGTTCAGGTTTATACAGGGAGAATAGGAGGTCCAGAACATGGTCTTGCTCAGTGCGTTATTAAAGATTTGACTAACTCTCTGCATGGGAAGAACAATCATATATATTATGATAATTTCTTAACAAGTGTGAAGGTGGTGGAAGACCTACTCAAGGTTACTGTGTATACTTGCTGCACTATCAGCACTAATAAAATAGGTTGGCCTAAAGAACGGATGCATGCAGCTAAAAAAAAAAATAAAGGGGTACACAAAGAAGCTGCAGAAAGGTCAGCTCGTGGCGACCGCATGGAAGGACACAAGACCTGTGCTCATCTTATCGATGAACTATGACCCAGCTGGACCGATGACATATGTGCAGAGAATGAGCAAGTCTGGGGAACAGAGCAAAGTGCCATACACTGCCGTCGTCCAAATGTACAATGATAATATGAACCGTATTGACAAAGCAACCACCCTTCGTTCAGAAAAATGGTGGCGATACCTTTTTTGGTTTATGTGGGACATTACGCCTCGTGACCAAACACACCATGGCATGGGTAAATCCTGGCATCACCAACACCCTCTCATGGTATATCGCTTAGATATCTGGGCCTAGGTTGACTGGGTTGACTACTGCCTAGAAACTCATAATAAGGTTTCAGAACAGCATTACATCTCCCACTCCCATTTACAGGGAGGTAAAATAATTGTTTTAAAGTGCCATCCTAAGGTCACCTCAGTTGAATGACAGGTGTGAATGATCAAAGGCTTACACCACATCAGAAAAGTATTCAGTCTACATTCCTCACCAGTGAAAATGGGAAGTTTCACTTGCATGTCTTTCCAGTATAAACAAGCATTTGTCAATGCCGAATGTTCACTTGCAGGTATTTGCAGTGGTGTTTGGCCTTTGGAAATGGCTTTAAAAAAAAATCTGACAAAGTAAAATGAGGGACACAGTTTAGCAATTGGTTCTGTTCCCTGAAGCAGGCAATGTAAGAGTATTGGTATAAAGTACTTGATCTGCAGAAGAGCAAGTCTGTCACTCAGACAATATTGTAAGCATGCAGTATACCCACTGTTCAGTCACAGAAACACAGTTTAGAAGGGACAGGAACATTTTGAGGCAAAATCGGGGACATTCTTGAAAATCAGGGAAAGCTAGGAGGTATGGTCCCACTTTCCCCTCTCTCTTGCCCTCACTTTCAAAGAACATGAAGTCTTGCTGTATTCTGACATATGCAGTTAGGTCCTGCCTTTCAACTGCCCCATAGATCAAAGAGTTAAATTTTCTATGCCTAGCATAGAATGTTCATCACGAGCTCGGTTGAAGCCCCTGTCTTCTGCTGTTTAAACTGCAACCGTCAGATTCTTTACTTCGCCTCACTGAACAGTCGCTCTGGAGATTTCTCCTGCTGCTCGGTTCAAAAAGTCGGTTGAAGTGTCGGTTTTCGGTTGGTTTCTACTGAATTGCTGTTTCTGCTTAGTTGGTTCAAGTCTCTGTCTGTGGTACCGTGAGTACTAGATAGGTTTTTGTTCTGTGTCTGTGTGGAACTTGTAAATCGTGCCTGGCGGATTGCTGAAAAAAGGGCAAGTTTTTGGTTAGGATTGGCCATGTCTGAGAAACCGAAGAAAAAGAAAAAACGGGCCCACTGGATTTCAACACTGCAATATGTGTGGAGAGGTCTTTGCCAAGGCTGATCCCCACACCACCTGTGTTTATTGTCTGGGGTTTGACCACCTCGATTCAGACTGCCAGATTTGCAAGAATTTTCCCAAATCTACCCTGGAAAAGAGATTAGGTAGACTGAGGGAAAGGGAGGCCGAGAAGTCCGCTGACCCGGATGGCCAGCCCAGTTTGGTTCCGACCGAACCAGAAGGAGTGCCCTCTGACCAGGGCGATACTTCTTCGGGCAAAAGGAGAGCTGATTCTGAGGAATCGGTTCCTATAAAAAGAAAAGACAAATCGACCGGTTCGGACCCAGAATTTCGTACTCCGACCGCTGATGAGCTAGCCAAGGCAATAAGGATTGTGCAATTGCTTAGTTCGGTTCCGACCGAACTGGCACCATCTGGCAGGGGCTCGGTTCGGTCAGTTCCCCCGTTTCCAGATTATACTTTGGAAGAATTTTATGAACCGGAGGAGGAGGAGAAGGGAGAGTATGAGGATGATTATGGTGATGTGAAAGTCTGGATGTGCCTGTTGACCTGGACATTGTGGAGGAAGCAGTAGAGGATCAGGAAGAGCCTGATTATGCTGAGATAATGGACATCCCGGAGTCCAGGAGACTGTCTATTCCCCCTCCACAAATCCTCTGGGAAACGGACACAAAAAATTCTTAAGTCTCCTAATTCTGTACCTCCTGTGGACAGACGAATGAACAAGAGGTACACTCTCTTAGGCTCAGACACGGAGTTCCTTTTTCAGTATTGCAGCCATGTTGGGGTTGTGCAGGCTGCCGCCTGTGATAAGGCAAACATTCCCTTGGCATCACACCCCCCAGACAAGGACTCCAGGAAGATTGATGCCATGGCAAAGAAACAATACATGGCAGCATCTTTGGGACTCAGGCAGGCTAACTATATGGCCTATACAGCCATTTACCAGAAGTCCAGGTGGGACACTGTGCTGGCTCTGGCTAAACAGGCCCCCGACCAGCTTGCCAAGGAGCTGGAGCAGGTGGCTGCAGATGGGACTGAGGCATCGAAAGTACAGTTTCATGCTGCTGTAGACTCCAGTGATGTATCATCAGGAGTCATGGCTACATCTGTGGCTCTTCGGAGGATGGCTTGGCTCAGATGTACTAGCCTCTCACAGGATGCCTAGGCTAAGGCCATGGATTTTCCTGTAATTGGTTACTCTCTGTTTGGGGAGCAGACAGAGAATTACATGAAGAAGATGGACGAGTACAGGACCACTTAGAGTGCTCAGGCCAAAGAAAGGCAAGCAACTCCTCAAAGGCAGCAGTCCAGGGGCAGGGGCAGGCCTTTCTAAAGGCCTTTTTACCAAGCTCAGGCCTCCTCTTCTTCCTTTTGGCAGAGGGGGTTCTTTAGAGGGAGAGGCAGAAGGGGGATGAGCAGGCCTGCATCCACCCCTCAGCCTAAAGCCCCTGCCAAGCAGACACCCTGATGGGTCTGCCCGGGTCGATTCTCCCATACCAGTAGGGGGCAGGCTGGCTTACTTTGTCCAGGACTGGAAGTCTCTTACATCAGACAAGTGGGTCCTGGAAGTAGTAAGCCAGGGACTGGTTCTCGGCTTCAAAAAATTTCCCAAGATGAGAGCCAGGTCTTTTCCACCTGCAGATCTCTGAGACCCTTGCCCTACAGGCAGAAGTTTCTTCTCTCCTAGCTCTCAGAGCTATTGAGAGAGTTCCCACCCTACACAGGGGCGAAGGATTGTACTCCAGGTACTTCCTAACCCCCAAAAGGACAGGAGTATGGTGGCCCATCCTGGACCTAAGATATCTGAACAAACATCTTTTGAAGCCAAAGTTCAAAATAGTAACTCTGGGAATTTTCCTTCCCTCTCTAAGACCAGGGGCTGGCTAGCCTCCCTGGACCTCAAAGATGCCTACTTTCACATTCCGATCAGGTGCTCCCACAGAAAGTACCTCAGGTTCGAGTTGCCCTCAGGCATCTATCAATTCAGAGCACTGCCCTTTGGCCTAACCTCAGCCCCAAGGGTTTTCACAAAGTGCCTGGCAGTAGTTGTTGCCTTCCTAAGAAGACAAAAGATCTCCATCTTCCCATACTTGTCGACTGGCTCATAGTAGGTCAGTCTCCAGACCAAGTCAAGTCACATCTGCAAGTGACCCAGCAAATGCTCACTTCCTTAGGATTCCTTCTCAACCTACCAAAGTCAGTTCTGTAACCAGTACAGCTCCTCCCCTTCATAGGTGCAGAACTGGATACAGTAAAGGTAGGAGCCTTCCTTCCCCTGGAAAGGGCAAGGACCCTTATGGAACTGGCCTCTTCATTCACCCTTCAGGTGTCTTGACCAGCAAGGCATTTCCTTCAGCTAGTGGGCCAAATGAGGGACATACGGTTCCATTTAAGAGCCTTTTGGTCCCAAAGAAAGGATTCCCTTACCAAACTAATCCTAGTGACTCGAACCCCGATCCAAGCCTTGCAGTTGTGGCAGGATCAGGACAATTTGAGACAAGGGGTTCCATTTGTCACTCAGTCTCATTCAGTGATGCTCACCACAGATGCTTCCCTGCTTGGCTGGGGAGCCAATTTGGAGGATCTTACCACCCAAGGACTGGTCACCTCAGGAATCTCTGCTTCACGTCAATCCCTTGGAACTCAGAGCAGTGTTTCTGGCACTGCAAGCTTTTCCAAATCTGTACAGAACAAGGTGGTTCAGGTCAGAACAGACACCACCACCACCATGTGGTACATCAACAAGCAAGGAGGCACTCGGTCTACGGCCGTGTGCACGAAGCAATTAAGTTGTGGTCCTTGGCCTATTCCCTGCAAACCTCTCTGATAGCAGTACACCTCCCAGGGAAAGACAATATCCTAGCAGATGCACTGAGCAGAATATCCCAGGGCCATCACGAATGGGCCCTGGATCCTCTAGTTTTGAAAGTGATTTTCTCGAGATGGGCACTCCAGAGATTGATCTTTTTGCAGCCCCAGACAATCACCAACTTCCTCTCTTTTGTTGCAGAACCCCAGTCTTGGACTCAGTTCCCCAGATGCTCTGATTCTGAACTGGGAAGGGAAATTTCTGTATGCTTTCCCCCCCCTTTCCTCTCCTGTTCAAAGTGTTAGTCAAGATCAGGTCACAACCATGCAAAGTGATTCTGATTGCTCCAGACTGGGCCAGACAGCGCTGATACCCCCTGTTGTTGTCCTTGCAGTCCACCTTCCCCTGTCTCTTCCCAGGAATTACAACCTGTTGACTTCCTCCCGGGGGGAGGATTTGGTATCCGAAACTCAAGTCTCTCAATCTCAAGGCATGGCTCTTGAAGAGCTAGAGTTTGCTGATCTGCACCTTTCTCAAGGTGTTCTGGATATCCTTAAGGCTTCTCGATAGTCTCAAAGCTTCTCGAAAGCCTTCCACCAGAAAGACTTACAACTCCAGATGGAAAAGGTTCACTATTTGGTGCTGTAATAAGCATATTTCTCCAGAATCTGCTGGGTTGCCTACAGTTCTGGACTATATGGTCCATCTTAATGGCTTAGGGCTTAGGCCAGCTACACTTAAAGTGCATTTGGCAGCTGTTTCTGCCTTCTTGTCAGTAGGCAAGCCTCTCCTCTGTCAGCCCATCCCGTGTTCTTCAAGGGATTGCTGCACAGCAGTTCCCACTTTAGGGACCCTGCTCCTGCTTGGGACCTTAATGTTTGCATTGCTCAGCTTATGCAGCCCCCCCCCCCCCATTTGAGCCTTTGTCCTCTGCAGAGCTTAAGTACTTGACTTGGAAAACTGTGTTTTTGGTAGCCATTACTTCTGCCAGGCGTATCGGTGAATTGCAAGCCCTGTCAGTGGAGCCTGATTTCATCTCTTTCCATAGAGATAAAGTGGTCCTAAGAACTAACAGAAAGTTTTTGCCTAAGGTGGTTTCAGATTTCCACCTTAATCAGTCTGTGTCTCTCCGTTTTCTTCACTGACCATTCCTCCTCTGGAGAGAGGAGGCTGCACAGCTTGGATGTTAAAAGGGCCCTCAACTACTACATAGAGTGCACCGAGGGTCACAGGTTTGAGTCCCTCCAGTTCTTCCTCACATATGGAGAGGACAGTAAGGGCAAACCTGCCACTAAGAGATCTATTGCCAGGTGGATTGTCTCTTGTATACAATTCTGCTATGAAAAACTGGGTAGAATCCCACCCTCAGGCCTGAGGGCTCACTCTACTAGAGGTACAGCTGCTTCTCTGGCTGCTGCCAGGGATATTCCTATCTTAGAAATTTGTCAAGCAGCCACCTGGAAAACAGTCCATACATTCGCCAAGCATTATTCTCTGGATATCCAGGCTAGGAGTGATGCTCGGTTTGGCACAGCAGTACTTCAGAGCCTATTCCCAAAGTAGGTTCTGTCCCTCCTCCATGGAGATACTGCTTGGTAGTCTGCAGTAGTCAGAATACAGCAAGATTTCATGTTGTTTGAAGAAAAAATTACCTTAGTAATGTTGTTTCTTCTAATGGAGTCTTGCTGTATTCTGACCTCCCCTGCCTTCTCTCTCAGAACCTTGTTTTTGGGATGTGGGTGGGCAGGAGCAGTATTGGCACCCTAGGGGTGCCCCTTTTTTACCCTCCTTTACTTTGGGTGTGTGTTGTGTTTTGTTTTTTGGGTTTCCTGACTCGAGTCTTTGCTTTGAAACTAAAAAGAAACTTTTTTATGTTTGTTTGCATGCATGTGCAAGAAACACAGTGCCGTCATCCGAGTTTTCGGAGGTGTGGCAGCCCTCTTCCAATTCAGTCAGTGTGTTTGCAGGCCCGGCCGCAGTTCTCAAATGCCTGCTGAGCTGTCTATGACAGCTCCAAAATGCAGTGGCGTACAGTTGAAAGGGGGAGCTCAGCTTCAGTGAGCACCGTTAAGATATCGCCTGCTCATGCACTCCCTCTACACACTCCGCTACGCACTGCGTGACTCGCTCCCCCCACGCACACACTGTCTGTAGCGACGGGGTGCCCAATCCCCGTCAGCTGTGCTACGCGCTTCCCATAACAGTGTTCCCATATGCCATGCTGGGTGCCCACCCAGCCTGGCCACATCATATAGCCGACGGGGTGCCCAGTCCCCGTCAGCTCCACTGGTTCCACACACACACCCCCCAAGACTACAGGGTGCCATGCTGGAGCCCACCCAAGCGTGGCAACATATGCTACCGCCGATGGGGAGTGCCCAATCCCCCTCGGCTCCACGCCTCAGCCGCCCCACCAGCCATCCTTGTGCTACGTGCTGGGAGCTCTACTTCAGCGTGGCTAACGCCCCACGTCAACATGTAAAAAAAAAACAACCTGAAACTGAAAATGGTCCCTCGCAGTCTCTGCCCCACCCGCGCCCACCCACTGCGCACCCCCGCCTCCCCACAGCCCCCTCACCCATACTCACTCTGGACTCCGCACGACGATCTTTGGTGGACCGAGAACACATCTGCACTCTTCAGAGCCGACCACGAATTGAGGAAATGTCTGTAAGCTGTATAATGGGACAGATAGGGGTTTTTCAACTTTGCTGCATATCTCAGGCATTTTTTTCAGTTTTTGCGACCCCTTCTCATTAATGCTCTCACTGTTATGGCGTTAATCGGGCCCGAAGGGTGATTTCACAATCACTGCGTGAAATCACCTTTTGGGACCGAGTAATGAAACGACACTGCCACTGTTCATAAGGTGGGCTCTTAAAAAGCCTGTGTTGAAAATTTGATGGAAAAATTCCTAAAAATGACTGTGTTACGAGCATGCGTTGCGCAGTTCCTACGCACGCTTGTAAGTTTGCGAATTTTCAATATTTTCACTATAGATTTTCAAAATTCAATTTTTATCACACTTTCTTATGAGCAGTACAGCTGTCATTTTTAACATTTTGCCCAAAACGTGTTTCCGCCCATGTAGCGTGCAATGGCGCAGTCGGTGTGCGAAATCAATGTGTGGGACACACAAAGAAAATCACAGTGGCACTGTTCAAGAGCAGAGGTCTTAAAATGGCTATGTTGAAAATTTGGTGAAAAACTGCTAAAAATGACTGCTTTACGAGTGTGCATTGCGCAGTTCCTACGCACGCTCGTATGTTTGCGAATTTTCTATATTTTCACTCCAGATTTTCCACATTGCCATTTTATTGCACTTTCCTATGAACAGTACAGCTGCCATTTTCCATGTCACCCCAAATGTGTTTCCGCACATGTAGCACACAATGGTGCAGTCGGTGTGCGAAAGCAATGTTTGGGACAGATTAAGAAAATCATAGTTATACTGTTCATGAGAAAGAGTCTTAAAATGGCTATGTTGAAAATTCGCAACAAAAGTCCATAAATGACTGTGTTGACGAGTGAGCATTGTGCAGTTTCCACTCAGCACTGTAAGTTCATGACTTTGTAATATTTTCAGTCCAGATTTTCACCAGTGGCATTTTTCCACACTTCCTTATATGAACAGTACAGCTGTCATTTTTCACAACATGGCGAAATGTGTTTCACACTTTCAGCGCAGAAGTGCGTGGTGCGCTGTGGGAAATCATTGTTCGGGATAGATAAAGAAATCCATGACACTGTTCATGATTGGAGGTCCCAAAATGCCTTTGTTGACAATCTGCTGTAAAGAAATCCCCAAACTAATTACATTACGGTGTGTGTTGCACAGTTTCTATGCAGCTCGTGACTTCACCATTTTTAAAATATTTTTACTGCAGATTTGCAACATTGCCATTTTACACCTCCCCATGAACAGTACAGGTGTAATTTTTCACATCCTGTTCGAATGCTTTTATGTTTGCTTGCGCATGTGCAGAAACATGAATGCCATCATCGGAGTTTTTGAGTGTGGCAGCCTTTTCCAGTTCAGTCAGTGTGTTGGCAGGCGCGCCCTGTAAGCAATGCATGCTGGAGCTGTCTTGACCGCCCAGAAATGCAGTGGCATACAGTTGAAAGGGAGCTACGCTTCAGTGAACAGCGATAAGATATACGCATCGCTCATGCTCGCTCCCCCTATACACACACACACCCATGCTGCAGTGTTCGCCCCACCCCACTAACACAAGCCAACCTCCGTGCATAATCCAATTTAAAAAAAAAAAAAAAATACATTTATAAACACCTTATTTTTGACATATTGGGACTACCTTGCCGCTTAGCAAAACAACGATCTTTTTCTATGATGTTTGATTGGATTCCAGATGCTCGGTTCACAGTTTACGCCGTCCCAGGGATTCACAAGAGAGAGGATGGTCTTGATCAATACAGCAGATGAGTAAAGGCTACAGGTTTGTTCTCAGTTTCGAGTGCAACTACATCCATCACACTGTATACAGTAGCCTGTTCACTTGCTTAAAATGTTGTTTTAAATCGTTTGAGTCCTTTATACTGATCAATTTACTATAATACAACCTTCTCCAGAAGTTGTCAAACGAATTTAACATTTGAAATAGTGACTAACACAATGCCCCATGTCTGTAGCCATCACAATTTAAATGATAAAGTCCCTGATGTAATACATTTTATTGGAGAAGTAGTTTTCGGTTCACAGCTTTCAGGCAAAAGTTTATTGATATTACTGCATGAATCTCTGTCTATATTGACTTGAGCTGTATTGGTTTTATAAGGACATTTATTGTTAGTTTAAACTGATAATTCAGACCCCACATTTTTTTTTTTTTTTTTTTGTTCAGTGCATTGTCAAATCTGTATAATGAGCGCTGGCTTTATTTTATCAGCCAACATGTTTCAATTCAGTATGCAAGCAGATACTTGTTTATGGGTTATTACCTGTACCACAGAATCATCCCCCCTTCCTCTGTCATATGTTAATGTTTATGCCACAATTGACTAGCATAACAGTATGAAAATCAGATTGTCAGTAATTAATGTATGTCTCACTTGCCGACACTTCTTCCTGTCCCACCATAGGAAACAGCCAAGCATAAGTGCTACACTATCATTCTGAGTTAATTCACTGCTCCACACAAAGGAGATAGAAAATTGTTTTGTTGATTTTAATAAAGCTTTATTCTCAAATCATGTCTTTTTAATGTGTGTACAATTGCCATTTCTCCTATCAAAGCCCGTTTAGTCATTGTTGTCAGTGTTTCAGCTCTGTGGTTCAGATCAGTGGAGAACTATTGCTTGAGCTTGAGTTCATCTATTATCCTCCATGATGCAAAAGACTCCACTCTGACCGCAGACTGAAGAACAGCTCTCAACATCTCAGCATCTTATCACATTGATCATATTTTTCCTGAATTTGTTCATTGAGTTACACTGTCTCTAAGCTATGGTTGCAGTGGAAAATGTAGCAGTGCTGAAGTTTGCATTGAATCTAAACGCATTTTTCTAGAATCCTGTTTCGTTCTGCTTAGAAGCTGTCAGCTCGTGCCTTAATGAAAGCAGGTCACGCTTAGAACTATTGTTTGTAAGAGTCTGGTACTGATGAAAAACTACAGATTTTTTTCTGTATGTCAGGTGCATGCTGTATATATGCTGTTCGCGATGGTTCCAAAAATGAAATAAGCTTTGGAATTGTTTTCTCAGTTCACGAGAATCATGTCCTGTATGTGGACTCCATACAGTCTAAGTTAAGTAAATACAAAGGATCAGTGTTATGGTTGGACATGTTTTTGGGAAAAATGGCTCAGATGTGATGCTTTACATTCCCTCCACCTCCACTGACGCTGACATCTGCATTGGCTATTGACACAGGAACATTTACATTGGCTGCAGATGCTCTTACTAGTTCTGCAGGAGCAGTTCACACGTGTATTGTTTTATTCCCTCTCTGTTATCAAACATGCAAATAATTTTCCTGTATTTCCTCATGTGACTGACTAACATAATAATCAGAGACCTGCATATTTGTAGAAGCCATAACAAAACTGTAGTTGTAGTGTGTTAGCCGCTCAGACAGGATTCTCATAATTGAGAAAAAAATCCAACATTTCATTTTATGAACGATTGTGAATAGCATATACTTTTCCACATATCATACTGGAAAAATCTGGCAAGTTTTTATCCATACTAGCCAATATAAACAACAGTCATGTTATGTGTGGTTGGATTCCTATTGAGCTGACAGCTCTTAAGCAACATCAAAAATATTCTCCAAAAAAAAAAACACAACTGCGGTTTAGATTTAATGTGCACTCTACACTGCCACAAAGTTCTGACTGCCACCATATCCTCAAAACAGCCTATCTCCAATGAACAAATTCAGTGAAAAGTTAACACAAACCGACACTGAATCCAAATGAACTTGCTGGGAGAAATGCTAATTACACTGAAATATAATCATAGAAACATAGAAATCTGTCGAAATGAAAAGGACCCATGGCCCATCTAGTCTGCCCCCTTCTCTGTCCTTCCCCCTTACTCCCCTTTTGCACATGATTTAGCAATTAATATTTTATTATATTCAACTAAAAGCAAGTTCCTTTCTCTTGTAGTCAGATATTCAATCCTCTAATATTCACATCTGTTGTTGTCCAGCATTATTGTTCTTCTTTCTGCCATAATTTCTTAATCATGCCATCGAAAAGATGTAATAGTCCTATTAATGGAATGCAATCAAATTTGAATGAATAAACAGGACATTTATAAATTAGGTAAAATAAAAAAAAAAAATAATGATAAAAAAAATGAAGTGATGTATGGTCCTATACTCATTACTATATACATGTATCATTAGTCCGACAGTACACACAATCGCTCTTGGTGTCAGTGTGATTAACAAATTCCATGGTTCCAGTTTATTGTTCAGACACTCATTCCTTGATTTCAGAAGACATACTTTTTATGATATGTGTCACAGTATTACAGTATTCAGTAATTGTTTATTTTTTGTACGCTGATTGCACATTGTAGGGACCACCTAATATATATTTCTGTCTGGCTGTACTTTTTTTTTTACCAGTTCAAGCATAGTTGTACTGTTGTGATATTCTTTTCTTTTTGTTTTGCATGTCATCAGACACACCTCCCAAAAGAAAAAGACCCCCCACCAAAAAAGGTAAAAGAAACCACTAATGTCCCTCATTACAGTAGATAGAATGTGTATATTTTCCCTATCTCAAGTATGAGTTATTAAATACAAACACAAATAAAAGTCCGTTGATGTTTGCAGATTTTTGGCATGTTTTTAAGTGTTGCCGGTGCACAGACTACTACTACTGATACACCACCACCAAGACAGACAAATCTGTTATGAGTGCTAAAAACAGATTCAGAGGATGAAAGCGCGACCGGACTAAGCACCATTAACAGTGGTTCATACTAGAATGAAGCAATATAACGTTCCTTTCCCCTGTCTCCCCCAACACCACCAACACCCAACCCTCTCATGCCCTGACAGTCAATTGTTTATAGTTTGGGTACTCTATATTACTCCATTTCTCCTCTGCATTTTTGTTTCCAACAAGTCCCAATCACCCCAATGTACTCATTCCCAGTAAGTTATTGTTGTTTGGTGCTGTCACTCCATCTCCTTGTCCTTTGCTATTCTTGCATTCACTAGTCAGTGTGCGGTCCAATCAGAGGTTCTTTTCACCGCCAATAAGACCTCTTAACTATAGCAAATGTTTTTTATCTCATTTCACAATTTTTAGTATGCTAATGAAACTGGACATATGGGGTGCAGGAATGCTTGTCTGGGAACTGGATGAGGTGGAGAGACGCCTCCCATTACTCCTATTTGGGGTATGTAGGGTTTATACACAGGATTGTTGATAATATTCAGGATAACCTAACATAAACATACCTGTGGTGCTTTAGCAATAAGTCTATCTGCAGGCTGTTAAGGACCAAGAGACGTCTGAGATAACAGACAGGCGAGGAGCCACAATGAGGGGAGTTGCAAGCTGCATGACATAAGGGCCTATGGCTGCCAATCTTCCTGTTGACTTACTTTTGCCCTGCACAGTATTAAATATTTAAAATACAAAGAAATAAAAAAAACAATGGCACGCTCAGAATCCTGGAGCTTTGCTGCAGTGGTTACAGAAATACAATAGTACCATTTGGGCATCAAGCCATGATACATATTTGTACTGCTTCTTACTGAGTACCGAAAACAACTCAGAGCTACCCGATCTATGATTGGTTAGGGTGAATAGCGCATAACAGTGAGTTCCTGCACTTCGCCCGCATACACCAGGCTCTGGCAGTTTTGGAAACCTCAACATCACAAAAGAAAGCACAGGTCTTCTGTTAAATTAGGAAAAACAAATATACTCATTATAAACTGTCTTACTTTTAGGGCACTCCATCATCTCCATTCCACAGATTTCAACACCAGTACCAGCTGTCTTGTTCAACTCAGTTCAAGTGTATGCAGATCATTTACTGCTTTTACATGGATGTTAAATATTGCTACAAACCTAATAACATCGTTTTTGCAAACACGCTGCCTGCTGATACTGCTGCTGCTGCTGATGATTTATATGGATGAGCTGTCAAATGGTGTGAAACACGAAGACACTCGCTATTTTTTGGAAATATATGAACCAGAGTTACGGTAAATATAAGACACAGTAAAGTAGAAATTATAAACAAAATCCCACTGGTCCCAAAACAGCTCCTCTGCCTAAATGACAGTTCCAGCATTACAACATTCAATGCAAGGACATTAGATGGTGCCAAAGCCTCAAATGATGGCGTCACAGCAGAACACCTGTACGCTCACTTTTCGACAAAAAAAACTGGTATGTGACCAAAGCGGGCACAACTAGCTACCATATTGGAAATTCCACTAAATTACATAACAAAATAAGTAAAAACAACAAAAATCACAAATTTATTCAGGGAACACAATCAAGAAATTAAACGAAACCACCACACAATCGATTGTTCATAAGGACAATTTTTTTCCTCTCCTCTTTAAATGTGTGAGAAAACACGAAATAAAAAAAAACAGATTACAATAAAAACAGATGTGAGGTCAAGTTAATGCTATGAGGCTGAACTTCACTTGCGAAAAGATTGATTGTGTATATTTATATAGTACAGCTCACTTCATTGATAATATTTCCTGTACAAAATGATGAGGCAGTACTTCAAAGCAAATAGTTATTCTGAAGGCTGGCAGTTTCCATCGGCATAAATCCATTAGAAATAAATACCTCAAGTCATATTTTGGGTTTCGACATAAGTAGATAAAAATGCAAACTTTTTATTACTAAACTATAAGATGCCCTTTACTTCCGATGTTTGACACAAGTCACGTAACTAGTCAATTAATCAGTCCACCTAACTTAAAAATATGAATAGCAGGACTCCACAGAAAAGGAAATTATCTGGGAGATCCAGGTCCAGTCTTTTACCTCCTTATAAGCGAATAAAGCGGAGAATGCTAATTCTTTTGTGTGCTGGAGGAAGTAAAAGGAGAGCTGCCCTAACTCCTTCATCAGACCCAGTGATCAGTGTCTGCACAAACTACTTTTTTTCAGGGGGGCGAGGGGTTATGTTACATGCACTGAACTCAAAGTTGTAGTTCGTTTTGACTTAACAAAATGAAATGAAAAACATTTGCAAAACAAGTGGTCTTGTCCATTTGTGGATGTTCATATCCACAGGGTTGGGGAGGGGGTATGAGGTTAGCCTAGGTTTGTCCATTTTTATCCACTTATTTTGTACCTATAACCATTTTAATTCTCAATTTTATACTGTTTTAATGGGTATCAGACTCTGCCAGTCTTTTAATAATCAGCAGTATTCTTTGGGTCACAGTTATTTGTAGCACTGTGTTTTAGTACCAAATGCACAGTTCCCTCATTATCGGTATTAACATCTCACTGAGCTCTTCATCTCCTGATATATCCTAAAATCCTAGATGTTTTCCATTGTACTACATTTCCAGTTGCAATGTCCATTCCCAGTTCAATCCCAACTGGTAAAATAAAATAAAACTGCAGATGTGCCACGGACCCTGATCAGCATTCGAAGTATTGATTCTCCTCTACTTCTCATGGCTGTACCTTTCATCCACCTGACCTAAAAATGCAGTCTTTCTGATTGCGCTATGTTGTGTCATGGTAAGCCTAGTGCCATAATGGGGTCACGATAAATTTAGAAAATAACACAAAAAGCTGTGAACCACCATTTTGAAGAAATAATGTAACACCATAACAAAAGGGTTTCCTGCCTTTTGGGGGATAGGGTAGCATTAAAAACTAATTGTACTGTTGGGATGGGGTCCCCCCAAAAAAAAATAGACTGCAGTATCAAGCAAAACTCACTTGCCTGCATAGGAGAGCACCTTCATAAAATAAAAATCATAAAATATGGTGGCATCACTGACAGCCTGCTCTGCTAACTCAGTTTCCTTTGTGGGTTTTGTTGTTTTACATCTTAATTGATGACATGCCGTAACGAGAAAAGGACCATGGAATGAACGTCTGACAAGCTGGCATAAGTTTGCAGCAAATGGTGAAAACAGTGACTTGTCATAAGCAGTGAGCAGCAGACAGGTCAGCAAGAGCCAGCTGTATACAGAAGATGAGGGAGGATGTGAGAGACCAGCGCCTAAAGCTGGGCACTGGGAGGAGTCAAATTACAAAAAATAAACACACAAGAGGGAAGGTTATTCCATCTCCGGTTTGGATATGTTTTGGAAAAAAACGGTCTTGTGGAAGTAACAGAAAAGGCATCAGAAAGGGGGGGGGGGTGAGTGGGGTGATGAGAACCCTGTCACTTTTCTGGCCCCAATGAGACTGCCCCTTTGCCTGAAAAGAGCTTGTCCTTTAGAAGTAAAAAAAAAAAAAACGCAATCTACTGTTTTGCAGTGTCTGAATCTTTTACACTTCAGACACTACATGCGAGACTCAGAACAACAGTATGTAAATGGTTAACAGCAGCAGAAGGACTTCAAATTCCAGCTGTTCCCCACTGACCCTGCAAGCCTGGAAAATATAAATGTTCCGCTTGAATCAGCGCGTCCGGTCCTACCTGTCACACAAGAAAAACAAAGCGTTACTTGTCAATTGCTTGCTGTCTGTCTCTGGAAGAATTCCAAAGTGTGAAGTGCTTTTAACAGATAATATAACATCTGTTGACTTTCAGCTCCTTTCAAGTGCCCCTCAACAAGTCTTAACAAAAATTATGCCTTTAGCATGCCATTGTCCTGCAGCTAGTCTAGCAAGGAGCCTGGAGTCATGGGTCACTCTTCTCTGGCACTCCCCCACTGTGAAATCCCATGGATGGCATAATGTCCTATGATGGCCATTCCCATCACTTGAACGATCATGAGTGCCAACTTAATGCCATCTTTCACGATTAACATCCGGAAGATACTTATTAATTCACAACAGAATAAAACTAATCAAACAGCCTTGTTGACTGTCTTGTTTGAAAAGGATGACGCCTTAGTACCGCCGCTGTACTACAAAGTGCAAATATTTCCATGCTTCAAGTGATGTATTTATTGTCGTTACTGCCTTTGGGAGAAACAGGAATGCAATATTCCTGTACACCTTATGTATTATTTTCTATAAGCTCTTATGTTTCAGAGCTTCACCAGGAATTTAGTGTTTGCTGTATTCAGATCGTGGTAATTATCTGATCCGGATAACACAAACCACAAGCAATAATTAGGAATCTAAGCAATTTTAAACTAGTAATGGGCCAATTCAAAATATATGTTTTCAACCAACATTTTACTACTAATTACCTTTCCCATGCTGAATTATATTGTGATTTTGTGCAAATTTTAATGAACTTTTATAATGTGGATTTCCTATTTTAAATCATGCAGCTCCATCAATGTTTTATATATACATTAGAAAAGTATCTCCAATTTATACAAAATAATTTAACTAATTTAAACCAGCAGAAAAGTGCTTAGAAACTTGTTCCGTTGCGTAACACTTACCTCTATCCAATCATGTAGATTACAGTCTTAATTTATTTCCCATCTTAAGTCGCATTCTTAAACATAAAACAGACCCATACCAACTGAGTAGAAGTAATAGTGAGAAAGGTGTATTCATGTGGAAACGTATCACTACAACCTAGTACTTGCACATACTTGTATATAACTGTATTAACCAGATGCCAACACCCTTATTAAATATAAAGCTGTTGACTATCACATACAGTTTACACAGTATCCATAAGTTTATAAAACTCTACATTCAGTGATGTTCAAAAGCATCGAAAATGCCCAGACTAATGTATCCAATACCATTACATTGCATGACTTCGCACACATATCATACAGAATCAGTGGATTGTTATAGCAAAAATTCAAACCTACAGCTGATCAGGTCGTTAAAGTTGGGCTATGAAGTAGTAAATTAGTACAGTAGCTGAAACAAATTCACACCTTTATTCCATAATTAGAACAGTAGATATTGCATGTACAATGCAGTCCAGATGAAGTGCTGTCTGAAGTGTAATGCTGGTTCAACTGAAATCAGTTTGTACTGTAATTTGTTTGTATTTTGTATATTTTGATGTATAATGCACATTGGATTTTAGATAACTAACACTCATCAATTTACATACTTTGAACATTTGGTCAAATGTTGCATTTCTCCATAAATTAGCTTTCATTAGTGTAAGTAATTCCTATGGGATTATTGTTTTATTTTGATAGCTCATGAAAAGTTGAAAAATGTATTATTTGTAGAATAAAACCAATTAAAACTAATATTGTCTTTACCATTTAGGTTCTTAATGATTCCGAGTCAGATTGCACAAATAAAAGTTTTTTTTATTGTTTTGTTATATGGTAAACATATCAATGCTATTTTGCAGGACATATTTATATAATGTGTTAATCTTATGTGCATTGTAGTATTCTCTGGTGTGTGCATTCTCTACCTTGACACAGAGAGAGAGAGAGAGAGAGAGAAGGGCGGGAGAGAGAGAAATACAAGCTACTAGACACTGGTAAAATGTCCTCTTGTAGGGGTCAAAGTTAATTTCTTCCAACATAGAAAAGCAGCCCATTTTGTCCCTTTTTTGTGGCACTGTTAACTTTAAAGTCTTGTGACAGAGGAAAATCCCAGTACGTTTTCCATAGCCAAACATCTTATTAGACTACAACAAATTCAGTAAACACTACTGTTGCTATGACTTGTGGGCATTTCCTGTTAGAGCTGTACATGAAAGGTGGTACTAGTTATAAAAGGTATACATCATTAATCAAAGAATATTGGGGCCACTGCAATATATATATATATATATATATATATATATATATATATATATATATGCACATACATACATCTATGCACACATACACACACATATATATATACACACACACATACATTATATATATATATATATACACACATACATACATACATACACATACATATACACACACAGACACACTTACAATGCATGTTAACAAGGGAACGTGGCACAACTAGGATATGATGTTATTTTTTCGTATTCTATGCAAACATAGAAAGAAAGTGCAGTATATTATCTTCAGCCCTTTTCTTTGACCCTCTTGGCAGATGCAACCTGGCTTTCTCGGAAGGCAGAGCCCACTGAGAGATGGTTCAGCAGTCCAGCCTAAACTGCTTTGGCACTTGTCTTTCCATAGACATGGTGTCTGTGAATAAGGTACCAGGAGAATATAAATTTGGCAGCTTCCTTTGCCTCTCAGTAATCATTTGATTCTTATCACTTGCACGTCTTTGTATATACAGCAAGCCATGCCATGTCCCTGCAGCAACTGAAACATGTTTACTATACATAGCTCCCTTTATCTCTGTTAAGTTATACTTTTAAGTTTTTGTTTAGTTGTTGATTCTTTTTCCTAGACAACTGCCTACTTTTACAGACACAGATGACGAACATATTGTATAATCTAGAGGCTAGAAACAGTCTGTAAACAGTGTCCAACTGGTATGCTGGATTGCTGTATAGGGAACCTTACTGTGTATCACACTTTTTTTTTGTACTAAAACCTGTTGCCATTTATACAGGTTGCTGCATGTGGGCAACTATATAGCTGGAAGTTAATTGCTGGGCAGGCGCATACGTTTCAGGAACTCTACTTCATTGAGCTGGAAAAGCAAACAGATTTGATCCACATCCATTCCTCTAAGAACCTGGGAGAGATCAAGCAAGTTCAGTTTGAGGGTACTCAGCCCTTTTAGATGCGATGCCAGCATTAAACAGGATGAAAATGCAGGGCTAAGAAAAAAAACCTACTTTAAGGTTGGGGACCTGTTAAAACTCTGGTAGCACATCTTTGAAACTCAGAACAATCTCACTTTGAAAATTTAATGTACAGGCTCAACGTGAGGTTTTGCTGTTCCTCCTTGCTAAAAAGTAAGGATTCTTTTAGTCAGTCAAAGGACAACACAGGTACCACCATATTTTATTCAAACTGAGGCGAGCACAGATGTTCCTTCTGCAGGGAGGTTTCAATTTATGAAAATGATATTGTTTATGCATGAATGCACCCGCATAATACTCAGTACTTCCATCTGATGGGAGAAATACCAGGGTACCAGTGCCAATGTCAGTAACATATTCTGCAGATTTATTCGCTTAAATGTTTAATGAATACTTGGAATGCTTCTTGCAACCACAGGAAATCTTTCTAATTTACCTGAACTCTTTCACATTCGAATTACCATCCATATTAAGTGAAGAAAAAAATCATGGTTACCACCTCCATCTACACACACACACACCTTATCTCACCCAATGAAGCATCCAGAAACTCCAACTGTTCTGTTTGTTCTTCCCTGTAGGAACAGCATAAAATATATCCAATAAGCATTTCAAGAGTGCTCGCTCTTGCATCTTTTATAGTAATTAAAAGCTGTGCACCTCTTTGAAGGTAAATCACAGCATAATCAATTAGGTGTCTGGCATATGCCATTTAAATCTCTTTTATCTGTAAGACAGCAAGGTCTAACTGAAAAGATGATCTTACAGATTCATTACATGTGGTATACTCTGCAGAGGAACCCATGGGATAACTGTTAGGTTGTACACGGCAACATGACATGATCTTTGTTGAGGAACCTGTGTATATGTATATGTATGTATATGTATGTATATATATATATATATATATATATGTATGTATGTAGCAAGGAATGCTTTAAGTTGATCCTATCCCTAAATGAGTTTCTCAAATTTAGCTGCTGGCTGTATGACTGCAAAATAAAACAAAAAGTTCCATTTGCCTGCAGTTAAAAGGTTTTAACTTCAATCATTGCCTATACAATCTTTTCACATATTCTAAATTTTCAAACCATTTCAAATATGGTGCTTAGTCTTCAGGTTTTCATACATTCTTGTATCTATAATTACAATTATAAAGTAAGACAGGTAGGTATTGTAAGTCAATAAAAACAGAGGAAACCCATAATTTAGAACCCACACAAAGTATTGCAGCTTCATTCTTAGTGGGTCATCTATATTTTATGCAAGCCCAGGATAGTTTACCAACATTTAAGCCACACACACACAATACAGTTTATACTTTTTAAATTGCCCAAGACAGTTTATCCACTTAGCTTATCCACCTCTTGTCCACAAAAAAAAAAAAAAAAAAAAAACTTTTCACCTCAACTACCACAGAGCTTTTTGAATCTTCGTTTCAAACCTACTAGTCATACAATAGTAATAACATTCAGTTAGCCAGAGTATACTCAGAATAATCAGCTTCTGCTGTTGATTAAATACCTCACATTCAGACGTGGTGTTTAATTACTCATATCAACTGGTTATTACTGACTAACTGAACAATATCACTTAAATAAATTCCATGGCTTCTGATTACTCACTAGATCTGCTATCCCACAGGAAAAGATAACATACACTAACAAAACATTACAAACCCTGGCCTATTGGTGCAGCAGTAGGGTTACCACGACATGCTGGTAACTCAGGGTCACAAGAGCCTGAGACACTGGGGCCAGCTAGGGAGATGAGACTTGAGCACCTTGGATGATGCTCACCTTCCCTGGGGGAGGGTTTGCATAATTCTGCTGCTATACTGCTAGCTGGGTGACCACAGGTGGTAGTGCAGTTGGAGTCCTGTGCAACAGTAGTAGTAGTACATTTATTATGTTTGCTTGCACACATGTGCAAGAAACATAGTGCCATCATACGAGTTTTCTAGAGGTGTGTCAGCCTCTTCCAGTTCAGTCAGTGTGTTTGCAGCCGCGGTCACAGTGCACCAATCACTGCTGCAGCTGTCTATGACAGCAGAAAAATGCAGTGGCATACAGTTGAAAGGAGATCTGGGCTTCAGTGAGCAGGCTCTCCCCCCACACACACATAGCTGCATATTGCATGCTGATGCCCCCCACGCACACACACTGTGTGGCCGACGGAGGTGCTCACTCCCCCGTGGGCTCCACGCCTCCCCCCCAACAACAGCTGTCCAGCTGCCACGCTGGGAGCCCATCCCAGCGTGGCAAGAACTGTTATAGCCAATGGGGGTGCCCAGTCCCCCGTCGGCTCCAGCCCCCCAACAGCCTTTCCAGCTGCCTCGCTGGGAGCATACCCCAGCGTGGCAAACGTCCCGCATCCTCTAAAAACCTGTAAAGAAGAAAACCTTCCCTCGCAGTCTCCCCGCTCCCCCACAACCTGCACCCACCCACTGCACACCCTGCCTCCCACACCCCCCTCACCCCATACTACTCCGGAGCTCAGTGCGGCGATCATGATGGACCAGGAACACGTCTGCACTCTTCAAAGCCGACCCTTGAACTAAGGAAATGCCGGTAAGCTGTATAATGGAATAAATAGGGTTTCTCAACTTTGTTGCATATCTCAGGCATTTTGGTAATTTTGGGTCCAAATTTTCAACATGGGTTTTGGGACCCCTTCTCATGAATTCTTGCACTGTCATAGCGTTAATCGGGCCGAAGGATGATTTTGCAGTCACTGCATGGAATCACCTTTCAGGACCCATTAATGAAATGACACTACAAATGTTCATAAGGTGGGCTCTCAAAAGCCTATGTTGAAATTTGAGTGAACAAATTCCTAAAAATGACTTTTCGACGGCGTCGTTAGTTCTATGCCGCTTGTAAATTCGTGAATTTTCAATATTTTTACTCCAGATTTTCAACATTGCCATTTTACCACACCTCCTTATGAGCAGTACAGCTGTCATTTTTCACATCTCACCCAAAACGTGTTTCCGCCCATGTAGCGCACAATGGTACAGTCAGTGTGCGAAAACAATGTTTGGGACAGATTAAGAAAATCACAGTGACACTGGTCATGAGTAGAGGTCTTAAAATGGCTATGTTGAAAATTTGGTGACAAAACTCCATAAAATGACTGTTATGAGTGAGCAACGTGCAGTTTCCATGCACCCTCGTACGTTCATGAATTTGTAATATTTTCAGTCCAGATTTTCACCAGTGACATTTTTCCACACCTCCGTAGGAACAGTAAAGCTGTCATTTTCCACAACATGGCCGAAATATGTTTTCACACTTTCAGCGCAGAAATGTATGGTCGCTGTGGGAAATCATTGTTCGGGACAGATAAAGAAAACCACACTGACACTGTTCATGATTGGAGGTCCCAAATGCCTGTGTTAACAATATACTGTAAAAAAAAAATCCCAAAACTAGTTACATTACAGGTGTGCGTTGCACAGTTTCTACGCACGTTCGTGACTTCACCCTTTTTTTTTTTTTTAAGATTTTCACAGCAGATTCTTCAACATTGCCATTTTTTACACCTCCCCATGAACAGTACCGCTGTCATTTTTCACATCCTGTTCGGAATGTGTTTTAGCACCTGTGGTGCCAAATGCCGTAGTCGCTGTGCGAAAGCAGTTTTCGGCTAACAAACTGATATTGCCACTGTTCATGCGGTGGGGGTCACAAAAAAACCATGTTGAAAATTTGGAGTGAAAATACCAACGAATGCCTGAGGCGTTAGGGTTTCCGACCATAACACCCCACCCTGTAGAGAATGACAGGCATCAGGGGTATGACTTGTGATTCTTGCCTGTAATGCTCATACCATTCCACCCCCACCCACACCCTGCAGCCAGTGAGAGGCATCAAGGTGTGCCTCGGACTCTTCAGGCCCAGACTTCACCCCATTCTCCTATACCGCACCCATCTCACCGTATTTCCTGGCTGAATGGGGTGCGCATAAGGGCCAAAGACCCCAAGGCACAGTGACACTTGTCAGTGTCTGCAGGGTAGGGTGTGGTGAAATGGCGTGGTCGTTATGCCTGACGACCCAAAGGCACACCCCAATGCCTGTCACTCTCTGCAGGGTGGTGGTGGGGTTGGCTTCAGTTCAATACTTCGCTGCCATTCCTATTATGCAGCTCTGTAACTTCTACACTACCAATGCCAATGCCAGCAAGCAAACATTCGGCATTGACAAATGCTTGTTGCACCTGTGGTGCTAAATGCCATAGACGCTGTGCATAAGCAGCTTTGGGCTAACAAACTCATATTGCCACTGTTCATGAGGTGGGGGTACAAAAGAAACATGTTGAAAATTTGGAGTGAAAATACCAACGAATGCCTGAGGTGTTAAGTGTTTCCAACCATAACGCCCCACCCTGTAAAGAATGACAGGCACCAGGGGTGTGACTTGGGATTCTTGCCTGTAATGCTCATACCATTCCATACCCTGCAGCCATTGAGAGGCATCGAGGTATGCCTTGGACTCTTCGGCCCCAAAGTTCACCCTATTCTCCCTTACGCACCCATCTCACGTATTTCCTGATGCAGTGGGAGGTGCGCAGAAGAACCAGGGCCCCAAAGGCACACCGTGACACTTATCAGTGTCTGCAGGGTAGGGTGTGGTGAAATGGCGTGGCTGTTATGCCTGACGACCCAAAGGCACACCCCAATGCCTGTCACTCTCTGCAGGGTGGTGGTGAGGTTGGCTTCAGTTCAGTACTTCACTGCCATTTCTGTTCTGCAGCTCTGTAACTTCTACACTACCAATGCCAATTCCAGCAAGCAAACATTCGGCATTGACAAATGCTTATAATAAATTTAGTTGCCAGTTGGCTAGTGTGAGTTTTACAGTTTCCATACAGAACTTCTAGTGAGTATTGCTCTTAAAGATCTGATGGTAGGAGTTTAAACAACAGCAGACAGGGTCTTCAACCGAGCTCGCGCTGAACGTTCCATGCTGGCCGTGGAAAGTTAACTCTCTGTTCTCTGGGGCAGTTGAAAGGCACGACCTAACTGCAATAGTCGGAATACAGCAAGACTCCATTAGAAGAAACAACATTACTAAGGTGAGTAATTTTTTCTTCTCTCCCTGTTTTCCTTCCTGACCATTCCTCCTCGGGGGAGAGGAGGCTACACAGCTTGGATGTTAAAAGAGCCCTTAGCTACTACATAGAGCGTATCTAAGGTCACAGGTTTGAATCCCTGCAGTTGTTCCTTACTTATGGAGAAGTTGGTAAAGGCAAACCTGCCACTAAGAGATCTGTTGCCAGGTGGATTGTTTCTTGTATACAATTCTGCTATGAAAAACTGGGTAGAACTTCACCCTCAGGCCTGAGGGCTCATTCTACTAGAGGTACAGCTGCTTCCCTGTCTGCTGCCAGGGATATTCCTCTCTTAGAAATTTGTCATGCAGCCACCTGGAAAGCAGTCCATACTTTCACCAAGCATTACTCTCTGGATATCCAGGCTAGGAGTGATGCTCGGTTTGGCACAACAGTACTTCAGAGCTTGTTCCCAAAGTAGGTTCTGTCCCTCCTCCATGGAGGTACTGCTTGGTAGTCTGCATTTATCAGAATACAGCAAGACTTCATGTTGTTTGAAGAAAAAAATTACTCACCTTAGTAATGTTGTTTCTTCTAATGGAGTCTTGCTGTATTCTGACCTCCCCCCGCGTCCCCTCTCAGAACCTAGTTTTAGGGGTGTCCCTTTTTCACCCCCCTTTATTTTGGGTGAGTGTTGTGTTTTGGGATGCGTTTTGTTTTTTGGGTTTCTTGACTTGAGTCTTTGCTTTGAAACCAAAAAACCCTTTTATATAGATATAGTTGACAGTTGGCTAGTTTTGAGTTTTACTGTTGGAATTTAAACAGCAGCAGACAGGGGGCTTCAACCGAGCTCACGGTGAACATTCCATGCTGGCCATGGAAAGTTTAATTCTTTGTTGTCCGTGGCAGTTGAAAGGCAGGACCTAACTGCATATGTCAGAATACAGCAAGACTCCATTAGAAGAAACAGCATTACTAAGGTGAGTAATTTTTTCTTCCCTCACACCATCCCTGCTGGATGTAGGTTGTAGTCACAACATCCTTGTCCTAGGATAAGGCATTTACAGCCTCTTTGTTTGCCATTTGATGGCGGATCCTCGGTCTCCTCTTCTGATGTTATCCAGCGGCCGGGAGTCTCCGGAGGGAGAACTGAGGATTATGGGGGACCGCCTCCATATGTACTACGCCTGACGTTGGGGGGTGGGACCCGTAGCCTGTATCCAACTTCCGAGCCATCGCCCCATGGGAGGCTACGGGGTCCGCATCCTCTCCGTCGACTCGTTGAGCTGACATTGCCCTGCTCCTCGAAAAGGAGGTGATCAGGAAGGTGGCGGATCCTCCACCAGACATAGGGTTTGTGTCCAGGTACTTCCTGGTACCGAAATGGACGGGGGGCTGGCGCCCCATCCTAGACCTGCAGGACCTGAACAGGTTCCTAAGGTCTTGAACCTTCAGGATGGTCACTCTGGCTCCGATCATCCCATCCCTGTAACGAGGAGTGGGGTTCTGTTCTCTGGACCTCCAGGACGTGTTTTTTTTAAGTCCCAATCCGTCCGTCCCACCAGCGATTCCTCTGCTTCAGAGCAGAGGAGTCCCTCTACGAGTTCCGGGTCATGCCATTCGGCCTTTCTCTAGCTCCCAGGGTCTTCACCAAATGCATGGCAGTGGTGACCGCATTCCTGTGGTGCCAAAGGGTCCGGGTGTACTCCTACCTGGACGACTGCCTGATTGAGGCCTCCTCCAAAATGGAGGTGGAGTGGACCAGGGATCTGGCCCTCCAGGTTTGCTCTCAATTTGGCCTCCTTATCAATGAGGCTGTCGTGGAAAAAATATATTCTTCTTACACTTTACTTTAAAATCAGGCTTGGGAACACTGCATGTAGTAAAAAGAAAAGTTTAATACATATGCATATGGGAGTCTGCTTCCAATAACAGTCAAGGCTCCCTGAGTTTTTATTAGTCAATCACTTTTATACCTTTTTATCAAGGTGTTGCTAATTTCAATGAAATAGTATCTTATTCCAAGAACTGTTATCTTAATTTCAAGAACTGCTGTCAACAACTTCCTAATATGGTTTTGATGCCTGACGATGCCAATGTAACAGAAAAACAAGTTGATACCAATGAATGGGTACTTTTCCACTGCTTATTTCATTTCTTTCCCAATACTGCTTTATACATATGCCTGGGTCAAGCTGACCTGAGTGAAACAATGAGTTTCACTCACACCATAACAACGTACAGCTTGCCTTTAATGCCTCAACGTGCTGTTATCTTATATTTTGCCTAAGCATGTTTTTATCTTATATTTTGTCCGAGCCTGTTATTCAGGCTGGTACCAACCAGTTCTATCCAGTTTTATTTTGCTTTCTGCTTCTACAAATGTACCTCAAGTAACCTCAGTGACATTCTGTAACCCTGTAACAGCATATACTAGTATGAACTCAGAAATTTCTACTACAAGGCCAAATCGGAACTCATGCCAAAGCAGGTAATTCAATTCATCGGGGCAGAGCTCGACTCTCTGCGAGCCAAAGCACGACTCCTGGCAGACAGGGCCAAGATTCTTTCCTCCTTTGCCCAGTCATTTCAGGTTGGGCAATTGCGCCCTGCCTGGGACTTCCTGCGCCTCCTGGGTCTCATGGCGGCCTGCACCAGCGTGGTCCGATGGGCCCGTTGGCACTTGCGTCCCCTACAATGGGGTCTGGCCAGCTAATGGTCACAGTGCTCTGGTCCTTTGGATCAGCCAGTGACAGTGACCCAGGAGATGTGGAACGCTCTCCAGTGGTGGATCGTTCCAGCTCATCTGCAGGAGGGCATCCCGTTCGTCCGCCCTGAGCCGACAGTCTCTCTGTCAAGCGATGCCTCTCTGATGGGTTGGGGTGCCCATCTGGGGGAGCACAGAGCGCACGGCCTCTGGTCCGCTCGGGAGTCCCGATGCCACATCAACCTGCTGGAGCTTCGAGCGGTCCAACTAGCCCTCACCGCCTTCGCTCCGTTTTTACGGGGTCAAGTGGTCCGGGTATAGACGGACAATACCATGACCACATACTACCTAAACAGCCAGGGTGGGACGTGCTTCATGCTTCTGTGCTGGGAAGCTCTCCGCATTTGGTTCCTCGTGTGCAGCTTGGAGGCAGATCTCCTTGCCATCCATGTGGCAGGAGTCTCCAACATTCTGGCCCATGCCCTAAGCTGGATAGGAGCTGCGTCCCACGAGTGGTCTCTCCTGCTGGAGGTAGTACAAGATCTGTTCTCCCACTGGGGCATGCCTCAGGTGGACCTGTTCATCTCCAGGGAGAATGTGAAGCTGAGACTGTTTCATGCCCTCCCCCCTCAGCAGGGTTCACCGCAGGGGGATGTCTTCTCGAGGCTGTGGACCCCGGGCCTCTTCTACGCCTTTCCCCCGTTTCCCTTGATCCACAAGGTGCTTCTCAAGGCGAGGAGGGACAAGGCGCAGGTGATTCTGGTAGCCCCAGACTGGCCCCACCAGTTCTGGTATCCAGATCTCCTCAGTCTCGGCTCTAGGCTCCCGAGGCGGCTTCCAGCCCGCCCGGACCTGAGAGCGGTCAGTCAGGGGAAGGTATTCCATCCGGACCTTCAATCCCTGCACCTGATGTCCTGGTTCCTGAGCAGCTAGAGTTGCAGGCCTCGGGTCTTTCCGACGAGGTCCTCAACGTTGTTGAGGCTTCCTGTAATGAGTCGACCAGAAAATGCTATGCCTTTAAATGGAAGAGATTCTCCATTTGTTGTCAGGGCAAGGGCCTGGACCCTTCCTCCTGCTCCTTGGCAAGCATTCTGGACTACCGGTGGTCCCTTTCTCAGCAAGGACTTTGGTTGACAACCCTTAAGGTGCACCTGGGAGCCATCTCTACTTACTGGGCGCGGGCCAGGAAGCAGTCGGTGGCACAGGAGAAGGTGGTCGGGCGCTTTTTCAAGGCCTTGATCACATATCCCCTCTGGTGCGAGAACCTCCACCGCCGTGGGATCTACTGCTGGTATTGGCTAAGCTCATGGGCAAGCCATTTGAGCCGATGCACAGGTGTGACATCTCTCACCTGTCGTGGAAGACAGCCTTCTTTGTGGCTATCACGTCAGCCAGAAGGATGAGAGCGCTCCAGGCGCTTTCCATCGAGTCTCCTTATCTAGTCTTCCACAGGGACAAGGTTGTCCTGCGCCCCCACCCGAAATTCCTTCCGAAGGTGGTGTCGGAGTTTCACCTTAACCAGGTGTTGACTCTGCCCATATTCTACTCCAATCACACCTCGGAGGCCGAATATAGGCTCCATACTTTAGACCCTAGAAGAGCACTTGCTTATTATAAAGAGCGGACGGCTGAAGTTCGGGGAGAGGTTCGCCAGCTGTTTGTCACCTACGCTGAAGCTGCACCTGGCAGACCGGCAGCCAAGCTGACGATAGGCAGGTGGGTGACCTCCTGCATAGATCTCTGCTGTAGGTTGGCAGGCATGGAGCCTCCCAGAGGGATAAGAGCTCATTCTACCCGCCATAGCGCTGCATCAGTGGCTGCTTCCAGGGACGTCCCTATCCAGGAAATCTGCAGGGCTGCTGCCTGGAAGTCGGCACACACCTTCATTACCCATTACCACATCGACCTTAAGTTACACCGGGATGCTGGTTTTGGGGCCTCGGTTCTCCAGTCATTATTCCCTAAGCAAGGGGTGTGCGCCTTGCCTCCATCCTCCCGGAGAACTGCTAGGAGTCTGCCAGACAGTGTGGATGAACAACATATCCATGTCCTTAGAAATACAGGTTACTCATCTTTTACAGGAGTTCTAGGAATGGTATATGTTGTTCATCCACACGAACCACCCGGCCTCCCCGGCTTCAACGCACAACCTGGCTTCCAGCGGGCTAGATCTGGCGTCATGGGGCGGAGCTGAGAGTTTTACCACCCGGGTGCGTGGGAGGGACCAGCTTGAAGACATTTCGGCAAGATTTAAAGTGGCAAGGAACCTGCCAGACAGTGTGGATGAGCAACATATACCAATCCTAGAACTCCTGATCTTACTTCGAGATACAGCTCTTGCAGCAGGTTACACCATTAGGACTGAAGCCGTCAGACGCCAGGACCCCACGGAAATTTTCTAGCTAGCTATCTTCAGCGGGACCCCTGACGTCGGTCCGCCTCCGGCGTCAGGCGTGTGGTACATAAGGCGGTTCATAGAATCTCCAGTTCTTTCCCGCCGTCGAACTGCATGCCCCGACCCTCCGGTCACTGTCTAGCGTGCGACGCGTGGTTTTCAGAACTTCCTTCCGGAAAATTGAAGAATTTCAAGAATTGATCATCGCTGATGTCCTCTCCGACCTCCAGTCATCCTTTCAAGTGCGCGTGTGGAAAACAGATCCCCTTCAAGGACCCGCATTCCGCGTGCGTTCGGTGCCTGGGGCCAGACCACGATACCAAGGCCTGCTCCCTGTGCCAGGGGTTCAACAGCCGCACCAGAATCCGCCGGCAGAAGGCCCTAGCGTGTTCTTGTTAGAAGAAAACTTGGGCCATGTCCTCGAAGGGGGAATCTTCCCACAAACATGCGGAGAAAGAGAGAGAAGGATCTTCCCAGGTCGCCGGCTCGGGCCTCCGAGTCCCGCAGCTCCGGTTCGCGGTCGGACTGGTCCCCGTCCAGGGCTTCTTCCCTTCCCCCGGCTGCGGCTCCAGCTCCCAAGTCTGCTCAGGCTCCTACTGCCAGGCCGCCGTCTTCTTCCACCCCGAAGGCCGTGGCGAAGTCCGGGGAACGCCACCACCATCATCATAAGTCGGGCTCCTGCTCCTCGGCCCCCGACGCCCGGTCCTCCTCGGTGCCCCCCCGGAAGACTCTGGATCTGACGCCCTTGAAGAGACCGTGGATCCGGCGCCGGCCAGACCGCTGGCCTGCCGCACGCCATGCTCTCGGAGCCGCCGCCGCCGGTCCGACGCTCGCTTGCTCTGAGCAGAGGGCTCCTGCGCCTCCGACGGCCGTCGGGCAGGAGTCCCTCACGGAGGAGGAATCGACACAGCCCAAAGACCAGACGGGCATTCCCGGCCTCGAGCAGTCTCCTAGGGGTCCCTCGCCGCCGCCCGAGGCCCCCGCGGAGCCGTCGCGGACCCGGCGTCCAGCCTCGCCCTCGGAGCCGACGCCGGACTGTCGCTATGGAGGTGAAGGACCCTTCACGATGGTGGACACCATTAGGAAGGATGTGGCACCCGCAGTCCTTCCTCCTCCTCCTCCTGTACCTACTCAAACTCCGGCCCCGGCCCCACCTTCACCAGTGAGGTCGGTCGCCCGGTCTGTCCCTAGGGAGCCTGAATCCCCTCCCAGGGCTCGCCATTCCAAGAGGAGACCTCCGACGAGATCTTCCTCTTCTGGATCGCCCAGCCCCAAGAGATCCAGAAGATGTCGTCGTTCGCCGTCGACGGAGGACATGGGATCAGCTTATTCCACTTCAAGATCCCCGTCTCCAGTCTCTCTTCCTTCACCGGACCCACGTGAGACTCCACGGTCTCCTCCGGATGACCCCTCGTTCATGGATATTTTATGTCATATCCAGGAGAACATGGGGTGGGAAGGAGGAGTTGGACCCCGAGAGGTTACGCCTGGCAAGTACCTTCGGCAGAAGGACCCTTAGCCTGTGGTGGTGGCCACCCTTGGTGGACACCTTTGTGGACGTCACCAAGGCTGCGTGGAAGCGTCCACACTCGCTACGGGCGGTGCCGAAGAAGGCTGACCGCTTGTACAGGGCTCCCAGGAGGACCAGTACCTGTCACAGCATCCTCTGGCCGATTCTCTGGTCATTACAGCCTCACATGACCGGTCTCTCAGAGACCGCAGCATCTGAGCACCCTGCCACGGACCCTGAGTCCAAGCAGTTGGACTCTTTGGGTAGCGCGCGTCGCTCCGCTACTTGTGCCATTAGGTCCCTGAATTATCTCACCCACATGGTGCAGTTCAGGAACGCCCTGTGGGAACAGGGCCTGGAGGTGGCTGAGAAGCTGCCTGATGGTGAGCAGAAGGAGGAGATGCTTCAGCTCCTCTGCACGGGTTCAGACGTGGGGACCCAAGTTCTTAGAGCCGCATACGACTCTGCGGACTCTTCGGCCAGAGCGGCAGCGTCAGGCGTTTGCCTCCGGAGGCACTCATGGCTGTGTGTCTCCGGTTTCACCCCGGAAGTCCAGAAAAATATTATGGACGCCACCTTTGAGGGAGAGGTTTTGTTTGGCAACCCATCCGAAAGGATCATTACCAAACTCCAAGAGGCCGGAAGGCGGTTGGTCGGTCCAGGCAATGTACCGGCCGAGGCTTGGTTCCTTTGCAGGCACCAAGGCGTTTCGTTGGCGGATTCAGAGGCAGCAGCCCTGCTCCGCCACACAGCAGAGGGGCTCCGGCTCAAGAACCCAGGAAAGCAGCCCATCAGCAGGGTCAGCGCACTCGAAGGCCTCCAGCGGGGGCCCTTCCGCCGCCACAGCATGACCTTTCCGCCCCGCCCTCAGGATCAACGGATATTATGGTCGGGGTCGATTCGAACTTCCTGTCGGGATGGCAGGCAATTACCACCGACAGGTGGGTGCTTCAGTTGGTCAGCATCGGCCACTTTTAGAGTTCGCAGAACAGCCACCTTGAGGCCTCCTCTGCTCTCCGGTTTGGTCAGCCAAGCGCCTTAATTTGGCGGTAGATCACGCTCCTAAGCAAGAGGCGATACAGCATGTCCCGGGAAACCAGAGAGGACTGGGGTACTATTCTCACTTCTTCCTGGTTCCCAAGAAAACAGGGGACCTCCGTCCTATTCTGGACCTAAGTGACCTCAACTTATCAGTCGCATACAAAAGATTTCGCATGGTGACCCTTCCGGGTCTGATCCCCATGCTAAAACAAGGTGCCTATTTAGCGTCCTTAGACATGCAGGATGCCTACCTGCACATCCCCATAGCTCAGGCGCATCAGAGGTTCCTGCGCTTCGAGTTTCTAGGCCACCACTTTCAGTTCCGGGCTCTCCCTTTCGGACTGTCATCCGCTCCAAGGGTCTTTACCAAATGCATGGCAGTCGTGGCAGCTACTCTGAGGAGAAAGGGCCACTATGTGTTCCCGTACCTCGACGATTGGCTTCTCATGGCCGTCTCCAGAGAGGCGCTTCTGCAGGCGATCCAGGACACTCAGGATCTGTTCGGATCGCTAGGGATTCTCATAAACCAGGAGAAGTCTGTCTTGGTACCGTCCCAGAACCTGCAGTTTATAGGTGCAGTGCTGGACACGGTCCAGGGAAGGGCTTTCCTTCCAGCCGACAGGGTGGAACACATCAGGTCGCTTATAGAGGACCTATCAACGAATCAGACCGCTCCGGCCAGATCGGTCCTTCGTCTGCTCGGACACATGGCTGCGGCCATTCCTACGGTCCCTCTCACGCGACTCCACATGCGAATAACGCAGTGGATGCTCAAGGCGCAGTGGGACCAAAGGCAAGACCATTTGCAGCATCCAGTCAGGATCACGAAACCGGTGATTCGGGATTGGCAATGGTGGTTAGCCCCCGGGTCGCTTTCCAAGGGCGTCCCGTTTGCAGCGCCGTCCCCGGAGATAACCCTCACCACGGACACCTCAGGTCTCGGGTGGGGAGCACACCTGGATGGGGTGAAGTCTCAGGGTGTATGGAGCCCGCTGGAGGCTCATCTCCACATCAATGTCCTAGAGACAGAGCGGTCCTCTACGCACTTCAGGCTTTCCAGTCCATGATTCCGCCATGCACTATCCTGCTTCAGACGGACAACACGGCGGTGATGTATTACCTCAACAAACAAGGAGGCGCTCACTCTTACCCCCTTTGCAGGGAGGCCATGAGAGTGTGGGATTGGGTAATCGGACACGGCGCAAGCTTGATCGCTGTACACGTTCCTGGTGTGGACAACACGATCGCAGACGGTCTGAGTCGCTCCCAGGCCAGAGTCCACGAGTGGGAACTTCTTCAGGAGGTGGCAGAGGATCTGTTCCTTCGATGGGGAACTCCAGAACTGGATTTGTTCGCGTCCCCATCCAACGCGAAACTGCCCAATTTTTGCTCGCTAGATCCAGGGCCTGGTGTTTTCTGGCGAGACGCGTTGTCCCTCTCCTGGGTGAACAGATTCCTTTACGCTTTTCCTCCCTTCCCGTTGATCCAGAGAGTTCTTCTCAAACTGCGCAGGGAGCATGCACGGATGATTCTGGTAGCTCCATTTTGGCCCAGACAGATTTGGTTCCCATTGCTGGCTCAGCTATCCAGGAACCACGCTCCGTTGCCGCTCAGCTCCCACCTTCTGTCTCAGAGAGAGGTTCATTGCTGCATCCGGATCTTCGCTCTTTGAACCTGCATGCATGGCTCCTAGAGACATAGCCATTTTTCGACATGGGGTCTCATGAGAGGTTGCAAGGTCCTCTCTGCAGCCAGAAAGCCGGCAACACATGCTACATACGCCATGAAATGGCGTCGTTTTTGTTTATGGTCACGGGCTCGTGACCTCTCCCCTTTAGGTTGTCCCGTCGGGGCAGTCTTGGAGTACCTCCTTTCCCTATTCCAGTCAGGGCTGGCCTACTCCTCTATTAAAGTGCACCTGTGCGCTATTTCGGCCTACCACCTGCTGGTGGGGCAGCGCACTATTGCTCAGCTGGACACTTCTCGGGAGTTTCTGAGGGGAGTGTTACACCTTAGGCCTCCTATCAAGGACCCGGTTCCTCCATGGGATCTCCTTTTTGTCCTGGAACAGATCACGCTTCCTCTCTTTGAACCAGCCGCAGATTGCGAGCTACGTTTTCTGTCGTGGAAAACATTGTTTTTAGTTGCCGTTACTTCAGCCAGAAGGATTTCTGAGCTTCATGCTCTCATGTGTAAAGAGCCTTATTTGGTTTTTCACAGGGACAGAGTATCTCTGAGGACGAACCCGAAGTTTTTGCCCAAGGTGGTTTCGACACTCACTTTAAATCAGGACATCGACCTTCCGGTCTATTTCCCAAGTTATTCAAATAGAGGGGAGGCTTTGCTCCACACTCTGGATGTTCACCGCAGCCTGAGGTATTACCTCAACAGAACCAAACCCTTTCGGGCTTCTGACCAGCTCTTCGTCTCTTTTGAGCAGAGAATGAGAGGCCAACCGGTTTCTAAGCAATCCTTATCCCGCTGGCTTGTGCAGTGTATCTCACACTGTTATCAGTCTAGGCAAAAGCCCCTCCCGGGTTCCATCCGGGGTCATTCTACCAGGGGTGTGGCCACTTCCTTTGCAGCGCTCAAAAATGTCTCAATCTCTTCCATCTGTGCTGCGGCTACTTGGAGCTCTGTGCATACCTTTATCAGGCATTACAGTCTGGATATAGCCTCTAGGCGAAGGGCCGGTTTCGGCCTAGCGGTGTTGAAAGGCCTCTTGTCCTGAGTTAGGATTTGGTTTAGTTTTTCTCTGTTTCTTCCTCTTCCTCCTCCCAGAGTTTCTTTTGGGCAAGCGTTACTGCTTGGGAATCAGTCCTAATGGTGTAACCTGCTGCAAGAGCTGTATCTCGAAGTAAGATAGTACAGTTACGTAAGAACTTACCGTAACAGTAGATCTTCGAGAACAGCTCTTGCAGCAGGTACCTTCCCGCCCACCATATCCCCCTTGGAAGAGACATGGCTCGTTTAAAAAAAAAAAAAAAAAAAGTCTGGGGGTCATTTGAGAAATGAGCGAATTTATTTTGATCCAGTCGGGAATTTGTTCCCTTATTGCCTTCTGACGATGGATCCTCGGTCTCCCCTTCTGATGTCATCGTGCGGCCAGGAGTCTCGGCCCGAGAACTGGGGATTCTGGTGGGACCCTTATGTCTGACGCCTGACGTGGCGAGGCGGACCGACGTCGAGGCGGTCCCGCTGAAGATAGCTAGCTAGAAAATTTCCTGGGGTCCTGGCCTGGACGGCTTCAGTCCTAATGGTGTAACCTGCTGCAAGAGCTGTTCTCGAAGATCTACTGTTAGCAAGTTCTTACGACTCACTTTACAGGTGAGTAACCTGTATAGTGAGACTGCGAGTTGGCAGTCCTATTATCTTATTTCTCACAGTGAGCTGCTCATATCTCTCTACTTCTGTCTTCCCCCCTTTCCCTGAATATAGAAGTACCTTGCAGGAGTGGCCTTCTCAGTTCCCCTCTGGTATTTATTGTCACTTCTGCTCCCCACACCAAAAACTGGTGAGCTCATCACCCTTGCACATCATGAATGTAGGTAGTGCAGTCCCCAGGTGTTTTGACATATCAATAAACATATCTTTCCGGTAAGTCAGGCAGATAGCAGCAGGGAAGAAGGGGAATTAATAGGCTTTCCTATTCTTAAAAGATCTAGGTTACCTTTATTTCGGCACTGTTTCATGATGGGTATGCACATGATTATGCATGCCATTTAATAATGCCTACTCATAGGTGGATTAGATCTTATATAGGTAGGAATGCCTATGTTTACCTTGTGCCCTGCTGCTATCAGCCTGTCTTACCAGAAGATCCTGTTTAATATTAATATGTAAAAATGACATGGGCGACTGTACTAACCGCATTCATGGTGCTGAAGGGTAGTGAGCTTATCAGTTTTTGGTGTGGGGAGCAGAAGAAAAGAATGAATGCCAGAGAGGGACTGAAAAAGCCATTCCAGCAGGGTACAGCTATATTCAGGTTAGCGGAAGACAGGAAGGGGGATGTTTAGCAGATCATTGTGAGATCTGAAATTTATAGCTGCCAGCGCCATGATCACTACCTGTGAATGAGAACAGCCAGCGATGACAAATACTCAGTGGCAGGGCTGCACTTAAAGTGTTAATTTGAATGCATTGTAGGGAGAGTGCTCTCAGGTGGGGGGGGGGTGTTGATGTTTGTTAGGACAGTATTGAGGGAGATGTGTATAGATCATTCAAGATTCAGAAGGGTGGTAGCCTACCAGCTTGCATTGTGGAGTAGGGCACTAAATACTACTGGAGAGGATTTGTAGGGAGCTGTCCTGCGGGGTTCTGCAGATCACAGGTGAAGGAGTAGACTGAAACAGGAAGTCTGGTGGATTTGCTCAAGGCATTAGTATGCTTCTCCTGCTAATAATATTGTCTGTAGTGAGTACAGCTCTTATGAGGGCATGAACAGCAATTTTTCTGGTAAATCCTGAGGCTTATTGCTTGTCCCTCCATGAAGACCCACTTGCCGGTTGATGAGGCGAGACAAAAACACAACAGGGGCACTGTACATACTGCATGTGCAGAAGGTGGTGCTGCACTCAGAGTTTACTGTGGGAGCAGAAGTCAAACACTGAAAAAGTGGACTTAAGTGTGATTTGGGAAGTATTTTTTAACAGTGCCAGCTGATGATCTGTATTGGTGTAGATATGCACAACTCCCTGAGGCATACGATTACAGTCTGAGGTGTGGTGATTCTCTTCATGAGACCGCAAGCTCATATGCAGCCCCAGGCAGTACTAAGGACACGGTATGGATGGTGGGGTGTTCAACAGAAGCCAGGCTAAGTGCAGGGGGTTCACTTGGAAAAAGAATACAAGAGAAGCTTTTTTTGTGGATTAACAAGAATGCATGAGCTTTGGAATTGGACCAGACCGGTACATCGCTGTGTGACCCTGAGCAAGTCACTTAACTTCCTTGTGCTGCCAGGCCACATCTGTAAACATGGTTTCGGCATAGTATGTCTCTCCTGGTTAACAAAAACAAAAATTCAGGGCATCATATAACCACTTAGATCATCAGATGTTTGAAGTGTTTTACTGTTCTGCAGATTGCCAAAGAGAAAGCTAGATTGCAAAACATTTTCAGCAAGTTAAAGTAAATAAAATGAACAAAATCATAGCGTAACGTGTATTGATCAAAATAATCTACATGTTGACACATGGTGTTGATCATTCTGGTAAAACAGTTCAAAACAAAGAGGGAAAGAAGAATTAGTTAGCCTATAGGAATCTATATTGGTCTCTGGCTCAGATATTGTCATCATGACTCATCACTTAACACAGTTGGCAGATGTCTTAGGGAGAAGGCAAAGCTGTTTTTTGTAAGTGAAATGCTGATGTTTACATTTTTCAAAAGCTATGAAACTGCATTCATGTTATTTACATAAATGCAGTTTTAGCATAAATGTTGATGGTATCCTTTACTTTGCGATGGAGCCAGATTTTGGAGTCTGTAGTTTAAAAAAACTGCTTGTTTAGGTATCCTTTAATTTGTGTAATAGTCACGTAGTACTTTTTACTATTATCAAAAACACCTAGTGCCATGGTATTTTCAACATTTACAGGTTTCATAAACATAAAATATATATAGCAAGGTATTTTATGACATAGTGCTATAACATACTAAATCTAACAACAATAAACGCAACCTGTTTTACATACACTTGGAGGTCACCACAATAACCTCCCTGTACGAGGACCTGAGAGGGAAAAGGAGAGGACACCATGGCATAGTCAAGAAGGGGAAGAGGGTGCCCCTAGGTGGCCAACCTTATGGACTAGAAATTGTAAAGTATAGATTAGGCTAAGAAATAGAACAACTGTTGCAACAGATTTAAAGAAAGGGTCGGTCCTCAGGAGTGGCAGGAGCTCCCTGTCACAGCGTCATATCTGTGAAAACACAGTTTGGGCAGGATGTGAAAAATGACAGCTTTACCATTCATAGGGAATTGTGAAGAGATGGCAGTGTTGAAAATTTGGGGTGAAAATATTAAAAATGTGCGAATTTACGACTGCATGGAAACTGCACAATGCACGCTCATAACAGTAATTGTGTAGACTTTTGTCACCAAATTTTCAACATAGACATTTTGGGAGCTCCACTCATGAACAGTGTCACTGTGATTTTCGTAATCTGTCCCGAACATTGATTTCCCACTGTGATTGCACCATTGTGCACCGAATGCGAAAAAACACATTTTGTCCAGGATGTGAAAAATTACAGCTGTACCATTTACAAGGAGGTGTGAAAAAAATGCCAGTGTTGAAAATCTGGAGTGAAGATGCTACACATTCTTGAAGTTACGAGTGTGTGTGGAAACCGTGCAATGCACGCTCGTAACAGTCTGGGAACCCACTCGAACATGTCAAGGAGTTCAAGTACCTTGGTATTACCCTGGATAGTACCCTCTCCTACAGTCGGCATATTGACACTGTTGCCAAGACCGCCAATATACGGATTGGACTACTACACAAACACAAGCTCTGTATGCCTACGGATGCCCTTAAACTAGCCATCTACAGCTCTGTCACCTCTATCATTGACTACGGCCTTGCCATCTATGGCTCTGCCCCAACAAGTGCCCTCCGCAGGATCTCAGTTGCTCTCAACAAAGCCTGTAGACTACTGACACGTGCAGCCCGACAAACTCACACCTGTGATCTCTATGCACAGGCCAGCTGGCTACCCCTACGCAGCAGAATACAATACCAGACCTGCTTACTTACCAAAAAGATTCTCCTTGATCTCATGCCATCTGGTGTTAGCTCACTCCTTACTACCTACAGTGGCACTCAACAAACACGTGGTGCCCAATCTCTAACCTTTCAGGTTCCCAGATGTTGTACCTCCATGGGTCAGCGGTCCTTTATCTATAGAGCTGCTCAGTGGTTCAATTCCTTCAATAAAGAATCACTTTCCTCTACTACACTTGGACCCTTCAAAAGGAATCTCAAACTTTACCTCACCTCTACCACTCAGTGTGACTGCTTTGTTGAACAGAGATCTGTCTAAACACCTCCCAGCTCACTCATGTCTCACAGCCCGCCCTTTCCCAATCTCATTCACTCTGGCACTGGGCCTTCCTTGTGACTCCTTTCCTGCTTCACATCTCCACTGGTACAAGACATTTTCCACTACCATCGGACAGTGGCCCATTAGCCTGCCAACTTCCTCTTCTGGTCGCATGCCTGCAATACTAACTGCCTATGGTGGCCTCTTTCTCTTATTGTTACTGCAGCCAGCTGCCTACTCAAGCTGCTCGTTTTATGAATATTATCTCAAAGTATGTTATAACTGAGTATCTTTATTTTTTCTTTTAGTTGTTTTGGTTGTTTATTGTGCATTCTTTTACTACCTCTGTATGTATGTTGACCCTCATCCTTTGACGTGGAACCTTTGTAAATGAGCAGTTTCTGCTCAAAGGTATTTGTAATCTGATAATTTAATAAATAAATAAAAAATTAAAAAATTTGTTGGATTTTTTTTTTTTTGTTTTACCAAATTTGCAAGATAGAGGATAATGGCTGGGGATCAGGTGATAATCCCGCTGTAATCACCTTGAGTGGTTGCTAGGACAACATAGTGAACCTCAAGAGTGCAGCTCGAGAGGTTTACCGTAACCCTAGCAACCACGAGAGCAGAGGGTGGTTGGGGAAGTGGTACTGGACACAATGAGGGATGGTTTTCTGTTTTCATAGGTTTTTAAAAAACAAAAGACGTCGCGGGACAGTTTTCCCACTTATGGGATAATGGGCAGGCTGGAACCGATGGGGATTGGGCACCCCATTGGCACATACAATGTGTTGGGGGGGGGGGCAGTAACAAGGGAGTGAGGAGGACAGCAGGAGAGGGAGGAAGCTAGAAGGATTTAATTAGCAGGAGGGAAAAGAGTGACGTCAATATGTTATATATATGTTACAGCTGCTGATTGCAGCGGTGCTTTTCTTTTAAATGAAGAGAACTGCAGCCAAACTACTGCCATAGACAGCTTGCGCATGCATTGGTGCAGTAGGGTCGTGCCTGCTACACCGAGCATTGCATTAGACAGGAGGGCCACACACCTCCAAAAAGTCATACTGCCTGAAAATGTTCCTTGCGCAAGTGAACGCAAAAAGGGTATGGCCTCTGTACGGCAAAACTATTACAGTGAATAAGTCGATGCAAACAACAGCAACAGTTCGCTGTAATAGTCTGCCTGAGACCACGGCACTGTCCTCCAGCCCTGTATCCCCTTCCCAAATCAACTCGGACTCAGAAAGAAAACTGCATCTCCTACTAGGTTTATGTTGACCACAACTTGTGGTCGACATCCGTCGATGTGATGTCGGTCGACAAAATAGTTGTTGAACCAGCACTGTAGACCCACAAAAAAGTATAGGTCACAATTTTAACTGCTGTCAGGCTGTGCTACTTTAGAGCACAAACTACATTTAAAATTGCACCCATGTATAATGGTAAATTACATTATGGTGAGTTACAGCCATGTGTCTGTACAGCCAATCAGATTTATTCATGACATTTTATAAAATTTATTATGACACTGTCTAATTGTGCTGTACTTTCTAGTCTGTTTTTCAGTGTTTGTGTGGTTGGGAGCTGTTTTTCCTTAAAACTACAGTCAGCAGTGTTTAAAATGGTTACAGTGGTTCTAACTTGTATCTGATTATTGGAGTGTTGATTTAAAGTTCTTTAAGGCATTTGTAAATGTTTTTTATTTTGTTTTCTTCTTCCTAAAAGACGGAAACGTGCTTAGCACTCACTGCTCAGAAACCTATAGAACAATCCTATTCAGTGTATTTGGGATCCCTTTGTTGTACTTTTCACAGTCTCCAATAGCCGTAATACAGGTAAGAAAAGATTATTCTGACATTTACCATGGCTCTGTTTGCTCTTGAAATGACTCACTTCTGGGAAAAGTTTGAAAAACGTAATATTTGGACAGATTCCGTGCATGTTTTGCTGTCTGTGGTTATTTTCAGTTTGTTCTCCATTGCTAGGTCAGTTTGCGTGAAGATGCGATCATTGTCCCCTGGGGTTCATCTATGTCATAATGCTCAGCTTGTGCCATTGCAGCTTTAAACTGTGACTTCAACACAGGATTATACAACAGGATGAGATCAATTGTGTGGGACAAGGACCCTGTTCCCATTTAAATGAACATAGTAATAACTATATCTTCAAGAGTTCTACTCTTTTTTTTTTTTTTTTTTAATCAGGCCAGTCCTCTTCTTCCACTGACCCGATTGTAGAGTGTCTAACTCAAAAAAACAGGTTCCAAAACAATTTTGTAGCTTAATGTAGCCCTGGTGCTGGGTCTTAGAGGGCTGCTTCTCTTGCCTGGATGATCGCTAACCAGATCAGGGGCCTGGATTCCCATTTTAGCTGCTGCAGGGGTTCTTTTCCAAGAATAGTGTAAATAGTGTGGTGCCTCCACCCTAAGTACATACTAAGTGAGCAAGACATCTAGCTGTACGTCCCCCTGTGATGTTGTACCAACTCACCCAAGTAGTCGCCCCAGACATGTAGTACCATAAAACCAAATATTCAATTTTTTAACACTTTGATTTAAAGACTTCAGCTAATAATATGCTCATTAAATAAAATCTACTCAAGTCAAATATTTTCCAAAACAGTAACCCATTCTTTAATTTACATGTGGAACGTTAGGAAAGGGTGGACAAAGTAGAGGTTAAGCAAACTTTTTTTCATTATGACTGTGGGCATCTTGCTATCTGTAGCTGGAAAAATTGAGTATTGTGGAACACACATTCTAGGGACATGGATATGTTGTTCATCCACACTCATTGGCAGTATCCTTGCCGCTTTAAATCTTGCCGGAAGGTCTTCAAGCTTGCTCCTCCCACCCACCCGGGTGGTATAACTCTCGGCTCCGCCCCATGACGCCAGATCTTCCTTACCGCTTGGAAGCTCAGGTTCCCTCCTTAACGCTCTGCGTTTGCGACTGGTTCCTATTTCTCCGTTTGTGGATTTAAAAATAAAAAATTTGCAAAAGACTTCGGTCTTAGATCCCTGAAGCTGCGATGGACAAATCGACTCCAGTTCGGAGATGCCCATGGGCTGAAGATGTCTCGGACGGATCCACACTCCACGTGTGTCTACTGCCTAGGCCTTGAGCACGACCTGAGCTTGCGACCTGTGCTCATCTTTCTCGGCCCTCGTCCTCGAAGAACCGTGCTGCCCGTTGCAACTGGGCCGTCCGAGCGTTTCCCTCGGTGAAGTCAAGGCCCGGTTGGCGGTGTCAGCGGCGGCGAGCTCGGCGGATCAGCTTCGGCGGATGGTCGTCCTCGAAGAGGAGGCGGCGCGGGCCGTATCTTCCTCGGCCGCGGCATTTATCCCGCTCTCTCTGGGTTCTTCCTACACGGCTTCTTTTAAGGAGCTTTGTCTGTCCCTCTCCACTAAAGGAGAAGGGCCTGCGTCTGCTGGACCTTATTCTCGGTCCAAAAAGAGGGACAAGGGTAAGTCCCTCCGTCGACGCTCTTGGGAGCGGGAAAGGTCCCTCTCCCCGGGCCGTCGTCCGTCGGCTTCGGTCGACCGCTCGGCTTCGGCCACTGGCCTCACGGTGTCCCCGTCAGGTCAGTTGACCGAGACTCCCACTGATGAAGTCGAGATTTTTCTCGACCCATTGGACGAGCTGTCGCCTTTAGCAGCCGAGATTCCCCTCTCCCCGGTTCCCCCGGGAGGAGTTGAGGATCCCGTGGGCTCGTCTGTGCCTCCGGTTCCGGAGCCCTCGGATGGACCTTCCGAGCGAGGAGTGCGGTTCCGGCCGACACCTCCGCACCGACCCGGAAATTCCGGGACTCCGGTCTCGGTCTCGGACCTCTTGGCGGTCCAGCCGTTCCCACCGTCATGGCGGTCTCGGTCTCGGCACCGCAGTGGCCAGCGTCGCCGTTCGTCCTCGTCCTCCTCCTCGGATGAGGAGGCTGCGTAAATTCGTCGGCGATGCGAGGACCTTATGTTTCAACAGCTCCTCCTGGCGGAATAAGCCGACTCCGGCGCCTTCCCGACCATTAAGGACTGTCACCGGGCGGCCGACACAACCCTCGACTTGTCCGAGGCCTATACCCAGGCGGTTGTTCGGCCAAAACCACTTGCTCCACCGATTCCGTGGAACCTCCGCCTCCACAGCCACAATTGGGGCTCGACCAAGGATTCTCGATGCGACTAAGGGTTTACCCATCGTCTGTCATTACCCTCACTCCCGACCGACCTCGGCAGGTGAAGAGGTGGCTCAGGCCAGAGGCAGCTCTTGAGGACTCTTCCGAGTCGAAGATGATTCCTCCTTCTTCTCAAGCGACTGGACTTGGAGTCTTCAGGAGGTCAGTCAATGGACGATAGCCCGTCGTCCTTCCTAGGACTGCTTGGCTCATCTCGGAGTCTACCGGGATGGAGCTCGAACCCGTTCCAAGCGGGCCAGGTATCCCCTCACGGAGATTCTGGACCGGGGATTCTCCGGCGGAGGCCTTTCGGTGGCGAGGCCATAGTGGGTCCGGCACTGGAACTTTGGCAGCGCCCTGCTTCCTGCCCTCGCCTTGGCCAGGATGGCCAGGAAGTATCTGATCCCTACGGTTCCTTGTCGGTTTTGAACACCCTCTGCTGAGGGGTTGGTTACCGACAGCGTTTTCCGGCCCGGCGCCAGGGATGTGACAAACCTCCTGACAAGGAGTCCAAGAAATGGACTATGTCGGCGAAAAGTCGCTTTCGTCCTCTCTCGGCCTTCGTCAGGCCAGTTCGGCCGTCCTCATGGCACATTTTTCTCATGCCCTGTTGGGCTCCTGGATGAGAGGTCATCCCTCATCTTCCCCGATCTGCAGACTACGGTTAAGCAGGATGCGGGACCAGGAGCGAGAGCAGTGGCCAAACAACAGCTCCAGACTGCTTTGGATGTAGGGGACTCATGTGCCAGATCGGTGGCGGCCGCAGTGGCTATCTTGTCGGCCGGGGCTTGGCTGAGGATATCCACCTTTACTTCGGATACCCAGCACAAGTTGGCGGATGTTCCCTTTTGAGGACTGACCTCTTGACCCTGGGGTGGAAGGTCACCTGCAGAGGATCGAGAAGTCCAATGCCACCTTGGACTGGTCTCTTCGCTCAGAAGGACAAGGCATAAACCACAGCCTAAGCCTTTAGTCCTTCTGTGCCCCGGCGCGCCCGCCCAACAACGTCAGGGGCCAGCAGGCTCGGCCTTGGCATCCCAAGCACAGCCGCCCGGCTTCCTCTAACGGGAGGCAGGGAGGAAAGGGCCCAGGAGGTCCCTCGGCGGTCCCTCCTCCAAGCCTGCCCAGTGACGGGCTGAGGGGTGCTCGCCCCCATCCCGTCACCTACCCCTGGGTCCCCATTAGAGGGAGCGGCTCCAGCACTTCCGTTCCATGGTCCGCTGTTACCACGGACAGGTGGGTCTTGGAGGTGGTGGGAAGAGGCCTGCCTCTGGAATTGAGCAGGCACCACCGCTTCAGGCCGTCGCCCCTCGGGAGCCCGGGATCCCCAGCCTCACTGGCGGCTCGTCGAGCCGACATCCTCTCCTCCTCCAGAAGGAGGTGGTAAGAGGTGGTGGACCCTCCTTCAGACCCAGGGTTTGTGTCCAGGTACTTCCTGGTTCCGAAGCAGACGGGGCTGGCGCCCCATTCTCGACCTACACGACCTAAACAAGTTCCTAAGGTCTCGAACCTTCAGGATGGTCACTCTGGCTCAGATAATACCATCCTTGGAGCCTGGCGTGTAGTTCTGCTCTCTGGACTTGCAGGGCACGCGTTTTTCCGTCCCTATCCGTCCGTCTCACCAGAATTCCTTCGCTTCCGGCGGAAGGATCTCTCTGATTCAAGCCATGCCCTTGACGTTCTCCAGCTCCCAGGGTCTTCACCAAATGCATGGCAGTGGTGACAGCATTCCCTCTTGCGCCGGGTCGGTGTGCCCTTACCTGGACGACTGGCTGATAGCAGCTCCCTCCAGGAAGGCGGGTGGTCCAGAGATCTGGCCCTCAGGTCTGCTCTCAACTGGGCCTCCTTATCAACGAGGCCAGAGTCGGAACTTCGAGCGAAGCAGGTGATTTTATTCATCGGGCGCAGCTTCGACTCTCTTGAGCCAGGCGCGGCTCCGGCGGACAGGGCGGAGTTCTTTCCTCCTTTGCCCGATCATTTCTGGTTGGGCAATTGCCCTGCCGGGACTTCCTGCGCCTCCTGGGTCTCATGGCGGCCTGTGCCAGCGTGGTCCGTTGGGCCCGCTGGAACATCGTCCCTTCAGTGGGGACTGGCCAGCCAGTGGTCTGGCAGCTGCGATCCTTGGACCAGCTGTGTCGGTGACACAGGGGATGTGGAATGCTCTCCAGTGGTGGACCGTTCCAGATCATTTGCAGGAGGGCATCCGTTCGTCCGCCCGAGCCGACGGTCTCTCTGTCGACCGATGCCTCTCTGATGGGTTGGGGTGCCCATCTGGGGAACACCGGGCTCATGGCCTCTGGTCCCGCGGGAGTCCGATGCCACATCAACCTGCTGGAGCTCCGGCGGTCGCCTAGCTCTCACCGCCTTTGCTCCGTTCCTCCGGGGTCAAGTGGTCGAGTCAGGCGGACAATACCGCGACCATGTACTATCTAAACCGCCAGGGCGGGGCGGCGCTCCATGCTTCTATGCAAGGAAGCTCTCCGCATTTGGTCACTCGTGCGCAGCCTGGGCCGGATCTCCTAGCCATTCCGCATGGCAGGAGCCTCCAACACCCTGGCCGATGCCCTGAGCGGATAGGGGCTGCATCCCAGTGGTCTCTCCTGCGGAGGTAGTACAGCATCTGTTCTCCCTTTGGGCACACCTCAGGTGGACCTGTTTGCCTCCATGGAGAGCAGCGAAGCTGAGTCTGTTCCATGCCCGCCCCCTCAGCAGGGCTCGCTGCAGGGGGATGCCTTCTCGAGGCAATGGACCCCGGGCCTCTTCTACGCCTTTCCCCCATTTCCCTTGATCCACAAGGTGCTTCTCAAGGGGAGGAGGGACAAGGCGCAGGTGATTCTGATAGCCCCAGACTGGCCTCGCCAGTTCGGTACCAGATCTCCTCAGTCTCAGCTCCAGGACTCAGCGGCAGCTTCCAGCTCGCCCGGACCTGCTCTCAGTCAATCAGGGGAAGGTGTTCCATCCGGACCTTCAATCCCTGCACCCTGACGGCCTGGTTCTGGCTAGAGTTCCAGGCCTTGGGTCTTTCCGGCGAGGTCCTCAATGTGGTTGAGGCGTCCCGTGGGAAGTCGACCAGAAAATGCTATGCCTTCAAATGGAAAAGGTTTTCCATTTGGTGTCAAACAAGGGCTTGGACCCTTCCTCCTGTTCCTTGGCAAGCATCTTGGACTATTTATGGTCCCTTTCTAGTCAAGGAGCTTAGGTCGGCGACCCTAAGGGTGCACCTGGCAGCCATCTCTGCTTGCAGGCGGGCGGGGAAGCAGTCGAGTTGCCAGGAGAAGGTGGTCTGGCGCTTTTCAAAGGCCTTGATCACATTTCCTCCAGCGGGAACCCCCACCTCCGTGGGATCTACTGCTGGTACTGGCAAAGCTCATGGGCAAGCCATTCGAACCTATGCACAGGTGTGCTTTCTCTCACCTGTCGTGGAAGACCGCCTTCTTGGTGGCTATCCGTCAGCCAGAAGGATGGGAGAGCTCCAGGCGCTTTCCATCGAGTCTCCTACCTGGTCTTCCACAGGGACAAGGTTGTCCTGCGCCCCACCCGAAATTCCTTCCGAAGGTGGTGTGGAGTTTCACCTTAACCAGGTGTTGACTCTGCGGTGTTCTACCCCAATCACCTCGGAGGCGAATATAGGCTCCATACTCTGGACCCTAGAGAGCGCTCGCTTATTATAAGGGCGCAGCTGGAAAATCGGGAGAGGTTCGCCAGCTGTTTGTCACCTACGCTGAAGCCGCATCTGGCAGACCCTGCAGCCAAGCGGACGATAAGCAGGTGGGTAACCTCCTGCATAGATCTCTGCTATAAGTTGGCGGGCATGGAGCCTCCCAGAGGGATAAGAGCTCATTCTACCCGCCATACTGCTGCAACAGTGGCTGCTTCAGGGACGTCCCTATCCAGGAAATCTGCAGGGCTGCTACCTGGAAGTCAACCAAACACCTTCATTACCCACTACCACATCGACCTTGAGTCACGCCGGGATGCTGGTTTTGGGGCCTCGGTTCTCCAGTCTCTCTTTCCCAAGTAAGTATATGGGGTGTGCGTCTTGCCTCCTCCTCCCGGAGAACTGCTAGGAGTCTGCCTAATGAGTGTGGATGAACAACATATCCATGTCCCTAAAATACAGGTTACTCACCTGTAACAGGAGTTCTAGGAATGGTATATGTTGTTCATCCACACTCCACCCGACCTCGCTTCGACCGCACAACCTGAGCTTCCAGCGGGCCAGATCTGGCGCCATGGGCGGAGCCAGAGTTATACCACCCGGTGGGTGGGAGGAGCAAGCTTGAAGACCTTCCGCAAGATTTAAAGCGGCAAGGATACTGCCAATGAGTGTGGATGAACAACATATACCATTCCTAGAACTCCTGTTACAGGTGAGTAACCTGTATTTTTGGAGTTTTCAGTGTATCCTTCCACAGCTACAAATCACTATGCCAATTGAAATAAAATACTCCCTTCTTTCTTTTTAGAATGTTGGAGACATAACTTCAAGCTGTTTATCAGATGGCTACTAGGAAACTGAACCAGGTTGTTAAATATTGGTTGCCTACAGTTGTGGCCAAAAATATTGGCGCCCTTGCAGTTTTTTCTAATAATGCACCATTCCTTCCTGAAAATTGTTGAAATTTAAAAAATATTTTGGTATCCACATATATATTTCCTTGGTTTGCAGTGGAATAAAACACAAAAAGCAGAAAACTTTATTAAGTTTTAGCTTATTCCACACAGAAATCCTTAAATGGACCGAATAAAATTATTGGCACCTTTTAGAAGTAGTTAGAAATAATTAGATTTCAAGCAGGCGATTCTCCTTCACTTTGGAATTGAACTCATCTGTGGTGAGTTGCAGGTGCCTACAATATAAAAATCACTCATTCAGCCAGTTTGAATAGAGAAAAGGACTCATTCTCCTGTTTTGTGTCACTGTGTGTACCGCAGTGAGCATGGAGAAAAGAAAGACAGCCAGAGAATTGTCTGAGGAGGTCAGACAGAAGATTGTAGCCAAGCATGGATAATCTCAAGGCTACGAATCAATCTCCAGAGACCTTGATGTTCCTGTTTCCACCATACGTAATGTTATCAGAATGTTTAAGGCCCATGGTACTGTAGCCAACCTCCCTGGACGTGGCCGCAAGAGAGAACTTGATTGAAGATTGCAGCGCAGGATTGTTTGAATGGTGGAGAAAGCACCTTGATCAACTGCCAAACAGATTCAAGCTGACCTTCAGACACAAGGTACGACAGTTTCAACTCGCACCATCAGTCGCCAACTGAATGAAAGGGGGTTATATGGTAGGAGGCCCAGGAGGACCCCACTGCTGAGAGAGAGAGACGTAAGAAAGCCTGACTGGGGTTTGCCAAAACACTCCTGAACAAGCCAAAATCCTTCTGGGAGAATGTCCTGTGGACAGATGAGACCAAATTAGAGATTTTTTGGTAAAGCACATCATCTCTATGTTTACAGAAAACAAAATGAAACCTTCAAAGAAAAGAACACTTTCCCTACAGTCAAACATGGAGGAGGTTCAGTGATGTTTTGGGGTTGCTGTGCTGCCTCTGGCACTGGGTGCCTTGAACATGTGCATGGCATCATGAAATCTGGAGATTACCAGGCCATTTTGGAGCACAATGTTGAACCCAGTGTCAGAAAGCTGGGCCTCCGTCAAAGGTCATGGGTCTTCCAGCAGGACAGTGACCCCAAACACACTTCAGAAAGCACCCAGGAATGGTTCAAGACAAGACGCGGACTGTTCTGAAGTGGCCAGCAAAGAGTCCAGATCTAAATCCCATTGAAAACCTGTGGAGAGATCTGAAAACAGCAGTTGGAAGGCACCCTTCAAATCTCGGAGAACTGGAGCAGTTTGCACAAGAAGAGTGGGCCAAACTGCCAGTAGAGAGGTGCAGGAAGCTCATCCATGGCTATAGGAAGCGGTTGATTGCAGTTATTTTGACCAAAGGCTGTGCTACCAAATATTAAGTCTAGGGTGTCAATAATTTTGTCAGTGCCATTTCTTTTCATTTTCTGATTTAAAAGGATATATAATTCTGAATCAAAACAAAGGTTCTGTAATATTAACAGAGAAATAAAGAATTGTGGAGACCAAATACTGTACTGTTGTTAATTTCAACTTATTTTAGAGGAAATTGTGAGTTATTTGAAAAAGTGCAAGGGCGCCAATATTTTTGGCCACGACTGTATATTAAACAGGAGATTTGTTTACCCTCTTCGAAATACAACAGCTTACACATTTAAATACTTAGCATTTAAGTATTTTCTTGTTACAAGCTTCAGTTGGACAGGTATTGTCTTTCAAGAAGGATTCATACTGCATAAATGTCACCTTTTCGCAGCAAATCTAGAAAGATTTACAGTTTCTTATTTAACCTCGTAAGACACTATCTAATAAGACCTGGCTTAGACATATGCCAGGTCTTCTGTGAACTACAACATGAAGTCTTGCTGTATTATGACAATTAGTAGTTAGCTCCAGCCTTTAAACTGCCCCTGAGAGTATAGGGTAAATTTTCTATGCAGTGCTTAGAACGTTGAGCTCGGTTGAGGTCTCTGTCTGCAGCCCTTTGAAATCCAGGCATCAGATTCTTTACTTCACCTCACTGAACAGTTGCTTCGGAGATTTCTCCTTCATCTCGGTTCAGAGGTCGGTTAAACTGTCGGTTTTAAGCCGAAATTATTCCGAATTTGTTCCGCATTGTCGGTTTAGGCTCTGTCTGTGGTACCGTGAGTACTAGATAGTTATTTTTCATTACTTTGTGGAAATTGTAAGTTTGTTCGATTGATTTGGCTGAACCAATCCTATATACTGTATCTTTGTACTTTATTAGTGTGTGGTTACCAGTCCTTATCTGTTCTAAAAAAAAAAAACATGTTTTAAACGTATTTCTCCAGTACCTGTGACACGGTTAGGAACCGATAAGGGAGTCTTGCCTGGCGGTTGCCGAGAAAAGGGTAAGTTTGGGTAGGTTGGCCATGTCTGAGAAACCCAAGGAAAAAACCGAGCCCACTGGGTTTCAACACTGCAGTGAGTGTGGGGAAGTCTTTGCTAAGGCCGATCCCCACACCACCTGTTTTTATTGTCTGGGGTTTGAACACCTTGATACAGACTGCCAAATTTGTGACAAATTTTCCTAAGTCTACCCTGGAAAAAAAATTAGGTAGACTTAGAGAAAAGGAGGCCGAGAAGTCCGCTGACCCGGATGGCCAGCCCGGTTCGGTTCCGGCTGAACCAGAAGGAGTGCCCTCTGACCAGGGTGATAATTCTTCGGGGGGGAAGAGGAGAGCCGATCCTGAGGGATCGGTTCCGACAAAAAGGAAAGACAGATCAGCCAGTTCAGATCCCGAGGTTCATGTTCCGACCACTGATAAGAATGCCCGAGCGATTCGGATTGTTGAATCGCTTTGCCCGGTTTCAGCCGATCTGGCTTCGTTGGCTGGGGGCTCGGTTCAGTTGGTTCCACCGGTTCAGGAATATGGCCCTGAAGATTTTTATGAACCGGAATGTGAGGAGGAGGGGGATTATGAACAAGAAGATTATGATAGAGCAGAAAGTCTGGATGTGCCCATTGAACAGGACATCTCCCCAGACAGACCTTCTGGTGTTTGAAGTTTATTGTTCTAGGAATTAATACCTTTGAGCTAAGGCTCTTTTACAAAGGTTCCACGTCATTAAGTACAAAAACATAGTAGACAGTGTTACAAACAATCAGTAAGCCGTTTAACAAGGCCACAACATAAACAGTAACATTTATGTACAAAAAAGAAAAAGGAACTCAGAGGCAGTGTCAAGGGCAAGGAATAAGGATTGGAGAGCTTGAGAGGAAGAGGGAGAAATAAGAAGTTTAGGAGCAGACAGAACCGGGTTAATGGTACTCAGGTTGTCTTTGTCAAAGGGAGACCATGGTGGTTGAGTGAAACAAATGTAAGTGCACTCAGTGGGATGAGACTTTAGTCAAAGCAGTTACAGGAGCTGGAGGCTGTGAGGTGGCGTAAAGCATGGATTTGAAAGCTCCCAATGTCGTGGAGGATAGGGAGGGCAGGTTAAGGGCATTGTACCAGGTAGGGGCACGGTATGTAAAAGATCTTGTCCCTGAGCAGTCCGGCATCTAGGGACAAGGAAAGTTGTGGTCAGATCTTCTGGTGGTACGAGTGCCATTGTTCAGGCAGAGCAGGTCCCGGATACATGGAGGAGTGAGTCTCAAGATAGATTTTTTTGCCATCACGCAGGTAGATACATGAGGCGATTGGAAAGATGCAACCAACCGTTTCCGTGTAGAGGTCACAAGTGTGGGTCCGCTCTGTGCTCCAGTGAGAGTCGGCAGGTTTTGTTTAGTGCTGTTGAGATGCGCTTTAGTGCAGTGGTAATGCTGAGCCATAGACAATTAGACCATAGTCTATGATTGAGATGATGGAGCTTTGAACAGCAATCCTCAATGCAGCTTGGTTGAAAACTTGACTGTTCCGGTACAGAATTCCAATGCGTTGGTGCACTGTTTTTGCAGTGTTATCGATATGGGCCGTAAAAGTAAGACATTCGTCAAAAGTGATACCAAAGTATTTGAAGGTGTTCACTTGTTCTAGTGCATTTCCAAGAGAAGTTTTTATGACGAGTGGAGTATGCCTATTTCTGTTTTGATGACTGGCGAAAAGCATGACTTTTTTTTTTATTTAGGACCAGTTTGTGCTCAAGGAACCACTTTTCAACACATGAGAAAGCAAGCTGCAAGCTCTGTCGTAGTGGATTTGGATCCTTATAGGAGGAAAGAATTACAGCGTCATCAGCATAGAGTATTAATTTTCAGGGCAGGATTTGGGAAGCAAGTTTAGAAATAGGCTGAAGAGGAGAGGACCTAAAATTGAGCCCTGGGGGACACCAGAGAGGACTGGTTTGGAGTCGGAGAGAACCTCAGAGATTTTTACTGTTTGAGAACGTTGTGCCGGGTAACTTTTTACCCAGGCTCCAGGTCTCTCGGCTAGCCCAATGTTGAGCAGAAGAGAGATTAGAAGGCTATGGTGAACAGTGTCAAAGGCCTTTGTGAGGTCTGTGAAAACAGCTCTGGTTAAATAACCCTTATCCAAGGCTTTGTGAGTTTCACTAGAGAAATCAAGTAGGGCCGTCGATGTACTGTGTCCTTTCCTAAATCCGTGTTGCTGAATGCAGAGTAGATCGTACTTTTGCAGGTAGTCTTGATAGTTGATCCGCCACGATCCATTCAAAAGCTTTGGAGAGGGGTAGAAGTATAGATATGGGCCGATAGTTCCCTGGTGTGGATTTGTCGCCCCCTTTATGCACTGGTGTGACTATAGTGGCCTTCCATGTGTTGGGGAATTGACTTCGGCACAGGGAGAGGTTGAGAATTTTGGTGAGGGGGTGGATCACTTCTTCCAAGATAAGGGACAGAAGTTTTAGATCAGTGGTGTCACTGCTATTTCTAGATTTAGAGCAGGCCTTTTTTATGCATCTGTAGGCTTCATATGGCTTAACTATTTTAAAGTGAAATAACGGTTTGTCTGGCGAGGTGGTTTGGGATACGAGTTTTGGAACTGACAAGTCCTGGAAGAAGTCTGGTGAGAGGACACCACTGAGGTCAGTGAAGGTTTTATTTAGGGCATCGGCCATAGTCTTAGGGTCATGGGTAGTGGAGCCATCAATGTTCATTGCCGTGGGAGAGGATTTAGACTGTTTGCCCGTAATATTACGTATATTGTCCCAGAAGGATCTCCCGTCACCCCAGGTGGTTTCTAGAGCATTCTTGAAATAGGAGCTCTTCATTTACCTGATTTATGAAGTGCATAGGTTGCGTGCCTGTTTATAGTTAAGTGAGTCTGTTATGGAGCCTGTGGCCCTGGCTATAGCCCAAAGATGGTCACGTGCTTTAAGCTGAGCCAGTAGTTTGGCTGTTAGCCAGGGATTGGAGAGGGCTTTGATTTTACGTCTTTTGAAAGGTGCGTAGGTGTCACAGGCAGTGTTGAAAGTTTTAATGAAGAAGTCTAGGGCAGCATCCACATCTAGCGTAGTGTAGATAGGGGACCAGTCTTGTTGTAGGAGGCAGGTCTTTAGCTTAGCAAGGTTTCCATGCAGTAGCATTTGACTTAGGATGGTTTTAGGAGGTGGTTTGTGGAATTTATTTGTCCAGATACAGATCACAGGGGAATGGTCACTGAGGGAGTCGGAGAGAATGGTGGTGTTTTTTATCCGGTCTGGGCGATTAGTAAGACTCCAGTCAATGAGAGTGCTGGTTCCAGCCTTGTAGTTTTTTTCTAATAGGGGAGTTGACCATCTGTGTTAGGTTGGTTGCTAGGATAGTATCCCTGCTGGGTCCGATATCTGAGACAAGCCAATTTATATTGAAATCACAGAGAAGGAGGAGCTCAGAGTCAGGAGGTTGTAATCTTGCAAATTCAAGGATAGACTGGAGCCTGGCTCGTGGGTCTTTAGAGAGGATATAGACTGCAGCCACGGTAAGCACTTTGTTATGGGCACCAAGGAGAAGCTTTTCAGGGAGAAGTTGTACTAGGGTGTTTTCTGGGGAGAAACTGGCAAGGTGGCACGAGAGGTAGTCCTTTATATAGATAACACATCTGCCCCCCTTTCTTTTTACCTGGTCAAGTCTGAAGAGGTTGTAGCCTTGGAACGAGATTGCATGATCTGGAGTGCTGGGTGTTAGCCAGGTCTTAACAATTACAAGTATGTCAGGATTTATGTTGTCCAATAAAGGCTTGAAGAGATGCCAGCTTAGGAAGAAGGCTGCAGATATTTAGGGTAACAATGGATAGCCCGTTTTCAGTTTTTGCGGGCTTTATCTTAATGTTTGAGTGGATCCTACCAGACATGAGAAGTAGGAGGAGCAGCAGTTTGAGGGATATGTCCCGTAGCTCAGACCACGTAACGTCTTTCCTCTACATGCTGCAGGTTTGGATACAGTGCAGTCGCCTAGGGTCCTAACAAAGGAGGGTTGCTAACGACAGGTGCTCAAATATGATTTTTCCAGCCAGGGTGGTCGTTTGCACCCAGTCCTTAGTAATGGAGTGCCTCAGAAATAAAGGACATTTGCCATGGTTTCATAATGAAGGTAGGATTTCAGGATGCTTACAGTGGGGGTTGCATGGGGTAGGAGGAGAGAGGAAGTTGACACAGTGGATAACAAATGGAGAGAGATAGAAAAGACAGGAGGAGGAGGTTTACATGGGTAAACCCAAGGCTCTCACATGAGCAGGGACAGCTCAATTTCGGTGGTGTGCCTCCAGGGGGAGGATTTGCCCCATTGCCAAATGATGTAAAATAATCAAATCCACAGGAAAATGACCAGTAAACTGTTTGATCTACGGTAACACAACAAAGGATGTGTTAAATTCCTGGAACACTGGCCTGGGGCATATGCAGGAAGTTAAAACCCTTTGTCAGTGTTTTCCCTTTGTTTAAATAGTTGTGAATGGTTCTCAGACATACTGTTCCCTTTAGCAACAAGGTAGACGGAAATGTGGATTCAGTTTGCACTTCCCAGGTCAGAGCTTGTAGAATTTCTTAGCTGTTCCCCTCCTAGGCTCTCTGAGTCCTCTCCTCACTGTATGTTTTACAAGAAAGTGGCTGAAACTCTTCAGCTCCCTATGGAAGAAGCTACAGAGGCTCGAGAGGAGCCTGATTTTGTAGAGATGATGGACATCCCAGAGTCCAGGAGGCTGTCTATTCCCTTGCACAAATCTTTTGGGAAACAGACACAAAACATTTTAAAGTCTCCTAATTCTGTACCTCCTGTTGATGGAAGAATGGATAAGACGTACACTTTATCAGGCTCAGACACTGAGTTTTTCTACCAACAATGCAGCCATGTTGGGGTCGTGCAGGCTGCAGCCTGTGACAGGGATAATGTCCCCTTGGCTTCACCCCCCCAACCCCAGATAAAAACTCTAGGAGGATGGATGCCTTGGTAAAGAAGCAATACATGGCTTCCTCTTTAAGACTCAGGCAGGCTAATTATATAGCTTATACAGCCAGGTACCAGAAGTCCAGGTGGGACACTGTACTGGCACTGGCTAAACAGGCCTCCCCCCAGCTGACCAAGGAGGTGGCTGCGGATGGGATTGAGGCATCTAAGGTACAGTTCCATGTTGCTGTGGACTCCAGTGATGTGTCATCAAGAGTCATGGCTACATCTGTGGCTCTTCGGAGAATGGCTTGGCTCAGATGTACTAGCCTCTCGCAGGACACCCAGGCTAAGGCCATGGATTTCCCTGTGGAAGGTAATTCCTTGTTTGGGGAGCAGACAGAGAATTACACGAAGAAGATGGCGGAATATAGGACCACTTATAGGAGTGTACAGGCCAAGGAGAGGCAGGCAGCTCCTCAAAGGCAGCATTCTAGGGGCAGGGGCAGGCCTTTTCATAGGCCTTTCTACCAAGCACAGGCCTCTTCTCCCTTTTCACAGAGGGGGTTCTTCAGCGGGAGAGGCAGAAGGGGAATGAGCTGGGCTGCATCCACTCCTCAGCCTAAGGCCCCTGCCAAGCAGACACCGTGATGGGCCTGCCCGGGTCGACTCTCCTATCCCAGTAGGGGGCAGCTGGCTTACTTCATCCAGGACTGGGTGTCTGTTACTTCAGACAAGTGGGTCCTGGAAGTAGTAAGCCAGGGACTGGTTCCCAGCTTCAAAAAATTTCTGAAGATGAGAGCCAGATCTTTGTCTGTACTCCAGGTACTTCCTTACCCCAAAAAAGACACGGGAGTGGCGACCCATCCTAGATCTACGATACCTGAACAAACATCTTTTAAAACCAAGGTTCAAGATGGTGACTCTGGGAATAATTCTTCCCTCTCTAAGGTCAGGGGACTGGCTAGTCTCCCTGGACCTCAAAGATGCCTACTTTCACATTCTCATCAGGTGCTCCCACAGAAAGTACCTCAGGTTCAAGTTTTCCTCAGGCCATTACCAGTTGAAAGCAATGCCCTTCGGTCTAACATCAGCTCCAAGGGTTTTCACAAAGTGCCTGGTAGTAGTAGTTGCCTTTTTAAGAAGGCAAAAGATTTCCATCTTTCCATATGTGGATGACTGACTCCTAGTCGGTCAGTCTCCAGACCAAGTCAAGTCAGACCTGCAAGTGACCCAGCAGGTGCTCACTTCCCTGGGATTTCTTCTCAACCTCCCCAAGTCAGTTCTCAAACTGGTGCAGCTTCTTACCTTTATAGGGGCAGAGCTAGATACTGTCAAATCAAGAGCCTTTCTTCCCCTTGAAAGGGCAAGAGTTTTTATAGAACTGGTGTCTTCCTTCAGGTGTCCCGACCAGCAAAGCACTTCCTTCAGCTCTTGGGCCACATGGCAGCTTCTACAGCAGTGGTCCAAGGGGCAAGATTCCAGATGAGGGACATTCAGTTCCATCTGAGGGCCTTTTGGTCCCAAAAGAAGGACCCTCTTACCAAGCTGATTCCAGTGACTCAGACACTGATTCAAGCTCTTCAGTGGTGGCAGGATCAGGACAGTTTAAGGGAAGGTGTCCCATTTGTCACTCAGTCTCATTCGGTGGTCCTTACCACGGATGCTTCCCTTTTGGGGTGGGGAGCTCGTCTGGGGGATCTCACAGCCCAGGGACTGTGGTCCCCTTAGGAGTCCCTTCTTCATATCAATCTCCTGGAACTCAGGGCAGTTTTTCTGGCCCTGCAAGCTTTCTCTGTCTGTGCAGAACAAGGTAGTTCAGATCAGAACAGACAACACCACCACCACCACCATGTGGTACATCAACAAGCAGGGAGGCACTCGGTCTACGGCCTTGTGCACAGAGGCCATGAAATTGTGGTCTCTGGCTTATTCCCTGCAGGCCTCTCTGATAGCAGTCCACCTTCCAGGAAAGGACATTGTGCTAGCAGATGCACTGAGCAGGATCTCCCTGGGCCATCATGAATGGTCCCTGGATCCCCTAGTGTTGAAAGTAATTTTCTCAAGGTGGCGCACTCCAGAAATGGATCTCTTTGCAGCTCCAGACAATCAACTTCCTCTGTTTTGTTGCAGACCCCCAGTCCTGGGCTCAGTCCCTCTGGATGCTCTGATTTTTGAACTGGAAAGGGACATTTCCGTATGCCTTCCCTCCTTTTCCCCTACTGTTAAAAGTTCTAGTCAAGATAAGGTCACAACCTTGCAAAGTGATTCTGATTGCTCCAGACTGGACCAGACAACCTTGGTACCCCCTGTTACTGTCTCTTGCAGTCCATCTTCCCCTGTCTCTTCCCAAGAATTACAGCCTATTAACCTCCTCTTGGGGGAGGATTTGGTAGCCCTATCTTGGTCTCTCAGTCTCAAAGCATGGCTCTTGAAGAGTTAGAGTATGCAGATTTGCATCTGTCTCGGGGGTTCTGGATATTCTCAAAGCTTCTCAAAAACCCTCCACCAGAAAGTCTTATAACTCCAAATGGAAAAGATTCAGCATTTGGTGTTCCAAGATGCATATGTCTCCAGACACTGCTGAATTTCCTATAGTTCTGGATTATATGGTCCATCTTAATGGCCTAGGCCTCAGACCAGCTACTCTCAAAATATGCTTGTCATCTGTTTCTGCTTTTCTGTCAGTGGGGAAGTCTTCCTCACTATCATCTCATCCTGTGTTCTGTAAATTTTTAAAGGGATTGCTTCATACCAATCCTCCCTTTAGGGATCTTGCCCCTGCCTGGGACTTAAATGTTTGCATTGCTCAAGTTATGCAACCTCCTTTTGAGCCTATGTCCTCAGCAGAGCTTAAGTACTTGACTTGGAAAACTGTGTTTTTGGTAGCCATTACTTCTGCATGATGTATCAGTGAACTGCAAGCCCTGTCAGTGGAACCTGGTTTTATTTTCTTTCATAGAGATAATGTGGTCCTTAGAACCAATAGGAGGTTCTTGCCCAAAGTGGTGTCAGACTTCCACTTGAATCAGTCTGTCTCTTCCTGTCTTCTTCACTGATTGTAGTCTCCTCTCTCCTGAGGAAGAATACAGTTTAGATGTTAAGAACCCTTAGCTACTACATAGAGCGTACTAAGGGTCACAGGTTTGATTCCCTCCAGTTCCTCACTTATGGGGAAGTGGGAAAGGGCAGACCTGCCACCAAGAGAACTGTTGCCAAGTGGATTGTGTCTTGTATACAATTCTGCTATGAGAAACTGGAAGAGATTCCACCCTCAGGCCTGAGGGCTCACTCTACAAGAGGTACAGCTGCTTCTCTGGCTGCTGCCAGGGATATCCCTCTGTTAGAAATCTGTCAAGCAGCCACCTGGAAAACAGTCCATACCTTTACCAAGCATTACTCTCAGGATATCCTGGCTAGGAGTGATGCTCGGTTTGGCAGAGCAGTGCTTCAGAGCCTATTCCCAAAGTAGGTTCTCTCCCTCCTTCATGGAGGTACTGCTTGGTAGTCTGCAGATTGTCAGAATACAGCAAGACTTCATGTTGTTTGAAGAAAAAATTACTCACCTTAGTAATTGTGTTTCTTCTAATGGAGTCTTTCTGTATTCTGACCTCCCTCCCTGCCTCCCCTCTCAGAACCTGGTTTTTGGAAAGTGGGTGGGCATGTGCAGTGCTGCATCACCAGGGGTGCTTCTTGCACACCCTCCTTTTTTATTTTGGGTGTTTTGTTGTATTGTTATCCTTATTTGGGTTGGTTTTGGGTTTCCTGACTTGAGTCTTCCTTTGGGAATCCAAAACTTTTGTTGACAGTTGGCTAGTTAATCATTTTACAGTTTCCACATAGTATAGTTAGTGAGTCTTTGCTCGTAAGAATCTGACGGTTGGATTTTAAAGGGCTGCAGACAGAGACTTCAACAGAACTTGAGCTCAACGTTCTATGCACTGCATAGAAAATTAACCCTATACTCTCCGGGGCAGTTTAAAGGCTGGAGCTAACTGCAGATTGTCAGAATACAGCAAGACTCCATTAGAAGAAAAACAGTTACTAAGGTGAGTAATTTTTTCTTCTGTCAGCCTTACTCTTGACCATCTTAGGTGGGTGGAGGGAGACTCTAGTGGCTGGCCGATTTATCTGGACTCCTCGGAGTCTGAGGACTCGCACACTAATCCCATCCTCTGGAAAAGGAATTGGTCGGTAGTCTCTCAACGTAGGAAGGTTCCTCTTCCTTTATGGGCATCCTCAGTGTCCTCTCCAAGTCCATGGCAATGTCCCAAGAATGCATGAAAAAACATGTTGAATATCCCCTCACTGACATTCTCAGCTGAGAGGGATTTACCAACAGAGGCCTTTCCAGTGGCTGAGGCCATTGTCGGTCCGGCCTTTGAGCTGTGGTAGCACCCTTACTCCTGCCCTGCACCTTCAGCCCATATGGTATGCAAATATGCTGTGCCCTTTGGGTCCCTTTTGGGATTTACAGAACACCCCTGTGTCAAGGGATTGGTGACCAAATCTGTGTAGAGGTGCAAGAGCAATTTGGGAGACACAGATAGACCCCCAGATAAAGAGTCCAAAAAGTTGGACCATTCTGCCCAGAAAGTCTATGCCACCTCTTTGCTGGGCCATCATCAGGCAAGCTCGGCCATCATCATGGCACATTTCTCTCATGCCTTCTTTGGCTGTCTTGATGAGACTTTACCTCACCTCCCCGTTGACCTCCAGATCACAGTCAAGCAGTTCCATGACTAGAGTCGGGCTGTTGCAAAGCAGCAACTCTAGACGGCTCTGAATCTCGGATTCTTGCACCTGCTCAATGGCGGCTGCAGTTGCCGTGTGCAGCAGGACTTGGTCACGGGTCTTCGCTTTCACAGTGGACACCCATCACAAATTAGCAGGCGGCCCTTTCCTGGGCACTCACCTCTTCAGCCCAGGTGTGGATGGTCACTTCCAACCCATCGAGAAGTGCAGTGCCACCTTGGACTCTGTGACCTCTGCGAGGAAAGAATCACAGGGTTCCAAAAAGCAGAAGCCGTTTTGCCAATCTACCCCTCAGGCCAAGCAGCCCCAATTTCAATCGGTGCAGCATCAGCAGCAGGCTTAATGACACCCTCGGCCCAAGTCCAGGCCCCCCGACAGCCCGTAAAACTGGAGGATCAGGGTTTTAAATAATTGATTAGCAGTTTTTTTCTTGGGACAATACTAACTGTACAGAAAGCATTTATATAGGTTTTCTAGAAGTGTTACATTTGTTAAACACAGCGAGGCAAGTGTTATGCATTTTCACAATGTTTTAGAAGTTTTATGAGCAAAACGCTGATCAATTTTTAGAATTAAATAAAACCCTGAGGATGGGGTTCAGGTTTTTCCCAGTCCAGGCCTTCTCTAAGCCTGCCCAGTGTCGGGATGGGGTGGCCACCCCATACCTGTCACACCAGCTCTGTGTCCTCCTGTGGGGGGCTGGCTCCGACACTTCCTTTCCACCTGGTCCACTGTTACAACAAACAGGTGGGTTTTAGAAGTGGTTGGCCAGGGACTGCCTCTGGAATCCAGGCAGTATCCACCAAGCCGAGCCGTGCCCTACGAGAGGATATGGTGTCTGCGCACACTGTCTGCTGTCCAAGACGACATTGCCCAACTCCTCCACAACGAAGTGGTGGCCAGAGTCGTCGATCCTCCCCCACTTGTTAACCCAGAGTTCATTTCCAGATACTTCTTAGTCCAGAAGCCCACGGGGGGGCTGGTTCCCCATTCTCGTTGTGCATGACCTCAACTAGTTTCTCAGGTCCTGCACATTCAGGATGGTAACTCTGTCCCACATCATACCACCCCTTGAGCAGAACATGTGATTTTGCTTTCTGGATCTCTAGGATGCATTCTTTCATGTCCTGATCCGACCGTCTCATCAGAAGTTCCTTTGCTTTCAAGTGGAGGAAGCCCTCTTCGAGTTCCGGGCAATGCTGTTTGGCCTGTCATCAGCCTCCCAGGTCCTCACCAAATGCATTGCAGTGGCGGCAGCCCACCTTCGGCGTCGAGGGGTCAGTGTGTACTCATAACTTGATGACTGGCTCTTAGCAGGTTTCTCCAAACAGGAGGTGGAGAGGTCTAGGGACCTGTCCCTCCAGACCTGCATCGATCTTGGTCTCCTGATCAACAAGACCAAGTCGGAGTTCGTACTTGCACGGGTAGTATGCTTCATCGAGGCAGAGCTTGACTCTTGCCAAGCCAGAACCCAACTCTCGATGGACAGGGCAGAGGATCTTACTTCGAGATACAGCTCTTGCAGTAGGTTACACCATTAGGACTGAAGCCGCCAGGTGCCAGGACCCCACGTAATGGTGTAACCTGCTGTAAGAGCTGTTCTCGAAGATCTACTGCTATGGTGAGTTCTTGCGTAACTGTACTTTCCCTTATCCTTTGCCCATTCATTTGTGGTTGGGCACTTGTGCCCTACCCGGGACTTTCTGCACCTTCTAGTGTACATGGTGGCCTGCACTACTGTGGTCCGATGGACCCAGTGGCATATCTGCCCCCTCCAATGGGAGCTGGCCAGTCAGTGGACCCAGTATCATGGTCATTTCGATCAGCTGGAGACAGTGACCCAGAAGATGTGGGACGCTCTCCAGTGGTGGACCGTCTCAGCACATTTGCAGGAAGGGATCCCGTTTGTCCATCCCGAGCTGACTGTTGTTCTTACGGCTAATGCCTCTCTCATGGGCAGGGGAGCCCACATGGGGAATCAAAGCCCTCGGGTTCTCGACCCCTGAGGAATCCTGATGTGATATCAACCTGCTGGAGCCCAGAGCAGTCAGACTATCACAGTCAGCATTCACTCCGCTTTGCTCCTTCGGGGTCAAGTGGTGCAAGTCCAGACAGACAATACCACGACCATGTATTATCTCAACAAGCAGGGCGGTACGTGCTCCCAGCCTCTGTGCAGGGAAGCGCTCCACATCTGGATCTTCATGAACCTAGTGTAGGCAGATCTCCTAGCCGTTCTTGTGGCAGGAGCCTCAAACCAACTGGCGGATAATCTCAACCATGTGGATGAGATGTCCCATGAGTGTTCTCTCCAACCAGAGGTAGTACACAGCCTGATCTAACTTCGAGAGGGCTCTTGCAATAGGTAATTACATATAGGACTGAAGCCAGCAGGCGCTAAGCCCCCACGGAAAAATTTCTAGCTAGCAGTCTCTAGCGGGGGACCGCCCCACGTCAGAGGTGACCGACGTAATGCAACGTCAGTATAAAGGGTCGGTTCCCCACGTCCGCCTCCCAGTTCTTTCCCGCTGTTAGTTTGTGTAAGTGCCTCGAGGTTAAGTTCAACTGCTTGTCAGTCTGTCTGTAGTTTTACCGTTGTTTTTTTCTTTGATTTCTTGAATTTTGTCGGTTTACCTCTGCAGTGTATGTTGTCCCCTACACCGTCCGAGCACAAGAATAAGTACGACTTGTGTGGCGCCCAACTACCGCACGACGACAGACACTTCCAGTGCCTCTTCTGTCTAGGCCCGGAGCACCCCGTGGAGAAGTGCCAGCATTGCTTGAAGTTCAATGCCGCCACCCGCAAGTGGAGGCAGCAGCTCCTGGAGGCCCACATCCTTAAAAAAGAAAATTACCTTCATGGAAAAGGAGCTGAAGAAACTTCGTCAGGCCTCAACTTCACCCAAAGGTCACCGCAAAAAGAGAGAGATGAGGAGAAGGACTGGGACTCTTCTTCCTTGGCCACCACAACTTCGGCTGGAGTCGCCGTGCTCAAGGTAATGCCCCCCCCCCGGGACAGCTCCGCGACGGCTGTCTTGGAGGCTTCCGAGATGGCGTCGACCACCTGTCTGGCTCACGCTCGGTCTCTTCGGGTTCCCCCGGGTTAAAGGAGGCCTCCACTCCCAGCAAGGCCGTGGCTTACTGGTGCAAGTGGCTCCGGTAAGCTGGACGTCAGCTCCTCTAACGTCCGCCTGGAGAAGGCCGCTAAGTCACTCAACCCTTCGAGGCAGCGCATGACCCCTAAGCCGCCTGACCAGGCTGCTCCTTCTTCGCGGCCTTCCTTGGGCAATGGTTCCGCTACGTTGGATGACGGCTCCTCCGTCGTCCGCCTGGACACCGCCACTAGGTCGAACGTTGGCCCCTGCGGTTGCACTGCGTCGGAGTCTATGCCGGACCCTAATGTTATATCTGCCGTCCCTGGCTTCCTGCAGCATTCGCTGCACTCCGAGGCCCCAGCATCTCCTCAGCTTGACCTTGAGGATTTTACTCCTTCAACTCCGGGTGATACAGAGGTTGTAGGTACGCTCACGTCAGGTCTCCCACCCGCTGGGCCGGACGACCTGACGTCAGTCCCTCGGATGCTGACACCGGTCTTGCCAACACCAGGCAACATCTCTCTCTCGGATGCCGTCCCTACGCCGGACCTGCCGCTCGCGGGGCCTCCTGTTCCTGGCCCGCCTGCCGGGCATCTTCCTGGGCCGTCTGCTCCTGCAGACTCCCGGTCCCTGGGTATCCGACACCGTCATACCTGGGGCCGCATTATCTGGCGCTCCAGTACCCGACGCCGGCCTATCCGACGCCACAGTACATGGTGCCTCACTACCCGATGCCGGGTTACCCGCCATCGGGGTATGGATACGCGCAGTATGGATATCCTCAATATCCATATCCCCCTCCTCCTCCTTCACCGCCCCCTCAGCTGCTGGTGGATTTGAAGAAGACTCTAGCCTCCTGGTGGACTGAGGTCAAGGTTCAGCTCACCAGGGAGGTAGGGAGCCATCTTCCGGACCCCCTTCCTTGGAGACCAGAGACTCCCTCCTCACCTCCAGATACCAGAGTTGGGCCCTCCGGTTCCAGGGCAGGGCAGGATACGCTTCTCAAGGGGTCTGTCCTCCCACGTCTAGAGGAAGAGTCTTCTCCCTCTTCATCCTCTTCGGACACCTCAGATGTCTCCGATGGTCGTTCCGACTTAGATGACAAGCCACGCTGTCCGTAGAAGCCCAGGCCAAGGACTCCTCTGAAGTCCCCTCCAGAGGATCCTTCTTTTATGGAGTTGCTGCGAAAAATCCAGGAAGTTCATCAGTGGCATTCCTTGGAGCCGGATCCACAGCGCAAGAAACTCGCTGCGCACTTGGATCTGCCAGAGACCGCTACGACCCTGGTGCCACCCTGGATTGAGCATAATGCCGACCTTGTCTGTACTATTTGTAAGCAACCGTCGGCATTAGCCCTTCTTCCTAGGAAGTCGGACAAGCTTTATCAGGTGCCCGAGGGTGTCGACTCGGTGAATTTGCACCCTCGAGCTGATTCGGTCGTGATCAGTGCCGCTCACGGCCAGATGGCTAACCCCAAGGACTTGAGCTCAGCTCGTCACCACCCAACAAGGAATCCCACCTTCTGGAACAGTACGGGAAGAAGGTTTATGCTTCTTCCACTCTGGGTATTAGGGCGCTGAATTATGTTGGTCATATGGGGGACTACCAGAAGGCGATCCTTAGCGAGGTGGAGACTAAACTGGACTCCCTTCCTGAGTCTCAGACAGAGCAGGAAGTGGTGGATCTAGTCCGGTCTGCACATTCGGCCAGTCGGCACATGCTTCGTGCCACGTACGACGCAATGGATGCTGCTGGTCAGAGCTTGGCCTTCGCTGTAGGTTTGCGGCGTCACGCCTGGCTGAGACTGTCAGGTTTGGTACTGGAGGTGCAGTCCGCTATCCAGGATGCACCCTTCAGGGGTTCTATGTTGATCGGTGTTGATGTCAAGGATATCATCACTGATCTGCAGGAGAAGGGTACTGCATTTAAATCGGTCAACTCTCTGTACAAACCCCCTGAAGCTCAGCATCGTCCCTTTCGCAGATGTCCTCAGCAGAAAGTGAAACCTCAGGGAAGCGGGCCAATAAACATCAGGCCCCTCTGGCTGCCAAGCCCCCGGCCCCGCCCAAAAAAGCAGCAGTGACTTCAACCGCGATGCTGCCTCATACCTCCTGACACCTTTCCTCTCCCACTGCCCCTGGGCATACCAGGAGGAACTGGTAGGAGGGAGATTCTCCCTCCACCTACCCGGTTTGGGACAGGATAACTACAGAGACTTGGGTGCTCTAGCTGATCGCAGAAGGACACTCAGTAGAGTTTCTTTGGAAGCGTCTTCGAACCCCCACCCTCCCCCACCCAGGTCATCGTGACTCCCCAGAACATCATCTTCTGGTCCGAGAAGAAATGTCTCTCTCTTAGGGTGAAAGAGGTGATAGAGCCTGTACCGCCACACCTTCTAGGGACTAGCTACTATTCCTATTTCTTCCTGGTCCTGAAGAAGTCGGGAGAGGTGAAGCCGATTCTCGACCTCAGCTCCTTGAACTTGTTTGTGGAGTACAAAAGGTTCAGGATGCTCTCTTGTCTCTCCAGAGTCTTCTGCCCCTCCTTCGGCCAGGACAGTGGCTGTGTGCTGTGGATATGCAGAATGCTTACTTGCATATCCCTATTTGCCCTTCCCACCACAAATACCTGCGTTTTGCTTTTCAGGGGGACAACTACCAGTTCATGGCCCTCCCATTTGGTCTTTGCTCGGCTCCCCGAGTTTTTACCAAATGCCTTTTGGTGGTGGTGGCCTACCTGCGTACCCAGGGGGTGCAGTTTTTCCTGTACCTGGACGATTGGCTCCTGGCGGCCTCATCCAGGGAGGAACTCCTGTGTTCCCTTTCCCTTACCGTGCAGGGTTTTTGCTTGCATGGGTGGTACCGTGAAGCAGGCCAAGTCGCATCTGATCCTGTCCCAGAGGCTCCAGTTTATATGGGTGATCCTGGACATGACCTCCAACATGGCTTTTGTGCCGCTGGACAGGGCAGCATCGATCCAGGCTCTGGTCAGCCTGTTATCCAGCCGCAGGCGGGTCAGTGCCAGGTCGGTCCTTCACCTCCTCGGGCTCATGTCGGCTGCTATTCTGACAGTCCCTCATGCTCGGCTCCACATGAGAATCTCTCGGTGGACGCTTCGGTCTCAATGGGATTTGCTGGTGGACGACCTAGATCAACTTGTTCTGGTCTCCATCCCTATGGCTCAGGACTTGCAATGGTGGGCGGTTCAGGAAAACCTTTGCCAGGGAGTTCCCTTCTGCCTTTCTCCCCCCTCCCAGACGCTGACCACAGACGCCTCGGGAGAAGGTTGGGGAGCCCATCTCAGGCCACACAGAACCCAGGGTTCCTAGTCCCAGCTCCAGAAAATCTCTCCACATCAATGTGCTCGAGCTTCGGGCCGTGTTGTATGCTCTTCAGGCTCCCTTTTTCTGCTTCCCGGGCATCTGACTGTCCAAACGGACATGTGTGTCATTTGGTACATCAGCAAACAGGGAGGAACTCGTTCCTACCCTCTTTGCAGGGAAGCGATGTGGGTTTGGGATTGGGCAGTGCAGCACAACCTTCCCCTCACGGCCATTCACGTTCCGGGGGTCGAGAACATGTTGGCAGGCCACCTCAGTTGGTTGTCTGCTCACGCGCACTAGTGGGAACTCGATCAGGGGGTAGCAGACGAAATCTTTCTATGCTGGGGAACCGCTCAGGTAGACCTGTTCGCATTTCCTCTCAATGAAAAACTTCTCGCCTTCTCGCTCGCTCCAGGGCGCTATGTTTTTTGGGGAGACACTCCTGTCTATGCCTTCCCTCCCGATCCCCTTGGTTCCAAGGGTCTTACAGAAACTCAGCTCGGAAGGAGCTCTTATGATTCTCATCGCTCCTTTCTGGGCCAGGTAAGTTTGGATCTTCCTGGACATAAAATCTCCACCACTCATTCACACTAATGGGATCTATGCTGGAGGTGCTAGGACCCAGCGAGAGCAAACCTTTTTGCAAGAGGGCCGATGCCAGAGATGGAACCGTGAGGAGCGGCGCTGTGAGCCTCAGCTCGTGCAGCAATAACTGTCTCGGCGTCGACCCTCTAACCGCCTCAATTCCTTTTTTCCTGCCGTCGAGTGCGCTTCAGTGACGAAGTTGCTCGCCCGCTGGGAGTCAAACTTCAAACTAGAAGTGTAGTTTTCAGTTTATTATTTTGTAGTATTTTTCGAATAAAGTACCGCTTACGATAATTTATTCTTATTAAAGAAAGAAGTCTCAACCTACATTGACGGAGTCGACCATGAGCGGGTCAGGTGACGGTAGGGAGACTTCATGTAAACTGTTCAGTCAGCGGAGCTGACTCCGCTTGCCAGGGTAGGGGAGTATGACAACGGGCGGTCCAATGCCGGTAGGCGTCCCCGAAGCATAAAAGAAAGCGGTCGCATTCTCGGCACTGTTCGGCCTCGAGCTCTTCTTCGACCCATAGGTCAAAAAAGAGAAGGCATCACTCGAGGTCGCCCTCTGATATGTCTGGGCGTCGACGGTCGGTCAGTTGCTGGTCTCCTCGTTTGGAGTCGCCAGCTTCTGCTTCTGGTCACAGACCTCTTCGACATTGGAGCCCTTCCTCGCCTTCTGGTAGGGCTCCCAATGAGCAATTTCATCAGTGGGCCGCTCTGATGGAGCAGTGGGCTTGGAGGTTGGTCCAGCTGCCTGGTCTGGTCACTTTGAGGCGTCGGGCTCTTTGGGGGATCGGGCAGGGCGATTGAACCTCCCTAGTCGCGTGGTGCCCTCTTCGGTGCCATCGACTCCGCGCTCAGGTGTTTTTCCCCTCTCACATGGCTACGGCATAGGGGGCCACACCGATGCCACTATCTCCTGGTATTCTTCCTTCTTTTCCCTCAACTTCTAATTTTCAAGGCCCTGGATTGGTTTTGGCGCTGTTTGCATCAATGGGTCGCTCGGTGCCGATTTCGGCGCCATACAGTTTTTCAGTGCCATTGAGTTTCTCAGCGCCGTCTTCAACGCTGTGCGACTCTTCGGTCCTGTGTTGTTCTTCTGTGCCGTCTGCTTTGTTGGCGACGTTCGATCTTTTGGTGCCGGGTTCTTCGGCGCTGAGGCCTGGCTTTTCATCTGCCAATCTTTAGGGCTTCTCCTCTCCGAATTCTTTTCCTTCCTCTTTTCCTGCTGATTTTCATTTCTTTCCTGTCCATGCAGTCCCTCCTGGACTGTCAGGAGATTATATTAAACCTGACCCAGATCTTAGACTGGGTGATGATGTGGAAGGAGCAGGACCTAATCCTATTGCAGAGCCTGTGGTTGAGGACCTGTCATTTTAAGTCTCTGGTGAAAAATTTGAATTCCACTCTGTCTCTCCAGACTATGGACATCGATGCTGGGAAGCTTTTAAGACTCCACTATCTTCATGTCCTGGACATCCCTATGGATTCAACTCCCCCGGTACAATCCTCCTTTGTGACGCTTTCTCAAATGGTATGGAATAATTCTGCTCTCATTCCTTCTGTGGCTAAGTCCATAGATGGAAAGTATGCTGCTCCCAAGGATCGACCTATTTTGGCCTCTCAAGCCTTTACGGATCCTACTGTAGTCTTGGCAGAGAATAAGGTCGTCCTTCCGCAGACTACTACAGCTCGACCTATAAACAAGGAATCTCGTAAGATAGATACTTTAGGTAAGAGAGTCTTTGCTGCATCCACCCTGGGTATGCGTATTGCCAGCTACCAGGGCTATTTTCATATCACATCAGTGTCAGTGGTTCAGTAGGTAGCACACTCTCCTCTGAGGCCGGAAGATCAGAGGGCTGTGGGTTCAGTTCCCACATCTGGCACTTGGGTTAATATCCCAGTACTAACACTGTAATGCAGCATGAGAGGGGTGCTGCACTTCTGAGGTGCCGTCTTTCGGATGAGACGTTAAACCAAGGTCCTGTCTGCCTGGATTGGTGGTAGTTCAGGTGGATGTTAAAGATCTCATGGCACTTATCGAAAAGAGTACGGGAATATTTTATTGAATAAGCACACAAAATACATAACATACCATTTCTTTACATAACGTTCTCTGCTTACATACAATTCTGAATCTTTTCTCTTATTGTTCAGTTGTCTTCTGTAATTTTATATGTTACAAAAATTCTTGTCACCTATCTCTTTTTCCATTCAGTATACTACAGTATTTTTTTTATTTTCAAAATTACACTGTTTGTTCAATTCATATTCTACTGCTAACGTTGTTCTCTCTAGGTCCTTATCTATTTGTTGTAGAACATATTTACACCTAGTCTGCCATAATGCATATTTGATACAAGTGAAAATGAAACGGATCATATCTGCATTAAATCCTCAAATCTTCCTGGTAAATCCACCTACTACTTCTTCATATGTCACCTGTTTCCATCTATCCTCTTCCCATCTTATAGATAATCTGTCCCAAAATTATTTTACAAATGGGCATTGAATCAAAAAGTGTTCCATTGTCTCTTCTGTTGCAATACATGTCTGTCGTGGGCAAAACCTCTCCTATTGAGCTTTATGTTTCGCATTTCCTTTCACATGTAAACGCCCGTGTCCACACAGCCATACAGTATCCCACATTTTCGGAGGTGTGAATTTATCGTGCAAAGTTTTTAACATTTCATCTTTGTTTCTTTTTGTAATCCCACTAAAGAAAATGTTTATCATAAATCCTTGTTCTTGTATGTATTGATAGATGTATTTTCTAGGTTTATTTACTATCTGGCCTGCTTCTAGTTTCCATCTCCTTATTTTGGATATAATGGGTCTTAAATATACTGGTCCATTATGAATGTAAGAGATCAGACTTTTCCTTTCTTTCCAGGCTTTCACACATGGTGCTAGCCATTTGTTTGCAATCAGGGTCCATATTTTTTGGTTTGGTTTTTCATGGTCTATTATATTCTTCTCAAAATACATACTAAAAAAATGCTATAGGGTTTATTAGATTCACTCCACCTATACTACTAGGTTGATAAAGTACCTCCCTTTTTATTAGGTTCGGCCTACTCCCCCATATGGTTTAAAACACTAAGCTAAGGAGAGATGGTTCCAAAACTGCCGGAATCTGGTACACCACACTTAAATATGTAAATATAGGTGGTAATAGTGTCTTTACTATTTGCACTTTCTTTTTTTTTTTAATTGTTGCCACCCTTTCCAAATCTGCATCTTCTTTCTGACTTCTCTTAGCTTTCCTTCCCAATTTAATTTACCATCATCTCCCCTTTCACAAGTTATTCCTAGGACTGTAAATGGGTCCCCTGATACTTCTATCCCTCCTATCTCCTGAATTAAATCTGTTTTCATACTTAATGGGTACACTGTATTTTTACTAGATTCACTTTTGCTCCAGTAATTTGTGAGGAAAGTCTCTGTTTTCCATTGCCCTGATTGTATATCTAATACACATATGCATAAATCATCTGCATAGGCTGACGTCTTCACTTGCACGCCCTGTTTTTCTGTTTGTACTCCTTTCAATTGGTCATCTTGCTGAATTATTTTTAGCAATGGGTCTATACAGAAAACATATAGTAGGGGGCTTAGTGGACAGCCCTGCCTTACCCCCCCTTTCTATTTTTATATAAGAGCTCAGATGTCAATTTACCTGTGGTAATGGGTGTTTCTAGGGACATGGATATCTTGTTCATCCACACTTATTGGCAGGTATCCTTGCCGGAAGGTCTTCAAGCTGGCTCCTCCCACCCACCCGGGTGGTATAACTCTCGGCTCCGCCCCATGACGCCAGATCTTCCTTACCGCTTGGAAGCTCAGGTTCCCTCCTTAACGCTCTGCGTTTGAGACTGGTTCCTATTTCTTCCGTTTGCAATTTTGAAGTTTTTTGCTAAAAGAACTTAGTCTTGATCCCTCAAGGCCGCGATGGACAACCGACCTGTTTCGGAGATGCCCTCGCGGGCAGAAGATGTCCGGATGGATCCACACCCACGTGTGTCTACTGTTTAGGCCTTGAGCACGACCCGCGGGACTGCGACTTGTGCGTTTCTTCCTCGGCCTACGTCCTCGAAGACCGCGCTGCCTCGAGCTGCATCTGGGTCAGCCCCGAGAAGCGTTTTCCTCCGGTGAAGTCTAAGGAGGCCCGGTCGGCGGCGGGCTCGGCGGATCAGCTCGAGCAGATGATCGCCCTCGAAGAGGAGGCGGCGCGGGCCGTATCTTCCTCGGCCGCGGCATTTATCCCGCTCTCTCTTTGGTTCTTCCTACACAGCTTCCTTTAAGGAGCTTTGTCTGTCCCTCTCCACTAAGGGAGAAGGGCCAACGTCTGCTGGACCTTTTTCTCGATCCAAAAAGAGGGACAAAGGTAAATTCCTCTGTCGACGCCTTGGGAGCGGGAAAGGTCCCTCTCCCCGAGTCGTCGACCGTCGACTTCGGTCGACCGCTCGGCTTCGGCCACTGGTCTCACGGTGTCCCCGTCGGATCAGTTGACTGAGACTCCCGTCGACGAAGTCGAGATTTTTCTCGATCCGCTGGACGGGTTGTTGCCTAGAGGCCGAGACTCTCTCCTGCTTCCGGGAGTTGAGATCCCGTGGGCTTGCCTGTGCCTCCAGTTCCGGAGCTCTCGGATGAACCCTCCGAGCCGAGCGGGAGTGCCGGTTCCTGCCGACACTTCCCGCACCGACTCGGAAAGCCGAGGCTGTCGGGTTCGATCTTTCATGTCCAGCCGATCCCCGCCGCCATAGGCGGTCTCGGTTCCCGGCACTGCTGTAAGCGGCGTCGTTGCCTCGGCCCTCCTCCTCGGACGAGGGAGGTCAGCGAAGTTACGCCGACGGCACGAGGACCTCAGTGTGGCAACTAGTTCCTCCTGATCGGAATAAGCCGACGCAGCCGCCCCCGCCATTATGGCTGTCACTGAGCGGCCGACACAACCCCCACTTACCCGAGGAGCCTGTACCCAGGCCGGTTGTTCGGCCAAAACCAGCTGCTCCACCGATTCCGGTGGAACCTCCGCCTCCACAGCCACTATTTGGGGCTCCGACCAGGGATTCTCGGTCGGCTAAGGGTCTACCCCATAGGCTGTCTGTTACCCTCACTCCCGACCGACCTCGGCAGGTAGAGGGTGGCTCAGGCCAGAGGCAGCTCTTCGAGGACTCGTCCGAGTCCGAGGATAATTCCTCCTTTTCCAAGCGACTAGACTTGGGTCCTCAGGAGGACAGTCAATGGACGTATAGCCCGCCGTCCTTCCTAGGACTGCTTGCCATCTCGGAGTCCACCGGGATGAAGCTCGAACCGTTTCAACGGGCCAGGTATCCTCACGGAGATTCTGGACCGAGGGATTCTCCAACGGAGGCTTTTCCGTGGCCGAGGCCAGTGGGTCCGCCTGGAGCTTGGCAGCGCCTGCTTCCTGTCCTGCGCCGGCCAGGATGGCCAGGAAGTATGCGTCCCTCACCGTTCCCCTGTCCTTGTTGAGCACCCTCTGCTGAGGGGTTGTTACCGCCAGCGCCTGCGCCGGGCAACGCCAGGATGTGGACAAACCTTCCGACAAGGAATCCAAGAAATTGGATTATGTCGGGCGAAAAGTCTATGCTGCGCCTTCCTCGGCCTCACAGGCCAGTTCGCCGCCCCTCATGGCACATTTTTCTCATGCCCTGTTGGGCTCCCTGGATGAGGTCATCCTCATCTTCCCGCTGATCTGCAGACTACGGTCAAGCAGGTGCGGACCAGGGCAGGTAGTGGCCAAACAGCAGCTCCAGACTGCTTTTAGATATTGGGACTTCTAGGACATGGATATGTTGTTCATCCACACCATTGGCAGTATCCTTGCCGCTTTAAATCTTGCCGAAGGTCTTCAAGCTTGCTCCTCCCACCCACCCGGTGGTATAACTCGGCCCGCCCCATGACGCCAGATCTTCCTTACCGCTTGGAAGCTCAGGTTCCCTCCCTTAACGCTTGCGCGCTATGACTGGTTCCTATTCGCTTATGATTTAAAATAAAATTTGCAAAAGACTTCAGTCTTCGATCCTCGCGGCCGCGGCGGACAAATCGACCTCGATTTCGGAGATGCCCATGGCAGAAGATGTCTCGGACGGATCCACACCCACGGTGTTCACTGCTTAGGCCTTGAGCACGACCCGCAGGCTATGCGACCTGTGCTCATCTTTCTCGGCTCACGCCCTCGAAGACCGCAGGTTGCCCGATTGCAACTGGGCCGGCCCCGAAGCGCTTCCTCCGGGTGAAGTCCAAGGAGGCCCGTTGGCGGTGTCCGCTGCGGCGGGCTCGTGGATCAGCTCGAGCGGATGGTCGCCCTCGAAGAGGAGGCGGCGCGGGTCAGATCTTCCTCGGCCGCGTATTTATCCCGCCTTCTGGGTTCTTCCTATTTTTATTTTTAAGGAGTTTTGTCTGTCCCTTTCCACTAAAGGAGAAGGGCTTGCGCCTGCTGGACCTTATTCTCGGTCCAAAAAGAGGGACAGGTGTCCCTCCGTCGACGCCTCTTGGGAGCGGAAAGGTCCTTTCCCTGGGCCGCCGTCTGCCGGTTGCCACTGCTTGCCGCCACTGGCCTCACGGTCCCCCGCCAGGTCAGTTGACCGGGACTCCCACTGATGAAGTCGATTTTTTCGACCCATTGGACGGGCTGTCCCTTTAGCAGCCGAGATTCCCTCCCTGTTCCCCCGGGAGGAGTTGAGGATCCTGTGGCTTCTTCCAGCCTCCGGTTCCGGAGCCTCGGATGGACCCTTCCGAGGCAGGGAGTGCCGGTTCCGGCCGACACCTCCTCGCACCCACCCCGGAAATTGGGACTCTCGGTTCTCCGTCTGACCTCTTCGCGGTCCAGCCGTTCCCACCGTCATAGGCGGTCTCGGTCTCGGCACCGCGGTAAGCGGCGTCGCCGCTCGTCCTCGTCCTCCTCCTCGGATGAGGGGAGGCTTCGGCGTAAATTACGTCGACGGTACGAGGACCTTATGTTGCAACAGCCCTGGTCGGGAATAAGCCGACCGCGCTCGCCATTAAGTGGTTGTCACCGAACGTCCGACACAACCCCCTGACTTGTCCGAGGAGCCTATACCCAGGCCGGTTGTTCGCCAAACCAGCTGCTCCATCGGTCTCGTGGAATCCTCCGCCTCCACAGCCACCACTGGGGCCCGGCCATGATTCTCGGTCGGCCAAGGGTTTACCCCATCGGTTGTCAGTTACCTCACTCCCACCGACTGCAGGTGAAGGGTGGCTCAGGCAGAGGCAGTTCTTCGAGGACTCCTTCCGAGTCCGAAGATGATTCCTCCTTCTTCCAAGCGACTGGACTTGGAGTCTTCAGGAGGTCAGTCATGGCGATAGCCTGCCTTCCTAGGACTGCTTCGGCTCATCTCGAGTTCTACCGATGGAGCTCGAACTCCGCTTCAAACGGGCCAGGTATCCTCACGGAGATTCTGACCGAGGGATTCGACTGAGGCCTTTCCGTGGCCGAGGCCAGAGTGGGTCCGCACTGGAACTTGCAGCGCCTTGCTTCCTGCCCCTGCGCCGCCAGGATGGCTAGGAAGTATGCGGTCCCTACCGTTCCTTTGTCCTTTTTGAACACCCTCTGCTGAGGGGTTGGTTACCGACAGCGCCGCGCCACGGCAACGCCAAGGATGTGACAAACCTCCTGACAAGGGAGTCCAAGAAATTGACTACGCTGGCTAAAAGTCTACGCTATGTCTCTCTCTCGGCCTTAGGGCCAGTTCGGCTGCCCCTGGCACATTTTTCATGCCCTGTTGGGCCCCTGATGAGGTCATCCTCATCTTCCCGCCGATCTGCAGACTACGGTTACAGGTGCGGACCAGGCAGGGCAGTGCAAACAGCAGCTCCAGACTGCTTTTGATATAGGGGACTCCCATGCCAGATCGGTGGCGGCCGCAGTGGCTATGCTGCCGGCGGGAAGTTTGGCTGAGGATATCCACCTTTACTCGGATACCCAGCACAAGTTGGCGGATGTTCCCTTTTGGGACTGACCTCTTCGCCCTGGGGTGGAAGGTCACCTGCAGAGGATCGAAAGTCCAATGCCACCTTGACTCGGTCTCTTCCGCCAGAAGGACAAAGGCTCAAACCATGTTTCAAGCTCCTTCGCTCTTCTGTGCCTCGGCGCCGCCTCGCCCAGCAACGCCAGGGGCCAGCAGGCTCGGCCTTGCATCCCAAACCCAAGCCGCCGCTTTCTAACAGGAGGCAGGGAGGAAGGGCCCAGGAGGTCCTCGCCGGTCCCTCCTCCTGCTTGCCCAGTGACGGCTGAGGGTGTCTCCATCCCCGCCACTCACTCCTGGGTCCCCCGGGGACGGCCCGCATTCTGCTCCACCTGGTCCGCTGTTACCACGGACAGGTGGGTCTTGAGGTGGGGAAGAGGCCTGCCTCTGAATTCGAGCAGGCACCACCTTCAGAGCCGCCGCCTCGGGGCTTCGGGATCCCCAGCTCACTGGCGTGCCTCGCCGAGCCGACATCACCTCCTCCTCCAGAAGGAGGTGGTAGAGAGGTGGTGACCTCCTTCAGACCCAGGGTTTGTGTCCAGGTACTTCCTGGTTCCGAACGGACGGGGCTGGCGCCCATTCTCGACTCCACACGACTCAAACAAGTTCCTAAGGTCTCGAACCTTCAGGATGGTCACTCTGGCTCAGATAATACCATCCTTGAACGCGGTGGTTCTGTTTCTGGACTTGCAGGACGCTGCCACGCCCTATCCGTCTGCCTCACCAGAGATTCCTTCGCCCGAGCGGAAGGATCTCTTCGAGTTCCAAGCCATGCCCTTCGGCTTGTCTCCAGCTCCCAGGGTCTTCACCAAATGCATGGCAGTGGTGACAGTATTCGCGGCGCCCGAGGGGTCCGGTGTACTTACCTGACGACTGGCTGATAGCAGCTCCTCCAGGAAGGAGGCGGAGGGTCCAGAGATCTGGCCTCCAGGTCTGTTTCAACTGGGCCTCCTTATCAACGAGGCCAAGTCGGAACTCGAGCCAAGCAGGTGATTCTATTCATCGGGCGCAGGCTCGACTCTTCGAGCCAGAGCTGCCCCGCGGACAGGGCCGAGGTTCTTTCCTCCTTGCCCGATCATTTCTGGTTGGGCACCTGCGCCTGCCCGGGACTTCCTGCGCCCTGGTCTCATGGCTGCCTGTACCAGCGTGGGTCCGCTGGGGTCCGCTGGAACATGCGCCCTTCAGTGGGGACTGGCCAGCCAGTGGTCACAACGCTGCGATCCCTTGACCAGCTGCAGTCGGTGACAGATGTGGAACGCCTCCAGTGGTGGACCGCTCCAGATCATTTGCAGGAGGGCATCCTGCTCGTCCGCCTGAGCCGACGGTCTCTCTGTCGACCGCTGCCTCTGATGGGTTGGGGTGCCCATCTGGGAACACTGCCCATGGCCTCTGGTCCCAGCTGGAGTCCCGATGCCACATCAACCTGCTGGAGCTCCGAGCGGTCCGCCTAGCTCTCACCGCTTTTGCTCCGCTCCTCCGGGGTCAAGTGGTCCGAGTCCAGACGACAATACCACTCACCATGTACTATCTAAACCGCTTGGGCGGGACGCCGCCCATGCTTCTATGCAAGGAAGCCTCCAAGATTTGGTCACTGTATGCAGCCTGGAGGCGGGATCTCTAAATATTCACGTGGCAGGAGCCCAACACCCTGGCCGATGCCCTGAGTCGATAGCTGCATCCCACGAGTGGTCTCCTGCCGAGGTAGTACAGCATCTGTTCTCCCTTTGGGGCACACCTCAGGTGGGACCTGTTTGCTCCATGGAGAACGCCGGCTGAGTCTGTTTCATGCCCGCCTCAGCAGGGCTCTCGCAGGGATGCCTCTGAGGCAATGGACCCCGGCCTTTTACTTTTCCCCATTTCCCTTGATCCACAAGGTGCTTCTCAAGGCGAGGGAGGGACAAGGCGCAGGTGATTCTGATAGCCCCAGACTGGCCTCGCCAGTTCTGGTACCCAGATCTCTCAGTCTCAGCTCCAGGACTCAGCTGCAGCTTCCAGCTCGCCCGACCTGCCTCAGTCAATCAGGGAAGGTGTTCCATCCGGACCTCAATCCTGCACCTGACGGCCTGGTTCCTGAGCTGCCAGAGTTCCAGGCTTTGGGTCTTTCCGACGAGGTCCTCAATGTAGTTGAGGCGCCGTAAGGAGTCGCACTCAGAAAATGTTATGCCTTCAAATGGAAAAGTTTTCCATTTGGTGTCAGGCAAGGCTTGGACCTCCTCCTGTTCCTGGCAAGCATCTTGGACTATTTATGGTCCCTTTCAGTCAAGGGCTTAGGTCGACGACCCTATGGGTGCACCTGGCAGCCATCTCGCTACCGCGCCGGCCGGAAGCAGTCGGTGGCGCAGAGAAGCGTGGTTCATGCTTCAAAGGCCTTGATCACATTTCCTCCAGTGCGGGAAACCCCACCTCCGTGATCTACTGCTGGTACTGGCAAAGCTCATGGGCAAGCTATTCGAACCTATGCACAGGTGTGCTCTCTCTCACCTGTCGTGGAAGACCGCCTTCTTGTGGCTATCACGCCAGCCAGAAGCGATGGGAGAGCTCCAGGCGCCCATCGAGTCTCCTTACCTGGTCTTGCACAGGGACAGCAGTGTCCTGCGCCCCCACCCGAAATTCCTCCTAAGGTGTGGTGTCGGTTTCACCAACCAGGTGTTGACTCTGCCGTGTTCCCACCCCAATCACACCTGGAGGTCTGATATAGGTTCCATACTGGACCCTAGAAGGGCGCTCGCTTATTATAAGGAGCGACGGCTGAAATTCGGGAGAGGTTCGCCAGCTGTTTGTCACCACGCTGAAGCCGAAGATTTGGCAGACCTGCAGCTAAGCCGACGACAAGGTGGCAACCCCGCATAGATCTCGTTATAAGCTGCGGGCATGGAGCCTCCCAGAGGGATAAGAGCTCATATTCTACCGCCATACTGCTGCAACGGGTGGCTGCTTCCAGGGACGCCCTATCCAGGAAATCTGCAGGGCTGCTACCTGAAGTCAGCAACACCTTCATTACCCACTACCACATCGACCTTGAGTCACGCCGATGTTATTTTGGGCTCGGTTCTCCAGTCTCTTTTCCCAAGTAAGTATATGGGTGCACTTTGCCTCCTCCTCCCGGAGAACTGCTAGAGTCTGCCAATGAGTGTGGATGAACAATACCATAAAACCTTTGAATAGAGTTACTCACCTGTAACAGGTGCTCTAGGAATGTATATGTTGTTCATCCACGCACTCATCCGACCTCCCGGGCTTCGGACAAGACAACCTGAGCTTCCAGCGGCCAGATCTGGCGTCATGGGGCGGAGCCGAGAGTTATACCACCCGGGTGGGTGGGAGGAGCAAGCTTGAAGACCTTCCGGCAAGATTTAAAGCGGCAAGGATACTGCCAATGAGTGTGGATGAACAACATATACCATTCCTAGAACTCCTGTTACAGGTGAGTAACCTGTATTCATGTGCCAGGTCGGTGGCGGCCGCAGTGGCTATGCGTCGACGGGCTTGGCTGAGGATATCCACCTTTACTTCGGATACCCAGCACAAGTTGGCGGATGTCTTTTGGGACTGACCTCGGCCCTGGGGTGGAAGGTCACCTGCAGAGGATCGAGAAGTCCAATGCTACCTTGGACTCTGTCTCTTCCCGGTCAGAAGGACAAAGGCCGCAAACTCAGCCTAAGCCCTTTCGTCTCTGCGCCTGGCGCACCTGCCCAGCAACGCTAGGGCCAGCAGGCTCGGCCTTGGCATCCCAAACCCAAGCCGGCTTCCTCTAACAGGAGGCAGGAGAAAGGCCCAGGAGGTCCCTCGGCCGGTCCCTCCTCCAAGCCTGCCCAGTGACGGGCTGAGGGTGTCGCCTCCATCCCCGCCACTCTACTCCTGGTTCCCCGTGGGGGACGGCCCGACACTTCCTTCCGCCTGGTCCGCTGTTACCACGGGACAGGTGGGTACTGGAGGTGGTGGGAAAGGCCTGCCTCTGATTGAGCAGGCCCCACCCTTCAGAGCCGCCGCACTGGGGCCTTGGGTCCAGAGCTCACTGTCGGCCTCGAGCCAACATCGCCTCCTCCTCCGAAAGGAGGTGATCAGGTGGTAGCGGACCCTCTCAGACCCAGGGTTTGTGTCCAGGTACTTCCTGGTTCCGAACGGATGGGGGTTGGCGCCCATTCTCGACCTACACGACTCAAACAAGTTCCTAAGGTCTCTAACCTTCAGGATGGTCACTTGGCTCAGATAATACCATCCTTGAACGCGGCGTGGTTCTGCTCTGACTTGCAGGACGCGCTTTTTTCACGCCCCTATCCGGTCCGTCTCACCAGAGATTCCTTCGCCTCCGAGCGGAAGGATCCTTTCAGTTCCCGAGCCATGTCCTTCGGTTGTCTCCAGCTCCCAGGGTCTCCACCAAATGCATGGCAGTGGTGACAGCATTCTCAGGGCGCCGGGGTCCGGGTGTACCTCACCTGGACGACTGGCTGATAGCAGCTCCCTCCAGGCAGGAGGTGGAGGGTCCAGAGATCTGGCCTCCAGGTCTGTTTCCAACTGGGCCTCCTATCAACGAGGCCAAGTCGGAACTCGAGTCGAAGCAGGTGATTCTGTTCATCGGGCGCAGCTCGACTCTCTCGAGCCAGAGCTGCTCCCGGCGGACAGGGCCGAGGTTCTTTCCTCCTTTGCCCAATCATTTCTGGTTGGGCACTGCGCCTGCCCGGGACTTCCTGCGCTCCTGGGTCTCCATGGCGCCTGCACCAGCGTGGTCCGCTGGGCCTCGCTGGAACATGCGCCCCTTCAATGGGGACTGGCCAGTCAGTGGTCACAACGCATGCATCCTTGGACCAGCTTAGGTCGTGACAAGGGATGCGTGAACGCCTCCAGTGGTGGATCGCTCCAGGTCATTTGCAGGAGGGCATCCGCTCGTCTCGCCTCTCGAAATGTATCGGCTCTATCGACCGATGCCTCTCCTTGATGGGTTGGGTGCCCATCTGGGAACACTCAGGCTCACGGCCTCTGGTCCTCAAGGGAGTCCCGATGCCACATCAACCTGCTGGAGCTCCGAGCGGTCCGCCTAGCTCTCACCGCTTTGTCTGCTTCCGGGGTCAAGTGGTCCGAGTCCAGACGGACAACACCACCACCATGTACTATCTAAACGCCAGGGCGGACGCGCCTCATGCTTCTATGCAAGGAAGCTCCCGACGGTCACTCTGCAGCAGCCTGGAGGCGGATCTCCTAGCCATTCATGTGGCAGGAGCCCAACACCCTGGCCGTGCCCTGCCGGATAGGGGCTGCATCCCACGAGTGGTCTCTCCTGCCGGAGGTAGTGCAGCATCTGTTCTCCCATTGGGGCACACCTCAGGTGGACCTGTTTGCCTCCAGGGAGAACATGAAGCTGAGGCTGTTCCATGCCCGCCTCAGCAGGGCTGGCTGCAGGGGATGCCTTCTCGAGGCAGTGGACCCCTGGGTCTTCACGCCTTTTCCCATTTCCTTGATCCACAAGGTGCTTCTCAAGGCGTAGGAGGGACAAGGCGCAGGTGATTCTGATAGCCCCAGACTGGCCTCGCCATTCTGGTACCCAGATCTCCTCAGTCTCAGCTCCAGGACTCGCGGCAGCTTCCAGCTCGCTCGGACCTGCTCTCAGTCAATCAGGGAAGGCGCCCATCTGGACCTTCAATCCCTGCACCTGACGGCCTGGTTCCTGAGCTGCCAGAGTTCCAGGCCTTGGGTCTTCCGACAAGGTCCTCAATGTAGTTGAGGCGTCCCGTAAGGAGCCGACTAGAAAATGCTATGCCTTCAAATGGAGAAGGTTTTCCATTTGGTGTCAGGGGCAAGGGCTGGACCCTTCCTCCTGTTCCTTGGCAAGAATCTTGGACGTTTATGGTCCTTTCTAATCAAGGGCTTAGGCTCGACGACTTAAGGGTGCACTCTGGTAGCCATCTCTGCCACCGGGCGCGGGCCGGAAGCAGTCGGTGGCGCAGGAGAAGGTGGTCTGGCGCTCAAAGGCCTTATCTACATTTCCTCCGGTGCGAGAACCTCCACCGTGGGATCTACTGTTGGTACTCGGCAAAGCTCATGGGCAAGCTATTCGAACCTATGCACAGGTGTGCTCTTTCTCACCTGTCGTGGAAGACCGCTTTCTTGGTGGCTATCACGTCAGCCAGAAGGATGGGAGAGCTCCAGGCGCTTTCCATCGAGTCTCCTTACCTGGTCTTCCACTAGGACAAGGTTGTCCTGCGCCCACCGAAATTCCTTCCCAAGGTGGTGTCGGAGTTTCACCTAACCAGGTGTTGACTCTGCCGGTGTTCTACCCAATCACACCTGAGGTCGAATGTAGGCTCCATACTTTGACCCTAGAAGCGCGCCTATTACAAAGAGCGACGGCTGAAATTGGGAGAGGTTCGCCAGCTGTTTGTCACCCACGCTGAAGCCGCACCTGGCAGACCTGGCAGCCAAGGGACGATAAGCAGGTGGGTCACCTCCTGCATAGATCTCTCTATAAGTTGGGCATGGAGCCTCCTAGAGGATAAGAGCTTATTCTACCCGCCATATTGCTGCATCGGTGGGTGCTCTAGGACGCCCCTATCCAGGAAATCTGCGGGCTGCTACCTGGAAGTCAGCACACCTTCATTACCCATTACCACATCGACCTTGAGTCACGCCGGATGCTGGTTTTGGGGCCTCGGTTCTCCAGTCTCTTTCCCAAGTAAGTATTGGGGTGTGCGCCTGCCTCCCTCCTCCGGAGAACTGCTAGAGTCTGCCAACAAGTGTGGATGAATAATATATCCATGTCCCTAGAAATACAGGTTACTCACCTGTAACAGGAGTTCTAGGAATGGTATATGCTGTTCATCCACACGACCCACCTGACCTCCCGGCTCGACGTCAACCTGAGCTTCCAGCGGCCAGATCTCAAGGCCATGGGGTGGAGCCGAGTTATACCACCCGGGTGGGTGGAGGAGCCAGCTTGAAGACCTTCCGCAAGATTTAAAGCGCAAGGATACTCTCCAATAAATGTGATGAACAACATATACCATTCCTAGAACTCCTGTTACAGGTGAGTAACCTGTATTTACTCACCTGGTAAAGGTGATTGTGTTGGTTGACATCCATGGCACTCCAGACATTACATCATGGGTTTTAGCCCACCTGATAGGCTAGTTGATGCACATGACTCTAGGATCAAATTTCTAGTATATCCAGGTCCCAGAAGCCCCTGCTCTTCAGTTCGAATCTTCCCAAGCTGAAAGTAAAGGTTAGTAAACACAGCCACTACTAGAAACAAACAATAACTATCCCGTCTGAATAATGCAGCGTGAGGCGACATGTAGCAGTGGACCTGTGTCCCTCCTTTTATTTTCCTATAATGTACAATCTAAACTCGACCCGTAAGTGGTCGACGGTCGACATCCTGGATGTCCTCTTGTAACACGGATTCTGTTATTTTCAGATAATCCCCTTTTCTTTATAACCTGATCACTACTAGAGCACTGTGTCGGGAGGGTCTTGGAGTGCCATGGATGTCAACCAGCACAATCACCTTTACCAGGTGAGTAAACACCCCTTGTGATTGGTTGACCATCCATGGCACTCCAGACATTACATCATGGGTAGATAAGCAGTAGTGTACCCACGGGAGGGAGACAGGGTGTTCTAGTAGTGAGAGGAGGAGTTGGTGGCTGAGAGAACCTGTGTGGCAAAAGAAGGCTGTAGCATGTACAGGTGCTCCAGTCTGTAATGCCTGGCAAACGTGTGGATGGATGTCCAAGTTGCCACTTTGCAGATGTCCTCTGTGGAAACGTTAGCCCTTTCTGCCCAGGAAGTAGCTACTGACCTAGTGGAATGGGCCTTTATGCCTGGGGGTGGCGTCACCTGTTTTGCCTTGTAAGCCTCCTCAATGGTTCTCTTGAGTCAATCAGCAATGGCTGTCTTTGAGGCTGCCTTTCCCTGTCTTTGACCCCTAGTGACTATGAACAATCTCTCGGTCTTACGTAGAGGTTGAGTTCTGGATATGTAGGTGGATAGGGTGTTTCCTACGTCTAGGTGGTGCGGGACAGGGTTGTCTCCCAGATGAGTGTTATCTGTAAAAGTTGGTAACTGGATAGGTTGTTACCTGTGAAAGTTGGAGGAGACCTTTGGTTGGAAGGAGGGAACAGTACGGACGCGGACCCCTTGTGGGGTGAACACCGTGTAGGATTCTTTGCAGGACAGCGCCCCCAGTTCCCCGATCCTTCGGGCGGAGCATATTGCAACTAGGAAGCAGGTCTTCAGGCTGGCCCAGAATAGGTCTACTTCCCCAAGTGGTTCGAAGGGGGTGGTGCTGAGAGAATCTAGCACCAGGGGGAGATCCCATGGTGCGACGGATGGTCTGACTCTGGGTCTCAGTATCTCGACTGCCCTTAGGAAGCACAGCGCGTCTGGGTGAGCTCCTGGGTAGTGTCCCCCATGGGGCCAATGGTTGCCCCAATGGCTGCGAGTTGTACTCGAAGGGACGAGTGGGCTAGCCCTTTCTCTACCCCTTGTTGAAGGAACAGGAGAATGGTGGCCATGTCTGCCAGCTTGGGATCCCTGTCCTGAGGTTGGCACCACCTAGAGAAGACTGACCATTGTCTGTCATAGGTAGATGTGGTGGAGGATCGTCTGGATTGTAGTATCGTAGAGACCACAGAGTCATGATACCCTGCGTTCATCAGTCTCTTCCTCTCAGGAACCAGACTGTGAGCTTTAGTGTCCGTCGGGCCGGGTGCAGTACTGGTCCCTGGGTCAACATGTCGGGTTGGTATGGTAACCGGAGATTGGCTAATGTCATCGACAGCACTGTGGCAAACCATGCTCGCCGTGGCCAGTAGGGTGCCACTAGAATGATGGCCCGCCCTGAGGATCTGATCTTGGCCAGTACTTGGGGTAGTATGGGAATGGGTGGGAAGATGTATGCCCGACCTTGTGACCATGGTTGCGAGAGGGAGTCGGTCCCCTGTGACCGATGTTCCCTGTACCTTCTCCACTGTGGCCATGAGGTCCATGGATATGGGCCCTCAAGTATGCCAGATCAGACGGAAGAGGCTTGGGTGTAGGTGCCACTCCCCTTGGTGGACCTGCTGTCTACTGAGCCAGTCTGCGCGAATGTTGAGCTTGCCGGCGAGATGAACTGCGCAGAGATGTGAGAGGTGGGACTGCCCAGCTGAGGACCGTTGACGCCTCTCTTAGCATAGCCTTGCTTCTGGTGCCTCCCTGCTTGGCGATGTACGCCACCGTGACCTGGTTGTCGGATCGTATCAGGACCGACTGACCGGCAGTGGAGGTCTGGAAGGCTTTCAGAGCGTGGTATACCGCCTGCATTTCTAGGACATTGATCGACAACTGGGCCTCTGAGGCTGTCCATTGGCCCTGTGCTGTCCTGTCTCCTAGGCAGGCACCGCTTCCCAGGAGGCTCGCGTCCATCTCTATAGAGGCTTGGTAGGACGCCTCCAGCGGAACTCCCCGGTTCAGATTGGAGCGCACCATCCACCAGGTCAGTGACTGTCTCACTGGTTTTGGCAACGGAACCCTGACCTGTACATTGTATTCGTTTGGTGAGCCCCATGACAGGACGTAGGTCTGTAGGGGTCGCATGTGCCACCTGGCCCAAGGGACCAGATCGTTGCAAGATGCCATGTATCCTAGTAGTTGGGCTAGGCGTCCCATGTTGGAATGATGGCATTGTCGCAGTTGACGTGACAACCTGACGAGGTTGTTCACCCTTGTCTGGGATGGTTTTGCCCAGCCCTGCAGTGTGTTGATCTGTGCCCCCAAGTGTTCTGTCTGTTGCGTGGGGACCAGTTGACTCTTGGGTTGGTTTACCACCCATCCGTGTTCCTCGAGACCCCTCAAGGCGAGTTCTGTGTGGTGGAGGGATCACTCTCTGGAGCGTGCCCAGATCAGCCAATCGTCTAGGTAGGGGATGATGTCGAGACCTTGTTCTTGGAGTCTGGCCACTAGCACCACTGACACCTTGGTGAATACTCTTGGTGCCAAGGTGAGGCCGAAGTGAAGGGCCTGGTACTGAAAGTGCTGGCCTAGGACATGGAATCGTAGGTATTGCCTGTGTTTTTCTCTGATGGGGATATGGAGGTATGCATCCTTTAGGTCTATGGATGTCAGGAAATCTCCCACGCGGATACTGCGTAATGTGGATTTTAAGGTGTCCATCTTGAACCTCTGGGAGATGACGTGTTTGTTGAGGTGCTTGAGGGCCAAGATTGGGCGGAGTTCGCCTGATTTTTTTGGGAACTAGGAAGAAGATGGAATATACTCCTAGCTTCTGCTCGTGAGGGGGGACGGGCTGTATGGCCCTGTTCTCGATCAGGTCCCACAGGATTTGTTGTACCTAGTGGGCCGTAGCCTTCTTTGTGGCAATCGGGGAGGAGATGAACCTGTGTATGAGGGGTGAATTGGATAACTCTATCGAATATCCTCTGGAGACCACCTCTTGTACCCATTTGTCTGTGGTGGTATGGAACCACTGGTGGCTGAATAGCGATAGCCGTTGTCCCACGGGTGGACACCGATCCTACCCCTGAGGAGATATGACCGGGTAGTCATTGTCTTCCTCGTTGTCCCTTACATCTCCCTCCAAACCGTGGTCTGCGGGGTCGGAAGGAGGAGGGCTGATAGGAGTGGGTGAGGGGGTGCGGTGTGGGGTGTGAGCGCCTTTTCCTTGAAAGGTAGTGGGTGGGTATGAGGTATCCCTTCGCGAGTGGTAGGATTTGTTTCCCAAACGTCCGCCTAGAGGAAGGTAGGTAGAAGTGTCTATTCTTGCTTTTAAGGAGTTCCTTGCCTTCCTCTTTCTGCTTCAGGTACTCCTGCAATCCCTCCCCAAACACGTTTCCCTTTCATGGGCAAGTTTTGTAATAGTGTCTTGGATTCATTGTCGACCTCCCATAACTTGAGCCACAATGCCCGTCGAGCTCGGTTGGTGATGGCTGTGGCCCTTGCGTTAAGTCTTAGTGAGTCCACTGCCATGTCGACTAGGTACTTTGCAGCGTCAAGAGTGCACTCCAATAGTTTTGCCTCTTTTGACTTTGGGTTGAATTGCTCAATGAGTTCTTCTAGCCAGCGTATCTGAGCTCGTGCCCTGTAAATGGTGGTAGTGAATGCTCGTGCTGCCATTCCTTTGGTCTTGAAAGCCTTCTTCAGCATGTCCTCCACCTTCTTGTCTGTGGGGTCTTTCAGTGATATGGTCCCGCATGGCAGGATGGTTCTCCTACTGAGTGCTGCCACCTGAGGGTCAATGGTCGGGGCGGTGCACCAGTTACTTGCTTTGTCCTCTTGAACCGGGTACATGAAGTCTAAATTCCTTTTGTTGGACATCCTGCTAGGCTGAGTGGAATGCCACTCCTTATTGACGATGTCCTCGATGGCGGGGCATACTGGGAAAGCATCCCTAATGGTTGGCTTCTGTTGGATCATGGGGTCCAGTTTTGACTCCGGTTTACTTTCGTCAATGTCGAACCCCATAGTGGCCTTGACTATTTTCATGAGGCCTGGAATCATATTGAAAGAGTATAGCTTGGAAATGAGGGATGGAGTGGATTGCAGCTCCATGTCCTCTTCATCGCTGTCGTGCCCCTCCTCCTCGTCTGGAATGTCCTTGTCCTCTGCCGAGTCCGGTTTGTGGTTGTCTGGGACCGGCTCTGCATCATCTGAACGGTCCTCATTGGGGCCCCCCATGATGTCAGGCTCTGGAGGTGGCGCAGCTGGCGTTCTGTGTTGAGTGATGGATTCCAGCTTCTCCATCACTTTCAACATAAAATTCTGTTGGCTGTCCATCATAGCCACAGTGGCTTGTTGGTTTTGGAGTAGGAATGCGCCGGGGTCCATCTAAGTGGAACCACTGGAGCCTGGCATATTGGGACCTATGCTAGTAGAGTGTTCCAGCGATATATCGTCGTTGTCATGTAGACAGGCGCCGCATAGGGAGCCCGTTGCGTGGGGCAGGAGGGTAGTGCTGCAGGCAGTGCATTTCTTGGCTTTGACCATCTAGTGAGAGGGGAGACCAAAGAGGGAGAGGGATGCGTCTTGTTAGGTTTGCGTAGCAAAAAATCTCCAATCTATGGGTGCCCCATATCTGTTACCTGGTCTTTCTGTGCATTGGTATGGGACGGCTGCGCATGTGGGTTGCTGTAGAGAGAGACCTGCATGGTGCCGAACAAATGGAGGTCGCTATGGGGAGGGACCACCAGCATATCAGAAAATGAAATATGGGTTGCTATAGGGAGGAACCCGTATTGACCTGGGTAGTCTGACCTCCGTGTATAGTGTCGCTGTGGGAGGGACGCTATAAGGAAGTAACGATGGGCTGCGCTTGATAATGTGGCCCTCAGAAGCAACCCAGTGCAGGGCCTGCTTAGGGCTGATTCCCAGGGCCCTACAACGAATCCTGCAGATGATATAAAAAACCAACGCTAATCGAAAGGAGCAGATCCTGATCGCGATCCTTAGCGTGGGATGCTGTGGGTCGTTTTGAGTCCCTCCCCACACTGGTGCGAAGTTAGTGCCTGACCAGGTGGCCTGCCAGGTGAGGGGAGGAAGAGGGAAGGCCGGATGCGTGGTCGATGTGCCCGCAATTGCATGTGGGGGTATTCGTGAGTTTCTCCCCCCTTAAAGCACTTATTTGTCCTCCAAAGGCCTCTTGTACCCAGCTTGTTGACTAGAGGGGAAGGGGATGTGGCTTGCGGGTGCTGGTGAGGCCGCCATACTGCTGGGAGAGTGGAGGCCTCCCGAAGATCCTTTAGCGTGGCAGACTTCTTAATTAGCGCTCAGCTGAGGCGCCACAAATAAGAGAAAAGGCTGTGCCCTGCCAGAAATGGAGCTCCCTAAGGCAATGCTCCTGGTGCACTGTGAAGGGAAGGAGCTTTTCCGATGCTCGCAACCGCGAGAGAGCATGGAGTGGGCGGCAGGCCCCCAGGCCTCACAGTGTTGGTGTGGTATCCCGCGTCCTGGAATGGCGAGAGGCCACAGAAGCGTGGGGGCCCGCTGGGCTACAGAGAGGCAGGAGGGCGCTTCTTCGGCGCCAGCGCCAGAGATGGGGGCGCGAGGAAGCCAGAGGCCTTACAACGGCAGCCTCAGACACCAGAAGGGGCTGCAGCACTGCGACGTGATCATGCTGTGGACTGGATCAGTGGTGGTGGAGAAAAAAACAACGCGCATGTGATCTTCATCGAGGCAAACAACAAGAAAAAAACTAAACAGTCACAACAGCAGCAATGAGCAATAAAATTATTTTCTATTTGTTTTCATGATATACAAAAAACAGCGCTACTCTCTCTCAGAATGGGAGGGGTACAGCGGGATGTCCCTTGCTCCATAGCTAGCTCCTTTGTACCTGAGCTCAGGGTTAGCTTAGGGAACAGTATCGCAGCACGGTGTCTGGTTAACTAAAGGCAACAGCAAAATCAAGAGGGGAGCTTTAAATACAGTAGGAAAATTATTTTCTTTTAAAAGGCAGCAGCATAATCAAGAGTCTGCAGACCAAATTTAAAGCAGCAAAACAGGTCTGCATTCACAGTTTTGCAATATCACTTTTCTAACAAAAAAAAACGACTGCATGTAGGGGTAGGATGCATTCCCCTAAACATTAGATCAAGTAGCTGGATACGTAAAGGCCTACCTTCTTAAGCAGAGAAGCAGCAGGGAATCCTGGTTTGCTAGTAGCCTGATCAGATGCACAGTTTGAACTGAAGAACAGGGGTTTCTGGGACCTGGATATACTAGAAATGTGATCCTAGAGTCATGTGCATCAACTAGCCTATCAGGTGGGCTGAAACCCATGATGTAATGTCTGGAGTGCTATGGATGGTCAGGCAATCACAATGAGGTTGCTGCTGCATAAATAATCATGATCCATGTATAGAATAGTTTTGGGACCCCATCATTTTCCAGGACTACCTCTATAAACTTAAGTGACACCTTGGCGAATGCCTTCTCCTGATCCAATGACATAATATACCCTGTGATTTCCTCCTCTTTTCCTTGTTCCACCATTTCCCTTATTAAAAACAGATTATCAGTAATGGATCTACCTGTAATTGAACATGTTTGAGATGTTGATATTGTAACCGGGGCTACTGCCATCAATCTTTTATCTAAAATTTTCAGCAGAATATTTAAGTCTGAATTTAGCAGGCTCAGTGGCCTCCAGTTCCTAAGGTCCTCTCTGTCATTCTTTGTATGTATAAAAAACTTGTACTGCTATCCCCACATGAAAATCCATTTTGTTATACAACAGTATCCAAATTAAATACTATTACTAATATGTCAATTAAAATATTATCAAACTTTTTATAAAAGCCTGACGGTAACCCATCTATCCCTGGTGCAGTGTAATTTTTTAAAGTTTTAATAGCCTGTTTCACCTCTGTCTTAGTAATGGGCTCTATCAACCCACTCTTCTCATTATCTGGTATTTTTGGTATATCCAAATCTCTAATCAGTGCCTTCATTTTATTCTCATCTCTGTGACTAGGGAAATACATTTGTTTTAAAAAAGTGTGCACTTGTCTTATTTCTGGCATAGTATTTACTGTCTTCCCAGTAGCTGTTTTTAATGTATTCATTGTTCTAGTTTCTGCTCTTTTTGCTGTTGCTATCAAAAACATCGCCTGAACCCATCTTACCAGTTGAGCAGATTTTATGCTGTATTAACACTGATGTAGCTCTAATATACTGTAATACTTCCATTTCATTCTTGACCTTCTTAATTTTTTCAGTCAAATTGACCCGCTTTGTTTTTATTCTACTATATAATTTAGCTAACTGGGTTCTAAGGGTAAGGTACTTTTTATACTGTCATCTTTCTTTCTGAAGCTAATTTTATATATTTTTCTTTTATAATATTTTTGTTTCCACCCACCAATAATTTAAGTCTTCTATTAAATCTACCACTGACATACGTGCTAAAAATATTTCTTTTATTTGTATGTATAGCTGTTGATCTTCCCTTCCAGTAAAGAGTCATTTAATTTCCAGTAATTCTTCCCTTGTGTTTTATTTGGTTGGACTCCTATTGTGCTTACTACCATCACATGATCTGTTGTTTCTACTGGTATGGTCAAAGAGTTCTGCACATGTAACAATTTTGGTACAAAAATGAAGTCTATTCTTGTTGACAGCTTTCCTTTAAAGTATGTACGCCCTCTTTTCCAATGAATGCTTCTATAAGTATCACTCAAATTACTTTGTAACATTGTGTAATTTAAACAGTTTGAATCACAAAAATTCTTATCTGTACAGGCCTCTCTGTCCTGATTTGATAGTACACCGTTAAAATCACCACCCCATATAATGTATTTTGTTGTGAAAAGGTACTGTTGATTAGGTTAAATAATTCCACTCTTTCTTTTTTTCTAGACGGGGCATAAATGTTAATTGCCCTTTATGCACAATTTCCATACACAAAGCCTGTTAATAAAGCCCTTCCTGCACATATATCTATCAACTTGATCACTTTTATACTTACCTCCTGAGAACAAGATTCCTACCCCATCATATTGTTCAGTTCCAAAAGAAAAAAAGGAGGGTCCTCCACACTGTTTTTTTTTTTTATTATTTGCTCCAGGTACACTGTGTTTAATTTGGTGTCCTGAAGGAAACAAATAGTCTTCTCCTTGCATTTCTAATGCTGTTGACATTCAAGGTTGCAGTTTTGAGTGTAGGTGTGGAGGACATTATTTAAAAGAGAAAAGGAAAGAATTTCTCCTACTTTTACCGTTTCTTTCTTTCACTTCTTGTCCTGACCCCTAGTCTCTTTGGCCTTACCACCTCCTTGTTTTTATTTCCCCCCTCTGATTCTGAGGTTACAGTAGGTTGTGATGATGACTTTGATTCTCCTCCAGGTTCCGATTCCAAAACATCCTCCTTCAAACATTCATATTTATTGGATAAGGTAATGACCTGTGCTGGTGAGGAGGGCTTTGCTAACTTTGATTTGGGCTTAGTTTGTCTTAGCCCTCTTTTCTTTGATACTTTTTCATTTCAGGTGGGGGCATTACATTCCCCTCCATTTGACTCACTTTTTCCTGCTCTGCCCCTTGTTCCCTGTGTTCTGTACTACTTCTCCTGTTTCTTGCACTAGCTCCTTTTCATGTACTGTAGTATGGGCCTCTGATGACTATCTAGCTTGTATGTCATTTTCTTCATTGTTATTTGTCTCTCTTTCTCTTCTTTCCTGTTCCTCTTCTCTTGTTTGTTTACTTGTTTCTTTATTCCTTGCTATGTCTTTTTTCTGGGCTTCCATGACTAAAGTGTCCTGACCAGGTTGGTCTGACCTGTTATGAGTAGCCCAGGGACATGTGCGAAACGCATGTCCCGTTTCCTCACATAGGTTACATTTTAAAACCCCTTGACAGTCTGAACTTGAATGCCCAAATTCTAAATACAAATTGCATTTCAGTCTGTCACATCCTACACTTAAATGTCTGTATGAACCACATTTGAAGCACATCCTGGGCTGACCAGGGTATAAACAATGCCCTCGCTCCCTTCCAATAAACAAACTGCTAGGAAGGTGCACCGGGCCCTGATTATTATGTCTCAGCCTCACCCTGTATTTCCATCCCCCCATCCAGAAGTGTTCAGAGTCAAAAATGGGTTGTGGAGAATATAGTATTTCACATTTCTGCTGTAGCCAATAAGTGATATCATGTACTGCTACAGTTTCATTTTTAAACAGTATAGTCACATTTATTACCTCTGGTTTAGTTACTGGAATAACTGTAAATGGGATCCACAACTCAGAATACCTTAATTTGTCATACTTTATCCAAAATCGCTCTAATCCCTGAGGTGTTTTAAAACTTAATGATACATACTTTCCCCTCCCCATCACATGTATCAAGGCATATACCTCATTGGAAAAAAAAAACAGAGACTCTTTAATCAATTTTTTCCCAATATACACCCTATCTGGTGTCTCTGCAAGTACTTCTATATATTGTATTCTGACTGCATTTCGTCTTTGGGTGGGTGGGGGTTGAGAAAAAAGTGGTCTCTCTCTCTCTGAATCTCTCCCAGTTATTTTTTGCTGTTTCTTGAGGAGTGGGTCCACTTTCTTCCTGTCGCTCCTTGCGTGTTCATTTGCTCCCCCCCAAGTGGGGTTCCTATTACTAGTTCCTTCATCTCCGGTATCAGAAAGCAATATTGTTTGTGCCTGTAGAAATGCTCCGGTATCCCCCTCTGAAAATTGTACATCTTCAGCATTTAGTTCTACATCTGATTCCATTATAAAAGCTTGTTCCGGCATAGAATGTGCTACTGTTCTATTTTTTTTCCAGTCCTGGAAAGGAGCTATGTTTAGGGTCAGGAATCCACTGGCCATTTCAGATCTTGTCCACCCTGCGTCTTTTAGTGAGGATTCCACAACATTTTGCACACTTAAGTCTTCCCTCTCTTTCCTTAGCCCCAACTTTTGTCCAGCATTTATACTGTCTTTTGTTCCTGACACAGGTTCTTTTGAGAGACTTAGTGTTTTTTGTTTGTCCTGTTGCCAAGTGTTCTCCAGTTGTTCTGCAGGGTGTTTCGGTGTTGTGTCAAATTCCTTTCCACCAGCTACTCACACACTCTCTGATGTTAGTGCATCATCCTTTGAACCCTCAGTTAGGCTCAACGGTCCTGTCAAAGCTTTCTGCAGTTTCTCCTGAGGCTTATCGCTGTTTGTTTCTTGTACCTGCTCGCTCTCCACAGCCACCTCTCGTATTATGTCTGCATCCATCTCAGTTTCAGGCATTTGTAACACTGATTCAACCATAGCCTGTTTTTTTTTTTTTTTTTTTTCCACCAGTTCTTTCAGCCATTGTCTGTCTTTCTTCTCCTTTGCATTGTCTGATAAAACATCATAATTTTCACTTTCTATAACGCTGCCTTGTCCAGACCATGGAGTATTTTTGATCTCCTCTGCTGGACCTGTAGGGAAGGAGATCTGCTTCCCTACAGGTACACCAGCCAAATGATTCTGTGAAGATTCCTCATCCATGGGTGCTCACAAGTCCACACCACTGCCCCATCAGCACTTCCTCCTCAGTTGCTGTCTGGCTCCAAACTGAGCTCCTCCACTCCAGAGGAAGTCAAGCACCCTGCTGGCAGAGTAGGGGAATTTTATTGAGAAAAGGTGGGCTTCATTACAAAAACATTCACAAAATGACAGAGAAACAGTAAACAAAGAAAGAAAAGGAAGGATACAGAAAATCAAGTCAAATTCCAAGAATCACAGTTAATCCATAAATGAAGAAATTGCGGTCTAGAACACCTAGAAAAATCAAACTTTTTCAGAGTAATTACAGCATTTCTAATATTCATTACAATTTCCAAATAGGATCCATTTTTGTGCAAAACTAGCAAACATCTAGCTTGCCATAAAAATAATCATAAAATATAATACAATATATATAGTTTGAGTGATATTTAGTCATGTGAAACTGAATGCTCCCAAACATAATATCAGCATAAGACAGCTCAGTAAAAGAGGCTCTTTCCAGAGAACAGCAATAGTTGACCAAAAATCAGAAGCAAATGCGCAATCATGAAATAAATGAGCCTGAGATTCTATAATTGAAAGACAGAATCCTAGGACAGTATCTATCACACTGCATTTTATGTTTGTGATCTCCCTAACACTAAGTCTACCGTAATTACTGAGCTAGACCATATCCCACACATACTGTAAGGAGGGAGTCTAGGATTCAAAAGTTGCTTCAGGATCCAAGACTGACAAGCAGGCAGACAGGATGGAAAGTCAACAAGATCCAAAGCCTCTCGTCTCCAAATGTGGGCATATATAGCCTTCCTAGTTAGTGTACAAAAATCATCAGGCTTTAACCCCCAGACCATGGCAAGTTTCACGACCTCCGCACCAAAAGTTGGAAGGCCTAAAAGTTTAGCCATTAATCTCCTTTTGCCTTGTTCCCAGGGAGAGAGACAAGGCAGAAGCCAGGAGCAAAGAAAGGGTTTCCAACCCTTATTACCTGGTTTTAAGGCACAACCCAAATTATAACTAAAAAAAATACTATAAAAAAAAAAGCTACCGGGTGTACCATCCCAATCCCACCCTCACTAGGAGGCCGATAAGTGAAACCTCGCTTGATGGGATTCAGCCTAGACCCCCAAAGACCCTGAAAGAAAACACTATATAATCTGGTAAATAAAGACTTTTTTGGGGGGGGGGGACATAACACAGGTACAAGAAAATGGGGACCATCAAGGTTTTCAGTAAATAAACTCTTTTTTTTTCTCCCAATCAGCTGCTGCCGCCACCCAGCCAGAAGCCTATTAGCCCTCGCTAATGCCCCAGACCAGATCAACAGTGGTAAATCTCCAGACCCAAACCAGAGACCGAGAATCCGAATGGGCTCAGAAGAGAGCCGGACGCCAGCAAAGGCGCCAGACTCAGGAAAGTAGGGGAACCCAACGGAGCCCAACACTGTTTAAAAAATTAATCCGGATCCTGCCAGTAGGAATACCGATGGAACACATCAAGTACCGCCTGCTCATCTGAATGAGATGCCACGGTCAGAACCAAATCGTCAGCGGAGGCCAGTATTTTGATGGGAGGAGGCCAGAGGCCCTTGTAACCCAATGATCCCAGGGCAATGAAGGATCGCCTTATCAAAATATCAATACCAAAGGCATATAAGAGGGGACTCAAAGGACACCCCTGACGCACCCCTTTTACCAAGACAGGATGTCCCAACCAGCCATTAACATTAGGGAGGATCACAGCCTGAAAATAAAGAGCACGAATCCAATCAGTAAATTTGGAAGGAAATCCAAATGCAGCTAAAACCAAAACAAATATGTATGGGAAACTCTATCAAAGGCTTTCTCCTGGTCAATAGCCAACACCCAACCCTGAACACGATTCAGGTCCCCAAGGGCAAATAGTTCACGCAATAAAATCAAATTATCAGATTGGCACCTACCAGGGATGCCACATGTCTGAACAGGACTAAGTAGCCGAGCTACCTTAACAAGTCTAGCGAGCAGAATTTTTGCCACAAGTTTGCTATCCACATTAAGTAAACTCAGCGGTCTCCAATTATTGATATCCGAAGCCTCCCCCTTCTTATGAATGAGGACCAAGATTGCTTCTTTCATGGACTTCAAAAGGAGGCTTTAGACAACATTTCATTAAACAAAGAGTTAAAGCAGGAACCAAATCAGTGCGAAACGTGAATAGAATCCTGCCGTAAGGCCATCAGAGCCAGGAGCAGAATCTCGTTTTAAACCAACGATAGCCTGTAATACTTCCCCCTCAGCAATAGGGGCGGAGAGCATCTCACATTCTGCTGGAGATAGGAAGGGCAAAGATAATGAGTCAAAGAAAAACTCATCAGCAGTGACGGGAGATTCAGTCCCAAACATGCCCGAAACAAAATGTTCAACAACCTGGAGAAGGGCCTCCCACCATTCTAAAATATCCTCAAATATGTCAGCAACAGACAATCGTGCTGCCCAGTCACGCTTCCACAATTTTTGAATTTTGGGATCATCCAGAATGGAGTCATTAAGTCTCCACTTGTTCTTTTTATACCGAGGAACATCAGACCAGGACAATACAACCTTTAAGGCTACATGGTCCGAGAATTCACTAACCAAAGTCCGACAATCTCGAACAGTAAGCATATGAGAAAGAAAGACAAAATCAATCCTAGTTCGACAAGAACCCCGAAAATAAGTAAATCCACCTCTGGGGTGACAAGTCCTATAGGCATCCTGGAGATTAGCTTTCGACAAAACATTCTTCAAAGTCATAGAATCACTAAACAATTTTGTCGTCTGAAGTCCCCTATCAGACTGATGGAGACCACAATTAAAATCCCCAGCCCAAATGATCAGTCTAGAAGTATGTAAAAATGGTTGAATAGATCTAAAAAGAGCAGACCGCAAGGCTTTAGTCTGAGGGGCATATACCACAATTAACCGAAATCGTTCAGTGTGAAAGGAGAGGTCAAGCAGCAGTGCACGACCTGGAAAAATATCCACAATCGAGATACCCGGCGGCAGAATTAGAAAAATACCAACGCCATCACATTTATCAACCCCAGAGGACCAAAAAGAAGGCCCCTGAGACCAAGCACGGAAGCTTGCTGAAGGTCAGTATTAGTTTTAACGGGTATCCACTAAACAAGTGATGTCACAATGCATCTCTTGTACAGAGAGCAGAACACCACTAAGTTTGTTTTTTCCTCTAATGCTGTTAACATTAAAGGAAAGAATGGACAAAGAATCCATATCAAAGATTAGGAGATTTACCACGTCGACTCTGTCTCGTCTGCTTAGCAATGGGATCGACTTCTCCACCTCCGTCCGTGTCAGTATTAGACACAAGGGAGGAGGTGTCTGATTCATCATCCCCAGAATCCCTATCAGTAATATCAGGAGCTAGAATCGCAAATTTATTACCAGAAGCCCAGAACCAGAACCATGGGGCCTTACCCTTACCAGAAACAGTCAGTCCCTTCCTGGTCCTTTTTTTTGGAACAGTAAAAGGGGAGTCCTGTTCCGGGACAGGCATAACCAGAGGAGAAGCAGTGTCAGGGGAAACCAAAGGAAGGCCCTCCGGGGCCACCAGAGAAGCAGGCTCAGTTAACATAGAGTCATCCTGAGGGGCCGAAGCAGGAGCCTTCCCAACTGCAGGCTCTATAACAGGATCAGCCGTGGCCGAAGAGGGAAGGGGGAGAGCCGCAGAACAAGAACGACTCTCGGCAGACTTTTGTGCCAGCTGTTGTTGAGCAAAGTTAATGAGGCCCACATGGGAGGGACAATCATCCCGGTTATTTGAGGGCCAAGGACAACGACCATAAGCATGACCAGTGTTTTCACAGAGGTTACACTTAAAAAGGTTCAAACAAGCACTGGAGGGATGGCCAAATTCCAAACAATGGCTGCATTTAAGAGTATCACAAGCAGAGCTAAAATGACGAGATCCACATTTAAAACAAGACCTAGGATGCCCTGCATAAAAAAATCAACCCTTTATCTTTTCCAAGGAAAAAAAAATTAGGCAAGTGAGCTGGACCAGAGTCTGAGGAAAACAACTTAACCCGAACTTTCCAACCCCCATCCCAGATCTGTTCACTATCTAAAGTTGGAGTGGGTTTATTCAAAACCTCACATCTCTGTCGGAGCCAAAATAAAATGTCCTCCACATTGACACCTTCGTTTTTAAACATAATAGTAATAGTCTTAACAGTAGGTTTCATTAAAGGGAGAACATGAAAGGGGCCCAAAGGGGGAAAGCTTTAAATTTAGCATATTGGACCCAAAAACGGTCCAAATGAGAAACATGTTTAAAACTTACGTCAAAATTAGAATTCCCTAAACTAATCAGGGCAAAAATTTCAGATGAAAAGTAATGCATCGACCCTTTAAGCAAATTCTTAGCAACATACAGCCTGTCAGGGGGAGTATTCAACCCTTCCTTATATAAAAACCTGACTGCATTGCGTCTAGGAGCAGGCTCACCTTTATGGGATTGGAACAAATCAGTTAGCTTAAAACCCACTGAGACACTAGGTTTGGGAACCCCTCCCTGCCCAGCCTCAGGGACCTGACCTAAACAGCCTGGTGTAGGAGGGGTCAAGCCACTGGTTCCTCGAAGCTGGAGAAACCAAGCCTGAGGAGGGACACCGAGAAGCAGAGGCATGCACCCAAACACCAGAAACAAGAGCCTCAGTAACCACAATATCCCCCAACACTGCAGAACTTCCAACAGTTTTATCAACATACACAGAGTCCATAGTGACAAGAAGCAGATAAATTACCCTGGGGTAGTTGGAGCTCAGAGGGACAGAAGACACAGCATTCACCAAAGTACCAGCGTTTTCAGCATCCAAATATAGGAAGGATCTTGCAGTCTGGAGACCAAGACCCACCACCTGATTGTTCCCAGCCAGCCTCCCGTAATGCACGATCAGGAGACCAAGAAGCTTCCACAGGTAAAATCGCCGGTTTTAAGTGCTCAACCCTTCAGCTCCAGAAGCAGAAGGAACTCCAGGCAGTTTACTCCATCCAGGTCTCTGGTTTCGAAGGAAAAGAAACGCCTGTCCAGCAAAAGACACCTCTGAAGTCTGTAAAGAAGAGACATGGGCACCAGCAATAGGTTCTGAAGAGACAGTCAGCAGGGGCTTTAGGCACACGGCTACAGAATCCGATGAACTGCCAGCCCGAGAATCAAGGAAACAGTCTGTAGGAAGTGCAGGAACGACCAAATTCTGTGAAACACACCTTTCCTCCGGTCCGTCAGCCAAAGTCGTCCGACTAGAAACAGCAGACACCAATGCAGAGGATTGGTTGACATCTGAAAGACCAGCAAGTTTACGGTCAAGTAAGGCCATTTGCCGCAGCAACTGAGAACGTGCAGCGATCAGCCCCGATTTATCTGTAGGCAAAGGAGGCACGATAACAGCAGAACAAGCCATAGCCGAAGCATCATCAGAGGTAAGAATACTGAGGTCGACAACCGCAGCTACATCACAAGCAGCAACAGCAGCCTCTGGATCAGACAGTATAGGAGAGGAGGCCGGCTCCCCTGTGCTAGGTGCATCCATCTCCTCCAGCATCCTAGGCAGACTGACCACAGCAGCGCTAGTGGCCAAGGGTAACCCTGCTGGCAGCAATGCAGGAGCAGAGTAGGGGAATTTCCCCGGTGTCCCGGCCAAATTTCCCTCATTCACTAAAGATACCACCAACAGCTTAATCTGGTTCAAGGTCAGTTGGCATTCATCTGTATCCCCCTCCCCCAGGTTGTGCCTGAAAATAGGCAGGATTTGTCTAGTGCACTTACCCGGTCAACAAAAACGAAATAAATAAATACATTTTCTCAGTATGAGTATATTCTTTGGCATTCACTCAAACAAATAGTAGAAGCTCTGCCTGAGTTGGGCACTAATTCAGAGTTTCTTTAAACCATAATCAGGGGTATCAAGTCCAACAACCAGCAGGTTAAAGCAGCTATGGACGCCTTCGATACCGCCTCTCGAGTGGCGGTCATTTGTACCCGCCGTCTTTCCTGGCTGCGCACTTCAGGTTTCATGAATTATGCCCAGCAACAGGTCATGGCGTTGGCCTTCGATAGTGTGCATCTCTTCGGTCCTCAAGTAGAGCAGGCTGTCGAGGCCACACAAAAGACTAGGTCAGCCATTAAATTGGCTCGACCTCCTCCCGCCTCTTCTCGGGGGGGGGGGGGGTTAACAAACACCAGTTTCATAACCATCAGTCCTGTCGAGGCAAAGGCAGGGGAGGTTTTAATAAAAATCAAGTCCCTCAGCCACAATAGAAAGCGCAAGGACCGAAAGCGCCCAGTGCTGCCTTCTGATTTTCTGGCCCAGGTCCCATCTCAGCTGCCCAAGGGAGACTTCTTAGCGGTGGGAGGTCGTCTGACTCAATTCTACAACCATTGGAAGTCCATAACATCGGACAAATGGGTCCTCCGGATAATCTGCCAGGTATGTTGCCTCCATTTCTCAGAGAACCCTCTGGATTGTCCCCCCAAATGGCAACCAAAACTGTCAATACTTCAGTGAGAACTTCTCGCCTCCGAGATACAAGGCCTTCTGAACAACAGGGCAGTAGTAGTTCCGCTGGATCAACGGAACACAGGGTTATACTCCAGTTACTTTCTAGTTCCAAAGAAAACCGGGGAAATGCACCCCATTTTGGACCTCAGAAAATTGAACAAATTTCTTCCAAAAGAGAAATTCAAAATTATATTGCTAGGAACCCTGTTACCTTTGCTTCGTCAACAGGACTGGTTAGCCTCCCTTGACATGCAGGATGCTTACCAACATATTCCTGTTCACCCAAAGCATCAAAAATACCTAAGGTTTGTGGCTTTGGGTCAGCATTATCAGTTCAGAGTCCTGCCCTTTGGGCTATCCTGGATGCCGCGAGTTTTTACAAAGTGTTGTGCAATTTTTTCAGCACACCTCAGGAAAATCGGAATTCAGGTGTTCCCATACCTGGACGACTGGCTTGTAGCGAGCCCTTCCAGGCAAGGAACTATCGATGCCATAGCCACAGCCTCAGACTTTCTCACCCATGGGAGTCCTGATAAATCTCAAGAAATCACAGTTGCAGCCCTCCCAGAAGCTCCTTTTCATAGGAACTCTTCTGGACACCTCTTGTGTGAAAGCTTTTCTACCAGAGGACAGAAGGAACGATATCCTACAGATGGCCCAGTACATCAGAGGAGAACAGTTAGGTTCGAGCCGTCTTGATGCAACGGATGCTAGGTCTCATGGCATCCTCGGTGTTCACTATACCCCTAGTACACCTCCACATGAAAACCTCTCAATGGATGCTCAGTACTCAGTGGTCCCCAACCACTCTCCCTCAGTCCTTTCTCATCAAGGTGACAGAACCTCTGAAGAAGTCACTCACCTGGGGGTCGCTAGAGGACAATCTTCTGGAAGGGTATCCCTTTGATCCCCTGGATCTTCAGATTTCCATTACCACAGATGCGTCCCTGATGGGGCGGGGAGCTCACTGTCAGAATCTCCACACTCAAGGTATGTGGACTCTGGTCGAGTCCCAGCTTCACATAAATGTCTTAGAAATGAGAGCCAGGAGGAGCTGTTCAGCAGCCATCTGGCAAGATGTGCCCGACTACAGCTCTGTATATCACGAGGCTAAAATCTTTTAAACACTCAACAAAAGGGGTAATTGTGATTAGAAGTTCCAGATTTGAGTGGGCCAAAAGCATTTGGAGTCCACAGATACCAAACTCTCCCATGGGTCAGAATCGGGGAAAACAACTGGAAGTGGAACGAAAACTCCCGCGGCTGCACCAGACCATGCCGCATCTACATCGGCGACATTGGGACCGGAGCCCCTTCCAAAGCTTCTACAGTCAGCTATGCAATATCGATATGAAAGTGGAGTCTATACTCCAGCGTTTCGTAGAGCAAGACGCTAAAAGTTGTTCTTTCTAATACCGCGACGATGGTGGAGAAATTGGCGACTCAAGCCTTGGCTACGACCTCTAAATTAGTACTGGAGAATGCCCAATTATGTTACAGGTTAGAAGCCCTAGAGAACTCCAACCGAGCTTCCCATGAGAGAATTAGTGGGCTTCCCGAGGGGACTGAAGGGGCTGAATTATTGACTTTTTTGAAATCTTGGCTCCCTGAAGTTCTGAATCTACCAACAGATCTATTGGTGGATCATCTGTTGAAAGCCTTTTGGAGCACCCCTAGATCAGCGGGTCCACGTGGAGATATGCCACGGGTGATTCTGCTAATTACGGCTACTTCATCGACCAGAGACACAATCCTACAAGCAACGAGATCAGCTGAGGGGCTATCTTTCAAAGGGGCAACGATCCATTTGTTCCCCGACCTTTCTTTTGCTACCCGCACCAGGAGAAAAAAAGTTGATGCTGTTCGGATCAGGCTGAGAAGCTTGGGGGTCTCTCACTCTCTCGATGCCGGCAAAGCTCCGAATCCATTACGAAGGGCGCATGTTCCAATTTAGTGATCCGGCTGAAGCCGGGAAGAAGGTAGAGGCCTTAGCTCGAGAATTTCAGGCCTCGGAGGGACAACGGACTGAAGATTCAGAAGAGGAGACCTGAACTAGAGCTGGTTTGGATTCTTACACCCTTCTGGAACTTAAGTACCTTTTCAGACCTGTTATGTCTAGTTAAATTAAAATGAGATAGAGTATTTTTGGGCCACGTGGCATCTTATAAATAATATTTTTGGCGAGAGACTTTAAGTTGAAGTTAACGATATGGAACCATATGCCCAGAATATTGTTAATTTCCCTATGTTTCTTGTTGTAAATTGTTTGGTGAGGGAATATATACAGTAGGCAGTATTTCTTGGGCACTAAATTTGTGAAGGTAACCTTTTTGGACTTGGGGACATATCAACATGGCTGCTGAGTTCTGAACATTATAGACAAACATTTTGGACTTGTGCCCCAAAAGCCTTAGATGGCTGTAGCCATGGCGTTTTTCTTAACGATCTTGATAAACCTTATTTTGTTTTTTCCCCTTTTCCTAATACAGTTCTGTATAGGTTTACTAGTCCTATATACATTGGATGTATCTCTTTTCCTTTTAACTGTGATGCCTTACAGACGATTGTACTCTGTCATTGCTTTTATCAAATGCAATAAACATACACTACCGGACAAAAGTTTTAGAATACCCCCATTTTTCCAGTTTTTATTGAAATTTACGCAGGTTAATGTCTCAATGTACTCTGAAATTAAAGCATAGAACAAATAAACAATTGGAGATAAAAAAGAAATCATAGAATCATTTTGTTTAACAAAATTGAATCTAAATTTTTGACTCATCAAAGTAGCCACCTTTTGCAGATGTAACCGCCGAACACACTCATGGCATTCTTCCTGCAATGGACATCAAATATTGTTCGGGAAGTTCTTCCCAACACTGTTGCAGAAGTTCTCACAAATGTGTTGCACTTGTAGGTTGCTTTGCTGTCACCCTTCTGTCCAGTTCATCCCAAACCAGCTCGATGGGGTTTAAGTCTGGAGACTATGCTGGCCATTCCATGATTTGAAGTCTACCATCTTGTTCTTTTCCTCGAAGGTAGTTCTGACATGGCCTGGAGGTATGTTTTGGGTCATTATCTTGCTGTAGGATGAACCCCTGACCAACTAGGCGTAGACCAGAGGGTATTGCATGGCGCTGCAAAATGCTGTGGTAGCCCTTTTGGTTCAGGGTGCCAGTCACACTGTGCAAGTCGCCGACTCTGGATCCAGCAAAAGAGCCCCAGACCATCACGCTTCCTCCTCCATGTTTGACAGTTGGTGTCACACACTGAGGAACCATCCTTTCGCCTACTCGACGTCATAAAAACCCGCGTGATGAACCAAGATTTCAATTTTGATTCATCGGTCCATAAGACCTTCTTCCAGTCTTCAGTAGTCCACTGGCGGTGCTTCATGGCCCAAGCTCTTTTTCTTATTTTGCCATCTTTAGCAATGGCTTACTGCCACTCGACCTGTCAAACCTGCAGCTCAAGTCTTCTCTTCACAGTTGAAACTGAGACTTGCTTACTCGACCAGTGTTGCTGTGCTTGAAGCTGTTGTCCTGTGAGCCGCCTATCACGCAAGCTGTTGACTCTCAGAAACTTGTCTTCTGATTCTGTTGTGGCTTTGGGTCTGCCAGACCTCTTCCTGTCAAAGTTTCCTCCAGTTTCCAAGTGCCTTTTGATGGTGTAGGAAACTACTCACTGACACCTTGGCTTTCTTTGCAATTTCTCTAAAGGAAAGACCTACACTTTTAAGGGTTATAATGGTCTGTCTGTCTTTCTTTGTTAATTGCCTTTTTCTCGCCATTATGATAGCAATATACTACTTCCTGCAGTGCAATATTGTCCAAATAATGCTTCAGAGGATGTAATAACAGTCTGTTCCAACACTGCTTTTATACATACAGGGAGTTTGTAATCAAGTAATCAACAAAAGTTGGGACACCTGTAGGAATTGTTTGCATCAACTTTCAAGGCTTAATTTACTTCCATTGCTGCAGAACAGCTGTAAGTTGTTAATCCATTACTTGTTCCCTGAAAAAGGCCTTTTTTTATAACTCTGAAATGTACATTATTTTTCAGTTTTTGCTAACCTAAACTTTTTTTTTTTTTAACCTCTAGCAGTTTACCGCTTACCGTTGTACCATTTCAGGTTATTCACTGGACTTGAATTGCTTAAATTTCAATAAAAACTGGAAAAATGGGGGTGTTCTAAAACTTGTCAGTGTAAAGTTAAAAAAAGGAAAAAAAAAGGAAAAGAAATGAGAGCTGTCCTTTATGCAGTCCGGGCTTTCAAGGACATTCTCTGTCACAAAAACATTCTCCTTCAAACGGACAACAAAGCAGTGATGTATTGTATCAAGCAGGGTGGTGCTCACTCTTACCCTTTATGCAGGGAAGCGATGAGAGTGTGGGAATGGTGCTTGGAGCACAAGGCTCTAATTCAAGCGGTCTACCTGCCGGGAGTGCAGAACGAATTGGCAGACCATCTCAGCAGAACAGAAACAGATCTTCACGAATGGTCTCTCGACTCAACCGTAATTCAGTCACTATTCTCAGAGTGAGGAACTCCAGACCTGGACCTTTCTGCATCCCCACTCAACACAAAACTGCATCTCTTCTACTCCAGAAGTAACAGGGCCTTGCATTTTCTGTCAGGATGCGTTCAGGCTGCAGTGGACAAAATGCTTTCTATATGCCTTTCAAACATGAAGTCTTGCTGTATTCTGACAAATGCACTTAGGTCCTGTCTTTCAACTGCCCCGGAGAACACAGAGCCAACTTTTCTGAGCATGGCATAGAATGTTCACCTCGAGCTCGGTTGAAGCCTCTGACCGTTGTTATTCGAACTGCAACTGTCAGATTCTTTACTCCGCCTCACTGAACAGTTGCTCTGGAGATTTCTCCTGCTGCTTGGTTCAAAGTCGTTTGAAGTGTCGGTTTTCGGTTGGTTTTCTTCCGAATTGTTGTTTCCGCATAGTCTGTTCAAGTCTCTGCCTGTGGTACCGTGAGTACTAGATAAGTTTTGTTCTGTTTTCTGTGTGGAACTTGTAAAGCTGTGGGCGATCATTTTGAGGTAAAATTTGTACTTTAGTGTGTGGTTACCGGTCCGTATCGGTTCTGGGAAAAAAAAAAAAAAAAAAGGGGTTTTAGTACGTTGAACCCCCCAAAGACCCGTGACACAGTCAGGAACCGATAGGGAGTCTTGCTCACGGATTGCCGAAAAAGGGTAAGTTTGGTTAGGTTGGCCATGTCTGAGAAACCCAAGAAAAAAAACGGGCCCACTGAGTTTCAACACTGCAGTGTGTGTGTGTGTGTGGGGAAGTCTTTGCTAAGCCTGATCCCCACACCACCTGTGTTTGTTGTCTGGGGTTTGACCACCTCGATTCAGACTGCCAAATTTGCAAACATTTTCCCAATTCTACCCTGGAAAAGAGATTAGGTAGACTGAGGGTAGGGGAGGCCAAGAAGTCCGCTGAACCCGGATGGCCAGTCCGGTTCGGTTCCAACAGAGCCAGAAGGAGTGCCCTTGACCAGGGCGATACTTCTTTGAGCAAAAGGAGAACCAATTCCGAGGAATCAGTTCTGACAAAAAGGAAAAGAAAAGACAAGGTGACCAGTTCGGATCCAGATTCTCATACTCCAACCGCCGATGAAATAGCCAAAGCGATTGGGATTATCGAATCACTTCGATCAGTTCCGACTGAACCGGCACCTTTTGGCAGGGACTTGGTTCGGTCTGTTCCCCCGGTTCAAACAACATGAAGTCTTGCTATATTATGACATATGCAGTTTGTCCCAACCTTAGAACTGCTCCGGAGGTGAAAGAGTTAAAGTCCATGCAGGGCATGGAACTTAGAGCTCGAGCTCGGTTGAAAACTCTTTCTGTTCTTCAAACTTAAACTGTCAGATTCTTTACTCCGCCTCACTGAACAGTCGCTCCGGAGATTTCCTCCTTCTGCTCGGTTCATTTGTCGGTTAAATTATAAAATTTTTCGGTTTTTTTAACCGAAGTTAAACCGCAACCGGTCGGTTCAAGCTCTATCTGTGGTATTGTAAGTACTAGATAGGTTTTACGTTTATTTTCTGTGTGGAACTTGTAAACAATTTCATCGGTTCGGTTTGAACCGATCAAGTTACTTCTATTACATTGCAGTCTTTTAGAAGTGCGATTCCCGGTTCTTATCGGTTCTAAAAAAAAAAACAGTTTTAATTACGTTTTTTTCCACGACCCGTGACACGGTTGGGAACCGATAAGGGAGTCTTGTTGGCGGATTGCCATAAACGGGCAAGTTTTTGGTTAGCTGGCACTATGTCTGAGAAACCCAAAGGAAAACCGGGCCCACTGGTTTCAGCATCTGGTTGTCTGTGGGAAGCCCTTGCCAAGGCTGACCCCCACACCACATGTGTTTATTGTCTGGGATTTGACCACCTCAATTCAGACTGCCAGATTTGCAAGGGTTTTCCTGCAGCTACCCTGAATAAGAGAGTTGGTAGCCTCAGGGAACAGGAGGCCAAAAAGTCAGCTGACCCGGATGGCCAGCCCGGTTCGGTTTCAGCCAAACCGGAAGGAGTGCCCTCTGACCAGGGAGATACTTCCTCGGGCACAAGGAGAGCCGACTCTGAGGAGTCGGTTCCAACAAAAAAATCTAAAAAATCAGCTGGTGTGGAGTCAAAACTTTCCTCTCCAACCGTTGAAGAAATGGCTAAAGCAATAAAAATTGTTCAGTCACTCAACCCGGTTCCGACCGAACCGGCATCATCAGGTAAGCGCTCGGTTCGGTCGGTTTCTCCGATTCAAGAGTATGATTTAGAGGAATTTTATGAACCAGAGGAGGGGGAAGAGGAGTATGAGGAGAGTGAATGTGGTTTTGAAAGTCTGGATGTGCCCATTGAACCGGACATCTCTCCAGACAGACCTTCAGGAGTGTCTCCCCCTAGGCTTTCTGAGTCCCCTTCTCATTTCGTGTTTTATAAAAAAGTGGCTGAAACCCTCCAGCTCCCTATGGAGGAAGCTGTGGATGATCAGGAGGAGCCTGATTTTGTGGAAATGATGGATATCCCAGAGTCTAGGAGACTGTCTGTTCCTCTGCATAAATCTTTTTGGAAACAGACAGTAAAGATTTTAAAAGCTCCTCACACCATACCTCCTGTTGATAAAAGAATGGACAAAAGGTATGCATTATCAGGCTCTGATACGGAATTCCTTACACAACAATGCAGCCACGTAGGGGTGGTGCAGGCTGCAGCCTGTGACAAGGCAAATGTTCCCTTAGCCTCTCACCCTTCTGACAAGGACTCCAGAAAGATAGATGCCATGGCAAAGAAACAGTACATGGCAGCTTCCTTAGGACTTAGACAGGTTAATTATATGGCTTATGTTGCTAGATATCAAAAATCCAGATGGGATACTGTTTTAGCTCTAGCAAAGCAGGTTCCTGGCCAGCTGGCAAAAGAGCTGGAGCAGGTGGCCGCTGATGGTATTGAGGCATCCAAGGTGCAATTCCATGCTGCAGTGGACTCTAATGATGTATCATCCAGAGTCATGGCTACATCTGTGGCTCTCCGTAGAATGGCTTGGCTCAGATGTACTAGCCTGTCACAGGATACCCAGACTAAGGCCATGGATTTCCCTGTTGTGGGCAACTCTCTGTTTGGGGAACAAACAGAGAATTTACAAGAAGAAAATGGATGAATATAGGACCACCTATAGGAGTGCACAGGCCAAGGAAAGGCAAGTCACTCCCCAAAGGCAGCCTTCCAGGGGCAGGGGTAGGCCTTTTCATAGGCCTTTTTACCAAGCAAAGGCTTCCTCTTCAGCTTTTGCACAGAAGGGGTTCTTTAGAGGGAGAGGCAGACGAGGTGCAGGCAGGCCTGCTTCCACCCCTCAGCCTAAAGCCCCTGCCAAACAGGCACCCTGATGGGGTGCCCAGGGCCGATTCTCCACTACCTGTAGGGGGCAGGCTGGCTTACTTTGTCCAGGACTGGGAGTCTCTAACGTCAGACAAGTGGGTCCTGGAAGTAGTAAGCCAGGGACTGGTTCTCAGCTTCAAAAAATTTCCAAAGATGAGAATCAGAATCTTTCCACCTGCAAATCCTTCAGAGGCTCTTGCCCTGGAGGCAGAAGTCTCTAACCTCCTGGCTCTCAGAGCTGTGGAAAGGGTTCCACCCCTACACCAAGGCAAAGGTTTGTACTCCAGGTACTTCCTTACCCCAAAAAGACAGGAGAATGGCGCTCATCCTGGATCTCAGGTATCTAAACAAGCACCTTTTAAAACCAAAATTCAAAATGGTGACTCTGGGAATTATTTTACCCTCTTTAAGGCCAGGGGACTGGCTAGTGTCCCTGGACCTCAAGGATGCCTATTTTCATGTTCTCATCAGAAGCTCCCATCGAAAGTACCTCAGATTCGATCTGCCCTCAGGCCATTACCAGTTTAGAGCAATGCCCTTTAGCCTCACATCTGCCCCAAGGGTATTCACAAAATGCCTGGCAGTAACAGTTGCCCACTTAAGAAGGCAAAAAATTGCCATCTTTCCTTACTTGGACGACTGGCTCATAGTAGGCCAGTCCCCGGACCAAGTCAGGTTACACCTTCAAGTAACTCAGCAACTGCTGACTTCTCTAGGTTTCCTTCTCAATCTTCCAAAGTCAGCCCTAGAGCCTGTCCAGCTTCTCACCTTCATAGGTGCAGAACTGAACACAAAAGAAGCGAGAGCCTTCCTTCCTCTGGAAAGGGCACGTTCCCTGATTTCTCTGGCTTCCTCCTTCACCCTGCAGGTCTCTCGACCAGCAAGGCACTTTCACAGCTCTGGGACACATGGCTGCTTCGACAGCAGTAGTGCAGGGAGCCAGATTTCGGATGAGGGACATCCAGTTCCATTTGAGAGCCTTTTGGTCTCAAAGAAAGGACCTCTAACCAAATTAATTCCAGTGACTCGAACCCTGCTCCAGGCCCTTCAGTAGTGGCAGGACCAGGGCACTTGAGACAGGGGTCCCCTTACCCTCAGTCTCACTCCTTAATCCTTACTACAGATGCATCCCTATTGGGGTGGGAGCTCACATGGCGACCCTCACCACCCAGGGATTGTGGTCCTCAGGAATCTCTGCTCCACATCAATCTGTTGGAACTCGAGCAGTTTTTCTAGCACGCCGCTTTTTCCAAATCTGTTCAGAACAAGGTTATTCAGGTCAGAACAGACAATACCACCACAATGTGGTACATCAACAAGCAAGGGGGCACTCGGTCTACGGCCTTGTGCACCGAAGCAATGAAGTTGTGGTCTCTGGCTTACTCCCTGAACACCTCCTTTGTAGCAGTTCACCTCCCAGGCAAGGACAATGTCCTGGCAGATGCTCTCAGCAGGGTTTCCCAAGGCCATCACGAATGTGCTCTGGATCCCCTAGTTCTGGAGGTGGTATTTGCCAGATGGGGCACACCCCAGATAGATTTTTTGCAGCCCCAGACAATCACCAACTTCCCCTTTTTTGTTGCAGGCCCCCAGTGTTGGGCTCAGTCCCCCTGGATGCCTTCCTTCTCAGTTGGGAAGGGAAGTTTCTCTATGCCTTTCCACCCTTCCCTCTCCTGTTCAAAGTGCTAGTCAAAATCAGGTCTCAATCCTGCAAGATGATTGTGATTGCTCCAGACTGGGCCAGACAGCCCTGGCACCCACTCCTTATGTCCTTAGCAGTCCACCTTCCCCTGTGTCTTCCCAGGAAGCACAATCTGTTATTCTGTGCTCAGGGGAGGGTTTGGTACCCGAACCTCAAATCTCTCAATCTCAAGGCCTGGCTCTTGAAGAGTTAAGAGTTTGCTGACCTACACCTTTCCCAAGGTATATTGGATATTCTGAAGGCTTCTAGGAAGCCTTCCACCAGGGCTACTTATAATTCCAAATGGAAGAGATTTTCCATATGGTGCTCTGGGAAGCATATTTCCAGAATCTGCTGACTTACCCACAGTCCTGGATTATATGGTTCATTTAAATACTTTAGGGCTGAGACCAGCTACCCTAAAGTGCACCTGGCAGCTGTGTCTGCTTTCTTGTCAGCAGGTAAGCCCTCTTCTTTCAGCTCATCCTGTATTCTCCAAGTTTTTCAAAGGTTACTTCACACCAACCCCATTCAGGGATCCTGCCCCTGCCTGGGATCTTAATATTTGCATTGCCCAGCTTATGCAACCCCCTTGAGCCCTTGTCTTCAGCAGAGCTCAAGTACTTGACTTGGAAACTGTGTTTTTGTAGCCATCACTTCTGCCAGGCGATAAGTGAGTTACAAGCATTGTCAGTGGAGCCTGATTTTATCTCCTTTCACAGAGATAAGGTAGTCCTCAGGACTAACCGAAAGTTCTTGCCTAAGGTGGTCTCAGATTTCCACCTTAATCAATCTATGTCTCTCCCTGTGTACTTCACTGACCATTCCTCTTCTGGTGAGAGGAGGTTGCACAGTTTAGATGTCAAAAGATCACTTAGCTACTACATAGATCGTACCAAAGGTCACAGGTTTAACTTCCTCCAACTGTTCCTCACTTATGGTGAGGTTGGCAAAGGGAGACCTGCCACTAAAAGATCCATTGCCAGGTGGATCGTCTCTTGTATCCAATTCTGCTATGAAAAACCGGGTAAAGTTCCTCCCTCAGGCCTGAGGGCTTACTCCGCCAGAGGTACAGCTGCGTCTCTGGCTGCTGCCAGAGACATCCCTATCTTAGAGATATGTCAAGCAGCTACCTGGAAAACGGTTCACACTTTTACTAAGCATTACTCCCTAGACATCCAGGCTAGGAGTGATGCTCGTTTTGGCACAGCTGTGCTTCAGAGCCTATTTCCTAAGTAGGTTCTGTCCCTCCTCCATGGAGGTACTGCTGTGTAGTCTGCATATATCATAATATAGCAAGACTTCATGTTGTTTGAAAAAAAAATTACTCACCTTAGTAATGTTTCTTCTAATGGAGTCTTGCTATATTATGACCTCCCCCCCTGCCTGCCCCTCTCAGAACCTTACTCTTGGGGATGTGGGTGGGCAGGGCAGCGTTGGCACTTTTTAGATGCCCAGCTTGTCTTTCATCCCTCCTTTGGGGTGATTTGTGTTGTGTTTGTCATTTTTTGGGTCTCCTGACTTGAGTCTTCATTGTGGCACCAAAAAATGTGTTTATTTAATTAGTAGCCAGTTGGCTAGTGTAGGTTTACAGCTTCCACACAGAGTCTTAGTGAGTTTTTGCTCGTAAAGATCTGACAGTTTAAGTTTGAAGAACAACAGATAGAGCTCGAGCTCGGTTGAAAACTCTAAGTTCCATGCCCTGCATGGACTTTAACTTTTTCACCTCCGGAGCAGTTCTAAGGTTGGGACAAACTGCATATGTCATAATATAGCAAGACTCCATTAGAAGAAACAACATTACTAAGGTGAGTAATGTTTTCTTCCGGATTATACCCTGGAAGAATTTTATGAACCGGAGGAGGAAGGAGAGTTAGAAGATGACTATGGTGATGGTGAATGTCTGGATGTGCCTATTGACCCGGACATCTTCCCAGACAGACCTTCAGGTGTTTCTCCTCCTAGGCTTTCTGAGTCCCCTTCACACTACATGTTTTATAGAAAGGTGGCTGATACCCTCCAGCTTCCTGTGGAGGAGGCAGTAGAGGATCAGGAAGAGCCTGACTATGTAGAGATGATGGACATCCCAGAGTCCAGGAGACTGTCTGTTCCCCCATCACAAATCTTTTGGGAAACGGACATAAAAAATTCTGAAGTCTCCGAATTCCATACCTTCTGTGGACAGAAGAATGGACTAGAGGTATACTCTTTCAGGCTCGGATATGGGGTTCCTCTGTCAGCAATGTAGCCATGTTGGGGTTGTGCAGGCTGCTGCCTATGATAAGGCAAGCATTCCCTTGGCATCACACCCCCCAGTCGAGGACTCCAGGAAAATTGATGCCATGGGAAAGAAGCAGTACATGGCATCATCCTTAGGACTCAGGCAGGCTAATTATATGGCCTATGCAGCCTGGTACCAGAAGTCCAGGTGGGACACTGGCACTGGCTTAACAGGTTCCTTCCCAGCTTGCCAAGGAGCTGGAGCAGGTGGCTGCGAATCGGATTGAGGCATCGAAAAGTTCAGTTTCATGCTGCTGTAGACTCCAGTGATGTTTCGTCAAGAGTCATGGCTACATCTGTGGCTCTTCAGAGAATGGCTTGGCTCAGATGTGCTAGGCTCTTAAGGATACCGAGGCTAACGCCATGGAGTTTCCTATAGTGGGTAATTCTCTGTTTGGGGAGCAGACAGAGAATTACATGAAGAAAATGGATTAAAACAGGACCACTTACAGGAGTGCTCAGGCCAAGGAAAGGCAAGCAACTCCTCAAAGGTAGCAGTCCAGGGGCAGGGGCAGGCCTTTTCAAAGGCCTTTTTACCAAGCACAGGCCTCCTCTTCTTTTTCACATAGGGGGTTCTTCAGAGGGGAGGCAGAAGGAGGATGGACAGGCCTGCATCCACTCCTCAGCCTAAAGCCCCTGCCAAGCAGACACCCTGATGGGTCTGCCCGGGTCTATTCTCCTATCCCAGTAGGGGGCAGGCTGGCTTACTTTGTCCAGGACTTGATGTTTCTTGCATCAGACAAGTGGGTCCTGGAAGTAGTAAGCCAGGGTCTGGTTCTCAGCTTCAAAAACTTTCCCAAGCTGAGACCCAGATCTTTTCCACCTGCAAATCTCTGAGACCCTTGTCCTAGAGGCAGAGGTTTCTTCTCCCCTAGCTCTCAGCTATAGAGAGAGTACGTACCCTACACTTGGACAAAAGATTGTACTCCAAGTACTTCCTAACCCCAAAAAAGACAGGAGAGTGGCGAGCCATCCTGGACCCAAGATACCTGAACAAACATCTTTTAAAGCCAAAGTTCAAAATGATAACTCTGGGAATTATCCTTCCCTCTCTAAGGCCAGGGGATTGGCTAGCCTCCCTGGACCTCAAAGATGCCTACTTTCACATTCCCATCAGGTGCTCCCACAGAAAGTACCTCAAATTCCAGTTGCCCTCAAGCCACTATCAGTTCAGAGCAATGCCCTTTAGCCTAACATAAGCTCCAAGGGTCTTCACAAAGTGCCTGGCAGTAGTTGTTGCCTTCCTAAGAAAACAAAAGATTTCCATTTTCCCATACTTGGACGACTGGCTCATAGTAGGTCAGTCTCCAGACCAAGTTAAGTCACACCTGCAAGTGACCCAGCAAGTGCTAACTTCTTTAGAATTCCTTCTTAACCTACCAAAGTCCGTTGTCGAACCAGTGCAGCTCCTCACCTTCATAGGTGCAGAACTGGATATGATAAAAGCAAGAGCCTTCCTTCCCCTGGAAAGGGCAAGGACCCTCATGGAACTGGCCTCTTCATTCACCCTTCAGGTGTCTTGACCAGCAAGGCATTTCCTTCAGCTACTGGGCCACATGGCAGCTTTCACAGCAGTGGTCCAGGGCGCAAGATTCCAAATGAGGGACATTCAATTGCACTTAAGAGCTTTTTGGTCCCAAAGAAAGGATTCCCTTACCAAACGAATTCCAGTGACTGGAACTCTGATCCAAGCCCTGCATTGGTGGCAGGATCAGGACAATTTGAGGCAAAGGGTTCCATTTGTCACTCAGTCTCATTCAGTGGTCCTCACCACCGATGCTTCCCTGCTGGACTGTGGAGCCCATTTGGGGGAACTTACCACCCAGGGACTGTGGTCGCCTCAGGAATCTCTGCTTCACATCAGTCTCTTGGAACTCAGAGCAGTGTTTCTGGCATTGCAAGCTTTCTCCAAATCTGTACAGAACAAGGTGGTTGAGGTCAGAACAGAGAACACCACCACAATGTGGGACATCAACAAGCAAGGAGGCACTCTGTCTACGACCTTGTGCACAGAAGCGATGAAGTTGTGGTCCCTGGCCTATTTCCTGTAAACCTCTCTGATAGCAGTTCACCTCCTAGGGAAGGACAATATCCGAGCAGATGCACTGAGCAAAATATCCCAGGGCCATCACGAATGGACCCTAGATCCTCTGGTGTTGAAAGTGATTTTCTCAAGATGGGGCACTCCAAAGATAGAACTTTTTGCAGCCCCAGACAATCACCAACTTCCTCTTTTGTTGCAGACCCCCAGTCTTGGGCTCAGCCCCCCTGGATGCTCCGATTCTGAACTGGGAAGAGAAATTTCTGTATGCTGTCCCCCCCCACCTCCCTCTCCTGTTAAGAGTGTTAGTCAAGATAAGGTCACAACCATGCAAAGTGATTCTGATTGCTCCAGACTGGGCCAGGCAGCCATGGTAACCTCGTTGCTGTCCCTAGCAGTCCATCTTCCCCTGTCTCTTCCCAGGAATTGCAACCTGTTAACATCCTCTCGGGAGGATTTGGTTCCCAAATCTTCAGTCTCAAGGCTTGGCTCTTGAAGAGTTAGAGTTTGCAGATCTGCATATTTACCAAGAGGTTCTGGATATCCTTAAGGTTTCTCGAAAGCCTTCCATCAGAAAGACTTACAACTCCAAATGAAAAAGATTCAGCGTTTGGTGTTCTAAGAAGAATATTTCTCCAGACTCTACTGAATTACTTACAGTTCTGGCTTATATGGTCCATCTTAATGGCCTAGGTCTCAAACCAGCTACTGTCAAGGTACACTTGGCAGTTGTTTTTGCTTTCCTGTTTGTAGGCAAGTCTTCCTCTCTTGTCATCCCATCCTGTATTCTGTAAGTTTTTTGAAGGATAGCTTCATACTAATTCACCCTTTAGGGATCTTGCTCCTGTTTGGGATCTTAATGTTTGCGTTGCTCAGCTTATGCAACCTCCTTTTGAGCCTTTGTCCTCAGCAGAGCTTAGGTACTTGACTTGGAAAACTGTGTTTTTGGTAGCCATTACTTCTGCGAGACGTATCAGTAAATTGCAAGCCCTGTCAGTGGAATCTGATTTCATCTCTTTTCACAGAGATAAAGTGGTCCTTAGAACTAACAGAAAGTTCTTGCCTAAAGTGGTTTCAGATTTCCACCTCAATCAGTCTATATCTGTCCCTGTTTTCTTCACTGATCATTCTTCCTTGGGAAAGAGGAGGCTACACAGTTTGGATGTTAAGAGCCCTTAGCTACTACATGGAGCGTACCAAGGGTCACAGGTTTGAATCCCTCCAGTTGTTCCTCAGTTCAGAAGAAGTTGGGAAGGGCAAACCTGCCACTAAGAGATCTGTTTCCAGGTAGATTGTTTCTTATATACAATTCTGCTACGAAAACTGGGAAAACTCCACCCCAGGCCTGAGGACTCATTCCACATTAGGTACAGCTGCTTCCCTGGCTGCTGCCAGGGATATCCCTCTCTTAGAAATTTGTCAAGCAGCCACCTGGAAAACAGTCCATACCTTTACCAAACATTACTCTCTGCATATCCAGGCTAAGAGTGATGCTTGGTTTGGCACAGCAGTACTTCAGAGCCTGTTTCCAAAGTAGGTTCTGTCCCTCCATGGAGGTACTGCTTGATAGTCTGCATTTGTCAGAATACAGCAAGACTTCATGTTGTTTGAAGAAAAAAATACTCACCTTAGTAATTATGTTTCTTCTAATGGAGTCTTGCTGTATTCTGACCCCCCCCCACCACCTCCCCTCTCAGAACCTAGATTTTTGGGATGTTGGTGGGCAGGTGCAGTGTTGGCACCCTTACACCCTCTTTTTTTTCTTTGGGTGGAACGTTGTTAATTTGATTTGGTTTTTGTTTTTGGGTTTCCTGACTTGTCTTCCTTTGAGAACCAAAAACAACATATTTTTGCCAGTTGGCTAGTAAAGATTTCACAGTTTCCACACAGAACACCTAGTGAGTTTTTGCTCATAAAGATCTGACGGTTGCAGTTCGAATAACAATGGGCAGAGGCTTCAACCAAGCTCAAGTTGAACATTCTATGCCATGCCTAGAAAAGTTGGCCCTGTGTTCTCTGGGGAAGTTGAAAGGCAGGACCTAACTGCATTTGTCAGAATACAGCAAGATTCCACTAGAAGAAACATAATTACTAAGGTGAGTAATTTTTTTCTTCCGCCTCTTCCTCTAATTCAGAGGGTACTTCTCAAGGTAGAGTCCCAGGGGGACAAAATGATCCTCATTGCTTTTTTCTGCCCTCGACAGATATGGTTTCCGTTACTCAACAGTATGTCAAAAACCTCTCCGAAAGTGCTTCCCCTTCAGACAAACCTTCTGACTCAGGGGCCTGTGGTACATCCCAGTCTGAGATCGCTTCACCTTCATGTTTGGCTCCTGAAGAGGTAGAAGTGAGCAGGTTCAATGTCTGTTGCAGAGTTTGATATTCTTCTGGCTGCGTGCAAGCCAGTCACTAAGAAAATTTATGCAGCCAAATGGAAGCGTTTTTTGCTCTGGTGTGCAAAATCCTCTTTTAATCCTTTTTCCTGCCCACCCAATAATGTTCTAGAGTACCTTTAGACCTCTCAAATTCAGGTCTGCAATACTCTACAGTTAAGGTTCACCTTGTGCCATTTCAGCTTGTCATGAGCCAGTACTTTCCTTGTCATTGGCCCAGTAACCTGTGGTTAAGAGGTTTCTTAATGGAATTCTGCATACCTGACCTCCTGTGAGACGTCCAGTTGCAGCCTAGGACATTAATCTTGTACTGGACATACTCACTCAAAAGCCCTTGAGCCTCTAGCTACATGTGAGCTGAAATTTCTCAGTTGGAAAACGGCCGCCTGGTGGCCTGCTACTGCCCGCAGGATCTCTGAGATACACGCCTTGGTCACAGACCTTCCGGTATATAATGTGTTTCATAAAATAAAGTAGTTCTTAGGACCCATCCTAAGTTTCTCCTTAAGGTTGTTTCAGAATTCCATCTAAACCAACCTTTGGTCCTTCCTACTTACTCTTCGTACTTTGGACGTCCAAAAGAGCTCTGCGTTTCTATTTACATAGAACAAAGGAGATTCGCAAAACTCAACAACTGGTTCCTTCAGCGAGGCCTGACTGGGTCAACCTGTCGCTGTCAGATATACATTTCAGCATGGCTGGTGGCATGCCTTCACCACTGTTATTCCATGGCACAGGTTAAGCTGGAGGGCAGAGTGTACGCTCACTCTTCTGGAGCGGTCGCGGCATCCCTGGCGGAAATCCGCAACTTTCCTATTGCAGATATTTGCAATGCCGCTACCTGGAGCTCAGTGCTTACTTTCGTCAAGCACTATGCCCTGGATGTCCATGCCAGGTGACATATTTCGTTTGGCAGAACCATCCTTAATGGACTTCTGTCCTAAATTTGTGAGCTCTTGGTCTCTCCTGCTGCCCTCTCGGGGGATTATTAGCTCGGTACTCTCACATTAGTGTGAATGAGTGGTGGAGACTTCATGTCCAGGAAGATATGGAAATTACATACACCATAATTCTTGAACTTCTTGGACGAAGTCTCCACCACTCATTCACACGCCCACCCACCATCCCCCAAGCTCACCTCTGTTGTTGGTGTTCACCCCCTCAATCTTTAGGCTGTGAAGACTTTTCTTGACCTCTTCATACGGGTCTCCCAGACTATCTTGTGTTCGTTTTATTTTATTAGGATATCATTCTAGGTTAGTTACGCTGCACCTCCTCGGAGCAAAAAGGTACTGAGGTGGTTGAGGATCAACGCCAAGATAGTCATTGCCGCATGAGCTGAGGCTCGCGGCACCGCCTCTCTGCTGCTTCTTCTTTGGCACCGCCCTCTTTCAAAAAGGTTTGCTCTGCTGGGTCCTGCACCGTGTAGATCCCATTAGTGTGAATGAGTGGTGAGACTTCGTCCAAGAAGATCAAGAATTACGGAAGGAACGTAAATTCCATTTCTCTCTGCAACAGTATTCCGAGGAACCTCTGCTTCCTCTGTCTTGGACTTTGCTGACCCAGGATCAGGGACTTGGTCCATCCAGGCCTCAAGTCCCTTCAGTTGTATGCGGTGGTTCCTGCAGATGTAGTTCAAGCCCATTTCGGGTCCCCAGTGGCTGAGATTCTGGTGGAGGCGGAAGCCATCCACTAGATCCACCTATGCCATGAAATGGAAATGGTTCACTATCTGGCCCACTTCCAAAGACTTCGAGCCTTTCTCGTGCTCTGTTGGGCGGCTTCTGGATTACTTGCGACACCTGTTTGATCTGGGTCTCAGTCATTCATCTCTGAAGGTTCACATGGCAGCCATCTCGGCCTACCATGTTCCTTTTGGTTACAGAACATTTGCACAGCTGGAGGTCTCTTAAGACCTTCCTTAGAGGGGTCCTCCACTTGAGACCCCCTGTTCAGGTTCCTGCCCTTCCTTGGGATCTCAATTTTATTCTTGAGAAGCTTACTGTGCCTCCTTTCGAGCCGGCAACCTCAGCAGATCTGAAGTTCCTGTTGTGGAAGACTGTCTTTTCTTGTGGCCATTATTTCTGCTCTGAGGATTTCCGAGCTCCAGGCCCTGATGTGTAAAATCCCTTATTTGATTTTTCACAAGGAACTTGTGGCCCTGCGTACCAACCCTAAGTTTCTTCCCAAGGTGGTAGTGGAATCTATGTTGAAACAATCTGTAGAGTTGCCTGCCTTTTTTACGCAGCACTCCAATCAAGAGGAGTACCTGTCGCATACTGTGGATGTTCACCGGATTCTGAGATACTACACCTCCAGGACGAAGGATCTCAGAAAGACTGATGAACTGTTTGCCTCTTTTGCTCATAAAAGAGAAGGCAGTGCTGTTTCCAAGCAATGCCTGTCTAAGTGGTTGGCTAATTGTATCACTTTCTGTTGTGACAAGTACAACAAGACCCTGCCGGGTCAAGTCAGAGGCCACTCCACCAGAGGGGTCGCTGCCTCTGCTGCTTGTTTCAGGAATGTGTCAGCGGCTGACATCTGTGCAGCCGCTACTTGGACTTCTGTCCATAACTGTACGAAACATTACAGTTTGGATATTGCCTCTCGCTGTAGAGCGGGCTTCTGGTTGGCTGTTTTGGAAGGTCTCCTTTCCTAAGACCTTCACAGCCAGAGGGTCTACTTCTGGGTAGTTTTCCTCCTCCTGTTTGCTTCTTGTTCCAGACTGCTTGGGACTGAGTCCTATATGTAATTACCTACTGCAAGAGCCCTCTCGGAGTAAGATGGTACAGTTACGTAAGAACTTACCGTAACAGTAGATCTTGGAGAGAGGCTCTTGCAGTAGGTATTATCTTCCTGCCCTCCATCCCCCTAAGCTTTTTCAGCTCCTTTTCCAGGGTGGGAAATATCTGCTTCTCTCTCGTCTCGCCTATTGGCCTTTGGTGGGAAAGAACTGGAAGGCGGGCGTGGGGGACCACTCCTTTATACTGACGTCACATAACGTCGGTCACCTGACGGGGGCAGTCCTCTCCATAGACTGCTAGCTAGAAATATTTCCGTGGGGTCCTGATATCTGCTGGCTTCAGTCCTATTAAGTTCTTACGTAACTGTACTTTCTCCCACTGGGACAAACCTCAGGTGGATCCATTCACCTCCAGGAAGAACACAAAGCTGAGGCTGTTTTATACCTGCCCCTCTCAGCAGAGCTTACTGCAGGGATGCCTTTGGAGGCCATGGACCAAGGACTCTTCTATGCCTTCCTCGGTTCACAAGTTAATCCTCAAGGTCAGGGAGGGAGAAGGCACAGGTGATCCTGGTAGCCCCAGACTGACCTCAACAGTTCTGGTATCCAGATCTCCTCAGGCTCAGCTCCAGGTCTCTGAGGCATCTTCCAGTATGCCCTGGACCTGTTATCAGTCAATCAGGGCAGGTACTCCATCTGGACCGTCAATCCCTGCACCTGACAGCCTGGTTCCTGAGCGGCTAGAGTTCCAGGCACTGGGTCTCTTTGTGGATGCACTCACAGTAGTGGAAGCATCCAGGAAGGAGTCGACCAGGAGATGCTGTTCCTTCAAGTGGTTAAAGGTTTTCATTTGGTGTCAGGGCAATGGTTTGGACCCTTTGTCTTTTGTCCTGTCCATTGGCTAGTATCGTTGACTACCTTTGGTCCTTGTCCAAAGGAGGTCTTCGGTGCCCGACTCTTAAGGTGCACCCGCAGCATCTCTCGCTTACCTGGGCGAGGCTGGTCAGGAGAAGGTGGTCTGGCATTTCTTTAAAGGCCTCAGCCACATGTCCCTCTGTTGCTATTGTTATTTTATCCAATCTCTTAATGAGATCTGTTGCAGCCTTGTATTCACTGTTACCCTCTGGACTCATGTATCACACCTGTAATTTGTGTTTGTTATTGCTGCTTATATATAATCATCTTCATGTGAAATATTACTACATTGTATTTACTACCACCCTGTGCTGTGTGTTATGGCCCAGGTTGTGCCTGAAAACGGTCCCTGGGATCAGTGCACTTACCCGGTTATCAAAGTCATAAATAACTAAACCTCCACCTCCGTGGATCTGCTGCTGGTACTGGCAAAGCTCATGGGCAGGGTTCGACCTTAACATTGTTTTACTAGCCTGAACCTAGTGCAAATTGGCCAGGCTAGTGCAGCTAACCCTGTACTTGTCCGACTTGACTAGTGCAGGTTTTCATAGCTGTTAATGAAGTTGAAAAAGTCTGTACTTTAGCAGGCTTGTAGTCATTTTGCTAATCTCCCTCAGTGTTCCAGGTGGCCTGGTGTGATTAATAGTTGATTAAGAGCTGCAGTTATCTGGCAGCTTAAGAGGGGATCCAACAAAAGACTCAATGTGAGTCATTATCACTCAGTTGTTAGGACATTCAGCTAGTGTGCATGCTGTGATCAAGGGTAGAATGCTGTTAAGTAACTAGCTTCCAGTTTGCCGAACTTGTCTTTGATTTGTCCCACAATATTAAGACCAGTGTGCCACATTTCCCAACCTTTTGAGTGCCTGTATCCAACACTGCAGTGACAGAATGCTATCATGTATACACGGTCTGCCCAGCCAGGTGGTCTGTCCACTCTGTACTTTCTCTGGACACCACTGCAGATTTGGCTCTGAAGTGGCCATCCATAGACCCATAGCTGCCATTACTGACTGGTGTATGGTTCACTGCTCCTCTTAATGGATCACACCAGTCAGTGCCATCAGTGCAGTACCACCCAGCATGTCATTCCGTCCTAAAAATAACGCTTTGGAGCATGTATGGTACCAAGCAAAATCTTAGTAAAACATATAATTTGAAAGGTTAAAATAGGTATTCCTGGTGTGCACAGATCATCCTGTATAGAAAGAGAGGTAGTACAACATCATGCCTGTATACTGCTTCCCTTTGACTGATTAAAGGACACTGTTATGAAAAATCTGTTTTTGTTAGGGCAGAGCATGTTAAATCAGTATTTTTGTGCCTGGTATATATAAACAGATACGTCAAAGTTTCTTACATCCCAGCACCCTGTGTTTGTTTAACTCTCTCCAAAGAAATCCTAGAACTGCCCCTGACTCACTTGCAATGTAAGAAAACTTCCAGAAGTGCAGTTCTGGTTAATCACAGGTGGCGGATGAGTGTCTTTTCTCTGCTTGATTGTGTGTACATTGCCCTGCAGGTCAGGCTGGGACTGTGGTGACGTACATGATGATGTTGGCTATGTGTGTGCAGAGCCAGAACTGCCTGATTGAACATTTGCTATTATGGTATTCTCTGGTTTGGCAGGGAGGGGTGAAGAAAGAGGAAGCAAGGCACATGGTAAAAAAAAAGAAAGAAAATAATGGGGGTACACACTGTGTGTGATTGGACTGCAGTCTTTTTTTTTTTTTGGCGCTGTGGCAGGAAGCAATGGGAGCAGGAGAAATATGCAATAATCAGAGTATTTTGGCTTGCATTTTCCTGTATAACTGATCAAAATTGACCATTATTATTGTGGCCTAGTGCAACCATTTGAGGCTAGTACAATTTTTAATCAACTTGTCTGGCTGGCTAGTGCAAAAAAAAAGTTAACGTTGACCCCAGCTCATGGGCAAGCCATTTGAACCTCTGCACAGGTGTGAGATGTCACATTTGTTGTGGAAGACTGCCTTCTTGGCGGCTATCGCGTCAGCCAGAAGGACTGGGAAACTACAGGCACTCTCTGTTGAATCTCCCTATCTGGTGTTTAAAATGGAGAGGGTTGTCCTGCGCCCCCACCCGAAGTTCCTTCCGACGGTAGTGTCGGAGTTTCACTTTAACCAGGCGTCAACTCTGCCAGTGTTCTGTCCGAACTATACCTTGAAGTCCGAGTACAGGTTCCATGCTCTGGACCTGAGACGAGCAGTCTTCTCTTACTGTAAGGTGCGAAAGTTTGGGGAGAGGTTCACCAGCTGTTTGTCACCTACGCTGAAGCCGCACCTGGCAGACCTGCAGCAAAGCAGACGATTGACGGATGGATTACATCCTGAATTGATCTCTGCTGCTGGTTGGCGGGCAAGGATCCTTCCATAGGGATAAGAACTCACTCCACCTGCCGTACTGCTGCATCGGTGCTTCTTCCAGGGACATCCCTATCCAGGAAATCTGCAGGGCTGCTACCTGGAAGACTGCAAACACCTTCATTTCCCACTACCACATCGACCTGGAGTCACGCTGGGATGCTGGTTCTGGGGCCTCAGTTCTCCAATCTCTGTTCCCTAAGTAAGTGTAGAGGGGGGTGTGTGCCTTGTCTCCCTCCTCCTGGAGAACTGCTTGGAGTCTGCCAAACAGCGTGGATTGAACATCATATCTATGATCCTAGAAAAACAGGTTACTCGCCTGTAACAGTAGATCTTACTTCGAGAGGGCTCTTGAAGTAGATAATTACATATAGGACTGACGTCTGTAGGCGGCAGGACCCCACGGAAAAATTTCTAGCTAGCAGTCCCTGGTGAGGGACCGCCCCCACGTCAGGTGGCCGGCATCAGACGACGTCGGTATAAAGGGGCGGTCCCAGACGCCCGCCTTCCAGTTCTTTCCCGCTGTCAGCTCGTGCAGCGCCTTGCGGTGAAGTTCAGCGCTCAGTCCTGTTATTTTGTCGGTTTTTACCGAAAAGTTACAGTATTTTAGTATGCCTTTGTCAGGTGAAAGTTGGTTTATGTCGTCCCCTTCAAAAAATAAGTGCGACTCGTGCGGCGCCCAACTGCCTCACAAGGACGTTCACTCTCTTTGCCATTTTTGCTTAGGCCCTGACCACGCGGTCGAAAAGTGCCCTCACTGCCTGCATTTCAACGTGGCCACCCGCAGACGACGCCAGCAGTCTTTGGAAGCCCATCTCCTCAAAAAGATGTCTGCAATGGAGAAGGAGTTGAAGAAGCTTAGGCAGGCATCGACCTCCCCAGAAGGACACAGAAGTGGGATAGAAGGCACAGAAGGCCTCCTCCTCCGCGATTCACTGCCGGAGCCGCGATGCAGGTTACGTCCCCTTCGGGGGATCACTTGACGGCCCTCTCCAAGGCTTTGGAGGAGGCGTTGGCCTAACCGTCGGGCTCGCGTTCGGGTCCTGCGTGCACCTCCGGGCAAAATGAGTTCTCTGTCCCCAGTACCGCCGCAGGCTTGCGGCCTGCTGGTGCGGGCACCTCCCTCAGCGGACGTCGGCTCCTCCGGCGTCCGCGGGAAGGCCGCTGGCGCCCGACCCCTTGGGGTGGCGCGCGGCAATCCCCTCGACCGGGCCGCTTCCACCTCGGCCCGCCTCTGACGAGGGACCTTAGTCAGACGCCGCCCTCTGGCGCCTGCTGATCCAGCCCCTGTTGCACGCCGCTCCTCCCGCGCCTGTCGTTCCAGGTTCCCGCAGCATTCGCTGCCGTCTGGGAGCCCATGTCGCCCCTGCCTGACCCGGGATTTTCTCTACCATCCCGGACGATGCACGGATGTTTTCCTGCCGTCAGACCCACTGAACCGGATCTGGCGCCGGCCCGCCGGCGCCCGGTGAGGATATTCCTCCTCATCGGGCCCACCCCCCCACGGGCTTATCACTGTGGATCCGCCCGTGGGGCTCCCTACTGGGCCGCCTGCTCCGGCAGCTCCTCCGGTACCTGGGTATCCGCCATCGTATCCGACGCCGGCTCACCCAGGTCCGCAGTACCCAGCGCCGCAGTACCCGACGCCGCAATACCTGGCACCGGTATTCCCGCAGCTGGGTTATGGATACTCGCCTTACGGATATAATTCATATAATTATCCCCCTCCTCCACCGCCCCCCAGGCTGCCGGTGGATCTTCAGGAGACTCTCGCCTCCAGGTGGGCTGAGGCCAAGGCTCAGCTCACCAAGGAAGTTGAGAGCCGCCTCACGGCGGCGGTGCCACACCCGGCCCCGTGTACGCCCGAGACAGCACACTCCCTCTCCCCCTCTGGATTCCCGAGCTCTCCCCTCGGGAGCCAGAGAGGGGCAGGACATGCTCCAGGGATTCTCCCTAAGGAAACTGCCTCCCCAGACGAGAGAGAGAGTCTTCTCGGCTTCTAATTCTTCTTCCTCTTCTTTTTCGGACTCTGCAGATTCCTCCGAGAAAGACGACGAGCCTCGCTCTCCGTCCAAGCCCCGGCCGAGGACTCCTCTGAAGTCTCCTCCGGAGGATCCTTCTTTCACGGAGCTGCTCAGGAAGATCCAGTAAGTACATCAGTGGCGTTCGTTGGATCCAGCTCCTCAGCGGGTTAAACTCGCCGAACATCTGGACCTGCCCCTTACGACCCCTACTCTTGTGCCACCCTGGTTCGAGCCTCATGCCCACCTTGTTTCCACCATTTGGAAACAACCGTCGGCTCTAGCCCCACTTCCTCGGAAGTCCAACAGGCTGTACCAGGCTCCAGATGGTGTAGATTTTTTGGATTCTCACCCTGTGCAGATTCGGTTGTGATTAGCTCCGCTCTCGGCCGATCAGCACACCCTAAACATTTGAGCTCGTCTCCCCCGGATAAAGAATCTCGCTTTCTGGGTCAGTATGGAAGGAAGATATACGCTTCTTCCACACTGGGAATCGGGGCCATGAATTATGTAGCTCACATGGGGGATTACCAGAAGGCTATCCTTACCCAGGCGGAATCTAAGATTGACTCCTTGCCTGACTCCCAAGTCAAGCAGGAGTTAGCTGACCTGGTCCGTTCTGCTCGTTCGGCCAGTCGTCACATTCTGAGGACGACCTACGATGCAGTGGACACCGCAGGACGGAGCTCCGCGTTCACTGTAAGTCTTCGGTGTCACGCCTGGCTCCGAGTGTCAGGTTTGGTTCCGGAGGTGCAGTCAGCAATCCAGGAAGCACCTTTCAGGGGTTCTTTCGGTGGTGATGTCAAGGACATCATCACCGATTTGTAGGAGAAGGGGATAGCCCTAAAATCTGTGGATTCAATGTACCGTCCCCATCCCCACAGTGCCGTCCTTTTGTGAGCGGCGGCCTCAAGCAAAACCTCAAAGGCGGGCCGCAAACATTGGGCCCCCAGCTGCCAGGCCCCCGCGCCCAAAAGCACGGGTGCCCCAGCTGCGTGCTGCCCAACCACCTCACTCCTTCCCTCTCCCACCGCCTCCGGACTCCCTGGAGGAACCGGTAGGAGGGAGGTTCTCCCTCCACCTTCCAGGTTGGGAGAGGATAACATCGGATTCATGGGTGCTTCAGATTATCGCAGAGGGGCACTCCATAGAGTTTCTACAGAAACCTCCGTGCCACTCCCCTCTGAAGTCCTCTTACTCCCTTACTTTGGTCAGGGAAGAAATATCTGCTCTCCTCGCGAAGCAGGCCATAGAACCCGTCCCTCCTCACCTCCATGGGACGGGTTACTGTTTCTATGTCTTCCTTGTACCAAAGAAGACTGGAGATCTCAGACCCATTCTCGGATCTCAGCTCCCTGAACTTCTATGTAGAATACAAGAAGTTCAGGATGCTCTCCATTCAAACCCTTCAAACAACATGAAGTCTTACTGTATTCTGACAGTAGCAGTGAATCCCAAACTTCAAACTGCCACGGAGATGAAAGAGTTAACTTTCCATGCCAGGCATGGAACGCTGAGCTCGAGCTCGGTTGAGACTGTCTGTTGCTGTTTGAATTCAAACCGTCAGATTCTTTACTCGACTCACTGAACAGTCGCTCTGGAGATTTCTCCTTCTGCTCGGTTCAGTTTGTCGGTTTAGGTACCGCTTTTCTTGGTTTTCACTCAAATTTAAACCGCAGCCTGTCGGTTCAGTCTCTGTCTGTATTTGTGAGTACTAGATAGGTTATATATTAATTCTATTCTGTGTGGAACTTGTAATGGCTCATTGGTTCAGTTTGAACCGATCAAGTTGTTAGAAAATCTTAAATTGTACTTTTAGAGTGTGGTTACCGGTTCTTATCGGTTCTAAAAAACTGATTTTATTATGGTTTTTTCCATGACCCGTGACACGGTCAGGAACCGTTAAGACTGTCTTGCCTGGCGGATTGTCATTAAAAGGATAAGTTTGGTTAGGACTGGCACAATGTCTGAGAAACCCAAAAGAAAAACCGGGCCCACTGGGTTTCAACACTGTAGTGTGTGTGTGGGGAAGTCTTTGCTAAGGCTGACCCCCACACCAACTGTGTTTATTGTCTAGGGTTTGACCACCTCAATGCAGACTGCCAGATTTGTAAAAATTTTCCAGCAGCTACCCTAGAAAAGAGAGTTGGTAGGCTCAGGGAAAAGGAGGCCAAAAAGTCCGCTGAACCGGATGGCCAGTCCGGTTCGGTTCAAACTGAACCAGAAGGAGTGTCCTCTGACCAGGGCGAGACTTCTTCAGGCAAAAGGAGATCTGATTCTGAGGAGTCTGTTCCAGCAAAGAGAACTAGAAAGGAAAAATCAGCTGGTGTGGAGCCAAAACTTTCCTCTCCAACCGCTGAAGAAATAGCCAAAGCGATCAAAATTGTCCAGTAGCTTTCCCCGGTTCCGACCGAACCGGCACCATCAGGGAGGCGCTCGGTTCGGTCAGTTCTACCAGTTCAAGATTATGATTTAGAGGAGTATTATGAACCGGAGGAGGGGGAAGAGGAGTATGAGGAAAGTGAATGGGGATTTGAAAGTCTGGATGTGCCCATTGACCCGGACATCTCCCCAGACAGACCTTCAGGAGTGTCTCCTCCTAGGCTTTCTGAGTCTTCTTCTCATTTCATGTTTTATAAAAAAGTGGCTGAAACCCTCCAGCTTCCTATGGAAGAAGCTGTGTATGACCAAGAGGAGCCTGACTTTGTGGAAATGATGGGTATCCCAGAGTTTAGGATGCTGTCTATTCCCTTGCATAAATCCTTTGGGAAACAGACATTTAAAATTTTAAAGACTCCTAACACTATACCTCCTGTGGATAAGAGAATGGACAAGAGGTATGCATTGTCAGGCTCTGATACGGAGTTCCTTACACAACAATGCAACCATGTTAGTAGTGCAGGCTGCAGCCTGTGACAAGACAAATATTCCTTGGCTTCACACCCCCTAGACAAGGACTCCAGGAGGATTGATGCCATGGCAAAGAAACAGTACATGGCAGCATCCTTGGGACTCAAGCCATATAATTAGCCTGTCTATGTTGCTAGATATCAGAAATCCAGATGGGACACTGTCATGGCTTTAGCAAAACAGGTCCCTGGCCAGCTTGCCAAGGAGCTGAAGCAGGTGGCTGCTGATGGTATTGAGGCATCCAAGATGCAATTCCATGCTGCAGTGGACTCAAAAGATGTGTCATCAAGAGTCATGGCTTCATCTGTGGCACTTTGCAGAATGGCTTGGCTCAGATGTACTAGCCTGTCACAGGATACCCAGACTAAGGCCATGGATTTTTCTGTTATGGGTAATTCTTTGTTTGGGGAGCAAACAGAGAATTACATGAAGAAAATGGACACGTATAGGACCACTTACAGGAGTGCCCAGGCCAAGGAAAGGCAGGCCACTTCTCAGAGGCAGCTTCCCAGGGGCAGGGGCAGGCCTTTTCACAGGCCTTTCTACCAGCCCAGGCCTCCTCTTCTGCATATGCTCAGAGGGGCTTCTTTAGAGGGAGGGGCAGAAGGGGTACCAGCAGACCTGCTTCCACCCCTCAGCCAAAACCCCCTGCCAAGCAGGCACCCTGATGGGTTTGCCAGGGCCGATTCTCCACCACCTGTAGGGGGCAGGCTGGCTTACTTTGTCCAGGACTGGAAGTCTATAACATCAGGCAAGTGGGTCCTGGAAGTAGTAAGGCAGGGACTGGTTCTCAGCTTCAAAGGATTTCCAAAGCTGAGAGCCAGATCCTTTCCACCTGCAAACCCCTCGGCGGCACTTGCCCTAGAGGCAGAGATCTCTTCCCTCCTAGCTCTCAGAGCTGTGGAAGGGGTTCCATCCCTACACCAGGGCAAAAGGTTGTACTCCAGGTACTTCCTTACCCCCAAAAAAGACAGGAGAATGGCGGCCCATCCTGGATCTCAGATACTTAAACAAGCACCTGTTAAAACTAGAATTCAAAATGGTGACTCTGGGAATAATTTTATCCTGTGTAAGGCCAGGGACTGGCCAGTATCCCTGGACCTCAAGGATGCCTACTTCCATATTCTCATCAGAAGCTCCCATCGAAAGTACCTCAGGTTGAGCTGCCCTCAGGCCATTACCAGTTCAGAGCAATGCCCTTCGGACTAACCTCTGCTCCAAGGGTGTTCACAAAATGCCTGGCAGTAGTAGTTGTTTCTCAGAAGGCAAAGGATTGCCATCTTCCCTTACCTGAACGACTGGCTTATAGTAGGCCAGTCCCAGACCTAGTCAAGTCACACTTACACATAACTCAGCAACTGCTCACCTCGTTAGCTTTCCTTCTGAACCTTTCAAAGTCAGTTCTAGAGCCTGTCCAGCTCCTCACCTTCATAGGCACAGAGCTAGACACAGAAAAGGCCAGAGCTTTCCTTCCCTGGACAGGCAAGGACCCTTATCTCTCTGGCCTCCTCATTCACCCTGCAGGTATCTCGACCAGCAAGGCATTTTCTACAGCTCCTGGGGCACATGGCTGCTTCCATAGCAGTGGTGCAGGGAGCAAGATTTCAGATGAGACACATTCAGTTCCATTTGAGAGCCTTCTGGTCTCAAAGGAAGGACCCTCTGACCAAATTGATCCCAGTGACTCGAACCCTGATCCAGGCCCTACAGTGGTGGCAGGATCAGAACAATCTGAGACAAGGAGTCCCCTTGTCACCAGTCTCACTTTTTAATCCTTACTACAGATGCCTCCTTCTTGGGGTGGGGGGGCTCACTTGGCGACCTGACCACCCAGGGGTTGTGGTCCCCTCAGGAATCTCTGCTCCACATCAATCTGTTGGAACTCAGAGCAGTATTTCTAGCACTTCAAGCCTTTTCCAAATCTGTTCAGAACAAAGTTTTCTAGGTCAGAACAGACAATGCCACTACAATGTGGTACATCAGCAAGCAAGGAGGCACTCGGTCTACGGCCTTGTGCACAGAAGCAATGAAGTTGTGATCTCTGGCTTATTCCCTGAACACCTCCCTCACAGCAGTTCACCTTCCAGGCAAGGGCAATGTCCTGGCAGATGCTTTCAGCAGGATATCCCAGGGCCATCACGAATGGTCACTGGATCCTCTGGTCTTGGAGGTGATATTTTCCAGATGGGGCATCCCACAGATAGATCTTTTTGCAGCCCCAGGCAATCATCAACTTCCCCTTTTTTGCTGCAGGCCCCCAGTGTTGGGCTCAGTCCCCCTGGATGCCTTAGTTCTCAGTTGGGAAGGGAAGTTCCTGTCTGCTTCCCCCCTTCCCTGTCCTGTTCAAAGTGCTAGTCAAAATCAGATCTCAGCCCTGCAAGGTGATTCTGATTGCTCCAGACTGGGCTAGACAGCCTTGGTATCCGCTCCTACTGTCCTTAGCAGTCCGTCTTCCCCTGTGTCTTCCCAGGAATCACAACCTGTTAACCTGTGCTCAGGGCAGGGTTTGGTACCCGAATCTCAAATCTCTCAATCTCAAGGCCTGGCTCTTGAAGAGTTAGAGTTTGCTGATTTACACCTCTCCCAAGGCGTAATGGACATTCTGAAGGCTTCTAGGAAACCTTCCACCAGAGCTACTTATAATTCCAAGTGGAAAAGATTTTCCATATGGTGCTCTGGAAAGCATACTTTCCCAGAGTCTGCTGATCTGCCCACAGTCCTTGATTACATGGTCCATTTAAATAGCTTGAGGCTTAGACCAGCTACACTGAAGGTGCATCTGGCAGCTGTTTCTGCTTTATCTCAGCAGGTAAGCCCTCTTCTCTTTCAGCTCAGCTTGTATTCTCCAAGTTTTTCAAGGGATTGCGTCACACCAACCCACCTTTCAGGGACCCTGCCCCTGCTTGGGACCTTAATGTTTGCATTGCTCCACTTATTCAACCCCCTTTTAAGCCTTTGTCTTCAGCAGAGCTTAAGTACTTGACTTGGAAAACAGTGTTTCTGGTAGCCATCACCTCTGCCAGACACATAAGTAAGTTACAAGCTTTGTCAGTGGAGCCTGATTTTATCTCTTTTCATAGAGATAAGGTGACCCTCAGGACTAACAGGAAGTTTTGCCTAAGGTGGTTTCAGATTTCCACCTTAATCAATCTATTCTCTTCCTGTGTACTTCACTGACCATTCCTCCTCTGGCGGAGGAGGCTCCACAATTTAGATGTGAAGAGAGCCCTTAGCTACTACATAGAGCGTACCAAGGGTCACAGGTTTGACTCCCACCAACTGTTCCTCACTTATGGTGAGGTTGGTAAAGGGAAACCTGCCACTAAAGATCCATTGCCAGGTGGATTGTCTCTTGTATCAATTCTGTTATGAAAGCTGGGTAAGGTTCCTCCCTCAGGCCTGAGGGCTCAGTCTACTAGTGGTACAGCTGCATCCTGGCTGCTGCCAGGATATCCTATTCTAGAGATCTGTCAAGCAGCTACCTGGAAAACAGTTCACACTTTTACCAAGCATTACTCCCTGGATATCCAGGCTAGGAGTGATGCTCGGTTTGACATAGCTGTGCTTCAGAGCCTATTTCCTAAGTAGGTTCTGTCCCTCCTCCATGGATGTACTGCTTGGTAGTCTGCTACTGTCAGAATACAGCAAGACTTCATGTTGTTTGAAGAAAAAATTAGTCACTTTAGTAATGTTGTTTCTTCTAATGGAGTCTTGCTGTATTCTGACCCCCCCGCCTGCCGCCTCTCAGAACCTCTGTTTTGGGATGTGGGTGGGCAGTGGCAATGTTGGCACTCAGTATATGCCCACCTTGTTGTTTTCACCCTTTGTTGGGTGAATTGGTGTTGTGTTTTCATTTTTGGGTCTCCTGACTTGAGTCTTTGTTTTAGGACCAAAAAATGTGTTTTTGTTTAGTAGTCAGTTGGCTAGTGTAGGTTTACAGCTTCCACACAGGGCCTTGGTGAGTTTGCTCATAAAGATCTGACTGTTTGAGTTCAAACAGCAACAGACAGAGTCTCAACCAAGCTCGAGCTCAGTGTTCCATGCCTGGCATGGAAAGTTAACTCTTTCATCTCCGGGGCAGTTCGAAGGTTGGGACTCACTGCTACTGTCAGAATACAGCAAGACTCCATTAGAAGAAACAATATTACTAAGGTGAGTAATTTTTTTTTCTGCCCCTTCTTCGGCTGGGCCAATGGCTTTGTGCACTGGATATGCAGGCTGCATATCTGCACATCCCGATGTCTCCTACTTTGAATACCTCGGTTTGCTTTCCAGAGGAATCATTACCAATTCCGGGCACTCCCTTTTGGTCTTTCCTCGGCTCCCCGAGTTTTTACCAAATGCCTGGCGGTGGTAGCGGCCTACCTGCGTACCTTGGGAGTTCAGGTGTTTCCCTACCTGGATGATTGACTCCTGGCGGCCTCGTCCAGGGAGGAACTCCTGCATTTTCTCTCCCTCACCCAGCAGGTTTTTTCTTGTCTGGGTATCACCATCAACCATTCCAAGTCTCATCTGGACCCTTCCCAGAGACTCCAGTTCATCGGGGCAATCCTCAGTACGACAGCGTGCAAGGCCTTCCTGCCTTCGGACAGGGGAGCCTCCCTCCAGTCTCAGATTTCCCTACTTTCGGAACGCAGGAAGGTTCTGGCGAGGTCAGTGCTCCATCTTTTGGGGCTGATGGCGGCCGCCATCCTGGACGGTTCCGCGCGACTCCACATGAGGATCTCTCAGTGGACTCTCCGCTCTCAGTGGGATCAACTTGTAGATGACCTAGATCATCTGGTGCTGATCTCCTCGCTGATGAAAAGAGACTTGCAATGGTGGATGGTTCAAGAGAACCTGTTCCGGGGGGGTCCCCTTCTTTCATCCCCAGACTCTGACCACGGATGCATCAGGCGAGGTTGGGAGCCCATCTGGTCCTCCACCAACCCAGGGTTTATGGTCCAGATTGGAATTAGCGCTCCACATCAATGTCTGAGCTACGAGCAGTTCTGTATGCTCTTTAAGCCCTTCACTCATACATCCTTCCGGTCACCTGGCTGTCCAGATGGACAACATGTGCGTGGTGTGGTACATCAACAAGCAGGAGGGACTTGATTCTACCGCTGTGCAGGGAAGCAGTGAGGTTTGGGAATGGACAACGCTTCACAACCTTCACCTCACGGCGATCCATGTTTCAAGAGTCGACAGTATCCTGGTAGACAAGCTAAGTTGTTCCTCGGCTCTGCCACACGGTGGGAACTGGACCAGAAGGTTCTAAGCGGCATCTTCCAGCTTTGGGGACTCCTCAGGTAGCCCTGTTAGCCTCTCCAAAGCATAAAACTTCCCACCTTTGCTCGCTCACTCCGGAGCGTCTGCGCTCTGGGCGATGCTCGGTCTCTAAGCTGGAAGGACAGTTTCGTCTATGCTTTTCCCCAATTCCTCTGGTCCCTCGTGTGCTGCAGAAACTTGCATTGGAAGGGCGAGAATGATTCTGATCGCCCTTTCTGGCCCTAGCAAATCTGGTTCTCTCTTCTACAACAATACTCAGAGGTTTCTCCTCTTCCTTTATCTCGAGGATTGCTGACCCAGGATCAGGGGACCCTGGTTCATCTGGGACTCAAGTCCCTTCAACTTCATGCATGGCTCCTGCAGACCTAGCCCAATCTCGTTTTGGCGTCTCTTCTAAGGTGGCCAAGATTCTGGTGGAGGCTAGAAAACCCTCCACTAGGTCCACTTACGCCATGAAATGGAAGAGATTTTCCATTTGGGCGGCCTCCAGGAACGTGGAGCCTTTTTCTTGTCCTATGGCCGTTCTCTTAGATTATTTACGTCACGTCTTCGACCTGGGTCTCAGTCATTCCTCTTTGAAGGTTCACATGGCTGCTATTTCAGCTTACCATGTTCCTTTCGCTGATAAAGCCTTTGCCCAATTAGAGGTATCCAAGACTTTTCTCAGAGAGGTCCTTCATCTCAGGCCCCCTGTCCGGACTCCTGCTCCCCCTTGGGATTTGAACTTTGTTCTCGAGAAACTTACCCTTTCTCCCTTCGAGCCTGCGGCTTCCGCAGACTTGAAGTTCCTTTCATGGAAGATGCTCTTCTTGGTGGCCATTGCTTCTGCTCGAAGAATTTCCGAGCTCTAGGCCCTTATGTGTAAAGTCCCCTATCTGATTTTTCACAAAGAACGAGTAGCTCTTCGCACGAATCCTAAGTTTCTTCCGAAAGTGGTAGCAGAGTCTACCTTAAATCAGTCTATTGAGTTACCTGCCTTCTTCACGCAGTACTCCAGCCAAGGAGAATATTTGCTCCATACCATGGATGTTCACAGGATTCTGAGATACTACACCGATAGGACAAAGGATCTCAGAAAGACTGATCAGCTGTTCGTCTCTTTTGCTCACAAAAGAGAAGGCAATGCTGTTTCCAAGCAATGCCTGTCAAAATGGTTGGCTCATTGCATAACTTTCTGTTATGACAAGTACAACAAGACCCTTTCGGGTCAAGTCAGAGGTCACTCCACTCGTGGAGTAGCAGCCTCTGCTGCTTGTTTCAAGAATATGTCTGCGGCGGACATCTGTGCTGCCGCCACTTGGACTTCCGCCCATACGCTACTTAAACATTAGAGTTTGACATTGCCTCTGCCGAGCAGGCTTCGCTAGCGGTCTCTGCAAGGCCTCCTATCTTGAGGTCTGCAAGGTCTTTAGCTACTTCATGGAGTAGTTCCTCCTCCCGGTGCCTTTCATTTGTTCCAGACTGCTTGGGATTCTATGCTATATGTAATTACCTACTGCAAGAGCCCTCTCTAAGTAAGATAGTACAGTTACGTAAGAACTTACTGTAACAGTAGATCTTCGAGAAAGGCTCTTGCAGTAGGTAATACCTTCCCGCCCTCCATCCCCTTAGGCTTTTTCAGCTTTTTTCCATTGAGGGAAATATCTCCTTCTCTCTCGTCCGGGCCTTGCGGGCCTGTGGTGGGAAAGAACTGGAAGGCGGGTGTCTGGGACCGCCCCTTTATACCGGCGTGGTCTGGCGCCCGACCACCTGGCGTGGTGATTCGCCTGGGACTGCTAGCTAGAAATTTTTCGTGGGGTCCTGCCGATGTCAGTCCCTATATATAAGTTCTTACGTAACTGTACTTTCTCGGAGTGGTATATGTTGTTCATCCACACGAACCCACCCAACCTCCTCAATGCGACACTCAACCTAGCTTGTCGCTGGCAAGGTCCGTGTCTGGGGCAGAGCTTTATGTATATACCACCCGGTCAGTGGGAGGAGCCTGCTTAAAGACCTTCCGGCAATATCCTTGAAGGAGAGGACATGCCAAATGTCAGAATCGCGCTTCAGGTCAGGCCCTCTGCTCCACAGTGCCAAACCTCAAGGCGCAGTAGTGTGAACTGGAGACAAACCAGGTAACCCTCTTTGTTTGTTTTGTGTCTGAATCACCTACTAGCCTCGAGTCCTGAGGGTTAAATGTGAACCTGCGTCCCTAGCACACCCAGTTAACAGGCCCAGATATGTATTCTCTTCGGGAAATCAGTACAGTCCTTCACCCAGTCGCACCCAGCCAGATTCCCAAGTGTACCTTATGACTCAGTATGAGACCTAGTTATATTCTTACCTTTAGCAAGATAGTAATGCACCCTTTTCTTGAGCACTTAACAGATGTCAAATTATTAACACTTTCCAGCATTTACATGCAAAAAGAAAACAGAAGGCACAGGCAGAATTTCAAGGAAAATAGTGTTTACTAAAATTCAAAGTAGATAAAATACAAAATACAGAACATATGACAAGTACTTAGAACTAAATTAAAAATTTCAGAACAGAAAGGTCTGAATACTTCAAGTTCTCATCTAGCTAATTTTAACAGAAGTGCCCATTTCTGAGTCCAGAGACCAAGTGTGCCTCACTCCTCTTATAATCCAGAGATAAAAGTCCCTTCCCTTCAGATGACAATTTGAAAGTCCATTTCTCCACCTCCTTGTGAGTTCACAGCACCCATGAGGTCACTGTCAGTCCTGTGACCACTGTGTAATCTGAGTATGGATATCAAAAAAAGGATATTCTTTTACTGCTGGCTGGAAATTGGTAGTTGCCAATAAAAAAAAAATAAAAAATGACAGTCTCTTTGCAAGCAGATTCCTTTGATGGCTCATAAACCCACATCATGCCACCAGTACCCTTCTAGGTGTGAAAACCAACCGAGATCAGCCAAATGTCCTCTTTCCTTCAAGGGTCATAAAATGCATACCTTGTCCCCAGCAGATCAAAGTAGGAATATTTTACGATGTATTAAGACCTGGCATTTTGGAAGGAAGTCTTTAATTAGTGTTCCACTGGGCCAGTTTTCACAGCCAGCTGACTCGATCACACTGACATCTTTGATGTCAAAAAAGGTCACTTATTGTAAGTGCTAGACTTTTTAGTTTCTAAGCAAACATTCACATACACATTTATTTACAATACAAATATTGTAAAATAATGTCACGTAGATGGGCAGAGTGCCACACCAACACCTGCCTAAATATTGAGGACACCGTCTGTTCCAGGAGTTGCCAGTCTTCAGTGGAAGCCATCCCCCTCAACCGGGGCCTTTCCCAACTTCAGTAAGTGGAGGGTATTGGCTACTTGGGGATTTGGAGGGTGTACAGAGACTTGTGAACCAGCCCCTGCACATTGGCTATTCTCATGATGTGTCTGCCTGCCTGCTGCTTTTTGAGGCAGTGTGCTATCACCTTCCACTTCTCCCATTCTCCCAGTATTTATGCTTGAGGTACAGAATGGAGACCTCTACCTTCATGGCCAGCAGCTCATTAACTGCCAGTCTCAGCAGTCCCTTCCCAGCTTGTGACTGGAGAAAAGGGTAGTGCAGGGTTCTGAAGTGAGCTTCAGCCTCACCCAGTTTTTCTAACTCGAGAGGCATCATTCATTAGCTAATTCTACTTTCTGTGGAGAAGGTTATTGAGGAGAGGATTTTGTAAGCATTGCCTTTTATGTTTGTTTGCATGTGCAAGAAACATAGTGCCATCATCTGAGATTTTGGATGCAGTGGCATACAGTTGAAAAGAAAGCTCTGCTTCAGTGAGTAGAGCTCCTCCCCACTGCACGTAAGCACTGCATTTTGTGTGCTTGTGTGCGCTTCCCCGATGCACTGTCGAAGGGGTGCCAAGTCGCCGTTGGCTCCAGCGTCTCAAGCCCCCAAAAAAGAAGTTTCCAGGTGCCACACTGGGAGCCCACCCCAAGCGTGGCAGAAACTGTTATGGCCGACGGGGTGCCTAATCCCTGTCGGCTCCAGCCCCAGCAGCCTTCCGATGCCACGCTGGGGCAAGCGTCCTCGTCGTCGTCCTTTAAAAAAAAAACTCTGAAAGAAAACAATGGTCCCTCGCAGTCTCGTTGGCCTCTCCCCACCCATGCCCCACCCACCATGCACCCCTCCCCCACCCCATACCCTCCGGACTCCAGCCACGATCTTCAGTGGACTGGGAACACCTCTGCACTCTTCAAAGCCGACCACGAACTGAGGAAGTGCCGGTAAGCTGTATAATATACTGGATAGGGTTTTTTCTACTTTGATGCATATCTCAGGCATTTTTTTGAATGTTTGCACCAAATTTTCAACATGGGGGTTTTTGTGACCCCTCCTCATAAGTTCTGTCACTGTCATGGTCTTAATATGGCCCGAAGGGTGATTTCACGGTCACTGCGTGGAATCATCTTTCGGGACCGATTAACGGAACGACAGTGCAAGTGTTCGTGAGGTGGGCTCTCAAAAAGCCTATGTTGAAAATTTGGTGAAAAAAATTCCCAAAAAATGACTTTTAAGAGCGTGCGTTGCGCAGTTCCTACGCACGTCCGTAAGTTCGCGAATTTTTAATATTCGCACTTCGGATTTTCAACATTACCATTTTAACACATCTTATGAGCAGTACAGCTATCATTTTTCACATCTCGTCCAAATTGTGTCATCCCATCCTGTATTCTGTAAGTTTTTTGAAGGATAGCTTCATACTAATTCACCCTTTAGGGATCTTGCTCCTGTTTGGGATCTTAATGTTTGCGTTGCTCAGCTTATGCAACCTCCTTTTGAGCCTTTGTCCTCAGCAGAGCTTAGGTACTTGACTTGGAAAACTGTGTTTTTTGGTAGCCATTACTTCTGCGAGACGTATCAGTAAATTGCAAGCCCTGTCAGTGGAATCTGATTTCATCTCTTTTCACAGAGATAAAGTGGTCCTTAGAACTAACAGAAAGTTCTTGCCTAAAGTGGTTTCAGATTTCCACCTCAATCAGTCTATATCTGTCCCTGTTTTCTTCACTGATCATTCTTCCTTGGGAAAGAGGAGGCTACACAGTTTGGATGTTAAGAGCCCTTAGCTACTACATGGAGCGTACCAAGGGTCACAGGTTTGAATCCCTCCAGTTGTTCCTCAGTTCAGAAGAAGTTGGGAAGGGCAAACCTGCCACTAAGAGATCTGTTTCCAGGTAGATTGTTTCTTATATACAATTCTGCTACGAAAAACTGGGAAAAACTCCACCCTCAGGCCTGAGGACTCATTCCACATTAGGTACAGCTGCTTCCCTGGCTGCTGCCAGGGATATCCCCTCTCTTAGAAATTTGTCAAGCAGCCACCTGGAAAACAGTCCATACCTTTACCAAACATTACTCTCTGCATATCCAGGCTAAGAGTGATGCTTGGTTTGGCACAGCAGTACTTCAGAGCCTGTTTCCAAAGTAGGTTCTGTCCCTCCATGGAGTACTGCTTGATAATCTGCATTTGTCAGAATACAGCAAGACTTCATGTTGTTTGAAGAAAAAATACTCACCTTAGTAATTATGTTTCTTCTAATGGAGTCTTGCTGTATTCTACTCCCACCACCTCCCTCTCAGAACCTAGATTTTTGGGATGTTGGTGGGCAGGTGCAATGTTGCACCCTTACACCCCTCTTTTTTCTTTGGGTGGAGCGTTGTTAATTTGATTTGGTTTTTGTTTTTGGGTTTCCTGACTTGTCTTCCTTTGAGAACCAAAACAACATATTTTACCAGTTGGCTAGTAAAGATTTCACAGTTTCCACACAGAACACCTAGTGAGTTTTGCTCATAAAGATCTGACGGTTGCAGTTCGAATAACAATGGGCAGAGGCTTCAACCAAGCTCAAGTTGAACATTCTATGCCATGCCTAGAAAAGTTGGCCCTGTGTTCTCTGGGGAAGTTGAAAGGCAGGACCTAACTGCATTTGTCAGAATACAGCAAGATTCCACTAGAAGAAACATAATTACTAAGGTGAGTAATTTTTTTCTTCCGCCTCTTCCTCTAATTCAGAGGGTACTTCTCAAGGTAGAGTCCCAGGGGGACAAAATGATCCTCATTGCTTTTTTCTGCCCTCGACAGATATGGTTTCCGTTACTCAACAGTATGTCAAAAACCTCTCCGAAAGTGCTTCCCCTTCAGACAAACCTTCTGACTCAGGGGCCTGTGGTACATCCCAATCTGAGATCGCTTCACCTTCATGTTTGGCTCCTGAAGAGGTAGAAGTGAGCAGGTTCAATGTCTGTTGCAGAGTTTGATATTCTTCTGGCTGCGTGCAAGCCAGTCACTAAGAAAATTTATGCAGCCAAATGGAAGCGTTTTTTGCTCTGGTGTGCAAAATCCTCTTTTAATCCTTTTTCCTGCCCACCCAATAATGTTCTAGAGTACCTTTTAGACCTCTCAAATTCAGGTCTGCAATACTCTACAGTTAAGGTTCACCTTTGTGCCATTTCAGCTTGTCATGAGCCAGTACTTTCCTTGTCATTGGCCCAGTAACCTGTGGTTAAGAGGTTTCTTAATGGAATTCTGCATACCTGACCTCCTGTGAGACGTCCAGTTGCAGCCTAGGACATTAATCTTGTACTGGACATACTCACTCAAAAGCCCTTCGAGCCTCTAGCTACATGAGCTGAAATTTCTCAGTTGGAAAACGGCCGTCCTGGTGGCCGTTACCTCGGCCCGCAGGATCTCTGAGATACACGCCTTGGTCACAGACCTTCCGTATAACTGTGTTTCATAAAAATAAAGTAGTTCTTAGGACCCATCCTAAGTTTCTCCTTAAGGTTGTTTCAGAATTCCATCTAAACCAACCTTTGGTCCTTCCTACTTACTCTTCGTACTTTGGACGTCCAAAAGAGCTCTGCGTTTCTATTTACATAGAACAAAGGAGATTCGCAAAACTCAACAACTGGTTCCTTCAGCGAGGCCTGACTGGGTCAACCTGTCGCTGTCAGATATACATTTCAGCATGGCTGGTGGCATGCCTTCACCACTGTTATTCCATGGCACAGGTTAAGCTGGAGGGCAGAGTGTACGCTCACTCTTCTGGAGCGGTCGCGGCATCCCTGGCGGAAATCCGAAACTTTCCTATTGCAGATATTTGCAATGCCGCTACCTGGAGCTCAGTGCTTACTTTCGTCAAGCACTATGCCCTGGATGTCCATGCCAGGTGACATATTTCGTTTGGCAGAACCATCCTTAATGGACTTCTGTCCTAAATTTGTGAGCTCTTGGTCTCTCCTGCTGCCCTCTCGGGGGATTATTAGCTCGGTACTCTCACATTAGTGTGAATGAGTGGTGGAGACTTCATGTCCAGGAAGATATGGAAATTACATACCTACCATAATTCTTGAACTTCTTGGACGAAGTCTCCACCACTCATTCACCACCACCCACCATCCCCCAAGCTCACCTCTGTTGTTGGTGTTCACCCCCTCAATCTTTAGGCTGTGAAGACTTCTTTCTTGACCCTTCTTATACGGGTCTCCCAGACTATCTTGTGTTCGTTTTATTTTATTAGGATATCATTCTAGGTTAGTTCGCTGCACCTCCTCGGAGCAAAAGGTACTGAGGTGGTTGGAGGATCAACGCCAAGATAGTCATTGCCGCATGAGCTGAGGCTCGCGGCACCGCTCCTTGCTGCTTCTTCTTTGGCACCGGCCCTCTTTCAAAAAGGTTTGCTCCTGCTGGGTCCTGCACCTCCGGTGTAGATCCCATTAGTGTGAATGAGTGGTGGAGACTTCGTCCAAGAAGATCAAGAATTACGGAAGGTACGTAAATTCCATTTCTCTTCTGCAACAGTATTCCGAGGAACCTCTGCTTCCTCTGTCTTGGACTTTGCTGACCCAGGATCAGGGGACTCTGGTCCATCCAGGCCTCAAGTCCCTTCAGTTGTCGTGTGGTTCCTGCAGATGTGGTTCAAGCCCATTTCAGGTCCCCAGTGGCTGAGATTCTGGTGGGCGGGAGCCATCCACTAGATCCACCTATGCCATGAAATGAAATGGTTCACTATCTGGCCCACTTCAAAGACTTGAGCCTTTCTCGTGCTCTGTTGGGCGGCTTCTGGATTACTTAGTACACCTGTTTGATCTGGGTCTCAGTCATTCATCTCTGAAGGTTCACATGGCAGCCATCTCGGCCTACCATGTTCCTTTTGGTTACAGAACATTTGCACAGCTGGAGGTCTCTTAAGACCTTCCTTAGAGGGTCCTCCACTTGAGACCCCCTGTTCAGGTTCCTGCCCTTCCTTGGGATCTCAATTTTATTCTTGAAAGCTTACTGTGCCTCCTTTCGGGCGGCAACCTCAGCAGATCTGAAGTTCCTGTTGTGGAAGACTGTCTTTTCTTGTGGCCATTATTTCTGCTCTGAGGATTTCCGAGCTCCAGGCCCTGATGTGTAAAATCCCTTATTTGATTTTTCACAAGGAACTTGTGGCCCTGCGTACCAACCCTAAGTTTCTTCCCAAGGTGGTAGTGGAATCTATGTTGAAACAATCTGTAGAGTTGCCTGCCTTTTTTACGCAGCACTCCAATCAAGAGGAGTACCTGTCGATACTGTGGATAACCACCGGATTCTGAGATACTACACTCCAGGACGAAGGATCTCAGAAAGACTGATGAACTGTTTGCCTCTTTGCTCATAAAGAGAAGGCAGTGCTGTTTCCAAGCAATGCCTGTCTAGTGGTTACTAATTGTATCACTTTCTGTTGTGACAAGTACAACAAGACCCTGCCGGGTCAAGTCAGAGGCCACTCCACCAGAGGGGTCGCTGCCTCTGCTGCTTGTTTCAGGAATGTGTCAGCGGCTGACATCTGTGCAGCCGCTACTTGGACTTCTGTCCATAACTGTACGAAACATTACAGTTTGGATATTGCCTCTCGCTGTAGAGCGGGCTTCTGGTTGGCTGTTTTGGAAGGTCTCCTTTCCTAAGACCTTCACAGCCAGAGGGTCTACTTCTGGGTAGTTTTCCTCCTCCTGTTTGCTTCTTGTTCCAGACTGCTTGGGACTGAGTCCTATATGTAATTACCTACTGCAAGAGCCCTCTCGAAGTAAGATGGTACAGTTACGTAAGAACTTACCGTAACAGTAGATCTTGGAGAGAGGCTCTTGCAGTAGGTAATATCTTCCTGCCCTCCATCCCCCTAAGCTTTTTCAGCTCCTTTTCCAGGGTGGGAAATATCTGCTTCTCTCTCGTCTCGCCTATTGGCCTTTGGTGGGAAAGAACTGGAAGGCGGGCGTGGGGGACCACTCCTTTATACTGACGTCACATAACGTCGGTCACCTGACGTGGGGGCAGTCCCCCGCCATAGACTGCTAGCTAGAAATATTTCCGTGGGGTCCTGATATCTGCTGGCTTCAGTCCTATTAAGTTCTTACGTAACTGTACTTTCTCCCACTGGGACAAACCTCAGGTGGATCCATTCACCTCCAGGAAGAACACAAAGCTGAGGCTGTTTTATACCTGCCCCTCTCAGCAGAGCTTACTGCAGGGGATGCCTTTTGGAGGCCATGGACCGAAGGACTCTTCTATGCCTTCCCTCGGTTCACAAGTTAATCCTCAAGGTCAGGAGGGAGAAGGCACAGGTGATCCTGGTAGCCCCAGACTGACCTCAACAGTTCTGGTATCCAGATCTCCTCAGGCTCAGCTCCAGGTCTCTGAGGCATCTTCCAGTATGCCCTGGACCTGTTATCAGTCAATCAGGGGCAGGTACTCCATCTGGACCGTCAATCCCTGCACCTGACAGCCTGGTTCCTGAGCGGCTAGAGTTCCAGGCACTGGGTCTCTTTGTGGATGCACTCACAGTAGTGGAAGCATCCAGGAAGGAGTCGACCAGGAGATGCTGTTCCTTCAAGTGGTTAAAGGTTTTCATTTGGTGTCAGGGCAATGGTTTGGACCCTTTGTCTTTTGTCCTGTCCATTGGCTAGTATCGTTGACTACCTTTGGTCCTTGTCCAAAGGAGGTCTTCGGTGCCCGACTCTTAAGGTGCACCCGGCAGCCATCTCTGCTTACCTGGCGCAGGCTGGTCAGGAGAAGGTGGTCTGGCATTTCTTTAAAGGCCTCAGCCACATGTCCCCTCTGTTGCTATTGTTATTTTTATCCAATCTCTTAATGAGATCTGTTGCAGCCTTGTATTCACTGTTACCCTCTGGACTCATGTATCACACCTGTAATTTGTGTTTGTTATTGCTGCTTATATATAATCATCTTCATGTGAAATATTACTACATTGTATTTACTACCACCCTGTGCTGTGTGTTATGGCCCAGGTTGTGCCTGAAAAGGTCCCTGGGATCAGTGCACTTACCAGTTATCAAAGTCATAAATAACTAAACCTCCACCTCCGTGGATCTGCTGCTGGTACTGGCAAAGCTCATGGGCAGGTTCGACCTTAACATTGTTTTACTAGCCCTGAACCTAGTGCAAATTGGCCAGGGGCTAGTGCAGCTAACCCTGTACTTGTCCGACTTGACTAGTGCAGGTTTTCATAACTGTTAATGAAGTTGAAAAAGTCTGTACTTTAGCAGGCTGTAGTCATTTTGCTAATCTCCTCAGTGTTCCAGGTGGCCTGTGTGATAATAGTTGATTAAGAGCTGCAGTTATCTGGCAGCTTAAGAGGGGATCCAACAAAAGACTCAATGTGAGTCATTATCACTCAGTTGTTAGGACATTCAGCTAGTGTGCATGCTGTGATCAAGGGTAGAATGCTGTTAAGTAACTAGCTTCCAGTTTGCGAACTTGTCTTTGATTTGTCCCACAATATTAAGACCAGTGTGCCACATTTCCCAACCTTTGAGTGCCTGTATCCAACACTGCAGTGACAGAATGCTATCATGTATACACGGTCTGCCCAGCCAGGTGGTCTGTCCACTCTGTACTTTCTCTGACACCACTGCAGATTTGGCTCTGAAGTGGCCATCCATAGACCCATAGCTGCCATTACTGACTGGTGTATGGTTCACTGCTCTCTTAATGGATCACCAGTCAGTGCCATCAGTGCAGTACCACCCAGCATGTCATTCCGTCCTAAAAATAAGCTTTGGAGCATGTATGGTACCAAGCAAAATCTTAGTAAAACATATAATTTGAAAGGTTAAAATAGGTATTCCTGGTGTGCACAGATCATCCTGTATAGAAAGAGAGGTAGTACAACATCATGCCTGTATACTGCTTCCCTTTGACTGATTAAAGGACACTGTTATGAAAAATCTGTTTTTGTTAGGGCAGAGCATGTTAAATCAGTATTTTTGTGCCTGGTATATATAAACAGATACGTCAAAGTTTCTTACATCCCAGCACCCTGTGTTTGTTTAACTCTCTCCAAAGAAATCCTAGAACTGCCCCTGACTCACTTGCAATGTAAGAAAACTTCCAGAAGTGCAGTTCTGGTTAATCACAGGGTGGCGGATGAGTGTCTTTCTCTGTGATTGTGTACATTGCCCTGCAGGTCAGGCTGGGACTGTGGTGGCGTACATGATGATGTTGGCTGTGTGTGTGCAGAGCCAGAACTGCCTGATTGAACATTTGCTATTATGGTATTCTCTGGTTTGGCAGGGAGGGTGAAGAAAGAGGAAGCAAGGGCACATGGTAAAAAAAAAAAAAGAAAGAAAAACAATGGGGGTACACACTGTGTGTGATTGGACTGCAGTCTTTTTTTTTTTTTGCGCTGTGGCAGGAAGCAATGTGGGAGCAGGAGAAATATGCAATAATCAGAGTATTTCTTGGCTTGCATTTTTCCTGTATAACTGATCAAAATTGACCATTATTATTGTGGCCTAGTGCAACCATTTGCGAGCTAGTACAATTTTAATCAACTTGTCTGGCTGGCTAGTGCAAAAAAAAAGTTAACGTTGACCCCAGCTCATGGGCAAACCATTTGAACCTCTGCACAGGTGTGAGATGTCACATTTGTTGTGGAAGACTGCCTTCTTGGCTGCTCGCGTCAGCCAGAAGGACTGAAACTACAGGCACTCTCTGTTGAATCTCCTATCTGGTGTTTAAAATGGAGGGTTGTCCTGCTTCACCGAAGTTCCTTCCGCGGTAGTGTCGGTTTCACTTTAACCAGGCGTCAACTCTGCCAGTGTTCTGTCCGAACTATACTGAAGTCCAGTACAGGTTCCATGCTCTGGACCTGGGCGAGCAGTCTTCTCTTACTGTAAGGTGCGAAAGTTTGGGAGAGGTTCACCAGCTGTTTGTCACCTACGCTGAAGCCGCACCTGGCAGACCTGCAGCAAAGCAGGCGATTAGCGGATGGATTACATCCTGAATTGATCTCTGCTGCTGGTTGGCGGGCAGGATCCTTCCATGGGGATAAGAACTCACTCCTGCCGTGCTGCTGCGCCGATTGCTTCTTCCAGGACATCCCTATCCAGGAAATCTGCAGGGCTGCTACCTGGAAGACTGCAAACACCTTCATTTCCCACTACCACATCGACCTGAGTCACGCTGGGATGCTGGTTCTGGGGCCTCAGTTCTCAATCTCTGTTCCTAAGTAAGTGTGAGGGGGTGTGCCTTGTCTCCTCCTCCTGGAGAACTGCTGGAGTCTGCCAAACAGCGTGGATTGAACATCATATCTATGATCCTAGAAAACAGGTTACTCGCCTGTAACAGTAGATCTTACTTGAGAGGGCTCTTGAAGTAGATAATTACATATAGGACTGGCGTCTGTGGCGGCAGGACCCTGAAAAATTTCTAGCTAGCAGTCCCTGGTGAGGACCGCCCCCACGCCAGGTGGCCGGCATCAGAGCAGCGTCGGTATAAAGGCGGTCCCAGACGCCCGCCTTCTTCCAGTTCTTTCCCGCTGTCAGCTGCAGCGCCTGCGTGAAGTTCAGCGCTAGTCCTGTTATTTTGTCGGTTTACCGAAAAGTTACAGTATTTTAGTATGCCTTTGTCAGGTGAAAGTTGGTTTATGTCCTTCAAAAATAAGTGCGACTCAGGCGCGCCCAACTGCTCCTTGCCAAGGACGCTCACCTTTGCCATTTTTGCTTAGCCCTGACCACGCCGGGTCGAAAAGTGCCCTCACTGCCTGCATTTCAACGGGCCACCCGCAGACGACGCCAGCAGTCTTTGGAAGCCCATCTCCTCAAAAAGATGTCTGCAATGGAGAAGAGTTGAGAAGCTTAGGCAGGAGCATCGACCTCCCAGAAGGACACAGAAGTGGGATGAAGGCACAGAAGGCCTCCTCCTCCGCGATTCCTGCCGGAGCCGCGATGCAGTAGCGTCCCCTTGAGGGATCACTTGGACCCTCTCAAGGCTTTGGAGGCGTTAGCCTACCCGTCGGGCTCGCGTTCGGGTCCTCGTGCACTCCGGGCAAAATGAGTTCTCTGTCCCCAGTACCGCGCGGGCTTCTGCGGCCCTGCTGGTGCGGGCACCTCCCATAAGCGGACGTCGGCTCCTCCGGCGTCCGCGGGAAGGCCGCTGGCGCCCGACCCCTTGGGGTGGCGCCGCGGCAGTATCCCCTCGGACCGGGCGCTTCTCACCCCTCGGCCCGCCTCTGACGAGGGACCCCTTAGAATCAGGCGCGCGGCTCCTCTGGCGTCTGCTGAGATTCAACCCCAAGTTGCCCGTCGGCTCCTCCTCGTCTGTCGTTCCAGGTTCCGGCAGCATTCGCTGCCGTCTAGAAACCTATCGCCCCTGCCTGACCCGAGGATTTTCTCTACCATCCCCGGACGATGCACGGGATGTTTTCCTGCCGTCAGACCCCACTGAACCGGATCTGACGCCGGCCCCGCCGACGCCGGCGGGGGATATTCCTCCTCCATCGGGCCCACCCCCCCACGGGCTTATCACTGTGGATCCGCCCGTGGGGCTCCCTACTGGGCCGCCTGCTCCGGCAGCTCCTCCGGTACCTGGGTATCCGCCATCGTATCCGACGCCGGCTTACCCAGGTCCGCAGTACCCAGCGCCGCAGTACCCGACGCCGCAATACCTGGCACGGTATTCCGCAGCTGGGTTATGGATACTCGCCTACGGATATAATTCATATAATTATCCCCTCCTCCACCGCCCCCAGGCTGCGGTGGATCTTCAAGACTCTCGCCTCCAGGTGGGCTGAGGCAAAGGCTCAGCTCACCAAGGAGGATGAGCCGCCTCCGCAGCCCGGCGGTGCCACCGACCCCCGTGCGCCCGGGACAGCACTCCCTCTCCCCCTCTGGATTCCGAGCTCTCCCTCAGGAGCCAGAGGGAGAGACATCCGTCAGGGATTCTCCCTAAGAAACCGTTCCTCCCCTAGGCGAGTCAGGGAGTCTTCCTCGGCTTCTAATTCTTCTTCCTCTTCTTTTTGGACTCTGCAGATTCCTCCGAGAAAGACAGCGAGCCTCGCTCTCCGTCCAAGCCCGGCCGAGGACTCCTCTGAAGTCTCCTCCGGAGGATCCTTCTTTCAGAGCTGCTCAGGAAGATCCAGTAAGTACATCAGTGGCGTTGGTTGGATCCAGCTCCTCAGCGGGTTAAACTGCGCGAACATCTGGACCTGCCCTTGACCCCTACTCTTGTGCCACCCTGGTTCGAGCCTCATGCCCACCTTGTTTCCACCATTTGGAAACAACCATTAAACTCTAGCCCACTTCCTCGAAGTCCAACAGGCTGTACCAGGCTCCAGATGGTGTAGATTTTTTGGATTCTCACCCTGTGCAGATTCGGTTGTGATTAGCGCCGCTCTCGGCCGATCAGCACACCCTAAACATTTGAGCTCGTCTCCCCCGGATAAAGAATCTCGCCTTCTGGGTCAGTATGGAAGGAAGATATACGCTTCTTCCACACTGGGAATCGGGGCCATGAATTATGTAGCTCACATGGGGGATTACCAGAAGGCTATCCTTACCCAGGCGGAATCTAAGATTGACTCCTTGCCTGACTCCCAAGTCAAGCAGGAGTTAGCTGACCTGGTCCGTTCTGCTCGTTCGATGATCGTCACATTCTGAGGACGACCTACGATGCAGTGGACACCGCAGGACGGAGCTCCGCGTTCACTGTAAGTCTTCGGTGTCACGCCTGGCTCCGAGTGTCAGGTTTGGTTCCGGAGGTGCAGTCAGCAATCCAGGAAGCACCTTTCAGGGGTTCTTTCGGTGGTGATGTCAAGGACATCATCACCGATTTGCAGGAGAAGGGGATAGCCCTAAAATCTGTGGATTCAATGTACCGTCCCCATCCCCCACAGTGCCGTCCTTTTCGCAGACGCAGCCGGCCTCAAGCAAAACCTCAAGGAAGGCGGGCCAGCAAACATTGGGCCCCCACAGCTGCCAGGCCCCCGGCGCCCAAAAAAGCAGCGGGTGCCCCAGCTGCGGTGCTGCCCCACACCACCTCACTCCTTCCCTCTCCCACCGCCTCCGGACTCCCTGGAGGAACCGGTAGGAGGGAGGTTCTCCTCCACCTTCCAGGTTGGGAGAGGATAACATCAGTTCATGGGTGCTTCAGATTATCATGAGAGGGGCACTCCATAGAGTTTCTACAGAAACCTCCGTGCCACTCCTCTGAAGTCCTCTTACTCCTACTTTGGTCAGGGAAGAAATATCTGCTCTCCTCATGAAGCAGGCCACAGAACCGTCCCTCCTCACCTCCATGGGACGGGTTACTGTTCTATGTCTTCCTTGTACCAAAGAAGACTGGAGATCTCAGACCCATTCTCGGATCTCAGCTCCTGAACTTCTATGTAGAATACAAAAGTTCAGGATGCTCTCCATTCAAACCCTTCAAACAACATGAAGTCTTACTGTATTCTGACAGTAGCAGTGAATCCCAAACTTCAAACTGCCACGGAGATGAAAGAGTTAACTTTCCATGCCAGGCATGGAGCAGCCAGAGCTCGAGCTCGGTTGAGACTGTCTGTTGCTGTTTGAATTCAAACCGTCAGATTCTTTACTCCGCCTCACTGAACAGTCGCTCTGGAGATTTCTCCTTCTGCTCGGTTCAGTTTGTCGGTTTAGGTACCGTTTTTCTTGGTTTTCGACCAAATTTAAACCGCAGCCTGTCGGTTCAGTCTCTGTCTGTGGTATTTGTGAGTACTAGATAGGTTATATATTAATTCTATTCTGTGTGGAACTTGTAAATGGCTCATTGGTTCAGTTTGAACCGATCAAGTTGTTAGAAAATCTTAAATTGTACTTTTAGAGTGTGGTTACCGGTTCTTATCGGTTCTAAAAAACTGATTTTATTATGGTTTTTTCCATGACCCGTGACACGGTCAGGAACCGTTAAGACTGTCTTGCCTGGCGGATTGTCATTAAAAGGATAAGTTTGGTTAGGACTGGCACAATGTCTGAGAAACCCAAAAGAAAAACCGGGCCCACTGGGTTTCAACACTGTAGTGTGTGTGTGGGGAAGTCTTTGCTAAGGCTGACCCCCACACCAACTGTGTTTATTGTCTAGGGTTTGACCACCTCAATGCAGACTGCCAGATTTGTAAAAATTTTCCAGCAGCTACCCTAGAAAAGAGAGTTGGTAGGCTCAGGGAAAGGGAGGCCAAAAAGTCCGCTGAACCGGATGGCCAGTCCGGTTCGGTTCAAACTGAACCAGAAGGAGTGTCCTCTGACCAGGGCGAGACTTCTTCAGGCAAAAGGAGATCTGATTCTGAGGAGTCTGTTCCAGCAAAGAGAACTAGAAAGGAAAAATCAGCTGGTGTGGAGCCAAAACTTTCCTCTCCAACCGCTGAAGAAATAGCCAAAGCGATCAAAATTGTCCAGTAGCTTTCCCCGGTTCCGACCGAACCGGCACCATCAGGGAGGCGCTCGGTTCGGTCAGTTCTACCAGTTCAAGATTATGATTTAGAGGTATTATGAACCGGAGGAGGAAGAGAGTATGAGGAAAGTGAATGGGGATTTGAAAGTCTGGATGTGCCCATTGACCCGGACATCTCCCCAGACAGACCTTCAGGAGTGTCTCCTCCTAGGCTTTCTGAGTCTTCTTCTCATTTCATGTTTTATAAAAAAGTGGCTGAAACCCTCCAGCTTCCTATGGAAGAAGCTGTGTATGACCAAGAGGAGCCTGACTTTGTGGAAATGATGGGTATCCCAGAGTTTAGGATGCTGTCTATTCCCTTGCATAAATCCTTTGGGAAACAGACATTTAAAATTTTAAAGACTCCTAACACTATACCTCCTGTGGATAAGAGAATGGACAAGAGGTATGCATTGTCAGGCTCTGATACGGAGTTCCTTACACAACAATGCAACCATGTTGGGGTAGTGCAGGCTGCAGCCTGTGACAAGACAAATATTCCCTTGGCTTCACACCCCCTAGACAAGGACTCCAGGAGGATTGATGCCATGGCAAAGAAACAGTACATGGCAGCATCCTTGGGACTCAAGCCATATAATTAGCCTGTCTATGTTGCTAGATATCAGAAATCCAGATGGGACACTGTCATGGCTTTAGCAAAACAGGTCCCTGGCCAGCTTGCCAAGGAGCTGAAGCAGGTGGCTGCTGATGGTATTGAGGCATCAAGATGCAATTCCATGCTGCAGTGGACTCAAAAGATGTGTCATCAAGAGTCATGGCTTCATCTGTGGCACTTTGCAGAATGGCTTGGCTCAGATGTACTAGCCTGTCACAGGATACCCAGACTAAGGCCATGGATTTTTCTGTTATGGGTAATTCTTTGTTTGGGGAGCAAACAGAGAATTACATGAAGAAAATGGACACGTATAGGACCACTTACAGGAGTGCCCAGGCCAAGGAAAGGCAGGCCACTCCTCAGAGGCAGCTTCCCAGGGGCAGGGGCAGGCCTTTTCACAGGCCTTTCTACCAGCCCAGGCCTCCTCTTCTGCATATGCTCAGAGGGGCTTCTTTAGGGGGAGGGGCAGAAGGGGTACCAGCAGACCTGCTTCCACCCCTCAGCCAAAACCCCCTGCCAAGCAGGCACCCTGATGGGTTTGCCAGGGCCGATTCTCCACCACCTGTAGGGGGCAGGCTGGCTTACTTTGTCCAGGACTGGAAGTCTATAACATCAGGCAAGTGGGTCCTGGAAGTAGTAAGCCAGGGACTGGTTCTCAGCTTCAAAGGATTTCCAAAGCTGAGAGCCAGATCCTTTCCACCTGCAAACCCCTCGGCGGCACTTGCCCTAGAGGCAGAGATCTCTTCCCTCCTAGCTCTCAGAGCTGTGGAAGGGGTTCCATCCCTACACCAGGGCAAAAGGTTGTACTCCAGGTACTTCCTTACCCCCAAAAAAAAGACAGGAGAATGGCGGCCCATCCTGGATCTCAGATACTTAAACAAGCACCTGTTAAAACTAGAATTCAAAATGGTGACTCTGGGAATAATTTTATCCTGTGTAAGGCCAGGGGACTGGCCAGTATCCCTGGACCTCAAGGATGCCTACTTCCATATTCTCATCAGAAGCTCCCATCGAAAGTACCTCAGGTTCGAGCTGCCCTCAGGCCATTACCAGTTCAGAGCAATGCCCTTCGGACTAACCTCTGCTCCAAGGGTGTTCACAAAATGCCTGGCAGTAGTAGTTGTTTCTCTAAGAAGGCAAAGGATTGCCATCTTCCCTTACCTGAACGACTGGCTTATAGTAGGCCAGTCCCCAGACCTAGTCAAGTCACACTTACACATAACTCAGCAACTGCTCACCTCGTTAGCTTTCCTTCTGAACCTTTCAAAGTCAGTTCTAGAGCCTGTCCAGCTCCTCACCTTCATAGGCACAGAGCTAGACACAGAAAAGGCCAGAGCTTTCCTTCCCCTGGACAGGGCAAGGACCCTTATCTCTCTGGCCTCCTCATTCACCCTGCAGGTATCTCGACCAGCAAGGCATTTTCTACAGCTCCTGGGGCACATGGCTGCTTCCATAGCAGTGGTGCAGGGAGCAAGATTTCAGATGAGACACATTCAGTTCCATTTGAGAGCCTTCTGGTCTCAAAGGAAGGACCCTCTGACCAAATTGATCCCAGTGACTCGAACCCTGATCCAGGCCCTACAGTGGTGGCAGGATCAGAACAATCTGAGACAAGAGTCCCTTTGTCACTCAGTCTCACTTTTAATCCTTACTACAGATGCCTCCTTCTTGGGGTGGGGGCTCACTTGGGCGACCTGACCACCCAGGGGTTGTGGTCCCTCAGAATCTCTGCTCCACATCAATCTGTTGGAACTCAGAGCAGTATTTCTAGCACTTCAAGCCTTTTCCAAATCTGTTCAGAACAAAGTTTTCTAGGTCAGAACAGACAATGCCACTATCAATGGTACATCAGCAGCAAGGAGGCACTCGGTCTCGACCTTGTGCACAAGCAATGAAGTTGTGATCTCTGGCTTATTCCTGAACACCTCCCTCACAGCAGTTCACCTTCCAGGCAAGGGCAATGTCCTGGCAGATGCTTTCAGCAGGATATCCCAGGGCCATCACGAATGGTCACTGGATCCTCTGGTCTTGGAGGTGATATTTTCCAGATGGGGCATCCCACAGATAGATCTTTTTGCAGCCCCAGGCAATCATCAACTTCCCCTTTTTTGCTGCAGGCCCCCAGTGTTGGGCTCAGTCCCCCTGGATGCCTTAGTTCTCAGTTGGGAAGGGAAGTTCCTGTCTGCTTCCCCCCTTCCCTGTCCTGTTCAAAGTGCTAGTCAAAATCAGATCTCAGCCCTGCAAGGTGATTCTGATTGCTCCAGACTGGGCTAGACAGCCTTGGTATCCGCTCCTACTGTCCTTAGCAGTCCGTCTTCCCCTGTGTCTTCCCAGGAATCACAACCTGTTAACCTGTGCTCAGGGCAGGGTTTGGTACCCGAATCTCAAATCTCTCAATCTCAAGGCCTGGCTCTTGAAGAGTTAGAGTTTGCTGATTTACACCTCCCAAGGCGTAATGGACATTCTGAAAGGCTTCTAGGAAACCTTCCACCAGAGCTACTTATAATTCCAAGTGGAAAAGATTTTCCATATGGTGCTCTGGAAAGCATACTTTCCCAGAGTCTGCTGATCTGCCCACAGTCCTTGATTACATGGTCCATTTAAATAGCTTGGGGCTTAGACCAGCTACACTGAAGGTGCATCTGGCAGCTGTTTCTGCTTTTATCTCAGCAGGTAAGCCCTCTTCTCTTTCAGCTCAGCTTGTATTCTCCAAGTTTTTCAAGGGATTGCGTCACACCAACCCACCTTTCAGGGACCCTGCCCCTGCTTGGGACCTTAATGTTTGCATTGCTCCACTTATTCAACCCCCTTTTAAGCCTTTGTCTTCAGCAGAGCTTAAGTACTTGACTTGGAAAACAGTGTTTCTGGTAGCCATCACCTCTGCCAGACACATAAGTAAGTTACAAGCTTTGTCAGTGGAGCCTGATTTTATCTCTTTTCATAGAGATAAGGTGACCCTCAGGACTAACAGGAAGTTTTTGCCTAAGGTGGTTTCAGATTTCCACCTTAATCAATATTTCTCTTCCTGTGTACTTCACTGACCATTCCTCCTCTGTGAGGAGGCTCCACAATTAGATGTGAAGAGGCCCTTAGCTACTACATAGAAGCGTACCAAGGGTCACAGGTTTGACTCCCACCAACTGTTCCTCACTTATGGTGAGGTTGGTAAAGGAAACCTGCCACTAAAAGATCCATTGCCAGGTGGATTGTCTCTTGTATCCAATTCTGTTATGAAAAGCTGGGTAAGGTTCCTCCCTCAGGCCTGAGGGCTCAGTCTACTAGTGGTACAGCTGCATCCCTGGCTGCTGCCAGGGATATCCCTATTCTAGAGATCTGTCAAGCAGCTACCTGGAAAACAGTTCACACTTTTAGCAAGCATTACTCCCTGGATATCCAGGCTAGGAGTGATGCTCGGTTTGGCATAGCTGTGCTTCAGAGCCTATTTCCTAAGTAGGTTCTGTCCCTCCTCCATGGATGTACTGCTTGGTAGTCTGCTACTGTCAGAATACAGCAAGACTTCATGTTGTTTGAAGAAAAAATTAGTCACTTTAGTAATGTTGTTTCTTCTAATGGAGTCTTGCTGTATTCTGACCCCCCCCCCCGCCTGCCGCTCTCAGAACCTCTGTTTTGGGATGTGGGTGGGCAGTGGCAATGTTGGCACTCAGTATATGCCCACCTTGTTGTTTCACCCTTTGTTGGGTGAATTGGTGTTGTGTTTTTCATTTTTGGGTCTCTGACTTGAGTCTTTGTTTTAGGACCAAAAATGTGTTTTTATTTAGTAGTCAGTTGGCTAGTGTAGGTTTACAGCTTCCACACAGGGCCTTGGTGAGTTTGCTCATAAAGATCTGACTGTTTGAGTTCAAACAGCAACAGACAGAGTCTCAACCAAGCTCGAGCTCAGTGTTCCATGCCTGGCATGGAAAGTTAACTCTTTCATCTCCGGGGCAGTTCGAAGGTTGGGACTCACTGCTACTGTCAGAATACAGCAAGACTCCATTAGAAGAAACAATATTACTAAGGTGAGTAATTTTTTTTTCTGCCCCTTCTTCAGCTGGGCCAATGGCTTTGTGCACTGGATATGCAGGCTGCATATCTGCACATCCCCATTAGTCCTAGCAGTAACCTCGGTTTGCTTTCAGGAATCATTACCAATTCGGGCACTCCCTTTGGTCTTTCCTCGGCTCCCGAGTTTTACCAAATGCCTGGCGGTGGTAGCGGCCTACCTGCGTACCTTGGGAGTTCAGGTGTTTCCCTACCTGGATGATTGACTCCTGGCGGCCTCGTCCGGGAGGAACTCCTGCATTTCTCTCCCTCACCCAGCAGGTTTTCTTGTCTGGGTATCACCATCAACCATTCCAAGTCTCATCTGGACCCTTCCGAGACTCCAGTTCATCGGGGCAATCCTCAGTACGACAGCGTGCAAGGCCTTCCTGCCTTCGGACAGGGGAGCCTCCCTCCAGTCTCAGATTTCCCTACTTTCGGAACGCAGGAAGGTTCTGGCGAGGTCAGTGCTCCATCTTTTGGGGCTGATGGCGGCCGCCATCCTGACGGTTCCGAGCGCGCGACTCCACATGAGGATCTCTCAGTGGACTCTCCGCTCTCAGTGGGATCAACTTGTAGATGACCTAGATCATCTGGTGCTGATCTCCTCGCTGATGAAAAGAGACTTGCAATGGTGGATGGTTCAAGAGAACCTGTTCCGGGGGGGTCCCCTTCTTTCATCCCAGACTCTGACCACGGATGCATCAGGCGAAGGTTGGGGAGCCCATCTGGGTCCTCCACGAACCAGGGTTTATGGTCCAGATTGGAATTAGCGCTCCACATCAATGTGCTCGAGCTACGAGCAGTTCTGTATGCTCTTTAAGCCCTTCACTCATACATCCTTCGGTCACCTGGCTGTCCAGATGGACAACATGTGCGTGGTGTGTACATCAACAAGCAGGGAGGACTTGATTCTACGCTGTGCAGGGAAGCAGTGAGGGTTTGGGAATGGACACGCTTCACAACCTTCACCTCACGGCGATCCATGTTTCAAGTCGACAGTATCCTGGTAGACAAGCTAAGTTGTTCCTCGGCTCTGCCACACGTGGGAACTGGACCAGAAGGTTCTAAGCGGCATCTTCCAGCTTTGGGGACTCCTCAGGTAGCCCTGTTGCCTCTCTCCAAAGCATAAAACTTCCCACCTTTTGCTCGCTCACTCCGGAGCGATGCGCTCTGGGCGATGCTCGGTCTCTAAGCTGGAAGGACAGTTTCGTCTGCTTTTCCCCAATTCCTCTGGTCCCTCGTGTGCTGCAGAAACTTGCATTGGAAGGGCGAGAATGATTCTGATCGCTCCTTTCTGGCCTAACAAATCTGGTTCTCTCTTCTACAACAATACTCAGAGGTTTCTCCTCTTCCTTTATCTCGAGGATTGCTGACCCAGGATCAGGGGACCCTGGTTCATCTGGGACTCAAGTCCCTTCAACTTCATGCATGGCTCCTGCAGACCTAGCCCAATCTCGTTTTGGCGTCTCTTCTAAGGTGGCCAAGATTCTGGTGGAGGCTAGAAAACCCTCCACTAGGTCCACTTACGCCATGAAATGGAAGAGATTTTCCATTTGGGCGGCCTCCAGGAACGATGGAGCCTTTTCTTGTCCTATGGCGTTCTCTTAGATTATTTCGTCACGTCTTGACCTGGGTCTCAGTCATTCCTCTTTGAAGGTTCACATGGCTGCTATTTCAGCTTACCATGTTCCTTTACGCTGATAAAGCCTTTGCCCAATTAGAGGTATCCAAGACTTTTCTCAGAGGTCCTTCATCTCAGGCCCCTGTCGGACTCCTGCTCCCCTTGGGATTTGAACTTTGTTCTCGAAAACTTACCCTTTCTCCCTTGAGCCTACGGCTTCCATGAACTGAAGTTCCTTTCATGGAAGATGCTCTTCTTGGTGGCCCATTGCTTCTGTCGAAGAATTTCCGAGCTCTAGGCCCTTATGTGTAAAGTCCCTATCTGATTTTCACAAGAGCAGTAGCTCTTCGCGAATCTAAGTTTCTTCGAAAGTGGTAGCAGAGTCTACCTTAAATCAGTCTATTGAGTTACCTGCCTTCTTCACGCAGTACTCCAGCCAAGGAGAATATTTGCTCCATACCATGGATGTTCACAGGATTCTGAGATACTACACCGATAGGACAAAGGATCTCAGAAAGACTGATCAGCTGTTCGTCTCTTTTGCTCACAAAAGAGAAGGCAATGCTGTTTCCAAGCAATGCCTGTCAAAATGGTTGGCTCATTGCATAACTTTCTGTTATGACAAGTACAACAAGACCCTTCGGGTCAAGTCAGAGGTCACTCCACTCGTGGAGTAGCAGCCTCTGCTGCTTGTTTCAAGAATATGTCTGCGGCGGACATCTGTGCTGCCGCCACTTGGACTTCCGTCCATACGTTTACGAAACATTAGAGTTTGGACATTGCCTCTCGCCGTAGAGCAGGCTTCGGCTTAGCGGTCTTGCAAGGCCTCCTATCTTGAGGTCTGCAAGGTCTTTAGCTACTTCATGGAGTAGTTCCTCCTCCCGGTGCCTTTCATTTGTTCCAGACTGCTTGGGATTCTATGCTATATGTAATTACCTACTGCAAGAGCCCTCTCTAAGTAAGATAGTACAGTTACGTAAGAACTTACTGTAACAGTAGATCTTCGAGAAAGGCTCTTGCAGTAGGTAATACCTTCCCGCCCTCCATCCCCTTAGGCTTTTTCAGCTTCTTTTCCATTGAGGGAAATATCTGCTTCTCTCTCGTCCGGGCCTTGCGGGCCTGTGGTGGGAAAGAACTGGAAGGCGGGTGTCTGGGACCGCCCCTTTATACCGACGTCGTCTGACGCCGACCACCTGACGTGGGGGCGGTCCCTCGCCAGGGACTGCTAGCTAGAAATTTTTTCGTGGGGTCCTGCCGATGTCAGTCCTATATATAAGTTCTTACGTAACTGTACTTTCTCGGAGTGGTATATGTTGTTCATCCACACGAACCCACCCAACCTCCTCGTCGACACTCAACCTAGCTTTCAGCGGGCAAGGTCTGAGTGTCTGGGGCAGACTGAGGTATATACCACCGGGTCAGTGGGAGGAGCCTGCTAAAGACCTTCCGGCAATATCCTTGAAGGAAGGACATGCCAAATGTCAGAATCGCGCTTATGAGGTCAGGCCTCTGCTCCCCACAGTGCCAAACCTCAAGGCGCAGTAGTGTGAACTGGAGACAAACCAGGTAACCCTCTTTGTTTGTTTTGTGTCTGAATCACCTACTAGCCTCGAGTCCTGAGGGTTAAATGTGAACCTGCGTCCCTAGCACACCCAGTTAACAGGCCCAGATATGTATTCTCTTCGGGGAAATCAGTACAGTCCTTCACCCAGTCGCACCCAGCCAGATTCCCAAGTGTACCCTTATGACTCAGTATGAGACCTAGTTATATTCTTACCTTTAGCAAGATAGTAATGCACCCTTTTCTTGAGCACTTAACAGATGTCAGAATTATTAACACTTTTCCAGCATTTACATGCAAAAAGAAAACAGAAGGCACAGGCAGAATTTCAAGGAAAATAGTGTTTACTAAAAATTCAAAGTAGATAAAATACAAAATACAGAACATATGACAAGTACTTAGAACTAAATTAAAAATTTCAGAACAGAAAAGGTCTGAATACTTCAAGTTCTCATCTAGCTAATTTTAACAGGTACCCATTTCTGAGTCCAGAGACCAAGTGTGCCTCACTCCTCTTATAATCCAGAGATAAAAAGTCCCTTCCCCTTCAGATGACAATTTGAAAGTCCATTTCTCCACCTCCTTGTGAGTTCACAGCACCCATGAGGTCACTGTCAGTCCTGTGACCACTGTGTAATCTGAGTATGGATATCAAAAAAGGATATTCTTTTACTGCTGGCTGGAAATTGGTAGTTGCCAATAAAAAAAAAATAAAAAATGACAGTCTCTTTGCAAGCAGATTCCTTTGATGGCTCATAAACCCACATCATGCCACCAGTACCCTTCTAGGTGTGAAAACCAACCGAGATCAGCAAATGTCCTCTTTCCTTCAAGGGTCATAAAATGCATACCTTGTCCCCAGCAGATCAAAGTAGGAATATTTCGATGTATTAAGACCTGGCATTTGGAAGGAAGTCTTTAATTAGTGTTCCACTGGGCCAGTTTTCACAGCCAGCTGACTGATCACACTGACATCTTTGATGTCAAAAAGGTCACTTATTGTAAGTGCTAGACTTTTTAGTTTCTAAGCAAACATTCACATACACATTTATTTACAATACAAATATTGTAAAATAATGTCACGTAGATGGGCAGAGTGCCACACCAACACCTGCCTAAATATTGAGGACACCGTCTGTTCCAGGAGTTGCCAGTCTTCCAGTGGGAAGCCATCCCCCCTCCCAACCCGGGGCCTTTCCCAACTTCAGTAAGTGGAGGGTATTGGCTACTTGGGGATTTGGAGGAGGTGTACAGAGACTTGTGAACCAGCCCCTGCACATTGGCTATTCTCATGATGTGTCTGCCTGCCTGCTGCTTTTTGAGGCAGTGTGCTATCACCTTCCACTTCTCCCATTCTCCCAGTATTTATGCTTGAGGTACAGAATGGAGACCTCTACCTTCATGGCCAGCAGCTCATTAACTGCCAGTCTCAGCAGTCCCTTCCCAGCTTGTGACTGGAGAAAAGGGTAGTGCAGGGTTCTGAAGTGAGCTTCAGCCTCACCCAGTTTTCTAACTCCGAGAGGCATCATTCATTAGCTAATTCTACTTTCTGTGGAGAAGGTTATTGAGGAGAGGATTTTTGTAAGCATTGCCTTTTTATGTTTGTTTGCAATGTGCAAGAAAACATCATCATCTGAGATTTTGGATGCAGTGGCATACAGTTGAAAAGAAAGCTCTGCTTCAGTAGTGGAGAGCTCCTCCCCACTGCACGTAAGCACTGCATTTTGTGTGCTTGTGTGCGCTTCCCCAATGCACTGTCGAGAGGGGTGCCAAGTCGCCGTTGGCTCCAGCGTCTCAAGCCCCCAAAAAAGAAGTTTCCAGGTGCCACACTGGGAGCCCACCCCAGCGTGGCAGAAACTGTCCATGGCCGGCCAGGTGCCTAATCCCTGTCGGCTCCAGCCCCAGCAGCCTTCCGATGCCACGCTGGGGCAAGCGTCCTCGTCGGTAGTCCTTTAAAAAAAAAAAAAAGGCTCGAAGAAAACAATGGTCCTCGCAGTCTCGTTGGCCCTCTCCCCCACCCATGCCCACCCACCATGCCCTCCCTCCCCACCCCATACTTACCCTCCGGACTCGCACCAGCGATCTTCAGTGGACTGGGAACACCTCTGCACTCTTCAAAGCCGACCACGAACTGAGGAAGTGCTGTAACTGTATAATATACTGGATAGGGTTTTTCTACTTTGATGCATATCTCAGGCATTTTTTGAATGTTTGCACCAAATTTTCAACATGGGGTTTTGTGACCCCTCCTCATAAGTTCTGTCACTGTCATGGTGTATATGGCCGAAGGGTGATTTGTGATCACTCGTGGAATCATCTTCGGGACGATTAGCAGCGACAGTGCAGAGTGTTCGTGGTGGGCTCTCAAAAAGCCTATGTTAAGGTCCAGTGGCACCCAAAAAATGACTTTAAGAGCGTAGTGCTAGTAGTTCCCACGCACGTCCGTAAGTTCGCGAATTTTTAATATTCGCACTTCGGATTTTCAACATTACCATTTTAACACATCTTATGAGCAGTACAGCTATCATTTTTCACATCTCGTCCAAATTGTGTTTCCGCGCATGTAGCGCACAGTGGCGCAGTCGGTGTGAGAAATCAATGTATGGGACACATTAAGAAAATCGCAGTGACAGTGTTCATGAGCAGAGGTCTTAAAATGGCTATGTTGAAAATTTGGTGAAAAAATTCCTTAAAATGACTGTTTTAGGAGCACACGTTGTGCAGTTCCTACGCACGCTGGCAGGTTTGCGACTTTGTAATATTTTCATGCCAGATTTTCAACATTGCCATTTTACCATACTTCCTTATTAGCAGTACAGCTGCCATTTTTCACATCTTGCCCAAAATGTGTTTCCGCATGTGCAGCGCACAATGGTGCAGTCGGTGTGCGAAAACAATGTGTGGGACAGATTAAGAAAATCACAGTGACACTGGTCATGAGCAGAGGTCTTAAAATGGCTATGTTGAATATTTGGTGACAAAGTCCATGAAATGACTGTTACGAGTGAGCATTGCGCAGTTTCCATGCACCTACGTAAGCTCATGAATTTGTAATATTTTCAGTCCAGATTTTCACCAGTGACATTTTTCCACACTTCTTTATGAACAGTACAGATGTCATTTTTCACAGCAGGGCCGAAGTGTGTTTTCACACTTTCAGTACAGAAATGCGTGGTCGCTGTGAGAAATCATTGTTTGGGACAGATAAAGAAAATCAGAATGCCACTGTTCATGACCGGAGGTCCCAAAATGCCTGTTAACAATCTGCTGCTGCTGCTGCAAAAAAAAAAAAAAAAAAAAACTAGTTACATTACGGTGTGCGCGTTGCTCAGTTTCTGCGCATGCTCGTGACTTCACCAGTTTGTTTACTATTTTCACAGCAGATTTTCAACATTGCAATTTTTTTACACCTCTCCATGCACCGCTGTCATTTTTCGCATCCTGTTTGGAATGTGTTTTTGCACTTGTGGTACCAAATGCTGTAGTCGCTGTGCAAAAGCAGCTTTCGGGTAACAAACTGATATTGCCACTGTTCATGAGGTGGGGGGGTCACAAAAAAAAATGCTGAAAATTTGGAGTGAAAATACCAACGAATGCCTGAGGTGTTAGGGTTTCCGACCATAACACCCCACCCTGTACAGAATGACAGGCATCAGGGCTGTGATTTGGGATTGTTGCCTATAATGCTCATACCATTCCACCCCCACCCACACCCTCATCCAGAGAGAGGCATCGAGGTGTGCCTTGGACTCTTTGGCCCCAAAGTTCACCCCATTCTCCTATACTGCATCCACCTCGTTGTATATCCTGATGGAATGGGGTGTGCATAAGGGCCAAAGACCCCAAGGCACACCGTGACATCTGTCAGTGTCTGCAGGGTAGGGTGTGGTGAAATGGCGTGGCCGTTATGCCTGACAACCCAAAGGCACACCCCAATGCCTGTCACTATGTGCAGGATGGTGACGGGCTTGGCTTCAGTTTAATACTTCACTGCCATTTCTAGTATGCAGCTCTGTAACTCCTACACTACCAATGCCAGCAAGCAAACATTCAGCATTGACAAATGCTTGTTTATTTAGCTTAAAGGTTTCAGTGGTTGTGTTTTTGGAATTTAGCTTAAAGGTTTCTGTGGCCGTGTTTCTGGAATTTGGCTTAAAGTTTTCTGTGTCTGTTTTTAGAATTTATCTTAAAGGTTTCTGTGTGTGGAGGGATTAAACAGGACATGCACAGACTTGCCCACCCACAAAGCCTGTAAATTCTGACAGAGCCATCAAACTGCAGGAGAAAGGATTAGTTAATTCTACTTGCTGTGGAGAGAGTTAGTGTGGAAAGGATTTTTGTAAGTGTTGCTGTTTTTTTTTTTTAATTTAACTTAAAAGTTACTGTGGCTATGTTTTTGGAATTTAGTGTATAGGTTTCTGTGGCTGTGTTTTTGGAATTTAGCTTACAGATTTCTGTCACTGTGTCTTTTGAATTTAGCCTAAACGTTTCTGGGGCTGTATTTTTTTGAATGTAGCTCAACGAGGGGCACAATGGCCTCACTTAAAGCCGGGGGGGGGCCTAAAGAGGACTGGGACAAACATCTTATTTCTGGTCTGTAAGTGTTTTGAGACTTGGGAACACTATTGGTGGGTTTGTAGTTGTGTTCATAACAACTGTAGTCACTATAGAGACTATATTCACTGTCATGTATTGGTAGTGTGAACCCTTGGTAGGACTGTGAGGTGCAATGGTTATGGGGCAGCAGTGTGGATGAACATACTGTGGAGGCTGAGAGGGTGTCCAGTATGCCACAGTCTAAAGAGGGTCGAGGAAAAAGGTTCAGTGGCTTGGCAGGGAGCTGAGGAGGTTGGGTGGTGGGTTGCATTGGTAGAAGGGCTGACATTAAAAGTATCATGGGGTACTGCAGAGAAGGAACTATGGGTCAGGGAGGAAAACTGAACAGGAAGCCAGCTGATGAAGGGTGGACTCTAGTAGGGCCTAGCAAAGGAGCAGCAGGAAGGAGAAGAACACATAGTAATGCAAAGAGGATGGGGAACATGTTTACTGTACTAGTGACACATGGTGAAGGGACACAGGAGGAGACTGCATAAGGGATAGTGCTCAAGAAGAAGAGGAGGAGGGAGTGAGGGGCATTACTAGTGGAGGATTGAGCACGGCATGTCAGGGCGAGGGATAATACTCGGAGGTGAGGAGGAGAGGAGATTGGCAGTTAAACAAGAGGATGAGGAGGGTCTCAATTGAGAGGGGCAGGGGAAGACACTTGGACAAATGGTAAAAAGCACCATCTTGAGTGGCCCGGGAATGAGAATCTGGGTGGGGTGGCAACGGGCAGAAGGAAGAGGAGGGGTGTACTGGTGTTTGGGGACTCTATACTCAAAGGCGATCAGATGGGGCAACATGGGGAAAAGGCACAGTTGGAGATGGGTGGAATCCATACCATGAACAATGGCAGACAAGGTAGGACAGGCAATCCTAAGGTGTGCAAGGAGGGGTAGGAGGAAACCGCACATGGTGGTACATGGGGGACAAACCACCTAGAGGAGGAAATGGTGGAGATAGCAAGGGAGAGGTTCGAGGAAGTGGGAAGGTTGTGTGAGGAGACTGGGGAGTTTGTGGCCTTCTCAGAGGTGCTCCTTCTGATACTGTGGCTAAATAAAGAGGAGGGTGGGTGGGCAGAGAGGGACAGTGAAAAAGCATGGATACTGAATGAATACTTCTGGTCAGTATTCACAGAAGAAGAGCAGGAGGTACCTAACCCAGTCAATAGCAACACGCTAGATTTGGGGGTGATATCAATCCTTCCATGAAGAAAGGGTTCTGAAAATGGCTGAAACTGAAAGTGGTCAGAACAATGGGGCCCGATGGGATTCACCCCAGAGTTCTAAAAGAACTAACAACACTGATTACCCTTTTTAATAAATCATGGAAGGATGGTGTGGTACCCGAGGACTGGAGGAGGCTGGATGTCTTTCCCTTTCACAAAAGTGGGAACAAGACAGAGGCAGGAAACTACAAACCTGTTAGTTTGACCTCAGTGGTAGGGAAAATGATGGAATCACTTCCAAAGGAAAGAATTGTTGAATACCTAGAGGCCAGTGGGGCACAGGACCCAAGGCAGCATGGATTCACAGTGGAAAGGTCATGTTAGACAAATCTAATCAATTTCTTTGACTGGTTGATCAAAGTAGTAGACCGGGGAGGGGCTGTGGACATGGCCTACCTAGACTTGAGCAAGTTATTTGACACAAAAGATTAATAAACAAATTAGCCAGCCTGGGAGTGAGTCCCAGGGTGGCAGCCAATTAAAACATTGGCTGGACAACAGGATGCAGATGGTAATGTTAAACAGAGTCCACAGTGAAGAAGTGGGTTACTAGTGCAGTACCGAGGTTCAGTACTGGATCCAGTCTTTTAATGTCTTTATAAGTGATATTGCAGGGGTACTGGAAGGAAAAGCATGTCTCTTTGCAGACAATACAAAGATCTACAACAGGGTTGATGCACAAGGTGGGGTGGAAAGAATGAGAAAGGACTTGGCAAGGTTGGAGGAATGGTCAAATGTATGGCAGCTTAGATTCAGTACAAAGAAGTGCAAAGTAATGCACCTGGGAAACAAAAACCCAGGGGAAGAGTATACAATGGGGAGTTGAAATACTGACAACAACAAAAATGGAAAGGGACCTGGGGGTAGTTACATCAGATGACCCAAAGGTGGCAAGCAATGTGAGAAGGCAGTAAGGAGGGCTGGAGGGATACTGGGATGCATAGGGAGAGGCATCACCCGTAAGAAACACAGAGATGTTATCCCTCTGTACAGACAGTTGGTGAGAACCCATCTGGAGTACTACATCCAGTTCTGGAGACCCCATCTTCGCAAAGACATAGACAGGATGGAAGCTGTCTAGAGGAGGGCAACCAAAATGGTGCAGGGTCTGCACCAGAAGACACATGAGGAGAGACTAAAGGAGCTAAATATGTATACCCTCAAGGAAATGAGGGAGAGGGGAGACATAATAGAAACTTTCAAGTAACTCAAGGGAATCAACAAAGTCCAAGAGGGTTAGATCTTTCAAAAAAAGAGATGTGTAAGAACAAGGCTGCAAAATTTGAAGATAGGAGGAGGACAGGTCAGAGGTAATGTGAGGAAGTATTTTTTTCATGGAGAGGGTTGTGGACGTATGGAACAGCCTTCCTGAGAAGGTCGTGGAGTCAAAAACAGTGGGGGAATTCAAGAACGCATGGGACAGGCGTATGGCAATTCTAGTGGTGGGTAGGAGGAAGTAGGCTGTTGGTTAAGTAGGCTCTGCAGCTTATCCATTCGGTAGGAAAATGGACAGACTAGGTAGGCCAAGCAGTCCTTACCTGCCATCAAATTCTTTGTTTCTGTTTCTCAGTACCCTGCACAAGCACAGTGAGAAAGAAGAGGATTGGTGAGTTGGAACGCATGGTTCGTAGAAAGGTGTCGAATTAAGGGGTATAGGGTTGTGGGCTGGGCGGTACCTGGGATGATAGTCACAGTCTGTTTTCAAGGATAGGCTGCAGCTGGGCAAGGAGTGGAAGGAGGCATTAAAGCAAAGACCGGGAGGTATATATTGCACAAAGGTGGGTTTAAACCTAGTTTTTGAGGGGGGTGCAAATGGGCAGCAGGTAGGCAGGATCTGATAGAGCGGAGTCGCAGGCTAGCAGGGAAGGATTCAGGTGGCTGAAGGGAGGGAGAGAAGGGTTTAGATGGAGTGCAGTGAAGGGACGGGGCGGGATGGAGGGTGGTCTCGCTGAACACCAGAAGCTTAGACAACAAATCAGCTGAGCTACAGGCACTCTCGGCAGTGTGGAGGGTAGATATTGCGGCTGTCATGGAAACGTGGACAACCTAGCACCGAGACTGGATCTGGAAATCCCGGGGTACAAATTATACAGGAAGGACCATGAGGCAGGGAGTAGACATGGGGTGGCAGTCTGTGTGATGAATGGGACCAAATGCTCAAGGGACAAGGGGGGGAGGAAAGTAGAACAGATGCAGTCTGGCTGCAGCTCCCACAAACATCGATCTTGCCAGCAGGACCCAGGCATATTGTCTATGTGTGTGTGCTCGAGTGTGCAGCACCTCAGCCGAGTAGACTGCTGCTGCCCTCCCATTAACTCTACTCTTCTCAGCTGCCCTTTATGAACTTTTCCTTGAATTTTCCCACCTCTTTTGAAACAGCCCACAATGTGCACCGATCACGAGTTGCTCAGGCAGTGCATTCCACCCTTACCACTCTTTAAGGAAGTAGTGCCTTCTCCTTACCCTCCTGAATCTGCCCCTCCCCCATCTCAGGGAGTGCCCCCTGGTATCTCTTCCATTCTGGAGAGTGAACCCACACTGGAAGCCTACTCTGCTTATCCCCTTTAGGTACTTGAAGGTCTTGATCATGCCCCTCTCTCTTCTATCCTCCAGGTTATACATGTTGAGCTCTTTTAGTCTTTCCTTGTAAGTTTTATCCCCCAACCCCGGGATCATCTTTGTTGCTGTTTGCTGCACTGCCTCCAGTAGTTTTGTATCACTTTCCAAATATGGGTGCCAGAACAGCATGCAGTACTCTCGAGTGCGGCCTCACCAGGGACCTGCACAGGGGCAATATGACTTCGTTATATTTGGATGTAATCCTCCTTACTATGCACCTTAGCATCCTGTTCGCCTTAGCCACTACCTTCCTACACTTGGCCGAGTGGTTTAATTCCCTGGTCACTAGCACCCCAGATCCTTTTCCCGTCGGATGTGGACAGTTTGTTACTATCCATCCAGTAGCTGTATCCTGAGTTTTTGGCTCTGAAATGCATCACCTTGTACTTCTTGGCCTTGAACGCAAGCTGCCAGGTGTACAACCCTTCCTTGAGTCTTGCTGAGTTCTGCTGCAGTAATTTGCCACCCTCCTTCCCATCCACCTCAGCACGGGTCTTGTCATCGGTGAAGAGGCTGATCTTATTCTTGATCCCAACCGCTATGTCTGCAATGAAAATGTTAAACAGGACTGGTCCCAGTACTGATCCCTGTGGGACACCACTTGTGACTGCCCTAGGCTCCGATGCTTCTCCCCCAACTACCCTCTGTTGCCTGTCTCTCAGCCAGTTTTCTACCCATCGGGCTAGCTTTCACCCTATACCAAGACTCCTGAACTTGCAGGTCAACTTTCTGTGTGGCACTGAATCAAAGGTCTTGTTGAAATCCAGAGAGAATACATGGCCCTCGTCCAGTGCCCTCATGACCCAGTCAAAAAAATCAACCAAGTTTGTCTGACAGGATTTGCCAGCAGTGAACTCTTGCTGTCTGTTGTCTTGCAGATCATTATCCACAAGAAACGTCACCAGCCTTTCTCTGAGTATAGATTCCATCAGTTTCCCCACAATTGCGGTGAGGCTCACCAGTCTGAAGTTTCCTGGTTCGTCCTTGGGCCTACTTTTGTGGAGAGGTACCACGTGTGCCTCCCTTCAATCTCTGGGCAGACTTCTCATATTTAGCGAGGTGTTGATCCTAGACTCAAGGGGTAGCGAACTGAGATTTGGGGTGGTATAAATGCCACCATCCCAGTCTGAGCTTGACAGGAAATTAGCGTGACAAATCAGAAAGGTATGTAGAAAAGGGAAGGTGGTCATCAGCTTGCCAGGGGTTGACTGGAGCATTCTGGTCACCTCCAGTGCCAGAAAGCAAATGCTCCTGGATGCGATCAGGAGGGTCTCCTGATGCACTTGGTCAGTGGACCTACTAGGCTAAAGAACAGTTTAGATCTAGTATTGTTGAATGGGGACGCAGTAAGGGAGATGAGGGTGGAGGACCCCCTGGCCGACAGCGATCACCAAATGGTGTGGTTCAGTATCACGATGTATAAGGAGCCGGAGAACTCAGTAACCTAGCTGGTAAACATTAGGGGGGTGGACTTTGGGAGGATGCGGGAAATACTGAAAAGGAAGCTGAAGGGAATAAGGCAGGAGACTAACATGGAACAGAAATGGGATATTATTAAATGGGGGATTACAGAAGCAACAGAAGCCTGCACAAAGACACAAAGTATGAGGAGAAGAGCAAGGAAGCCATGCTGGTTGAACACTGAGGCAGTGGAAGTGGTGAGGGGAAAACGAGAGGTGCACCAAAGGTATAGGAGGATGGGGAAGGAAGGGGACAGGCAGGAGTATGCGGGGGGGGCAGTATAGCGCAGTGGTTTAAGGCTCAGAGCTGCAAATCTGGAGATCTAGGTTTGAATCACACAGCCCCTACTTGCATACTGTGTGACCCTTAGCAAGTCACTTAACTTCCCTGTACTCACAGGTTGTACCAGTAAACAAGGTTTCAGCTTAATGTGTCTCACCTGGTTAAACAATTGGGGGGAAAAAAGATGGTTCAGTGAGATGACCAGAAAAGTGAGAGGAGCCAAGGCCCAGAGGGAGCTGAAATTAGTGCAGGGGATTGGGGGAGGGGGACTTTTTCAGATACATAAGGGAGAAAAGGAAGTGCAAGGAGACAATACTGAGGATAAAAAGGGCGGGAGTGGACAGAAAAAGGGAGGAACATACAGAAGCACTGAATGAATACTTTTGCTCAGTGTTGACAGAAGAAAGGAGAACTGCTACCCCATAGGCTGGGAGGTGGGGACAGGGGAGAGGAGGTGACAGATGGAAAGATTGAGGGAGGTAGAGTCCGAGGGACTGAGGGCAGACAAGGCACCAGGGCTGGATAGTATCCACCCCAGGGTGCTGATGGAGTTGGCGGAGGTGTTGGCGGTGCCGCAGGCAGGTCTGTACAGCACCTCACTGGAATCTGGATGATACCACTGGACTGGAGGATGACACATGTAGTGCCGTTACACAAGACAGGGCCAAGGGACGAACCAGGTAATAATCATTAGGTAAGTCTCACCTCTGTAGTGTGCAAACTCATGGAAATTATACTAAAGGAAAGACAGGTGTCGTACCTGGAGGGCAGGGGCCTCCAGGATGTGAGGCAGCATGTGTTCATTTTGGCAAAGTTCTGTCAAACCAACCTGATACAATATTAGGACTGGGTGTCAGGTGTGCTGGATATGGGTGATGCAATGGATGTTCTTTACTTGGTCTTCAGCAAGGCCTTCAATTTGGTGCCGCTTGGTTGGAAGCTAACTGGTGTAGGGGTAGGGGCGAAAATGGCAAACTGGGTTACAAGCTGGCTGAGTGGGAAGGCAGCTCTCTGCTCCAGAGCCAGTGATGAGCGGGGTGCCACAGGACTCTGTTCTGGGACAAGTATTATTTGGGCTCTTCATATAGACCTTGTGCAAAGGGTGGTGAACAAGTTAAGTTTGTACGCGGACAACACCAAAATGGAAGCAGTGGTGGATGAATAGGAGGGATGGAAGCAGCTGTAGGGAGACTTAAGCAAGCTAGAGGAGTGGTCAGAGAGGTGGCTGCTGTGGTTCAGTGCAAAGAAGTGTAAGGTTATGCACTTCAAGGTGAAGAACCCAAGGAGATAATACTGGCTGGAGTGCATTAAGCTGGGGATCACTGAGGAGGAGAAGGACCTAGGGGTAATGGTAACCAGGACCATGAACAGTACTGCCCAGTGCAGGAGAGTGGCTGAAAAAGCGAACAAAAGGGTGGGATGCATAACGAGGGACTTTTCATCCAGGTGAAGAGAGGTGATCTTGTCCCTGTACAGATCGCTGATAAGGCTGCACTTGGAGTATTGTATGCAGTTTGTGAGGCCATACCTGAAGCATATCAGGTTACTGGAGAGGGTGCAGAGGAGGGCAACAGAGATGATATGTGGAATGGAGGGGACAGACTATGAAAGCAGGCTGGGGGACCTGAATATGTACACCCTGGAGAATAGAAGGGATAGGAGAAACATGATAGAGACATTCAAGTATCTAAGGGGCATCAATGAGGATGGGGCAGACGGGGTCTTTAAGCTAAGGAGAGGGAGGGTCACCAGGGCGCACAGGCTAAGAATGGAGGGTGGGAGATGTAGGAGGGAAATGAGGAGACACTGTTTCATGGAGAGGGTGGTAGCAAAATAGAATGCACTACCAGAATGGGTGGTGTCATGTACATCTGTGAACAGGTTTAAAAGGGCATGGGACAGGATGAAGAAATTACTTACCACAGTAATCTTGTTTCTTCCCAGTGATGCTCAGATATTCATAACTTTATGCAGTAAGCCTGGAGTGTTAGATTGCTCGGTGAGATGGAACACATGCAGATGAATAGAATTCTTTGTCCATGAGCATCTTTCAAGTACTGCCTCTATCAGCTGTAGTGTTCTAACCTCTTCAGATTTGTATGAAGCATGGAAGTCAGGCATTAGGAAATTATTCTAATTATGAGCAATTATAAATTTGGGGTTGCCCCTAATTAAGGTATAGAATTAACATAAACTTCCAAAGGGAGAAACAATAATAATAAAATTTATCAAACAGCATCAGAGAAAATTCTAAGGAGAAAACACATGAAAAACTTTGTTTTAAAAATAATTAAGCACAGAGAATATGCAGTAAAACAGAATATGGCTTGGTGGCACCAGCATGGAGTGCAGAGGCTGAAGTTCTGGAAGGAGGCAGGGAGGAAGTTAAGAATATCTGAGCATCACTGGGAAGAAAGCGAGATTACTACTGTAATGGCCCCTGCCCTCCCCTTTGTTTAACTAACAGGGCTACTCCTCTCACCACATGGTGCCAAAGAGAGAGGATAGGGGTTTACATAAGTTTACAGTACATTTCCCTCTGAGCGGTCATACACAGACAGGCATACCAAGTGTGGCAACTACCTAGCTCACACCTGGTGGACCATTTTCCATAGGCCATCAACCTAGGTCCCTGGGAGAAAACATTTGCTCACAGTTATGTTAGGTTTGTACTTCCGGTCAGGGGCACCCAAGTAAATCCAGACACAGTGGAAGGAATAACAGTACCTTCCAGACTAGGTTGGGATTCTAGAGCGTGGCTTTTATTCACATACACAGAGAATAATCACAAAGTGAAGATGGACCCACACAGGGCTTTTCCTATTGGTAATGCAGATTAGTGAGGTACAGAGAACACACGTAGCGAACCCTCAGGTTCTGAATTATGAGGTTGGCACACACGGCCAGTACTAGGAGACTTTCCCATATTTCATGAGGTATTGCTGGTGGCACCTTCAGCCCCAAAAGAGCACATGCAGGCTCACAGAGAATCCAACCCACATCTGGGTAAACTGTTTTCTTCAGGCACTGGCTAAATGCAGTAAAAGAAAACACAGATGCTCAAACTGAACCCGGAGAGGTAAACTGGTTACTCCAGATGGGGGGGGGGGTTTCCACCTTTTGCTTCCAAGTTTAAACTCTGCCATTCATCTGATTAATAACACCCTCACAGAAAACTTGTAGATACTATCTTGAAATGTCTTTCACACTTAACATACTGCATTACACACCTCTGAGGTATCAGAAAATTAAAAAGTTCTGGAATTGGCACTCTCTTCACTAGACCCCAACTTTAGCAGACACTTTTAAACAGAAAACCGTCTAGGTGACAAGGTCCCTTTGTAAGAGGCAGTTCACCAAAAGGAATGCAGATGCCCCAGGACTTTTCCACACAGAAGTCATAGGTACTCACAGAGCAGTTGAATCTTTCAGGCAGCTTCAACACAGTCCAGAACTGGACCCAGGGAATTGCCCCTGAATCCTGGAATCCACCCCCATCCCTCCTGGGATGAGGCACTGTGAAAACCATTTGGCTTGGTTTCCACCACTTCACCACTAGGCTGTACTGGCTCACACTAGGGTGGGAAACAAACAAAAATGCTACTGGTAGTTCCCTGACAGAGCTGAAGAGAGGAGCTGCACTACTTGCAACCTCCTCCCCTGACTCCATCTGCAGACTGACTACACTCTAACTGAACATTTGAATTCTGTCTCCCTGCGGCTGTTAGCTGTGTGGCTTATGCTGCTGCAACAGTTCCAAGATTACATCATCACTCCCGCTCAGCTGGGACTGGAAAGCAGAGTGTGACACTGTGAAATCCATTTAACTGGCATTTCATTAGCTGCCTCTCTCTGCCTACCACTGATGCTGATGGGATTCTAGTAACCCCTGGGAACAAGGGGGTTACACTAGAGTAAGTAATTTTTTCTACTAACCCCAGTAATGCTCAGGATATTCATAACTTTATGCAGACTACAAGCAGTACCGCTGGAGGTGGGCACAGAACTTACTTTGGAAATGGACTTTGCAGAGCTGCTGTACCAAACCTAGCATCACCTCTGGACAAAATATCCAGGTTGTAATGTTTTGTAAAGGTGTGTACTGTTTTCTGGGTAGCTGCTTTGCAAATATCCACTAAGGGAACCTCCCTGGCAGCTGCAAGACTAGCAGGTGTTCCTCTTGTAGAGTGCACCCTCAACCCAGTTGAGGGCTCCTTACCTGCTTTAGTGAAGCAGAATTGAATACACTGGACTATCCATCGAGAAATGGATCTTTTTGAGGCTGGTTTGCCCTTTTCTACATGTTCATATGTAAGGAATAGTTGATCTTACTTCGAGAGGGTTCCTTCAGTGGGTCATCACATGTAGGACTGGCGTCACCTGGCATCGGGCCGCACGGCAGACTTTTCTAGCAATACCTGACAGGGGACCACCTACCCGACGTCACATGACTGATGTCAGCGTGATTGTATATAGTGGGCAGTCCCCATGCCCGCCCTCCAGTTCTTTCCTTCCATTGCCTCATGCCAGTTGCATTGCAGACTTCCAGTAGCGATCGTTGAGAAAGTTCTTCCACATTGGGTTTTTCCCCTCGCAATTCTCTTTAATAATTCTTCAACAACCTTTGATGTCTTCTCCGAAGAAAAGGAGCTTAGCTTGTGGCATGCAGATCCCACACAAAGACTGTCACCAGAAGTGCGTTATCTGCCTAGGCCCAAACCATCCTCTTTCCTCCTGTCCTGAGTGCCAGTCATTCAACCAGGCCACTAAAAAACAGAGACAATAGGCATTGGAGGCCCACCTTCTTAAATCTCATCTGGCCTCCTTGGAGAAAAAGATGGAGCGCCTTAGGGATTAGTCCGAAAAATCTTCCCCTTCAAAAAAGCACAAGGAGAAAACTAGGGAGCAGGCTCGCTCCACGGACGACGCCAGGCCGTCCACAAGCAAGGCCCAGTTACTGCCGACGAAGACAGACGGTAAGTCGGACAAGACTCCAGTGGGTAAGTCGGCCTCCGGCTCCTTTGGTGACCGCGCCACTCCTGCTGGTAAGTTGGCCACCGTCTCCTCCGGAGACCGCGCGGCAACCACTGAGTCGACTCCCCCAGCTGGGGGCAGTCGCCCGGCCATGGTCGATAAGCCAGCCAGGGGCTCCTCCCTTGACTGCCCGACTTCGCCGCTAAGACGGCCATTTCCGCCACACTGCCGGGCCTGGTTCCCTTCGGGCCTAACGGTGCCTCACCTGATGTCCGTGGGACCAATGGGAGAAAGCCTTCTCCCTTCTACTACTGCGCCAGTGTCCTCGCACTCCTCCTTAGATCGTCCGGCGATAGTCTTGAGACCCCATCGAGCCTCTCAACATAGTGGGTACTTCTCCGCATTCCCTGCTGGAGTCCCGTATCAGAAGGCTCCTTCACGGCCATCTGGCCTTCTTGTGGAGAGCCTGTCCACCTTCGGTGGACGCCGGCACCTCCCGACGCCAGTGATCCCAATGACAGTCCCTCAGCCGGGACCGACCGACCAACAGGCCCTTGCCTCTGGCCCCGACGCTGGAGCTCCTTCTTCCAGTTCTGACACCGGCCCCTCCAACGCTGGACCCTCTTCCAGTGATGGATCGGGCTGCGCTGGTGCAGACATCGGTCCCTCCGATGTGGGCTGTCCCGACGCTTGACCCTCCTCCCATCTACACAACGGCAGGTCCGACATGTGTTTCCCCCAATGCCTGATCCGTCATCGGGAACCTATTCTAGACCCTGAACTGTCCCCCATTATCCCTTTGGGTATCCTGGGGATCTCTGGGGAGGGGGGTTCCATTCCTGATTGGAGCCATTTTGGGCAGTTCCACCATGGATACAACCTATATTCCCCTTACATGGGTTTCTAGGGGTATTTATACCCCTCTGGTCGCCCCTCCTCCCCCGACCTCAACCGGCCCCTTGCTCCTCCATCTCTGGTGGCACCAGATTTCAAAACCTTAATTCAGTCTTGGTGGCAGGGGCCAGGTCAGAGCTGGTTACTGATCTAGAAGCCAGACTCCATGATCGCCTTCCTAGATCCCTTCCCAAAGCAGTTCTGTTTCAACCGTCCGCATCTAGGAAGACTCAACAGGACGTTTCCTTGAGGATTTCTGTTATCGTCCTGTTGAGGAGGTGGAGGACAGTTCTGATGGGAGGGAGGACTCAAGGAGGAGGAACCTGTGGAAGACCCGAGGATATGAAGGAAGAACCTCCCCAAATCCCTCTGGAGGATCCTTCCTCTTCAGCCCTCTTGAGGACCTTAAGAGATCATTTCGACAGAGAGTCGGAGGCCAGGATCCTGTCGCCAAGACTCGTGGAACATCTTGATTTAGAGTCTCTGCCGCCTATTCAATTCCCCATGGATGGGTCCTCACCAAGACCTCACCACCACCGTCTGGCAGATGCCTCATCGATCCCATCTGTCCCCAAGAGGCGGACATGCTCTACCGGTGCCAAAGGATGCACCTTTTAAAGGCTCATCCTAAGGCAGAATGTAGTGATCTCGGCTGCTCATGACAGCTCCGCAGCTCCTAAGCACATGAGCAGGACACCTCTGGACAAAGAGTGAGGCTGATGGACCAGTTCGGAAGAAGGTCTTCTCAAGTCGGCCACGTGGCGCCCTTCGCTTCCTTAGCTACGTGGCCCACATGGTATCTCACTAAAAACAGACTATGGCCAGGTTGGAGGTGGGGGTCCAGTCTGTGGATCCATTGCCCCTTAAGGAGGAACTTGCCAAGGATCTCTGTCTCTCCAAGATCTCCTGTAGTCATGCTCTTTGAGCCACCTACGACTCCATCAATTCAGTGGCCCGTACCTCGGCAACTGCCGTTGACCTTAGGCGGCATTCCTGGCTTCGTCTCTCTGGGCTTGCTAACGAAGTCCGGTTGGCGATTCAGGACGGCCCCTTCAGGGGCTCAGTCCTTTATGGAGGTGATACCAAGGACATCATAACGGATTTACAGGACAGAGGTGTGGCCCTTAAATCCGTTAGGTCCATGTGCCGATCGGGCACTCAACAACAGCAGCAGTCCTTTTGGAAAAAGACCGGGAGGCAGCGGGAGAACACTCGGTGACGCCAAGATAACCGTGGGCCATCAGTAACCCCCAAAGAATCAGCGGCGTTGGGGGAACTCTACCGAGCATCCGCCACTTCTTGGCTCTCCGGCCCCACTGCACCTCAGTCTCGCGATAGAGGTATGCCCGCCACACACAGGAGTGGAGGTGATCACTTTGACAGTGGGTCCTGCAACTGTGTCCATCGGACACCGAGTTTCTGGATGCTCCTTAGCGGTCTTCTTATTCCCGGGACCAGGCCCTCGTCGTTCGCGAGGAGGTCAATGCGCTCTTGCTCAAAGAAGCAATCAAGCCAGTCCCCTTCGGGCGAAGGGGAAAAGGGTTTTACTCCTTATTTCTTCATGGTTCCAAAAAAGACCAGGGACTTCAGACCCATTCTCGACTTGCGTCAACTCAGTCAGTATGTAGAGTACAAGAAGTTCTGCATGCTGACGCTCCAGGGCCTTCTTCCTCTCTGGTTGGAGAATCATTGGCTTTGTGCCTTGGACATGCAGGATACCTACTTGCACATTCCTCTCTTCCCCAGCCACTGCCGTTTCCTGTATTTTTGTTTCCAAGGAGAGCATTTCCAGTTCGGGCGCTCCCTTTGGTCTGTGTTCAGCACCTCAGGTTTTTACCAAGTGCCTGGCGGTGGTGGTGGCGTTTCTACGCTGCAGGGGTTTTGCGGTGTTCCCTTACCTGGACGACTGGCTGATCTCAGCTCCATCCAGGAATCTTTTATTGGAAACTCTGTCTTTCACACTGGACCTCTTCAACCGACAGGGGATAACGGTCAGCATCCCCAAGTCGTCTCTAGTACTGTCCCAGAGACTGCAGTTCATTGGGGCAGTTCTGGATACAGCCCAGTACAGAGCCTTCCTTCCTTCCTCTAGACAGGGTGGAGACCTTAATCAGCCAGGCTCGCAAAGTAGCCTCTCTCAGGACCATTCCTACCTGAGAGCTTCTTCGTCTTTTGGGACTGATGGCAGCTTCCATCACGACCATTCCCCTAGCAAGGCTCTACATCGAATCACTCAGTGGTCATTAAGGGTGCAGTGGGATCAGCTCCTAGACGACCTGGACCATCCGTTCTTGGTCTCTTCAGCAGTCCAAAGGGATTTACAGTGGTGGGAGACTCCCCACAATTTTTCCCTGGGACTTCCGTTCCGAAACCCTGCACCAGCTGCTATCTTCACCACGGATGCCTCGGAATATGGGGTTGGGGGCCCATCTGGGGGATCAAGCTCCAGGCCTTTGAACAGACCTGGAGACTTCTTTTCACATCATTGTTCTGGAGCTCAGGGCGGTCCTATATGCCATACAGGCTTTTCAGACCCTGCTACCCAAGGGAACACTGCTGATCCAGACAGACAACATGTAGGTAGTTTGGTACATCAAAAAACAAGGAGGAACCCTATCGCACCCTCTTTGCAGGGAAACGACCCAGCTGTGGAACTGGGCAGTCCAGTACCTTCTGGTCCTGGTGGCCGTGCACGTTCCAGGCGTTCTAAACGTCCTGGCGGACAGTCTCGGCAGAACTCTAACCCTCGCCCATGAGTGGGAATTGCATCAGGAAGTGGCGGACTCCATCTTCCAGAATTGGGGACATCCGGAAATCGACCTCTTCGCCTCCCAATCCAACGTAAAACTTCCCAAGTTTTGCTTGCTCGTTCCAGAGTGAGGTGCTTTCTGGAATGACACATTATCTCTATCATGGACAGGGAAATTTTTGTACGCTTTCCCTCCTTTTCCCATTCTACAGAGAGTTCTCCTCAAACTTCAAGCCGAGGGATCAAGAATGATCCTTATTGCTCCTCTCTAGCCAAGACAGGTGTGGTTCCCGCTGTTACAGCAGCTCTCCAGGGAACCACCGGTTCCACTTCCACTGACTCACGACTTCCTGACTCAGGATCAGGGCAGGCTGGTTCATCCAGGGCTCAGGACCCTGCATCTTCATGCGTGGCTCCTTCAGACGTAGTGATTTCTCAATTTGGGGTCTCCTCTAGAGTGGCTTATGTCCTCATCGAGGCCAAGAAACCGTCCACTCGTTCCACTTATGCTGTGAAGTGGAAGCGGTTTTCGATCTGGGCTTCCGCTCAGGGTTGGGACCCTTTCTCCTGTTCAGCCCCTCAAGTCTTGGAATACCCCCTTCATTTATCAGACTGTGGTTTGTCCTGTTCTTCTTTGAAGGGCCATATCTCGGCCATTTCTGCGTATCACAAGCTAGTGGATGGTAAACCTGTGGCTCAGTTGGAGGTCTCAAAGACCTTACTGAAATCATCCTCCATCTGAAACCCCCCATCCGCAGCCCAACTCCACCTTGGGACTTGAACTTCGTCCTGGAAAAGCTCACCCTTCCTCCTTCAAACAACATGAAGTCTTGCTATATTATGACACATGCAGTGAGTCCCAACCTTCGAACTGCTCCGGAGGTGAAAGAGTTAACTTTCTATGCCCGGCATGGAACTTTGAGCTCGAGCTCGGTTGAAAACTCTATCTATTGTTCTTCAAACTCAAACTGTCAGATTCTTTACTTCGCCTCACTGAACAGTCGCTCCGGAGATTTCTCCTTCTGCTCAGTTCATTTTGTCGGTTAAAGTATTTAGTTTTCAGATTTTTAACCGAATTTAAACCGCAACCGGTCGGTTCAAGCTCTGTCTGTGGTATTTGTAAGTACTAGATAGGTTTTACATTTACTTTCTGTGTGGAACTTGTAAACGGTTTTATCGGTTCGGTTTGAACCGATCAAGTTGTTTGTAATACATTATCTATCTTTAGAAGTGCGGTTCCCGGTTCTTATCGGTTCTAGAAAAAAGCGGTTTCATTACGGTTTTTCCATGACCAATGAAACATGGTTGGAACTGATAAAGTCTTGCTTGGCGGATTGCCATAAACGGGCAAGTTTTGATGAGCGGCACTATGTCTGAGAAACCCAAAAGAAAACCGGGCCACTGGGTTTCAACACTGTAGTGTCTGTGGGAAGCCTTTGCCAGGCTGACCCCACACCACCTGTGTTTATTGTCTGGGGTTTGACCACCTCAATGCAGACTGCCAGTTTGTAAATTTTCCTGCAACTACCCTGGATAAAAGAGTTGGTAGGCTCAGGAAAGGAGGCCAAGAAGTCCGCTGAACTGGATGGCCAGCCGGTTCGGTTTCAACCGAACCGAGAGGCCCTCTGACCAGGAGCGAGACTTCCTCGGGCAAAAGGCCGCCGACTCTGAGGGTCGGTTCCAGCAAAGAGAACTAGAAAATCAGCTGGTGTGGAGCCAAAACTCTCTCCAACCGCTGGAAAAATAGCTAAAAGCAATTAAAATTGTTCAGTCACTCTCCCGGTTCCGACGAACCGGCACCATCAGGTAAGCGTGACGGTTCGGTCGGTTCCACGTTCAGAGTATGATTTAGAGAATTTTATGAACCAGAGGAGGGGAAGAGGAGTATGAGGAGAGTGAATGTGGATTTGAAAGTCTGGATGTGCCCAGTGAACCGGATCTCTCTCCAGACAGACCTTCAGGAGTGTCTCCCCCTAGGCTTTCTGAGTCCCCTTCTCATTTTATGTTTTATTAAAAAGTGGCTGAAACCCTCTAGCTCCCTATGGAGGAAGCTGTGGATAATCAAGAAGAGCCTGATTATGTAGAAATGATGGATATCCCAGAGTCTAGTAGACTGTCTATTCCTCTGCATAAATCTTTTTGGAAACAGACCGTAAAAATTCTAAAAACTCCTCACACTATACCTCCTGTTGATAAAAGAATGGACAAAAGGTATACATTATCAGGCTCTGATATGGAGTTCCTTACACAACAATGCAGCCATGTGGGGGTTGTGCAGGCTGCAGCCTGTGACAAGGCAAATATTCCCCTGGCCTCACACCCCTCTGACAAGGACTGCAGAAGGGTTGATGCCATGGCAAAGAAGCAGTACATGGCAGCATCCTTGGGACTCAGACAGGCAAATTATATGGCTTATGTTGCTAGATACCAGAAATCCAGATGGGATACTATTTTGGCTCTAGCAAAGCAGGTCCCTGGCCAGCTTGCCAACGAGTTGCAGCAGGTGGCCGCTGATGGTATTGAGGCATCTAAAGTGCAATTCCATGCTGCAGTGGACTCTAATGCCGTGTCATCTAGAGTCATGGCTACATCTGTGGCTCTCCCGTAGAATGGCTTGGCTCAGATGTACTAGCCTGTCACAAGATTCCCAGACTAAGGCCATGGATTTTCCTGTTGTGGGCAACTGTCTGTTTGGGGAGCAAACAGAGAATTACATGAAGAAAATGGATGAATGTAGGACCACCTATAGGAGTGCACAGGCCAAGGAAAGGCAGGCCACTCTTCAAAGGCAGCCTCTCAGGGGCAGGGGCAGGCCTTTTCATAGGCCTTTTTACCAAGCCCAGGCCTCCTCTTCAGCTTATGCACAGAGGGGGTTCTTTAGAGGGAGAGGCAGACTGGGTGCAAGCAGACCTGCCTCCACCCCTCAGCCTAAAGCCTCTGCCAAGCAGGCATCCTGATGGGGTGCCCAGGGCCGATTCTCCACTTCCTGTAGGGGGCAGGCTGGCTTACTTTGTCCAGGACTGGGAGTCTCTAACATCAGACAAGTGGGTCCTGGAAGTAGTAAGCCAGGGACTGGTTCTCAGCTTCAAAAAAATTTCCAAAGATGAGAACCAGATCCTTACCACCTGCAAATCCATCAGAGTCTCTTGCCCTAGAAGCAGAAGTCTCTACCCTCCTGGCTCTGAGCTGTGGAAAGGGTTCCACCCCTACTCCAGGGCAAAGGATTGTACTCCAGGTACTTCCTTACCCCAAAAAAGACAGGAGAATGGCGGCCCATCCTGGACCTCAGATACCTAAACAAGCACCTTTTAAAACCAAAATTCAAAATGGTGACTCTGGGAATTATTCTACCCTTTTTAAGGCCAGGGGACTGGCTAGTGTCCCTGGACCTCAAGGATGCCTATTTTCATGTTCTCATCAAGCTCCCATCAAAGTACCTCAGATTCGAACTGCCCTCAGGCCATTACCAGTTCAGAGCAATGCCCTTGGCCTCATCTGCCCAAAGGGATTCACAAAATGCCTGGCAGTAGCAGTTGCCCATTTAAGAAGGCAAAAAATTGCCATCTTTCCTTACCTGGACGACTGGCTCATAGTAGACCAGTCTCCAGACCAAGTCAGGTTACATCTTCAGGTAACTCAGCAACTGCTAACTTCTCTAGGTTTCCTTCTCAATCTCCCAAAGTCAGTCCTAGAACCTGTCCAGCTTCTCACCTTCATAGATGCAGAACTGAACACAAAAGAAGCCAGAGCCTTCCTTCCTCTGGAAAGAGCAAGGACCCTGATTTCTCTGGCTTCCTCCTTCACCCTGCAGGTCTCTTGACCAGCAAGGCATTTTCTCCAGCTCCTGGGACACATGGCTGCTTCAACAGCAGTAGTGCAGGGAGCCAGATTTCAGATGAGGGCCATCCAGTTCCATTTGAGAGCCTTTTGGTCTCAAAGGAGGGACCCTCTAACCAAATTAATCCTAGTGACTCGAACCCTGATCCACGCCCTTCAGTGATGGCAGGACCAGGGCAATTTGAGACAGGGGGTCCCCTTCACCCCTCAGTCTCACTCCTTAATCCTTACTACAGATGCATGCCTCTTGGGGTGGGGAGCTCACATGGTCGACCTCACTACCCAGGGATTGTGGTCCCCTCAGGAATCTCTGCTCCACGTCAATCTGTTGGAACTCAGAGCAGTTTTTCTAGCACTTCAAGTTTTTTCCAAATCTGTTCAGAACAAAGTTATTCAGGTCAGAACAGACAATACCACCACAATGTGGTACATCAGCAAGCAAGGGGGTACTCAGTCTACGGCCTTGTGTACCGAAGCAATGAAGTTGTGGGCTCTGGCTTACTCTCTGAACACCTCCCTGGTAGCAGTTCACCTCCCAGGCAAGGACAGTGTCCTGGCAGATGCTCTCAGCAGGATTTCCCAGGGCCATCACGAATGGGCTCTGGATCCCCTAGTACTGGAGGTGGTATTTGCCAGATGGGGTACACCCCAGATAGATCTTTTTGCAGCCCCAGACAATCACCAACTTCCCCTTTTTTGTTGCAGGCCCCCAGTGTTGGGCTCAGTCCCCTGGATGCCTTCCTTCTCAGTTGGGAAAGGAAGTTTCTACGCCTTCCCCCCCTTCCCTCTCCTGTTCAAAGTGCTAGTCAAAATCAGATCTCAACCCTGCAAGATGATCCTGATTGCTCCAGACTGGGCCAGACAGCCCTGGTACCCACTCCTTATGTCCTTAGCAGTCCACCTTCCCCTGTGTCTTCCCAGGAATCCCAATCTGTTATCCTGTGCTCAGGGGAGGGTTTGGTACCCGAACCTCAATTCTCTCAATCTCAAGGCCTGGCTCTTGAAGAGTTCACCTCTCCCAAGGTGTATTGGATATCCTGAAGGCTTCTAGGAAGCCTTCCACCAGGGCTACTTATAATTCCAAATGGAAGAGATTTTCCATATGGTGCTCTGCAAGCATATTCCCCCAGAATCTGCTGGTTTACCCATGGTCCTGGACTATATGGTCCATCTATATTGCTTTGGGGCTGAGACCAGCTACCCTAAAAGTGCACCTGGCAGCCGTGTCTGCTTTCTTATCAGCAGGTAAACCCTCTTCTCTTTCAGTCCATCCTGTTTTCCCCAAGTTTTTCAAAGGGTTGCTTCACACCAACTCCCCATTCAGGGATCCTGCCCCTGCCTTGGATCTTAATATTTGCATTGCCCAGCTTATGCAACCCCCTTCAAGCAACATGAAGTCTTGCTATATTATGACAAGTGCAGTTTGTCCCACCACTAGAACTGCTCCGGAGGTGAAAGAGTTAACTCCATGCAGAGCATGGAGCTTAGAGCGCGAGCTCGGTTAAAGAAGCTCTGTTAGGGTGGTTTCAACCCGAAACCGTCAGATTCTTTACTCCTCCTCACTGAACAGTCGCTCCGGAGATTCCTCCTGCTGCTCGGTTCATTTCCTCGGTTTAAAACGTTTTTTCTCGGTTGAATTTAACCGTGATTAATTTATATTAACCACAAACCGATCGGTTCAAGCTCTGTCTATGGTATTGTAAGTAATAGATAAGTTTTCTGTGTGGAACTTGTAAATTTTTATCGGTTCGGTTTGAACCGATCGAATTGTACTTAAACTTGGTTTTAAAGCCTTTTAAGGCTTGTTAGAGTGCGGTTCCCGGTTCTTATCGGTTCTAAAAAAAACGGATTTCATTACGGTTTTTCCATGACCCGTGACCGGTTGGGAACGATAAGGGTGTCTTGCCTGGCACTGCCATAAAAGGGCAAGTTTGTTTGGTTAGGCTGGCATCATGTCTAGAAAACCCAAAGAAAAACCGGACCCACTGGGTTTCAGCACTGTAGTGTCTGTGGGGAAGCCTTTGCCAAGGCTGACCCACACACTACATGTGTCTATTGTCTGGGGTTTGACCACATCAGTTCAGACTGCCAGATTTGTAAAAATTTCCCTGCAGCCACCCTGGACAAGAGAGTGGGCAGGCTCAGGGAACGAGAGGCCAAAAAGTCCGCTGACCCAGATGGCCAGCCCGGTTCGGTGCCAGCCGAACCGGAGATGCCCTCTGACCAGGCGAGACTTCCTCGGCAAGCAAAGCTGGCTCTGGAGCCAGTTCCAAAGAAAACTAAAAAATCAGCAGGTTTGGAGTCCAAAATTTCTTCTCCAACTGCTGCAGAGATAGCCAGGGCAATACAGATTGTCCAGTCACTGTCCCCGGTTCCCTCCGAATTGCCACTATCTGGCAAAAGGTCGGTTGCACCGGTTCAGGAATATGATATAGAAGAGTTTTATGAACCAGAGGAGGGGAGGATGATTATGATCAGTGTGAATGTGACTTTGAAAGTCTGGATGTGCCTATTGAACCGGGCATCTCCCCAGACAGACCTTTAGGTGAATCTCCCCCTAGGCTTTCTGAGTCCCCTTCTCATTTTTTGTTTTATAAAAAAGTTGCTGAGACCCTCCAGCTTCCCTTAGAGGAGGCTTTGGATGAGCAAGAGGAGCCTGACTATGTAGAGATGATGGATATCCCAGAGTCCAGGAGATTGTCCATCCCTTTGCATAAATCTTTTAGGAAACAAACAATAAAAATTTTAAAAGCTCCTAATTCTGTGCCTCCTGTAGACAAAAAGATGGACAGGAGGTACACTTTGTCAGGTCCTGATACAGATTTTCTTTCACAGCAATGCAGTCATGTTGGGGTAGTTCAGGCTGCAGCCTGTGATAAAGCTAATATTCCCCTGGCTTCACATCCTCCTGACAAGGACTCCAGGAAGATTGATGCCATGGCCAAAAAACAATACATGGCAGCATCCTTGGGACTCAGACAAGCAAACTATATGGCTTATGTTGCGAGATACCAGAAATCTAGATGGGATACTGTCATGGCCTTAGCCAAACAGGTCCTAGCCAGCTGCAAAGGAGCTGGAGCAGGTGGCTCTTGATGGTATTGAGGCATCTAGGTGCAATTCCATGCTGCAGTGGATTCTAATGATGTATCCTCTAGAGTCATGGCTACATCTGTGGCTTTCGTGAGATTGGCCTGCTCAGGTGTACTACTTTGTCACAGGATACCCAGTCTAAGGCTATGGATTTTCCTGTGGTGGGAAATTCTCTGTTTGGGGAGCAGACAGAGAAGTATATGAAGAAAATAGATGAATATAGAACCACTTATAGAGTGCACAAGCCAAGGAACGGCAAGCCACTCCTCAGAGGCAGCCCCAGGAGTAGAGGCAGGCCTTTTCACAGACCTTTTACCAGACCCAGGCCTCCTCTTCAGCCTATGCTCAGAGGGGTTCTTCAGAGGAGAGGCAGGCGGGTAGGAGCAGGCCTGCTCCCACCCCTCAGCCTAAAGCCCCTGCCAAACAGGCACCCTGATGGGATGCCCAGGGTCGGCTCTCCATTACCTGTAGGGGGCAGGCTGGCTTACTTCGTCCAGGACTGGGAGTCTTTAACATCAGACAGGTGGGTCCTGGAAGTAGTGAGCCAGGGTCTGGTTCTCAGCTTCAAAAATTTCCAAAGATGAGAGCCAGATCTTTTCCACCTGCAAACCCTTTAGAGACTCTTCTTTGAAACAGAAGTCTCAACCCTCCTGGCTCTCAGAGCTGTAGAAGAGTTTCTCCCCACACCAGGGCAAGGGTCTGTACTCCAGGTACTTCCTTACCCCAAAAAAGACAGGAGAGTGGCGGCCTATCCTGGATCTAAGATATCTAAACAAGCACCTTTTAAAACCAAAGTTCAAAATGGTGACTCTGGGAATGATTTTACCCTCCCTAAGGCCAGGGGACTGGCTAGCTTCCCTGGACCTCAAGGATGCCTACTTCCATGTTCTTATCAGAAGCTCCCATCGAAAAGTACCTCAGATTCGAACTGCCCTCAGGCCATTATCAGTTCAGAGCAATGCCCTTCGGCCTCACTTCTGCCCCAAGGGTGTTCACAAAATGTCTGGCAGTAGCAGTTGCTCATCTAAGAAGGCAAAAGATTGCCATTTTTCCCTACCTGGATGACTGGCTCATTGTGGGTCAGTCTCCAGACCAGGTCAAATCACACCTGCTAGTTACCCAGCAGCTGCTTACCTCTCTGGGCTTTCTTCTCAATTTTCCAAAGTCAGTTTTGGAACCTGTCCAGGTGCTCACCTTTATAGGCGCAGAACTGGACACACAGCAGGCCAGAGCCTTCCTTCCCCTGGAAAGGGTAAGGACCTTAGTGGCCCTGGCCTCGTCCTTCACTCTGCAGGTCTCTCGACCAGCAAGGCATTTCCTGCAGCTCCTAGGACACATGGCTGCTTCCACAGCTGTAGTGCAAGGAGCAAGATTTCAGATGAGGGACATTCAGTTCCATTTGAGAGTTTTCTGGTCTCAAAGAAGAGATCCCCTATCCAGGTTAATCCCAGTGACTCGAACCCTGATCCAGGCCCTTCAGTGGTGGCAGGATCAGAGCAATCTGAGACAAGGGGTGCCCTTCATCCCACTGTCCCACTCCTTGACCCTTACTACAGATGCATCCCTCTTGGGATGGGGAGCTCACATGGGCGACCTCTCCACCCAGGGGGTATGGTCCCCTCAGGAATCTCTGCCCCACATCAATCTGTTGGAACTCAGAGCTGTTTTTCTAGCACTTCAGATTTTTTCTTCATCTGTTCAGAACAAGGTGGTACAGGTCAGAACAGACAACACCACTACAATGTGGTACATCAACAAACAAGGGGGCACTCGGTCTTCGGCCTTGTGCACCGAGGCAATGAAGTTGTGGTCTCTGGCTTATTCTCTGAACACTTCCCTCATAGCAGTTCACCTCCCAGGCAAGGACAATGTCCTGGCAGATGCTCTCAGCAGGATTTCCCAGGGCCATCACGAATGGTCACTGGATCCCCTAGTACTGGGGATAGTGTTTGCCAGATGGGGCACTCCTCAGATAGATCTTTTTGCAGCCCCAGACAATCATCAACTTCCACTTTTTTGTTGCAGGCCCCAGTGTTGGGCTCAGTCCCCCTGGATGCCTTTCTCCTCGATTGGGAAGGGAAGTTCCTTTATGCCTTCCCCCCTTCCCTCTCCTGTCCAAAGTACTAGTCAAAATCAGGTCTCAGCCCTGCAAGATGATCCTGATTGCTCCAGACTGGGACAGGCAGCCCTGGTACCCACTCCTTCTGTCCTTAGCAGTCCATCTTCCCCTGTGTCTCCCCAGGAACCACAATCTGTTAACCTGTGCTCAGGGGAGAGTTTGGTATCCGAATCTCAAATCCCTCAACCTCAAGGATTGGCTCTTGAGCAGTTAGAGTTTGCTGATCTACAACTTTCTCAAAGTGTTCTCGAAATTCTGAAGGCTGCTAGGAAGCCTTCCACCAGAGCTACCTATAACTCCAAAGTGGAAAGGTTTTCCATATGGTGTTCTGGGAAGCATTTCCCCGAATCTGCTGATCTACCCACTGTATTGGACTATATGGTCCATCTTAATTCTTTGGGACTGAGACCAGCTACCCTGAAAGTGCACTTGGCAGCTGTCTCTGCCTTCATTATCAGAGGAAGCCCTCTTCTCTTTCTACTCACCCTGTATTTTCCAAGTTTTTAAGGATTGCTTCATACCAATCCTCCATTCAGGGACCCTGCCCTGCTTGGGATCATAATGTTTGCATTGCTCAGCTGATGCAACCCCCTTTGAGCCTCTGTATCGGCAGAGCTTAAGTATTTGACTTGGAAAACTGTATTTCTAGTAGCCATCACTTCTGCCAGGCGCATAAGTGAGTTACAGGCTTTATCAGTGAGACTGACTTTATTTCCTTTCACAGGGATAAAGTAGTCCTCAGGACTAACAGGAAGTTTTTGCCTAAGGTGGTTTCGATTTCCACCTTAACCAATCTATTTCACTTCCAGTGTTCTTCACTGACCATTCCTCCTCTGGTGAGAGGAGGCTGCACAACTAGATGTTAAGGGGCTCTAAGTTACTACATAGGCGTACCAAGGGTCACAGGTTTGACTCCTCCAACTATTTCTCACTTATGGTGAGGTTGGGAAAGGAACCTGCCACTAAAGATCCATTGCCAGGTGGATCGTTTCTTGTATCAATTTTGCTATCAAAGCTGGGTAAGGTTCCCCCTCAGGCCTGAGGTTCACTCTGAGAGGTACAGCTGCATCTCTGGCTGCTGTTGGAGACATCCCTATCTTGGAGATATGTCAAGCAGCTACTTGGAAAACAGTACACACTTTCACCAAGCATTACTCCCTGGATATTCAGGCCAGGAGGGATGCTCGGTTTGGCACCGCCATGCTTCAGAGCCTGTTCCCTAAGTAGGTTCTGTCCCTCCTCCATGGAGGTACTGCTGTGTAGTCTGCACTTGTCATAATATAGCAAGACTTCTTGTTGTTTGAAGAAAAAATTACTCACCTTAGTAATGTTGTTTCTTCTAATGGAGTCTTGCTATATTATGACCTCCCCCCCAGCCTGCCCCTCTCAGAACTTCTGCTTTGGGTATGGGGTGGGCAGTCCACTATTGGCATTATTGATGCCCTCTTTCATGTTTGGGTGTTGTGTTTATTTGGTTATTTTATCTTATTTTTCTGGTCCACTGACTTGAGTCTTGGTGTTGGGACCAGGAAAATGTGTGAATATGTTAGTAGCCAGTTGGCTAGTGTAGGTTACAGCTTCCACACAGAACCTTAGTGAGTTTTGCTCGTAAAGATCTGACTGTTTCGGTTTGAAACCATCCTAACAGAGCTTCTTTAACCGAGCTCGCGCTCTAAGCTCCATGCTCTGCATGGAAGTTAACTCTTTCACCTCCGGAGCAGTTCTAGTGGTGGGACAAACTGCACTTGTCATAATATAGCAAGACTCCATTAGAAGAAACAACATTACTAAGGTGAGTAATTTTTTCTTTTGAGCCCTTGTCTTCAGCAGAGCTTAAGTACTTGACTTGGAAAACTGCGTTTTTGGTAGCCATCACTTCTGCCAGACACATAAGTGAGTTACAAGCATTGTCAGTGGAGCCTGATTTTATCTCTTTTCACAGAGATAAGGTAGTCCTCAGGACTAACAGAAAGTTCTTGCCTAAGGTGGTTTTAGATTTCCACCTTAATCAATCTATGTCTCTCCCTGTGTACTTCACTGACTATTCCTCCTCTGGTGAGAGGAGGTTGCACAGTTTAGATGTCAAAGATCCCTTAGCTACTACATAGATTGTACCAAGGGTCTGGGTTTGACTCCTCAACTGTTCCTCACTTATGGTGAGGTTGGCAAGGAAACCTGCCACAAAGATCCATTGCCAGGTGGATTGTCTCTTGTATCCAATTCTGCTATGAAAAACTGGTAGTTCCTCCCTCAGACCTGAGGGCTCACTCTACCAGAAGGTACAGCTGCATCTCTGGCTGCTGCCAGGGACATCCCTATCCTGGAGATATGTCAAGCTGCTACCTGGAAAACAGTTCACACTTTTACCAAGCATTACTCCTTGGACATCCAGGCTGAGGTGATGCTCGGTTTAACACAACTGTGCTTCAGAGCCTATTTCCCAAGTAGGTTCTGTCCCTCCTCCATGGAGGTACTGCTGTGTAGTCTGCATATGTCATAATATAGCAAGACTTCATGTTGTTTGAAGAAAAATTACTCACCTTAGCAATGTTGTTTCTTGTAATTGAGTTTTGATATATTATGACCCCCCATGCCTCTCTCAGAACCTTTACTTTTGGGAAGTAGGTGGGCAGGGCAGTGTTGGCACTTAGTAGATGCCCACCTTGTTTTTGACCCCTCCTTTTTGGGGTGATCTGTGTTGTGTTTGTCATTTTGTGTCTCCTGACTTGAGTCTTTGTTTGGCACCAAAAATGTGTTTATATAACTAGTAGCCAGTTGACTAGTGTAGGTTTACAGCTTCCACACAGAGTCTTAGTGAGTTTTGCTTGTAAAGATCTGACAATTTGAGTTTGAAGAACAACAGATGAGTTTTCAACGAGCTCGAGCTTAAGTTCCATGCCTGGCATGGAAAGTTATCTTTCACCTCTGGAACAGTTCGAAGGTTGGGACTCACTGCATATGTCATAATATAGCAAGACTCCATTAGAAAAACAACATTACTAAGGTGAGTAATTTTTTCTTTCGAAACGACCATGAGCTGTGATCTGCGCTTCCTTTCCTGCAAGGCGCTTTTCTGGTGGATATCACCTGCTGAAGATTTCAGAGCTTCACACTCTAGTCTGCAAGGAGCCCTACTTGATTTTCCATAGGGACCGGGCGATCCTTAGGATGCATCCGAGGTTCCTTCCCAAGGTGGTGTCGGAATCCACACTAAACCAATCAGTAGAGCTTCTGGTTTACTACCCGTCCCCTTCCAACAAGGGTGAGGCACTCCTTCACACGATGGATGTCCATCGGATCCTCCGGTGCTATACTCACCGGACTAATGAGCTCTGCTCTTGTGATCAGTTATTCATTTCCTTTGCCCCTAGGTCGAGGGGCAAACAGTTCCTAACAGGGCCTTTCAAATGGTTGGGAAACTGCATCGGTACTGTTACCAGAACTCGATAAAGCCTCTTCCGGGTTTCATAAGAGGTCATTCTACTAGAACATGGGTGCCTCCGCAGCCTTCCTTCGGCATGTTTCCACAGTGGACATCTATGCTTCCTTGACTGGAGTTCTGTCCACACCTTTACCAAACACTACAGTCTGGACATTGCTTCTAGGTGGAGCTCCTGCTTTGGATTAGCCGTCCTGCAAGGCCTTTTGTCCTAGGCTGGGTCTATGCTGGACTTCAGTTGTTCTGTTGGAGCTAGCCTCCTCCTCCGTAGTTTCTCTCGGTCTCTCTCTGGAGGACTGCTTGGGGTTCTGTCCTATATGTGATGAGCTACAGAAGGAACCCTCTCGAAGTAAGATAGTACAATTTCATAGGAACTTACCGTAACAATAGATCTTGAGAGAGGTTCCTTTCAGTAGGTCATTTTTCCCTCCTCCTTCCCTCATATTATGTTTATAGGGGCTGCAGTTCCTGTTTGCTCCTGCTGTATGGCCTGTTCCTGGCTCCAGGCGGAAAGTGGAGGCGGGCGTGGGGACCGCCCACTATACACAGTCACGCTGACATCAGTCACATGACGTCGGGTGGGCGGTCCCCCGTCAGGTATTGCTAGAAAAGTCTGCCGTGCAGCCCGACGCCAGGTGGTGCCAAACCTATGTGTAATGACCTACTGAAGGATCCTCTCTTGAAGATCTACGGTTAAGGTAAGTTCCTACGTAACTGCACTTTCTAGGGATGTGGGTATGTTCAGTCCACACTTACTGGCAGGTTCCTTGCCGCTTTAAATCTTGCCGGAAGGTCTTCAAGCTGGCTCCTGCCACCCACCCTCCGGGTTGGTAAAACTCTCAGCTCCGCCCCATGACTCCAGATCTTCCTTACCGCTTGGAAGCTCAGGTTTCCTTCTTAGCGCTGTGTGTTTTAGGCCTGGATCCACACTCATCGGTTAATCCAAAACTTATTTTCAAATTTACAAAACTTCGGTCTTCTTTTTCCCTCGTGGCTGTGATGGACAAATCGACTCCCAGATTTCGTCGGTGCCACTGTGGGCAGAAGATGTCCCGGACTGATCCGCACTCTACATGCGTTTACTGCCTAGGTCTCGGCCACGATTCGCAGGCTTGCGATTTGTGCAAATCCTTCTGACCCGGTCTTAGAGGGACCGAGCTGCTCGACTTCTTTTGAGGCAGCCTGAAAGCGATCACGCACCGGTCAAGTCGAGGAGGCCCGTTAGGCGGTGTCCGCGATGGCGGGCTCAGCTGGATCTGTTGGAGCAGATGATCGCCCTTGAAGGAGGCGCAGGCCGCATCATCTTCTTCCTTAGTCATGGCATTTATCCACTCTCCTTGAGCTCTTCTTTTAAGGAGCTTTGCCAGTCCCTCTCCACCAAGGAGAAGGACCATCGGGACATTCAGTCGGTCCAAAGAAGGACTCCAAAGTCGTCCACCGTCGGCGTTCGTGGGAGGCGGGAGATTCCCTTCACCGGATGGTGGAGCTTTCGACTTGGTCGGAGGTTGCGGCTCAGGCCACTGGCTTAACAATATCCCTGTCAGGGTCAGCCGGCGAGACACCTGTCGACGCAGTCGAGATTTTTCTCGACCCGTTGGACGGTTTGTTGACTGGTGATGCCGACAGCCCTACTTCACAGGTTCCCCCGGTGGAAACCGAGGACTTGCCTGTGCCCCCTGTGCCAGAGTCCCTGGTTAAGGTCCCTGAACTGAGGGAGGAGCAGGTTTCCCCCTTCTCCTCTGTGACCCACCCTTGGAATCCCCGAAGGTCTCGGACCTCTTCCAGGTCCAGCGGTCCCACTGTCTGAGGTGTGGGATCCGGCACCATGAAAACTCAGCGGCGCCGCTTATCATCGTCCTCTTCAGAGGATAGGCTCCCGCACAAGTTGCGTCAGTGCTACGAGGATTTAATGTGGCAGCAGCTCTTATTGTCCGGGGAATAAACAGACTCCATCACCTTCTCGGCCATTAGTGGCTGTCACCTAAGCGTCTGAAACAACCCCTTGTAGTAGAGGGCGAAACCGGCAGCGGTTGTTCGGACGAAACAGGCTGCTCCACCCATTGTGGTGGAACCGCCGCCTGCTCAACCGAAGGCAGGGCCCTGACCAAGGATTCTCAGTCGGGTCAGAGTTAGCCCATGGGTTGTCTGTCACCCTCATTCCCGATCGACCTCGGCATGTGGAGGGTGGCGCGGGCGTCAGGCTGCTGTTCGCAGACTCCTCGAGGTCTAGCGTCTCCTCCTTATTTTCAGGCCGCTTGACCTGGAGTCCGCTGGGGTCAGTCAGTGGGCGAGAGGCCATCCTCGTTCTGAGGAATGCTTGACTCATCTCAGAATCCACAGGGATGAAGCTTGAACCCGTTTCAAAACGGGCCAAGTATCCCCTCACGGAGATACTGGACCGAGGGACTTCCCCTGTGGAGGCCTTTCCAGTGGCCGAAGCCATTGTTGGCCTGGCCCTGGAGCTGTGGCAGCGGCCAGCATCTTGTCCCGCACCTTGGGCCAGGATGGCTTGAAAGTATGCAGTCCCTACAGGTTCACTCTCCGGTTTCTCGCAGCACCCCTCTGCGGAGGGGTTAGTGACCAACAGCATTTTCCGGGGTTCTAGGAACGTTCGGGATGTGGCCAGACAGCCCGATAAGGAGTCCAAGAAATTGGACTACTCAGGGCGAAAGGTATATGCTGCTTCCTCCCGAGGCCTTCATCAGGCTAACTTTGCCGTTCTGATGGCACACTTTTCACACGCCCTTTTGGGCTCCCTGGATGAGTGATTTCTCATCTCGGCTGACCTTCAAACAGTGATCAAGCAGGTGCAGTATCAGGAAAGGGCAGTAGGACAACAGCAGCTCCAAACTTCATTGGGCATCGCTGACTCGTGTGCCCGGTCATTAGCGGCCGCAGTGGCCATGCGCCGCAGAGCCTGGCTGCGGATCTCCACCTTTATGGCTGATACCGAGCACAAGCTGGCAGACGTCCCCTTCCTGGGTACCGACTTGTTCGGACCCGGGGTGGAGGGTCATCTCCAACAGATCGAGAAGTCCAACGCCACCTTGGACTCGGTTTCGTCTGCCCAGAAGGACAGAGGCCACCAGCAGCAGCGTAAGCCCTTTAGTCCTTCAGCCGCTGCGGCACATCCGACCCTGCAACACTAGCATCAGGGCCAGCAGGCTCGTGCCTAGCACCCCAAAGCCAAGCCTTCTGCCTCCTCCGGCGGGAAGCCGGGAGGAAAAAGACCAGGCGGCTTCTCTGCCTGCCCTTCCTCCAAGCCTGCCCAGTGATGGGTTGAGGTGTTTCGCTCCCAACCTCATCACTCCTCCTTGAGTTCCCCCAGGAGGCGAGCTCCGTGACTTCCTTTCCGCCTGGTCCTTTATCACCACGGACCGCTGGGTGTTGGAAGTGGTAGGCAGGGGTCTGCCTCTGGAATTTGAGCAGTCCCCCCTCATATTGAGCCGTCGCCCCATGGGGGGCTACTGGTTCTGCAGCCTCTCTGTTGGCTTGTTGAGCCGACAGTGTCCTGCTCCTCCAGGAGGAGGTGATCGGGGAAGTGGCGGCCCCCCCCCCCAGACCCAGGGTTTGTGTCCAGGTACTTCCTGGTCCCAAAGCGGACAGGAGTCAGGCGCCCCATTCTCAATCTACGACCTGAACAAGTTCCTAGGTCTTGCACCTTCAGGGTGGTCATTCTGACTCAAATCATTCCATCCTTGGAGCAGGCGTATGGTTCTGCTCTCTGGACCTTCAGGGTGCGTTCTTATCGTCCCAATCCGTCCGTCTCACCGTTTCCTCCGCTTCAGGGTAGAGGATCCCTTTTGAGTTCTGGGCCATGCCCTTCAGCCTCTCTTCAGCTCCCAGGGTCTTCACCAAATGCATGGCAGTGGTGACAGCATTCCTCAGCGGCGAGGGGTCGGTTGTACCCTTAGATGGACGACTGGCTGATTGCAGCTCCCCAGGTTGGAGGTGAAGCGGTCCAGGGATCTGGCCCTCCAGGTCTGCTCTCAGATTGGCTTCCTCATCCAGCGAGGCCAGAGTCAGAACTCGTGCCGCCAGCAGGTGATTCAGTTCATCAGGGCAAAGCTTGACTCTCTTGAGGCCAGGCACAGCTCGGCAGACAGGACCGAGTTCCTTTCCTCCTTTGCCCAATCATTTCTGGTTGGGCAGTTGTGCCCTGCCGGGACTTCCTGCCTCCTGGGCCTCATGGCAGCCTGCAGAGCATGGTCCGTTGGGCCGCTGGCATATCGTCTCCTACAATGGGGGCTGGCCTGCCATTGGCCACATCGCTCGGTCCTCTGGACCAGCCAGTGACAGTGACCCAGGGGATGTGAAACGGCCTCCAGTGGTGGCTCGTTCCAGCTCATCTGCAGGAGGGTATCCATTTGTCCGCCCAGGGCCGATGGTCACTCTTGGCGACCGGCCGCGCCTCTGATGGGTTAGGGTGCCCATCTGGGGAGCTCAGAACCCACGGCCTCTGGTCCCCTTAGGAGTCTCGATGCCACATCAGCCTGCTGGAGCTTCAAGCGGTCCGACTAGCCCTCACCACCTCCGCTCCATTTTGTATGGGGTCAAGTGGTCCAGGTCAGATGGACAACACCACGGCCATGTCTTCCTCAACCAATAGGGCAGGGCCTCCTTGCCTCTGTGCAGGAGGCTCTCACCTTAGTCTCTTGTGATCAGCCTGGAGGCGGATCTTGTCAGCCATCTGTGTGGCAGGGCCTCCAACAGTCTGGCCGATGCCCTCAGCCAGGGAGGTGCTGCATCTCACAGTGGTCTCTCCTGCTGTGGGTAGTACAAGATCTGTTCTCCCAGTGGGGCAATCCTCAGGTGGACCTGTTTGCCTCCAGGAGAATCGGGCCTCGGGCTGTTCACGCCCACCCCTCAGCAGGGCTTGCTGCAGGGGATGCCTTCTCGAGGCCGTGGACCCCGGGCCTCTTCTGCGCTTCCTCCATTTCCATTGATCCACAGGTGCTTCTCAAGGTGAAGAGGACCAGGCGCAGGTGATTCTAGTAGCCCCAGACTTGCCCGCCAGTTGTGGTATGCAGATCTCCTCAGCCTCAGCTCCAGGTTCCGAGGTGGCTTACAGCCTACCGGACCTGATCTCAGTCAACAAGGGAAGGTACTCCATCTGGGCCTTCAATCCCTGCACTTGATGGCCTGGTTCCTGAGCAGCTAGAGTTCCAGGCTTTGGGTCTTTCCAATGAGGTGCGTCAGCGTTGTTGAGGCATCCTGTGAGAGTCAACCAGAAAATGCTATGCCTTCAAATGGAAGAGATTCTCCATTTGGTGTCAGGGCAAGGGGTTGGACCCTTCCTCCTGTTCATTGGGCAGCATTCTGGACTACCTGTGTTCCCTTTCTCAGCTAGGGCTTCAGTTGACGACCCTTAAGGTGCATCTGGCAGCCATCTCTGCTTACCGGGCACAGGCCGTCAAGCAGTCGGTGGCGCAGGAGAAGGTTGTTGGGCGCTTTTTCAAAGGCCTTGATCACATATCCCCTCCAGTGCGAGAACCTCCACCTCCGTGGGATCTGCTGCTGGTATTGGCTAAGCTCATGAGCAAGCCATTTGAATCGATGCACAGGTGTGACATCTCTCACCTGTTGTGGAAGATCGCCTTCTTGGTGGCCGTAGTGTCACCCAGAAGGATGGGAGAGCACCAGGCACTTTCCATCGGGTTTCCTTACCTGGTCTTCCATAGGGACAAGATTCGTCCTGCACCTGCACCGAAATTCCTTCCGGCGGTGGTTTTGAAGTTTCATTGTAACCAGGTGTTGATGCTGCTGGTGTTCTACCCCAGTCACACCTCGGAGGCCGCATATAGGCTTCATACTCTGGACCCTAGAAGGCGCTTTCTTATTATATGGAGGCGGACAGCTGAAGTTCGAGAGAGGTTCACCAGCTGTCTGTCACCCTTCAAACCCTGCGCACCTGGCAGACCGCAGCCAAGCGGACGATAGGCAGGTGGGTCCACCTCCTGCATAGATCTCTGCTGTGAGGTTGGGCGTGCGCCTCCCAGAGGGATAGGAGCTCATTCTACCCGCCATACCGCTGCTTTGGTGGCTGCTTCTAGGAATGTCTCTATCCAGGAAATCTGCAGGGCTGCTACATGAAGTCAGAACACACCTTCATTACTCACTACCACATCGACCTTGAGTCACACTGGGATGCTGGTTTGGGACCTCGGTTCTCCAGTCCTTATTCCCTAAGTAGGGGTCGTGCCTTGCCTCCCTCCTCCTGGAGAACTGCTAGGAGTCTGCCAATAAGTGTGGATTGAACAACATATCCATGTTCCTAGAAATACAGGTTCTAGGGACATGGATATGTTGTTCATCCACACTTATTGGCAGGTTCCTTGCCGCTTTAAATCTTGCCAGAAAGTCTTCAAGCTGGCTCCTCCCACCCACCCGGGTGCTAAAACTCTCGGCTCTGCCCATGATGCCAGATCTTCCTTACCGCTTGGAGCTCAGGTTCCCTCCTTAACTCTCTCGTATAAGACTGGTTCCTAACTCTTGGTTTTGCGAATTCAAAGTTTTTCAACTTTAGACTTGGTCTTCTATCCCTCGCGGCTGCGATGGACAAATCGACTCCGTTTTTCGGAGATGCCCTTGCGGCCGAAGATGTTTGAACAGATCCGCTACTCACGTCGTCTACTGCTTGGGCCTTGAGCCGACCCGCGAGCTTGCGACCTGTGCTCTTCCTTCTTGGCCCTCGTTCACCGAGGGCGTGCGGCCCGTTTACAACTTAGGGTCCGAGCGTTTTCCTCCGGTGAAGTCAAAAGAGGCCCGGTTGGCGGTTTCCGTGGCGGCGGGCTCGGCGGATCAGCTAGAGCAGATGATCGCCCTCGAAGAGGAGGCGGCTCGTGCCGCTACTTCCTCATCCGCGGCGTTTATTCCACTTTCCTTGGTTCCTCTTAGTCGGCCTCCTTAAGGAGCTCTATCTGTCTGTCTCTCCACCAAGGAGAGGGCCCAGCGTCTGCTGGACCTTCTTGGTCCAAAAAGACAAGGTAAGTCCCTCCGTTGGCGCTGTTGGGAGCGGGAAAGGTCCCTCTCCCCGAGTAGTCGGCCATCGACTTCAGTCAATCCCTCGGCTTCGGCCACTGGTCTCACGGTATCCCATCAGATCAGTTGACCGAGACTCCCGTCGACGCTGTCGAGATATTTCTCGAGCGTTGGGCGGGTTGTCAAACTAGTGGCAAATCCTCTCTCGGTTCCCGGTGGGAGTTGAGGATCCATGGGCTTGCCAGTGCCTTGGTTCTGGAGCCCTTGGGTGAACCTTCGAGTCGAGGAGAGCCGGTCCTACCCGTCCCTCCTCGAGACCCCTCGGGATAACTGAGGTTTGCAGTCTCGGTCTCCGGACTTCTTCGGCGGTCCAGCGGATCCCTACCGTCTGGGCGGTCTTGGTCCGCAGCAAGCGGCGCGCCACTCGTCCTCGTTCTCCTCCTCGGACGAGGCTTCGGCGTCGCTACGTCGATGGTGCGAGACCTCATAATGGCAACAGCTCCTTCTGACCGGAACAAGCAGGCGCGTATCTTCCCCGGCCATTAAGTGGCTGTCACGGAGTGGCGAAACAACCCTCGACTTACCTGAGGCCTGTTCCCAGGTGGGTTGTTTGGCCAAAACCGGCTGCTCACCGGTTCGGGTGGAACCTCCGCCTCCACAGCCGTTGTTTGGGGCTCCGACCAAGAATTCTCGGTCGGCTCAGGGACTGCCCATAGGCTGTTTGTCTCCCTCACTCCCGATTGGCCTCGGCAGGTGGAGGGTGGCTCAGGCCGAGGCAGCTCTTTGCGGACTCTTCAGATCCACGCTGATTCCTCCCTTTTCTCTCAGGCGGTAGACTTGGAGTCCTCTGGAGGTCAGGCGATGGGCGATAGCCCATTGTCCTATCTGGAATTGCTTCGGCTCATCTCGGAGTCCACCGGGATGGAGGCCGAACCCGTGTCTAAGCGGGCCAGGTATCCTCTCACGGAGATACTGGACCGAGGGGATTCCCCTACGGAGGCTTTTCCAGTGGCCGAGGCCATAGTGTGCCCGGCCTTGGAGCTCTGGCAGCGCCCTGCTTCCTGTCCTGCACCGTCGGCCAGGATGGCCAGGAAGTATGCGGTCCCTACCGGTTCCTTGTCCGGTTTTTCGGAACACCCCTCAGCCGAGGGGCTAGTTACCGACAGTGTTTTGGCCGGGGAGCTAGGGGCGTGGACAAACCTCCCGACAAGGAGTCCAAGAAATTGGACTATGCCGGACGCAAAGTCTACACTGCGTCCTCCCTCGGCCTTCGTCAGGCCAGTTCGGCCATACTCATGGCACATTTCTCTCATGCCCTGTTGGGCTCCCTGGACGAGGTAGTTCCTCATCTTCCAGCGGACCTGCAGACCATGATTAGGCAGGTGCGGGACCAGGGCAGGGCAGTGGCCAAACAGCAGCTTCAGACTGCTCTGGACATTGGAGACTCATGTGCCAGGTCAGTAGCGGCCGCAGTGGCTATGCGCCATCGGGCTTGGCTGAGGATATCCACCTTCACTTCGGATACCCAGCACAAGTTGATGGATGTCCCCTTCCTGGGGACCGACCTCTTCGGCCCTGGGGTGGAAGGTCACCTACAGAGGATCGAGAAGTCCAATGATACCTTGGACTCGGTCTCATCCGCACAAAGGGACAAAGGCAGGCGACAGCCTAAACCCTTCTCGTCTGCCCGCGCTGCAACGTCCGCCCAGCAACATCAGGGGCCAGCAGGCTGCGCTTGGCACCCCAAACCAGCCAGCGGCTTCCTCCTTCAGGAAGCAAGGAGGCAAAGGCCAGGGAGGTCCCTCGGCGGTTCCTCCTCCAAGCCTGCCCAGTGGCCGGGTTGAAGGGTCGCCCCAACCTCGTCGCCTACCCCCAGGTCCCCCGTGGGAGGACAGCTTCATCACTTCCTTTCCGCCTGGTCCGTTATTACCACGGACAGGTGGGTATTGGAGGTGGTGGGAAAAGGTCTGCCTCTGGAGTTCGAGCAGGCCCCGCCCTTCAGAGCCGGCGCACCTCGGGGTCCGCAGCATCACTGTCGGCTCGCCGAGCCGACATCGCTCTCCTCCTCCAGAAGGAGGTGATCAGGGAGGTGGCGGACCCTCCCTCAGATCCGGGGTTTGTGTCCAGGTACTTCCTGGTCGGAAAGCGGACGGGGGGCTGGCGCCCCATTCTCGATCTACACGACCTAAACAAGTTCCTTAGGTCTCGAACCTTCAGGATGTTACTCTGGCTCAGATAATGCCATCCTTGAAGCTGCGGTGTGGTTCTGCCCTCTGGACCTGCAGGGACGCGTTCTTTCACGTCCCTATCCGTCCGTCGCATCAGAGGTTCCTTCTCTTCGGCGGGAGGGATCCTTTTCGAGTTCTGAGCCATGCTCTTGCGTGTCTCAAGCTCCCAGGGTCTTCACCAAATGCATAGCAGTGGTGACAGCATTCCTGCGGCGCCGAGGGGTCTGGGTGTACCCTCACCTGGACGATTGGCTGATAGCAGCCCCCTCCAAGCAGGAGGGGTCCAGGGATCTGGCCCTCCAGGCTTGCTCTCAAGTTGGCCTCCTCATCAACAAGGCCAAGTCTGAACTCGTGCCAAAGCAGGTGATATAATTAATCGGGGCAGAGCTTGACTCTCTGTGAGCCAGAGCACGGCTCCCGGCGGACAGGGCCAAGGTTCTTTCCTCCTTTGCCTGATCATTTCTGGTTGGGCAGTCGCGCCCTGCCCGGGACTTCCTGCGCCTCCTGGGTCTCATGGCGGCCTGTACCAGCGTGGTCCGTTGGGCCCACTGGAACATGCACCTCCTTCAGTGGGGGGCTGGCCAGCCAGTGGTCTGCAGCTGCGATCCTTTGGCCCAGCTAGTGGCGGTGACCCGGGGATGTGGGCGCTCTCCAGTGGTGGATCGTTCCAGCTCACCTGCAGGAGGGCATCCGTTTGTCGCCCGAGCTGATGGTCTATCGACCCGATGCCTCTCTGATGGGTTGGGGTGCCCATCTGGGGAACACCAGCGCACGGCCTCTGGTCCCCGCGGTAGTCCCAATGCCATATCAACCTGCTGGAGCTCCGGAGCGGTCTCCTAGCTCTCACCGCCTCGGCTCCGTTTCTTCGGGGTCAAGTGGTCCGGGTCCAGATGGACAATACCATGACCATGTACTATCTAAACCACCAGAGGCGGGGCGCCCAATGCTTCTATGCAAGGAAGCTCTCTGCATCTGGTCACTCGTGCGCAGCCTGGAGGCGGATCTCCTAGCCATTCATGTGGCAGGAGCCTCCAACACCCTGCAGATGCCCTAAGCCGGATAGGGACTCGTCCCACGAGTGGTCTCTCCTGCCGGAGGTAGTACAAGATCTATTTTCCCATTGGGGCACACCTCAGGTGGACCTGTTTGCCTCCAGGGAGAATGCAAAGCTGAGGCTGTTCCATGCCCGCCTCCCCTCAGCAGGGGGATGCCTTCTCGAGGCCGTGGACCCCGGGCCTCTTCTACGCCTTTCCCCCGTTCCCCTTGATGCACAAGGTGCTTCTCAAAGCAAGGAGGGACAAGGCGCAGATGATTCTGATAGCCCCGACTGGCCCCGCCAGTACTGGTACCCAGATCTCCTCAGCCTCAGCTCCAGGCTCCCGAGGCAGCTTCCAGCTCCCCCGGACCTGCTCTCAGTCAATCGGGAAGGTATTCCATCTGGACCTTCAATCCCTGCACCTGACGGCCTGGTTCCTGGCTGGCTAGAGTTCCAGGCCTTGGGTCTTTCCGCCGAGGTCCTCAACGTAGTTGAGGTGTCCCGTAAGGAGTCGACCAGAAAATGCCTACGCCTTCAAATGGAAGAGATTTTTATTTGGTGCCAGGGCAAGGGCCTGGACCCTTCCTCTTGTTCCTTGGCGAGCATATTGGAGTACCTTTGGTCCCTTTCTCAGCAAGGGCTTAGGTGACAACCCCTTAAGGTGCACCTGGCAGCCATCTCTGCTTACAGGCGCGGGCGGGGAAGCAGTCCAGTGGCGGGAGGAAGGTGGTCTGGCGCTTTTTCAAAGGCCGCATCGCATTTCCCTCCGGTGCGAGAACCTCCACCTCCGTGGGATCTACTGCTGGTACTGGAAAAGCTCATGGGCAAGCCATTCGAACCAATGCACAGGTGTGAACTCTCTCACCTGTCGTGGAAGACCGCCTTCTTGGTGGCTATCACGTCAGCCACAAGGATGGGAGAGCTCCAGGTGCTCTGCATTGAGTCTCCTTACCTGGTCTTCCACAGGGACAAGGTTGTCCTGCGCCCCCACCCAAAATTCCTTCCGAAGGTGGTGTCGGAGTTTCACCTTAACCAGGTGTTGACTCTGCTGGTGTTCTACCCCAGTCACACCTGGAGGCCGAATATAGGCTCCATACTCTGGACCCTAGAAGGGTGCTCGCCACTATAAGGAGCGACGGCTGGAATTAGGGAGTGGTTCGCCAGCTGTTTGTCACTCGCTGGAAGCCGCACCTGGCAGACCTGCAACCAAGCGGACGAAGGCAGGTGGGTCACCTCCTGCATAGATCTCTGCTATAAGTTGGCGGGCATAGAGCCTCCCAGAGGATAAGAGCTCATTCTAGCCGCCATACTGCTGCATCGGTGGCTGCTTCCAGGGACGTCCCTATCCAGGAAATCTGCAGGGCTGCTACCTGGAAGTCGGCACACACCTTCATCACCCATTACCACATCGACCTTGAGTCACGCCGGGATGCTGGTTTTGGGGCCTCGGTTCTCCAGTCTCTATTTCCCAAGAAAGTATCGGAGGTGTGCGCCTTGCCTCCCTCCTCGTGGAGAACTGCTAGGAGTCTGCCAGACAGTGTGGATGAACAACATATCCATCTCCCTAGAAATACAGGTTACTCACCTGTAACAGGAGTTCTAGGAATGGTATATGTTGTTCATCCACACGACCCACCCGACCTCCCCGGCTCTCGGACGACAATCTGAGCTCCCAGCGGCCAGATCTGGCGCCATGAGCGAGCCGAGAGTTTTACCACCCGGTGGGTGGGAGGAGCCAGCTTGAAGACCTTCCGCAAGATTTAAGCGGCAAGGAACCTGCCAGACAGTGTGGATGAACAACATATACCATTGCTAGAACTCCTGTTACAGGTGAGTAACCTGTATTTTCTCACCACCCTCCTAACCTCCAGATCCCACGCTGTCTATGGGTGGTTCTGTCATAACAGACCTGCATGCTGTTGCCTCTACATTCAATTCCTCCTTTACAAATTGTACCTCAGACCTGCTCTCCACTCTTCTGCCCCCAGCCCTACTCCTCCCTACCTGGCCTCCCTGCTCAGCCGCCTCCTCCAAATACTGCATTGTTCTCCTTTCGGCAGGACACACCGCCAGAAGTGTATCATGCCATGCTTTCCCTAAACCCAAATAAAGGTAAGTGCCCCTCCAGGCGGGATTCTAAAATGCTGCACCTGGCTGCTCCTGCTATCGCCGCCCCCCTGGCCGACTTTCTAAACCTCTCATTCTCCTTAGCAACTATCCCTAAGGATTGGAAGCATGCTACAGTAATCTCGCTCCATGAGAGCGGTGATTCCTTGGCACCTGGAAACTACAGACCCATTTCCCTCCTACTTATTATAGCTAAGCTACAGGACAATTTAGTCCTCTCTCAAATCTCCGCTATTCTCAACTCCTCCTCATTCTTCTCACACTACCAATCTGGTTTTGGGACATCTCACTCCACTGCCACCTCACTGCTCAGGCTCACAGACTCCATCCTTAATGGCATGGAGAAGGGCCTTATCGCCACAGCCATTGTCATTGATCTGGCAAAGGCATTCGACACTGTCTCCCAAGCCTTCCTCCTTGACAAGCTCTCCCGGGCTGGGCTCTCTACCTTGGCCACCAGCTGGTTCCGCTTCTACCTGATTGGCCGTTCTGAGGCGGTTAAAATTGGCAGTTCCACCTCCCCTCCCAGTAACATCTGGAGTCCCTCAAAGCGCTGTGCTTGGACTGCTCCTATTCTCCATATTTCTAAATGATCTGCCCTCCGCCTGCCAACACAGATCCTTTCATATGTACACAGATGGCACGGTCTTGTATGCATCCGGCAAATCATCAGCTGATGTTGCAACCCGTCTTCAGCAGGATTTCAGTGATGCTCAGCTCTGGTTCTGAGCAAACCAGCCTTTCCCAACACCAAGAAGACTGTCTCCTTGACCTTCAGCACAAAGCAGAAACTCTCTAGGCTCTCTGAAACCCCTTCCTTCAAACAACATGAAGTCTTGCTGTATTCTGACATATTACAGTGATGTCCCACCTTTGAACAGCCCGAGATGAAAGAGTTAACTTTCCATGCCAGGCATGGAGCAGCTGAGCTCGAGCTAGGTTGACACTCTGTCTGTTGCTGTTTGAACTCAAACCATCAGATTCTTTACTCCACCTCACTGAACAGTCGCTCCGGGGATTTCTCCTTTGCTCGGTTCAAGTTTGTCGGTTAAAGTGCCATTTTCTCGGTTTTCGACTGAATTTAATCCGTTTCCTATCAGTTCAGTCTCTGTCTGTGGTATCGTGAGTACTAGATAGGTTTATTTTCTTGTTCCTCTGTGTGGAACTTGTAAATGTTGGATCGGTTCGGTTTGAACCGATCAGGTTGTTCAAAAAAAGTTTATTCTTCTTTTAGAGTGTGGAAACCAGTCCTTATCGGTTCTAAAAAAAAAAAAAAAAGATTTTATTATGTTTTTTTCCACGACCCGTATCACGGTCAGGAACCGATAAGGGTGTCTTGCCTGGCGGATTGCCGAAAAAAGGGTAAGTTTTGTTAGGACTGGCCATGTCTGAGAAACCCAAAAGAAAAACTGGGCCCACTGGGTTTCAGCACTGTAGTGTGTGTGGGGAAGCCTTTGCTAAGGCTGATCCCCACACCACCTGTGTTTATTGTCTGGGGTTTGACCACCTTGATTCAGACTGCCAGATTTGCAAGAATTTTCCTGCAGCTACCCTGGAAAAGAGAGTTGGTAGGCTCAGGGAAAGGGAGGCCAAGAAGTCCGCTGACCCGGATGGCCAGCCTGGTTCGGTTCCAACCGAACCAGAAGGAGTGCCCTCTGACCATGGCGAAACTTCTTTGGGGAAAAGGAAAACCGACTTCGAGGAGTCGGTTCCGGATAAAAGAAAAAGAAGGGATAAATCAGCCCGTGCGGATCCACAACTTCTTTCTCCGACCGCTGATGAAATAGCCAAAGCGATAAGGATTGTTCAGTCGCCAACCACGGTTCTGACTGAACCAGCACCATCAGGAAGGGGCTCGGTTCAGTCGGTTCCCCCGGTTCCAGACTATAATTTAGAAGATTTTCATGAACCGGAGGAGGAGGAAGGAGAGTATGAGGATAGTGATGGTGATTACGAAAGTCTGGATGTGCCTGTTGACCCGGACATCTCCCCAGACAGACCTTCAGGGGGTTCTCCTCCCAGGATTTCCGAGTCCCCTTCCCATTTTATGTTCTACAAAAAAGTGGCTGAAACTCTTCAGCTTCCTATGGAAGAAGCTGTGGACGACCAGGAGGGGCCTGACTATGTTGAAATGATGGCTATCCCAGAGTCCCAGAGGCTATTCCCCTTCATAAGTCCTTTGGGAAATGGACAATAAAAATTTTAAACACTTCTAATTCTATACCTCTTGTGGACAAGAGAATAGACAAGAGGTATACTCTCTCGGGCTCAGATACGGAGTTCCTTACCCAGCAGTGCAGCCATGTTGGTGTAGTGCAGGCTGCTGCCTGTGGTAAGGCAAATATACCCTTGGCTTCACCCCCCCCAGATAAGGACTCCAGGAGGATTGATGCCACGGCAAAGAAAGGTACATGGCATCCTTGGGACTCAGGCAGGCTAATTATATGGCCTATACAGCTAGATATCAGAAATTTAAATAGGACACTGTAATGGCTTTAGCTAAACAGGTCCCTGGCCAGCTTGCCAAGGAACTGGAGCAGGTGGCTGTGGATGGTATTAAGGCATCCAGGGTGCAATTCCATGCTGCAGTGGACTCCAATGATGTTTCATCTAGAGTCATGGCTACATGTGTGGCCCTTCGTAGGACGGCTTGGCTCAGATGTACTAGCCTGTCTCAGGATATCCAGACTATGGCCATGGATTTTCCTGTTGTGAGTACCTACCTTGGATAAGAGAGTTGGTAGACTCAGGGAATGGGATGCCAAAAAGTCCGCTTATCCGGATGGTCAGCCCGGTTCGGTTTCAACCGAACCGGAGGGAGTGCCCTCTGACCAGGGCGATACTTACTCGGGCAAAAGGAGAGCCGGCTCTGAGGAGTCAGTTCCAACAAAGAAATCTAGAAAATCAGCTGGTGTGGAGCCAAAACTTCCCTCTCCAACCGCTGAAGAAATAGCTGAAGCTAACAAAATTGTTCAGTCACTTCTCGGTTCCGACCGAACCGGCATCATCAGGGAAGCGCTCGGTTTGGTCGGTTCCTCCAGTTCAAGAGTATGATTTAGAGGAATTTTATGAACCAGAGGAGGGGGAAGAGGAGTATGAGGAGAGTGAATGTGGTTTTGAAAGTCTGGATGTGCCCATTGAACCGGACATCTCTCCAGACAGACATTCAGGAGTGTCTCCCCCTAGGCTTTCTGAGTCCCCTTCTCATTTCACGTTTTATAAAAAAGTGGCTGAAACCCTCCAGCTCCCTATGGAGGAAGCGGTGGGTGATCAGGAAGAGCCTGATTTTGTAAAAATGATGGATATCCCAGAGTCTAGGAGACTGTCTATTCCTCTGCATATATTTTTTTGGAAACAGACAGTAAAGATTTTAAAAGCTCCTCACTCCATACCTCCTGTTGATAAAAGAATGGACAAAAGGTATGCATTATCAGGCTCTGATACGGAGTTCCTTACACAGCAATGCAGCCACGTGGGGGTGGTGCAGGCTGCAGCCTGTGACAAGGCAAATGTTCCCTTAGCCTCTCACCCCCCTGACAAGGACTCCAGAATGATAGATGCCATGGCAAAGAAACAGTACATGGCAGCATCCTTAGGACTCAGACAGGCTAATTATATGGCTTATGTTGCTAGATATCAAAAATCCAGATGGGATACTGTTTTAGCTCTAGCAAAGCAGGTTCCTGGCCAGCTGGCAAAAGAGCTGGAGCAGGTGGCGCTGATGGTATTGAGGCATCCAGGTGCAATTCCATGCTGCAGTGGACTCTAATGATGTATCATCCAGAGTCATGGCTACATCTGTGGCTCTCCAGTAGAATGGCTTGGTTCAGATGTACTAGCCTGTCACAGGATACCCAGACTAAGGCCATGGATTTCCCTGTTGTGGGCAACTCTCTGTTTGGGGAGCAAACAGAGAATTACATGAAGAAAATGGATGAATATAGGACCACCTATAGGAGTGCACAGGCCAAGGAAAGGCAAGTCACCTCCCAGGGGCAGGGGTAGGCCTTTTCGTAGGCCTTTTTAATAAGCCCAGGCTTTCTCTTCAGCTTTTGCACAGAAGGGGTTCTTTAGAGGGAGAGGCAGACGGGGTGCAGGCAGGCCTGCTTCCACCCCTCAGCCTAAAGCCCCTGCCAAACAGGCACCCTGATGGGGCTCCCAGGGCCGATTCTCCACTACCTGTAGGGGGCAGGCTGGCTTACTTTGTCCAGGACTGGGAGTCTCTAACATCAGACAAGTGGGTCCTGGAAGTAGTAAGCTAGGGACTGGTTCTCAGCTTCAAAAATTTCAAAGATGAGAATCAGATCCTTTCCACCTGCAAATCCTTCAGAGGCTCTTGCCCTGGAGGCAGAAGTCTCTACCCTCCTGGCTCTCAGAGCTGTGGAAAGGTTCCACCCCTACACCAAGGCAAGGGTTGTACTCCAGGTACTTCCTTACCCCAAAAGACAGGAGAATGCGGCCCATCCTGGATCTCAGGTATCTAAACAAGCACCTTTTAAAACCAAAATTTAAAATGGTGACTCGGGGAATTATTTTACCCTCTTTAAGGCCAGCGGACTGGCTAGTGTCCCTGGACCTCAAGGATGCCTATTTTGATGTTCTCATCAGAAGCTCCCATCGAAAGTACCTCAGATTCGATCTGCCCTCAGGCCATTACCAGTTCAGAGCAATGCCCTTCGGCCTCACATCTGCCCCAAGGGTATTCACAAAATGCCTGGCAGTAGCAGTTGCCCACTTAAGAAGGCAAAAAATTGCCATCTTTCCTTACTTGGACGACTGGCTCATAGTAGGCCAGTCCCCAGACCAAGTCAGGTTACACCTTCAAGTAACTCAGCAACTGCTAACTTCTCTAGGTTTCCTTCTCAATCTTCCAAAGTCAGTCCTAGAGCCTGTCCAACTTCTCACCTTCATAGGTGCAGAACTGAACACAAAAGAATCCAGAGCCTTCCTTCCTCTGGAAAGGGCAAGTTCCCTGATTTCTCTGGCTTCTTCCTTCACCCTGCAGGTCTCTCGACCAGGAAGGCACTTTCTATCGCCCCTGGGACACATGGCTGCTTCGACAGCAGTAGTGCAGGGAGCCAGATTTCAGATGCGGGACATCCAGTTCCATTTGAGAGCCTTTTGGTCTCAAAGAAAGGACCCTCTAACCAAATTAATTCCAGTGACTCGAACCCTGATCCAGGCCCTTCAGTGGTGGCAGGACCAGGGCAATTTGAGACAGAGGGTCCCCTTTACCCCTCAGTCTCACTCCTTAATCCTTACTACAGATGCATCCCTGTTGGGGTGGGGAGCTCACATGGGCGACCTCACCACCCAGAGATTGTGGTCCCATCAGGAATCTCTGCTCCACATCAATCTGTTGGAACTCAGAGCAGTTTTCTAGCACTTCAAACTTTTTCCAAATCTGTTCAGAACAAGGTTATTCAGGTCAGAACAGACAATACCACCCACAATATGGTACATCAACATGCAAGTGGGCACTCAGTCTATGGCCTTGTGCACCAAAGCAATGAAGTTGTGGTCTCTGGCTTACTCCCTGAACACTTCCCTTGTAGCAGTTCACCTCCCAGGCAAGGACAATGTCCTGGCAGATGCTCTCAGCAGGATTTCCCAAGGCCATCACAAATGTGCTCTGGATCCCCTAGTTCTGGAGGTGGTATTTACCAGATGGGGCACACCCCAGATAGATTTTTTTGCAGCCCCAGACAATCACCAACTTCCCCTTTTTTGTTGTAGGCCCCCAGTGTTGGGCTCAGTCCCCCTGGATGCCTTCCTTCTCAGTTGGGAAGGTAAGTTTCTCTATGCCTTTCCACCCTTCCCTCTCCTGTTCAACGTGCTAGTCAAAATAAGGTCTCAATCCTGCAAGATGATTCTGATTGCTCTAGACTGGGCCAGACAGCCCTGGTACCCACTCCTACTGTCCTTAGCAGTCCACCTTCCCCTGTGTCTTCCCCGGAATCACAGTCTGTTATCCTGTGCTCAGGGGAGGGTTTGGTACCCAAACCTCAATTCTCTCAATCTCAAGGCCTGGCTCTTAAAGAGTTAGAGTTTGCTGACCTACACCTTTCCCAAGGTGTACTGGATATCCTGAAGGCTTCTAGGAAGCCTTCCACCAGGGCTACTTATAATTCCAAATGGAAGAGATTTTCCATATGGTGCTCTGGGAAGCATATTTCCCCAGAATCTGCTGACTTACCCACAGTCCTGGATTATATGGTTCATTTAAATACTTTAGGGCTGAGACCAGCTACCCTAAAAGTGCACCTGGCAGCCGTGTCTGCTTTCTTGTCAGCAGGTAAGCCCTCTTCTCTTTCAGCTCATCCTGTATTCTCCAAGTTTTTCAAAGGGTTGCTTCACACCAACCCCCCATTCAGGGATCCTGCCCCTGCCTGGGATCTTAATATTTGCATTGCCCAGCTTATGCAACCCCCTTTTGAGCCCTTGTCTTCAGCAGAGCTCAAGTACTTGACTTGGAAAACTGTGTTTTTAGTAGCCATCACTTCTGCCAGGTGCATAAGTGAGTTAGAAGCATTGTCAGTGGAGCCTGATTTGATCTCCTTTCACAGAGATAAGGTAGTCCTCGGGACTAACCGAAAGTTCTTGCCTACAGGTGGTCTCAGATTTCCACCTTAATCAATCTGTGTCTCCTGTGTACTTCTCTGACCATTCCTCTTGTGGGAGAGGAGGTTGCACAGTTTAGATGTCAAAAGATCCCTTAGCTACTACATAGATCGTGCCAAAAGGTCACAGGTTTTAACTCCTCCAACTGTTCCTCACTTATGGTGAGCTTGGCAAGGAAACCTGCCACTAAAAGATCCATTGCCAGGTGGATGCGTCTCTTGTATCAATTCTGCTATGAAAAACTGGGTAAAGTTCCTCCCTCAGGCCTGAGGCTCACTCCTCGAGAGGTACAGCTCGTCTCTGGCTGCTGCCAGGGACATCCCTATCCTAGAGATATGTCAAGCAGCTACCTGGAAAACGGTTCACACTTTTACTAAGCATTACTCCCTGGACATCCAGGCTAGGAGTGTTGCTCGTTTTGGCACAGCTGTACTTCAGAGCCTATTTCCTAAGTAGGTTCTGTCCCTCCTCCATGGAGGTACTGCTGTGTAGTCTGCATATGTCATAATATGGCAAGACTTCATGTTGTTTGAAGAAAAAATTACTCACCTTAGTAATGTTGTTTCTTCTAATGGAGTTTCTATATTATGACCCCCGCCTGCCCCTCAGAACCTTACTCTTGTGGATGTGGGTGGGCAGGATCAACTGTAGATGACCTAGATCATCTGGTGCTGATCTCCTCGCTGATGAAAAGAGACTTGCAATGGTGGATGGTTCAAGAGAACCTGTTCGGGGGTCCCTTCTTTCATCCCAGACTCTGACCACGGATGCATCAGGCGAAGGTTGGGGAGCCCATCTGGGTCCTCACCGAACCCAGGGTTTATGGTCCAGATTGGAATTAGCGCTCCACATCAATGTGCTCGAGCTACGAGCAGTTCTGTATGCTCTTTAAGCCCTTCACTCATACATCCTTCCCGGTCACCTGGCTGTCCAGATGGACAACATGTGCGTGGTGTGGTACATCAACAAGCAGGGAGGGACTTGATTCTACCCGCTGTGCAGGGAAGCAGTGAGGGTTTGGGAATGGACAACGCTTCACAACCTTCACCTCACGGCGATCCATGTTTCAAGAGTCGACAGTATCCTGGTAGACAAGCTAAGTTGTTCCTCGGCTCTGCCACACGAGTGGGAACTGGACCAGAAGGTTCTAAGCGGCATCTTCCAGCTTTGGGGACTCCTCAGGTAGCCCTGTTGCCTCTCTCCAAGCATAAAACTTCCCACCTTTTGCTCGCTCACTCCGGAGCGTCTGCGCTCTGGGCGATGCTCGGTCTCTAAGCTGGAAGGACAGTTTCGTCTATGCTTTTCCCCAATTCCTCTGGTCCCTCGTGTGCTGCAGAAACTTGCATTGGAAGGAGCGAGAATGATTCTGATCGCTCCTTTCTGGCCCTAGCAAATCTGGTCTCTCTTCTACAACAATACTCAGAGGTTTCTCCTCTTCCTTTATCTCGAGGATTGCTGACCCAGGATCAGGGACCCTGGTTCATCTGGGACTCAAGTCCCTTCAACTTCATGCATGGCTCCTGCAGACCTAGCCCAATCTCGTTTTGGCGTCTCTCTTCTAAGGTGGCCAAGATTCTGGTGGAGCTAGAAAACCCTCCACTAGGTCCACTCGCCATGAGAATGGAAGAGATTTTCCATTTGAGGCCTCCAGGAAACGTGGAGCCTTTTCTTGTCCTATGGCGTTCTCTTAGATTATTTCGTCACGTCTTCGACCTGGGTCTCAGTCATTCCTCTTTGAAGGTTCACATGGCTGCTATTTCAGCTTACCATGTTCCTTTAAGCTGATAAAGCCTTTGCCCAATTAGAGGTATCCAAGACTTTTCTCAGAGAGGTCCTTCATCTCAGGCCCCTGTCGGACTCCTGCTCCCCTTGGGATTTGAACTTTGTTCTCGAGAAACTTACCCTTTCTCCCTTCGAGCCTGCGGCTTCCGCAGACTTGAAGTTCCTTTCATGGAAGATGCTCTTCTTGGTGGCCATTGCTTCTGCTCGAAGAATTTCCGAGCTCTAGGCCCTTATGTGTAAAGTCCCCTATCTGATTTTTCACAAAGAACGAGTAGCTCTTCGCACGAATCCTAAGTTTCTTCCGAAAGTGGTAGCAGAGTCTACCTTAAATCAGTCTATTGAGTTACCTGCCTTCTTCACGCAGTACTCCAGCCAAGGAGAATATTTGCTCCATACCATGGATGTTCACAGGATTCTGAGATACTACACCGATAGGACAAAGGATCTCAGAAAGACTGATCAGCTGTTCGTCTCTTTTGCTCACAAAAGAGAAGGCAATGCTGTTTCCAAGCAATGCCTGTCAAAATGGTTGGCTCATTGCATAACTTTCTGTTATGACAAGTACAACAAGACCCTTTCGGGTCAAGTCAGAGGTCACTCCACTCGTGGAGTAGCAGCCTCTGCTGCTTGTTTCAAGAATATGTCTGCGGCGGACATCTGTGCTGCCGCCACTTGGACTTCCGTCCATACGTTTACTAAACATTAGAGTTTGGACATTGCCTCTCGCCGTAGAGCAGGCTTCGGCTTAGCGGTCTTGCAAGGCCTCCTATCTTGAGGTCTGCAAGGTCTTTATACTTCATGGAGTAGTTCCTCCTCCCGGTGCCTTTCATTTGTTCCAGACTGCTTGGGATTCTGTCCTATATGTAATTACCTACTGCAAGAGCCCTCTCGAAGTAAGATAGTACAGTTACGTAAGAACTTACTGTAACAGTAGATCTTCGAGAGAGGCTCTTGCAGTAGGTAATACCTTCCCGCCCTCCATCCCCCTAGGCTTTTTCAGCTTCTTTTCCATTGAGGGAAATATCTGCTTCTCTCTCGTCCGGGCCTTGCGGGCCTGTGGTGGGAAAGAACTGGAAGGCGGGTGTCTGGGACCGCCCCTTTATACCGACGTCGTCTGGCGCCCGACCACCTGGCGTGGTGATTCGCCTGGGACTGCTAGCTAGAAATTTTTTCGTGGGGTCCTGCCGATGTCAGTCCTATATATAAGTTCTTACGTAACTGTACTTTCTCGGAGTGGTATATGTTGTTCATCCACACGAACCCACCCAACCTCCCTGCGTCGACACTCAACCTAGCTTTCAGCGGGCAAGGTCTGGTGTCTGGGGCAGAGCTGAGGTATATACCACCCGGGTCAGTGGGAGGAGCCTGCTTAAAGACCTTCCGGCAATATCCTTGAAGGGAGAGGACATGCCAAATGTCAGAATCGCGCTTCGCAGGTCAGGCCCTCTGCTCCCACAGTGCCAAACCTCAAGGCGCAGTAGTGTGAACTGGAGACAAACCAGGTAACCCTCTTTGTTTGTTTTGTGTCTGAATCACCTACTAGCCTCGAGTCCTGAGGGTTAAATGTGAACCTCGTCCCTAGCACACCCAGTTAACAGGCCCAGATATGTATTCTCTTCGGGGAAATCAGTACAGTCCTTCACCCAGTCGCACCCAGCCAGATTCCCAAGTGTACCCTTATGACTCAGTATGAGACCTAGTTATATTCTTACCTTTAGCAAGATAGTAATGCACCCTTTTCTTGAGCACTTAACAGATGTCAGAATTATTAACACTTTTCCAGCATTTACATGCAAAAAGAAAACAGAAGGCACAGGCAGAATTTCAAGGAAAATAGTGTTTACTAAAATTCAAAGTAGATAAAATACAAAATACAGAACATATGACAAGTACTTAGAACTAAATTAAAAATTTCAGAACAGAAAAGGTCTGAATACTTCAAGTTCTCATCTAGCTAATTTTAACAGAAGTGCCCATTTCTGAGTCCAGAGACCAAGTGTGCCTCACTCCTCTTATAATCCAGAGATAAAAGTCCCTTCCCTTCAGATGACAATTTGAAAGTCCATTTCTCCACCTCCTTGTGAGTTCACAGCACCCATGAGGTCACTGTCAGTCCTGTGACCACTGTGTAATCTGAGTATGGATATCAAAAAGGATATTCTTTACTGCTGGCTGGAAATTGGTAGTTGCCAATAAAAAAAATAAAAATGACAGTCTCTTTGCAAGCAGATTCCTTTGATGGCTCATAAACCCACATCATGCCACCAGTACCCTTCTAGGTGTGAAAACCAACCGAGATCAGCCAAATGTCCTCTTTCCTTCAAGGGTCATAAAATGCATACCTTGTCCCCAGCAGATCAAAGTAGGAATATTTTACGATGTATTAAGACCTGGCATTTTGGAAGGAAGTCTTTAATTAGTGTTCCACTGGGCCAGTTTTCACAGCCAGCTGACTCGATCACACTGACATCTTTGATGTCAAAAAGGTCACTTATTGTAAGTGCTAGACTTTTTAGTTTCTAAGCAAACATTCACATACACATTTATTTACAATACAAATATTGTAAAATAATGTCACGTAGATGGGCAGAGTGCCACACCAACACCTGCCTAAATATTGAGGACACCGTCTGTTCCAGGAGTTGCCAGTCTTCCAGTGGGAAGCCATCCCCCCTCCCAACCCGGGGCCTTTCCCAACTTCAGTAAGTGGAGGGTATTGGCTACTTGGGGATTTGGAGGAGGTGTACAGAGACTTGTGAACCAGCCCCTGCACATTGGCTATTCTCATGATGTGTCTGCCTGCCTGCTGCTTTTTGAGGCAGTGTGCTATCACCTTCCCACTTCTCCCCCATTCTCCCAGTATTTATGCTTGAGGTACAGAATGGAGACCTCTACCTTCATGGCCAGCAGCTCATTAACTGCCAGTCTCAGCAGTCCCTTCCCAGCTTGTGACTGGAGAAAAGGGTAGTGCAGGGTTCTGAAGTGAGCTTCAGCCTCACCCAGTTTTTCTAACTCCGAGAGGCATCATTCATTAGCTAATTCTACTTTCTGTGGAGAAGGTTATTGAGGAGAGGATTTTTGTAAGCATTGCCTTTTTTATGTTTGTTTGCACGCATGTGCAAGAAACATAGTGCCATCATCTGAGATTTTGGATGCAGTGGCATACAGTTGAAAAGAAAGCTCTGCTTCAGTGAGTGGAAGCTCCTCCCCACTGCACGTAAGCACTGCATTTTGTGTGCTTGTGTGCGCTTCCCCAATGCACTGTCCGAAGGGGTGCCAAGTCGCCGTTGGCTCCAGCGTCTCAAGCCCCCAAAAAAGAAGTTTCCAGGTGCCACACTGGGAGCCCACCCCAAGCGTGGCAGAAACTGTCCCTGGCCGGCGAGGTGCCTAATCCCTGTCGGCTCCAGCCCCCCAGCAGCCTTCCGATGCCACGCTGGGGCAACGTCCTGCGTCGTCGTCCTTTAAAAAAAAAAGGCTCTGAAAGAAAACAATGGTCCTCGCAGTCTCGTTGGCCCTCTCCCCCACCCATGCCCACCCACCATGCACCCTGCCTCCCCACCCCATACTACCTCCGGACTCCGGCACGACGATCTTCAGTGGACTGGGAACACCTCTGCACTCTTCAAAGCCGACCACGAACTGAGGAAGTGCCGGTAAGCTGTATAATATACTGGATAGGGTTTTTTCTACTTTGATGCATATCTCAGGCATTTTTTTGAATGTTTGCACCAAATTTTCAACATGGGGGTTTTTGTGACCCCTCCTCATAAGTTCTGTCACTGTCATGGTCTTAATATGGCCGGAAGGGTGATTTCGCGGTCACTGCGTGGAATCATCTTTCGGGACCGATTAACGGAACGACAGTGCAAGTGTTCGTGAGGTGGGCTCTCAAAAAGCCTATGTTGAAAATTTGGTGAAAAAAATTCCCAAAAAATGACTTTTAAGAGCGTGCGTTGCTATCAGTTCCTACGACGTCCGTAAGTTCGCGAATTTTTAATATCTCGACTGATTTTCAACATTACCATTTAACACATCTTATGAGCAGTACAGCTATCATTTTTCACATCTCGTCCAAATTGTGTCATCCCATCCTGTATTCTGTAAGTTTTTGAAGGATAGCTTCATACTAATTCACCCTTTAGGGATCTTGCTCCTGTTTGGGATCTTAATGTTTGCGTTGCTCAGCTTATGCAACCTCCTTTTGAGCCTTTGTCCTCAGCAGAGCTTAGGTACTTGACTTGGAAAACTGTGTTTTGGTAGCCATTACTTCTGCGAGACGTGTCAATAGTGCAAGCCCTGTCAGTGGAATCTGATTTCATCTCTTTTCACAGAGATAAAGTGGTCCTTAGAACTAACAGAAAGTTCTTGCCTAAAGTGGTTTCAGATTTCCACCTCAATCAGTCTATATCTGTCCCTGTTTTCTTCACTGATCATTCTTCCTTGGGAAGAGGAGGCTACACAGTTTGGATGTTAAGAGCCCTTAGCTACTACATGGAAGCGTACTCAAGGGTCACAGGTTTGAATCCTCCAGTTGTTCCTCAGTTCAGAAGAAGTTGGGAAGGGCAAACCTGCCACTAAGAGATCTGTTTCCAGGTAGATTGTTTCTTATATACAATTCTGCTACGAAAACTGGGAAAAACTCCACCCTCAGGCCTGAGGACTCATTCCACATTAGGTACAGCTGCTTCCTGGCTGCTGCCAGGATATCCTCTCTTAGAAATTTGTCAAGCAGCCACCTGGAAAACAGTCCATACCTTTACCAAACATTACTCTCTGCATATCCAGGCTAAGAGTGATGCTTGGTTTAACACAACAGTACTTCAGAGCTGTTTCCAAAGTAGGTTCTGTCCCTCCATGGAGTACTGCTTGATAGTCTGCATTTGTCAGAATACAGCAAGACTTCATGTTGTTTGAAGAAAAAATACTCACCTTAGTAATTATGTTTCTTCTAATGGAGTCTTGCTGTATTCTACTCCCACCACCTCCCTCTCAGAACCTAGATTTTTGGGATGTTGGTGGGCAGGTGCAGTGTTGGCACCTTACACCTCTTTTTTTTCTTTGGGTGGAGCGTTGTTAATTTGATTTGGTTTTTTGTTTTGCTGACTTGTCTTCCTTTGAGAACCAAAAACAACATATTTTTGCCAGTTGGCTAGTAAAGATTTCACAGTTTCCACACAGAACACCTAGTGAGTTTTTGCTCATAAAGATCTGACGGTTGCAGTTCGAATAACAATGGGCAGAGGCTTCAACCAAGCTCAAGTTGAACATTCTATGCCATGCCTAGAAAAGTTGGCCCTGTGTTCTCTGGGGAAGTTGAAAGGCAGGACCTAACTGCATTTGTCAGAATACAGCAAGATTCCACTAGAAGAAACATAATTACTAAGGTGAGTAATTTTTCTTCCGCCTCTTCCTCTAATTCAGAGGGTACTTCTCAAGGTAGAGTCCCAGGGGACAAAATGATCCTCATTGCTTTTTCTGCCCTCGACAGATATGGTTTCACATTACTCAACAGTATGTCAAAACCTCTCCGAAGTGCTTCCCTTCAGACAAACCTTCGACTCAGGGGCCTGTGGTACATCCCAATCTGAGATCGCTCACCTTCATGTTTGGCTCCTGAAGAGGTAGAAGTGAGCAGGTTCAATGTCTGTTGCAGAGTTTGATATTCTTCTGGCTGCGTGCAAGCCAGTCACTAAGAAAATTTATGCAGCCAAATGGAAGCGTTTTTTGCTCTGGTGTGCAAAATCCTCTTTTAATCCTTTTTCCTGCCCACCCAATAATGTTCTAGAGTACCTTTTAGACCTCTCAAATTCAGGTCTGCAATACTACAGTTAAGGTTCACCTTTGTGCCATTTCAGCTTGTCATGAGCCAGTACTTTCCTTGTCATTGGCCCAGTAACCTGTGGTTAAGAGGTTTCTTAATGGAATTCTGCATACCTGACCTCCTGTGAGACGTCCAGTTGCAGCCTAGGACATTAATCTTGTACTGGACATACTCACTCAAAAGCCCTTGAGCCTCTAGCTACATGTGAGCTAGAAATTTCTCAGTTGGAAAGCGGCCGTCCTGGTGGCCGTTACCTCAAACCCGCCAGGATCTCTGAGATACACGCCTTGGTCACAGACCTTCCGTGATAACTGTGTTTCATAAAAAAAGTAGTTCTTAGGACCCATCCTAAGTTTCTCCTTAAGGTTGTTTCAGAATTCCATCTAAACCAACCTTTGGTCCTTCCTACTTATACGATACTTTGGGCGTCAAAAGAGCTCTGCGTTTCTATTTACATAGAACAAAGGAGATTCATAAACTCAACAACTGGTTCCTTCAGCGAGGCCTGACTGGGTCAACCTGTCGCTGTCAGATATACATTTCAGCATGGCTGGTGGCATGCCTTCACCACTGTTATTCCATGGCACAGGTTAAGCTGGAGGGCAGAGTGTCGCTCACTCTTCTGGGGCGGTCGCATCCCTGGCGGAAATCCACAACTTTCCTATTGCAGATATTTGCAATGCCGCTACCTGGAGCTCAGTGCTTACTTTCGTCAAGCACTATGCCCTGGATGTCCATGCCAGGTGACATATTTCGTTTGGCAGAACCATCCTTAATGGACTTCTGTCCTAAATTTGTGAGCTCTTGGTCTCTCCTGCTGCCCTCTCGGGGGATTATTAGCTCGGTACTCTCACATTAGTGTGAATGAGTGGTGGAGACTTCATGTCCAGGAAGATATGGAAATTACATACCTACCATAATTCTTGAACTTCTTGGACGAAGTCTCCACCACTCATTCACACGCCCACCCACCATCCCCCAAGCTCACCTCTGTTGTTGGTGTTCACCCCCTCAATCTTTAGGCTGTGAAGACTTCTTTCTTGACCCTTCTTATACGGGTCTCCCAGACTATCTTGTGTTCGTTTTTATTTTATTAGGATATCATTCTAGGTTAGTTACGCTGCACCTCCTCGGAGCAAAAAGGTACTGAGGTGGTTGGAGGATCAACGCCAAGATAGTCATTGCCGCATGAGCTGAGGCTCGCGGCACCGCTCCTTGCTGCTTCTTCTTTGGCACCGGCCCTCTTTCAAAAAGGTTTGCTCCTGCTGGGTCCTGCACCTCCGGTGTAGATCCCATTAGTGTGAATGAGTGGTGAGACTTCGTCCAAGAAGATCAAGAATTACGGAAGGACGTAAATTCCATTTCTTCTGCAACAGTATTCCGAGGAACTCTGCTTCCTCTGTCTTGGACTTGCTGACCCAGGATCAGGGACTCTGGTCCATCCAGGCCTCAAGTCCCTTCAGTTGTCGTGTGGTTCCTGCAGATGTAGTTCAAGCCCATTTCAGGTCCCCAGTGGCTGAGATTCTGGTGGAGGCCGGAAGCCATCCACTAGATCCACCTATGCCATGAAATGGAAATGGTTCACTATCTGGCCCACTTCCAAAGACTTGAGCCTTTCTGTGCTCTGTTGGGGCTTCTGGATTACTTACGACACCTGTTTGATCTGGGTCTCAGTCATTCATCTCTGAAGGTTCACATGGCAGCCATCTCGGCCTACCATGTTCCTTTTGGTTACAGAACATTTGCACAGCTGGAGGTCTCTTAAGACCTTCCTTAGAGGGTCCTCCACTTGAGACCCCCTGTTCAGGTTCCTGCCCTTCCTTGGGATCTCAATTTTATTCTTGAGAAGCTTACTGTGCCTCCTTTCGGGCGGCAACCTCAGCAGATCTGAAGTTCCTGTTGTGGAAGACTGTCTTTCTTGTGGCCATTATTTCTGCTCTGAGGATTTCCGAGGCTCCAGGCCCTGATGTGTAAAATCCCTATTTGATTTTCACAAGGAACTTCTGTGGCCCCTGCGTACCAACCCTAAGTTTCTTCCCAAGGTGGTAGTGGAATCTATGTTGAAACAATCTGTAGAGTTGCCTGCCTTTTTACGCAGCACTCCAATCAAGAGGAGTACCTGTCGCATACTGTGGATAACCACCGGATTCTGAGATACTACACTCCAGGACGTAGGATCTCAGAAAGACTGATGAACTGTTTGCCCTTTTGCTCATAAAAGAGAAGGCAGTGCTGTTTCCAAGCAATGCCTGTCTAAGTGGTTGGCTAATTGTATCACTTTCTGTTGTGACAGTACAACAAGACCCTGCCGGTCAAGTCAGAGGCCACTCCACCAGAGGGTCGCTGCCTCTGCTGCTTGTTTCAGGAATGTGTCAGCGGCTGACATCTGTGCAGCCGCTACTTGGACTTCTGTCCATAACTGTACTGAAACATTACAGTTTGGATGTTGCCTCTCGCTGTAGGCGGGCTTCTGGTTAGCTGTTTTGGAAGGTCTCCTTTCCTAAGACCTTCACAGCCAGAGGGTCTACTTCTGGGTAGTTTTCCTCCTCCTGTTTGCTTCTTGTTCCAGACTGCTTGGGACTGAGTCCTATATGTAATTACCTACTGCAAGAGCCCTCTCGAAGTAAGATGGTACAGTTACGTAAGAACTTACCGTAACAGTAGATCTTGGAGAGAGGCTCTTGCAGTAGGTATTATCTTCCTGCCCTCCATCCCCCTAAGCTTTTTCAGCTCCTTTTCCAGGGTGGGAAATATCTGCTTCTCTCGCGTCTCGCCTATTGGCCTTTGGTGGGAAAGAACTGGAAGGCGGGCGGGGACCACTCCTTTATACTGACGCCACATAACGCCGGTCACCTGACGGGGGGCAGTCCCCGCCATAGACTGCTAGCTAGAAATATTTCCGGTGGTCCTGATATCTGCTGGCTTCAGTCCTATTAAGTTCTTACGTAACTGTACTTTCTCCCACTGGGACAAACCTCAGGTGGATCCATTCACCTCAGGAAGAACACAAAGCTGAGGCTGTTTTATACCTGCCCTCTCAGCAGAGCTTACTGCAGGATGCCTTTTGGAGGCCATGGACCGAAGGACTCTTCTATGCCTTCCCTCGGTTCACAAGTTAATCCTCAAGGTCAGGAGGAGAAGGCACAGGTGATCCTGGTAGCCCCAGACTGACCTCAACAGTTCTGGTATCCAGATCTCCTCAGGCTCAGCTCCAGGTCTCTGAGGCATCTTCCAGTATGCCCTGGACCTGTTATCAGTCAATCAGGGCAGGTACTCCATCTGGACCGTCAATCCCTGCACCTGACAGCCTGGTTCCTGAGCTGCTAGAGTTCCAGGCACTGGTCTCTTTGTGGATGCACTCACAGTAGTGGAAGCATCCAGGAAGGAGTCGACCAGGAGATGCTGTTCCTTCAAGTGGTTAAAGGTTTTCATTTGGTGTCAGGGCAATGGTTTGGACCCTTTGTCTTTTGTCCTGTCCATTGGCTAGTATCGTTGACTACCTTTGGTCCTTGTCCAAAGGAGGTCTTCGGTGCCCGACTCTTAAGGTGCACCCGGCAGCCATCTCTGCTTACCTGGCGCAGGCTGGTCAGGAGAAGGTGGTCTGGCATTTCTTTAAAGGCCTCAGCCACATGTCCCCTCTGTTGCTATTGTTATTTTTATCCAATCTCTTAATGAGATCTGTTGCAGCCTTGTATTCACTGTTACCCTCTGGACTCATGTATCACACCTGTAATTTGTGTTTGTTATTGCTGCTTATATATAATCATCTTCATGTGAAATATTACTACATTGTATTTACTACCACCCTGTGCTGTGTGTTATGGCCCAGGTTGTGCCTGAAAACGGTCCCTGGGATCAGTGCACTTACCCGGTTATCAAAGTCATAAATAACTAAACCTCCACCTCCGTGGATCTGCTGCTGGTACTGGCAAAGCTCATGGGCAGGGTTCGACCTTAACATTGTTTTACTAGCCCTGAACCTAGTGCAAATTGGCCAGGGCTAGTGCAGCTAACCCTGTACTTGTCCGACTTGACTAGTGCAGGTTTTTCATGGCTGTTAATGAAGTTGAAAAAGTCTGTACTTTAGCAGGCTGTAGTCATTTTGCTAATCTCCCTCAGTGTTCCAGGTGGCCTGGTGTGATTAACAGCTGATTAAGAGCTGCAGTTATCTGGCAGCTTAAGAGGGGGATCCAACAAAAGACTCAATGTGAGTCATTATCACTCAGTTGTTAGGACATTCAGCTAGTGTGCATGCTGTGATCAAGGGTAGAATGCTGTTAAGTAACTAGCTTCCAGTTTGCCGAACTTGTCTTTGATTTGTCCCACAATATTAAGACCAGTGTGCCACATTTCCCAACCTTTTGAGTGCCTGTATCCAACACTGCAGTGACAGAATGCTATCATGTATACACGGTCTGCCCAGCCAGGTGGTCTGTCCACTCTGTACTTTCTCTGGACACCACTGCAGATTTGGCTCTGAAGTGGCCATCCATAGACCCATAGCTGCCATTACTGACTGGTGTATGGTTCACTGCTCCTCTTAATGGATCACACCAGTCAGTGCCATCAGTGCAGTACCACCCAGCATGTCATTCCGTCCTAAAAATAACGCTTTGGAGCATGTATGGTACCAAGCAAAATCTTAGTAAAACATATAATTTGAAAGGTTAAAATAGGTATTCCTGGTGTGCACAGATCATCCTGTATAGAAAGAGAGGTAGTACAACATCATGCCTGTATACTGCTTCCCTTTGACTGATTAAAGGACACTGTTATGAAAAATCTGTTTTTGTTAGGGCAGAGCATGTTAAATCAGTATTTTTGTGCCTGGTATATATAAACAGATACGTCAAAGTTTCTTACATCCCAGCACCCTGTGTTTGTTTAACTCTCTCCAAAGAAATCCTAGAACTGCCCCTGACTCACTTGCAATGTAAGAAAACTTCCAGAAGTGCAGTTCTGGTTAATCACAGGGTGGCGGATGAGTGTCTTTCTCTGCTTGATTGTGTACATTGCCCTGCAGGTCAGGCTGGGACTGTGGTGACGTACATGATGATGTTGGCTATTGTGTGTGCAGAGCCAGAACTGCCTGATTGAACATTTGCTATTATGGTATTCTCTGGTTTGGCAGGGAGGGGGTGAAGAAAGAGGAAGCAAGGGGCACATGGTAAAAAAAAAAAAAAGAAAACAATGGGGGTACACACTGTGTGTGATTGGACTGCAGTCTTTTTTTTTTTTTTTTTGCGCTGTGGCAGGAAGCAATGTGGGAGCAGGAGAAATATGCAATAATCAGAGTATTTCTTGGCTTGCATTTTTCCTGTATAACTGATCAAAATTGACCATTATTATTGTGGCCTAGTGCAACCATTTGCGGGCTAGTACAATTTTTAATCAACTTGTCTGGCTGGCTAGTGCAAAAAAAAAGTTAACGTTGACCCCAGCTCATGGGCAAGCCATTTGAACCTCTGCACAGGTGTGAGATGTCACATTTGTTGTGGAAGACTGCCTTCTTGGCGGCTATCGCGTCAGCCAGAAGGACTGGGAAACTACAGGCACTCTCTGTTGAATCTCCCTATCTGGTGTTTAAAATGGAGAGGGTTGTCCTGCGCCCCACCAAGTTCCTTCCGACGGTAGTGTCGGAGTTTCACTTTAACCAGGCGTCAACTCTGCCAGTGTTCTGTCCGAACTATACCTTGAAGTCCGAGTACAGGTTCCATGCTCTGACCTGAGACGAGCAGTCTTCTTACTGTAAGGTGCGAAAGTTTGGGGAGAGGTTCACCAGCTGTTTGTCACCTACGCTGAAGCCGCACTGGCAGACCTGCAGCAAAGCAGACGATTATGGATGGATTACATCCTGAATTGATCTCTGCTGCTGGTTGGCGGGCAAGGATCCTTCCATAGGGATAAGAACTCACTCCACCTGCCGTACTGCTGCATCGGTGCTTCTTCCAGGGACATCCCTATCCAGGAAATCTGCAGGGCTGCTACCTGGAAGACTGCAAACACCTTCATTTCCCACTACCACATCGACCTGGAGTCACGCTGGGATGCTGGTTCTGGGGCCTCAGTTCTCCAATCTCTGTTCCCTAAGTAAGTGTAGAGGGGGGTGTGTGCCTTGTCTCCCTCCTCCTGGAGAACTGCTTGGAGTCTGCCAAACAGCGTGGATTGAACATCATATCTATGATCCTAGAAAAACAGGTTACTCGCCTGTAACAGTAGATCTTACTGAGAGGGCTCTTGAAGTAGATAATTACATATAGGACTGACGTCTGTAGGCGCAGGACCCCACGAAAATTTCTAGCTAGCAGTCCCTGGTGAGGGACCGCCCCCACGCCAGGTGGCCGGCATCAGACTCATCGCCGGTATAAAGGGCGGTCCCAGACGCCCGCCTTCCAGTTCTTTCCCGCTGTCAGCTGCAGCGCCTGCGTGAAGTTCAGCGCTAGTCCTGTTATTTTGTCGGTTTACCGAAAAGTTACAGTATTTTAGTATGCCTTTGTCAGGTGAAAGTTGGTTTATGTCGTCCCTTCAAAAATAAGTGCGACTCAGGCGCGCCCAACCGCTCCTTGCCAAGGACGCTCACCTTTGCCATTTTTGCTTAGGCCCTGACCACGCGGTCGAAAAGTGCCCTCACTGCCTGCATTTCAACGTGGCCACCCGCAGACGACGCCAGCAGTCTTTGGAAGCCCATCTCCTCAAAAAGATGTCTGCAATGGAGAAGGAGTTGAAGAAGCTTAGGCAGGCATCGACCTCCCCAGAAGGACACAAGAAGTGGGATAAGGAAAGGCACAGAGAGAAGGCCTCCTCCTCCGCGATTCCTGCCGGAGCCGCGATGCAGGTAACGTCCCCTTCGGGGGATCACTTGACGGCCCTCTCCAAGGCTTTGGAGGAGGCGTTGGCCTACCCGTCGGGCTCGCGTTCGGGTCCTGCGTGCACCTCCGGGCAAAATGAGTTCTCTGTCCCTATACCGCCAAGGGCTTCTGATGCCTGCTGGCGCGGGCACCTCCCATAAGCCGGACGCCGGCTCCTCCGGCGTCCGCCGAGAAGGCCGCTAGCGCCCGACCCCTTGGGGTGGCGACGGCAGTGTCCCCTCGGACCGGGCCGCCACTCGGCCCTTCTGACGAGGGACCTTAAGTCAGACGCCGCCCTCTGGCGCCTGCTGATCCAGCCCCTGTTGCACGCCGCTCCTCCCGCGCCTGTCGTTCCAGGTTCCCGCAGCATTCGCTGCCGTCTGGGGAGCCCATGTCGCCCCTGCCTGACCCCGGGGATTTTTCTCTACCATCCCCGGACGATGCACGGGATGTTTTCCTGCCGTCAGACCCCACTGAACCGGATCTGACGCCGGCCCCGCCGACGCCGGCGGGGGATATTCCTCCTCATCGGGCCCACCCCCACGGGCTTATCACTGTGGATCCGCCTGGGGCTCTTTACTGGGCCGCCGTCGCAGCTCTCCGGTACTTGGGTATCCGCCATCGTATCCGCGCCGGCCACCCAGGTCCGGCAGTACCCAGCGCCGCAGGCACCGACGCCGCAATACCTGGCACCGTATTCCGCAGCTGGGTTATGGATACCGCCCACGGATATAATTCATATAATTATCCCTCCTCCACCGCCCCCCAGGCTGCCGGTGGATCTTCAGGAGACTCTCGCCTCCAGGTGGGCTGAGGCCAAGGCTCAGCTCACCAAGGAAGTTGAGAGCCGCCTCACGGCGGCGGTGCCACACCCGGCCCCCCGTACGCCCGAGACAGCACACTTCCTCTCCTCTGATTCCCGAGCCTCCCTCGGGAGCCAGAGAGGGGCAGGACATGCGTCCAGGGATTCTCCCTAAGGAAACCGTTCCTCCCCCTAGACGAGTCAGGGAGTCTTCTCGGCTTCTAATTCTTCTTCCTCTTCTTTTTCGGACTCTGCAGATTCCTCCGAGAAAGACGACGAGCCTCGCTCTCCGTCCAAGCCCCGGCCGAGGACTCCTCTGAAGTCTCCTCCGGAGGATCCTTCTTTCACGGAGCTGCTCAGGAAGATCCAGTAAGTACATCAGTGGCGTTCGTTGGATCCAGCTCCTCAGCGGGTTAAACTCGCCGAACATCTGGACCTGCCCCTTACGACCCCTACTCTTGTGCCACCCTGGTTCGAGCCTCATGCCCACCTTGTTTCCACCATTTGGAAACAACCGTCGGCTCTAGCCCCACTTCCTCGGAAGTCCAACAGGCTGTACCAGGCTCCAGATGGTGTAGATTTTTTGGATTCTCACCCTGTGCAGATTCGGTTGTGATTAGCGCCGCTCTCGGCCGATCAGCACACCCTAAACATTTGAGCTCGTCTCCCCCGGATAAAGAATCTCGCCTTCTGGGTCAGTATGGAAGGAAGATATACGCTTCTTCCACACTGGGAATCGGGGCCATGAATTATGTAGCTCACATGGGGGATTACCAGAAGGCTATCCTTACCCAGGCGGAATCTAAGATTGACTCCTTGCCTGACTCCCAAGTCAAGCAGGAGTTAGCTGACCTGGTCCGTTCTGCTCGTTCGGCCAGTCGTCACATTCTGAGGACGACCTACGATGCAGTGGACACCGCAGGACGGAGCTCCGCGTTCACTGTAAGTCTTCGGTGTCACGCCTGGCTCCGAGTGTCAGGTTTGGTTCCGGAGGTGCAGTCAGCAATCCAGGAAGCACCTTTCAGGGGTTCTTTCGGTGGTGATGTCAAGGACATCATCACCGATTTGCAGGAGAAGGGATAGCCCTAAAATCTGTGGATTCAATGTACCGTCCCATCCCCACAGTGCCGTCCTTTTGCGAGCGCCGGCCTCAAGCAAAACTCAAAGGCGGGCCGCAAACATTGGGCCCCCAGCTGCCAGGCCCCGCCGCCCAAAAAGCAGCGGTGCCCCAGCTGCGTGCTGCTCCACCACCTCACTCCTTCCTCTCCCACCGCCTCCGGACTCCTGGAGGAACCGGTAGGAGGGAGGTTCTCCTCCACCTTCCAGGTTGGGAGAGGATAACATCGGATTCATGGGTGCTTCAGATTATCGCAGAGGGCACTCATAGAGTTTTCTACAGAAACCTCCTGCCACTCCTCTGAAGTCCTCTTACCCCTTACTTTGGTCAGGGAAGAAATATCTGCTCTCCTCCCGAAGCAGGCCATAGAACCCGTCCCTCCTCACCTCCATGGGACGGGTTACTGTTTCTATGTCTTCCTTGTACCAAAGAAGACTGGAGATCTCAGACCCATTCTCGGATCTCAGCTCCCTGAACTTCTATGTAGAATACAAGAAGTTCAGGATGCTCTCCATTCAAACCCTTCAAACAACATGAAGTCTTACTGTATTCTGACAGTAGCAGTGAATCCCAAACTTCAAACTGCCACGGAGATGAAAGAGTTAACTTTCCATGCCAGGCATGGAACGCTGAGCTCGAGCTCGGTTGAGACTGTCTGTTGCTGTTTGAATTCAAACCGTCAGATTCTTTACTCCGCCTCACTGAACAGTCGCTCTGGAGATTTCTCCTTCTGCTCGGTTCAGTTTGTCGGTTTAGGTACCGTTTTTCTTGGTTTTCGACCAAATTTAAACCGCAGCCTGTCGGTTCAGTCTCTGTCTGTGGTATTTGTGAGTACTAGATAGGTTATATATTAATTCTATTCTGTGTGGAACTTGTAAATGGCTCATTGGTTCAGTTTGAACCGATCAAGTTGTTAGAAAATCTTAAATTGTACTTTTAGAGTGTGGTTACCGGTTCTTATCGGTTCTAAAAAACTGATTTTATTATGGTTTTTTCCATGACCCGTGACACGGTCAGGAACCGTTAAGACTGTCTTGCCTGGCGGATTGTCATTAAAAGGATAAGTTTGGTTAGGACTGGCACAATGTCTGAGAAACCCAAAAGAAAACCGGCCCACTGGGTTTCAACACTGTAGTGTGTGTGTGGGAAGTTTACTAAGGCTGACCCCACACCAACTGTGTTTATTGTCTAGGGTTTGACCACCTCAATGCAGACTGCCAGATTTGTAAAAATTTTCCAGCAGCTACCCTAGAAAAGAGAGTTGGTAGGCTCAGGGAAAGGGAGGCCAAAAAGTCCGCTGAACCGGATGGCCAGTCCGGTTCGGTTCAAACTGAACCAGAAGGAGTGTCCTCTGACCAGGGCGAGACTTCTTCAGGCAAAAGGAGATCTGATTCTGAGGAGTCTGTTCCAGCAAAGAGAACTAGAAAGGAAAAATCAGCTGGTGTGGAGCCAAAACTTTCCTCTCCAACCGCTGAAGAAATAGCCAAAGCGATCAAAATTGTCCAGTAGCTTTCCAGTTCCTGACCGAACCGCACCATCAGGGAGGCGCTCGGTTCGGTCAGTTCTACCAGTTCAAGATTATGATTTAGAGGAGTATTATGAACCGGAGGAGGGGGAAGAGGAGTATGAGGAAAGTGAATGGGGATTTGAAAGTCTGGATGTGCCCATTGACCCGGACATCTCCCCAGACAGACCTTCAGGAGTGTCTCCTCCTAGGCTTTCTGAGTCTTCTTCTCATTTCATGTTTTATAAAAAAGTGGCTGAAACCCTCCAGCTTCCTATGGAAGAAGCTGTGTATGACCAAGAGGAGCCTGACTTTGTGAAATGATGGGTATCCCAGAGTTTAGGATGCTGTCTATTCCTTGCATAAATCCTTTGGAAACAGACATTTAAAATTTTAAAGACTCCTAACACTATACCTCCTGTGGATAAGAGAATGGACAAGAGGTATGCATTGTCAGGCTCTGATACGGAGTTCTTTACACAACAATGCAACCATGTTAGTAGTGCAGGCTGCAGCCTGTGACAAGACAAATATTCCCTTGGCTTCACACCCCCTAGACAAGGACTCCAGGAGGATTGATGCCATGGCAAAGAAACAGTACATGGCAGCATCCTTGGGACTCAAGCCATATAATTAGCCTGTCTATGTTGCTAGATATCAGAAATCCAGATGGGACACTGTCATGGCTTTAGCAAAACAGGTCCCTGGCCAGCTTGCCAAGGAGCTGAAGCAGGTGGCTGCTGATGGTATTGAGGCATCCAAGATGCAATTCCATGCTGCAGTGGACTCAAAAGATGTGTCATCAAGAGTCATGGCTTCATCTGTGGCACTTTGCAGAATGGCTTGGCTCAGATGTACTAGCCTGTCACAGGATACCCAGACTAAGGCCATGGATTTTTCTGTTATGGGTAATTCTTTGTTTGGGGAGCAAACAGAGAATTACATGAAGAAAATGGACAAGTATAGGACCACTTACAGGAGTGCCCAGGCCAAGGAAAGGCAGGCCACTCCTCAGAGGCAGCTTCCCAGGGGCAGGGCAGGCCTTTCACAGGCCTTTCTACCAGCCCAGGCCTCCTCTTCTGCATATGCTCAGAGGGCTTCTTTGAGGAGGGGCAGAAGGGTACCAGCAGACCTGCTTCCACCCCTCAGCCAAAACCCCTGCCAAGCAGGCACCTGATGGGTTTGCCAGGGCCGATTCTCCACCACCTGTAGGGGGCAGGCTGGCTTACTTTGTCCAGGACTGGAAGTCTATAACATCAGGCAAGTGGGTCCTGGAAGTAGTAAGCCAGGGACTGGTTCTCAGCTTCAAAGGATTTCCAAAGCTGAGAGCCAGATCCTTTCCACCTGCAAACCCCTCGGCGGCACTTGCCCTAGAGGCAGAGATCTCTTCCCTCCTAGCTCTCAGAGCTGTGGAAGGGGTTCCATCCCTACACCAGGGCAAAAGGTTGTACTCCAGGTACTTCCTTACCCCAAAAAGACAGGAGAATGGCGCTCATCCTGGATCTCAGATACTTAAACAAGCACCTGTTAAAACTAGAATTCAAAATGGTGACTCTGGGAATAATTTTATCCTGTGTAAGGCCAGGGGACTGGCCAGTATCCCTGGACCTCAAGGATGCCTACTTCCATATTCTCATCAGAAGCTCCCATCGAAAGTACCTCAGGTTCGAGCTGCCCTCAGGCCATTACCAGTTCAGAGCAATGCCCTTCGGACTAACCTCTGCTCCAAGGGTGTTCACAAAATGCCTGGCAGTAGTAGTTGTTTCTCTAAGAAGGCAAAGGATTGCCATCTTCCCTTACCTGAACGACTGGCTTATAGTAGGCCAGTCCCCAGACCTAGTCAAGTCACACTTACACATAACTCAGCAACTGCTCACCTCGTTAGCTTTCCTTCTGAACCTTTCAAAGTCAGTTCTAGAGCCTGTCCAGCTCCTCACCTTCATAGGCACAGAGCTAGACACAGAAAAGGCCAGAGCTTTCCTTCCCCCTGGACAGGGCAAGGACCCTTATCTCTCTGGCCTCCTCATTCACCCTGCAGGTATCTCGACCAGCAAGGCATTTTCTACAGCTCCTGGGGCACATGGCTGCTTCCATAGCAGTGGTGCAGGGAGCAAGATTTCAGATGAGACACATTCAGTTCCATTTGAGAGCCTTCTGGTCTCAAAGGAAGGACCCTCTGACCAAATTGATCCCAGTGACTCGAACCCTGATCCAGGCCCTACAGTGGTGGCAGGATCAGAACAATCTGAGACAAGGAGTCCCCTTTGTCACTCAGTCTCACTTTTTAATCCTTACTACAGATGCCTCCTTCTTGGGGTGGGGGGGGGCTCACTTGGGCGACCTGACCACCCAGGGGTTGTGGTCCCCTCAGGAATCTCTGCTCCACATCAATCTGTTGGAACTCAGAGCAGTATTTCTAGCACTTCAAGCCTTTTCCAAATCTGTTCAGAACAAAGTTTTCTAGGTCAGAACAGACAATGCCACTACAATGTGGTACATCAGCAAGCAAGGAGGCACTCGGTCTACGGCCTTGTGCACAGAAGCAATGAAGTTGTGATCTCTGGCTTATTCCCTGAACACCTCCCTCACAGCAGTTCACCTTCCAGGCAAGGGCAATGTCCTGGCAGATGCTTTCAGCAGGATATCCCAGGGCCATCACGAATGGTCACTGGATCCTCTGGTCTTGGAGGTGATATTTTCCAGATGGGGCATCCCACAGATAGATCTTTTTGCAGCCCCAGGCAATCATCAACTTCCCCTTTTTTGCTGCAGGCCCCCAGTGTTGGGCTCAGTCCCCCTGGATGCCTTAGTTCTCAGTTGGGAAGGGAAGTTCCTGTCTGCTTCCCCCCTTCCCTGTCCTGTTCAAAGTGCTAGTCAAAATCAGATCTCAGCCCTGCAAGGTGATTCTGATTGCTCCAGACTGGGCTAGACAGCCTTGGTATCCGCTCCTACTGTCCTTAGCAGTCCGTCTTCCCCTGTGTCTTCCCAGGAATCACAACCTGTTAACCTGTGCTCAGGGCAGGGTTTGGTACCGGAATCTCAAATCTCTCAATCTCAAGGCCTGGCTCTTGAAGAGTTAGAGTTTGCTGATTTACACCTCTCCCAAGGCGTAATGGACATTCTGAAGGCTTCTAGGAAACCTTCCACCAGAGCTACTTATAATTCCAAGTGGAAAAGATTTTCCATATGGTGCTCTGGAAAGCATACTTTCCCAGAGTCTGCTGATCTGCCCACAGTCCTTGATTACATGGTCCATTTAAATAGCTTGGGGCTTAGACCAGCTACACTGAAGGTGCATCTGGCAGCTGTTTCTGCTTTATCTCAGCAGGTAAGCCTCTTCTCTTTCAGCTCAGCTTGTATTCTCCAAGTTTTCAAGGATTGCGCCACACCAACCACCTTTCAGGGACCCTGCCCTGCTTGGGACCTTAATGTTTGCATTGCTCCACTTATTCAACCCCCTTTTAAGCCTTTGTCTTCAGCAGAGCTTAAGTACTTGACTTGGAAAACAGTGTTTCTGGTAGCCATCACCTCTGCCAGACACATAAGTAAGTTACAAGCTTTGTCAGTGGAGCCTGATTTTATCTCTTTTCATAGAGATAAGGTGACCCTCAGGACTAACAGGAAGTTTTTGCCTAAGGTGGTTTCAGATTTCCACCTTAATCAATCTATTTCTCTTCCTGTGTACTTCACTGACCATTCCTCCTCTGGCGAGAGGAGGCTCCACAGTTTAGATGTGAAGAGAGCCCTTAGCTACTACATAGAGCGTACCAAGGGTCACAGGTTTGACTCCCACCAACTGTTCCTCACTTATGGTGAGGTTGGTAAAGGGAAACCTGCCACTAAAAGATCCATTGCCAGGTGGATTGTCTCTTGTATCCAATTCTGTTATGAAAAGCTGGGTAAGGTTCCTCCCTCAGGCCTGAGGGCTCAGTCTACTAGTGGTACAGCTGCATCCCTGGCTGCTGCCAGGGATATCCCTATTCTAGAGATCTGTCAAGCAGCTACCTGGAAAACAGTTCACACTTTTACCAAGCATTACTCCCTGGATATCCAGGCTAGGAGTGATGCTCGGTTTGGCATAGCTGTGCTTCAGAGCCTATTTCCTAAGTAGGTTCTGTCCCTCCTCCATGGATGTACTGCTTGGTAGTCTGCTACTGTCAGAATACAGCAAGACTTCATGTTGTTTGAAGAAAAAATTAGTCACTTTAGTAATGTTGTTTCTTCTAATGGAGTCTTGCTGTATTCTGACCCCCCCCCCCGCCTGCCGCTCTCAGAACCTCTGTTTTGGGATGTGGGTGGGCAGTGGCAGTGTTGGCACTCAGTATATGCCCACCTTGTTGTTTTCACCCCCTTTGTTGGGTGAATTGGTGTTGTGTTTTTCATTTTTTGGGTCTCCTGACTTGAGTCTTTGTTTTAGGACCAAAAAATGTGTTTTTGTTTAGTAGTCAGTTGGCTAGTGTAGGTTTACAGCTTCCACACAGGGCCTTGGTGAGTTTGCTCATAAAGATCTGACTGTTTGAGTTCAAACAGCAACAGACAGAGTCTCAACCAAGCTCGAGCTCAGTGTTCCATGCCTGGCATGGAAAGTTAACTCTTTCATCTCCGGGGCAGTTCGAAGGTTGGGACTCACTGCTACTGTCAGAATACAGCAAGACTCCATTAGAAGAAACAATATTACTAAGGTGAGTAATTTTTTTTTCTGCCCCTTCTTCGGCTGGGCCAATGGCTTTGTGCACTGGATATGCAGGCTGCATATCTGCACATCCCCATTCGTCCTTCGCACCGAAAGTACCTCCGGTTTGCTTTCCAGGGGAATCATTACCAATTCCGGGCACTCCCTTTTGGTCTTTCCTCGGCTCCCCGAGTTTTTACCAAATGCCTGGCGGTGGTAGCGGCCTACCTGCGTACCTTGGGAGTTCAGGTGTTTCCCTACCTGGATGATTGACTCCTGGCGGCCTCGTCCAGGGAGGAACTCCTGCATTTTCTCTCCCTCACCCAGCAGGTTTTTTCTTGTCTGGGTATCACCATCAACCATTCCAAGTCTCATCTGGACCCTTCCCAGAGACTCCAGTTCATCGGGGCAATCCTCAGTACGACAGCGTGCAAGGCCTTCCTGCCTTCGGACAGGGGAGCCTCCCTCCAGTCTCAGATTTCCCTACTTTCGGAACGCAGGAAGGTTCTGGCGAGGTCAGTGCTCCATCTTTTGGGGCTGATGGCGGCCGCCATCCTGACGGTTCCGCGCGCGCGACTCCACATGAGGATCTCTCAGTGGACTCTCCGCTCTCAGTGGGATCAACTTGTAGATGACCTAGATCATCTGGTGCTGATCTCCTCGCTGATGAAAAGAGACTTGCAATGGTGGATGGTTCAAGAGAACCTGTTCCGGGGGGGTCCCCTTCTTTCATCCCCCCCCCCCCCAGACTCTGACCACGGATGCATCAGGCGAAGGTTGGGGAGCCCATCTGGGTCCTCACCGAACCCAGGGTTTATGGTCCAGATTGGAATTAGCGCTCCACATCAATGTGCTCGAGCTACGAGCAGTTCTGTATGCTCTTTAAGCCCTTCACTCATACATCCTTCCGGTCACCTGGCTGTCCAGATGGACAACATGTGCGTGGTGTGGTACATCAACAAGCAGGGAGGGACTTGATTCTACCCGCTGTGCAGGGAAGCAGTGAGGGTTTGGGAATGGACAACGCTTCACAACCTTCACCTCACGGCGATCCATGTTTCAAGAGTCGACAGTATCCTGGTAGACAAGCTAAGTTGTTCCTCGGCTCTGCCACACGAGTGGGAACTGGACCAGAAGGTTCTAAACGGCATCTTCCAGCTTTGGGGGACTCCTCAGGTAGCCCTGTTCGCCTCTCTCCAAAACGCAAAACTTCCCACCTTTTGCTCGCTCACTCCGGAGCGTTGCGCTTTCTGGAGCGATGCTCGGTCTCTAAGCTGGAAGGACAGTTTCGTCTATGCTTTTCCCCCAATTCCTCTGGTCCCTCGTGTGCTGCAGAAACTTGCATTGGAAGGAGCGAGAATGATTCTGATCGCTCCTTTCTGGCCCTGGCAAATCTGGTTCTCTCTTCTACAACAATACTCAGAGGTTTCTCCTCTTCCTTTATCTCGAGGATTGCTGACCCAGGATCAGGGGACCCTGGTTCATCTGGGACTCAAGTCCCTTCAACTTCATGCATGGCTCCTGCAGACCTAGCCCAATCTCGTTTTGGCGTCTCTTCTAAGGTGGCCAAGATTCTGGTGGAGGCTAGAAAACCCTCCACTAGGTCCACTTACGCCATGAAATGGAAGAGATTTTCCATTTGGGCGGCCTCCAGGAACGTGGAGCCTTTTTCTTGTCCTATGGCCGTTCTCTTAGATTATTTACGTCACGTCTTCGACCTGGGTCTCAGTCATTCCTCTTTGAAGGTTCACATGGCTGCTATTTCAGCTTACCATGTTCCTTTCGCTGATAAAGCCTTTGCCCAATTAGAGGTATCCAAGACTTTTCTCAGAGAGGTCCTTCATCTCAGGCCCCCTGTCCGGACTCCTGCTCCCCCTTGGGATTTGAACTTTGTTCTCGAGAAACTTACCCTTTCTCCCTTCGAGCCTGCGGCTTCCGCAGACTTGAAGTTCCTTTCATGGAAGATGCTCTTCTTGGTGGCCATTGCTTCTGCTCGAAGAATTTCCGAGCTCTAGGCCCTTATGTGTAAAGTCCCCTATCTGATTTTTCACAAAGAACGAGTAGCTCTTCCTACTAATCCTAAGTTTCTTCCAGTAGCAGAGTCTACCTTAAATCAGTCTATTGAGTTACCTGCCTCTTCACGCAGTACTCCAGCCAAGGAGAATATTTGCTCCATACCATGGATGTTCACAGGATTCTGAGATACTACACCGATAGGACAAAGGATCTCAGAAAGACTGATCAGCTGTTAAATCTCTTTTGCTCACAAAGAGAAGGCAATGCTGTTTCAAGCAATGCCTGTCAAAATGGTTGGCTCATTGCATAACTTTCTGTTATGACAAGTACAACAAGACCCTTCGGGTCAAGTCAGAGGTCACTCCACTGGGTGGGTAGCAGCCTCTGCTGCTTGTTTCAAGAATATGTCTGCGGCGGACATCTGTGCTGCCGCCACTTGGACTTCCGCCCATACGCTACTTAAACATTAGAGTTTGACATTGCCTCTGCCGAGCAGGCTTCGCTTAGCGGTCTCTGCAAGGCCTCCTATCTTGAGGTCTGCAAGGTCTTTAGTTACTTCATGGAGTAGTTCCTCCTCCCGTGCCTTTCATTTGTTCCAGACTGCTTGGGATTCTATGCTATATGTAATTACCTACTGCAAGAGCCCTCTCTAAGTAAGATAGTACAGTTACGTAAGAACTTACTGTAACAGTAGATCTTCGAGAAAGGCTCTTGCAGTAGGTAATACCTTCCCGCCCTCCATCCCCTTAGGCTTTTTCAGCTTCTTTTCCATTGAGGGAAATATCTGCTTCTCTCTCGTCCGGGCCTTACGGGCCTGTGGTGGGAAAGAACTGGAAGGCGGGTGTCTGGGACCGCCCCTTTATACCGACGTCGTCTGACGCCGACCACCTGACGTGGGGGCGGTCCCTCGCCAGGGACTGCTAGCTAGAAATTTTTTCGTGGGGTCCTGCCGATGTCAGTCCTATATATAAGTTCTTACGTAACTGTACTTTCTCGGAGTGGTATATGTTGTTCATCCACACGAACCCACCCAACCTCCCTGCGTCGACACTCAACCTAGCTTTCAGCGGGCAAGGTCTGGTGTCTGGGGCAGAGCTGAGGTATATACCACCCGGGTCAGTGGGAGGAGCCTGCTTAAAGACCTTCCGGCAATATCCTTGAAGGGAGAGGACATGCCAAATGTCAGAATCGCGCTTCGCAGGTCAGGCCCTCTGCTCCCACAGTGCCAAACCTCAAGGCGCAGTAGTGTGAACTGGAGACAAACCAGGTAACCCTCTTTGTTTGTTTTGTGTCTGAATCACCTACTAGCCTCGAGTCCTGAGGGTTAAATGTGAACCTCGTCCCTAGCACACCCAGTTAACAGGCCCAGATATGTATTCTCTTCGGGGAAATCAGTACAGTCCTTCACCCAGTCGCACCCAGCCAGATTCCCAAGTGTACCCTTATGACTCAGTATGAGACCTAGTTATATTCTTACCTTTAGCAAGATAGTAATGCACCTTTTCTTGAGCACTTAACAGATGTCAGAATTATTAACACTTTTCCAGCATTTACATGCAAAAAGAAAACAGAAGGCACAGGCAGAATTTCAAGGAAAATAGTGTTTACTAAAAATTCAAAGTAGATAAAATACAAAATACAGAACATATGACAAGTACTTAGAACTAAATTAAAAATTTCAGAACAGAAAAGGTCTGAATACTTCAAGTTCTCATCTAGCTAATTTTTAACAGAAGTGCCCATTTCTGAGTCCAGAGACCAAGTGTGCCTCACTCCTCTTATAATCCAGAGATAAAAAGTCCCTTCCCCTTCAGATGACAATTTGAAAGTCCATTTCTCCACCTCCTTGTGAGTTCACAGCACCCATGAGGTCACTGTCAGTCCTGTGACCACTGTGTAATCTGAGTATGGATATCAAAAAAGGATATTCTTTTACTGCTGGCTGGAAATTGGTAGTTGCCAATAAAAAATAAAAATGACAGTCTCTTTGCAAGCAGATTCCTTTGATGGCTCATAAACCCACATCATGCCACCAGTACCCTTCTAGGTGTGAAAACCAACCGAGATCAGCCAAATGTCCTCTTTCCTTCAAGGGTCATAAAATGCATACCTTGTCCCCAGCAGATCAAAGTAGGAATATTTTACGATGTATTAAGACCTGGCATTTTGGAAGGAAGTCTTTAATTAGTGTTCCACTGGGCCAGTTTTCACAGCCAGCTGACTCGATCACACTGACATCTTTGATGTCAAAAGGTCACTTATTGTAGTGCTAGACTTTTTAGTTTCTAAGCAAACATTCACATACACATTTATTTACAATACAAATATTGTAAAATAATGTCACGTAGATGGGCAGAGTGCCACACCAACACCTGCCTAAATATTGAGGACACCGCCTGTTCCAGGAGTTGCCAGTCTTCCAGTGGAAGCCATCCCCTCCCAACCCGGGCCTTTCCCAACTTCAGTAAGTGGAGGGTATTGGCTACTTGGGGATTTGAGGAGTGTACAGAGACTTGTGAACCAGCCCCTGCACATTGGCTATTCTCATGATGTGTCTGCCTGCCTGCTGCTTTTTGAGGCAGTGTGCTATCACCTTCCCACTTCTCCCATTCTCCCAGTATTTATGCTTGAGGTACAGAATGGAGACCTCTACCTTCATGGCCAGCAGCTCATTAACTGCCAGTCTCAGCAGTCCCTTCCCAGCTTGTGACTGGAGAAAAGGGTAGTGCAGGGTTCTGAAGTGAGCTTCAGCCTCACCCAGTTTTTCTAACTCCGAGAGGCATCATTCATTAGCTAATTCTACTTTCTGTGGAGAAGGTTATTGAGGAGAGGATTTTTGTAAGCATTGCCTTTTTTATGTTTGTTTGCACGCATGTGCAAGAAACATAGTGCCATCATCTGAGATTTTGGATGCAGTGGCATACAGTTGAAAAAGAAAGCTCTGCTTCAGTGAGTAGAGCTCCTCCCCCACTGCACGTAAGCACTGCATTTTGTGTGCTTGTGTGCGCTTCCCCAGATGCACTGTCCGAAGGGGGTGCAAGTCGCCGTTGGCTCCAGCGTCTCAAGCCCCCAAAAAAGAAGTTTCCAGGTGCCACACTGGGAGCCCACCCCAAGCGTGGCAGAAACTGTCCCTGGCCGGCCAGGTGCCTAATCCCTGTCGGCTCCAGCCCCAGCAGCCTTCCGATGCGCTGGGGCAAGCGTCCTCGTCGGTCGTCCTTTAAAAAAAAAAAGCTCTGAAAGAAAACAATGGTCCTCGCAGTCTGCTGGCCTCTCCCCACCCATGCCCACCCACCATGCACCCCTCCCCCACCCCATACCATCCGGACTCGCAGCCACGATCTTCAGTGGACTGGGAACACCTCTGCACTCTTCAAAGCCGACTACCTAACTGAGGAAGTGCTGTAAGCTGTATAATATACTGGATAGGGTTTTTTCTACTTTGATGCATATCTCAGGCATTTTTGAATGTTTGCACCAAATTTTCAACATGGGGTTTTGTGACCCCTCCTCATAAGTTCTGTCACTGTCATGGTCTTAATATGGCCCGAAGGGTGATTTATGATCACTGCGTGGAATCATCTTCGCGGGACCGATTATGGACGACAGTGCAAGTTCGTGAGGTGGGCTCTCAAAAAGCCTATGTTGAAAATTTGGTGAAAAAAATTCCCAAAAAATGACTTTTAAGAGCGTGCGTTGCGCAGTTCCTACGCACGTCCGTAAGTTCGCGAATTTTTAATATTCGCACTTCGGATTTTCAACATTACCATTTTAACACATCTTATGAGCAGTACAGCTATCATTTTTCACATCTCGTCCAAATTGTGTTTCCGTGCATGTAGCTCACAGTGGCGCAGTCGGTGTGAGAAATCAATGTATGGGACACATTAAGAAAATCGTGAGACAGTGTTCATGAGCAGAGGTCTTAAAATGGCTATGTTGAAAATTTGGTGAAAAATTCCTAAAATGACTGTTTTAGGAGCACACTCGTGCAGTTCCTACGTCACGCTGGCAGGTTTGTGCGACTTTGTAATATTTTCATGCCAGATTTTCAACATGTCACATTTTACCATACTTCCTTATTAGCAGTACAGCTGCATTTTCATATCTTGCCCAAAATGTGTTTCCGCATGTGCAGCTTACAATGGTGCAGTCGGTAAATGTAAAACAATGTGGGACAGATTAAGAAAATCACAGTGACACTGGTCATGAGCAGAGGTCTTAAAATGGCTATGTTGAATATTTGGTGACAAAGTCCATGAAATGACTGTTACGAGTGAGCATTGCGCAGTTTCCATGCACCTACGTAAGCTCATGAATTTGTAATATTTTCAGTCCAGATTTTCACCAGTGACATTTTTCCACACTTCTTTATGAACAGTACAGATGTCATTTTTCACAGCAGGGCCGAAGTGTGTTTTCACACTTTCAGTACAGAAATGCGTGGTCGCTGTGAGAAATCATTGTTTGGGACAGATAAAGAAAATCAGAATGCCACTGTTCATGACCGGAGGTCCCAAAATGCCTGTTAACAATCTCTGCTGCTGCTGCAAAAAAAAAAAAAAAACTACAGCACGGTGTCAAGTTTCTCATGCTCGTGACTTCACCAGTTTGTTTTACTATTTTCACAGCAGATTTCAACATTGCAATTTTTACACCTCTCCATGCACCGCTGTCATTTTCTGATCCTGTTTGGAATGTGTTTTGCACTTGTGGTACCAAATGCTGTAGTCGCGTGCAAAAGCAGCTGGTAACAAACTGATATTGCCACTGTTCATGAGGTGGGGGGGTCACAAAAAAAAATGCTGAAAATTTGGAGTGAAAATACCAACGAATGCCTGAGGTGTTAGGGTTTCCGACCATAACACCCCACCCTGTACAGAATGACAGGCATCAGGGCTGTGATTTGGGATTGTTGCCTATAATGCTCATACCATTCCACCCCCACCCACACCTCATCCAGAGAGAGGCATCGAGGTGTGCCTTGACTCTTTGGCCCCAAAGTTCACCCCATTCTCCTATACTGCATCCACTCGCTGTATATCCTGATGGAATGGGGTGTGCATGGGGCCAAAGACCCCAAGGCACACCGTGACATCTGTCAGTGTCTGCAGGGTAGGGTGTGGTGAAATGGCGTGGCCGTTATGCCTGACAACCCAAAGGCACACCCCAATGCCTGTCACTATGTGCAGGATGGTGACGGGCTTGGCTTCAGTTTAATACTTCACTGCCATTTCTAGTATGCAGCTCTGTAACTCCTACACTACCAATGCCAGCAAGCAAACATTCAGCATTGACAAATGCTTGTTTATTTAGCTTAAAGGTTTCAGTGGTTGTGTTTTTGGAATTTAGCTTAAAGGTTTCTGTGGCCGTGTTTCTGGAATTTGGCTTAAAGTTTTCTGTGTCTGTTTTTAGAATTTATCTTAAAGGTTTCTGTGTGTGGAGGGATTAAACAGGACATGCCAGACTGCCCACCCACAAACCTGTAAATTCTGACAGAGCCATCAAACTGCAGGAGAAAGGATTAGTTAATTCTACTTGCTGTGGAGAGAGTTAGTGTGGAAAGGATTTTGTAAGTGTTGCTTTTTTTTAATTTAACTTAAAAGTTACTGTGGCTATGTTTTGGAATTTAGTGTATAGGTTTCTGTGGCTGTGTTTTTGGAATTTAGCTTACAGATTTCTGTCACTGTGTCTTTTGAATTTAGCCTAAACGTTTCTGGGGCTGTATTTTTTTGAATGTAGCTCAACGAGGGGCACAATGGCCTCACTTAAAGCCGGGGGGAGGGGGGGCCTAAAGAGGACTGGGACAAACATCTTATTTCTGGTCTGTAAGTGTTTTTGAGACTTGGGAACACTATTGGTGGGTTTGTAGTTGTGTTCATAAACAACTGTAGTCACTATAGAGAGACTATATTCACTGTCATGTATTGGTAGTGTGAACCCTTGGTAGGACTGTGGGGTGCAATGGTTATGGGGCAGCAGTGTGGATGAACATACTGTGGAGGCTGAGAGGGTGTCCAGTATGCCACAGTCTAAAGAGGGTCGAGGAAAAAGGTTCAGTGGCTTGGCAGGGAGCTGAGGAGGTTGGGTGGTGGGTTGCATTGGTAGAAGGGCTGACATATGAAAGTATCATGGGGGTACTGCAGAGAAGGAACTATGGGTCAGGGAAGGGGGAAAACTGAACAGGAAGCCAGCTGATGAAGGGTGGACTCTAGTAGGGCCTAGCAAAAGAGGAGCAGCAGGAAGGAGAAGAAAACACATAGTAATGCAAAGAGGATGGGGAACATGTTTACTGTACTAGTGACACATGGTGAAGAGGGGGACACAGGAGGAGACTGCATAAGGGATAGTGCTCAAGAAGAAGAGGAGGAGGGAGTGAGGGGCATTACTAGTGGAGAGATTGAGCACGGCATGTCAGGGCGAGGGATAATACTCGGAGGTGAGGAGGGAGAGGGAGATTGGCAGTTAAACAAGAGGATGAGGAGGGGTCTCAATTGAGAGGGGCAGGGGGAAGACACTTGGACAAATGGTAAAAGCACCATCTTGAGTGGCCCCGGGAATGAGAATCTGGGTGGGGGTGGCAACGGGCAGAAGGAAAGAGGAGGGGGGTGTACTGGTGTTTGGGGACTCTATACTCAAGGCGATCAGATGGGGCAACATGGGGAAAAGGCACAGTTGGAGATGGGTGGAATCCATACCATGAACAATGGCAGACAAGGTAGGACAGGCAATCCTAAGGTGTGCAAGGAGGGGTAGGAGGAAACCGCACATGGTGGTACATGGGGACAAACCACCTAGAGGAGGAAATGGTGGAGATAGCAAGGGAGAGGTCTTCGAAGTGGGAAGGTTGTGTGAGGAGACTGGGAGTTTGTGGCCTTCTCAGAGGTGCTCCTTCTGATACTGTGGCTAAAAAAGAGGAGGGTGGGTGGGCAGAGGGACAGTGAAAAAGCATGGATACTGAATGAATACTTCTGGTCAGTATTCACAGAAGAAGAGCAGGGGGAGGTACCTAACCCAGTCAATAGCAACACGCTAGATTTGGGGGTGATATCAATCCTTTCGCAGAAGAAAGGGTTCTGAAAGAATGGCTGAAACTGAAAGTGGTCAGAACAATGGGGCCCGATGGGATTCACCCCAGAGTTCTAAAAGAACTAACAACACTGATTACCCTTTTTAATAAATCATGGAAGGATGGTGTGGTACCCGAGGACTGGAGGAGGCTGGATGTCTTTCCCTTTCACAAAAGTGGGAACAAGACAGAGGCAGGAAACTACAAACCTGTTAGTTTGACCTCAGTGGTAGGAAAATGATGGAATCACTTCCAAAGGAAAGAATTGTTGAATACCTAGAGGCCAGTGGGGCACAGGACCCAAGGCAGCATGGATTCACAGTGGAAAGGTCATGTTAGACAAATCTAATCAATTTCTTTGACTGGTTGATCAAAGTAGTAGACCGGGGAGGGGCTGTGGACATGGCCTACCTAGACTTGAGCAAGTTATTTGACACAAAAGATTAATAAACAAATTAGCCAGCCTGGGAGTGAGTCCCAGGGTGGCAGCCCAGTTAAAACATTGGCTGGACAACAGGATGCAGATGGTAATGTTAAACAGAGTCCACAGTGAAGAAGTGGGGTTACTAGTGCAGTACCGCAGGGTTCAGTACTGGATCCAGTCTTTTTTAATGTCTTTATAAGTGATATTGCAGGGGTACTGGAAGGAAAAGCATGTCTCTTTGCAGACAATACAAAGATCTACAACAGGGTTGATGCACAAGGTGGGGTGGAAAGAATGAGAAAGGACTTGGCAAGGTTGGAGGAATGGTCAAATGTATGGCAGCTTAGATTCAGTACAAAGAAGTGCAAAGTAATGCACCTGGGAAACAAAAACCCAGGGGAAGAGTATACAATGGGGAGTTGAAATACTGACAACAACAAAATGGAAAGGGACCTGGGGTAGTTACATCAGATGACCCAAAGGTGGCAAGCAATGTGAGAAGGCAGTAAGGAGGGCTGAGGGATACTGGGATGCATAGGAGAGGCATCACCTGGTAAGAAACACAGAGATGTTATCCTCTGTACAGACAGTTGGTGAGAACCCATCTGGAGTACTACATCCAGTTCTGGAGACCCCATCTTCGCAAAGACATAGACAGGATGGAAGCTGTCTGGGGAGGGCAACCAAATGGTGCAGGGTCTGCACCAGAAGACACATGAGGAGAGACTAAAGGAGCTAAATATGTATACCCTCAAGGAAATGAGGGAGAGGGGAGACATAATAGAAACTTTCAAGTAACTCAAGGGAATCAACAAAGTCCAAGAGGGTTAGATCTTTCAAAAAAAGAGATGTGTAAGAACAAGGCTGCAAAATTTGAAGATAGGAGGAGGACAGGTCAGAGGTAATGTGAGGAAGTATTTTTTTCATGGAGAGGGTTGTGGACGTATGGAACAAGCCTTCCTGAGAAGGTCGTGGAGTCAAAACAGTGGGGAATCAAGCAACTGGGACAGGCGATGGCAATTCTAGTGGTGGGTAGGAGGAAGTAGGCTGTTGGTTAAGTAGGCTCTGCAGCTTATCCATTCGGTAGGAAAATGGACAGACTAGGTAGGCCAAGCAGTCCTTACCTGCCATCAAATTCTTTGTTTCTGTTTCTCAGTACCCTGCACAAGCACAGTGAGAAAGAAGAGGATTGGTGAGTTGGAACGCATGGTTCGTAGAAAGGTGTCGAATTAAGGGGTATAGGGTTGTGGGCGGCTGGGGCAGTACCTAGGATGATAACAGTCTGTTTTCAAGGGATAGGCTGCAGCTGGGCAAGGAGTGGAAGGAGGCATTAAAGCAAAGACCGGGGAGGTATATTGCGACAAAGGTGGGTTTAAACTAGTTTTTTGAGGGGGGGGGGGTTGCAAATGGGCAGCAGGTAGGCAGGGATCTGATAGAGCGGAGTCGCAGGCTAGCAGGGAAGGATTCCGAGTGGCTGAAGGGGAGGGAGTAGAAGGGTTTAGATGGAGTGCAGTGAAGGACGGGGGACGGGATGGAGGGTGGTCTCGCTGAACACCAGAAGCTTAGACAACAAATCAGCTGAGCTACAGGCACTCTCGGCAGTGTGGAGGGTAGATATTGCGGCTGTCATGGAAACGTGGACAACCTAGCACCGAGACTGGATCTGGAAATCCCGGGGTACAAATTATACAGGAAGGACCATGAGGCAGGGAGTAGACATGGGGTGGCAGTCTGTGTGATGAATGGGACCAAATGCTCAAGGGACAAGGGGGGGAGGAAAGTAGAACAGATGCAGTCTGGCTGCAGCTCCCACAAACATACGATCTTGCCAGCAGACGCAGGCCATATTGTCTATGTAGTGTGCTCGAGTGTGCAGCACCTCAGCCGAGTAGACTGCTGCTGCCCCCTCCCATTAACTCTACTCTTCTCCAGCTGCCCCCTTTATGAACTTTTCCCTTGAATTTTCCCACCCTCTTTTGAAACAGCCCACAATGTGCACCGATACGAGTTGCTCAGGCAGTGCATTCCACCCCCTTACCACTCTTTAAGTGAAGTAGTGCCTTCTCCTTACCCTCCTGAATCTGCCCCCCTCCCCCATCTCAGGGAGTGCCCCCTGGTATCTCTTCCATTCTGGAGAGTGAACCCACACTGGAAGCCTACTCTGCTTATCCCCTTTAGGTACTTGAAGGTCTTGATCATGCCCCTCTCTCTTCTATCCTCCAGGTTATACATGTTGAGCTCTTTTAGTCTTTCCTTGTAAGTTTTATCCCCCAACCCCGGGATCATCTTTGTTGCTGTTTGCTGCACTGCCTCCAGTAGTTTTGTATCACTTTCCAAATATGGGTGCCAGAACAGCATGCAGTACTCTCGAGTGCGGCCTCACCAGGGACCTGCACAGGGGCAATATGACTTCGTTATATTTGGATGTAATCCTCCTTACTATGCACCTTAGCATCCTGTTCGCCTTAGCCACTACCTTCCTACACTTGGCCGAGTGGTTTAATTCCCTGGTCACTAGCACCCCCAGATCCTTTTCCCCGTCGGATGTGGACAGTTTGTTACTATCCATCCAGTAGCTGTATCCTGAGTTTTTGGCTCTGAAATGCATCACCTTGTACTTCTTGGCCTTGAACGCAAGCTGCCAGGTGTACAACCCTTCCTTGAGTCTTGCTGAGTTCTGCTGCAGTAATTTGCCACCTCCTTCCCATCCACCTCAGCACGGGTCTTGTCATCGTGAAGAGGCTGATCTTATTCTTGATCCCAACCGCTATGTCTGCAATGAAAATGTTAAACAGGACTGGTCCCAGTACTGATCCCTGTGGGACACCACTTGTGACTGCCCTAGGCTCCGATGCTTCTCCCCAACTACCCTCTGTTGCCTGTCTCTCAGCCAGTTTTCTACCCATCGGGCTAGCTTTCACCCCATACCAAGACTCCTGAACTTGCAGGTCAACTTTCTGTGTGCACTGAATCAAAGGTCTTGTTGAAATCCAGAGAGAATACATGGCCCTCGTCCAGTGCCTCATGACCCAGTCAAAAAATCAACCAAGTTTGTCTGACAGGATTTGCCAGCAGTGAACTCTTGCTGTCTGTTGTCTTGCAGATCATTATCCACAGAAGCGTCACCAGCCTTTCTCTGAGTATAGATTCCATCAGTTTCCCCACACTTGCGGTGAGGCTCACCAGTCTGAAGTTTCCTGGTTAGTCCTTGGGCCTACTTTTGTGGAGGTACCACGTGTGCCTCCTTCAATCTCTGGGCAGACTTCTCTATTTAGCGAGGTGTTGATCCTAGACTCAAGGGTAGCGAACTGAGATTTGGGGTGGTATAAATGCCACCATCCCAGTCTGAGCTTGACAGGAAATTAGCGTGACAAATCAGAAAGGTATGTAGAAAAGGAAGGTGGTCATCAACGCCAGGGGTTGACTGGAGACATTCTGGTCACCTGCCAGAAAGCAAATGCTCCTGGATGCGATCAGGAGGGTCTCCTGATGCACTTGGTCAGTGGACCTACTAGGCTAAAGAACAGTTTAGATCTAGTATTGTTGAATGGGACGCAGTAAGGAGATGAGGTGGAGGACCCCCTGGCGACAGCGATCACCAAATGGTGTGGTTCAGTATCACGATGTATAAGGAGCCGGAGAACTCAGTAACCTAGCTGGTAAACATTAGGGGGGTGGACTTTGGGAGGATGCGGGAAATACTGAAAAGGAAGCTGAAGGGAATAAGGCAGGAGACTAACATGGAACAGAAATGGGATATTATTAAATGGGGGATTACAGAAGCAACAGAAGCCTGCACAAAGACACAAAGTATGAGGAGAAGAGCAAGGAAGCCATGCTGGTTGAACACTGAGGCAGTGGAAGTGGTGAGGGAAAACGAGAGGTGCACCAAGGTATAGGAGGATGGGAAGGAAGGGGACAGGCAGGAGTATGCGGGGGGGCATAAGAGCGCAGTGGTTTAAGGCTCAGAGCTGCAAATCTGGAGATCTAGGTTTGAATCACACAGCCCTACTTGCATACTGTGTGACCCTTAGCAAGTCACTTAACTTCCCTGTACTCACAGGTTGTAGCATAAACAAGGTTTCAGCTTAATGTGTCTCACCTGGTTAAACAATTGGGGAAAAAGATGGTTCAGTGAGATGACCAGAAAAGTGAGAGGAGCCAAGGCCCAGAGGAGCTGGAAATTAGTGCAGGGATTGGGGGAGGGGGACTTTTTCAGATACATAAGGGAGAAAAGGAAGTGCAAGGAGACAATACTGAGGATAAAAAAGGGCGGGGAGTGGACAGAAAAAGGGGAGGAACATACAGAAGCACTGAATGAATACTTTTGCTCAGTGTTGACAGAAGAAAGGAGAACTGCTACCCCCATAGGCTGGGAGGGTGGGGACAGGGGGAGAGGAGGTGACAGATGGAAAGATTGAGGGAGGTAGAGTCCGAGGGACTGAGGGCAGACAAGGCACCAGGGCTGGATAGTATCCACCCCAGGGTGCTGATGGAGTTGGCGGAGGTGTTGGCGGTGCCGCAGGCAGGTCTGTACAGCACCTCACTGGAATCTGGATGATACCACTGGACTGGAGGATGACACATGTAGTGCCGTTACACAAGACAGGGCCAAGGACGAACCAGGTAATAATCATTAGGTAAGTCTCACCTCTGTAGTGTGCAAACTCATGGAAATTATACTAAAGGAAAGACAGGTGTCGTACCTGGAGGGCAGGGGCCTCCAGGATGTGAGGCAGCATGTGTTCATTTTGGCAAAGTTCTGTCAAACCAACCTGATACAATATTAGGACTGGGTGTCAGGTGTGCTGGATATGGGTGATGCAATGGATGTTCTTTACTTGGTCTTCAGCAAGGCCTTCAATTTGGTGCCGCTTGGTTGGAAGCTAACTGGTGTAGGGGTAGGGGCAAAAATGGCAAACTGGGTTACAAGCTGGCTGAGTGGGAAGGGCAGCTCTCTGCTCCAGAGCCTAGTGATGAGCGGGTGCCACAGGACTCTGTTCTGGGACAAGTATTATTTGGGCTCTTCATATAGACCTTGTGCAAAGGGTGGTGAACAAGTTAAGTTTGTATACGGACAACACCAAAATGGAAGCAGTGGTGGATGAATAGGAGGGATGGAAGCAGCTGTAGGGAGACTTAAGCAAGCTAGAGGAGTGGTCAGAGAGGTGGCTGCTGTGGTTCAGTGCAAAGAAGTGTAAGGTTATGCACTTCAAGGTGAAGAACCCAAGGAGATAATACTGGCTGGAGTGCATTAAGCTGGGGATCACTGAGGAGGAGAAGGACCTAGGGGTAATGGTAACCAGGACCATGAACAGTACTGCCCAGTGCAGGAGAGTGGCTGAAAAAGCGAACAAAAGGGTGGGATGCATAACGAGGGACTTTTCATCCAGGTGAAGAGAGGTGATCTTGTCCCTGTACAGATCGCTGATAAGGCTGCACTTGGAGTATTGTATGCAGTTTGTGAGGCCATACCTGAAGCATATCAGGTTACTGGAGAGGGTGCAGAGGAGGGCAACAGAGATGATATGTGGAATGGAGGGGACAGACTATGAAAGCAGGCTGGGGGACCTGAATATGTACACCCTGGAGAATAGAAGGGATAGGAGAAACATGATAGAGACATTCAAGTATCTAGGGGCATCAATGAGGATGGGGCAGACGGGGTCTTTAAGCTAAGGAGAGGAGGGTCACCAGGGCTACAGGCTAAGAATGGAGGGTGGGAGATGTAGGAGGAAATGAGGAGACACTGTTTCATGAGAGGGTGGTAGCAAAATAGAATGCACTACCAGAATGGGTGGTGTCATGTACATCTGTGAACAGGTTTAAAAGGGCATGGGACAGGATGAAGAAATTACTTACCACAGTAATCTTGTTTCTTCCCAGTGATGCTCAGATATTCATAACTTTATGCAGTAAGCCTGGAGTGTTAGATTGCTCGATGAGATGGAACACATGCAGATGAATAGAATTCTTTGTCCATGAGCATCTTTCAAGTACTGCCTCTATCAGCTGTAGTGTTCTAACCTCTTCAGATTTGTATGAAGCATGGAAGTCAGGCATTAGGAAATTATTCTAATTATGAGCAATTATAAATTTGGGGTTGCCCCTAATTAAGGTATAGAATTAACATAAACTTCCAAAGGGAGAAACAATAATAATAAAATTTATCAAACAGCATCAGAGAAAATTCTAAGGAGAAAACACATGAAAAAACTTTGTTTTAAAAATAATTAAGCACAGAGAATATGCAGTAAAAACAGAATATGGCTTGGTGGCACCAGCATGCGGAGTGCAGAGGCTGAAGTTCTGGAAGGGGAGGCAGGGAGGGAAGTTAAGAATATCTGAGCATCACTGGGAAGAAACGAGATTACTACTGTAATAGCCCCACTGCCCTTCCCCCCTTTGTTTAACTAGCAGGGCTACTCCTCTCACCACATGGTGCCAAAGAGAGGGATAGGGGTTTACATAAGTTTACAGTACATTTCCCTCTGAGCCGGTCATACACAGACAGGCATACCAAGTGTGGCAACTACCTGGCTCACACCTGGTGGGACCATTTTCCATGGCCATCAACCTAGGTCCCTGGGAGAAAACATTTGCTCACAGTTATGTTAGGTTTGTACTTCCGGTCAGGGGCACCCAAGTAAATCCAGACACAGTGGAAGGAATAACAGTACCTTCCAGACTAGGTTGGGATTCTAGAGCGTGGCTTTTATTCACATACACAGAGAATAATCACAAAGTGAAGATGGACCCACACAGGGCTTTTCCTATTGGTAATGCAGATTAGTGAGGTACAGAGAACACACATAATGAACCCTCAGGTTCTGAATTATGAGGTTGGCACACCGGCCAGTACTAGGAGACTTTCCCATATTTCATGAGGTATTGCTGGTGGCACCTTCAGCCCCAAAAGAGCACATGCAGGCTCACAGAGAATCCAACTCCACATCTGGGTAACTGTTTTCTTCAGGCACTGGCTAAATGCAGTAAAAGAAAACACAGATGCTCAAACTGAACCCGGAGAGGTAAACTGGTTACTCCAGATGGGGGGGGGGGTTTCCACCTTTTGCTTCCAAGTTTAAACTCTGCCATTCATCTGATTAATAACACCCTCACAGAAAACTTGTAGATACTATCTTGAAATGTCTTTCACACTTAACATACTGCATTACACACCTCTGAGGTATCAGAAAATTAAAAGTTCTGGAATTGGCACTCTCTTCACTAGACCCCAACTTTAGCAGACACTTTTAAACAGAAAACCGTCTAGGTGACAAGGTCCCTTTGTAAGAGGCAGTTCACCAAAAGGAATGCAGATGCCCCAGGACTTTTCCACACAGAAGTCATAGGTACTCACAGAGCAGTTGAATCTTTCAGGCAGCTTCAACACAGTCCAGAACTGGACCCAGGGAATTGCCCCTGAATCCTGAATCCACCTCATCCTCCTGGGATGAGGCACTGTGAAACCATTTGGCTTGGTTTCCACCACTTCACCACTAGGCTGTACTGGCTCACACTAGGGTGGAAACAAACAAAATGCTACTGGTAGTTCCCTGACAGAGCTGAAGAGAGGAGCTGCACTACTTGCAACCTCCTCCCTGACTCCATCTGCAGACTGACTACACTCTAACTGAACATTTGAATTCTGTCTCCCTGCGGCTGTTAGCTGTGTGGCTTTATGCTGCAACAGTTCCAAGATTACATCATCACTCCGCTCAGCTGGGACTGGAAAGCAGAGTGGACACTGTGAAATCCATTTAACTGGCATTTCATTAGCTGCCTCTCTCTGCCTACCACTGATGCTGATGGGATTCTAGTAACCCCTGGGAACAAGGGGGTTACACTAGAGTAAGTAATTTTTTCTACTAACCCCAGTAATGCTCAGGATATTCATAACTTTATGCAGACTACAAGCAGTACCGCTGGAGGTGGGCACAGAACTTACTTTGGAAATGGACTTTGCAGAGCTGCTGTACCAAACCTAGCATCACCTCTGGACAAAATATCCAGGTTGTAATGTTTTGTAAAGGTGTGTACTGTTTTCTGGGTAGCTGCTTTGGAATATCCACTAAGGAACCTCCTGGCAGCTGCAAGACTAGCAGGTGTTCCTCTTGTAGAGTGCACCTCAACCCAGTTAGGGCTTCTTACCTGCTTTAGTGAAGCAGAATTGAATACACTGGACTATCCATCGAGAAATGGATCTTTTGAGGCTGGTTTGCCCTTTTCTACATGTTCATATGTAAGGAATAGTTGATCTTACTTCGAGAGGGTTCCTTCAGTGGGTCATCACATGTAGGACTGGCGTCACCTGGCATCGGGCCGCACGGCAGACTTTTCTAGCAATACCTGACAGGGGACCACCTACCCGACGTCACATGACTGATGTCAGCGTGATTGTATATAGTGGGCAGTCCCCATGCCCGCCCTCCAGTTCTTTCCTTCCATTGCCTCATGCCAGTTGCATTGCAGACTTCCAGTAGCGATCGTTGAGAAAGTTCTTCCACATTGGGTTTTTCCCCTCGCAATTCTCTTTAATAATTCTTCAACAACCTTTGATGTCTTCTCCGAAGAAAAGGAGCTTAGCTTGTGGCATGCAGATCCCACACAAAGACTGTCACCAGAAGTGCGTTATCTGCCTAGGCCCAAACCATCCTCTTTCCTCCTGTCCTGAGTGCCAGTCATTCAACCAGGCCACTAAAAAACAGAGACAATAGGCATTGGAGGCCCACCTTCTTAAATCTCATCTGGCCTCCTTGGAGAAAAGATGGAGCGCTTAGGATTAGTCCGAAAATCTTCCCTTCAAAAAGCACAAGGAGAAAACTAGGGAGCAGGCTGCTCCACGGACTTGACAGGCTGGCCCACAAGCAAGGCCCAGTTACTGCGTGAAGACCAGGCGGTAAGTCGGACAAGACTCCAGTGGGTAAGTCGGCCTCCGGCTCCTTTGGTGACCAGCGCCACTCCTGCTGGTAAGTTGGCCACCGTCTCCTCCGGAGGAGCGCGGCAACCACTGGTCGACTCCCCAGCTGGGGCAGTCGCCCGGCCATGGTCGATAAGCCAGCCAGGGGCTCCTCCCTTGACTGCCCGACTTAGCCGCTAAGACGGCCATTTCCGACGACCGCACGGGCCTGGTTCCCCCTTCGGGGCCTAACGGTGCCTCACCTGATGTCCGGTGGGACCAATGGGAGAAAGCCCTTCTCCCTTCTACTACTGCGCCAGTGTCCTCGCACTCCTCCTTAGATACGTCCGGCGATAGTCTTGGAGACCCCATCGAGCCTCTCAACATAGTGGGTACTTCTCCGCATTCCCCTGCGGGAGTCCCGTATCAGAAGGCTCCTTCACGGCCATCTGGCCTTCTTGTGGAGGCCTGTCCACCTTCCGGTGGGACGCCGGCACCTCCCGACGCCAGTGATCCCAATGACAGTCCCTCAGCCGGGACCGACCGACCAACAGGCCCTTGCCTCTGGCCCCGACGCTGGAGCTCCTTCTTCCAGTTCTGACACCGGCCCTTCCAACGCTGGACCCTCTTCCAGTGATGGATCGGGCTGCGCTAGTCACGAACATCGGTCCCTCCGATGTGGGCTGTCCCGACGCTTGACCCTCCTCCCATCTACACAACGGCAGGTCCGACATGTGTTTCCCCCAATGCCTGATCCGTCATCGGGAACCTATTCTAGACCCTGAACTGTCCCCCATTATCCCTTTGGGTATCCTGGGGATCTCTGGGGAGGGGAGGGGGTTCCATTCCTGATTGGAGCCATTTTGGGCAGTTCCACCATGGATACAACCTATATTCCCCTTACATGGGTTTCTAGGGGTATTTATACCCCTCTGGTCGCCCCTCCTCCCCCGACCTCAACCGGCCCCTTGCTCCTCCATCTCTGGTGGCACCAGATTTCAAAACCTTAATTCAGTCTTGGTGGCAGGGGGCCAGGTCAGAGCTGGTTACTGATCTAGAAGCCAGACTCCCGCAGTCGCAGCTTCCTAGATCCCCTTCCCAAAGCAGTTCTGTTTCAACCGTCCGCATCTTGGGGAAGACTCAACAGGACGTTTCCTTGCGGGATTTCTGTTATCGTCCTGTTGAGGAGGTGGAGGACAGTTCTGATGGGAGGGAGGACTCCAAGGAGGAGGAACCTGTGGAAGACCCCGAGGATATGAAAGGAAGAACCTCCCCCAAATCCCCTCTGGAGGATCCTTCCTCTTCAGCCCTCTTGAGGACCTTAAGAGATCATTTCGACAGGGAGTCGGAGGGCCAGGATCCTGTGCGGCAAAGACTCGTGGAACATCTTGATTTAGAGTCTCTGCCGCCTATTCCAGTTCCCCCATGGATGGGTCCTCACCAAGACCTCACCACCACCGTCTGGCAGATGCCTCATTCGATCCCATCTGTCCCCAAGAGGGCGGACATGCTCTACCGGGTGCCAAAGGATGCACCTTTTTTAAAAGGCTCATCCTAAGGCAGAATGTGGTGATCTCGGCTGCTCATGACCGCTCCGCAGCTCCTAAGCACATGAGCAGGACACCTCTGGACAAAGAGTAGAGGCTGATGGACCAGTTCGGGAAGAAGGTCTTCTCGTCGGCCACGTGCGCCCTTCGCTTCCTTAGCTACGTGGCCCACATGGTATCTCACTAAAAACAGACTATGGCCAGGTTGGAGGTGGGGGTCCAGTCTGTGGATCCATTGCCCCTTAAGGAGGAACTTGCCAAGGATCTCTGTCTCTCCAAGATCTCCTGTAGTCATGCTCTTTGAGCCACCTACGACTCCATCAATTCAGTGGCCCGTACCTCGGCAACTGCCGTTGACCTTAGGCGGGCATTCCTGGCCTTCTCTCTGGGCTCTAGCGAAGTCCGGTTGGCGATTCAGGACGCCTTTCAGGGCTCAGTCCTTTATGGAGGTGATACCAAGGACATCATAGCGGATTTACAGGACAGAGGTGTGGCCTCTTAACTCTTAGGTCCATGTGCCGATCGGGCACTCAACAACAGCAGCAGTCCTTTGGAAAAGACCGGAGGCAGCGGGAGAACACTCGGGTAACGCCAAGATAACCGTGAGGCCATGAGTAACCCCCAAAGAATCAGCGGCGTTCTGGGGGGACTCACTGAGCATCCCGCTACTTGCGACTCTCCGGCCCACTGCACCTCAGTCTCGCGATGGGCATGCCGCCACACACAGGAGTGAGAGGTGATCACTTTGACAGTGGGTCCTGCAACTGGTGTCCATCGGACACCGAGTTTCTGGATGCTCCTTAGCGGTCTTCTTATTCCGGGACCAGGCCCTCGTCGTTCGCGAGGGAGGTCAATGCGCTCTTGCTCAAAGAAGCAATCGAGCCAGTCTCTTCGGCTTAAGGGAAAGGGTTTACTCCCTTATTTCTTCATGGTTCCAAAAAGACCAGGGACTTCAGACCCATTCTACTTGCGTCAACTCAGTCAGTATGTAGAGTACAAGAAGTTCTGCATGACGCCCAGGGCCTTCTTCCTCTGGTTGGAGAATCATTGGCTTTGTGCCTGACATGCAGGATACCTACTTGCACATTCCTCTCTTCCCCAGCCACTGCCGCTTCCTGTATTTTGTTTCCAAGGAGAGTCCTCCAGTTCAGGCGCTCCTTTGGTCTGTGTTCAGCACCTCAGGTTTTACCAGTGCCTGGCGTGTGGTGGTGGCGTTTCTACGCTGCAGGGTTTCTGGGTGTTCCCTTACCTGGACGACTGGCTGATCTCAGCTCCATCCAGGAATCTTTTATTGGAAACTCTGTCTTCACACTGGACCTCTTCAACCGACAGGGATAACGGTCAGCATCCCAAGTCGCTCTCAGTACTGTCCCAGAGACTGCAGTTCATTGGGGCAGTTCTGGATACAGCCCAGACAGAGCCTTCCTTCCTTCCTCTAGACAGGGTGGAGACCTTAATCAGCCAGGCTCCTGAAGTAGCCTCTCTCAGGACCATTCCACCTGAGAGCTTCTTCCTTTTTGGGACTGATGGCAGCTTCCATCACGCACTCATCCCCTAGCAAGGCTCTACATCGAATCACCAGTGGTCATTAAGGGTGCAGTGGGATCAGCTCCTAGACGACCTGGACCATCCGTTCTTGGTCTCTTCAGCAGTCCAAAGGGATTTACAGTGGTGGGAGACTCCCCACAATTTTTCCCTGGGACTTCCGTTCCGAAACCCTGCACCAGCTGCTATCTTCACCACGGATGCCTCGGAATATGGGTTGGGGGGCCCATCTGGGGGATCAAGCTCCAGGCCCTTGAACAGACCTGGAGACTTCTTTTCCATCATTGTTCTGGAGCTCAGGGCGGTCCTATATGCCATACAGGCTTTTCACTTGCTACCTAAGGAACACTGCTGATCCAGACAGACAACATGTGGTAGTTTGGTACATCAAAAACAAGGAGGAACCCTATCGCACCCTCTTTGCAGGAAACTGACCCAGCTGTGGAACTGGGCAGTCCAGTACCTTCTGGTCCTGGTGGCCGTGCACGTTCCCAGGCGTTCCTAAACGTCGCCAGGACAGTCTCGGCAGAACCCTAACCCTCGCCCATGAGTGGAATTGCATCAGGAAGTGTGGACTCCATCTTCCAGAATTGGGGACATCCGAAATCGACCTCTTCGCCTCCCAATCCAACGAAACTTCCCAAGTTTTGCTTGCTCGCTCCAGAGTGAGGTGCTTTCTGGAATGACACATTATCTCTATCATGGACAGGGAAATTTTTGCACGCTTTCCTCCTTTCCCATTCTACAGAGAGTTCTCCTCAAACTTCAAGCCGAGGATCAAGAATGATCCTTATTGTCTTCTAGCCAAGACAGGTGTGGTTCCTGCCTGTTACAGCAGTCTCCAGGGAACCACCGGTTCCACTTCCACTGACTCACGACTTCCTGACTCAGGACTGTGCAGGCTGGTTCATCCAGGGCTCAGGACCCTGCATCTTCATGCGTGGCCCTTCAGGCGGTGATTTCTCAATTTGGGGTCTCCTCTAGAGTGGCTATGTCCTCATCGAGGCCAAGAAACGTCCCACCTGCTCCACTTATGCTGTGAAGTGGAAGCGGTTTTCTGATCTGGGCTTCCGCCAGGGTTGGGACCCTTTCTCCTGTTCAGCCCCTCAAGTCTTGGAATACCCTCATTTATCAGACTGTGGTTTGTCCTGTTCTTCTTGAAGGGCCATATCTCGGCCATTTCTGCGTATCACAGCTAGTGGATGGTAAACCTGTGGCTCAGTTGGAGGTCTCAAAGACCTTACTGAAATCATCCTCCATCTGAAATCCCCCATCCGCAGCCCAACTCCACCTTGGGACTTGAACTGTCCTGGAAAAGCTCACCTTCCTCCTTCAAACAACATGAAGTCTTGCATATTATGACACATGCAGTGAGTCCCAATCTCGAACTGCTTCGAGGTGAAAGAGTTAACTTTCTATGCCCGCATGGAACTTTGAGCTCGAGCTCGGGTTGAAAACTCTATCTATTGTTCTTCAAACTCAAACTGTCAGATTCTTCTCCGCCTCTCTGAACAGTCGCTCGGAGATTTCTCCTTCTCCGGGTTCATTTTGTCGGTTAAAGTATTTAGTTTTCAGATTTTTAACCAATTTAAACCGCACCGGTCAGTTCAAGCTCTGTCTGTGGTATTTGTGTGTACTAGATAGGTTTTACATTTACTTTCTGTGTGGAACTTGTAAGCGTTTTATCGGTTCGGTTTGAACCGATCAAGTTGTTGTAATACATTATCTATCTTTAGAAGTGCGGTTCCCGGTTCTTATCGGTTCTAGAAAAAAGCGGATTTCATTACGGTTTTTCCATGACCAGGTGACATGGTTGGGAACTGATGATGAGTCTTGCTTGGCGGATTGCCATAAACGGGCAAGTTTTGATAGTCGGCACATGTCTGAAAACCCAAAAGAAAAACCGGGCCACTGGGTTTCAACACTGTAGTGTCTGTGGGAAGCCTTTGCCAGGCTGACCCCACACCACCTGTGTTTATTGTCTGGGGTTTGACCACCTCAATGCAGACTGCCAGTTTGTAAATTTTCCTGCAACTACCCTGGATAAAGAGTTGGTAGGCTCAGGAAAGGAGGCCAAAAGTCCGCTGAACTGGATGGCCAGCCGGTTCGGTTTCAACCGGACCGAGGAGTGCCCTCTGACCAGGCGAGACTTCCTCGGCAAAGAGCCAATTTGGAGGGGTCGGTTCCAGCAAAGAGAACTAGGAAATCAGCTGGTGTGAGCCAAAATTTCCTCTCCAACCGCTGAAGAAATAGCTAAAGCAATTAAAATTGTTCAGTCACTCTGGTTCCGACCGAACCGCACCATCAGGTAAGCGTACGGTTCGGTTCGGTTCCACCGTTCAAGAGTATGATTTAGAGGAATTTTATGAACCAGAGGAGGGGAAGAGGTATGAGGAGAGGAATGTGGATTTGAAAGTCTGATGTGCCCAGTGAACCGATCTCTCCAGACAGACCTTCAGAGTGTCTCCCCTAGGCTTTTGAGTCCCCTTCTCATTTTATGTTTTATTAAAAGTGGCTGAAACCCTCTAGCTCCCTATGGAGGAAGCTGTGATAATCAAGAAGAGCCTGATTATGAGAAATGATGGATATCCCAGAGTCTAGTAGACTGTCTATTCCTCTGCATAAATCTTTTTGAAACAGACCGTAAAATTCTAAAACCTCACACTATACCTCCTGTTGATAAAAGAATGGACAAAAGGTATACATTATCAGGCTCTGATATGGAGTTCCTGCACAACAATGCAGCCATGTGGGGTTGTGGCTGTGCCTGTGACAAGGCAAATATTCCCTGGCCTCACACCCTCTGACAAGGACTGCAGAGGGTTGATGCCATGGCAAAGAAGCAGTACATGGCAGCATCCTTGGGACTCAGACAGGCAAATTATATGGCTTATGTTGCTAGATACCAGAACCAGATGATACTATTTTGGTTCTAGCAAGCAGGTCCCCTGGCCAGCTTGCCAACGAGTTGCAGCAGGTGGCCGCTGATGGTATTGGAGGCATCTAAAGTGCAATTCCATGCAGTGGACTCTAATGCCGTGTCATCTAGAGTCATGGCTACATCTGTGGCTCTCCGTAGAATGAAGCTTGGCTCAGATGTACTAGCCTGTCACATAGATTCCCTAGACTAAGGCCATGGATTTTCCTGTTGTGGCAACTGTCTGTTTGGGGAGCAACAGAGAATTACATGAAGAAAATGGATGAATGTAGGACCACCTATAGAGAGTGCACAGGCCAAGGAAGGCAGGCCACTCTTCAAAGGCAGCCTCTCAGGGGCAGGGGTGTGCCTTCTATAGGCCTTTTACCTAGCCCAGCCTCCTCTTCAGCTTATGCACAGGGGGTTCTTTAGAGGAGAGGCAGACTGGGTGCAAGCAGACCTGCCTCCACCCCTCAGCCTAAAGCTTCTGCCAAGCAGGTATCCTGATGGGGTGCCCAGGGCCGATTCTCCACTTCCTGGAGGTAGGCTGGCTTACTTTGTCCAGGACTGGGGTCTCTAGCATCAGACAAGTGGGTCCTGAGTAGTAAGTCAGGACTGGTTCTCAGCTCAAAAATTTCCAAAGATGAGAACCAGATCCTTACCACCTGCAAATCCATCAGAGTCTCTTGCCCTAGAAGCAGAAGTCTCTACCTCCTGGCTCTGAGCTGTGGAAAGGTTCCACCCCTACCCAGGGCAAAGGATTGTACTCCAGGTACTTCCTTACCCCAAAGACAGGAGAATGGCGGTCCATCCTGGACCTCAGATACCTAAACAAGCACCTTTTAAACCAAAATTCAAATGGTGACTCTGGGAATTATTCTACCCTTTTAAGGCCAGGGACTGGCTGGTGTCCCTGGACCTCAGGATGCTTATTTCATGTTCTCATCAGAAGCTCCCATCGAAAGTACCTCAGATTCGAACTGCCCTCAGGCCATTACCAGTTCAGAGCAATGCCCTTCGCCTCACATCTGCCCCAAGTATTCACAAATGCCTGGCAGTAGCAGTTGCCCATTTAAGAGGCAAAAATTGCCATCTTTCCTTACCTGGACGACTGGCTCATAGTAGACCAGTCTCAGACCAGTCATGTTACATCTTCAGGTAACTCAGCAACTGCTAACTCTCTAGGTTTCCTTCTCAATCTCCCAAAGTCAGTCCTAGAACCTGTCCAGCTTCTCACCTTCATAGATGCAGAACTGAACACAAAGAAGCCAGAGCCTTCCTTCCTGGAAAGAGCAAGGACCCTGATTTCTCTGGCTTCCTCCTTCACCTGCAGGTCTCTTGACCAGCAAGGCATTTTCTCCAGCTCCTGGGACACATGGCTGCTTCAACAGCAGTAGTGCAGGGAGCCAGATTTCAGATGAGGGCTATCCAGTTCCATTTGAGAGCCTTTTGTCTCAAAGGAGGGACCCTCTAACCAAATTAATCCTAGTGATTCGAACCCTGATCCACGCCCTTCAGTGATGGCAGGACCAGGGGCACTTGAGACAGGGGTCCTCTCACCCTCAGTCTCACTCCTTAATCCTTACTACAGATGCATGCCTCTTGGGGTGGGGAGCTCACATGGTCGACCTCACTCACCCAGGGATTGTGGTCCCTCAGGAATCTCTGCTCCACGCCAATCTGTTGGAACTCAGAGCAGTTTTCTAGCACTTCAAGTTTTTCCAAATCTGTTCAGAACAAAGTTATTCAGGTCAGAACAGACAATACCACCACAATGTGGTACATCAGTAAGCAAGGGTACTCAGTCTACGGCCTTGTGTGACCAAGCAATGAAGTTGTGGGCTCTGGCTTACTCTCTGAACACCTCCCTGGTAGCAGTTCACCTCCCAGGCAAGGACAGTGTCCTGGCAGATGCTCTCAGCAGGATTTCCCAGGGCCATCACGAATGGGCTCTGGATCCCCTAGTACTGGAGGTGGTATTTGCCAGATGGGGTACACCCCAGATAGATCTTTTTGCAGCCCCAGACAATCACCAACTCCCCCTTTTTGTTGCAGGCCCCCAGTGTTGGGCTCAGTCCCCTGGATGCCTTCCTTCTCAGTTGGGAAAGGAAGTTTCTCACGCCTTCCCCCCTTCCTCTCCTGTTCAAGTGCTAGTCAAAATCAGATCTCAACCCTGCAAAGATGATCCTTGATTGCTCCAGACTGGGCCAGACAGCCCTGGTACCCACTCCTTATGTCCTTAGCAGTCCACCTTCCCTGTGTCTTCCCAGGAATCCCAATCTGTTATCCCAGGTCAGGGGGGTTTGCACCAACCTCAATTCTCTCAATCTCAAGGCCTGGCTCTTGAAGAGTTCATCTCCCAAGGTGTATTGATATCCTAAGGCTTCTAGGAGCCTTCCACCAGGGCTACTTATAATTCCAAATGGAAGAGATTTTCCATATGGTGCTCTGCAGTTATATTCCCAGAATCTGCTGGTTTACCCGTGGTCCTGGACTATATGGTCCATCTATATTGCTTTGGGGCTGAGACCAGCTACCTAAAAGTGCACCTGTCAGCCGTGTCTGCTTTCTTATCAGCAGGTAAAACCTCTTTCAGTCCATCCTGTTTTCCCTGTTTTTCAAAGGGTTGTTTCACACCAACTCCCATCTAGGATCCTGCCCTGCCTTTGATCTTAATATTTGCATTGCCCAGCTTATGCAACCCTTCAAGCAACATGAAGTCTTGCTATATTATGACAAGTGCAGTTTGTCCCACCACTAGAACTGCTCCGGAGGTGAAAGAGTTAACTCATGCAGAGCATGGAGCTAGAGCGAGCTCTCGTTAAAGAAGTTCTGTTATGGTGGTTTCAAACCGAACCGTCAGATTCTTTAATCCTTCACTGAACAGTCGCTCCGGAGATTCCTCCTGCTGCTCGGTTCATTTCTCGGTTTAAAGCGTTTTTCTCGGTTGAATTTAACTGCAGATTAATTTGTATTAACCACAAAACCGATCGGTTCAAGCTCTGTCTATGGTATTGTAAGTAATAGATAAGTTTTCTGTGTGGAACTTGTAATTTTTATCGGTTCGGTTTGAACCGATCGAATTGTACTTAAACTTGGTTTTAAAGCCTTTTAAGGCTTGTTAGAGTGTGGTTCCCGGTTCTTATCGGTTCTAAAAACAACGGATTTCATTACGGTTTTTTCCATGACCCGTGACACGGTTGGGAACCGATAAGGGTGTCTTGCCTGGCACTGCCGTTAAAAGGGCAAGTTTGTTGGTTAGGCTGGCATCATGTCTGAGAAACCCAAAAGAAAACCGGACCCACTGGTTTCAGCACTGTAGTGTCTGTGGAAGCCTTTGCCAGGCTGGACCCACATGACTACATGTGTCTATTGTTCTGGGGCTTGACCACATCAGTTCAGACTGCCAGATTTAAAAATTTCCTGCAGCCACCCTGGACAAGAGAGTGGGCAGGCTCAGGGACGAGGCAAAAGTCCGCTGACCCGGATGGCCAGCCGGTTCGGTGCCAGCCGAACGGAGAGCTGCCCTCTGACCAGGGCGAGACTTCCTCAGGCAAGCAAGCTGGCTCTGAGGAGCCAGTTCCAGCAAGAAAACTAAAAATCAGCAGGTTTGGGTCCATATTCTTCTCCAACTGCTGCAGAGATAGCCAGGGCAATACAGATTGTCCAGTCACTGTCCCGGTTCCTCCGACTGCCACTATCTGGCAAAGGTCGGTTGCACCGGTTCAGGAATATGATATAGAAGAGTTTTATGAACCAGAGGAGGGAGGATGATTATGATCAGTGTGAATGTGACTTTGAAAGTCTGGATGTGCCTATTGAACCGGAGCATCTCCCCAGACAGACCTTTAGGTGAATCTCCCTAGGCTTCTGAGTCCTTCTCATTTTTGTTTTATAAAAAGTTGCTGAGACCCTCCAGCTTCCCTTAGAGGAGGCTTTGGATGAGCAAGAGAGCCTGACTATGGTAGAGATGATGGATATCCCAGAGTCAGGAGATTGTCCATCCCTTTGCATAAATCTTTTAGGAAACAAACAATAAAAATTTTAAGCTCTAATTCTGTGCCTCCTGTAGACAGAAAAATGGACAGGAGGTACACTTTGTCAGGTCCTGATACAGATTTTCTTTCACAGCAATGCAGTCATGTTGGGGTAGTTCAGGCTGCAGCCTGTGATAAAGCTAATATTCCCCTGGCTTCACATCCTCCTGACAAGGACTCCAGGAAGATTGATGCCATGGCCAAAAAACAATACATGGCAGCATCCTTGGGACTCAGACAAGCAAACTATATGGCTTATGTTGCGAGATACCAGAAATCTAGATGGGATACTGTCATGGCCTTAGCCAAACAGGTCCCTAGCCAGCTGCAAAGGAGCTGGAGCAGGTGGCTCTTGATGGTGATGAGGCATCTAGGTGCAATTCCATGCTGCAGTGGATTCTAATGATGTATCCTCTAGAGTCATGGCTACATCTGTGGCTTTTCAGTAGATTGGCCTGGCTCAGGTGTACTACTTTGTCACAGGATACCCAGTCTAAGGCTATGGATTTTCCTGTGGTGGGAAATTCTCTGTTTGGGGAGCAGACAGAGAATTATATGAAGAAAATAGATGAATATAGAACCACTTATAGGAGTGCACAAGCCAAGGAACGGCAAGCCACTCCTCAGAGGCAGCCCCCCAGGAGTAGGGGCAGGCCTTTTCACAGGCCTTTTACCAGACCCAGGCCTCCTCTCTTCAGACTATGCTCAGAGGGGTTCTTCAGAGGAGAGCAGGCGGGTACGAGCAGGCCTGCTCCCACCCCTCAGCCTAAAGCCCTGCCAAACAGGCACCCTGATGGGATGCCCAGGGTCGGCTCTCCATTACCTGTAGGGGCAGGCTGGCTTACTCGTCCAGGACTGGGAGTCTTTAACATCAGACAGGTGGGTCCTGGAAGTAGTGAGCCAGGGTCTGGTTCTCAGCTTCAAAAATTTCCAAAGATGAGAGCAGATCTTTTCCACCTGCAAACCCTTTAGAGACTCTTGCTTTGAAACAGAAGTCTCAACCCTCCTGGCTCTCAGAGCTGTAGAAAGGGTTTCTCCCCACACCAGGGCAAGGGTCTGTACTCCAGGTACTTCCTTACCCCAAAAAAGACAGGAGAGTGGCGGCCTATCCTGGATCTAAGATATCTAAACAAGCACCTTTTAAAACCAAAGTTCAAAATGGTGACTCTGGGAATGATTTTACCCTCCCTAAGGCCAGGGGACTGGCTAGCTTCCCTGGACCTCAAGGATGCCTACTTCCATGTTCTTATCAGAAGCTCCCATCGAAAGTACCTCAGATTAAACTGCCCTCAGGCCATTATCAGTTCAGAGCAATGCCCTTGGCCTCACTTCTGCCCCAAGGGTGTTCACAAAATGTCTGGCAGTAGCAGTTGCTCATCTAAGAAGGCAAAAGATTGCCATTTTCCCTACCTGGATGACTGGCTCATTGTGGGTCAGTCTCAGACCAGATCAAACACACCTGCTAGTTGCCAGCAGCTGCTTGCCTCTCTGGGCTTTCTTCTCAATTTTCCAAAGTCAGTTTTGGAACCTGTCCAGGTGCTCACCTTTATAGGCGCAGAACTGGACACACAGCAGGCCAGAGCCTTCCTTCCCCTGGAAAGGGTAAGGACCTTAGTGGCCCTGGCCTCGTCCTTCACTCTGCAGGTCTCTCGACCAGCAAGGCATTTCCTGCAGCTCCTAGGACACATGGCTGCTTCCACAGCTGTAGTGCAAGGAGCAAGATTTCAGATGAGGGACATTCAGTTCCATTTGAGAGTTTTCTGGTCTCAAAGAAGAGATCCCTATCCAGGTTAATCCAGTGACTCGAACCCTGATCCAGGCCCTTCAGTGGTGGCAGGATCAGAGCAATCTGAGACAAGGGTGCCCTTCATCCCACTGTCCCTCCTTGACCCTTACTACAGATGCATCCCTCTTGGGATGGGGAGCTCACATGGGCGACCTCTCCACCCAGGGGTATGGTCCCCTCAGGAATCTCTCTGCCCACATCAATCTGTTGGAACTCAGAGCTGTTTTTCTAGCACTTCAGATTTTTTCTTCATCTGTTCAGAACAAGGTGGTACAGGTCAGAACAGACAACACCACTACAATGTGGTACATCAACAAACAAGGGGGCACTCGGTCTTCGGCCTTGTGCACCGAGGCAATGAAGTTGTGGTCTCTGGCTTATTCTCTGAACACTTCCCTCATAGCAGTTCACCTCCCAGGCAAGGACAATGTCCTGGCAGATGCTCTCAGCAGGATTTCCCAGGGCCATCACGAATGGTCACTGGATCCCCTAGTACTGGGGATAGTGTTTGCCAGATGGGGCACTCCTCAGATAGATCTTTTTGCAGCCCCAGACAATCATCAACTTCCACTTTTTTGTTGCAGGCCCCCAGTGTTGGGCTCAGTCCCCCTGGATGCCTTTCTCCTCGATTGGGAAGGGAAGTTCCTTTATGCCTTCCCCTTCCCTCTCCTGTTCAAAGTACTAGTCAAAATCAGGTCTCAGCCCTGCAAGATGATCCTGATTGCTCCAGACTGGGACAGGCAGCCCTGGTACCCACTCCTTCTGTCCTTAGCAGTCCATCTTCCCCTGTGTCTCCCCAGGAACCACAATCTGTTAACCTGTGCTCAGGGGAGAGTTTGGTATCCGAATCTCAAATCCCTCAACCTCAAGGATTGGCTCTTGAGCAGTTAGAGTTTGCTGATCTACAACTTTCTCAAAGTGTTCTCAAGAATCTGAAGGCTGCTAGGAAGCCTTCCACCAGGACTACCTATAACTCCAAGTGGAAAGGTTTTCCATATGGTGTTCTGGGAAGCATATTTCCCGGAATCTGCTGATCTACCCACTGTATTGGACTATATGGTCCATCTTAATTCTTTGGGACTGAGACCAGCTACCCTGAAAGTGCACTTGGCAGCTGTCTCTGCCTTCATTTCAGCAGGGAAGCCCTCTTCTCTTTCTACTCACCCTGTATTTTCCAAGTTTTTTAAGGGATTGCTTCATACCAATCCTCCATTCAGGGACCCTGCCCCTGCTTGGGATCATAATGTTTGCATTGCTCAGCTGATGCAACCCCCCTTTGAGCCTCTGTATTCGGCAGAGCTTAAGTATTTGACTTGGAAAACTGTATTTCTAGTAGCCATCACTTCTGCCAGGCGCATAAGTGAGTTACAGGCTTTATCAGTGGAGACTGACTTTATTTCCTTTCACAGGGATAAAGTAGTCCTCAGGACTAACAGGAAGTTTTTGCCTAAGGTGGTTTCGGATTTCCACCTTAACCAATCTATTTCACTTCCAGTGTTCTTCACTGACCATTCCTCCTCTGGTGAGAGGAGGCTGCACAACAGATGTTAAGAGGGCTCTAAGTTACTACATAGAGCGTACCAAGGGTCACAGGTTTGACTCCCTCCAACTATTTCTCACTTATGGTGAGGTTGGGAAAGGGAAACCTGCCACTAAGAGATCCATTGCCAGGTGGATCGTTTCTTGTATCCAATTTTGCTATCAAAAGCTGGGTAAGGTTCCCCCCTCAGGCCTGAGGGTTCACTCTACGAGAGGTACAGCTGCATCTCTGGCTGCTGTTGGAGACATCCCTATCTTGGAGATATGTCAAGCAGCTACTTGGAAAACAGTACACACTTTCACCAAGCATTACTCCCTGGATATTCAGGCCAGGAGGGATGCTCGGTTTAACACCATATGCTTCGAACCTGTTCCCTAAGTAGGTTCTGTCCCTCCTCCATGGAGGTACTGCTGTGTAGTCTGCACTTGTCATAATATAGCAAGACTTCTTGTTGTTTGAAGAAAAAATTACTCACCTTAGTAATGTTGTTTCTTCTAATGGAGTCTTGCTATATTATGACCTCCCCCCCAGCCTGCCCCTCTCAGAACTTCTGCTTTGGGTATGGGGTGGGCAGTCCACTGTTGGCATTTATTGATGCCCTCTTTCATGTTTGGGTGTTGTGTTTATTTGGTTATTTTATCTTATTTTTCTGGTCCACTGACTTGAGTCTTGGTGTTGGGACCAGGAGAATGTGTGAATATGTTAGTAGCCAGTTGGCTAGTGTAGGTTACAGCTTCCACACAGAACCTTAGTGAGTTTTGCTCGTAAAGATCTGACTGTTTCGGTTTGAAACCATCCTAACAGAGCTTCTTTAACCGAGCTCGCGCTCTAAGCTCCATGCTCTGCATGGAAGTTAACTCTTTCACCTCCGGAGCAGTTCTAGTGGTGGGACAAACTGCACTTGTCATAATATAGCAAGACTCCATTAGAAGAAACAACATTACTAAGGTGAGTAATTTTTTCTTTTGAGCCCTTGTCTTCAGCAGAGCTTAAGTACTTGACTTGGAAAACTGCTGTTTTGGTAGCCATCACTTCTGCCAGACACATAAGTGAGTTACAAGCATTGTCAGTGGAGCCTGATTTTATCTCTTTTCACAGAGATAAGGTAGTCCTCAGGACTAACAGAAAGTTCTTGCCTAAGGTGGTTTTAGATTTCCACCTTAATCAATCTATGTCTCTCCCTGTGTACTTCACTGACTATTCCTCCTCTGGTGAGAGGAGGTTGCACAGTTTAGATGTCAAAAGATCCCTTAGCTACTACATAGATTGTACCAAGGGTCACAGGTTTGACTCCTCCAACTGTTCCTCACTTATGGTGAGGTTGGCAAGGAAACCTGCCACCAAAAGATCCATTGCCAGGTGGATTGTCTCTTGTATCCAATTCTGCTATGAAAAACTGGGTAAAGTTCCTCCCTCAGACCTGAGGGCTCACTCTACCAGAGGTACAGCTGCATCTCTGGCTGCTGCCAGGGACATCCCTATCCTGGAGATATGTCAAGCTGCTACCTGGAAAACAGTTCACACTTTTACCAAGCATTACTCCTTGGACATCCAGGCTAGGAGTGATGCTCGGTTTGGCACAGCTGTGCTTCAGAGCCTATTTCCCAAGTAGGTTCTGTCCCTCCTCCATGGAGGTACTGCTGTGTAGTCTGCATATGTCATAATATAGCAAGACTTCATGTTGTTTGAAGAAAAAATTACTCACCTTAGCAATGTTGTTTCTTGTAATTGAGTTTTGATATATTATGACCCCCCCCTGCCTCTCTCAGAACCTTTACTTTTGGGAAGTAGGTGGGCAGGGCAGTGTTGGCACTTAGTAGATGCCCACCTTGTTTTTGACCCCTCCTTTTTGGGGTGATCTGTGTTGTGTTTGTCATTTTTTGTGTCTCCTGACTTGAGTCTTTGTTTTGGCACCAAAAAATGTGTTTATATAACTAGTAGCCAGTTGACTAGTGTAGGTTTACAGCTTCCACACAGAGTCTTAGTGAGTTTTGCTTGTAAAGATCTGACAATTTGAGTTTGAAGAACAACAGATAGAGTTTTCAACCGAGCTCGAGCTTAAAGTTCCATGCCTGGCATGGAAAGTTAACTCTTTCACCTCTGGAACAGTTCGAAGGTTGGGACTCACTGCATATGTCATAATATAGCAAGACTCCATTAGAAGAAACAACATTACTAAGGTGAGTAATTTTTTCTTTCGAACCGGCCATGAGCTGTGATCTGCGCTTCCTTTCCTGCAAGACGCTTTTTCTGGTGGATATCACCTGCGCCCGAAGGATTTCAGAGCTTCACACTCTAGTCTGCAAGGAGCCCTACTTGATTTTCCATAGGGACCGGGCGATCCTTAGGATGCATCCGAGGTTCCTTCCCAAGGTGGTGTCGGAATCCACACTAAACCAATCAGTAGAGCTTCTGGTTTACTACCCGTCCCCTTCCAACAAGGGTGAGGCACTCCTTCACACGATGGATGTCCATCGGATCCTCCGGTGCTATACTCACCGGACTAATGAGCTCTGCTCTTGTGATCAGTTATTCATTTCCTTTGCCCCTAGGTCGAGGGCCAAACCGGTTTCTAAGCAGGGCCTTTCCAAATGGTTGGGAAACTGCATCCGGTACTGTTACCAGAACTACGATAAGCCTCTTCCGGGTTTCATAAGAGGTCATTCTACTAGGAGCATGGGTGCCTCCGCAGCCTTCCTTCGGCATGTTTCCACAGTGGACATCTGTGCTTCCGCTACTTGGAGTTCTGTCCACACCTTTACCAAACACTACAGTCTGGACATTGCTTCTAGGTGGAGCTCCTGCTTTGGATTAGCCGTCCTGCAAGGCCTTTTGTCCTAGGCTGGGTCTATGCTGGACTTCAGTTGTTCTGTTGGAGCTAGCCTCCTCCTCCGTAGTTTCTCTCGGTCTCTCTCTGGAGGACTGCTTGGGGTTCTGTCCTATATGTGATGAGCTACAGAAGGAACCCTCTCGAAGTAAGATAGTACAATTTCATAGGAACTTACCGTAACAATAGATCTTCGAGAGAGGTTCCTTCAGTAGGTCATATTTTTCCCTCCCTCCTTCCCCTCATATTATGTTTAACAGGGGCTGCAGTTCCTGTTTGCTCCTGCTGTATGGCCTGTTCCTGGCTCCGGCGGGAGAAGTGGAGGGCGGGCGTGGGGACCGCCCACTATACACAGTCACTCTGACATCAGTCACATGACGTCGGGTGGGCGTTCCCCCGTCAGGTATTGCTAGAAAAGTCTGCCGTGCAGCCCGACGCCAGGTGGTGCCAAACCTATGTGTAATGACCTACTGAAGGATCCTCTCTTGAAGATCTACGGTTAAGGTAAGTTCCTACGTAACTGCACTTTCTAGGGATGTGGGTATGTTCAGTCCACACTTACTGGCAGGTTCCTTGCCGCTTTAAATCTTGCGGAAGGTCTTCAAGCTGGCTCCTGCCACCCACCCTCCGGGTTGGTAAAACTCTCAGCTCCGCCCATGACTCCAGATCTTCCTTACGTGGAAGCTCAGGTTTCCTTCTTAGCTGTGTGTTTTAGGCCTGGATCCACACTCATCGGTTAATCCAAAACTTATTTTCAAATTTACAAAACTTCGGTCTTCTTTTTCCCTCGTGGCTGTGATGGACAAATCGACTCCCAGATTTCGTCGGTGCCACTGTGGGCAGAAGATGTCCCGGACTGATCCGCACTCTACATGCGTTTACTGCCTAGGTCTCGGCCACGATTCGCAGGCTTGCGATTTGTGCAAATCCTTTACGGCTTCGGTCTTAGAGGACCGAGCTGCTCGACTTCTTTTGGGGCAGCCTGAAAAGCGATACGCACCGGTCAAGTCGAGGGAGGCCCGTTGGGCGGTGTCCGCGGTGGCGGGCTCCGCGGATCTGTTGGAGCAGATGATCGCCCTTGAAGAGGAGGCGGCGCAGGCCGCATCATCTTCTTCCTTGGTCATGGCATTTATCCCACTCTCCTTGAGCTCTTCTTTTAAGGAGCTTTGCCAGTCCCTCTCCACCAAGGGAGAAGGACCATCGGGACATTCCAGTCGGTCCAAAAAGAAGGACTCCAAAGGTACGTCCCACCGTCGACGTTCGTGGGAGCGGGAGAGATTCCCTTCACCGGATGGTCGACTTTCGACTTCGGTCGAGGTTGCGGCTCAGGCCACTGGCTTAACAATATCCCTGTCAGGTCAGCCGGCCGAGACACCTGTCGACGCAGTCGAGATTTTTCTCGACCCGTTGGACGGTTTGTTGACTGGTGATGCCGACAGCCCTACTTCACAGGTTCCCCCGGTGGAAACCGAGGACTTGCCTGTGCCCCCTGTGCCAGAGTCCCTGGTTAAGGTCCCTGAACTGAGGGAGGAGCAGGTTTCCCCCTTCTCCTCTGTGACCCACCCTTGGAATCCCCGAAGGTCTCGGACCTCTTCCAGGTCCAGCCGGTCCCACTGTCTGAGGTGTCGGTCTCGGCACCATGGAAAGCAGCGGCGCCGCTTATCCTTATCGTCCTCTTCAGAGGATAGGCTCCGGCACAAGTTGCGTCAGTGCTACGAGGATTTAATGTGGCAGCAGCTCTTATTGTCCGGGAATAAACAGACTCCATCACCTTCTACGGCCATTAAGTGGCTGTCACCTGAGCGTCTGAAACAACCCCTTGTAGTAGAGGAGCCGAAACCGGCAACGGTTGTTCGGACGAAACAGGCTGCTCCACCCATTGTGGTGGAACCGCCGCCTGCTCAACCGAAGACGGGGGCCCTGACCAAGGATTCTCGGTCGGGTCAGAGTTAGCCCCATAGGTTGTCTGTCACCCTCATTCCCGATCGACCTCGGCATGTGGAGGGTGGCGCAGGCGTCAGGCTGCTGTTCGCAGACTCCTCGGAGTCTGACGTCTCCTCCTTATTTTCCAGGCCGCTTGACCTGGAGTCCGCTGGGGTCAGTCAGTGGACGAGAGGCCATCCTCGTTCTGAGGAATGCTTCGACTCATCTCAGAATCCACAGGGATGAAGCTTGAACCCGTTTCAAAACGGGCCAAGTATCCCCTCACGGAGATACTGGACCGAGGGACTTCCCCTGTGGAGGCCTTTCCAGTGGCCGAAGCCATTGTTGGCCTGGCCCTGGAGCTGTGGCAGCGGCCAGCATCTTGTCCCGCACCTTGGGCCAGGATGGCTTGAAAGTATGCAGTCCCTACAGGTTCACTCTCCGGTTTCTCGCAGCACCCCTCTGCGGAGGGGTTAGTGACCAACAGCATTTTCCGGGGTTCTAGGAACGTTCGGGATGTGGCCAGACAGCCCGATAAGGAGTCCAAGAAATTGGACTACTCAGGGCGAAAGGTATATGCTGCTTCCTCCCGAGGCCTTCATCAGGCTAACTTTGCCGTTCTGATGGCACACTTTTCACACGCCCTTTTGGGCTCCCTGGATGAGGTGATTTCTCATCTCCCGGCTGACCTTCAAACAGTGATCAAGCAGGTGCAGTATCAGGAAAGGGCAGTAGGACAACAGCAGCTCCAAACTTCATTGGGCATCGCTGACTCGTGTGCCCGGTCATTAGCGGCCGCAGTGGCCATGCGCCGCAGAGCCTGGCTGCGGATCTCCACCTTTATGGCTGATACCGAGCACAAGCTGGCGAGCGTCCCCTTCCTGGGTACCGACTTGTCGGACCGGGGTGGAGGGTCATCTCCAACAGATCGAGAAGTCCAACGCCACCTTGGACTCGGTTTCGTCTGCCCAGAAGGACAGAGGCCACCAGCAGCAGCGTAAGCCCTTTAGTCCTTCAGCCGCTGCGGCACATCCGACCCTGCAACACTAGCATCAGGGCCAGCAGGCTCGTACTTGGCACCCCAAAGCCAAGCCTTCTGCCTCCTCCGGCAGGAAGCCGGGAGGAAAAGACCCAGGCGGCTTCTCTGCCTGCCCTTCCTCCAAGCCTGCCCAGTGATGGGTTGAGGTGTTTCGCTCCCAACCTCATCACTCCTCCGTGGGTTCCCCCCACGGGGGGACGGCTCCGTGACTTCCTTTCCGCCTGGTCCTTTATCACCACGGACCGCTGGGTGTTGGAAGTGGTAGGCAGGGGTCTGCCTCTGGAATTTGAGCAGTCCCCCCTCATATTGAGCCGTCGCCCCATGGGGGGCTACTGGTTCTGCAGCCTCTCTGTTGGCTTGTTGAGCCGACAGTGTCCTGCTCCTCCAGGAGGAGGTGATCGGGGAGGTGGCGGCCCCCCCCCCCAGACCCAGGGTTTGTGTCCAGGTACTTCCTGGTCCCAAAACGGACAGGAGTCGGGCGCCCCATTCTCAATCTACACGACCTGAACAAGTTCCTAAGGTCTTGCACCTTCAGGGTGGTCATTCTGACTCAAATCATTCCATCCTTGGAGCAGGGCGTATGGTTCTGCTCTCTGGACCTTCAGGGTGCGTTCTTATACGTCCCAATCCGTCCGTCTCACCGTTTCCTCCGCTTCAGGGTAGAGGGATCCCTTTTCGAGTTCTGGGCCATGCCCTTCAGCCTCTCTTCAGCTCCCAGGGTCTTCACCAAATGCATGGCAGTGGTGACAGCATTCCTGCAGCGGCGAGGGGTCCGGTTGTACCCTTAGATGGACGACTGGCTGATTGCAGCTCCCCCCAGGTTGGAGGTGAAGCGGTCCAGGGATCTGGCCCTCCAGGTCTGCTCTCAGATTGGCTTCCTCATCAACGAGGCCAAGTCAGAACTCGTGCCATCGCAGGTGATTCAGTTCATCAGGGCAAAGCTTGACTCTCTTCGAGCCAGAGCACAGCTCCCGGCAGACAGGACCGAGTTCCTTTCCTCCTTTGCCCAATCATTTCTGGTTGGGCAGTTGTGCCCTGCCCGGGACTTCCTGCACCTCCTGGGCCTCATGGCAGCCTGCAGAGCATGGTCCGTTGGGCCCGCTGGCATATGCGTCTCCTACAATGGGGGCTGGCCTGCCATTGGCCACATCGCTCCGGTCCTCTGGACCAGCCAGTGACAGTGACCCAGGGGATGTGAAACGGCCTCCAGTGGTGGCTCGTTCCAGCTCATCTGCAGGAGGGTATCCCATTTGTCCGCCCAGAGCCGATGGTCACTCTTGACGACCGACGCGCCTCTGATGGGTTAGGGTGCCCATCTGGGGGAGCTCAGAACCCACGGCCTCTGGTCCCCTTAGGAGTCTCGATGCCACATCAACCTGCTGGAGCTTCAAGCGGTCCGACTAGCCCTCACCACCTCCGCTCCATTTGTATGGGGTCAAGTGGTCCAGGTCCAGATGGACAACACCACGGCCATGTACTTCCTCAACCAATAGGGCAGGACGCACTCCTTGCCTCTGTGCAAGGAGGCTCTCCGCACTTGGTCTCTTGTGATCAGCCTGGAGGCGGATCTTGTAGCCATCTGTGTGGCAGGAGCCTCCAACAGTCTGGCCGATGCCCTCAGCCAGGTAGGTGCTGCATCTCACGAGTGGTCTCTCCTGCTGTAGGTAGTACAAGATCTGTTCTCCCAGTGGGGCAATCCTCAGGTGGACCTGTTTGCCTCCAGGGAGAATGCGAAGCTCGGGCTGTTTCACGCCCACCCCCCTCAGCAGGGCTTGCTGCAGGGGGATGCCTTCTCGAGGCCGTGGACCCCGGGCCTCTTCTGCGCCTTCCCTCCATTTCCCTTGATCCACAAGGTGCTTCTCAAGGTGAAGAGGGACCAGGCGCAGGTGATTCTGGTAGCCCCAGACTTGCCCCGCCAGTTGTGGTATGCAGATCTCCTCAGCCTCAGCTCCAGGTTCCCGAGGTGGCTTACAGCCTACCCGGACCTGATCTCAGTCAACAAGGGGAAGGTACTCCATCTGGGCCTTCAATCCCTGCACTTGATGGCCTGGTTCCTGAGCAGCTAGAGTTCCAGGCTTTGGGTCTTTCCAATGAGGTCGTCAGCGTTGTTGAGGCATCCTGTAAGGAGTCAACCAGAAAATGCTATGCCTTCAAATGGAAGAGATTCTCCATTTGGTGTCAGGGCAAGGGGTTGGACCCTTCCTCCTGTTCATTGGGCAGCATTCTGGACTACCTGTGTTCCCTTTCTCAGCTAGGGCTTCAGTTGACGACCCTTAAGGTGCATCTGGCAGCCATCTCTGCTTACCGGGCACAGGCCGTCAAGCAGTCGGTGGCGCAGGAGAAGGTTGTTGGGCGCTTTTTCAAAGGCCTTGATCACATATCCCCTCCAGTGCGAGAACCTCCACCTCCGTGGGATCTGCTGCTGGTATTGGCTAAGCTCATGAGCAAGCCATTTGAATCGATGCACAGGTGTGACATCTCTCACCTGTTGTGGAAGATCGCCTTCTTGGTGGCCGTAGTGTCACCCAGAAGGATGGGAGAGCACCAGGCACTTTCCATCGAGTTTCCTTACCTGGTCTTCCATAGGGACAAGGTCGTCCTGCACCAGCAACCGAAATTCCTTCCGACGGTGGTTTCGAAGTTTCATTGTAACCAGGTGTTGATGCTGCTGGTGTTCTACCCCAGTCACACCTCGGAGGCCGCATATAGGCTTCATACTCTGGACCCTAGAAGAGCGCTTTCTTATTATATGGAGCGGACAGCTGAAGTTCGGGGAGAGGTTCACCAGCTGTCTGTCACCTACGCTGAAGCCGCACCTGGCAGACCTGCAGCCAAGCGGACGATAGGCAGGTGGGTCACCTCCTGCATAGATCTCTGCTGTAGGTTGGGCGTGGCGCCTCCCAGAGGGATAGGAGCTCATTCTACCCGCCATACCGCTGCTTTGGTGGCTGCTTCTAGGAATGTCTCTATCCAGGAAATCTGCAGGGCTGCTACATGGAAGTCAGAACACACCTTCATTACTCACTACCACATCGACCTTGAGTCACACTGGGATGCTGGTTTTGGGACCTCGGTTCTCCAGTCCTTATTCCCTAAGTAGGGGGTGCGTGCCTTGCCTCCCTCCTCCTGGAGAACTGCTAGGAGTCTGCCAATAAGTGTGGATTGAACAACATATCCATGTTCCTAGAAATACAGGTTCTAGGGACATGGATATGTTGTTCATCCACACTTATTGGCAGGTTCCTTGCCGCTTTAAATCTTGCCAGAAAGTCTTCAAGCTGGCTCCTCCCACCCACCCGGGTGCTAAAACTCTCGGCTCTGCCCATGATGCCAGATCTTCCTTACCGCTTGGAAGCTCAGGTTCCCTCCTTAACTCTCTGCGTATAAGACTGGTTCCTAACTCTTCGGTTTTGCGAATTCAAAAGTTTTTCAACTTTAGACTTCGGTCTTCTATCCCTCGCGGCTGCGATGGACAAATCGACTCCCGTTTTTCGGAGATGCCCTTGCGGGCAGAAGATGTTTCAACAGATCCGCAGCCCACGCATGCTACTGCTTGGGCCTTGAGCACTACCCGCAGGCTTGCGACCTGTGCTCTTCCTTCTTGGCCCTCGTTCTCGAAGACCGTGCGGCCCGTTTACAACTTGGGCGTCCGGAGAAGCGTTTTCCTCCGGTGAAGTCAAAAGAGGCCCGGTTGGCGGTTTCCGTGGCGGCGGGCTCGGCGGATCAGGTTGAGCAGATGATCGCCCTCGAAGAGGAGGCGGCTCGTGCCGCTACTTCCTCATCCACGGCGTTTATTCCACTTTCCCTTGGTTCCTCTTATTCGGCCTCCTTCAAGGAGCTCTATCTGTCTGTCTCTCCACCAAGGGAGAGGGCCCAACGTCTGCTGGACCTTCTTGGTCCAAAAAGAAAGACAAGGGTAAGTCCCTCCGTTGACGCTGTTGGGAGCGGGAAAGGTCCCTCTCGCCGAGTAGTCGGCCATCGACTTCAGTCAATCCCTCGGCTTCGGCCACTGGTCTCACGGTATCCCCATCAGATCAGTTGACCGAGACTCCCGTCGACGCTGTCGAGATATTTCTCGAGCCGTTGGACGGGTTGTCGACTGGTGAAGCCGAAAATCCTCTCTCCCCGGTTCCCCCGGTGGGAGTTGAGGATCCCGTGGGCTTGCCAGTGCCTTCGGTTCTGGAGCCCTTGGGTGAACCTTCCGAGTCGAGGGGAGAGCCGGTCCTACCCGTCCCTCCTCCGAACCCCACTCGGGATAACTGAGGTTTGCAGTCTCGGTCTCGGACTTCTTCGCGGTCCAGCGGATCCTACCGTCTCAGGCGGTCTTGGTCACGGCAAGCGGCGCGCCACTCGTCCTCGTTCTCCTCCTCGGACGAGGCTTCGGCGTCGCTACGTCGATGGTGCGAGACCTCGTAATGGCAGCTGTCCTTCTGACCCGGAACAAGCAGGCGCCGTCGCCTTCCCGGCCATTAAGTGGCTGTCACCGAGTGGCGAAACAACCCTCGACTTACCTGAGAGCCTGTTCCCAGGTCGGTTGTTTGGCCAAAACCGGCTGCTCCACCGATTCGGGTGGAACCTCCGCCTCCACAGCCGTTATTTGGGGCTCCGACCAAGAATTCTCGGTCGGCTCAGGGACTGCCCCATAGGCTGTTTGTCACCCTCACTCCCGATTGGCCTCGGCAGGTGGAGGGTGGCTCAGGCCCGAGGCAGCTCTTTGCGGACTCTTCGGAGTCCGACGACGATTCCTCCCTTTTCTCCAGGCGAGTAGACTTGGAGTCCTCTGGGGGTCAGACGATGGACGATAGCCCATTGTCCTATCTGGAATTGCTTCGGCTCATCTCGGAGTCCACCGGGATGGAGGCCGAACCCGTGTCTAAGCGGGCCAGGTATCCTCTCACGGAGATACTGGACCGAGGGGATTCCCCTACGGAGGCTTTTCCAGTGGCCGAGGCCATAGTGTGCCCGGCCTTGGAGCTCTGGCAGCGCCCTGCTTCCTGTCCTGCACCGTCGGCCAGGATGGCCAGGAAGTATGCGGTCCCTACCGGTTCCTTGTCCGGTTTTTCGGAACACCCCTCAGCCGAGGGGCTAGTTACCGACAGTGTTTTTCGCTACCGGGAACGCTAGGGACGTGGACAAACCTCCCGACAAGGAGTCCAAGAAATTGGACTATGCCGGGCGCAAAGTCTACACTGCGTCCTCCCTCGGCCTTCGTCAGGCCAGTTCGGCCATACTCATGGCACATTTCTCTCATGCCCTGTTGGGCTCCCTGGACGAGGTAGTTCCTCATCTTCCAGCGGACCTGCAGACCATGGTTAGGCAGGTGCGGGACCAGGGCAGGGCAGTGGCCAAACAGCAGCTTCAGACTGCTCTGGACATTGGAGACTCATGTGCCAGGTCAGTAGCGGCCGAGTGGCTATCGGCCACTCGGGCTTGGCTGAGGATATCCACCTTCACTTCGGATACCCAGCACAAGTTGATGGATGTCCCCTTCCTGGGGACCGACCTCTTCGGCCCTGGGGTGGAAGGTCACCTACAGAGGATCGAGAAGTCCAATGATACCTTGGACTCGGTCTCATCCGCACAAAGGGACAAAGGCCGCAGGCGACAGCCTAAACCCTTTCGTCCTGCTGCGCCCGCGGCACGTCCGGCCCAGCAACATCAGGGCCAGCAGGCTCGCGCTTGGCACCCCAAACCCAAGCCCGCGGCTTCCTCCTTCAGGAAGCAAGGAGGCAAAGGCCCGGGAGGTCCCTCGGCCGGTTCCTCCTCCAAGCCTGCCCAGTGACGGGTTGAAGGGCGTCGCCCCCAACCTCGTCGCCTTACCCCAGGTCCCCCGTGGGAGGACAGCTTCATCACTTCCTTTCCGCCTGGTCCGTTATTACCACGGACAGGTGGGTATTGGAGGTGGTGGGAAAAGGTCTGCCTCTGGAGTTCGAGCAGGCCCCGCCCTTCAGAGCCGTCGCACCTCGGGGTCCGCAGCATCACTGTCGGCTCGCCGAGCCGGCATCACTCTCCTCCTCCAGAAGGAGGTGATCAGGGAGGTGGCGGACCCTCCCTCAGATCCGGGGTTTGTGTCCAGGTACTTCCTGGTCGCAAAGCGGACGGGGGGCTGGCGCCCCATTCTCGATCTACACGACCTAAACAAGTTCCTTAGGTCTCGAACCTTCAGGATGGTTACTCTGGCTCAGATAATGCCATCCTTGAAACGCGGCGTGTGGTTCTGCCCTCTGGACCTGCAGGACGCGTTCTTTCACGTCCCTATCCGTCCGTCGCATCAGAGGTTCCTTCTCTTTCGAGCGGAGGGATCCCTTTTCGAGTTCTGAGCCATGCTCTTCGGCTTGTCTCAAGCTCCCAGGGTCTTCACCAAATGCATAGCAGTGGTGACAGCATTCCTGCGGCGCCGAGGGGTCTGGGTGTACCCTTACCTGGACGATTGGCTGATAGCAGCCCCCTCCAAGCAGGAGGGGTCCAGGGATCTGGCCCTCCAGGCTTGCTCTCAAGTTGGCCTCCTCATCAACAAGGCCAAGTCTGAACTCGTGCCAAAGCAGGTGATATAATTAATCGGGGCAGAGCTTGACTCTCTGTGAGCCAGAGCACGGCTCCCGGCGGACAGGGCCAAGGTTCTTTCCTCCTTTGCCTGATCATTTCTGGTTGGGCAGTCGCGCCCTGCCCGGGACTTCCTGCGCCTCCTGGGTCTCATGGCGGCCTGTACCAGCGTGGTCCGTTGGGCCCACTGGAACATGCACCTCCTTCAGTGGGGGCTGGCCAGCCAGTGGTCGCAACGCTGCGATCCTTTGGCCCAGCTAGTGACGGTGACCCAGGGGATGTGGAACGCTCTCCAGTGGTGGATCGTTCCAGCTCACCTGCAGGAGGGCATCCCGTTTGTCGGCCCCGAGCTGATGGTCTATCGACCGATGCCTCTCTGATGGGTTGGGGTGCCCATCTAGGGGAACACCAGCGCATGACCTCTGTCCGGTGGTAGTCCCAATGCCATATCAACCTGCTGGAGCTCCGGGCGGTCTGCCTAGCTCTCACCGCCTTCGCTCCGTTTCTTCGGGGTCAAGTGGTCCGGGTCCAGATGGACAATACCATGACCATGTACTATCTAAACCACCAGGGCGGGACGCGCTCCATGCTTCTATGCAAGGAAGCTCTCTGCATCTGGTCACTCGTGCGCAGCCTGGAGGCGGATCTCCTAGCCATTCATGTGGCAGGAGCCTCCAACACCCTGCAGATGCCCTAAGCCGGATAGGGACTCGTCCCACGAGTGGTCTCTCCTGCCGGAGGTAGTACAAGATCTATTTTCCCATTGGGGCACACCTCAGGTGGACCTGTTTGCCTCCAGGGAGAATGCAAAGCTGAGGCTGTTCCATGCCCGCCTCCCTCAGCAGGGGATGCCTTCTCGAGGCCGTGGACCCGGGCTCTCTACGCCTCCCCTGCCCTTGATGCACAAGGTGCTCTCAAAGCAAGGAGGACAAGGCGAGATGATTCTGATAGCCCCGACTGGCCCCGCCAGTACTGGTACCCAGATCTCCTCAGCCTCAGCTCCAGGCTCCCGAGGCAGCTTCCAGCTCCCCGGACCTGCTCTCAGTCAATCGGGAGGTATTCCATCTGGACCTTCAATCCCTGCACCCTGGACGGCCTGGTTCCTGAGCGGCTAGAGTTCCAGGCCTTGGGTCTTTCCGACGAGGTCCTCAACGTAGTTGAGGTGTCCCGTAAGGAGTCGACCAGAAAATGCTACGCCTTCAAATGGAAGAGATTTTTTATTTGGTGCCAGGGCAAGGGCCTGGACCCTTCCTCTTGTTCCTTGGCGAGCATATTGGAGTACCTTTGGTCCCTTTCTCAGCAAGGGCTTAGGTCGACAACCCTTAAGGTGCACCTGGCAGCCATCTCTGCTTACCGGCGGCGGGGGAAGCAGTCGGTGGCGCAGGAGAAGGTGGTCTGGCGCTTTTTCAAAGGCGTTGATCACATTTCCCCTCCGGTACGAGAACCTCCACCTCCGTGGGATCTACTGCTGGTACTGGCAAAGCTCATGGGCAAGCCATTCGAACCAATGCACAGGTGTGAACTCTCACCTGTCGTGGAAGACCGCCTTCTTGGTGGCTATCACGTCAGCCACAAGGATGGGAGAGCTCCAGGTGCTCTGCATTGAGTCTCCTTACCTGGTCTTCCACAGGGACAAGGTTGTCCTGCGCCCCCACCCAAAATTCCTTCCGAAGGTGGTGTCGGAGTTTCACCTTAACCAGGTGTTGACTCTGCTGGTGTTCTACCCCAGTCACACCCGGAGGCCGAATATAGGCTCCATACTCTGGACCCTAGAAGGGTGCTCGCCTACTATAAGGAGCGCACGGCTGGAATTCGGGGAGTGGTTCGCCAGCTGTTTGTCACCTACGCTGAAGCCGCACCTGGCAGACCTGCAACCAAGCGGACGAAAGGCAGGTGGGTCACCTCCTGCATAGATCTCTGCTATAAGTTGGCGGGCATAGAGCCTCCCAGAGGGATAAGAGCTCATTCTAGCCGCCATACTGCTGCATCGGTGGCTGCTTCCAGGGACGTCCCTATCCAGGAAATCTGCAGGGCTGCTACCTGGAAGTCGGCACACACCTTCATCACCCATTACCACATCGACCTTGAGTCACGCCGGGATGCTGGTTTTGGGGCCTCGGTTCTCCAGTCTCTATTTCCCAAGAAAGTATCGGAGGTGTGCGCCTTGCCTCCCTCCTCGTGGAGAACTGCTAGGAGTCTGCCAGACAGTGTGGATGAACAACATATCCATCTCCCTAGAAATACAGGTTACTCACCTATAACAGGAGTTCTAGGAATGGTATATGTTGTTCATCCACACGACCCACCCGACCTCCCCGGCTTCGACGCACAATCTGAGCTCCCAGCGGGCCAGATCTGGCGTCATGGAGCGGAGCCGAGAGTTTTACCACCCGGGTGGGTGGGAGGAGCCAGCTTGAAGACCTTCCGGCAAGATTTAAAGCGGCAAGGAACCTGCCAGACAGTGTGGATGAACAACATATACCATTGCTAGAACTCCTGTTACAGGTGAGTAACCTGTATTTTCTCACCACCCTCCTAACCTCCAGATCCCACGCTGTCTATGGGTGGTTCTGTCATAACAGACCTGCATGCTGTTGCCTCTACATTCAATTCCTCCTTTACAAATTGTACCTCAGACCTGCTCTCCACTCTTCTGCCCCCAGCCCTACTCCTCCCTACCTGGCCTCCCTGCTCAGCCGCCTCCTCCAAATACTGCATTGTTCTCCTTTGACGGGACACACGCCAGAAGTGTATCATGCCATGCTTCCTAAACCCAAATAAGGGTAAGTGCCCTCCAGGCGGGATTCTAAAATGCTGCACCTGGCTGCTCCTGCTATCGCCGCCCCCCTGGCCGACTTTCTAAACCTCTCATTCTCCTTAGCAACTATCCCTAAGGATTGGAAGCATGCTACAGTAATCTCGCTCCATGAGAGCGGTGATTCCTTGGCACCTGGAAACTACAGACCCATTTCCCTCCTACTTATTATAGCTAAGCTACAGGACAATTTAGTCCTCTCTCAAATCTCCGCTATTCTCAACTCCTCCTCATTCTTCTCACACTACCAATCTGGTTTTGGGACATCTCACTCCACTGCCACCTCACTGCTCAGGCTCACAGACTCCATCCTTAATGGCATGGAGAAGGGCCTTATCGCCACAGCCATTGTCATTGATCTGGCAAAGGCATTCGACACTGTCTCCCAAGCCTTCCTCCTTGACAAGCTCTCCCGGCTGGGCTCTCTACCTTGGCCACCAGCTGGTTCCGCCTACCTGATTGGCCGTCTGAGGCGCAAATTGGCAGTTCCACCTCCTCCCAGTAACATCTGGAGTCCCTCAAAGCGCTGTGCTTGGACTGCTCCTATTCTCCATATTTCTAAATGATCTGCCCTCCGCCTGCCAACACAGATCCTTTCATATGTACACAGATGGCACGGTCTTGTATGCATCCGGCAAATCATCAGCTGATGTTGCAACCCGTCTTCAGCAGGATTTCAGTGATGCTCAGCTCTGGTTCTGAGCAAACCAGCCTTTCCCCAACACCAAGAAGACTGTCTCCTTGACCTTCAGCACAAAGCAGAAACTCTCTAGGCTCTCTGAAACCCCTTCCTTCAAACAACATGAAGTCTTGCTGTATTCTGACATATTACAGTGATGTCCCACCTTTGAACAGCCCCGGAGATGAAAGAGTTAACTTTCCATGCCAGGCATGGAACGCTGAGCTCGAGCTCGGTTGACACTCTGTCTGTTGCTGTTTGAACTCAAACCATCAGATTCTTTACTCCACCTCACTGAACAGTCGCTCCGGGGATTTCTCCTTTGCTCGGTTCAAGTTTGTCGGTTAAAGTGCCATTTTCTCGGTTTTCGACTGAATTTAATCCGCTTCCTATCAGTTCAGTCTCTGTCTGTGGTATCGTGAGTACTAGATAGGTTTATTTTCTTGTTCCTCTGTGTGGAACTTGTAAATGTTGGATCGGTTCGGTTTGAACCGATCAGGTTGTTCAAAAAAAGTTTATTCTTCTTTTAGAGTGTGGAAACCAGTCCTTATCGGTTCTAAAAAAAAAAAAAGATTTTATTATGTTTTTTCACGACCCGTATCACGGTCAGGAACCGATAAGGGTGTCTTGCCTGGCGGATTGCCGAAAAAAGGGTAAGTTTTGTTAGGACTGGCCATGTCTGAGAAACCCAAAAGAAAAACTGGGCCCACTGGGTTTCAGCACTGTAGTGTGTGTGGGGAAGCCTTTGCTAAGGCTGATCCCCACACCACCTGTGTTTATTGTCTGGGGTTTGACCACCTTGATTCAGACTGCCAGATTTGCAAGAATTTTCCTGCGGCTACCCTGGAAAAGAGAGTTGGTAGGCTCAGGGAAAGGGAGGCCAAGAAGTCCGCTGACCCGGATGGCCAGCCTGGTTCGGTTCCAACCGAACCAGAAGGAGTGCCCTCTGACCATGGCGAAACTTCTTTGGGCAAAAGGAAAACCGACTTCGAGGAGTCGGTTCCGGTTAAAAGAAAAAGAAGGGATAAATCAGCCCGTGCGGATCCACAACTTCTTTCTCCGACCGCTGATGAAATAGCCAAAGCGATAAGGATTGTTCAGTCGCCAACCCCGGTTCTGACTGAACCAGCACCATCAGGAAGGGGCTCGGTTCAGTCGGTTCCCCCGGTTCCAGACTATAATTTAGAAGATTTTCATGAACCGGAGGAGGAGGAAGGAGAGTATGAGGATAGTGATGGTGATTACGAAAGTCTGGATGTGCCTGTTGACCCGGACATCTCCCCAGACAGACCTTCAGGGGGTTCTCCTCCCAGGATTTCCGAGTCCCCTTCCCATTTTATGTTCTACAAAAAAGTGGCTGAAACTCTTCAGCTTCCTATGGAAGAAGCTGTGACCACCAGGAGGGGCCTGACTATGTTGAAATGATGGCTATCCCAGAGTCCCAGAGGCTATTCCCTTCATAAGTCCTTTGGGAAATGGACAATAAAAATTTTAAACACTTCTAATTCTATACCTCTTGTGGACAAGAGAATAGACAAGAGGTATACTCTCTCGGGCTCAGATACGGAGTTCCTTACCCAGCAGTGCAGCCATGTTGGTGTAGTGCAGGCTGCTGCCTGTGGTAAGGCAAATATACCCTTGGCTTCACCCCCCCCAGATAAGGACTCCAGGAGGATTGATGCCACGGCAAAGAAACGGTACATGGCATCCTTGGGACTCAGGCAGGCTAATTATATGGCCTATACAGCTAGATATCAGAAATTTAAATAGGACACTGTAATGGCTTTAGCTAAACAGGTCCCTGGCCAGCTTGCCAAGGAGCTGGAGCAGGTGGCTGTGGATGGTATTAAGGCATCCAGGGTGCAATTCCATGCTGCAGTGGACTCCAATGATGTTTCATCTAGAGTCATGGCATACATGTGTGGCCCTTCGTAGGAGCATGGCTCAGATGTACTAGCCTGTCTCAGGATATCCAGACTATGGCCATGGATTTTCCTGTTGTGAGTACCTACCTTGGATAAGAGAGTTGGTAGACTCAGGGAATGGGATGCCAAAAAGTCCGCTTATCCGGATGGTCAGCCCGGTTCGGTTTCAACCGAACCGGAGGGAGTGCCCTCTGACCAGGGCGATACTTCCTCGGGCAAAAGGAGAGCCGGCTCTGAGGAGTCAGTTCCAACAAAGAAATCTAGAAAATCAGCTGGTGTGGAGCCAAAACTTCCCTCTCCAACCGCTGAAGAAATAGCTGAAGCAATAAAAATTGTTCAGTCACTCTCCACGGTTCCGACCGAACCGGCATCATCAGGGAAGCGCTCGGTTCGGTCGGTTCCTCCAGTTCAAGAGTATGATTTAGAGGAATTTTATGAACCAGAGGAGGGGGAAGAGGAGTATGAGGAGAGTGAATGTGGTTTTGAAAGTCTGGATGTGCCCATTGAACCGGACATCTCTCCAGACAGACATTCAGGAGTGTCTCCCCCTAGGCTTTCTGAGTCCCCTTCTCATTTCACGTTTTATAAAAGTGGCTGAAACCCTCCAGCTCCCTATGGAGGAAGCGGTGGGTGATCAGGAAGAGCCTGATTTTGTAAAATGATGGATATCCCAGAGTCTGGAGACTGTCTATTCCTCTGCATATATTTTTGGAAACAGACAGTAAAGATTTTAAAAGCTCCTCACTCCATACCTCCTGTTGATAAAAGAATGGACAAAAGGTATGCATTATCAGGCTCTGATACGGAGTTCCTTACACAGCAATGCAGCCACGTGGGGGTGGTGCAGGCTGCAGCCTGACAAGGCAAATGTTCCTTAGCCTCTCACCCCCTGACAAGGACTCCAGAATGATAGATGCCATGGCAAAGAAACAGTACATGGCAGCATCCTTAGGACTCAGACAGGCTAATTATATGGCTTATGTTGCTAGATATCAAAAATCCAGATGGGATACTGTTTTAGCTCTAGCAAAGCAGGTTCCTGGCCAGCTGGCAAAAGAGCTGGAGCAGGTGGCCGCTGATGGTATTGAGGCATCCAAGGTGCAATTCCATGCTGCAGTGGACTCTAATGATGTATCATCCAGAGTCATGGCTACATCTGTGGCTCTCCGTAGAATGGCTTGGTTCAGATGTACTAGCCTGTCACAGGATACCCAGACTAAGGCCATGGATTTCCCTGTTGTGGGCAACTCTCTGTTTGGGGAGCAAACAGAGAATTACATGAAGAAAATGGATGAATATAGGACCACCTATAGGAGTGCACAGGCCAAGGAAAGGCAAGTCACCTCCCAGGGGCAGGGGTAGGCCTTTTCGTAGGCCTTTTAACTAAGCCCAGGCTTTCTCTTCAGCTTTTGCACAGAAGGGGTTCTTTAGAGGGAGAGGCAGACGGGGTGCAGGCAGGCCTGCTTCCACCCCTCAGCCTAAAGCCCCTGCCAAACAGGCACCCTGATGGGGCTCCCAGGGCCGATTCTCCACTACCTGTAGGGGGCAGGCTGGCTTACTTTGTCCAGGACTGGGAGTCTCTAACATCAGACAAGTGGGTCCTGGAAGTAGTAAGCTAGGGACTGGTTCTCAGCTTCAAAAAATTTCCAAAGATGAGAATCAGATCCTTTCCACCTGCAAATCCTTCAGAGGCTCTTGCCCTGGAGGCAGAAGTCTCTACCCTCCTGGCTCTCAGAGCTGTGAAAGGTTCCACCCCTACACCAAGGCAAAGGGTTGTACTCCAGGTACTTCCTTACCCCAAAAGACAGGAGAATGGCCCATCCTGGATCTCAGGTATCTAAACAAGCACCTTTTAAAACCAAAATTTAAAATGGTGACTGGGGAATTATTTTACCCTCTTTTAAGGCCAGCGGACTGGCTAGTGTCCCTGGACCTCAAGGATGCCTATTTTGATGTTCTCATCAGAAGCTCCCATCAATAGCACTCAGATTCGATCTGCCCTCAGGCCATTACCAGTTCAGAGCAATGCCCTTGACCTCACATCTGCCCCAAGGGTATTCACAAAATGCCTGGCAGTAGCAGTTGCCCACTTAAGAAGGCAAAAATTGCCATCTTTCCTACTTGGACGACTGGCTCATAGTAGGCCAGTCCCCAGACCAAGTCAGGTTACACCTTCAAGTAACTCAGCAACTGCTAACTTCTCTAGGTTTCCTTCTCAATCTTCCAAAGTCAGTCCTAGAGCCTGTCCAACTTCTCACCTTCATAGGTGCAGAACTGAACACAAAAGAATCCAGAGCCTTCCTTCCTCTGGAAAGGCAGTCCTGATTTCTCTGGCTTCTTCCTTCACCCTGCAGGTCTCTCGACCAGGAAGGCACTTTCTATCGCCCCTGGGACACATGGCTGCTTCCGACAGCAGTAGTGCAGGGAGCCAGATTTCAGATGCGGACATCCAGTTCCATTTGAGAGCCTTTTGGTCTCAAAGAAAGGACCCTCTAACCAAATTAATTCCAGTGACTCGAACCCTGATCCAGGCCCTTCAGTGGTGGCAGGACCAGGGCAATTTGAGACAGAGGGTCCCCTTGACCCCTCAGTCTCACTCCTTAATCCTTACTACAGATGCATCCCTGTTGGGGTGGGGAGCTCACATGGGCGACCTCACCACCCAGAGATTGTGGTCCCATCAGGAATCTCTGCTCCACATCAATCTGTTGGAACTCAGAGCAGTTTTTCTAGCACTTCAAACTTTTTCCAAATCTGTTCAGAACAAGGTTATTCAGGTCAGAACAGACAATACCACCACAATATGGTACATCAACATGCAAGTGGGCACTCAGTCTATGGCCTTGTGCACCAAAGCAATGAAGTTGTGGTCTCTGGCTTACTCCCTGAACACTTCCCTTGTAGCAGTTCACCTCCCAGGCAAGGACAATGTCCTGGCAGATGCTCTCAGCAGGATTTCCCAAGGCCATCACAAATGTGCTCTGGATCCCCTAGTTCTGGAGGTGGTATTTACCAGATGGGGCACACCCCAGATAGATTTTTTTAGCCCCAGACAATCACCAACTTCCCTTTTTGTTGTAGGCCCCAGTGTTGGGCTCAGTCCCCTGGATGCCTTCCTCTCAGTTGGGAAGGTAAGTTTCTATGCCTTTCCACCCTTCCTCTCCTGTTCAACGTGCTAGTCAAAATAAGGTCTCAATCCTGCAAGATGATTCTGATTGCTTAGACTGGGCCAGACAGCCCTGGTACCCACCCTACTGTCCTTAGCAGTCCACCTTCCCCTGTGTCTTCCCGGAATCACAGTCTGTTATCCTGTGCTCAGGGAGGGGTTTGGTACCCAAACCTCAATTCTCTCAATCTCAAGGCCTGGCTCTTAAAGAGTTAGAGATTTGCTGACCTACACCTTTCCCAAGGTGTACTGGATATCCTGAGGCTTCTAGGAAGCCTTCCACCAGGCTACTTATAATTCCAAATGGAAGAGATTTCCATATGGTGCTCTGGAAGCATATTTCCCCAGAATCTGCTGACTTACCCACAGTCCCTGGATTATATGGTTCATTTAAATACTTTAGGGCTGAGACCAGCTACCCTAAAGTGTGCACCTGGCAGCCGTGTCTGCTTTCTTGTCAGCAGGTAAGCCCTCTTCTCTTTCAGCTCATCCTGTATTCTCCAAGTTTTTCAAAGGGTTGCTTCACACCAACCCCCATTCAGGGATCCTGCCCCTGCCTGGGATCTTAATATTTGCATTGCCCAGCTTATGCAACCCCCTTTTGAGCCCTTGTCTTCAGCAGAGCTCAAGTACTTGACTTGGAAAACTGTGTTTTTAGTAGCCATCACTTCTGCCAGGTGCATAAGTGAGTTAGAAGCATTGTCAGTGGAGCCTGATTTGATCTCCTTTCACAGAGATAAGGTAGTCCTCGGGACTAACCGAAAGTTCTTGCCTAAGGTGGTCTCAGATTTCCACCTTAATCAATCTGTGTCTCTCCCTGTGTACTTCTCTGACCATTCCTCTTGTGGGGAGAGGAGGTTGCACAGTTTAGATGTCAAAAGATCCCTTAGCTACTACATAGATCGTACCAAAGGTCACAGGTTTAACTCCTCCAACTGTTCCTCACTTATGGTGAGCTTGGCAAAGGGAAACCTGCCACTAAAAGATCCATTGCCAGGTGGATGCGTCTCTTGTATCAATTCTGCTATGAAAAACTGGGTAAAGTTCCTCCCTCAGGCCTGAGGCTCACTCCACCAGAGGTACAGCTCGTCTCTGGCTGCTGCCAGGGACATCCCTATCCTAGAGATATGTCAAGCAGCTACCTGGAAACGGTTCACACTTTACTAAGCATTACTCCTGGACATCCAGGCTAGGAGTGTTGCTCGTTTTGGCACAGCTGTACTTCAGAGCCTATTTCCTAAGTGGTTCTGTCCCTCCTCCATGGAGGTACTGCTGTGTAGTCTGCTTATGTCATAATATAGCAAGACTTCATGTTGTTTGAAGAAAAAATTATTCACCTTAGTAATGTTGTTTCTTCTAATGGAGTCTTGCTATATTATGACCCCCCCCCCTGCCTGCCCATCTCAGAACCTTACTCTTGTGGATGTGGGTGGGCAGGGCAGCGTTGGCACTTTTTAGATGCCCACCTTGTTTTTCACCTCTCTTGTTGGGGTAATCTGTGTTGTGTTTGTCATTTTTTGGGTCTCCTGACTTGAGTCTTCATTGTGGCACCAAAAAAATGTGTTTATTTAATTAGTAGCCAGTTGGCTAGTGTAGGTTTACAGCTTCCACACAAAGTCTTAGTGAGTTTTTTGCTCCTAAAGATCTGACAGTTTAAGTTTGAAGAACAACAGATAGAGTTTTCAACCGAGCTCAAGCTCTAAGTTCCATGCCTGGCATGGACTTTAACTCTTTCACCTCCGGAGCAGTTCTAAGGTTGGGACAAACTGCATATGTCATAATATAGCAAGACTCCATTAGAAGAAACAACATTACTAAGGTGAGTAATTTTTTCTTATGCGCTTAGGGGGTTCTTAAGAGGGAGAGGCAGACAGGGTACAAGCAGGCCTGCTTCCACCCCTCAACCTAAAGCCCCTGACAAACAGGCACCCTGATGGGTTTGCCAGGGCCGATTCTCCACCACCTGTAGGGGGCAGGCTGGCTTACTTTGTTCAGAACTGGATGACTTTAACATCAGACAAACGGGTACTGGAAGTAGTAAGCCAGGGACTGGTTCTCGGCTTCAAAAAATTTCAAAAGACGAGAACCAGATCCTTTCCACCTGCAAATCCTTCAGAGGCACTTGCCGTAGAGGCAGAAGTCTCTTCCCTCTTGGCTCTGAGAGCTATAGAGAGGGTTCCACCCCTACACCAAAGGGAAAGGATTGTACTCCAGGTACTTCCTTACCCCCAAAAAGACAGGAGAATGGCAGCCCATCTTGGATCTCAGATATTTAAACGAGCACCTTTTAAAGCCAAAGTTCAAAATGGTGACTCTGGGAATAATTCTACTTTCTCTAAGGCCAGGGGACTGGCTAGTCTCCCTGGACCTCAAGGGTGCCTATTTCCATATTCTCATCAGAAGCTCCCACCGAAAGTACCTCAGGTTCTAGCTGCCCTCAGGCCATTACCAATTCAGAGCAATGCCCTTCGGCCTAACTTCTGCTCCAAGGGTGTTCACAAAATGCCTGGCAGTAGTAGTTGCCTTCCTAAGGAGGAAAGAATCTCCATCTTTCCTTACCTGGACGACTGGCTCATATTAGGCCAGTCTCCAGACCAAGTCAAGTTACACCTACAGATAACTCAGCAACTGCTCACTTCTCTAGGTTTCCTTCTGAATCTTTCAAAGTCAGTTCTAGAGCCTGTGCAGCTCCTCACCTTCATAGGGGCAGAGCTGGATATAGTAAGGAGAAGAGCCTTCCTTCCCCTGGACAGGGCAAGGACCTTTATTTCACTAGCCTCTTCATTCACCCTCTAGGTGTCTCGACCAGCAAGGCATTTTCTGCAGCTCCTGGGGCACATGGCTGATTCTACATCAGTGGTGCAGGGAGCAAGATTTCAGATGAGGGACATTAAGTTCCACTTGAGAGCCTTCTGGTCTCAGAAAAAGGACCCTCTGACCAAACTGATTCCAGTGACTCGAACCCTGATCCAGGCATTGCAGTGGTGGCAGGATCAGGACAATCTAAGGCAGGTAGTTCCTTTTGTCACTCAGTCTCATTCTCTAATCCTTACTACAGATGCCTCCCTCTTGGGCTGGGGAGCCCACTTGGGGGACCTGACCACCCTAGGGTTGTGGTCCCCTCAGGAATCTCTGCTTCACATCAGTCTGTCAGAACTCAGAGCAGTGTTTCTAGCACTTCAAGCTTTTTCCAAGTCTGTTCAGAACAAAGTAGTTCAGATCAGGACAGACAATACCACCACAGTGTGATATATGAAGCAAGGGGGCACTCGGTCTACGGCCTTGTGCACGGAGGCAATGAAATTATGGTCTCTGGCCTATTCCCTGAACACTTCCCTTACAGCAGTACACCTCCCAGGCAAGGACAATGTCCTGGGAGATGCTCTCAGCAGGATATCTCAGGGCCATCACGAATGGTCCCTGGATCCCCTGGTTTTGAAGGTGATCTTTTCCAGATGCGGCACTCCACAGATGGATCTTTTTGCAGCTCCAGACAATCACCAACGTCCTCTCTTTTGCTGCAGGCCTCCAGTGTTGGGCTCAGTCCCCCTGGATGCTCTAATTCTCAATTGGGAAGGGAAGTTCCTGTATGCTTTCTCCCCCTTCCCTCTCCCGTTCAAGGTGTTAGTCAAAATCAGGTCTCAACCCAGCAAGGTGATTCTGATTGCTCCGGACTGGGCCAGACAGCCCTGGTACCCTCTCTTGTTGTCCTTAGCAGTCCACCTTCCCCTGTCTCTTCTCAGGAATTACAACCTGTTAACGTGTGCCCAGGGGAGGGTTTGGTATCCGAATCTCAAATCTCTCAACCTCAAGGCCTGCCTCTTGAAGAGTTAGAGTTTGCTGATTTACACCTCTCTCAAGGTGTTCTGGATATCTTAAAGGCTTCTCGTAAGCCTTCCACCAGAAACACTTACAACTCCAAGTGGAAAAGATTTTATATATGGTGCTCTGGGAAGCATATTTCTCCAGAGTCTGCTGGCTTGTCCACAGTCCTTGACTACATGGTTCATCTTAAAAGCTTGGGACTCAGACCAGCTACACTGAGTGCATCTGGCAGCTGTCTCTGCCTTCCTTTCAGCAGGCAAACACTCTTCCCTTTCAGCTCATCCTGTATTTTCTAAATTTTTCAAGGGATTGCTTCATACCAGTCCTCCCTTCAGGGACCCTGCCCTTGCTTGGGACCTTAATGTTTGCATTGCTCAGCTTATGCAACCCCCTTTTGAACCGTTGTCCTCAGCAGAGCTTAAGTACTTGGCTTGGAAAACTGTTTTCTTGCTGGCCATCACTTCTGCCAGACGCATAAGTGAGTTACAGGCCCTGTCAGTGGAACCTGATTTTATCTCTTTCCATAGAGATAAGGTGGTCCTCAGGACTAATAGAAAGTTTTTGCCTAAGGTGGTTTCAGATTTCCACCTTAACCAGTCTCTCTCTTCCTGTTTTCTTAACTGACCATTCCTCCTCTGGGGAGAGGAGGTTGCACAGTTTGGATGTGAAAAGGGCCCTTAGCTACTACATAGAGCTCACCAAGGGTCACAGGTTTGACTCCCTCCAACTGTTCCTCACTTATGGTGAGGTTCGTAAGGGAAAACCTGCCACTAAGAGATCTGTTGCTAGGTGGATTGTCTCTTGCATTCAATTTTGCTACGAAAAACTAGGTAGGACTCCACCCTCAGACCTGAGGGCTCACTTTACCAGAGGTTCAGCTGCTTCCCTGGCTGCTGCCAGGGATATTCCTATCTTAGAGATTTGTCAAGCAGCCACCTGGAAAACAGTACACACTTTTACCAAGCATTACTCTCTGGATATCCAGGCTAGGAGTGATGCTCGGTTTGGCACAGCAGTGCTTCAGAGCCTATTTCCTAAGTAGGTTCTGCTGCTTGGTAGTCTGCAATATGTCAGAGTACAGCAAGACTTCATGTTGTTTGAAGAAAAAATTACCTTAGTAATGGTGTTTCTTCTAATGGAGTCTTGCTGTATTCTAACCCCCCCCCGCCTCCCTTCTCAGAACTTTGATTTTTGGGATGTGGGTGGGCAGTAGCAGTGTTGGCACTCGGGAGGTGCCCCCACCCCTTCCTTTCTCACTCCTTTAGTTTGGGTGTTGTGTTTTGTTTTATTTTTGGGGTTTGCTGACTTGAGTCTTTGTTTTGGGACCAAAAAATCTTTTTATTATATTAAGTAGCCAGTTGGCTTCTGTAAGTTTACAATTTCCACACAGGATATCCAGTGAGTATAGCTTGTAAAGTTCTGACGGTTTGAGTTCATACAGCAACAGACAGAGTCTCAACCAAGCTCGAGCTCAGCGTTCCATGCCTGGCATGGAAAGTTAACTGTTTCATCTCCGGGGCAGTCCAAAGGTTGGACATCACTGCAGTATGTCAGAATACAGCAAGACTCCGTTAGAAGAAAGAACATTACTAAAGTGAGTAATTTTTTTCTTCCACACTCTGGTCGGGACTATTCTGGAGGTGTGCGACTCCTACAGATATCTCTGGGTATGGCTCGACCAGCACCTGGACTTTCTGTACATGTCGATGCCATCCACAGAAAGCTTCACCTCAAGCTGGGTGCCCTCTACTGGAGTCATGATTGCATCCTGCCACCAGCTCGCCGTGCACTAGTATAGAAATGTATTCTCCTAATATTTGACTATGGTGACGTAGTCTACATGCCGCTCTCAAGTCCATCCTGGCCAGACTGGACCCTCTCTTCCACTCTTTCTGCTGTTTTGCTGTGGACAGTCCTCCCTCCACTCACCACTATGTCCTCTACCAATCTCTCGCTCTTCCCTCACTCCATGACCGATGACTGTCCCTCTATGTCAAGCTCACTGCCAAGTATTAGTCCCAGACACTGCCTCCCTATCTCTCCTCTGTGTTGACTATCCCTTCCCCTCCTGTGCACTCCCTCAGGAACCCAGACTCACAAGCTTTGGCTGTCCCTCGGGTATCTTCCTCAAGCAGTAAAGCATATTTTCGATACCGGATACCCAAATTATGGAACTCCCTCCATACTGCCATCCGGCATATGTCCCGGACAATGCATTTCACCTCCCTCATCTACTTACATTTCATGTCATCATGTGCCTGTGGGTAATTTTCAGCGGCTAAAATAACTAAAGTAAACCTGGTTCTGACTACTGCATAGTTGTATTGTCCAAATCTTTGCTCACTGCCCTTGCTATGACGCAGTTCTCTTCATCCTACTAAAGGCACCGTACTTAACTTGGCACTGTATAAAATCCTGAGACACCATAGGAGGTGAACCAAAGTCCTGCTCCGGGGACACCTCTGGGGGAATAGGTTTGTTCTCATAAGGTTCATCGTCCTCTTCAAAAAATTGTAGCTCTGGTAAAGAGGGCAACACAGTATTGCCAGCCTGGGGAACCTGAGGAGGGGCGGGAGGCTGAAGAATGATGTTTTGCAGGGCTTGTATAATCTTGAATGCCTAGGCTATCTCCTGAGCCGAAGGCATTGCAGGCACCTGCGCAGGAGTCCCTTGTTTTACAGGAGAGGGTTCTGCATGCTTAAGCTTCTTAGCTTTCTTTGAGGGAATGGGGGAGTCAGCCTGTTATTCACCTCTTTTGGCCCCTTTCTTGCCCGTATCAGGGGCAGGGGTGATTAGACCTGTGGGTTCAGCCACAACAGATTAGGGTGTCAACTGGTCAAAGCCTGAGGAACCCCTAGGAAACTTTTTATTAAGCCTTTCAAGACATTTTTCCATGGTTTTATCCGGTAAAGTTTTGCCTACTTCACATTCTTGGTCAAGATGTTCAAATCCCAGACAAGCTACACATAAGGTATGCTTGTCTACCTTAGCAAACTCATCTCCACACTTTAAACAATTTTTAAAACTGGGCTCTCCAGTTTTCTTTTTAGCTGTCTCCAACATGGTAATGCCTAATCAGAAGAAACACCAACTGCTGTATAAAAAGAGACTGTTGCGGTTCTTTTTTTTGTTTGTTTTTTTGCTTGCTGTTGGTTCCGGAACCAATAGGAACCGAACTGAGGAGATGTAAAATGAACCAGTTCTGCGGTTCTGACACCGAGAAAAAAAATGGTTACAAAATGAAGTAGAATAGACTAAATGTTCACGAAAACAAAGGTTCTAGGGACATGGATATGTTGTTCATCCACACTTTCTGGCAGGTATCCTTGCCGCTTTAAGTCTTGCCGGAAAGTTTTCAAGCTGGCTCCTCCCACCCACCCGGGTGGTAAAACTCTCGGCTCTGCCCCATGACGTCAGATCTTCCTTACCGCTTGGAAGCTCAGGTTCCCTCCTTAACGCTCTGCGTATAAGACTGGTTACTATTTCTTCGGTTTACCCGAAATTACTTTTAAGGTTTTCAAGACTTCGGTCATTTATTTCCCTCACGGCTGCAATGGACGAATCCACTCCGGGTTTTCGGAGGTGCCCATGCGGGCAGAAGATGTCTCGGACGGATCCGCACTCCATGTGCGTCTGCTGCTTGGGCCCTGAGCACGACCCGCAGGCTTGCGACCTGTGCTCTTCCTTTTCGGCCTACGTCCTGGAAGACCGCGCCGCCCGTTTACAACTTGGGCGCCCCGAGAAACGTTACCCTCCGGTAAAGTCGAAGGAGGCCCATTTGGTGGTTTCCTGCGGCGGCGGGCTCGGCGGAACAGCTTGAGCAGATGATCGCCCTCGAGGAGGAGGCGGCGCAGGCCGCATCTTCGTCTACCTCGGCCGCGATCTTTATCCTGCTCTCCCTGGGATCCTCCTATTCAGCTTCTTTTAAGGAGCTCTGTCTGTCCCTTTCCACTAAGGTAGAGGGACCAACATCCTCAGGGCCTTCCTCTTGGTCCAAGAAGAAGGACCACAAAGGTAAGTCCCTCTGTCGACGCTCTTGGTAGCGGAAGAGGTCCCTCTCCCCGAGTAGTCGACCATCGACTTTGGTCGATCCTTTGGCTTCGGCCACTGGCCTCACGGTGTCCCCGTCAGGTCAGTTGACCAAGACTCCTGTCGACGCATTTGAGAATTTTCTCGACCCGTTGGATGGGCTGTCGACCGGTGAAGCCGAAATCCCTCACTCCCCGGTTTCCCCGGTGGAGATTGAGGTTTCCGTGGACTTGCCCGTGCCTCTGGTTCCGGAGTCCACGTTTGAACCCTCCGAGCTGAGGGGAAAGTGGGTTTCCCCCGCCCTGCCCCAGAACTCTCCTCGGAAAAGCCGAGGTTCGCGGTCTCGGTCTCGGACTTCTTCTCGGTCCAGCCAATCCCGCCGTCATAGGTGGTCTCGGTCTTGGTACTGTGGCAAGCGGCGTCGCCGCTCGTCCTCATCTTCTTCCTCCTCGGACGAGGGGAGGCTTAGACGCAAGTTGCGTCGGTGCTGCGACTACCTTATGTGGCAACAGCTCCTTCTGTCCGGGAGCAAGCCGATGTCGTCGCCTTCCCCGGCTATCAAGTGGCTGTCACCGGAGCGGCTGAAGCAATCCCTCGCTCTAGCTGAGGCGCCTGCTCCCAGGTCTGTTGCTCGACCAAAACTGGCTGCCCCACCGATTCTGGTGGAACCTCCGCCTCCACAGCCGTTGTTTGGGGCCCCGACCAAGAATTCTCAGTCGGCCCAGGGTCTTCCCCATAGGCTGTCTGTCACCCTCACTCCCGATTGCCCTCGGCAGGTGGAGGGTGGCTCAGGCCCGAGGCAGCTCTTTGCGGACTCTTCCGGGTTCGACGATTCCTCCCTGTTCTCCAGGCGGGTCGACTTGGAGTCCTTCGGAGGTCAGTCGTTGGACGATAGCCCATTGTCCTTCATGGGTTTGCTTAGACTCATCTCGGAGTCCACCGGGATGCAGCTCGAGTCCGTATCCAAGCGGGCCAAGTATCCCCTCACGGAGATATTGGACCGAGGGGATTCTCCCACGGAGGCCTTTCCGGTGGCCAAGGCCGTTGGCCCAGCCTTGGAGCTCTGGCAGTGCCCTGCTTCCTGTCCTGCGCCCTCGGCTAGGATGGTGAGGAATTACGCCATCCCTACCGGTTCCTTGTCCGGTTTTTCGGAACACCCCTCGGCCGAGGGGTTGGTTACCGACAGCGTCTTCCGGCGTGCCGGAAGCGCCAGAGATGTGGACAAGCCTCCCAACAAGGAGTCCAAGAAGTTGGACTACGCCGGGCGCAAAGTGTACGGTGCGTTCTCCCTTGGCCTTCATCAGGCCAGATCGGCCGTGCTAATGGCACACTTCTCTCACGCCCTGTTGGGCTCCCTGGACGAGGTAGTCCCTCATCTCCTGGCTGACCTGCAGACCACGGTTAAGCAGGTGCGGGACCAGGGCAGGGCAGTGGCCAAGCATCAACTTCAGACTGCTTTGGACATTGATGACTCATGTGCCAGGTCAGTCGTGGCCGCAGTGGCTATGCGCTGTCTGGCATGGCTGAGGATATCCACCTTCACAGCGGATACCCAGCACAAGTTGGCGGATGTCCCCTTCCTGGGGACCGACCTCTTTGGCCCTGGAGTGGAAGGTCACCTCCAGAGGATCAAAAAGTCCAATGCCACTCTGGACTGGGTCTCATCCGCCCAGAGGGACAAGGGCCGCAGACCTCAACCCAAGCCCTTTCGTCCGTCTGCACCCGCGGCACGTCCAGCCCAGCAGCATCAGGGCCAGTAGGCTCGCGTTTGGCATCCCAAACCCAAGCCCATGGCTCCCTCCTCCAGGAAGCAAGGAGGTAAAGGCCCAGGTGGTCCCTCGGCCGTCCTTCCTCCAAGCCTGCTCAGTGACGGGTTGAGGGTGCCGCCTCCAACCGTCATCCCACTGAGGCCCCCGTGAGGGATGGCTTCGCCACTTCCTTTCCGCTTGGTCGCTATCACCACAGACTGGTGAGTGTTGGAAGTGGTGGAAGGGCCTGCCTCTAGAGTTCGAGCAGGCCCTGCCCTTCCGAGCCGTCGCCTGCGGGTGCCTTAGGGTCCGCAGCCTTGCTGTCGGCTCACCGAGCCGACATCGCTCTGCTCCTCGAGAAGGAGGTGATTAGAGAGGTGGCAGACCTCCCTCAGACCCGGGGTTTGTGTCCAGGTACTTCCTGGTCCCAAAGTGGACGGGGGCTGCGCCCCCTGCCCGACCTAAACAAGTTCCTAAGGTCTCGGACCTTCAGGATGGTCACTCTGGCTCAGATAATACCATCCTTGGAATGCGGCATGTGGTTGTGCTCTCTGGACCCCAGGACGTGTTTTTCCGTCCTTGTAAATCCATCTCACCAGAGATTCCTTCGCTTTCGGCGGAAGAATCCCTTTCACGAGTTCGATGTCCTCTGCGCCTTTCTCTTGCTCCCAGGGTCTTCACCAAATGCATGGCAGTGGTGACAGCATTCCTGCGGCATCGAGGGTCTGGGTGTACCCTACCTGGACGATTGGCTGATAGCAGCCCCTCCAGACAGGAGGTGGAGCGGTCCAGAGATCTGGCCCTCCAGGTTTGCTTCTCAGATCGGCCTCCCATCAGCGAGCCAAGTCGAACTCGAACTCAAGCAGGTGATTCTTTTCATCGGGGCAGAGCTCGACTCTCTTCGAGCCAGAGCACGGCTCCCAGCGGACAGGGCCGAGGTTCTTTCCTCCTTTGCCCAATCATTTCTGGTTGGGCAATCGTGCCCTGCCCGAGACTTCCTGCGCCTCCTGGGTCTCATGGTGGCTTGCACCAGCGTGGTCCGTTGGGCCCGCTGGAACATGCGTCCCCTTCAATAGGGGTTGGCCAGCCAGTGATCTGAACACTGCGATCCATTGGACCAGCTAGTGACGGTGACCCAGGGGATTTGGACGCTCTCCATTGGTGTATTGTTCCAGCTCATCTGCAGGAGGGCATCCTGTTTGTCCGCCCCGAGCCGACGGTCTCTGTATCGACCGACGCCTCTCTCATGGGTTGGAGTGCCCATCTGGGGGAGCACAGAGCACATGGCCTCTGGTCCCCTCGGGAGTCCCGATGCCATATCAACCTGCTGGAGCTTCGGGCGGTCCGTCTAGCTCTCACCACCTTTGCTCCATTTCTACGGGGTCAAGTGGTTCAGGTCCAGATGGACAATACCACGACCATGTACTACCTAAACCGCCAAAGGCGGGACACGCTCCATGCCTCTGTGCAAGGAAGCTCTCCGCATTTGGTCACTCGTGTGCAGCCTGGAGGCGGATCTCCTAGCCATTCATGTGGCAGGAGCTTCCAACACCCTGGCCGATGCCCTAAGCCGGATAGGGGCTGTGTCTCACGAGTGGTCTCTCCTGCCGGAGGTAGTACAAGATCTGTTCTCCCATTGGGGCACACCTCAGGTGGACCTGTTTGCCTCCAGGGAGAACGCAAAAAGCTGAGGCTGTTCCATGCCCACCCTCCTCAGCAGGACTTGCTGCAGGGGGATGCCTTCTAGAGGACGTGGACCCTGGGCCTCTTGTACGCCTGTCCCCCATTTCCCTTGATCCACAAGGTGCTTCTAAAGGCATGGAGGGACAAGGCGCAGGTGATTCTGGTAGCCCCAGACTGGCCCCGCCAATGCTGGTATCCAGATCTCCTCAGCCTCAGCTCCAGGCTCCCGAGGCAGCTTCCAGCTCGCCCGGACCTACTTTCAGTCAGTCAGGGGGAAGGTGTTCCATCTGGACCTTCAATCCCTGCACCTGACGGCCTGGTTCCTGAGTGGCTAGAGTTCCAGGCCTTGGGTCTTTCCGACGAGGTCCTCAGTGTAGTTGAGACGCATCAAGGAGTCGACCAGGAAATGCTATACCTTCAAATGGAAGAGATTTTCCATTTGGTGTCAAGGCAAGGGCCTGGACCCTTCCTCCTGTTCCTTGGCAAGCATCTTGGACTATCTATGGTCCCTTTCTCAGCAAGGGCTTAGGTCGACGACCCTAAAGATGCACCTGGCAGCCATCTCTGCTTACCAGGCGCGGGCCGGGAAGCAGTCGGTGTCGCAGGAGAAGGTGGTCTGGTGCTTTTTCAAAGGCCTTGATCACATTTCCCCTCCGGTGCGAGAACCTCCATCTCCGTGGGATCTACTGCTGGTACTGGCAAAGCTCATGGGCAAGCCATTCAAACCAGTGCACAGGTGTGATCTCTCTCACCTGTCGTGGAAGACCGCCTTCTTGGTGGCTATCACGTCAGCCAGAAGGATGGGAGAGCTCCAGGAGCTTTCCATCGAGTCTCCTTACCTGGTCTTCCACAGGGACAAGGTTGTCCTGCGGCCCCACTCGAAATTCCTTCCGAAGGTGGTGTCTAAGTTTCACCTTAACCAGGTGTTGACTCTGCTGGTGTTCTACCCCAGTCACACCTCGGAGGCCGAATATAGGCTCCATACTTTGGACCCTAGAAGGGTGCTTGCTTTCTATAAGGAGCGCACGGTTGAAATTGGGGGAGTGGTTCGCCAGCTGTTTGTCACCTACGCTGAAGCCGCACCTGGCAGACCTGCAGCCAAGCGGACGATATAGCAGGTGGGTCACCTCCTGCATAGATCTCTGTTATAGGTTGGCGGGCATGGAGCCTCCCAGAGGGATAAGAGCTCATTCTACCCGCCATACCGCTGCATCGTTGGCTGCTTCCAGGGACGTCCCTATCTAGGAAATCTGCAGGGTTGCTATCTGGAAGTCAGCACACACCTTCATCACCCACTACCACAACGACCTTGAATCACGCCGGGATGCTGGTTTTGGGGCTTCGGTTCTCCAGTCTCTATTCCCTAAGTAGGGGGTGTGCGCCTTGCCTGCCTCCTCCCGGAGAACTGCTAGGAGTCTGCCAGAAAGTGTGGATGAACAACATATCCATGTCCCTAGAAATACAGGTTACTCACCTGTAACAGGAGTTCTAGGAATGATATATGTTGTTCATCCTCACGACCCACCCGTGCTGCCCGGCTTCGACGCACTACCTGAGCTTCCAGCGGGCCAGATCTGGCGTCATGGGGCGGAGCCTAGAGTTTTACCACCCGGGTGGGTGGGAGGAGCCAGCTTGAAGACCTTCCGGCAAGACTGAAAGCGGTAAGGATACCTGCCAGACAGTGTGGATGAACAACATATACCATTCCTAGAACTCCTGTTACAGGTGAGTAACCTGTATTTCTTTAATCAGAGAGCCCTGATATAACTTGAATCTTCCCCGGTTCCGCCACGGTTATACCGAACCAAGAGAAACCAGGATATTAACTATTTTTTTTGTAATAAACAAGATCTAAACTGTCAATAAGTAGAGGCAATAGAAGAAATGAAATATTTTTTTCTTCGATTTTTGAAGCTTTCTGTATACTAAAGAGGACGGCGACAACTTCGAGTGACCAGACTTTCTGACGGAGAGAAAAATCTGAATAGGTTAGAACACTACAGTTGGTAGAGACAATATTTGAAAGATGCTCACAGGGAAAGAATTCTACTCATTTGCATGTGTTTCACCTCTCTGGGCAGTCCAACCCTCCAGGCTTACTGCATAAAGTTATGAATATCCTGAGCATTACTGGGGTTAGAATCAGGAGAAAGGGAGGGGTGTAGTTGGGGCAGCTGCAAACTTGGGGTGCTAGCTGCACACTCGAGCAGACACAGACCAGGTGGTCTGTTTCTGTTGGCACACTCATATGTCCATATATTCATCTATTTTTCTGCCTTCTGTGCACGTAACCGTTTATGCCCTTCCCGGGTGGCTTTAAACACCTCACAGGTGTTCCCTGTGGACGTCTCAGTTAAGGGATTCTACTTAAAAAATGTGATAGCCTCCTTCTAAAGCCAATGGGCAAAATCAGGGTCCTTCAGCAGGAGGGAGTCTAGTCGCCATGCAGGGGAAGCAAAGGTTGGAGGATGCCAGTTGAAAATGATCTGAATCAGGGCATGGTCCGAGATTACTTTTGGGTGGATGATAGCCTACAAGGCTGCTTTGTTGATGTCTGGGGATGTCTGCTAAAAGTTGATCTGGGTGTGAGAGTTATGGACTCGAGAATGAAATGAGTAATCTCAGTCCCTCGGGTGGAAAACTTGCGAGATGTCTGCTGGGGCCAGTTTCTCCTGAAGCATAGCAAGGGTTTTGGCACTTCTGGCATGGGGCTCAAATGTTGGAGGGGCATCCGTATATGAATGGATTTAATGTCAGGTTGAAATCCCCTCCTGCCAACACAAGGACTGCCTGATGACATTCATGTAAAGCAAAACCGGTAGGAGATATCTCTTGCTACGTGTATGTCCTTGGCGTTCTTGTGATTTTTAATTGAATAAAATCTTATTTTCTGAAGTTCGTGAGCAGTGCTGGCATTTGTGGATCTGGACAGCAGAGGGATGCCATCCTTGGCTGTCACCTGTTAGCTGAGCCACTGTATGAAAGAAGGCTGATGCATCCTCATTCGGGCCGTATAGATTACACAACAGCAAGGGCTCTTCTGGGTATCTACCTTTGCCATCACCCATCTCCTGTTTGACTCGCTAACTGCTTTGGACAAGGTCCACTAGAGCTTTTTACTATTGAGAATAGTCACCCCTCTTTTTTTTTTTTCCCCTGGAGCGGAGGCATGAACCACCCAGCCTTCCCTGTCCCTTTTTAGCCTCTCATGGTCCCCCTGATTTAATTTAGTTTCCTGAAAAAAAGGCAGATTCTACCTGCGGTCTCTTGAGGTTTGTTAGCACCTGTCTTCTCTTTGTGGGGGTGTTCAGCCCTTGCACATTCTATGAAACTTTAGTAACATCACCCCTTAAGTCGATTTTGAGGAGATAGACAGGACGGCAGGATCTCTGAGATCATACTGTACTGACCTTGTTCTCCAGTAAATCCCGCTTGGCTTGGAGGACCTTGTGGGCTAGAGTGGAGGCAGCATGTGACTCAGTAGGACCCATGGTGTTAGCACTGAAAGTCACACTCAGATGTAGAACCATGTGTGTAGTAGTAATATACCAAAACATTACAAACTTACCATAACTATTTACGTTGGTTGAAACACACCTAAAGATGGGAAACTGAGGTGTGCCACTGGCCACAGCCCTTGGCTGACGGTCCACCTCTACTCCCTGAGTGCTAGTGGAAAAAATAGCTTCCTTTGTTGCTGAGGGTGAGTCCCCAAGGGAGGTGAACTCAGAAATATCTAACTGGGGTGAGAGTGGTGATTGTTACAGGGAGGTGGTATCTCTCCGATCTTGCAAAGGGCTAGTAGCTGAGTTGTAGTTGTGGAGGATAGGGGGAGGTATCTCCTAACATGGTGTCAGGATAGGCAGTGGAAGCCAGAAAGCGGGAAGGGGTATTCTGTGATCGATGTGCTGGAGGGAGGGAGAGCACACAGACCGGGACTCCTTCAGATCCCAGGAGGGTTGCAGCTGAATACCACTGAATTGGTGGCTGGAGCGGGGTGTCATGGTAGGTGTGGATTGGGGAGGGGGGGTATTGACTGTCCATTCTCCTGACCTGGAGAGGCATTGGAAGAGGACTGACATGGTGAGGTGAATAGAGTGAGGGCCTTGCACCGCCACTGATGTTCTTTCCCATAGATTCTTATTGTTATGGTGGGAGACTGTGTCCCCCCAACTTTTGGAGTCTCCTTGCATGTGCTTATACTTGCATGGCAAACGCAACTTCAGAAGAGGGGAGGGAGGCTCGGGTCCAGTTCCTGCCTCCCAGATTAAATATGGGCCAGTTGCATGAGCACCTGCTTCAGCTGCCTTGTCAGGTGGTGTCCTCGGGCAGGGCTCCATCGCTTGCCCCCCTCCCCCGGGAGACCTTGCAGTCACTGCCTTCTCTGGCTTGTACAGGTGCCACTGGTGGTGAATGGGGGGGTCCACCTGCTGCTGCTACCACCTAGCGTTTAGCATTACTGTGACCTCCACTCCCATTAGCAGGCTAACCAACCCTTACAGGGCCCTCGAGGATAGTGTGCTCAGGTGCAGTTGGGGGTAGGTAGCCTCTTTAAGGGCAGTGGTGGCACAGGAGGTATATGGGGGGCTGCACCAATGGGACCATAAACACTATAAACCCTTTTGAAATAGAAGGCTCTGGGGGAGAAACACCTGAACTCAGTATATGTGAAGTTCAGAAACAGGTGCCCCGGAGTGTTCAAGCACCTTGCTTGTCTTCCTGCTCTGATGAGCCCCGGTTGTATCCCTCCTGGTATGGGAGTGAGCTGTCTTCCATTCCAGCTGCGCCCACTGTGCCACATCCAAAATCTAGCAGGCTTATCGGGCAGGTCACCAGGGAAAGGACTGGGGGAACCAAAATAGCAGCCAGGGAGTGGCCTAGGTCCAGCAGGATCTGTGTAGGCTCAGAGAGTAGTCCCCCCAATATACTGTAAGTGCAACAAGAAACAGTTACTATCTGAGGGGAGCAATGCCTTTTCCATCAACATCTGGGCTGGTGGCTAAACGGTGGTTTCCAGGGACATGAATATTTTGTTCAGTCCACACTTGTTGGCAGGTACCTTGCCACTTGAAAGGAGAAGACTCCTGTATATTTATGATGTGGATATGTCTGCTGTATGTTTTATACATTACATCAATTACTGTACATATGTCAATAAGAGATCAGTCATTTCTTCTGTTGCAACACATATCTAGAGCCTGAGGCTCTGACACAAGGTTGTAAAGTGTCAAGCAAGTCTTCATTTACATGCAAATGAGACACTTGTAATACAGCCCCTCCCATTCCTTGATGTCACTGCAGCAACAGTGCAGAAAAAAACATAAGGATATCAGTGCAGTCTAGCCTGATTTTAAGTTTGCAGTGGCTTAAGACAGTTCTGTCATGCAACTCACATAGAGAGTAGTACTTGTTGCCTTAATATGTGTAGAGCAAATAATACATTTAACAGTATTTCATTCACAGGAAAGAAAATCTGTTTCTTTGCACTGCTCACCTCCCTCTGTGACACAGTTTGGTCCTGATTTGGGCAGCTCTGTCCTGCCAAAATGCATGAAAAATACTACATGTCCTGACATTACAGTAGAAAAAAATATTTTCAGACTTTGCTCTATATGTTGCAAAAACTATAGTACCTTAACTAAAATACCTTGAAATGATAAGAAACACTAGGAACAACTAAAAAATACTGCAACATTTAGTCTGAATTTTGATTATTTAGAGGAAAAAAGTCTATTGCATTGGTTGAGGTTACATTTTCTCCTGCGAAAAATCATGTTTCAGTAAGAAATGTCCCACTTTGGGCTTCTTACGAGGTGGGCCCAGGCAGGTTCCCAAATGATCACACAAGACTGAATTCCTCCTCTGCACAAGTGATACACATCCCCCTTTCAGCAACCTGAAAGTGCGAGCTAGATCACTTACTTTAGTGTATTATTTTACATTTCAAATGCTTCTTAAATCTGAGTTTCTGACTGGAAATGTCAAGAGAAAGAATGCATATGATATGGGAGGAGTGAGCTAAGCAAATACAGAGCACTACAAACACTGAGACTAATTAGTTTCTTTACCTACAACAGCTGAAGTGTAGCATCTAATTTGTGAGGACATCCTACTTCAAATACTGGCATTACAAAGCGGGGGAAGGGGGGTGCTGCCACAGCTTGTCCTCAGTACTTTCAAAGTGAAGTGCTGTAGCTCTTACATCACTGCTAATGATTTATAATTGTAACATGGCATAAAAAAGTAAAAGAAAATAAAGCAGTCAGATAGGTGCAAACACACCATGTGGTACAGCACAAACCATGGTCTAATACTGCAGTAGATCATGGTAGCGAGCAGGTGCGCGCAAAAATAATTAGACCACGCTTACCATGCTGCTGGTGCTGAAGAGCGTTGGTACGGAGCGAGGATCGTGGACAGAGTGCAGCATAGGAATTGCTGTGTTCCGTCACCCTCTAGTGGCAAGCGAGTAACCAATGGCACAAAATCCACAAACTGGTAGAGCTACAGTAGGAAACGGTGATAGGAAAAGCGTGGGTGAGAAAAAAATATGTCCAGAAGTAATCGCAGACAGAGCAGTCTGTGTTAGTAGAACAGTCGTGAGAACTGAATTACTGCAGTACTGTAAAGAGGCGTAGTGTGAGGTGGCTGTAATCGATGAAGTAGTCTGAGCAGCTTGGGAAGTGTCTGCATTGGTTAGCTGTAGTGCAGTATGTATCGGAGGATGCAAATCTGTATAAATACCCAGAGTGCCACAGCAAAGAACAGCACAATGTTAGAGAAACGAGGTGAAACGAAGAGAAAAAGACACACAGAAAGAAAAGCACGTACAGCGACCAGTGTGAGTTTCCGGGGTGCATATTGTTCGCAGTTCCGGTATAGGCACAGAAAACCACATCAGTATATGAATAGATGCCAAATGTTGAACGTGCATGCGCACGTTTTGAAGTGTATAGAAGGTTATACAGAGACTGGTGAGAGACAGAAAAGTGGTATTTTGACAGCTGTTTCTTATTGATAATATTGTTATAAAACAGTAATCAAGATGATGCTGTCTCTGTGCTCAACAGCTGTCTGACTGAAATCCAGGCCTGGATGAATATGAGCTGGCTGAGGTTGAACCCTGATAAAACTGAGGTGTTGGTTGCGAACCCAGGTCGTCGTGAGGCGGGTGTGCTGGCAGGTTCACCTTCGGGCTTGTGGCTTGGATGTGTCCAGCTAGCCACCTCAGACCGGGTACGGAACCTGGGCGTTATGTTTGATGACTGTCTGACCTTGAAATTACAGGTGTCAGCAGTTAAAACTTCTTTTTACCATCTGAGAAATATCGCCCGGGTGAAACATCTGGTTCCTCCCGATGATCTTCCAACGCTGGTTCACGCCTTCGTTACCTCCCGCCTTGACTGTTGCAATGCCCTTTGCCTAGGGCTGTCAGGGGTTGATATCCGCCGCTTGCAGCTGGTGCAGAATGTGGCTGCCAGGCTATTGACTGGTGTTTCAAGAGTCAGATATATAACGCCTGTGCTCCACGGTCTGCACTGGCTGCCGATTAAGTGGCGGATCACCTTTACGGTTGTTTTGTTAACCTATAAGGCCCTACATGACCAGGGACCAAGTTACCTGAAGATCTCTTTTGTCCCTCCCGTCCTCTCCGATCCACCGATGAGGGATTGCTAGAGGTTCCCAGAGTACGTTTGCAGACATCGGGACCAAGGACATTTAGCTTTGTTGCTCTGTCCCTGTGGAACTCTCTGTCTCATCGGTTACGAGATTGTCCAACCGTTCAGAGTTTTAAAATTGCTTTAAAAACAAACTTATCCTTTTAACCTGGCTTTTATTGATTGTTGTGGGTATTCGCTGTGTGGTTTTATACTGTTTTTTGTTGGAATTTATATGTTGTTTATAATAATTTATTTTATTCTTTGTGTTTTATTGTACAGGCGCCTTGGTTTTAGAAAGGCGCTTTTTTTATAAACAAAAAATTGATTGATTGATTGATCATAAAGAGTAACCTAGTAAATTGCTAGCCATTTAAGCGGATTAAGCCACGAGAAAGGATGGGTCTATAGTGGAATTAATCCATGGTTGGTTGGTTAGACGCAGTCGGCCTTCAGCCTCGTGCCTCATCCCCCCAGCCATGGATTAATTCCACAGTAGACATATCCTTTCTTGTGGCTTAATCCTTACTTGGAATGGGGTGCACATTTAGAGTCATCGACCTGAGGGGCCATCACAGTTCCCAAGGAGGTTAGGGTTGTTAAACTTGTTAAGGGTTACAGAGTAAGGGACTCTAGTGGGATTTGAACCCGAGTCTCCCAGTTATTGTGCCTGTGCTTTAACTACTAGATCACCCTTCTTTCGTATGCTGCAGCCGATGCCTACCTAATAACCTATTGCTTGTTATAACTGAATTCTTTATTGCCTTACAACAGCCATTCAATCAGTGACTGCCTAGTTACAAAGGGAAAGGTGCATCATTTGCAAGATTGTCTCTCACTGCTGGTGTCAATCAAAACAGAGAATGCTAACACAAATAGAAAATAATACAACAGCTGTATAATACTGCACAAAACTCTTCTTGTACCCAGTCATTTATTGGGTAAACTATTTTTGCTGACATAAACAGTAACACAACACATACAGGCACTTCCTTATATGAATACTGTGTGTGTGTGTGTGTGTGTGTATATATATATGTATGTGTATACACACACATATACATACATATATACACACACATATATAAAAATCAGTGCTGCATCACACTCACATGATCCGAGTCCCTGTTAGAGCTGCACTTCAAGATGTGCACAACACTTAAAGGGTTCCTCTGTTACTCAAGTGGGGAACCAAACATTGTTGTTGTTGTTAAAAGATTTATTTTTATACAGGAGATTTTGATTGGGGGAATCCAATTTTCAACAAATTCCTGTGGTGAACAAGTACAATACAAATAATAAACAGACTACGCAAGCAAAGTTATCCAGACGATAATAAATATAGCTAAAAACAATAACATTTAACCTTCAGAAAATTACAACAGCTCAAGTTTGAAGTTGTGCAAATCCACCATTTCAGTTAATTCAGAAGGTAACTTTTTCCAGTTTCTGGCTAGGCTATTTTGTAAAGTCATGTCCCCCATTCTGTTCAAAATTCTAGTTATGGGAACCATCTCTGATGATTTCCTTAATATGAATGGAGGTTGTGAGCGTGGCTCCAATTGCACTAAATGCAACAGTGGGTGCTGATTTTTTCCTGGGTACATAAATCCATGACATATCACAGTCCAAAGGTAATCCCTCCGTTTTACTGGGAGCAACCAGTTAAGTTTCTGGAAGACTAAACAGTGGTGTACTCCATACCCTTTATTTAATATATATTTTCCCATCATGTAATACAGTTGATCCACCTTAGCTAAGGACTTGAGCTAAGGAGTTGAATGCATATAAAGTGGAGAACCGTATTCAAAGACCGGGAGCATTAATTGCTTACTAATCTGGATCTGCTTTCTCTAGTGAGACATCCAGATATCCTTCATAATACACCCAGCCTCTGATTAACTTTGTTAACCTGGTTCTGAATATGGTGTGTGAAAATCAACTGAGAATCTACTAGAACTCCTAAATACCGATAGGAGGTCACGTTTTGTACCAGTGGCCCATCTTGAAATCTTATCTGCAAGTCTAAAGTGTGTGTGTTTTTTGCATGGGTTCCAACTAAGAATAACATGCTGTGTGTCTTTTTTGCTTATTAATAAACAGGAGTCTCCCATCCATGTGTCCAGACAGGAAAAATCTGTCTGGAGCTGCTGTCTCGGGTCCTCTGGTTTTCCTGCAGAAGCCCCAAGTGCAGTGTCATCTGCATAAAGTCTAATCTCAGTGTTAGTCATCTCTGTAACTAGATCAGTCACATAGGTGTTAACCAATACAGGACCCAATATTGAGCCCTGTGGAACACCTCTTTTTATGTCCACCAGACCTGAGACCGCGACCCCACACAGAACACACTGCTTGTGTTCATTTAGGTAGGACTGATACCACATCAAGGCTTCTTGTTGCACTCCTGTGCCAGACAGCCTCTGGATCAGGATCTCATGCTGTACCAGGTTGAAGGCCTGTGGGTTGGTTTACTGGTGGAACTGCATTTAGTGCAGTACCATTATCTGTTGCTTTGATGACATCATCCTCCAGCAACATTGATAGTAAAATGGAGGACAAACACATTGATGACTTCTGGGGACTGTATATGTTTATTTACAACGTAGATTTGGACAGCAGTAGGACTTCTGGTAACTGGAGGAGGTACACAACAGTTACGCATAAGGAGTTAGGAAGATATTGGTGTGAAACTATGGGAGACTTCCCCTTTAAGATGGGCTGGAAGGTCTTCAAGCTGGCTCCTCCCACCCACCCGGGTGGTAAAACCCCCGGCTGCACCCCATGACGCCAGATCTTCCTTACCACTTGGAAGCTCATGTTCCCTCCTTAGCGCTCTCGTGTTCTGTAGGTCTGGATTTTTGCCCTAAAATAATTTTGAAACTCTCTTTGAGTTCGGTTTTCACCTATCGCGGCTGCGATGGACGAGAAGTCCGTTCCCAGGTTCTTTCAGTGATGAGAGCCAGATCTTTTCCACCTGCAGGTCTCTCAGAAACCCTTGCCCTAGAGGCAGAGGTTTCATCTTTACTGGCTTTAAGAGCCATAGAGAGAGTACGCACCCTACACTGGGGCAAAGGTCTGTACTCCAGGTACTTCCTTATCCCAAAAAAGACAGGGGAGTGGCGACCCATCCAAGACCTAAGATACCTAAACAAAAATCTTTTAAAACCAAAATTCAAGATGGTAACTCTGGGAATAATCCTTCCCTCTCTAAGGCCAGGGGACTGACTAGCCTCTCTGGACCTCAGTGATGCCTGTTTTCACATCCCCATCAGGTGCTCCCACAGAAAGTACCTCCGGTTCGAGTCGCCCTCAGGCCACTACCTGTTCAGAGCAGTGCCCTTTGGCCTAACTTCAGCCCCAAGGGTCTTCACAAAGTGCCTGGTAGTAGTAGTTGCCTTTCTAAGGAGGCAAAAGATTTCAATTTTTCCATATCTGGACGACTGGCTAATAGTGGGCCAGTCTCCAGCCCAAGTCAAGTCAGACCTGCAAGTGACCCAGCAAGTGCTCACTTCTCAAGGATTTCTTCTCAACCTTCCCAAGTCAGTTCTCGAGCCAGTCCAGTTTCCTTTGGGGCAGAGCTGGATATGTTCAAAGCAAGAGCCTTTCTTCCCCTGGAAAAGGCAAGGGTTCTTTTAGAACTAACCTCTTCCTTCAGCCTTCAGGTATCTCGACCAGCAAGGCATTTTCCTCCAGCTCTTGGGCCACATGGCAGCTTCTATGGCAGTGGTCCAAGGGGCAAGGTTCCAGATGAGGGACATTCAGTTCCGTCTGAGGGCTTTTTGGTCTCAAAGGAAGAATTCCCTTACCAAACTGATCCCATTGACTCTGACCTTGATCCAAGCCCTTCAATGGTGGTAGGATCAGGACAATTTAAGACAAGGGGTCCCATTTGCCACTCAGTCTCATTCAGTGGTCCTTACCACGGATTCTTCCCTTCTGGGCTGGGGAGCCCATCTGAGGGCCCTCACTGCCCAGGGACTGTGGTCCCCACTGCCTGCAAGCTTTCTCTCAGTCAGTATAGAACAAGGTGGTTCAGGTCAGAACAGACACCACCACCACTATGTAGTACATCAACAAGCAGGGAGGCACTCGCTCTATGGCACTGTGCACTGAAGCTGTGTGGTCCCTGGCTTATTCCCTGCAAACCTCTCTGATAGCAGTTCACCTTCCAGGGAAGGACAATGTGCTAGCAGATGCACTGAGCAGGATCTCACAGGGCCATCACGAATGGTCCCTGGACCCTCTGGTATTGAAGGTGATTTTTTTCAAGGTGGGGCACTCCAGAGACAGATCTTTCTGCAGCCCCAGACAATCACCAACTTCCCTCTGTTTTGTTGCAGACCCCCAGTCTTGGGCTTAGTCCCCCTGGATGCTCTGATTCTGAACTGGGAAGGGAAATTTCTGTATGCCTTCCCTCCCTTCCCTCTTCTGTTCAAAGTTTTAGTCAAGATAAGGTCACAACCTTGCAGAGTGATTCTGATTGCTCCAGACTGGGCCAGACAGCCCTGGTACCCCCTGTTGCTGTCCCTAGCAGTCCATCTTCCCCTGTCTCTTCCCAGGAATTACAACCTGTTAACCTCCTCTCAGGGGAGGATTTGGTACCTCAAGGCAAGGCTCTTGAAAAGTTAGAGTTTGCAGATTTGCATCTGTCTAGGGGATTCTGGATATTCTCAAAGCTTCTCGAAAGCCCTCCACCAGAAAGTCTTATAATTCCAAATGGAAGAGAGTCAGCATTTGGTGTTCCAAGAAGCATATATCTCCAGATCTTACTTCGAGAAACTGCTCTTGCAGCAGGTTACACCATTAGGACTGAAGCCGGCAGGCGCAAGGACCCCATGGATATTTTGTAGCTAGCAGTATTCGGTGGGGACCACCCCCAACATTGGTCCGGCCCCCGTCAGGCATAGTACATAAGGGGGCGGTCCCCCAGAATCCCCAGTTCTTTTCCCACCGTCGACTCACCAGCATCGGCCTCTCTGTCTCTACCTAGCGCACGACGACGTAAAACTTAGAGTTTCTCCAAACTGATGTCCTCTCCAACTCCTTCACTCGAGGGACACCTTTCCAAGTGTGCCTGCGGAAAACATCCCTTTTAAGGATCCTCATTCCTCTTGTGTGCGGTGCTTAGGCCCGGACCACGACACCAAGGCCTGCACTTTCTGCCAAGGGTTCAACAGCTGCACCAGGATCCGCGGTCAGAAGGCACTTCAGGTTTACCTGCTGGAAGAAAGACTTAGTAGGATGGACCAAGAACCTTCCTCCAGGGGCGATTCTTCTTCCAAGGCCCATAAACACTGGGAGAAAGCAAGATCCAGAACTGGGCCTCAGACTTCCGTAGCTCAGGCTCCACCAGGTCGGACTGCTCTCGCTCCAGGGCTCGTTCTCAGCCCCCTCTGGTCAAAGTCCGAGCCTCGGGTGGCTCTACGACTCTCCAGCCCATCAAGACTTCAAGGCCCTCGGCTTCCTCTACTCCCTCTCGGGCCTCTTCCAAGTCTTCAGAACGCCACAAGTCTTCCTTATCGACCCAACGTCGGGACCCCAACTCCAGGTCTGTCTCCCAGAGGTCTGGATCTACCACCCAGGAAGACTAAGGACCTGACGTCCCTTAAAGCGGACGTCAGACCCGACATCGGCAAGGCGTTCACCGGAGCCGTGGACACCAGCCAAGCACCAGACATCAGCTGGGCGTTCGCTGGACCCGAAGACGTCGGCCAGGCGACCGACATCGGCCTTGTATTCACTGGAGCCGAAGACCGCCCCCCAGTCACCAGTGGACACCGGTCACAGGGACTCAGCGGAGGAGGACATGACACTGTGCGAAGACCAGGTGGGTGACACTGAGGATGCCGGGCTCCCAAGGAAACCTTTGCCCACCCCGGAGACACCCGCTGAACCAACGCCCGGCCCTGGCGACAGACTACCGGCTCCAGGCCCGTCATCGGGCATGAACCTGCAAGAAGTAAAGGACCTCTTTACTTTCCGTTGGGACACCATCCGAAAGGATGTGGTCCCTGTAAAACCTCCTCCACCTCCTATGCCCCCTCCTCCACCACAGGGGCCATCAGGACGACCACCAACCCCCAAGGAGCAGACTCCACCTCCCAGGGGTAGCTCCAAGGATCGGAGAAGGCCTCCCTCAAGATCTCCATCAGGGTCTCCCAGCCCCAAGCAACCCAGACATCGACGGTATACCCTGTTGGGGGAGGACTCCAGATCGGATACCTCGGATTACTTCAGATCTCCTTCTCCACTCAGCATTCCATCACCTGACCCATATGACCTGCCCAGGTCTCCTCCAGATTATCCCTCTTTCTCTAAGATCGTGAGGCACATCCAGGACAACGTGGGATGGGACGCTGAAGACCTCGACCCTGAAAGACAGCGCCTTGCCCGTTATCTTCGGCAGAAAGACCCAAAGCCTGTGGTAGTGCCACCCTTGGTGGACACCTTTGCGGACATCACCAAGGCTGCGTGGAAGCGTCCGCACTCCACTCCTGCGGTGCTGAAGAAAGCTGACCACCTGTACAAGGCCCTGAGAGAGGGCCAGTACTTGGCTCAGCAATCTCTGGCAGACTCCCTGGTCATTACAGCCTCACATGACCGGTCCCAAAGACCTCAACACATGAGCACACAGCCACCGGACCAGGAGACGCATGTATGCGGCCGCTACATGCTCCATCAGGTCCCAGAACTATCTAACCCACATGGTGCAGTTTCAGAACGCCCTGTGGGAACAGGGCCAGGACTTTGTCGATAAGCTTCCGGATGGTGATCAGAAGGCAGAGCTCCTAAACCTTCTCCTCGCACAGGGTCTGATGTGGGTACCTGCTACTAGGAGTCGATACGATTTCATGGACTCTCCGCAGAGCCAGAGCTTCAGGCGTCTGTCTCTGGCGACACTCTTGGCTCCGTGTCTCCAGCGTCACCCCAGACGTACAGAAGAATATTCTTGACGTCCCCTACAACGGCGAATACTCTTTGGTGAACCCTCGGAGAAGGTTATCACCAAACTCCAGGACGCTGGGGAGGCAGTCACGTCTGTACAGGTCATGTACAGATCGAGGCGCTGTTCCTTTTGTAGGAACCAGAGCCGTTTTCGCAGCCAGCAACAAAGGCAGCAGCCACGTTCTGGCCAGCAACAAGGGGGCACCTTTCAGTGGAAAGCCCAGGCTAAGTCGTCCCCAGGCAGAGCCCAGCGCTACACTTAACCGGCCCAGCCTTCAGGGACCAGTGCTGCCACAGCATGACTCCTTCCTGGCCCCCACCCCTCCTCTGGATCAGCAGGCACAAAAAGGTCGGGGGTCGCCTCACTTGCCACTTTTTAGGGTGGCAGTTGATTACCATCGACTGGTGGGTTCTCCAGTTGGTCAAGAAAGATCACTTCATAGAATTTCTCGACCACCCACCTGCAAGACCTCCCCTGCTTTCCTGTTACTCGGGTCAGCACGCACTGCTCATACAGCAGGAGGTGCTCGCGCTCCTGGGAAAAGAAGCGATAGAGCACATACCACGGAACCAGAGGAGTGCAAGGTATTATTCTCACTTCTTCGTGGTTCCCAAGAAAACTGGTCCTCTGTCCGATACTTGACCTCGGCGACCTCAACAAGTTGGCCCTGTACAAATGCTTCCGCATGGTGACCCTCCCAGGTCTGATTCCCATGCTCAAGCAGAGCGCCTTTCTAGCATCCTTGGATGTGCAGGACACTTACCTGCATATACTCATTGCTTAAGCGCACAGGAAGTTTCTGCCCTTCGAGTTCCAGGGCCACCATTATCAGTTCCGAGCCCTCCCCTTCAGACTGTCATCAGCACCTCAGGTATTCATGAAGTGTATGGCAGTCATAGCGGCGACTCTGAGGATCTGAGGAGACAACGCCACTACGTGTTCCCCTACCTGGACGACTGGCTTCTCATGGTGACCTCTCTGGAGGCCTTGATGTCCACCATCCACTATACTCAGTCTCTGTCCGAGACGCTGGGCATCATGATCAATGAAGAGAAGTCACTCCTGGTTCCGTCACAGACTCTGCAGTTCATAGGTGCAGTTCTGGACACCGTCCAGGGGAAAGCTTTTCTTCCCCAGGACAGAGCAGAACACATCAGATCCCTCTTCAGGGACATTTCGTCGAAGACGACCGTTTCTGCCAGATTGGTCCTTTGCCTGCTCGGACACATGGCTGCGGCCATTGCAACAGTCCCAGTTGCTCGTCTCCACATGCGGGTCACCCAGTGGACGTTACAGGTCCAGTGGGATCAAAAGCAAGACCATCTGCAGCATCCGATCCAGATCACGAAGACTGTAATCCGGGATTGGCAATGGTGGCTAGATATGAGGAATCTAACGGCAGCGGTCCTCTTCGTTGCGCCGTCTCCGATTGTGACGCTCTCCAGAGACACATCAGGGCTTGGATGGGGAGCACACTTCGACGGTGTCCGGTCTCGGGACCTGTGGACAGCCCTAGAGACTCATCTCCAAATAAATATCCTGGAAATGAGAGTAGTTCTTTCAAACAACATGAAGTCTTGCTATATTATGACATATGCAGCAAGTCCCAACCTTCGAACTGCTCCGGAGGTGAAAGAGTTAACTTTCCATGCCAGGCATGGAACTTTGAGCTCGAGCTTGGTTGAAAACTCTGTCTGTTGTTATTCAAACTCAAGCTGTCCGATTCTTTACTCCGCCTCACTGAACAGTTGCTCTGGAGATTTCTCCTTCTGCTCGGTTCATTTTGTCAGTTAAAGTATTATTTTCTCGTTTTTTTTTGACCGAATTTAAACTGCAACCGGTCGGTTCAAGCTCTGTCTGTGGTATTTGTAAGTACTAGATAGGTTTTACATTTACTTTCTGTGTGGAACTTGTAAATGGTTTATTGGTTCGGTTTGGATCGATCAGGTTGTCTAAAATATATTAATCTCTCTTTTAGAGTGCGGTTCCTGGTTCTTATCGGTTCTAAAAAAAAACGGATTTCATTACGGTTTTTTCCACGACCCGTAACACGGTTGGGAACCGATAAGAGAGTCTTGCTTGGCGGATTGCCATAAACAGGCAAGTTTGGTTAGGACTGGCACTATGTCTGAGAAACCCAAGAGAAAAACCGGGCCCACTGGGTTTCAACACTGCAGTGTCTGTGGGGAAGTCTTTGCTAAGGCTGACCCCCACACCACCTGTGTTTATTGTCTGGGGTTTGACCACCTCAATGCAGACTGCCAGATTTGCAAAAATTTTCCTGCAGCTACCCTGGAAAAGAGAGTTGGTAGGCTCAGGGAAAGGGAGGCCAAGAAGTCCGCTGACCCAGATGGCCAGCCCGGTTTGGTTGAAACCAAACTGGAGGGGGTGCCCTCTGACCAGGGCGAGACTTCCTCGGGCAAAAGGAGAGCCGACTCGGTGGAGTCGGTTCCAGCAAAAAGGACTAGGAAATCAGCTGGTGTGGAGCCAAAACCTTTCTCTCTAACCGCTGAAGAAATAGCCAAAGCGATTAAAATTGTCCAGTTGCTTTCCCCGGTTCCGACCGAACCGGCACCATCAGGTAGCGTGCACAGTTCGTCGGGTTCCACCGGTTCAAGAGTATGATTTAGAGGAATTTATGAACCGAGGAGGGGAAGAGGAGGTGAGGAGAGTGAATGTGATTTGAAAGTCTGATGTGCCCATTGAACCGACATCTCCCCAGACAGACCTTCAGGAGTATCTTCTCCCAGGCTTTCTGAGTCCCCTTCTCATTTTATGTTTTATAAAAAAGTGGCTGAAACCCTTCAGCTCCCTATGGAGGAAGCTGTGGGTGATCAGGAGGAGCCTGACTATGTAGAAATGATGGATATCCCAGAGTCTAGGAGACTGTCTATTCCTTTGCATAAATCTTTTGGGAAACGGACAGTAAAAATTCTAAAAACTCCTTGCACTATACCTCCTGTGGATAAGAGAATGGACAAGAGGTACACATTGTCAGGCTCTGATACGGAGTTCCTTACACAACAATGCAGCCATGTTGGGATAGTGCAGGCTGCAGCCTGTGACAAGGCTAATATTCCCTTGGCTTCACACCTCCCTGACAAGGACTCCAGGAAGATTGATGCCATGGCAAAGAAACAGTACATGGCAGCATCCTTGGGACTCAGACAGGCAAATTATATGGTTTATGTTGCTATTTACCAGAAATCCAGATGGGATACTGTTATGGCTCTAGCAAAGCAGGTCCCTGGCCAGCTTGCCAAGGAGCTGGAGCAGGTGGCTGCTGATGGTATTGAGGCATCCAAGGTGCAGTTCCATGCTGCAGTGGACTCTAATGATGTGTCATCAAGAGTCATGGCTACATATGTGGCACTTCGCAGAATTGCTTGGCTCAGATGTACTAGCCTGTCACAGGATACCCAGACTAAGGCCATGGATTTTCCTGTTGTGGGTAATTCCCTGTTTGGGGAGCAGACAGAGAATTACATGAAGAAAATGGATGAGTATAGGACCACCTATAGGAGTGCACAGGCCAAGAAAAGGCAGGCCACTTCTCAAAGGCAGCCTTCCAGGGGCAGGGGCAGGCCTTTTCATAAGCCTTTTTACTAAGCCCAGGCCTCTTCTTCAGCTTATGCCCAGAGGGGGTTCTTTAGAGGGAGAGGCAGACGGGCTACAAGTAGACCTGGTTCCACCCCTCAGCCTAAAGCCCCTGCCAAGCAAGCACCCTGGTGGGGTGGCCATGGCCGATTCTCCACTACCTGTAGGGGGCAGGCTGGCTTACTTTGTCCAGGACTGGAAGTCTCTAACATCAGACAAGTGGGTCCTGGAAGTAGTAAGCCAGGGACTGGTTCTCAGCTTCAAAAAATTTCAAAGATGAGAACCAGATCCTTTCCACCTGCAAATCCATCAGAGGCACTTGCCCTAGAGGCAGAAGTCTCTACCCTCCTGGCTCTCAGAGTCTGTGAAAGGGTTCCACCCCTACTCCAGGGCAAAGGATTGTACTCCAGGTACTTCCTTACCCCAAAAAAGACAGGAGAATGGCGGCCATCCTGGATCTCAAGATAACTAAACAAGCACCTTTTAAAACCAAAATTCAAAATGGTGACTCTGGGAATTATTTTACCCTCTCTAAGGCCAGGGGACTGGCTAGCGTCCCTGACCTCAAGGATGCCTACTTCCATATTCATAAGAAGCTCCCATCGAAAGTACCTCATGTTCGAGCTGCCCTCAGGCCATTACCAGTTCAGAGCAATGCCCTTTGGCCTCACCTCTGCTCCAAGGGTATTCACAAAATGCCTGGCAGTAGCAGTTGCCTACCTAAGGAGGCAAAAAATTGCCATCTTCCCTTACCTGGACGACTGGCTCATAGTAGGCCAGTCTCCAGACCAAGTCAAGTTACATCTTCAGATAACTCAGAAACTGCTTACCTCTCTAAGTTTCCTTCTCAGTCTTCCAAAGTCAGTTCTAGAGCCTGTCCAGCTTCTCAGCTTCATAGGTGCAGAACTGAACACAGAGGAAGCCAGAGCCTTCCTTCCTTTGGACAGGGCAAGGACCCTGGTCTCTCTGGCATCCTCATTCACCCTGCAGGTCTCTCGACCAGCAAGGCATTTTCTGCAGCTCCTGGGACACATGGCTGCTTCTACAGCAGTAGTGCAAGGAGCCAGATTTCAGATGAGGGACATTCAGTTCCATTCGAGAGCCTTTTGGTCTCAAAGAAAGGACCCTCTAACCAAGTTGATCCCAGTAACTCGAACCCTGATCCAAGCCCTACAGTGGTGGCAGGATCAGAACAACCTAAGACAAGGGGTTCCCTTTCTCACTCAGTCTCACTCTTTAATCCTTACTACAGATGCATCCCTCTTGGGGTGGGGTGCTCATATGGGCGACCTCACTACCCAGGGACTGTGGTCCCCTCAGGAATCTCTGCTCCACATCAACCTGTTGGAGCTCAAAGCAGTTTTTCTAGCACTTCAAACTTTTTCCAAATCTGTTAAGAACAAAGTTGTACAGGTCAGAACAGACAACACCACTACAATGTGGTACATCAACAAGCAAGGAGGCAGTCGGTCTACGGCCTTATGCATTGAGGCAATGAAGTTGTGGTCTCTGGCTTACTTCCTGAACACCTCCCTTACGGCAGTTCACCTCCCAGGCAAAGACAATGTCCTGGCAGATGCTCTCAGCAGGATTTCCCAGGGCCATCACGAATGGTAAGTGGACCCACTGGTCCTGGGGGTAATATTTGCCAGATGGGGCACCCTGCAGATAGATCTTTTTGCAGCCCTAGACAATCACCAACTTCCCCTTTTTTGCTGCAGGCCCCCAGTGTCGGGCTCAGTCCCTCTGGATGCCTTACTTCTCAATTGGGAAGGGAAGTTTCTCTATGCTTTTCACCCTCTTCCTCTCCTGTTCAAAGTGTTAGTCAAAATCAGATCTCAATCCTGCAAAGTGATTTTGATTGCTCCAGATTGGGCCAGACAACCCTGGTATCCACTCCTACTGTCCTTAGCAGTCCATCTTCCCCTGCGTCTTCCCGGGAATCACAACCTGTTAACCTGTGCTCAGGGGAGGGTTTGGTACCCGAACCTCAAATCTCTCAATCTCAAGGCATGGCTCTTGAAGAGTTAGAAGTTTGCTGATCTACACCTCTCCCAAGGTGTAATGGATATATTGAAGGCTTCTAAGAAGCCTTCCACCAGGGCTACTTGCAATTCCAAACTGAAGAGGTTTTCCATATGGTGTTCTGGGAAGCGTATTTCCCCAGAATCTGCTGATTTACCCACAGTCCTGGATTATATGGTCCATTTAAACACTTTGGGGCTGAGACCGGCTACCCTAAAGGTGCATTTGGCAGCTGTCTGTTTTTATTTCAGCAGGTAAACCCTCTTCTCTTTCAGCTCATCCTGTATTCTCTAAGTTTTTTAAGGGATTGCTTCACACCAACCCTCCATTCAGGGACCCTACCCTGCCTGGGATCTTAATGTTTGCATTGCTCAGCTTATGCAACCTCCCTTTGAGCCCTTGTCTTCAGCAGAGCTTAAGTATTTGACTTGGAAGACTGTGTTTCTGGTAGCGATTACTTCTGCCAGACGCATAAGTGAATTACAAGCTTTGTCAGTGGAGCCTGATTTTATTTCCTTTCATAGAGATAAGGTGGTCCTCAGGACTAACAGGAAGTTCTAGGGACATGGATATGTTGTTCATCCACACTTATTGGCAGGTATCCTTGCCGCTTTGAATCTTGCCGGAAGGTCTTCTGCTGGCTTCTCCCACCCACCGGTGGTAAACTCCTGTTCCCCATGACGCCAGATCTTCCTTACCTGGAAGCTCAGGTTCTCCTTAACGCCTATGTATGACTGGCTCCTAACACTTCGTCTTTCTATCCCCGCCGCGATGGACAAATTGACTCGTTGGTTCGGAGATGCCCCTTGTGGGCAGAAGATGTCTCGACGGATCCGCGACTCCACGTACGGCCTACTGCTTAGGCCTTGAGCACGCACCCGCAGGCCCTGACCTGTGCTTTTCCTTCTCGGCCCACGTCCTCAAGACCGTGGTTGCCCATTTGCAACCTACGGCCCCAAGAAGCCGCTTCTCCGATGAAGTCAAAAGAGGCCCAGGTCGTGTCTCATGGGCGGGCGGGCTCAGCGGATCAGGTTGAGCAGATGATTGCCCTCAAGAGGAGGGCAGTGCACGGGCCGCCCTTCCTCGGCGTCATGCTTTATCTCCACCTCCCTGGTCCTCTTATTCGCCTCCTTCAAGGAGCTCTGTCTGTCCCTCCACCAAGGGAGAAGGCCCATCGCCTGCTGGACCTTCTGGTCCAAAAGAAAGACAAGTTGAGTCCTCCACAACGCCTTGAGCGAAAGGTCCCTCTCCCAGTCGCCGCCATCGACTCGTTGATCGCTGGGCTTCGCCACTGGTCTCACGGTATCCCTGCCAGATCAGTTGGATCGAGACACTGCACAACGCAGTCAAGATTTTTCTCGACCTGCTGATGGTGGTTGTCGACTGGTGAAGCCGAAACCTCTCTCCCGGTTCTCCGGTGGGAGTTGAGGATCCCGTGGGCTTGCCAGTGCCTCCGGTTCCGAGCCTCGGTGCACCTTCCGAGCCGAGGGACAGCCGGTCCCACCCGGCCCCTCCTCCGAATTTCTGGGAAAACCGAGGTTCATGGGTCTCGGTCTCTGACTCTCTTCAAGGTCCAGCCGGGACCCCACCGCCACAGGTGGTTCTGAGACCACGGCAGCTGGCGCCGCTGGGCCGTCATCATCCTCCTCCTCGAACCGAGGGAGGTTCTGGACGTAGTTACGTCGAGCGGTATCTAGGACTCATGTGGCAACAGTTTTGTCGGAACAAGCGACCGCCGCCTTCCGGCACAAGTGGCTGTCACCGAGCGCCGAAGCAACCCCGACCTTCACGAGGCGCTTGTTCTCAGGCCGGTTGTTCGCTAAACCAGCTGTTCACCGATTCTGGTGGAACCCCCGCCTCCACAGTCGCGTTATTTGGGCCCACCAAGAATTTGGTCGGCTCAGGGCCTGCCCCATAGGCCGTCTGTCACCTCAATCCCGATCGACCTCGCAGATGGAGGGTGGCTCAGGCCCGACGCAGTTTTTGTGACTCTTCGAGTCCGACGATGATTCCTCCCTTTTCCAAGCGAGTGGACTTGGAGTCCTTGGGGTCAGTCGATGGACGAGAGCCCTTCGTCCCTTTCTGGTTTACTTAGGTTCATCTCGAGTCCACCGGGATGCAGCTCGAGTCTCAGATCTAAGCGGCCAAGTATCCCTCACGGAGATATTTTGGACCCAGGGGATTGCCCTAATGGAGGCCTTCTTGGTAGCTCGAGGCCATTGTGGGTCCGCCTTGAGCTTTGGCATGCCCTGCTTCCCTGCTCTGCGCCTCGCCAGGATGGCCAGGAAGGGCGCGGTCCCTACTGGGTTCCCTGTCCGGGTATTTCTCGGAACTCCCCAGCCGAGGGGTTAGTTACCGGTTGTGTTCCTTCGCATGCTGGAAATGCTAGGGACGTGAACAAACCCTCCCACAAGGGAGTCCAAGAAATTGACTGCGTCGCTAGTTCACGCTAAGGCCCTCCCTCGCCCTTCGCCAGGCCAGCTCGGCCGTGTTGATGGCACACTTTCTTATGCCCTGTGGGGTTCCCCGGACTAGGTAGTCCCTCATCTTCCGGCCAACCTGCAGCCCACTGTCAAGCAGTTGCGGGACCAGGGCAGGGCAGTGGCCAAGCAGCAACTTCAGACTGCTTTGGACATCGGTGACTCATGCGCCAGGTCAGTCACGGCCGCAGTGGCCATGCACTGTCGGGCATGGTTGAGGATATCCACCTTCACAGCGGATACCCAGCACAAGTTGGCGGATGTCCCCTTCCTGAGGACTGACCCTTCGGCCCTGGAGTGGAAGGTCACCTCCAGAGGATCGAGAAGTCCAATGCTACCCTGGACTTGGTCTCTTCCTCACGACAAGAGGACAAAGGTCCGCAGGCCACAGCCTGAACCCCTTTTCGCCCTGCTGCGCCTTGCAGCACGTCCGCCCAGCAACATCTGTGGCCAGCAGGTCTGCTTGGCACCCCAAACCCAAGCTCCGCCGCTTCCTTTTCCAGGAAGCAAGGAGGTAAAGGTCTGGGCGGTCCTCGCCGGTTCCTCCTCCAAGCCTGTCTAGTGACGGGTTGAAGGGCGCTCCCAACCTCGCCGCTTACTCCCAGGTTCTCCCTGGGGACGGCTAGTCACTTCCTTCCGCCTGGTCTGCGTGTTACCACGGACAGATGGTATTGAGGTGGGGAAAGGTTTGTTCTCTGAGTTCGAGAGAGGCCCCGCCTTCATAGAGCCGTCAGACCGCGGGGACCTCGGGTCCCAGCCTCACTGTCGGCTCGCCGAGCTGACATCGCTCTCCTTCAGAAGGAGGTGATCAGGGAGGTGGCGGACCCTCCCTCAGACCCGGGGTTTGTGTCCAGGTACTTCCTGGTTCCGAAACGGACGGGGTGCTGGCGCCCCATTCTCGACCTGCACGACCTAAAGAAGTTCCTGGTGTCTCAACCTTCAGGATGGTCACTGTGGCTCAGATAATACCATCCTGGAACGCCGTGGTGGTTCTGCTCGACCTGCAGGACGCTGCTTTCACGTCCCTTCTCGCGGTGCGATCAGAGGTTCTTTCGCCGAGCTGGAGGGATCCCTTTCGAAGTTCCGAGCCATGCCCTCGGCTTGTCTCCAGCTCCCAGGGTCTTCACCAAATGCATAGCAGTGGTGACAGCCTTCCTGCGGGCGCCCAGGGGTCCGTGTGCACTTACCTGGACGATTGGTTGATAGCAGGCCCTCCAAGCAGGAGTGAGTGTCCAGGATCTGGCCTCCAGGTTTGAGCCCTCTCAAGTCGCCTCTCATCAATCTAGGGCCAAGTCGGAACTGTGCCAGCAGGTGATACACCATCGGGGTGGTTTCTACTCTCATGAGCCAGAGCATGACTCATGACAGGGCCGAGGTTCTTTCCCTCCTTTGCCCGTATTTCTGGTTGGGCTTTCGCGCCCTGCCCAGGACTTCTTGCACCTCCTGTCTCATGGCGCCTGTGCCAGCGTGGTCCGCTGGGGCCCGCTGGAACATGCACCCTTCAGTGGGGCTGGCCAGCCAGTGGTCTCAACGCCATGCATCCTTTGACCAGCTAGTGACGGTGACCTAGGGATGTGGAACGCCTCCAGTGGTGGATCGCTCCAGCCACCTGCAGGAGGGCATCCTATTTTCCACCCCAGCCGACGGTCTCTTTCTGACTGATGCCTCTGATGGGTTGAGTTGTCTAGGGGAACACTGAAAGACAGCCTCTGGTCCTCATGGGAGTCCCAACGCCTATCATCTCTGCTGAGTCTGAGCGGTCCGCCTAGCTCTCACCGCTGCCCGCTTCTTCAGGGTCAAGTGGTGCGGGTCCACGGACATTTGAAGACCATGTACTATCTAAACTGCCAGGGCGGGACGCCGCCCATGTTTCTGTATGCAAGGAAGCTCTCCGCATCTGGTCACTCGTGCGCAGCCTGGAGACGGATCTCCTTGCCATTCATGTGGCAGGAGCCTCCAACACCCTGGCCGATGCCCTAAGCCGGATAGGGGCTGTGTCCCACGAGTGGTGTCTCCTGCCAGAGGTAGTACAAGATCTGTTCACCCATTGGGGCACCCCTCAGGTGGACCTGTTTGCCTCCAGGGAGAACGCGGAGCTGAGGCTGTTCCATGCCTGCCTCCTTCAGCAGGGCTCACTGTGGGATGATGCCTTCAGGCGGGGACCCCGGCCTCTTCACGCCTTTCCCCCATTTCCATTGATCCACAAGGTGCTTCTAAAGGCGAGGGAGGGACAAGGAGGAGGTGATTCTGGTGCCCCAGACTGGGCCCGCCAATGCTGGTATCCAGATCTTCTCAGCCTCAGCTCCAGGCTCCGAGGCAGCTTCCGCTCGCCCGACCTGCTTTCAGTGAATCAGGAAGGTGTTCCATCCGGACCTTCAATCCTGCACCTGACGGCCTGTCTGGAGCAGTTAGAGTTCAGGTTCTTGGTCTCTCCCGACTTGGTCCTCAATGTAGCTGAGGCACCCATAAGGAATCGACCAGGAAATGTTCGCCTTCAAATGGAAGAGATTTTCCATTTGGTGTCGTACGGCGCCTTGGACCTTCCTCCGTTCCCATGGAGCATATTGGACTTCCTGTGGTCCCTTTCAGCAAGGCTTAGGGGCCGACGACTTAAGGTGCACCTGGCAGCCATCTCTGCATACCGGTGCGGGCCGGGAAGCAGTCTGTGGCGCAGGAGTAGGTGGTCTGCGCTTCAAAGGCCTTGATCACATTTCGTCCGGGTGCGAGAACCTTCACCGTGGATCTACTGCTGGTACTGGCAAGCTCACGGGGTATTCATTCAACTAATGCACAGGTGTGATCTCTCTCACCTGTCGTGGAAGACCGCCTCTTGGTGGCTATCACGCCAGCCAGAAGGATGGGAGAGCTCCAGGCGCCCATCGAGTCTCCTACCTGGTCTTACAAGGACAAGGTTGTCCTGCGCCCCATCGTCTGAAATTCCTTCCAAGGTGTTGTCGAGTTTCACCCAACCAGGTGTTGACTCCTGCCGGTGTTCTACCCCAATCAAACCTCGGAGGCTGAATATAGGCTCCATACTCTGACCCCGAAGGGCGCCACTACTATAAGGAGCGCACGGCTGGAATTGGGAGAGGTTCGCCAGCTGTTTGTCATCCACGCGAAGCCGCACTCTGGAGACCTGCAGCCATGGACGATAAGCAGGTGGGTCACCCCTGCATAGATCTCTCATAAGTTGGGCATGGAGCCTCCAGAGGATAAGAGCTTATTCTGCCCGCCATACTGCTGCATCGGGTGTGTGCTTCCAGGGACGCCCTATCCAGGAAATCTGCAGGCTGCTACCTGAAGTCAGCACACCTTCATTACCCACCACCACACTCCACCTTGAGTCACGCCAGGATGCTGGTTTTGAGGCCTCGGTTCTCCAGTCTTTATTTCCCAAGTAAGTATCGGGTGTGCGCTTTTGCCTCCCTCCTCCCGGAGAACTGCTAGAGTCTCAGCAGTGATGTGATGAACAAATATCCATGTCCCTAGTATAGAGGTTACTCACCTGTAACAGGAGTTCTAGAATGGTATAGTTGTTCAATCCACACGACCCACCCGACCTCCCCCGCCTGGACGCGACAACCTGAGCTTCCAGTGGGCCTGATCTGACTCATGGTGAGCCTAGAGTTTTACCACCCGGGTGGTGGGAGGCCAGCTGAAGACCTTCCGGCAAGATTTAAGCGCAAGGATACCTGCCAATAAGTGTGGATGAACAACATATACCATTCCTAGAACTCCTGTTAACAGGTGAGTAACTTTTTTCTTGCCTAAGGTGGTTTCATATTTCACCTTAATCTATTTCTCTTCCAGTGTACTTCACTGACCATTCCTCTGGCAGAGGAGGTTGTACAGCTTAGATGTGAAGAGAGCCCTTAGTTACTACATTGAGTGTATCAAGGGTCACAGGTTTGATTCCCTCCAACTGTTCCTCACTTATGGCGAGGTTGGCAAAGGAAAACCTGCCACTAAAAGATCCATTGCCAGGTGGATTGTCTCTTGTATCCAGTTCTGTTATGAAAAGCTGGGTAAAGTTTCTCCCTGAGGGCTCACTCTACGAGAGGTACAGCTGCTTCCTTGTCTGCTGCCAAGACATTCCCATTCTAGAGATTTGTCAAGCAGCTACCTGGAAAACAGTTCACACTTTTACCAAGCATTACTCTCCGGACATCCAGGCTAGGAGTGATGCTCGGTTTGGCACAGCTGTGCTTCAGAGCCTGTTTCCTATAGGTTCTGTCCCTCCTCCATGGAGGTACTGTTGTGGAATACAAGTCATAATATAAAGATTATGTTGTTTGAAGAAAATTACTCACGCTAGTAATGTTGTTTCTTCTAATGGAGTCTTGTTATATTATGACCTCTCCCCTGCCTGCCCCTCTCATAACCTCTGTTTTTGGGATGTGGGTGGCAGGTGTTGGCACTTAGTAGATGCCCACCTTGTTATTTCCACCCGCCTTTTTTTTTTTTTTTTGGGGTGACTGGGTGTTGTGTTTTTCATTGGGTTTGCCTGACTTGAGAGTCTTTGTTTTGGGGCCAAAAATGTGTTCTTATATTTAGTAGCCAGTTGGTTAGTGTAGGTTTACAGCTCGAGACAGGACCTCAGTGAGTGTAGCTCTGAAGATCTGATAGTTAGAGCTTGGAAGAATGAATATATTGAGTTTTCAACCGAAGCCCCAGCTCAAAGTTCCATGCCTGGCATGGAAAGTTTACTCTTTCATCTCCGGAGCAGTTCAAGGTTGGGACTCATTGCATATGTCATAACATAGGAAGACTTCATTAGAAGAAACAACATTACTAAGGTGAGTAATTTTTCACGCCTGCATGTTGTGTTTTTCATTTTTGGGTCTCCTGACTTGAGTCTTTGTTTGTAGCCAAAAATGTGTTCTTATATTTAGCAGCCAGTTGGCTAGTGTAGGTTTACAGCCTCGCGACAGGACCTTAGTGAGTGTGGCTCGTGAAAGATCTGATAGTTAGAGTTTGAAGAACAACAGACAGAGTTTTCAACTCGAGTTTCAGTTTCAAAGTTCATGCCTGGTACGGAAAGTCACTCTTTCATCCCGGAGCAAAGCCTGAAGGTTGGGACCCATTGCATATGTCATAATATAGGAAGACTTCATTAGAAGAAACAACATTACTAAGGTGAGTAATTTTTTCTTACGCCCTGTAGGCCTTCCTGTCGGAGATTCCACCGGGTACCCTTCTGCTACAAACAGATAATTCTGCAGTGATGTATTACCTCAACAAACAAGGAGGCACCCATTCCTACCTGCTTTGCAGGGAGGCCATGAGGGTGTGGGATTGGGCTTTGCAACACGGTGCAAACCTCATTACTGTTCATGTCCCAGGAGTGGACGTCGTTGCAGACGGCTTGAGCCGCCTCTCAGGCCACAGTCCACGAGTGGGAACTACTCCAGGAGGTAGTAGAGGATCTGTTTCACAGATGTGATACACCTGAGTTGGACCTTTTCGCATCCCCATTCAACGCAAAACTGCCCAATTTTTGCTCGCTAGATCCAGGGCCTGGTGTTTTCTGGCGAGACACATTGTCCCTCTCCTGGCGGGCAGATTCCTCTATGCCTTTCTGTTGATCCAGAGGGTTCTTCTGAAACTTCGCAGAGTGTAAACAACACTGATACTCATTGCGCCGTTCCGGCCCAGGCAGATCTCGTTCCCTCTACTACATCAGCTATCCTGGGCACCTCCGTTGCTCTGCCAATCAGCCTCACTTGTCTCAAGAGGAGGGGCCTTGGTCCATCCGGACCTTTGTTCACTGAGCCTGCACGCCAGTCTCAGAGATAGCCACTTAAGTGACACCTGAGTTCTGCAAGAGGTAACTGACTTTCTGGTGGCCACAAGAAAAACGGCCACTCATACTACTTTCTACGCCATGAAATGCCTTCCGCTTTTGCTTATGGGCTCAAGCGCGGGGGTTTTCGCCTGTAGACTGTCCAGAGAAGTCGGTCTTGGACTATCTACTGTCTCTTTTTCAGACAGCCTTGGCCTACTCCTCGATCAAAGTACACCTATGTGCCATCTCAGCCTATCATTGTGCTATATGGGTCAACGCACCATATCTCAGTTGGACATGGCCCGAGCTTTCCTGAAAGGTGTTCTCCACCTTAGACCTCCGATTACGTATCCGATTCCACCATGTGATCTTCCTTTGTCCTGAGCAGGTTACGCCAGTTTTTGAACCAGCCACGGATTGCTAACTACTTCTTCTTTACTTGGAAGACGCCATTTAGTGCTGTCATACCCTGGCCAGAAGAATTTCTGAACTTCATGCACTCATGTGCAAAGAGCCTTATTTGTTTTTTCACCAAGACAGGGTATCCCTACGGACTAATCCTAAGTTGCTACCTAAGGTGGTCTCAGCTCTCACCCTTAATCAGGACATCGATCTACCAGTGTACTTCCCTAAATATTCAAATCGAGGAGAGGTCCTGTTGCACACCCTGGATGTGCATAGGTGTCTCCGATACTACCTGACGAGAACCAACCACCACCGAAACTTGGACCATCTTTTTGTCTCCTTTGCCCACAGGATGATAGGATCTCCTGTTTCCAAGCAGTCGCTATCCACGTGGCTCATTCTGTGTATTACGTTCTGTTACCAGAAGCGCAACAACCTCTTACCGGGCGCATTCAAGGGTCATTCCACAAGGGGGGTGACTACCTCCTTTTCGGCCCTAAAGAATGTGTCCATGTCAGCCATCTGTGCTGCAGCTACTTGGAGCTCTGTTCACACTTTCATCTGGCATTATAGCCTTGATGTTGCATCGAGTGAAGAGCAGGTTTGGTCTAGCAGTCCTTCAAGGACTTCTCGTCCTAGGCTTTGGTTCCATTAAGGATTTCTTTACCTTCCATCCTCCGAATGGTGTGAGATTTCCATTATTGCTGGAAATCGTCCTATTGGTGTAGTCTGCTGCAAGAGCTGTTTTTGAATAAATATAGGTTGAAAGAAAGATAGACTAATAACGGTAGATCTTCAGCAACAACTCTTACAGCAGATACTTTCCTCCCACCATCGCCACTGGAGGTAAATTCTGGTTCCACATCCTTTCCTAGGATCAGGTGTTCTCAGCATCTTTTGACTGCCATTTGATGGTGGCCTCAGTCTCTCTCTTGATGTCATCCAGGCGGCCGGAGTCTCCGGGCGGAGAACTGTTCTGGGGGATCGCCCCTTGAGTACTATGCCTGATGGTCCCGCTGAATACTGTTGTTGTGAAAATTCTCCGCGGGGTCCTGGCACCTGCCGGCTTCAGTCCTAATGGCGTAACCTGCTGCAAGAGCTGTTGTCGAAGATCTACTGTTATGGTAAGTTCTTACGTAACTGTACTATACTGCTGAATTGCTTACAGTTCTGGATTATATGGTCCATCTTAATGGCCTGGGCCTCAGACCAGCTACTCTCAAGGTACACTTGTCAGCTGTTTCTGCTTTTCTGCCAGTGGGGAAGTCTTCCTCACAATCATCTCATCCTGTATTCTGTAAATTATTTAAAGGATTGCTTCATACCAATCCTCCCTTTAGAGACCCTGCCCCTGCCTAGGATTTAAATGTTTGCATTGCTCAACTTACGCAACCTCCTTTTAAGCCTAGGTCCTCAGCAGAGCTTCAGTACTTGACTTGGAAAACTGTGTTTTTGGTAGCCATTACCTCTGCCAGACGTATCAGTGAATTGCAAGCCTTGTCAGTGAAACTTGATTTTATGTCCTTTCACAGGGATAAAGTGGTCCTTAGAACCACTAGAAGGTTCTTGCCCAAAGTGGTTTCAGATTTCCACTTGAATCAGTCTGTTTCTCTTCCTGTTTTCTTCAGTGATCATTCTTCCTCAGAAGAGAGGAGGCTAGACAGTTTAGATGGTAAAAGAGCCCTTAGCTACTACATAGAGCATAGCAAGGGTCCCAGGTTTGAGTCACTGCAGTTGTTCCTCACTTATGGGGAAGTGGGAAAGGGCAAACCTGCCACCAAGAGAACTATTGCCAGGTGGATTTTGTCTTGTATACAATTCTGCTATGAAAAACTGGGAAAAATTCCGCCCTCAGGCCTGAGGTCTCATTCCACAAGAGGTAGAGCTGCTTCCCTGGCTACTGCCAGGGATATCCCTCTCTTAGAGATGTGTCAAGCAGCCACCTGTAAAACAGTCCATACATTTACCAAGCATTACTCTCTGGATATCCAGGCTAGGAGTGATGCTCGGTTTGGCACAGCAGTACTTTAGAGCCTTTTCCCAAAGTAGGTTCTGTCCCTCCTCCATGGAGGTACTGCTTGGTAGTCTGCATTAGACAGTATACAGCAAAGCTTCATGTTGTTTGAAGAAAAAATTACTCACCTTAGTAATTATGTTTCTTCTGTTGGAGTCTTGCTGTATTCTGACACCCCCTCCCCCCTTTCAGAACCTGGTTTTTGGGAAGTGGGTGGGCAGGCGCAGTGTTGCACCCCAGGGGTGCTCCTTTACACCCTCTGCTTGTTTGGGTGTTTATTTTGTTGTTTTTCTTATTTGGTTTTGGGTTTCCTGACTTGAGTCTTTCTTTGGGAATCCAAAACTTTCTGTTGCCATTTGGCTAGTAAATATTTTACAATTTCCCCATATGATAGCTAGTGAGTTTTTGCTCGAAGGAATCTGTTAGATTTCAAAGGGAAACAGACAGAGACATCAGCCGAGCTAGAGCTCAGCATTCTATGCTCTGCATTGAAAGTTTAACCCTTTGATCTTACTTCGAGAAGGCTCTTGCAGTAGGTAATTACATATAGGACTGGCCTGTGACCCGGACATACGGAAAAATTTCTAGCTAGCAGTCCCTGGCGTTGGGACTCTCGCGATGCCAGTGACTGGCGCCATATGATTTGTATAAAGGGGCGTGTCCCAGATGCCCGCCCTTCCAGTTCTTTTCCCCGTGCATAACGTAGTAGCACCTCGCAGTTAAACTCGTTGCAGTTCTGTCTCTTCGTGTTTTCCAAGAAAGCTACAGTTTTTCTTGTTCATCATCAGGTGAACGCTGCTGCGTCGCCCCTCTAAAACAAGTGCGATTCAGGCGGCGCCCAACTGCCACACAAGGACGGGTCACTCCCTTTGCCTCCTCTGCTTAGGCCCTACCACGCTGTTGATAAGTGTCCGGACTGCCTCTGGTTCAACGCGCAACCCACAAGCGACGCCAGTAATCCCTCGAAGCCCATCTTCTGAAGAAAAGATGTCTTGATGGAGAAGAGCTGAGAAAGTTAAGGCAGGCATTGACTTCTCGGAAGGGCATGAAAAGAAGGACAAGGATAGGCACCGGAGAAGGTTCCTCTTCCGCGACTCCAGCCTGGGTCGCTGGGAGGTAACTTCCCCTCCGGGGGATCCTCCGACGGCAGCTTTCAAGGGTTTGGAGGAGGCGTCGGCCCACCCTTCAGGCTCGAGTCCGGGCCTGTCGGGTGTCTGCTGGCCAAAGGAGACTCTAGCCCCCAGTGCGGTCTCACATCCTCGGCCTACTGGTGCGGGCGCCTCCCATAAGCCGGGCGTCGGCTCCTCCGCCGTCCGCCGGGAGAAGGCTCCTAAGTCGCCCTACCCTTCGGGGCAGCGCGCTGGCTGTCTCTCCCGACAGGCTCTTCTTCCTCGGCCTGCCTCGAAGTGAGAGCACCGAGGTCAGACGCCGCTCCTCCTTCGCCTGCCGGGTTTCACCCATAAGTCACCCCTTCGGCTCCTCCGGACGTGGCCGGGTCTCAGAGCCACGCTGGAACCACCTCTTCCATCGTGCTGAGCTCCTCCGCAGCCTTTCGCTGTCAGCTGGGGAGCCCCAGTCCCTTGCCTGACCTCAGGGATTTTTCACCACCTTCCCAGATGAGACTAGGGATCCTGGGCTTCCATCAGATCCCCTCACTGAGAACCCGGATCTGACGCCGGTTCCCCCGACTCCGGCGCCAGCCCCTCCGACACCGGCCTCTCTGACGTCAGCAGGGGATTTTTTCCCCCTCTGGGCTTTCCACCCCAGGGGCCTTTTCCGGCTGATCCGCCCTTGGAGTGCTCGGCTGGGCCGTCTGCTCCAGCAGCTCCTCCAGCTTGGTAACGCGCGTCATACCCGACGCCGGTCTTCCTGGACCCGCAGTACCCCGCGCCACCATACCCGGCGCCGAATCCTCCGGCTCTGCACTACCCAACGCCTCACTACCCGTCTCCGACTTATCCGCAGACGGGTTTTGGATACTCTCCCTACGGATATCCTCCGTTTCACTATCCCTCTCCTCCTCCTCCACCGCCCCCCAGGCCCCCGGTGGATTTGCAGGAGACTCTTGCCTCCTGGTGAGCTGAGGCCAAAGCTCAGCTCACCAGAAAACTCGAGCCGATGTTCGACGACGGTGCCTCCACCGGTTCCTCAGACGCCTAGACGGCGCCTCTCTCCTCCCTCCAGTTCCCCGGGTCTCCCTTGGGTTCCAGAGAGGACAGGACACGTTTCAGACTCTTCCCACGGAAAACGTTCCTCCCCCTAGACGGGTGAGGGAGTCTTTTTCTGCCTCAGATTCTTCCTCTGTGGTCCTCTCGGACTCCTCGGAAACCTCCGCGGGAGTTTCCGATAAAGACGACGAGCTACGTTCTCCGTCCAAACCCCGGCCGAGGTCTCCTCCGAAGATCCTTCTTTCACGGAGTTACTTAAGAAAATCCAGGAGGTCCATCAGTGGCAGTCCTTAGATCCAGATCCTCAGCGGGTGAAACTCTCCGAACATCTGGATTTGCCCCTTACGGCCCCTTCTTTAGTGCCACCCTGGATCGAGCCTCACACCCACCTTGTTTCCACTATTTGGAAACAACCGTCGGCTTTAGCCCCACTTCCTAGGAAGTCAAACAGGCTATACCAGGCTCTGGAGGGTGTAGACTTTTTAGATTCTCACCCCCTTGCCGACTCGGTCGTGATTAGCGCCGCTCACGGCTGGTCCGCACATCCTAAACACTTGAGCTTGTCTCCCCCGGATAAGGAATCTCGCCTTCTGGATCAGTTTGGAAAGAAGATCTACGCTTCCTCCACACTGGGTATAAGGGCCCTGAACTATGTAGCTCACATGGGGGATTACCAGAAGGCCATCCTTACCCAGGCGGAATCTAAGATCGACTCCTTGCCGGACTCCCAACTCAAGCAGGAGTTGGCTGATCTGGTCCGTTCTGCTCGTTTGGCCAGCCATCGCATGGTAAGGACGACATATGATGCAGTGGACACGCTGGGAGACGAGTTCTGCGTTTGCCGTTAGCCTTGGCGCCCGCGTAACCGTTGTGGTCAGGTCTGGTCCCGGAGGTGCAATCCGCCATTCAAGAGGCACCTTTCAGGGGTTCCGTGCTTTTCGGCGGTGATGTCAAGGACATCATCACTGACTTGCAGGAGAAGGGAACGGCCCTTAAATCCATGGATTCACTGTACCGTCCCCATCCTCCGCAGCGCCGTCCCTTTCGCAGACGCAGCCGGCCTCAAGCGAAACCCCAGGGAAGGCGGGCCACTAAACGCCGGGCCCCCGCAGCTGCCAGGCCCCACTGCCCAAAAAAGCGGCGGGCACTCCAGCTGTGGAAGTTGCCTCACACCACCTGACTCCTCCCTCTCCCACCGCCTCTGGACACTCCAGAGGAACCGGTAGGAGGGAGGGTCTCTCTCCACCTCCTGGAATGGGAGAGGATAACTTCGGATTCATGGGTGCTTCAAATCATTGCAGAGGGACACTCCATAGAGTTTCTACAGAAACCTCCACATCATCCCCCTCTGAATTCCGCTTATTCAAGGGACCATCTTCCTCTGGTCAGGGAAGAAATCTCAGCTCTTGTTGCAAAATGGGCTATAGAACCCGTTCCTCCTCACCTCTACGGAACGGGGTACTATTCCCACTTCTTCCTTGTACCAAAGAAGACGGGAGATCGCAGACTGATTCTCGATCTCCGCTCCTTGAACCTGTTTGTGGAATACAAAAGGTTCAGTATGCTCTCCCTTCAATCCCTTCTGCCCCTGCTTCGGCCGGGCCAATGGCTTTGTGCACTGGATATGCAGGATGCGTACCTGCACATCTCCATTCGCCCTTCGCACTGAAAGTACCTCAGATTTGCGTTCAAGGGGGTCCATTACCAATTCCGGGCACTTCCATTTGGCCTTTCCTCGGCTCCTCGAGTCTTTACCAAATGCCTGGCGGTGGTAGTGGCGCACCTGCATTCTTTGGGAGCTCAGGTTTTTCCCTACCTGGACGATCAGCTCCTGGTGGCTCCGTCCAGGGAGGAACTCCTGCATTTCCTGTCCCTCACCCGGCAGGTTTTTACCAACCTGGGTATTACCATCAACCTCTCCCAAGTCTCTTCTGGAGCCTTCTCAGAGGCTCCAGTTCATTGGGGCGATTCTCGACACAACTTTGTGCAAAGCCTTTCTGCCTCCGGACCGGGGGGTTTCCCTCCAGTCACAGATTTCTCTACTACTGAATTCCAGGAGGGTTCCGGCGAGGTTGGTGCTCCTTCTACTGGGGCTCATGGCGGCTGCTATCCCGACGATCCCATGAGCATGCCTCCACATAAGAATATCTCAATGGACTCTTCGATCTCAGTGGGACCAACGAGTAGACAACCTACATCTTCCGATCCTGATCTCCTCGCCGATGGTCAGAGACTTCAGGTGGTGGATGGTACGAGAGAACCTCTTCCGGGGTGTCCCCTTCTTTCATCTTCCCCCCGATCAGACCTTAACCACGGATGCTTCCGGCGAAGGTTGGGGGGCCCATCTTGGTCCTCACCGAACTCAAGGACTTTGGTCGAAATTGGAGGTAGTTCTCCACATCAGTGTTCTCGAGCTCCGAGCGGTGCTTTATGCACTCCGGGCCCTTCACCAATACATCCTTCCCGGTCACCTAGCCGTCCAAACGGACAACATGTGCGTGGTGTGGTACATCAACAAGCAGGGAGGAACTCGATCCTACCCACTGTGCATGGAAACGATGAGGGTCTGGGAGTGTGCCACCCTCCATGACCTTCACCTCACGGCGATCCATGTTCCGGGAGTAGACAATGTCCTAGCAGACAGACTAAGTCGTTCGTCAACTCTTCCACACGAGTGGGAATTAGACGGAATAGTCCTAAACAGCATTTTTCAGGCTTGGGGGGACTCCTCAAATAGACCTGTTCACCTCCTCCCAAAATGCAAAACTTCCAATCTTTTGCTCGCTCGCTCTAGAGCGAGGAGCTTTCTGGAGAGATGCTCTGTCTCTAAGCTGGAAGGACAGATTCGTCTATGCTTTTCCCCCAATTCCACTGGTCCCACGTGTGTTACAGAAACTGTCTCTAGAAGGAGCAAAAATTATTCTAATTGCTCCTTTCTGGCCCAGGCAAATTTGTCTCTCTCTTCTACAACAATACTCAGAGGTTCCTCCTCTTCCTCTTCTCTTATCTCCGGGATTGTTTACTCAGGATTAGGGGACCCTGGTCCATCCGGGACTCAAGTCCCTTCAACTTCATGCATGGCTCCTTCAGACCTAGTTCAGTCTCGCTTTGGAGTATCCCCTAAGGTAGCCAAAATTTTGGTAGAGGCCAGAAAGCCCTCCACTAGATCCACTTACGCCATGAAATGGAAGAGATTTTCCATCTGGGCCACGTCCAGGAACGAGGAACCTTTTTCCTGCCCCCGTAACCACTTTGCTGGATTACATGCGTCATCTCTTCGACCTGGGTCTGAGTCACTCCTCTCTGAAGGTCCACATGGCAGCTATCTCAGCCTACCACGTACCTTTCGCTGATAAGGCCTTTGCCCAGCTAGAGGTATCCAAAACCTTCCGTAGAGGGGTCCTTCATCTGAGACCCCCGATCCGGACCCCAGCTCCACCTTGGGACTTAAATTTTGTCCTCGAGAAACTTACTCTTCCCCCTTTCAAGCCTGCAGCTTCTGCAGACTTGAAGTTTTTATCGTGGAAGACGCTCTTCTTAGTGGCCATTACTTCAGCTCGCAGAATTTCCGAGCTTCAGGCCCTTATATGCAAAATCCCTTACTTGATCTTCCACAAAGAACGAGTAGCTCTACGCACAAACCCTAAGTTTCTCCCGAAGGTGGTAGCTGCATCTACTTTGAATCAGTCTATCAAATTACCTGCTTTCTTCACGCAATACTCCAATCATGGAGAATAGTTGCTTCACACCATGGATGTTCACAGGATTCTGAGATATTATACCAATAGGACGAAAGATCTCAGAAAGACTGATCAGTTGTTTGTCTCTTTCGCTCACAAAAGAGAAGGCAATGCTGTTTCTAAGCAATGCCTGTCAAAATGGTTGGCGCATTGCATCACCTTCTGTTATGACAAGTACAACAAGACCCTCCCGGGTCAAGTCAGAGGTCACTCCACTCGTGGAGTTGCTGCCTTTTCGGCTTGTTTCAAGAATGTGTCCGCGGCAGACATTTGTACTGCCGCCACTTGGACTTCCGTCCATACCTTCACTAAACATTACAGTTTGGACATTGCCTGTCGCCGTAGAGCAGGCTTCGGGTTAGCGGTCTTGCAAGGCTTCCTTTCCTGAGGGTTGGAAGCTTTCCTACTACTTATCTGAGTAGTTCCTCCCCCCGGTGCCTTTCTTATTTGTTCCATACTGCTTGGGATTCTGTCCTATATGTAATTACCTACTGCAAGAGCCCCCTCGAAGTAGGATAGTACAGTTACGTAAGAACTTACCGTAACAGTAGATCTTCGAGAGAGGCCCTTGCAGTAGGTAATACCTTCCCGCTCGCCATCCCCCTAGGCTTTTTCAGCTCCTTTTCCATTGAGGGAAATATTTGCTTCTCTCTCGTCCGGGTCTTCCGGGCCTGTGGTGGGAAAGAACTGGAAGGCGGGTGTCTGGGACTGCCCATTTATACCAACGTCGTTTGATGCCAGTCACCTGATGTGGGGGCGGTCCCACGCCAGGGACTGCTAGCTAGAAATTTTTCCGTGGGGTCCTGCCGCCGGCCGGCGTCAGTCCTATATGTAATTACCTACTGCAAGAGCCTCTCTCGACGATCTACTGTTACGGTAAGTTCTTATGTAACTGTACTTTCTCCGGGGCAGTTTAAAGGCTGGGGCTAACTGCGTTGGTCAGAATACAGCAAGACTCCAATAGAAAAAACATAATTCCTAAGGTGAGTAATTTTTTCTTTCTGCCTAGGCCTGGACCACCCCATGGAGAAGTGTTGGCACTGCCAACAGTTCAGTTCGACCACCCGCAACCGGAGGCAGCAGTCCCTGGAGGCCCATATCCTCAAGAAAAAGATGGCTTCCATGAAGAAAGAGTTGAGGCAGGCTTACACTTCCCCCGAAAGCCACAAGAAAAAGGACAAGCACCCGAACTCGACCGCCATGGCCTCCTCGACTCAGGCTGGAGTTATGGCTAGTAAGGTAAACCCCCCGGACCGCTCCTCAAGTGCTGTCTCTGCGGCGTCCAAGACGGTGTCGCCCCTCCCGTCGGGCTCACTCTCTGGCCCTATGGGTGCCTCCAGAGCAAAGGATGCCTCCGCTCCTGGGAAGGCCGCTTCCAAGCAGCCCTCTGGGTCGAGCAGGTCCGCTAAGCCAGACGCCAGTGCCACCAGCGTCCGCCCGGACAAGACCAGTAAGCTGCCGGCTCCTTTGGGAGGGCGCTCGTTCCCTCTTGCACCAGACGGGACAGCATCCCCTACTTTGGGTCTGGTGTCCAATAAGTTGGACGTCTGCCCCTCCAACGACCGCCCAGTGAAAGAGGCTATGTCGGACCTCATTGACCGGTTCAGCGTTCCAGGGTTGCCACAGTGCTTGCCGTTGCCCTCTGAGGATCCCGCATCTCCTCTGTTGGACCCGAGGGATTTCAGTCCTCCATCCCCGGTCGACACGGATGGGCTGGGTATGCAGACTTCGGAGCTCCCTCCTACAGGGCCGGATCCTTAGACACCGGCCTACTCAACGTGCCTCTTCCGGACGCCGCTCCAACGGCGGGCCTGACTCCCATGGGAGCCCACCCACCACCTGGCCTGCCATGGGGAGTCTCCCAGGGCCTTTTGCTCCGCCCGGAGCCCCTGGCTCCCTGGATATCCGGCACCGCAATCTGCTGCCGCCATACCTGGTATCGCACTATCCGGTGCCGCTTTTGATACGCCGCCAGTACCCGCGCCTCAGTACCTGAACGGGTTTCCCGTCCTCGGGGTATGGATACTCTCACAGATACTTCGCCATATCCATATCCCTGTTCTCCTCCGCGCCCCCAAAAGCAGCGGCGGACAGTAGAGACTCTGCCTGGTGGGCTGAGGCCAAGGCTCAGCTCACCAGGGAGGTAGAGAGCCGTCTTCCGGTGTGGGACCCTGCACAGGATCCCCGATGTCAGAGACAGGAGACTTCCTTCCCCTTGCCCAACACCTGTGGTGAACCTTCGGGCGCCAGGGGTGGGGAGGACAAGTTTCCGAGAGGGCTTCCTGAAGGGACCGTTCCTCCCCCACGTCAGGAGGGATCTTTCTCCTCTTCATCGGAGACCTCGGACTCGGGGTGCTCCGATCCAGATGATGAGCCTCACACTCCAGAATGTCCCAGGCCAAGGACTCCTCCGAAGTCTTCTCCAGAGGATCCTTCTTTTTTGGAGTTGTTGAGAAAGATCCAGGGTGTCCATCAGTGGCAATCTCGAGCCAGATCCACAGCGTAAAATGCTCGCTTCCCACCTGTGTCTGCCCGAGACCGCTCTTTCATTGATTCCACCCTAGACAGAGCCTCACGCAGACCTTGTTTCCAATATTTGGAAATAACCGTCCGCGTTAGCCCCCCTTCCGAGGAAGGCAGATAGGCTATGTCGGTCTCCCGAGGGTGTGGATTCTGTCATGATTAGCGCCGCTCATGGCCGCTCTGCCAACCCTAAACATCTCAGCTCGTCTCCATCTGATGAGGAGTCTCTGCTTCTGGTCCAGTATGGGAAGAAGGTATATGCCTCTTCTGCCCTGGCTATTAGGGCCCCGAACTATGTAGCACATATGGGGGACTACCAGAAGACCATCCTGAGTCAGGTGGAATCTAAATTGGAATCCCTTCGTGAGTCCCAGACTAAACTGGAAGTGGCTGGCCTTGTTTGTTCTCGTTCAGCCAGTTGGCACATGCTTCATGCCACCTACGATGCAGTGGACACAGCTGGATGGAGTTCAGGTTTCGCCGTAGGTGTTCGGCGTCGTGCTTGGCTGCAGGTGTTAGGTTTGGTCCCTGAAGTACAGTCCACTATTCATGATGTGCCTTTCAGGGGGTCAGTGCTGTTCGGCGGTGATGTCAAGGACATCATCACTGACCTGCAGAAGAAGGGTACTGCGCTCAAGTCCTTGGAGACTCTGTACAGACCCCCTCAGGGACAGCGTCACCCTTTTCTCTGACATACTCTGCAGAAGGCAAAACCACAGGGCAAGCGGGCCAATAAGCATTGGGCCCCTCTAGCAACCAAGATTCCCTCACCTAAAAAAGCCGAGGGAGACTCGGCAGCTACGCTGCCCCACACCTCCTAACTCTCCTCCCACCCCCCCGTCTCCCACGGCCTCTGCACACTCCAGAGGAACCAGTAGGAGGGAGGTTCTCCTTCCATCTACCAGGTTGGGAGAGGATAACATCAGATGCTTGGGTGCTCCAGCTGATCACAGCAGTGCACTCAATCGAGTTTCTTCAGAAACCACCTAGAAGACCACCCCCCAAGTCATCTTTCTCCCCAGAACATCTTCCTCTGGTCCTGGAATAAATCTCCTCCCTTCTCCCGAAAAGGCAGTGATAGAACCGGTCCTATACCACCTTTGGGGGACTGGTTACTATTCTCATTTCTTCCTAGTTACAAAGAAGACTGAAGACATGAGGCTTATTTTAGACCTCGGCTCCCTGAACATGTTTGTGGAGTGCAAACATTTCAGAATGCTCTCTTTACAGAGCCTTCTGCCGCTTCTTTGGCAAGGACAGTGGCTGTGCGCTCTGGATATGCGGGATGCTTACCTGCACATCCCCATCCACCCTTTCCACCGTAAATTCCTTCGGTTTTGTTTTTCAGGGAACCACTACCAATTCAGGGCCCTCCCATTTGGTTTTCCTGCCCCCCCGCCCTAGTATTACCAAATGCCTGTCGTCAGGAAGCGTCCCACCTGCACTCCAGGAGTGCAGGTATTCCCATACCTGGACGACTTGCTACTGGCTACTGGCGGCCCTGTCCAGGGAGGAATTTCTACACTGCCTTTCCCTCACCCTGCAGGTTTTCACCAGCTTGGATATCACCTTCAGCCAGGCAAAGTCCCATTTGGTCCCTTGCCAAAGACTTCAGTTTATCGTGCGATCCTGGACATGACCATCGTCAAAGCCTTTTTGCCGCTGGACAGAATGTACACCCTCCAGATGCAAACAAGGCTGCTGTCCGGTCGCAGGAGGGTCGGTGCCAGGTCTGTCCTTCGCCTCCTTAGGCTCATAGCAGCTGCTATTCCGACAGTTCCTTATGCTCGGCTCCATATGAGGATCTCTGACTGGATGCTTCGGTCTCAGTGGGACCAAACACTGGGCGACCTGGACCAGGAGGTTCTAGTCTCTGATCCCGTGGTCAGAGACTTGCATTGGTGGATGGGGCAAGAGAACCTTTGCTGAGGAGTTCACTTCAATCTCAAATCCCCCTCCCAGACCTTGACAACAGATGCCTCAGGAGACGGCTGGGGTGCCCATCTAGGGTCTCTCAAGACTCAGGGCAGCTGGTCCAGGCTCGAGCAGAGTTTCCACATAAATGTGCTCGAACTCAGAGCAGTCCTGTATGCCCTCCAGGCCCTACACATCCATTTTTCCCGGTCATCTAGCCATCGAGGCAGACAACATGTGCGTGGTCTGGTACATCAACAAGCAGGGAGGAACTCATTCCTACCCTCTGTGCAGGGAAGCAATGAGAATCTGGGGTTAGGCTACCTAGCACAACCTCCAGTTGACGGCAATTCATGTTCCAGAAGTAGAAAACACGCTGGCAGACCACCTAAGTTCGTAATCAGCCGGTGCCCACGAATGGAAACTGGATCAAGAGGTAGTAGACAACATCTTCCTGCGCTGGGGAACCCCTTGGGTAGACCTGTTTGCGTCTTCTCAAAACACAAAACTTACCGTCTTCTGCTTGCTTGCTCCAGGGCGAGACAGTTTCTGGCGGAGCGCTCTGTCTCTTGATTGGAAGGACAGATTCATCTATGCCTTCCCTCCAGTTCCCTTAATTCCGAGGGTCTTACACAAACTCAGAACAGAAGGAGCCCGGATGATCCTACTTGCTCCATTCTGGCCCAGGCAAGTCTGGTTGTTTCTTATGCAGCAATTTTCAGAGGAACCTCCGCTTTCTCTTCCTCTATCACAACACTTGTTGACCCAGGATGCGGGGATCCTTGTTCATCCAGGTCTCAGATCCCTTCAGTTGTATGCGTGGCTTCTGCAGACGTAGCCCAAGCCCGGTTCAGGGTTTCTCCATTTGTAGCAGATATTCTGGTGGAGGCCAGAAAGCCATCCACCTACGCCATGAAGTGGAAACAATTCTCTGTTTGGGTCTTATGTAAGGACTATGAGCAGGACCCCGTGTTTTCTGCGGTTGTAACAGTGGCTGCAAAAATCAGGACTGACTGCAGAAATCAAGAAAACCAGCCACAGAAATGCTAGCTATGTTATGCAGTCACACAAGGCAAGGGCATAGCTACTGATGTGTTATGTATGCCATGGCACACATGCTCATTAGAAGGGGCAGCAAACTGATGCCAGCCGGTACAAAGCCGAAAAGCTAGTGGCTGCTTGGCATCTTGACTCGTGCTGGCTCTTGTTACATAACTCCTTCCAGCCATATTGTGTGTTGGGGGCGCAACTGACACAATAGTAGCAGAGCTTGATTAGGTCCACGGCAGTTATGATTTGCTGCTGTGTAGGTGTGGGTAGCTCAGCCATCTTAATGTTTCATTATGAGGCTGCTCACAGTGCACGCTGAATCCTTGGAAGATGAATTTGGAAGGAAGAACTGGAAGGCAAGCTGTAGTCAGGAAGTGAGAAGATTCAGTGTTGTCCATGGAGATGGAACTGATCTCACTGTGGTGACTGGTACTGGAGGAGGAGCTGATTGCAGAAACATAGGGCTGGCAGCAGACTGAGCAGAGGACTCAGTCCCCACTGGTGGACATCTTATCACAGTTTTGATTTGTGGGCTGCAGTTCTTTACCTGCAAGTGTGAGGGTAACTTCTTGGCAAATCTGAACCTGCAGCCTAAGTGACAGCATCACGCTCAATTCTTGAGGAGGGTCAAGTTACCCAGCTGCAGCAGAGGTACGGACCAGGGTATACTAGAACTGGAGCAAGCAGATATGGAAAAAAATTGGAATGGAGAGTTTGATTGCTGCTATACATAATTGAAATGAGGGTCACTGACTGAAGAATACCACCACCCCCTGAGTTGTGAGGAGACGAGAACATGCTAACCAAGGTTACTCCAGCTTAATAAGAATGACTTGCTTGCATTTTTATGTTTGCTTGCATGCATGTGCAAGAAACATAGTGCCACCATACGAGAATTCGTAGGTGTGCCTCCTTGCTGCCTTTTGCAGGCGCGCCATGCCAATGAATGTAAGAGCTGTCTATGACAGTGTTTGCAAATGCAGCAGCGTACAGTTGAAAGAAAGCACCGCAGCATGTAGGCAATTTGCATACTGCCGCCATTGCCAGTATGCAAAGTGCCTACATGTCGGTACTGCAGTGCAAGAGCTGTCGTAGCAGCTCCCCCCACCCAAGAAGTAGCACGCTGGGAGCCCACCCAGCATGTTCACTCACACACACACACACACACACACACACACACACACACACACACAGTGGCCTGGGGTGCCCAGTCCCCGTCGGCTCCCTGCCTCCCCCAAACAGCCTTCCAGGTGCCAGCTGAGAGCCCACCCAGCATGGCAGCCTCTGGCCGATGGGGTTGCCCAATCCCCGTCAGCTTCGCTGCCCCCCAAAAACTTCCAGCTACCACACTAGGAGCCTACCCCAGCGTTGCAGATGTCCGTGTCGCCTTCCTAAATGAAAAACAGCAACCTACAAAGAAAAAACGGTCCCATGCTGACTGTCTTCCAACCCCACGCCCACCCTCTGCGCACCCTACCTGCCCACAGGCCCCCCCACCCCATAAACCTCCGGAGTCCGGCGCGATGATCTTCGGTGGACCGGGAGCATGTCTGCATTTTTCAAAGCCAACCGTGAACTGAGGAAATGCTGGTAAGCTGTGTAATGGAATAAAGAGTTTTTTTTCCAACTTTGATGCTTATCTCGGGCATTTTGGGGAATTTTTTTACCAAATTTTCAACAAGGGGTTTTCGGGACCCCACCTCATGAATTCTGTGTGTCATTTTGTTATTCAGTCCCGAAAGGTGATTTTGCGGTTACTGTCCGAAACCAGCTTTCAGGACCGATGTACGAAACAACAGTGTCACAGTTCATGAGGTAGGCCCCAAAAACCCTATTTTAGCGAATTTCAGTTAGGGGATTCCCAAAAATGACTGTTTTACTTAGTCGCATAGCAGTTCTCACGATGTCAGTTCGTGAATTTTTAATATTTGCATTCAGATTTTTTTAACATTGCCATTTTACCACACTTCCTTATGAGCAGTACAGCTGTCATTTTTCATATCTCCCAAAATGTGTTTCTGCACATAGCACACAGTGGCGCAGTCGTGTGCAAAATCAATGTTTGGGACAGATTAAGAAAATCACAGTGACACTGTTCATGAGCAGAGGTATAAAATGGCTGTGTTGAAAATTTATCCAACAATTCCCACAAATGACTATTTCTGATGCGTTGGCAGTTCCTACACACGCGCTTATGCGTTTGTGAATTTTTAATATTTGCACTCCAGATTTTCAACATTGTCATTTTACCACACCTCCTTATGAGCTGTACAGCTGTCATTTTTCACATTTCCCCAAAATGTGTTTCCACACATGTAGCGCACAGTAGCGCAGTCGGTGTGCGAAATCAATGTTTGAGACAGATTAAGAAAATCACAGTGACACTGTTCATGAGCAGAGGTCTTAAAATGGCTATGTTGAAAATTTGATGACAAAAGTCCATAAAATGACTGTAGTACGGCGGGCATTGCGCTGTTCCGCACCACAATGCGTTCTTGAATTTGTAATATTTTCAGTCCAGATTTTCACCACTGGCGTTTTTCCACATTTCCTTATGAACAGTACAGCTGTACTTTTTCACAACATGGCCGAAATGTGTTTCCACACTTTCTGCGTAGAAATGCGTGGTTGCTGTGGGAAATCACTGTTTGGGACAGATTAAGAAAACGACAGTGACACTGTTCATTAGCGGAGGTCCCAAAATGCCTGTGTTGACAATCTGCTGTAAGAAAAAAAAAAAATTACATTAATGGTGTGCGTTGCACAGTTTCTACGCACGCTCGTGGCTTCACCAGTTTTTTAACTCTTTTCACTGCAGATTTTCAACATTGCCATTTTTTTCACTTTCCCATGAACAGTACAGCTGTCATTTTTCACATCCTGTTCGAAATATGTTTTCGCACTTGTGGTGCCAAATGCCGTAGTCACTGTGCAAAATCAGCTTCCGGCTAATAAACTGATACTGCCAGTGTTCATAAGGTGGGGGTAACAAAAATCCCAATGTTGAAAATTTGGAGAGAAAATAACAATGAATGCCTGAGGTGTTAGGGTTTCCGACCATAACGCCCCACCCTGTAGAGACTTGACAGGCATTAGGGGTGTGACTTGGGATTCTTGCCTGTAATGCTCATACCGTTCCACCCCCCACACCCTGCAGCCAGTGAGATGCATCTAGGTGTGCCTTGGACTCTTCGGGACCAAAGTTCACCCCATTCTCCTATAGTGCACCCATCTCACCGGATTTCCTGATGGAATGGGGTGAGCATAAGGGCTCAAGGCACACCGTGACACTTGTCGGTGTCTGCAGGGTAGGGTGTGGTGAAATGGTGTGGCCGTTAATGCCTGACGACCAAAAGGCACATCCCACCAGTGCCAGCAAGCAAACATTCGGCATTGACAAATGCTTGTTTAGTGTGTCCCCAAAAGAAAAATCAGGAGTTGACAAATCCTACAGACACTGCAAGTTACACCCTCCTTCACTATAGTAGGAAGACAACTCTCCCGGAAAAACAGATTTGTACACTGCACTCAACATGTTTGTTGCAAGGCAGTTGGAGTATTCCTAGTTTACAAAAATAATTTAAAAGAACATTGATCAAAATCAGAAAAAAATGGCTTTTAAGTTGGAGTCTCTCTTTATGTCTGCTAACTGAAAACATAAACCAGAAGAAATCCAAGCAGGTTTTGCCTTTTGTATAGTTTTAGCTAAGTGTGTCTGTCCTCCTCTGATTATAACCTAGCAGAACAGCAAAGGCCACCAATTTCCAGAAGAACACATGAGCCTTCAAATTTGTGGTGGGAGGGAAAATTCATTAAAAGAGAACACTGATGCCCATGGCTGTGCCAGGTTTGGGTTATTGCTGTTCAATATTTGTGCTAAGACTATATACTGTTAAATGGCCTGCTGTTTCACTTTGTGTAGCGGAGTGGTTGCACAAAGGCAGTCAAAGGGTTAACTAAGACTTAATCCCTTTGAAGGTATGCTTTTCAGCCACAATTTACATGCCGCAGAACAGCTGCAGAATCCGTATTCGTTCTGCTGCAAAAAGTATGGGTCCTGCCACAGAATGTAAGTCCACTTTGCCGCAGTAAACTTGGGGGGGGCCCTGCACATGATGGCCCCCACATCATGCACCCTGTGTTCTGCCTTGACTCTTCCTGCCTCTGCTGGCCAGACCTAGAGTTTATACCAAGTGCCAGCTTGCCACAGCCTATGAAAGAAAGGGGGGGGGGGGGATCCTTGTATGGTAGTAGATCAGAAGGTGGTAGGCTGAAGGGGAGCTCAGTGGTCTGGTATGGAGTGCCGACAAGCAGGGGTTAGTATTGGCCCAATAATGGAAGCACAGGTGGTGGCATTGAAGAGGTACTGGTGCAGCTGGTTGGGAAAACCAAAATAAAAGTTATAAAAGAAAACAATACAAAACTGAGGAAATGATACAGAAAACAAGATGAAGCTTTGGGATTAGACTATGAGCAGGGGCCTCGCATGGAAAGTGGGTTATCTCATATGGCCCTCCAGTTCGGTTTCGTACGCTGACTATAACTGTCTTCCAGATTCATTGTCAGAGACCAGAAAAATATAAATGAGGAAAGAGATGTTACAGGATGTTTAGAGTTGCAAGCTAGGGAGGGGCCTGCCTGGAAATATCTCAGTATCCAGGTGGAAACGACTGACACTGCTAACATTACGCTTCTTTGAGGCCTCATCAGAAGGTAGCACTCTGTGGAGGATACGGAGCTGCTTGGCCCACCATGGGGGTTACTGTGTCACCTGGCACATCTTCCCCAAGTCAGAAAGTCCTACTACAGACAGGATTCCTAAACCTTGCATGTCTGATCTTAGAATCCCAGAGCTCACTCATAAAGCCAGGTCACCTGTACAACCTCTGCACCATTGAGCAGTAGGAAAATGGACACAGGGCTGACCGTTGAAAACAACGAGGTAACCGGCACCACACTGAGACCTAAACCAGCATATGCTGAAATCTGGGGCAAGACTCACATAAGTAGTGTTTATAAACACTCACCACATGTAGAAGGCAAAGGTTCTCTTATAGAAATTTTAAACACTCCACCAGTGGCAATATCAAAAATTCGTTTTTATTTGTAAATCCACAGAAGTAGAAAACAAAAGATGTGAGTAAAAACAGCCGGAGCCCATTCTTCCCGCTTCACAGGTAAATTACCATGCTACAGCACCTGACATGTTTCGCTCAGAATGAGCTTCCTCAAAGGTGATGAGCTATCCTAATTAGACCCCTTAAATACACAGCAACATTAAACAGACAGTGCAGTACAGATATACAGTTCACCATTTACATCCCACATATGGATATATATATAGTCCACCGTTTTATTCTCCCATAATAAAATAAGGGCAGTTACAATAATAAAAAAATGTCAATCCCACTTAGATACTTTAGTGCAAAAAACTTGTTTGAATCCCACTACTACATTACAGGACTGCTGGTACATATTTATACAAAGGGAGCAAAAAGTCCTCATTTTTAAAAAGTCCATCATCTTGATTTAGTGCATCCGATAAAACGTCCTGGGCACATAATCTATAATAAAGAAAAAATGGTTACAGCCTAAATATGGTAGTGAACATTTGAGCAGAAAAAAAGTTTACAAAATCACCCAAGATTTCCTAAAAATCATTATAGCCATCATACATTATTAACCTGGACAAATATACTAAAAAAGATTTCAGACATAGGCAGAATTATTTATATTTAAGGAAAGGTTTTATTGCTAACCTTCCATACCTTTAAATGAAAAAATCCAATATTGTTCATGTCTGAGGAGGAGGTTATCATAGTCTCCCCCTCTTTGTGACAACACAGGCTTTTCTAAACCCTGAAATTTAAAACCATGTTTTTCATCATCTCTACTGCCAACAACATGTCCTGCAAGGGCATTTTTTGTATCACAATTATCAGTTGCCCTCAGATGTTCTCCAGTGCGGGTCTTAAAAGCTCTTATTGTTTTTCCTACATAAAAGGAACCGCAGTTACACCCAGCCAAATAAACCAAACCTAGCAGTGGCACATGCCATAAACCCCGAACTGGGAATTATGTCTCCAGTAGTGGGTGTAGGAATGTTTTGGTATTCTCTACATAACAACATTTGCATTTCCTGCAACTATGGCTACCACTCTCCCTCCTTGATAGCCACATATGCGGTCTCAATGTCATTGGTTTCACTGAATGTACCAATGTATCTTTCAAAGTGTTCCCTCTCCTATATACCATTTTGGGACCATCTTTCGAAAGATTTCTTAATCCTGCATCCTGTAAGGCTATATGCCAATTTCTTTTAATGATGTTTGCCACTTCATCAGACTGAGCATTGTATGCACTGACAAAAAAAGAACGAGCATCCCGAGGTTCTAACCCGTTGTCTTTACTTCTCACTTGTAATAAGGTCTCTCTCTTAATCATACTTACAGCTTGTTTTGCTTCATTAATTATTCTCCCAGCATATCCCTTCTCCCTAAGTCTATTTTCTAGCTGTCCTGCTCTTTCCTCATAAATGGTATCAGAACCACAATTTCATTTTGTACAAATAAATTGCCCTTTTGGAATGGCTTTTCTCACATGCGGTGGGTGGCTACTACTTGCTAGTAATAGTGTTGCGGTCAGTGGGCTTGCGAAACAAATCAGTAATGAGGCCCCCCCCCCCCCGGACCGTCCTTAAGTATAACTAAATCCAAAAAGTTAATCCTTTGACTATCATACAGTGCCTTCAGAAAGTATTCACCCCCCTTGGATTTTGTTGTTACTACCAGAATTTTTAATGCATTGAAATTAGTTTTTCCCCCTTGATTCACACAGCATACTCAACAATTTAAAGGAGCAAAAATATTTATATTGTGTAACAAAAATTTATGAAACATTAAAAACTGAAATATCTTGTTTACTTAAATATTCACCCCCCCTGAGTCAATACTTTGTAGAAGCGCCTGTGGCAGCAATTACAGCCTTGAGTCTTCTTGGGTATGTCTGTATCAGCTTTGCACATCTGGATTTGGGGATTTTCGCCCATTCTTCCTTGCAGATTTGCTCAAGCTCTGTCAAGTTGGATGGGGAGCATCAGTGAACCGCAGTCTTCAAGTCTTTCCACAGATTCTCAATGGGATTCAAGTCTGGGCTTTGGCTGGGCCACTCAAGGCCATTCACCTTCTTGTTCTGAAGCCACTGCAGTGTTGCTTTGGCTATATGCTTGGGGTCGTTGTCCTGTTGGAACGTAAATCTTCGCCCCAGTCCAAGGTCTGTTGCAGACTGATGCAGGTTCTCCTCAAGGATGTGCCTGTATTTGGCTCCATTCATTGTTCCCTCTATCCTGACTAGTGCCCCAGTCCCTGCTGCTGAAAAGCATTCCCATAACATGATGCTGCCACCACCATGCTTCATGGTAGGGATGGTGTTACACGGGTAATGAGCTGTGTTCGGTTTGCGCCAGGCATAGCGCTTTACATTCAGGCCAAAGAGTTCAATTTTTTGTTTACTCAGACCAGAGAATATTTTGCCACATGGTCTCAGAGTTTGCCACGTGCCTTCTTGCAAACTCCAGGCATGCTATTATGTGGCCTTTTCTTAGGAGTGGCTTCCGTCTAGCCACTCTCCCATAGATGCTACATCTGTGAAGTGCTGCAGAGATTGTTGTCCTCTGGACAGGTTCTCCTATCTCAGCCATGGAACTCTGTAGTTCTGTCAGGGTGGCCATTGGGTTCTTGGTCACTTCCCTGACCAAGGTCCTTCTTGCCCGGTTGCTCAGTTTGGGAGGACGGCCTGCTCTAGGAAGAGTCTGGGTGGTTCCGTAATCTTTCCATTTCCTAATGATGGACTTGACTGTGCTCCTGGGAAGTTTCAACACCCTAGAAATGTTTTTTATACCCCTCCCCCAGATCTATGCCTCCTCACAATTCTATCACGGAGTTCTACGGACAGCTCCTTGGTCTTCATGGTAGAGTTTCTGCTCTGACATGCACTGTCAACAGTGGGACCTTATATAGACAGGCGTCATCTGAAATCATGTCAGCCATTTGAACTTACCACAGGTGGACTCCATTTAAGTTTTAGAGTGATCTCACAAGGAAATTGGATGCACCTGAGCTCAATTTGGAGTGTCATAGCAAAGGGGGTGAATACTTATCAAATCAAGACATTTCAAGTTTTTATTTTAAATTGCATGTACAAAAAATTCCAGAAGTTGTATTCCACTTTGACATTATAGAGTAATTTGTGTAGATACGTGACAAAAAAATCCCATATAAATGTATTTTAATTTGGGAGAAATGGGGGTGGGGAACCAGATGATCAGATGGATAGGCAATTGGCTCCAGGACCGAACCCAGAGGGTCGTAGTTGGTGGGATAGTCTCATCCCCAAGGAGGGTCATTAGTGGGGTCCCACAGGGATCAGTCCTTGGGCCCCTTCTGTTCAACGCCTACATCTCTGACATAAGGACACGAATCAGGAGTGAGATGAGTCTCTTTGCGGATGACTCTAAACTGGGGGCGGTGGTGGATGGGGAGGAGGGGAGGGTGGCCCTACAGGGGGACCTGGAGGCTCTGGAAAGATGGTCTAGAAAGTGGAAGCTGAGATTCAATGCAGGGAAATGCAAGGTACTCCACCTGGGGGCCAGAAACCCGGGCCAAGTGTACACCTTGGGGGGGGGGATGCTACAAGTCTCGATGGCTGAGAGGGACCTGGGGGTGGTGGTGGATGTCAAGATGAACAACTCTGAGACTTGTAGGAGGGCAGCAGCCAAGGCCAACAGGATGCTGGGATGCATCGCTAGGGGGATCACCTCCAGAAGGAGGGAAGTGATACTCCCTCTATATAACTGCTTGGTGAGGCACACCTTGAGTACTGCGTGCAGTTTTGGAGGCCACACTTAGAGGGACATTAACCTCCTGGAGAGGGTCCAGAGGAGGGCAACCAAAATGATTTGGGGCTTGGGGGACAGGACCTATGAGGAGAGGCTCGAAGAGCTAAATATGTACACATTGGAAGAGAGAAGGGGACATGATAGAGGTCTTCAGGTACATGAAGAGGGTAAATAGGGAGGAACAGTCAGGGTGCTTGAAGGAAGGAGGAGGGGCCACTAGAGGTCATGGGTGGAAGCTGGAGGGGAAGATTCAGGGAGAAAGGAGGAGGTGCTACTTCACTGAGAGGGTGGTGGAGCCATGGAATGCGCTGCCTAGGGGGCTGGTGGAGGCAGAGACAGTGGAGGGGTTCAAGAGGGGGTGGGACAGGTACAGGGGAAGGGTTCTGGAAGCAAAATCCAATGCAGCAAGAATATCCGGAACTGGGAAGGGAGAAGCCAGAGAAGGCGAGGGGGGCAGCAAGGTCAGCAACCAGGGTGGGGGCTGACCAAACGAGCAGACACGAAAGACTGTTAGGCCTATTCTGCTGGCATTTTAGTATGTTAGTATGTATGTTAGTAATTTGAGTTTGCAAAAGGTAGACAGTGGTTTGAAGTTTTTCATTGCTACATTTTCTATATATTCTTCACTATTTCCTTCACCATCCTGTCATGAAGAAAAGATTTTAAGCTCAAATTTCTCCCCATTTATGCAGATCAATTACCGTGTCGAACACAATATTTCTAGTAGGGACAAAGGAAAGCCCTTTCCCCAGTACTTTTATTTATTTATTTATTTCAAATTCGGATTAATACCTTTGAGCCGGGGGCTCGTTTACAAAGGCTCCAAGTCAACAAGGAATACAAGACACTTACAGGTGATGAAACATTGCAGAACAGAAAGACATCAACTAACAAGTGGTATTAGTGTGTAGTTACAACATTAAGCAGGGTACAAGAAGTAAGGAGAAACAGGACTACACTTCCAGAGAAACATATTAATGCAGCATTAATTAAGTGCAGTACGGTGTTTGACAATCATGTTACAGTTCAGACAGGGTGCTCCCAGTCTGCAGAAATGCATGTTTTAGGAGCCAAGGTGAGGCTTTGTCAGGGGGAGGTAGAAGGTGGGGGGGGGAGTGGGCAGTTGTGGAACAGGAGGATGGGAGTGAGAGAGGGTAGTGTTTGACCAGTGTGAGAACCACTGTCAGAGGCCATGGGTTAACAGAAACATTGGCAGTCAGATTTGCTGGCAAGAAGAGATCGAAGTCCATTTTTAAAGTAGCCAAGTCTGGGGGAATTGGCAAGGTCTGCAGGCAGATCATTGAACCATTTAGGCCCACAGTAGAAGAGGGATCTTTGGCCAAGGGTGGTTTGTTTGAAGGGAACAGTTAGAACAGTCCTGGAGGCACTCCTTGTGCATTTAGATGGTTGTGCAGGCTCAAAGAGGGCTGAGGTAGCCCTAGGCATGGACCCCATCAGGGACTTTTTCGCAAGGAGGCAGGCCTGGTATTGGAGTCTGTGGTGGAGTGGGAGCCAGCCAGTTTCCTTGTATAGGTCACAAGAGTGAGTCATTTTGTGTACTCCAGGACCAGGTGGAAGGCCTTGTTGAAGATGGTTTTGACCCTTTTAAGCGCTGTGTCTGTGCCTGCCCCATATATGACAAGACCGTAATCCACAGATGAGAGAACTGAACTGCACGTAACAAGTTTCAGGGCAGTCGGTGTCATTGAGGTGCGATGTCTGTACTGGATGCAAAGCTTCATGTTGGTGGACTTCTATTTATTTATTTAGCTTTTGTTAACCAGGTAAGTACACTAGACAAGACACATTGCCTATTGTCAGGTACGACCCAGGAGAGTACAGGAAATTACATACTTACATACTTAGGACAACATGGTACATAATTAGGAAGAAGATTACAAGTCACAGTACAAAAAGGTAAATAGTTAGGAAAAAACTTGCATGTCACATGCGAACATCATAATTCAGAATACACAAAGTACAGGTCTTGTGAGGCAAATTTTAGTTAGAATAAGTACAAGAGGCAAATTTTAGTTAGAATAAGTACAACAGAGTAATGATGTGTGCCAGTTTGGAGCAGTACAAAGGCAAGGATTGGTAGCAAGCAGGTACAAACTATCAACATAAAGGCCACTATAATGTATAAGAGCTGAGTGCAAACATTATGTCACGGGGGATTTTGGCACCCACAGGCCAATGCGAGTTTGAGATGGTTCCATAGGGAGGAACGCAGGCAGCCCTGAGATGGGGCAACACGTACCTGGGCAGCGAAGGTGTTCCATAGTTTGGGAGCACACGCTGCAAAATTCCCTTCCACCCATTTGAGTCCGAGTCACGGGTACCTTGAGTGTGGCACACCCCTGAGACCTAAGGTGGTAGGAAGAGGGAACAGTTAAGGCAAGCAAACTCGCCACCCCTGGGGAGGTGCCAGTCCTAAGGACCTTTCCTGTGAAGCAGCCAAGGACAAAGTCAGTGTGCTTTGAGGGAAAGAGCCAGTTTAGCTTACTATAGAGACCGCAGTGGTGAGTGAGTTGGGGGGGGGCGCTAGAGCGAAGCGGCAGACATTGTTGTAGGCAGTCGGCCACCTAGAGAGATGGACTTTGGTGGTGCGGGCAACTAGCAGGAGCCCATAACACAGCGAGGGGAGAAGCACACCTCTGGCAAGAGCAATATGTGCAGCCAGAGTGAGGTTATTTTTTGCTCTATAGGCCAGACCCAGTTTGCAGTTGACAGTTTTGCATGTATTCTGGATATGGCAGCCAAGGTCAAGCTGCGGGTCCAACGTTACCCCAAGGTACTTGAAGTTGTCCGTGATTGGTATCGGGGTGCCCCCATTTCCGGAGACACAGAACGGCACAGGAGAGGCCTTAATCTTAGCCAGGGACCCAAAGAGCATGGCCTGGGTATTTTTTAGATTAAGGACTGGCTTATGGTTCAGGATCCATGTCTGAATATTAATTAGGTCATCACTCAGGTGGCTGTTAATGACCCCCATCACTGGGGAGTGAGACAGGATGACCAGATCATCTGCATAGAGGATTGGCTTACAGTGAGCCACGGCTGTGGGGAGATTATTAACGAAAATGGAGAAGAGCAGGGGTCCAAGGACAGAGCCTTGGGGGACCCCCATTGTTACTGGGATGGGGCCCGAGAGCTCTTTGCCATATTTAACCCGCTGCATTCTACTATGTAGATAGTTGGAGAACCAACTGAGAGCAGCAGTGGATAGGCCATTTGATCTTAGCTGAGTTGATAGCATGGCATGATCAACCAGGTTGAAGGCCTTCGAGAGGTCTATAAAAATAGCCTCCGAGAGTTTGCCTTGGTCCATGGCCTCCCTAATCCATGATGAGACAGTAACGAGGGCTGAGGAAGTACCATGCCTCTTCCTGAATCCATGCTGTACAGGAGACAGTATATCATGTAAATGTAAGTACTCTGAGAGTTGCCCTGCCTCAACTTTCTCCAGGAGTTTGCTAGCCGCGAATAGGATGGATATGGGACAGTAGTTCTCTATCAGTTTAGGGTTCCCCTGCTTAAGGATTGGGACCACCCTGGCGACCTTCCATATGTCTGGGATAACACCAGTTGACAGGGACAAATTGAAGATGTGTGCCACCAGCGGGGCAAGCAAGGGGGCACTGAGGCTGAGGAGCTTTGGTTCCAAGTCATCTTGACCAGCACTTGAGAAGGGGGAGAGTCCAGGAAGCAGTCTCCTCACCTCTTGCACCACCACTGCCCTGAAAAGAAAGGGTGGACGGGGTGGTGATGGTGCTGTGGGCTGGTCACCACTGACACCACCACCATTGGGGAATGTTGAGGTGTAATCAGACAGATCAGAGAAATAATGATTGAAGGAGTTGGCAATGGTTTCCGAGTTGCTGCAGCTGGAGCCATCAATTGTCATGTCAGTGGTCTCTGCACTCTGTGTACCACTCACTATGTGTTTAATATTCCTGCAGAACCTCCTTGGGTCCCTAGCCGAGTTCAGTAATGCAGATTTGCAGAACTCACTTTTGGCTACCCTTATGTTCTTTTTGCACTCGTTTCTGAGTTTCCTGTAATTCTGCAAGATAGCCTGGTCAGCTGTGGCCTTAAACTTGGCCCAGCACTTATCTCTGGTGTTGAGGAGGGCTAGGAGGCTGCCATAAAACCATTTTGTAGCTGTTCCCTTGACCCTCCGTCCGATGAGGATGACTTTACCAGTTGCTCAGCATGGGCAGTGAAGGTGAGGGTGTCATCAAGGTGAATCCCAAAGTACTTGAATGTGTTGACTTGATCTAGTACTTCTCCTTCGCTACTAAGTATATGCAGTGAGGACCCTCGAATCTTGCTCTGTGGGGTGCTGAAGAGCATGCTCTTTGTCTTTTTGTAGTTGAGTAGCAGTTTATTTTGGGTGAACCAGGATTCCAATGCATGAAAATTGTGCTGAAGTTCATAGCTAATTGATCCCAGGTCTTTCCCTGGGACGGAGATAACAGCATCGTCTGCATACAGTATGGAGTATGCAGGACAGGTAGAAGGCATGTCATTTATTGTGGGACCCCTAGGTTTACTTCCCTGGGCTCAGAGATCATATTGCCAATCCTGACCCATCGAGATCTATGGGTTAGCTAACTATGGAACCAGGCCACAGATTCCATTGACAGTCCTGTAGAGAGGAGACATTTCAGTAGCAGTTGGTGATTGACTGTGTCAAAGGCCTTGGTGAGGTCTATGAAGATAGACCACCATCGCCATCCCTTTATCCAGGGCCCCATAAAGCTGAGTGGTGTACTCTACTAGTGTGGTGACAGTGGAGTGGTTTTGTCAGAATCCATGTTGTTGCAAGCAGAGAAGGCTATGCTTTTCTAGGTACTCAGTTCTGAGACCATCCTTTCAAGTGCTTTGGGGGGGGGGTTAAAATCGAGATGGGCTGGAAGTTTGCTAAATTAGCTCTGTCTCCCGATTTAAAAACAGGTGACTAGAGTCTCTTTCCACCTATCAGGGAAGATGCCAGATCTTAGGGAGGTATTGAATACCTTGGTGAGTGTTGCCACAAGTTCGTTTAATGTGAGTGCTACCATCTTCATATCGATCATGTCACTTCCCATCCTGGTCTTACCAAGGACCCGTTTGATATATTTGACGGTCTCACCTGTGGAGATTTGCCTGAAGTAGAGTGGTGGGTAACATTATCCTACTGTGATGGAGTGTTGAGGTTGTGCTGCTGCCTGCAAGGGTGTGATTCAGGTATTCACGTGGCAACACATTGCTGAGGTCTGTGAATGCAACATTAAAGGCATCTGTGATTTCCTTTGGGTCTTGCAATGTACTAGAGGTGGTAACTATAAGATCCGGTGAGGCCCTTGAGGCTCTACCCATGAGAGATTTTACAGAGTCCCAGAAATCCCTCCCTCCCTCTACCCCAGGTCTTTCCTAGGAGGTCATTGTAGTAAGCTGCTTTCACCAGATGTATGAGTTTTGTGCAAGTATTATACGCTTGGGAGTCAGCTAGATTCCCGGTAGATTTGACCCTATGCCACAGGTGATCTCAAAGTCGCATGCGTTCAGTTAGAGGGCTGGACAGCCAGGGGCTGGGGATTCCTCTGGCTTTCTTTGTTTTGTAAGGAGCAAAGATGTCGCAGGCTTTAGTAAAAATACTTCGAAGTAATCCAGTGCTTGGTTTCCGTCCTTGACTCTATCCAGTGGGGACCCCTTTAGGTAGTGCCTGAAGGAGTCTAGTTGACCAGGCCTTAGTGATCTGTTCCTGGTGGTCTTAGGCTTACTCTTGGTGAACCTGTTTGTCCAGGTAAGTGGTACAGGGCAGTGGTCACTGATGGTGTCAGGTAGGACTGTTACCTCTGCGATATGTTCAGGACAGGAGGAGAGTAGCCAGTCAATGAGGGTGCTGGTTCCTGTACAGTAGTTTTATCTGGTGGGTTGTGTGACCAGTTGGGTCAGGTACAGTCCAGCTATTTGGTCTCTAGCTGTCGCTGCATGCTGTGCTTGCCAATTAATGTTGAAGTCCCCTAGGATTATATGTTCCCAGTTTAGTTTGTTCTGTTCGAGGTGGCTTATGAGCTGTGGGAAGCCAGTGAGTAGTGTCCCAGGAGGCAGGTATATGGCACTTTAATAGTAGCACTTTGTTTTGTTGGCCAATATTAAGTTTTAGTGTTAGAACCTGTGCTTCCTAGGTGTGGAGGCTAATTGGTAGTATTTACCCTTTGATGTCACTCTTGAGGTAAACCAGACAACCCCACCCCCTCCCCCTTTTTGAGGTACGGTCCTGCCGGAAGAGGTTATATCCAGGAAGGGCAATTGCTGTGTCTGGGATCTTTGGTGATAGCCACATTTCTGTTAGGGAGATGACATCGGGATCAATCTGAGCCACCCAGGCCTGAAATTGTGGCAGTTTGGAGAGAAGGCTGCAGATATTCAGAGATACAATTTTTTAGATGTCCTGGGCTATTGGTACAATTCATGATACAGGTCACCCAAGGTTACAGCTAGGCAAGGATTTGACAAGAGGCTTTGGCTACGCAAGAGTTTGCAGGCATGCACTCCCCTGCCCCATTACACTGATAGCCTGGGGCACACTTACTCAAGTACAAGAGCAGGGTGTGAAATCCTTTTGTCCTTATGCTTCCATTTGTTATTTAAAGAGGTTGTTTAAAAGCCCGCATACAGATCCCTCAGGAGAAGGTCTGACGGAAATGTGGATTCAAGCAGGACCCAGAGTCTCTGAATTTGTCAGACTTAGTTGCTTGACTTCTGCTTTGCTTGGGATAGCTTCCAAAAAGTTGATTTTAAACTGAGAATGCAAATACCTGGTGGTGATGTTTTGCAGAAATCCAGTCCAGGAGACCTTCACAGATGTAGTGAGCAAGAATGGTGTAGTTACTCCAAGTAGAAAATTTTGTAAATCCCACAAAACTAAGCTACAAACACAAACAGCCACCCACACAGACCCAGGAGGTGGGGCATTAGTTCAACATCAGATAAAGTATAGTCAGACAAATAAAAAACATTATTTACTGAATTCACTGTTGCATTCTTCCCATTCTCCGTCTGCCTCTCCACATTCTGCCTGGTTTCGACCTCGATTTCCACCCCCTCTTTGTGCCTCCTCTCCTTGTCTTCCTCCCCCTGCATTCCAGGGATTCTGGCGCTGACTTCGCCAAGGCACAAATGGGGTGGGGGTAATGACTGTGGTTGTTCTACGGGGATAACACACATTGCTTTCTCCCCTTCTTCTCCTAAAAAAAGGTCAGAACTGATATTTATTTCTCCACTATTTTGTCGTAATTCCAAACTTCTGTTTTCCATTCCAGTTGAATCTTTTCCTATTTGTCTACTCGTTTTACCAGAAGTTCAGTCATATATTTTTCCTTCTTTGTAAGCACGTTCATCCCTTTAAAATTTTTTTTAATATTTATTTTATCGTCATATTTCCTCAAGTTTTCAGAAAAGGACTGTGACAATTGTTCAAACTGGGGTGTTTTAGAAAAAATTTGGAGCATAGTGTCTTTAACATTTAATTCATTTTCCACCTCCTTCGGAATCACAGTATTTTCTTCTAAAATTAACTCAGTATTCTTTCCCAGCTCTGGAAAATGGAGGCTACCTACATGTAACAATCGCTCTACTACTAGTATCCAGTTCATATCAACATTTAGGCAGTCTTGCACTGAGCATGCTTAGTCACTGGACCAGTCTTCAAGATGGACTCTTCCTACCACCCAGCCATGTGGTCCTCTGGCTCCATCCCCTCTGTACTCAAATCTACGCGATGAAGAAAGAGCTTGAAACAGGCTGTAACCAGGGCAGACTGTGTGGATGTGAACTGAATACTGATAAATATGGTTACAGGTAATACTTATTTCTAACTACCTAGATTCAGTGCACTATCCACACTTAGGCATGTAATGGACGTGCACAGTACAAATCCCATGCATCTCCCCTACCTCTTTCTGTATCCATCTGATCCATGCCACCTAATCTCCTGGTGCTCGCACAGCAGGAGATGACCCAGTCCCCACCTAAAAGATAGCATTATATGGGATGCTTAGCCCTGCCCCCAGCAGCCACGTATGACCATTGCTTCTTCCTGATCAGGGTGACCAGGGTGGGTTTACAAATGTAAACATAAACACTGAAAACAGTAATTGCATATCATATTGTACATACAAATAATAACGAGCATAAAACTAGAACTCAGTTACCCAGATTCCCTACTAAAGTAATTATTTCTACACATCTTGTGATATGTTTTTTCAAGAGGAAGGGAAAGGGGTGTAAAATAAATGGGCAGAGTTACACAGCATTCCCATTGAAAATTTGTGAAGTTACCACTGACCTGCATAAAAGGTAAGCCAAACAATCCAGAGGAAATGATACTGTTATCTGGAGCCACCAGTAGACCAACATCAGGGCCTTCCCTGAAGACTCAGTTACAGATGAGTCCGCTCTACAATTCAGGCAGATATATGCATTTACATTTACAATGTACATTTACGCTCAGGAAATGGGAATTAAAAGTATATTTGTACCTACTGTATATACTGACAGCTGGAACTGGATGTAGACTGGGGCATTCTTGCCACAGCTGCAATAAGAAGTAAGGCAATCATTGACTCCCTACAGGGTTCATTTCGGATGCAGCTGGTTACAGAACCTACTAGGTATCCGTGCTGGACCTTGTTCTTACGAACAGGGACAGCACTGCTGAAGTAACAGTGGGTAGCCTCCTGGGTACAAGTGATCATCATACAGTGTGGCTTAGCATACAGATTGGGTAGGACAAAAGACACAGTAGGAGGAGGGTCCAGGGCTTCAGGAAGGCAGATACTAAAGAAGTTGGAGAGTGCCTTAGTGAATATATTGAATAGGGGATGGCTGAGGGAACAGAGGAACAATGGAAAAGGAAAAAGGAGGGAATAACTAAAGTAATGGCAAGTACTGTAGTTTAAAGGAAATAAGCAGGGGTAGGAGGAGGTCACTATTGGTCTCAAAGAAGGTAAGGGAGAAAAACCAAAAATAAACGGGTTTTAAGAAGTACTAGAAGACACAGAAGCAGGAGGTCCGGGAGGTGTATCTAGATAAATAAAGGGAGGCAGGAAGGAAGGTGAGAGCAGCTAAGGCACAAACAGAAGACAGGATAGCCAAGGAGGTCAAAGAGGATAAGACTTTTGTCAGGTATGTGAGTGAAAAGAGGAAAGCAAGGGGTGGAATAATGAGGATCAGTAGAATTGGGGGACAGTACGTAAGTGAGTACTTATGTCATCACAGTGGAGGGGATGACCAACATGTATCCTCTGACGCCGATGAGATGGGGAGTGGGCACAAGTAAATTTTTGGAGGACAGAGTCTGAAGGTGAGTGAAAGCTCTAAAGGAAAATACTATGGTGCCAGGTGTGATCCATCTGCGGGTAATAAAGGAACTGAGCATGGTGCTAGCTGCCCCGCTGGCAACTCTGTTCAGAAACTCATTGGAGATGAGAGCAGTTCCAGAGGACTGGAGGAGGGCTAAAGTGATCCCTCTGCACAAAAATGGAAGCAGTGAATGGACTGCAAGACCACCCGCAGTGTAGTTTCAGAGGGGAGGAGGTCATGTCAAACCTATCCCATAGATCTCTTTGACTGGATGACTAAGGAAGTGGATTGGGGGAATGCAGTGGATGTGGCCTATCTGGACTTCAGTAAAGCCTTTGACACTGGGCCACACAGCAGACTAATTAAGACATTTATCAGCCTGTGGGTGGAAGAGAAGGTTATAAACTTAAAATCAAACTTGTTAAAGGATAGGAGTCAGAGGGACTTGGTAAATGGCAGTCACTCAAGGGATGGAAGAGGAACCTGTTGCTGAGGAACTGGAGGTGAAGGCAGATGTCTCTTTGGGGATGACGCAAAAATCTGACACAGGATGGACTTGGACTGGGTATCCACCCTGTCACGGATTTTTGTGTCATCCACAAAGAGAAGGGTGGAGAAAATGCAAAGGGATCTGAGGAAATTTGAGGAGTGGTCTAGGGTGTGGCAACCAGGTTGCAGTTCCAAAAAGTGCAAATTCATGCACCTCTGCAGGGCAACCAGGAAGCTGTGTATAGCATGGGGCAGGGAGGGGGTACTTACAGTCATCAGGCATCTAGGGAGGAAAAACCAGGGGCTTTGTATAACATGGGGGAGGGTGGCACTTACAATCATCAAGCAAGAGAAGGACCTTGGATAATCATGTCTGATGATCTCTACTTAAGGTGACAGAGCACTGTGACAGGGCAGTAAGCAGGGCTCACCAGATGTTGGGTTGCTTAGAAAGGGAGATTTCCAGCAGGAGGTGGTGTTGCCACTATATCGCTTGCTAGTGAAACTCCATCCAGGGTACTGTGTCCCGATGCAGAGGCTGCACCACCACAGGGACATTAATAGGATGGAAGTGGACCAAAGGAGGGCTGCCAAAATGGTGCAGGGATTGCATGAGAAACCATATGAGGAAAAGCTACAGCAGTTCAACATGTAATCCCTGGAGGAGAGGAGAGCAAGAGGAGACATGACTGAGACCTCCAAGTACCTCACAGGGGTGAACAAGGTACAAGAGGGAAGTTTTGTCAGTGGAAGAGTACCAGAACATGAGGACATACAATGAAGTTGGGGGGAGGGGGGTGGTGGCTTTAAGAGGGATGTGAGGAAATACTTCTCCACAGAGAGGGTGGTGAATGCCTAGAACAGCTTACTAAAGGAGGTGGTGGGGTGAAGACAGTGGGGAGCGTCAAGCATGCGTGGCATAGGCACATAGGCATAATAAGTAGAGGAAAAAGAAGAAGCTGGGACACCTGTGACCAAATAGGGTCCAGAGTGTAGAAGTAAGCAGGGAAAATAGGACAGATTAGATGGGTGTACCGGTCCTTTTCTGCCAGCATATTCTGCATTTCTATGTATGTTCCTAACTGGGACTTGTGGCATTATGGAGTTATGATAAGCAGTGCAGCAGATTAGATTATTATAGAGCGGGTCATGCTCTACAAAAAGAATTAGCAGACAGTGTCTGTGCTTCACTACATTGGCATTTCCACTGATTGGTGGGTCCTGGCCAGCCTTGAATGGGTGCTGCTATGCCTAACCTGGGGAAGCTTTTACTTTGGTTACAACCTCAGCTGGTGGTACTGCACGCCAGTGACACAGAGTTAATGAATGAAAGAGGCTAGGATAAAAGTGTGTGTGTGTGTGAGATTTGGGGCATTTTTCCCAGTTCCACATTTGTTCTATGAACCAAGAAACACTGCAACTGTATTTTCAACTGGCAATGGAAGGAGTTAAGAAGCACCAATCAAGGAAAACGCTCCTTCTAGGGACATGGATATGTTGTTCATCCACACTCATTGGCAGGTATCCTTGCCGCTTTAAATCTTGCCGGAAGGTCTTCAAGCTTGCTCCTCCCACCCACCCGGGTGGTATAACTCTCGGCTCCGCCCCATGACGCCAGATCTTCCTTACCGCTTGGAAGCTCAGGTTCCCTCCTTAACGCTCTGCGTTTGAGACTGGTTCCTATTTCTCCATTTGTGGATTTAAAAATAAATTTTGCGAAAAAGACTTCAGTCTTCTATCCCTCGCGGCTGCGATGGACAAATCGACTCCCGGATTTCGGAGATGCCCATGCGGGCAGAAGATGTCTCGGACGGATCCACACTCCACGTGTGTCTACTGCTTAGGCCTTGAGCACGACCCGCAGGCTTGCGACCTGTGCTCATCTTTCTCGGCCTACGTCCTCGAAGACCGTGCTGCCCGATTGCAACTGGGTCGTCCAGAGAAGCGTTTCCCTCCGGTGAAGTCCAAGGAGGCCCGGTTGGCGGTGTCCGCGGCGGCGGGCTCGGCGGATCAGCTCGAGCGGATGGTCGCCCTCGAAGAGGAGGCGGCGCGGGCCGTATCTTCCTCGGCCGCGGCATTTATCCCGCTCTCTCTGGGTTCTTCCTACACGGCTTCCTTTAAGGAGCTTTGTCTGTCCCTCTCCACTAAGGGAGAAGGGCCTGCGTCTGCTGGACCTTATTCTCGGTCCAAAAAGAGGGACAGGGTAAGTTCCTCCGTCGGCGCTTTCGAGCGGAAAGGTCCCTCCTCGGGCCGCCGACCGCCGGCTTCGGTCGACCGCTCAAGCCGCCACTGGCCTCACGGTGTCCCTGGCCAGGTCAGTTGACCGAGACTCCCACCGATGAAGTCGAGATTTTCTCGACCCATTGACGGGCTGTCGCTTTAGCAGCCGAGATTCCTCTCCCGGTTTCCCGGAGGAGTTGAGGATCCGTGGCTCGCCTGTGCCTCCGGTTCCGGAGCCCTCGGATGGACCATCGAGCGAAGGGTGCGGTTCCGGCCGACACCTCCCGCACCGACCTCGAATTCGGGACTCGGTCTCGGTCTCCGGACCTCTTCGCGGTCCAGCCGATCCCACCGTCATAGGCGGTCTTGGTCTCGGCACAGCGATAGCGCGGCGTCGCCGCTCGTCCTCAGTCCTCCTCCTCGGATGAGGGGCTCCACGTATCGTACGTCGGCGAGTGACGAGGACCTTATGTTGCAACAGCTCCTCCTGGCCGGGAGTAAGCCGACCCCGTCGCCTTCCCCGGCCATTAAGTGGCTGTCACCGGAGCGGCCGACACAACCCCTCGACTTATCCGAGGAGCCTATACCCAGGCCGGTTGTTCGGCCAAAACCAGCTGCTCCACCGATTCCGGTGGAACCTCCGCCTCCACAGCCACCAATTGGGGCTCCGACCAAGGATTCTCGGTCGGCTAAGGGTCTACCCCATCGGCTGTCAGTTACCCTCACTCCCGACCGACCTCGGCAGGTGAAGGGTGGCTCAGGCCAGAGGCAGCTCTTCGAGGACTCTTCTGAGTCCGAAGATGATTCCTCCTTTTTCTCCAAGCGACTGGACTTGGAGTCTTCAGGAGGTCAGTCAATGGACGATAGCCCGTCGTCCTTCCTAGGACTGCTTCGGCTCATCTCGGAGTCCACGGGATGGAGCTCGAACCCGTTCCAAGCGGGCCAGGTATCCCCTCACGGAGATTCTGGACCGAGGATTCCGGCGGAGGCCTTTCCGGTGGCGAGGCCATAGTGGGTCCGGCACTGGAGCTTTGGCAGCGCCCTGCTTCCTGCCCTCGCCCGGCCAGGATGGCCAGGAAGTATCACCGGTCCCTACGTTCCTTGTCCGGTTTTTCGGAACACCCCTCTGCTGAGGGGTTGGTTACCGACAGCGTTTTCCGGCGCGCCGGCAACGCCAGGGATGTGGACAAACCTCCTGACAAGGAGTCCAAGAAATTGGACTATGTCGGGTGAAAAGTCTACGCTGCGTCCTCTCTCGGCCTTCGTCAGGCCAGTTCGGCCGTCCTCATGGCACATTTTTCTCATGCCCTGTTGGGCTCCCTGGATGAGGTCATCCCTCATCTTCCCGCCGATCTGCAGACTACGGTTAAGCAGGTGCGGGACCAGGGCAGGGCAGTGGCCAAACAGCAGCTCCAGACTGCTTTGGATATAGGGGACTCATGTGCCAGATCGGTGGCGGCCGCGAGTGGCTATCGTCGGCGGGCTTGGCTGAGGATATCCACCTTTACCCGGATACCCAGCACAAGTTGGCGGATGTTCCTTTTGGGGACTGACCTCTTGACCCTGGGGTGGAAGGTCACCTGCAGAGGATCGAGAAGTCCAATGCTACCTTGGACTCGGTCTCTTCCGCTCAGAAGGACAAAGGCCGCAAACCACAGCCTAAGCCCTTTCGTCCTTCTGTGCCCCCGGCGCGCCCGGCCCAGCAACGTCAGGGCCAGCAGGCTCGGCCTTGGCATCCCAAACCCAAGCCGCCGCTTCCTCTAACAGGAGGCAGGGAGAAAAGGGCCCAGGAGGTCCCTCGGCCGGTCCCTCCTCCAAGCCTGCCCAGTGGCGGGCTGAGGGTGTCGCCCCCATTCCGTCACACCACCCCTAGGTCCCCTCAGAGGCAGCTCCCGCACTTCCGTTCGCCTGGTCCGCTGTTTCCACGGACAGGTGGGTCTTGAGGTAGTGGGAAGAGGCCTGCCTCTGGAATTCAAGCAGGCACCACCCTTCAGAGCCGTCGCCCCTCAGGGGCTCGGGATCCCAAGCCTCACTGGCGGCTCGTCGAGCCGACATCGCTCTCCTCCTCCAGAAGGAGGTGATAAGAGAGGTGGTGGACTCTCCTTCAGACCCAGGGTTTGTGTCCAGGTACTTCCTGGTTCGGAAGCGGACGGGGGGCTGGCGCCCCATTCTCGACCTACACGACCTAAACAAGTTCCTAAGGTCTCGAACCTTCAGGATGGTCACTCTGGCTCAGATAATACCATCCTTGGAAGGCGGCGTGTGGTTCTGCTCTCTGGACTTGCAGGGCCGCGTTTTTCACGTCCTATCCGTCCGTCACCAGAGATTCCTTCGCCAAGGAAGGATCCCTCTTCGAGTTCAAGCCATGCCCTTGACTTGTCTCCAGCTCCCAGGGTCTTCACCAAATGCATGGCAGTGGTGACAGCATTCCCTGCGGCGCCGGGGTCCGGGTGTACCCTTACCTGGACGACTGGCTGATAGCAGCTCCCTCCAGGAAGGAGGCGGAGTGGTCAGAGATCTGGCCCTCAGGTCTGCTCAACTGGGCCTCCTTATCCACGAGGCCAAGTCGGAACTCGAGCCGAAGCAGGTGATTCTATTCATCGGGCGCAGCTCGACTCTCTTGAGCCAGGCGCGGCTCCAGCGGACAGGGCGGGGTTCTTTCCTCCTTTGCCCGATCATTTCTGGTTGGGCAATTGCGCCCTGCCGGGACTTCCTCGCCTCCTGGGTCTCATGGCGGCCTGCACGCGTGGTCCGTTGGGCCGCTGGAACATCGTCCCCCCTTCAGTGGGGACTGGCCAGCCAGTGGTCCTGGCAGCTGCGATCCTTTGGACCAGCTTGGCAACCGGTGGCGCGGGGGATGTGGGCAGCTCTCCAGTGGTGGACCGTTCAGATCATTTGCAGGAGGGCATCCCGTTCGTCCGCCCGAGCCGGCGGTCTCTCTATCGACCGATGCCTCTCTGATGGGTTGGGGTGCCCATCTGGGGAACACCGGGCTCATGGCCTCTGGTCCCAGCGGAGTCGATGCCACATCAACCTGCTGGAGCTCCGGCGGTCCGCCTAGCTCTGCCGCCTTTGCTCCGTTCCTCCGGGTCAAGTGGTCCGAGTCAGGCGGACAATACCACGACCATGTCTATCTAAACCGCCAGGGGCGGGGAGCGCGCTCCATGCTTCTATGCAAGGAAGCTCTCCGCATTTGGTCATCTCTGCGCAGCCTGGAGGCGGATCTAGCCATTCACGTGGCAGGGGCCTCCAACACCCTGGCCGATGCCCTGGGCGGATAGGGGCTGCATCCCACAGTGGTCTCTCCTGCGGAGGTAGTACAGCATCTGTTCTCCCATTGGGGCACACCTCAGGTGGACCTGTTTGCCTCCAGGAGAGCGAAGCTGAGTCTGTTCCATGCCGCCCCCTCAGCAGGGCTCGCTGCAGGGGGATGCCTTCTCGAGGCCGTGGACCCCGGGCCTCTTTTACGCCTTTCCCCCATTTCCCTTGATCCACAAGGTGCTTCTCAAGGCGAGGAGGGACAAGGCGCAGGTGATTCTGATAGCCCCAGACTGGCCTCGCCAGTTCTGGTACCCAGATCTCCTCAGTCTCAGCTCCAGGACTCCTCCGGCAGCTTCCAGCTCACCGCGACCTGCTCTCAGTCAATCAGGGAAGGTGTTCCATCCGGACCTTCAATCCCTGCACCTGCGCCTGGTTCCTGGCGGCTAGAGTTCCAGGCCTTGGGTCTTTCCGGCGAGGTCCTCAATGTAGTTGAGGCGTCCCGTGGAGTCGACCAGAAAATGCTATGCCTTCAAATGGAAAAGGTTTTCCATTTGGTGTCAGAAACAAGGGCTTGGACCCTTCCTCCTGTTCCTGCAAGCATCTTGGACTATTTATGGTCCCTTTCTAGTCAAGGGCTTAGGTCGGCGACCCTAAGGGTGCACCTGGCAGCCATCTCTGCTTACGGGCGCGGGCGGGAAGCAGTCGTGGCGCAGGAGAAGGTGGTCTGGCGCTTTTCAAAGGCCTTGATCACATTTCCCTCAGTGGGAACCCCCCTCCGTGGGATCTACTGCTGGTACTGGCAAAGCTCATGGGCAAGCCATTCGAACCTATGCACAGGTGTGCTTTCTCTCACCTGTCGAAGACCGCCTTCTTGGTGGCTATCACGTCAGCCAGAAGGATGGGAGAGCTCCAGGCGCTCCATCGAGTCTCCTTACCTGGTCTTCCACAGGGACAAGGTTGTCCCTCGCCCCACCCGAAATTCCTTCCGAAGGTGCTGTGGAGTTTCACCTTAACCAGTTGTTGACTCTGCGGTGTTCTACCCAATCACCTCGGAGGCCGAATATAGGCTCCATACTCTGGACCTAGAAGGGCGCCATTATTATATGAGCGCACGGCCGAAATTGGGAGAGGTTCAGCTGTTTGTCACCTACGCTGAAGCCGCATCTGGCAGACCTGCAGCCAAGCGGACGATAAGCAGGTGGGTAACCTCCTGCATAGATCTCTGCTATAAGTTGGCGGGCATGGAGCCTCCCAGAGGATAAGGCTCATTCTACCGCCATACTGCTGCTGCAGTGGCTGCTTCAGGGACGTCCCTATCCAGGAAATCTGCAGGGCTGCTACCTGGAAGTCAACAAACACCTTCATTACCCATTACCACATCGACCTTGAGTCACGCCGGGATGCTGGTTTTGGGGCCTCGGTTCTCCAGTCTCTCTTTCCCAAGTAAGTATTGGGGGTGTGCGCCTTGCCTCCCTCCTCCCGGAGAACTGCTAGGAGTCTGCCAATGAGTGTGGATGAACAAGATATCCATGTCCCTAGAAATACAGGTTACTCACCTGTAACAGGAGTTCTAGGAATGGTATATGTTGTTCATCCACACGACCCACCCGACCTCCCCGGCTTCGATGCACAACCTGAGCTTCCAGCGGGCCAGATCTGGCGTCATGGGGCGGAGCCGAGAGTTATACCACCCGGGTGGGTGGGAGGAGCAAGCTTGAAGACCTTCCGGCAAGATTTAAAGCGGCAAGGATACCTGCCAATGAGTGTGGATGAACAACATATGCCATTCCTAGAACTCCTGTTACAGGTGAGTAACCTGTATTTCCAGTTCACCGCCCCTCATTTCTGGAACTCGCTCCCCTCTTCCCTGCTTGACAAACCCTTCCTCTCTTCTTTCAAGGCCGGTCTCAAAGTCTACCTCCTAGAACTGAGCCACTGCTGCTATAACCGCTAGATAAACTCCCTACCCCTCATGACCTTATGTGGCTATCTACGAATCCTTGGCGCCCCTGGTACCAACTAACCTCTATCAACTGTGTACTCTTTACAAACTGTGTTATGTTTTTCTGTTTGAATGACCCTTGGACTTTTGTTTTTTCCATTGGGCAATGCAATTTTTCTCTGAATGCTGTTACTTGCTACATGCTCTCTGTCTCTGCCTTGCAGTTACGCAACCTCCTGTATGAACTGTATATATACTATTTTTTTTGTATCTGTATGCTGTACCTTATATACAAATTGTAAATATATTTTCGAAGCTGTATACTGTACCTAATGTAAAGTTGGTGGTGCATTCACCTCGGGTCGCCCCTGAAAAAGGGACCTTTGGTCTCAGTGGGTTTACCTGGTAAACAAAATCTAAATAAATAAATAGTGTAGTTTCAAAATATTTTTTCAGTTACTGGATTCCAGTACATAATGAACAGCTTCTGCCACATGTTAAGAAGATTCAGGAAGAGCACTGGGAATAGCTGTCGCAGCAGTCGATCTGGAAGGAAGATGCTGCCATCATACCTAATGGACAGGGGTCTGTCTTGCTCCTCTGCCACTGGAGCTGGGTTCAGCAGATGCATGAAGACAGTGGTAAATGGGTTGGCAGGCAGCAGCTCAGTATGGTTCATCTCCCAGAGCAAGCAGAGCGCTCTGAGTATCTGTGAAGGAGTGGGCAGCAGGATGTTGTAGCCCATTCACAAATGGTCCAAGCACTTTATTTTACTGCTGCCCACTATCACTGAAATATCACTCAGAGACAGCACCAGAGAGAGAGAGAGAGATGTATCTGGCGCTTCCAACTGAGTACGCCTCTGTCTCACACAGAGACAGAAAAGAACTTTAGTGATGGTCTAAAGCGGTGCTCTGTGTGGTACTCTGCTCTAAAGGTGGTGAAAAGAGATGAGTGGGGCACCAAGGTCCGAATTATTGTGGATAAGATAACCGTTACCCAGACAAGGAGAGGCAGGAGTTGACCTAGAGATTCAGTGCCCGCAGGGCGTTTATTTTGTACTAGAGGAAGAAGTCACCCAAACAATAGGGCGATAAACAAGACAGATACTTTATCTATGACTGCTAAAATTATTACAAGAAGAATAGAATAGATGCTGAGGCCTACTGCCATTCTAACTCTATTATTCTACAATTCAGTAAGCTTAGGTGAAGATCAGACATACACTACTCAGAACAGTATTTGGTTAAACTATCACTACACACTTCTACCAAAGTCCAGATGTTACATGAGTCCAGAGGTCTGGCGTCTTCATGTACACCGTCGGTCTGCGATGGTAGCTACGAAGGGGGAAGCAAATGGAACATTAGATGCTAATCCAGTTCCCAGCAGGGACCTTGTAAAAGGCCACTGGGTGGTGAGAGGTTTGTTAAACAGACCATATGATTCTTCAGCAAAGCCCACTCTCTCCAAGGCTGCCGGAATAAAGAACCAGAGCAACTGGTTTCTGAAATAACCCACTGATGGGCTGTCGGATTTCTACTGAAAACAAAGGGTTCCTCAGCCAAAACCCACTTCTAGGGTTGCCAAGGAAAAAGAGAAATCAGGACCTGCGTGGCGACGAATCCCATGGAGGACTGCCACGTCCTGGAAGATGCTGCAGCACACCAAGGGCCATCTGAACTCTGAATGATCTCCGACAGGACCAGGAACCAGAAGAGTCTAAAGAGATGATGGTTGATTCTGCAATCTTGGCATCAGAAACTAGAACAAAATAAATGATGAATGCGTCCCGTACTGGGCTTCGACGGACTCGACTTTCGTCGAACGACCAGGGGCGAACAAATTCTCAGGATGAGTACACTCTTCTGAGGGGCAACCAACCGGGACATCTGGAACAGGAACCATCTGAAAGCGACACTGCTTGGCTGTTGTGATGTGCTTTGGCAGAGCGTGATCTTGAGCTGAGAAACAAGAAACGGCGGTACGACCGTCGATGAACTCTACTTCAGCGGACGACACAGGCTTAAGAGATGAGCTGATGGACGATCCCACTTGAGTGAAGAATGCTGAAAAGACGTCCCCTTCTGGGTAGAGACTGATTCTGAGTGTGGAGTATTACAGACCACACTATGGGACTGCAGTGTGGCAGAAGATTGAGACTGTCCCCATAGAGTAGTAACAATATAGCTGAAGATGCACCTTCCTGCACTGCCATGGGGACTGCGAAATAATCTGATGATTTGCTGAGGAAAGGCAAACCTATACATTTCTGGGTAATTACTACAGGTGGGGCAATTGTTCAAGTGCTTTGAACAATAGTTCCGGTACTTAGAGCAATAGCTCGGATAACCAGGGGCAATAGTTTGGATAGTTAGAGCAATGGTTCTGATGCTTAGGGCAATAGTTCAGATAATCAGGGGTAATAGTTCAGATAACCGGGGTAAATAACCACACTCCAAAACAAGACAGTCTTGGTGGTACTTAGCAAGTTCACAGTCTTTCAAGTACTTCAGCAATAATAATTTTGTAAACAGTACAATGCTTACAGTAGCTTCACAGTATTTGCGTACTGAGCACCCTTGGATGGACCCCCTTTTCCTAACTGTAGGGTCCTGTTGAATAGGATTTGGCTACCCCTGAACGTTTTGCTAAATGCCCTAACCCCTATATGGAGGGTACCACTTGTCCTAGGTTAATTGCCCGGAACACTAAAGGCCTGAACGCCTTGTTCACTGTGGAGCCTATATGCCCTACTAACTGCTAGGCTGGGGCTACCCTTAGTACCACTAGGCCTGCTTGCCCTACTACACTAGGCTGGGGCTGCCCTTAGTACCACTAGGCTGGCTTGTCCTAATCCACTAGAATGGGGCTGCCCTTAGTACTACTAGGCTGGTTTGCCCTAATCTGCTAGGCCGGGGCTGTCCTCACTATCACTAGGCTGGTTTGCCCTAATCCGCTAGGCCAGGGCTGCCCTTGAACCCTGCTTTACCTTGGGCCTAATGCCCTACATTTACCTCGGGCCTGATGCCCTAAATACAGTGGGCCTAGTGACCTTCTTTACTGTGGGCCAGGAAGCCCTGCTTTACAATGGGCCTGAATCGCCCGTTTAAATAATCGGGCCTGGCACCCTTTTTACCTGTTGGCCTGATCGCCCTACTTTACTTTGTGCCTGGTAGCCCTTATTTCAGTGGTCCTGGTGCCCTTCTTTATATTGGGCCTTGTAGCCCTCCTTATACTGTGGGCCTAGATTGACCCTTTTAAATAAATGGCCCCCTTTAAATTTATACAGCTCTCTGAGAGCTGCTGTCACTCCGTGGCAAAACACCACCCCAAATCCTGCCCCCTTAAGAATATTTATAGGCCACTATACTGGCCTGCCTTGCTGGCCCCTCCTGTGGGCGTCGCTATTCCCCGCTTCCCCTCTGCATAAATAATTCTGGGTCCTGATGACCCGATGGTGCTGCGGTGCTCGGCTGCCTCTCTTTGCGCCTACTGCGCTTTTCAAATTAAAGTACAGTCCCTCTGAAATGGGTGGTCAGCACAATGTGTGCTGCTGCCGACTCACCGCTCTGTAGTCTGAAGGAGGATCGGGAGGCGGGAGGTGTGCTGGCAGTGGTAGGGAATGCTACAGGCAGCTGGGGGACGACCGGGGGGCCTCGGAAAGCCGACAGGATGAGTGGTGCTATGCAGCTGGCAGAGCTGCCAACTGGTGACCGGAATAAACTTAAAACAGTTAGGGGGGCTGAAATAAGAAAATGACGGGGCTACGCAGCCCAAAGCACGGCAAACATCCGATTTACTTCTTCGTGGTGTCCCGATGGCATCACCGACCACAGAACAAGGAGAGCGAGGAGTCTTCAAGCAGGGGAGGCGGCACAGGACCACAGCAAGCCCAGAGGGAAAGCTTTACGCAAGGTAAGCCCTAAACTGTCCCTTGACTTCTGTGTCCTGTCTCCTCAACCACTGCCCAGGATCGACTACCCAACTGAAGAAATATTTTTTAAACTTGAACCCTCTAGGGTTCTAGAGTGGCTGGAGTGGAATGCTGTGCATGAGCAGCTCAGCACAACATTCCATCCAGGCCATTGTTGCTAAAGCTACCTGAATTCTACTTTTTTTTTTCCAAGATTTGAGTGCACAGGGCACTTTTCTATATTAAGTACAGTGTTTTATACTGTACAGGGAGGGGAGACAACTACTCGGGCCCTTTTTCACCTAAATACCCTGCAGACTGTACCTAAGGCAGGTGCCCTGGGCTCCTGAAAACACCTATCTTTTATTTAATTTAGTTTTCTGAGATGCCCCAACTTTAGGGCATTACAGATTTGGGCCGTCTAAAGATACATGTCCCCATGTATTCCCTTAACACTTTATAAAAAATACTCTCTTAACACTAATATCTTACGTAACGCTGTACGAAATCTTATGTTAATAAAACACTCTTAAACACACTAAAATATTCTTAAAACGTGTACTATCACTGCAAATTTTTGAAGTTTTACACTAAAGTGACTGTGTCTGGGTATTTACTTCGACTAGATCTAGATATAGTACCATGGTACAAGTTGGGAAGCTTCTGTGATATACCTCTTGGGGGGAGACCTGCGTTAGATCTTTGGGATCTGCAGGGTAGGAAATCTACAGGTTCTTGAACAATGCGTTCTCTTTCTAGGAAATCTGGTGTTTCTGGATCTATCACTGGTACACCATGTGGATGGTCATGAGAGTTTACATACGAAGTGCGGGTTCATGGTTCTCTACACCAACTGGTTGGCGATTCTAGTTCCCACATTCTGTCTTTTTTGGACTCCTACCTCTCTTTTGGCGTAGGACTGTCCTGATCCTTATCGAGAACAGCGTCTCTGAAAGTGCAAGCTTTTAGGAGATTCCGATGAACAATCTTGGTACCATTTCCTAATTCCTGTTGGATCTTGTATACTGGTAGTTCGGGATAAGGTATCTCAATAATACAATATGGTTCTGGTTCCCACTTCGAAGACAGTTTGCTGCATTTTTGGGTCTTCTTTAACATTACTCTTTCTCCAACAAGTAAAGGTGTAGCCTTGACCTTGTTATCATAATTTGCCTTTTGCTTTTGCCGTACTTGCTCCATGTGTCTGCCAACAATTTGTCCAGCTTCCTGCAAACGTTGGTTATGTTCCTGGACCCAACTCATAACTGGCTTCTTTACTTTAGTTTCTTCTAGTGGTACTTCCAACACCAAGTCCATTGGAAGTCTTCCATGTCACCTAAACATTAGATAATGAGATGTATAACCCGTGGAGCAATGGATGGTATTATTATAAAGATATGTGAGCTCGGGAAGCAAAGCTGGCCGGAAGGGACGTTTATACTCTGGTAGGGCTCACAGCATCTCCAGCAGAGTCTGATTCGTTCTCTCGCAGAGTCCATTACCTTGGGAATGGTAAGCAGTGGTTTTCAACTTATGGCTTCCATACAGGGTGCAAAGTTCATGAAATAGTTGGGATTCAAAAGACGTTCTTGATCTGTGAGGATTTTTGTAGGATATCCATAAGGTCATACAAAACATCTTTTGAAGGTCTCGGCAGTAGTTCGAGCAGATAGGTCTTTTACTGCGCTCGCAGTCACAAACTTGGAAAAGTGATCAACCATAGTGAGGACATAGATGTGTCCATTTGTGCTTGGGTCTAACTTTAAGTGATCAAGAGCAACTAGTTCCAATGGTGCGCTGCTAACTATTGGATGGAGAGGAGCTCTCGGATTCATCTTCTCTCTGCACTTCAAATTACAGGCTTGACATTCCTCACATCACTTTATTATATCGTTTCGCATTCCTATCCAGTAAAACCTCCTTCTGATAATAGCCTCAGTTCGTTTGTGACCAAAATGTCCTGAATTATCATGGTACGCTTCTAATACTACGGAAGCACTGGTCTTCGGAACTATGATCTGAGTCAATTCCATGTGTGTAGTAGGATCTCTGCTTTTCTTAACTAAATGGCAGTCTTCTATGCTCAGACGAGTTCTGTGTCTCCAGTGTTTCATTGCTTCTACGTTCAGTTTTTTCTTTCTATTTGGGTCATGCGTTTCTGTGCAGCAACTAGAGCTTTTACTTGGCAAACGATAGGGTCGTCTTTGTAATTTCACCCATAAATTCTTTTGGTTCACAGTCATGTCATCCACTTCTGGTTGAATTTCCACTTCAGACTTGGGAGCAACTTGACAACATGCTTGCACAATCTCAGCTGGTACCTGCAGAAAAGGTGGCATTTCTATGTTTTCCAGCAAGATGTCATCTACTTCTGCTGCTTCTTGTCCAGGCATCCGGGACAAGGCATCAGTGTTCGCATTAGCTTTACCAGAACGATATTTTAAGGAGAATTGGTAATTTGCAAATCGAGAGGCCCACCTCTGCTCGAGGGCTTCTAGCTTTGCAGTATTCAAGTGTGCCAGGGGGTGGTTATATGTGAAAACCATGAAAGGGGTGGCAGCCAAATATTGCTGGAATTTCTATGTGTTAGCCCATAGCAGCGCTAAAAATTCATGTTTAAAAGAGCTATAGCGGGCATTATTCCGCTCAGAGCCTCTTAACCCTCTGCTTGCATAGGCTATTGCTCTTTCTACGCCATTCTGTTCTTGTGCGAGTACCGCACCCAACCCTTTGTTACTGGCATTGATATATAGCAGAAAAGGTTTCGTGTAATCTGGATACACCAATATAGGATCCTCAGCCTGTACTTTTTTTAATTGATCAAATGCTTCTTGCTGTTCAGTACCCCATGTAACTAGACGATTCTTTGGGACTCGACCCTCTGCTGATCCTCTTAAAAGTTTGTGTAATGGCACAGCAGTTTTGGAGAAGTTCTTGATAAATCTCTGATAATATCCCATGAATTCCAAGAACCTTCAGACTTCGGTAATGGTAGTAGGAACAGGCCATCTCTTTACTGCTTCGGTCTTCTCTGGGTCTGGCGTCACTCCATCTGCGGAGACTGCATGTCCTAGATAACTCACTTTAGTTTGCAACAGATGACATTTAGAGGGTTTTATTTTAAGACCATATCGGATCAATCTTTGGAACACCTCGTCCAAGTGAAATAGTTGATCTTCGTGAGTCTTTGAATATACAATGATATCATCCAGATATAACAAAAGGATATTGAAATTCTGGCTTCGAAGACAATGTTCTACCAGTCTTTGAAAAGTTCCTGGTGCATTACACAATCCAAAAGGCATCTTCGTGAACTTGAAAAGACCCATGGTGGTAATAAAGGCTGTTTTCTCTTGATCCGTTGGTGCCATAGGAACTTGCCAGTATCCGCTGGTTAAATCTAGAGTGGAGAATACGGACGCTGATTGGAGAGCTGTGAGAGAATCTTCTATCCGAGGCAAAGGATACGCATCCTTATGGGTGATGGCATTTAATTTGCGGTAATCCACACAGAATCTGATCTTACCATCCTTCTTCTTTACCAGGACAATTGGCGCTGCTCATGGGCTGTGGCTTTCCTTGATCACATCAGCCTCTTTCATTTCTTTAATCATCTCTTTTACTTGCTGGTACATGGCTGGTGGGATAGGTCTAAATCGTTCTCTGATAGGCGGATGTCCTTGGGTACTGATGTGATGCTGTACCTCACGAGCAAACCCGAAATCTAAGAGGTGTTGGCTAAAAGCTTCTTTCCGGTGTAAAGCCACTTTCAAAACATCAGCTCTTTGCTTAACGGTGGTCTTTGGATTGCCTGCTTTAATCTCTTTAGCCCATTCTGGTATCTGGTCGCTTTCCATCTCTCCTTCAGGCACTTTCTTTACCTCTTTCTCAGCCTCGATAATGTCTTGCAAACACACAGTGTGGATCTAGACAGCCGGCTGGTTTCTGTACAGTTGCATATTGTGAGTCCCATAATTCAGCACTCGGACTGGTATCCGGCCTCTGGTTACAGTAGCTAGACTCCGAGCCACTATTATCTGTTTTTCTTTGTTCATAGGGTAAGGTTCCACTAGAGCATCATAATCTTGACCCCTCGGGCCCACTTTTGCTTTGCACCAAAGGGTGGTTTTGGTGCCTGGCTTCAATGTTACCGGTCTGGCATCTGTCACTCTTACTTTGCCCATTTCACCCTCAGCATTAGCAAACCATTGATGGCATTGCAGATTATAGATGGTTTGTTGCAGGGCATGTTTCTCCACCTGGGGTACGTGCTTGGCTTGCTGTTGGAGAATACGCACTAGTTCGTCAAATCAATTTTGTAGAACATTCATCCCCAAAATTAGCGGTGGCAGTTGATCACTTTTGAGGTCACTAACAATAATGCCTGTGTTGCATTGGATGTTCTTTCCCAGCTGGACATCGGCTTCTAAATATCATAGATACGGTACTTCATCACCGTTGCTCGCTATTAGCTTCACCCATGATCTAGGAGGTGGCTTAAGATCATCGGGTGTCCAGTATCTTCAGAACTCTCGTCCTTGCAATGTAGTAACCTGTGATCCGGTGTCCAACAATGCCATAAGCTCAGTGCCGCCAATCTTGACCGGTATCATCGGACTTCTACCAATGAAACATGACTGTTCTAATGGGACTGCCGGAGCTGATCGTCTGCTCTTCGAGGGTCGGTCCACATCCCCAAAGAATTTCTGCTTAAATTCAGGGTATTTACTGGCTGACCACATCTTCTTTCTATATGGCCGCTAACACCACACCGACAACATATGGGCTTTCCTTGGCCATCAAACTGATCCATGGAGTGTCTCCCTTCATTCCTTCTTGGATGATTCATTTGGTCATTCCCCTTTCCTTCTTTCCTTGGCTGATTAAAACATCTCTCATTCTTCAATCCTGCCTTTAAGCTTTGCATTTCTTTACACATCTCTGCCATCTGGTGGGTCAGGGTGGCAATCTGCTCGGTCCGCTCTGAGTGTTGACTGTGCGCTGGCCTGCACAGAACAGATCGGTGTCTGTATTCTCGGTCGACACATCTGTTCATGCGCTAAACACTGGCTCTGGTATGCCACAGCTTCTCTTTCGTGTTCCAATCTTTGTAACGACATTTCCTCTTGCTAGAGTCTTGACTGCCAAGAGTTGTCTTCCTTCCATGCTTTTGTAGGGTATGAGAGGCCCTTGAGTTCCCATAGAGGCTGCCATTTAGGAATATACCGGAGGCTTCTTCTCTGGAGTGCCCGAACCAAATAATCGAATGGCTTTCTCCTTAAAGTCCAGGAAGTCGACCTCAGGGTTTTGCAAATGCAGCATGCGTAGCTCTTTCCTCAGGACTTCGCTTTGCACCCCTTCAACGAACTTTTCTACTAGCACTCGGTCTGCATCTCGGACCTCAGCCACGTCTACCCTCTCTATAGCTCGCAGTAGCTCCTGCAGACTCAATGCGAACTCCCTCAGGGTCTCTTGGGGCTTCTGGGTGCGAGAGAAAAGAACTTCATTTTTAGGTCGAACACAGTTCTAGCATCAAAGATTTGCTGTAGCCTCTGTAGTATCTGTTCCTCTGTGGCTTTTGCTCCATTCGGCTAGGACTGGACCACTTAGTGAGCAGCTCCTTTTAGTTGCCCGATTAAAATTTCGACCTTCTGTTGTTCAGGGATCTGATACAGCCTAAACATTGCCTGCATCTTTGAACGGAATTCGCCTAGATGCTGGTTCCGTTCCCATCCTTTTCTCCCGAAAACTGTGGAAGCCATGGCGCTCCGAAGTAATATGGCATGGTTAGTGGAGATGGGGGTATATTCCCTCAAGGTCCATCTCGGTCTCCTCCAACCGACTCTCTATCTCTCCCAGACAATCCACTACTACATCCTGGCTCCATCTGTGCTTCTTAGTAAGCAACTCCAACTTTGGACTCCTCGGATAAATAATTATCTGTATCCTGCCGACTACGCCAACATTTTTTTTTGGTATGTGATGGTCTACAGCGGTGCTGTGTGTGGTACTGTACTTTAAAGGTGGTGAGAAGAGATGAGTGAGGCACCAAGGTCCGAATTATTGTGAATAAGATAACCGTTACCCAGACAAGGAAAGGCAGGAGTCGACCTAGAGATTCAGTGCCCGCAAGGCATTTATTTTGTACCAGAGGGTGGGGAGACACAATCACAAGAGGAAGGAGAAGTCACCCAAACAGTAGGGCTATAAACAAGACAGATTCTTTATCTATGACTGCTAAAATTATTACAACAAGAATTGAATAGATGCTGAGGCCTGCTGCCACTCTAACTCTACTCTGTTATTATTCTACAATTCAGTAAGCTTAGGTGAAGATCAGACGACATACACTACTCAGAATAGTATTTGGTTAAACTATCACTACACACTTCTGCCAAAGTCCAGATGTTACATGAGTCCAGAGGTCTGGTGTCTTCATGTACACCATTGATCTACGATGGTAGCTACGAAGGGGAAGCAAATGGAACATTAGATGTTAATCCAATTCCCAGCAGGGACCTTGTAAAAGGCCACTGGGTGGTGAGAGGTTTGTTAAACAGACCATATGATTCTTCAGTAAAGCCCACTCTCTCCAAGGCTGCCGGAATAAAGAACCAGAGCAACTGGTTTCTGAAATAACCCAGTGATGGGCTGTCGGATTCCTACCAAAAACAAAGGGTTCCTCAGCCAAAACCCACTTCCAGGGTTGCCAAGGATGAAGAGAAATCAGGACCTGCGTGGCGACGAATCCAATGGAGGACTACCATGACCTAAAGGATGCTGCAGCACACCGAGGGCCAGCTAAACTCTGAATGATCTCCGACAGGACCAGGAACCAGAAGAGTCTGAAGAGATGATGGTTGATTCTGCAATCTTGGCATCAGAAACTAGAACAAAACAAAGAGACGGTGGATGCGTCCCATACTGGGCTTCGACGGACTCGACTTTCGGTGAACAACCAGGGGCACAGAACAGGTTCTCCAGGATGAGCACACTCATCTGAGGAGGGCGACTAACTTTGGAACATCTGGAACAGGAACCATATGAAACAACACTGGCATGGCTGTCGTGATGTGCTTCGGCGGACGTACCTTTGAGCTGAGAAAACAAAAAATGGTGGGTACGACTGGTGATGGACTCAACTTCGGCGGACGACACAGGTGGAAGAGATGAGCTGATGGACGATCCCACTTGAGTGAAGAATGCTGAGAAGACGTCCTCTTCTGGGTAGAGACTGATTCTGAGTGGGGGGTATTACGGACCACACTTTGGGACTGCAGTGTGGTGGAAGATTGAGACTGTCCCCATACAGTAGTAACAATATAGCTGAAGATGCACCTTCCTGCACTGCCAAGGGGACTGCGGAATAATCCGATGATTTGCCAGGGAAAGGCAAACTATAAATTTCTGGATAATTACTACAGGTGGGGCAATTGTTCAAGTGCTTGGAGCAGTAGGTCAGATGCTTTGAACAATAGTTCGGGGTACTTAGAGCAATAGTTCGGATAACCAAGGGCAATAGTTCGGACAGTTAGGGCAATAGTTCAGATAACCAGGGGTAAATAACCACAATCCAGTACAACACAGTCTTGGTGCTTCTTAGCAAGTTCACAGTCTTTCAAGTACTTCAGCAATAACAATTGTGTAAACAGTACAATGGTTACAGTAGCTTCACAGTATTTGCGAACTGAGCACCCTTGGATGGACCCCTTTTCCTAACTGTAGGGTCCTCTTGAATAGTATCTGGCTACCCCTGAATGTTTTGCTAAGGATGCCCTACCCCCTATACTGAGGGTACCACTTGCCCTAGGTTGATTTCCCGGAACACTAAAGGCCTGAACGCCTTGTTCACTATGGAGCCTATATGCCCTTCTAACTGCTAGGCTGGATTGCATTAATCCGCTAGGCCGGGGCTACCCTTAGTACCACTAGGCCTGCTTGCCCTACTACACTAGGTCGGGGCTGCCCTTAGTACCACTAGGCTGGCTTGCTGTAATTCACTAGGCCGGGGCTGCCTTAGTACCACTAGGCTGGCTTGCCCTAATCCACTAGGCCGGGGCTGCCCTCACTACCGCTAGGCTGGTTTGCCCTAATCCACTAGGCCGGGGCTGCCCTTGAACCCTGCTTTACCTTGGGCCTAATGCCCTACATTTACCTCGGGCCTGATACCCTAAATACAGCGGGCCTAGTGCCCTTCTTTACTATGGGCCTGGTGCTTTCGAAATACAGGGCCTAGTGCCCTCTTTACTGTGGGCCTGAGTCGCCCCCCTTTAAATAATCGGGCCTGGTGTCCGTTTTACCTGTGGGCCTGATAGCCCTGCTTTACTTTGGGCCTGGTAGCCCTTATTTCAGTGGGCCTGGTGCCCTTCTTTATATTGGGCTTAGTAATCCTCCTTATACTGTGGACCTAGATTGCCCCTTTTAAATGAATGGCCCCTTTAAATTTATACAGCTCTCTGAGAGCTGCTGTCACTCCGTGGCAAAACACCACCCCAAATCCCGCCCCTTATGAATATTTATAGGCTGCTATACTGGCCTGCCTTGCTGGCACCTCCTGTGGGCGTCGCTATTCCCTGCCTCCCCTCTGCATAAATAATTCTGGGTCCTGATGACCCGATGCCCCTGCGTAGCTAAGCCGCCTCTCTCTTCTTGCTTTTCAAATTAAAGTACAGTCCCTCTGAAATGGGCGGTCAGCACAACATGTGCTGCCGCCGACTCACCGTTCCGTAGTCTGAAGGAGGATCGGGAGGCGGGAGGTGTGCTGGCAGTGGGAGGGAATGCTACAGGCAGCTGCAGGGATGACTGGGGGGCCTCAGAAGGCCGACAGGACGAGCGGTGCAATGCAGCTGGCAGAGCTGCCGACGGGGAACCGGAATAAACTTAAAACAATTAGGGAGGCTAAAATAAGAAAACGACGGGGCTACACAGCCCAACACGTGGCAAATGGACGATTTACTTCTTCATGCTGCCCTGATGGCACCACTGACCACAGAACAAGGCAGAGTGCGGAGTCTTCAAGCAGGGGAGGCAGCAGAGGACCACAGCGAGCCCAGAGGGGAAGGCTTCACGCAAGATGAGCCCTAAACTGTCCCTTGACTTCTGTGTCCTGTCTCCTCAACCACTGCCCAGGATCAGCTGCCCAAGTGAAGAAATATTTTTTAAACTTGAGCCCCCCAGGGTTCTAGAGTGGCTGGAGTGGAATGCTGTGCATGAGCAGCTCAGCACAGCATTCCATCCAGGCCATTGTTGCTGAAGCTACCTGAATTCTACTTTGTTTCCAGGTTTGAGTGCACAGGGCACGTTTCTATATTAAGTACAGTGTTTTATACTGTACAGGGAGGGGAAACAGCTACTCAGGGGCCCCTTTTCATCTAAATACCCTGCAGACTGTACCTAAGGCAGGTGCTCTGGGCTCTTGCAAACCCCCATCTTTAATTTAATTTTCTGAGATGCACCAACTTTGGGGCATTACACTTGTGTTTGAGATGACAGACCGACTGTCTCTCTCTCTCTCTCTCTCCAAGTCTGTCATCCTGAACTCCTAGGACTGTTGTTCTCACTGTCACATCTGTCTTTCCCTTACTCTGTCTCTGAGAACAGAAACACTGGCACAGTGTGTGGATCTTGCTGTCACTCTTGGGGGGGGGGGGCACCCGTTTCTCTTACTCAGTCTCTTGGGCACCTGTTCCGGTCACTCAGCCATTTGTTGTCCTCTCTCCCTCTGCCACATACAGCCATCCCACTAAGGTGGGGGGGGGGTCAGAGGCGCAAGGACTGGGGACAGGGAGTGCAGCGTGTGGCAGGAGCTGCCAATATGGAAAGCCACATGGTGGCTAATGTGGGAGCTGGGGGGGGGTCAGCGGAGCAAAGCCCAGGGACAGAGAGTGCAGCGGGTGATGGAACATAGAGAGTGTGGGGCAGACAGCACACAGAGGGAGGGAGGGAGCAGGAGGATTCAGTTGGATGCCAGGACTGGGAATGGAGAGTGCAGAATGGACAGCACACAGAGGGAGGGTTTAACTGGATACCGGGGTGGGGAACAGAGGGTGCAAGGTGGACTGCACGCAGAGGAAGGGAGCGGGAGGGTTTAATTGTCATGCTGGGATGGGGAACGGTGAGTGTAGGGTGGACTGCATGGAGAGGGAGGGAGTGGGATGGTTTAGTTTGGTGCTGGGATGAAGAATGGAGGGTGCAGGGTGAATAGCACACAGAGGGAGGGAGTGGGAGGGTTTAATTGGATGCCGGGTGCCAGGACTGGGAACAGAGTTGGGTCGACAGCACTATAAAAATTAATGAAATGAAGCACTCTCACTGGAGTACTTGATTTTTTCAACTAGATAATGGCTTCCAGTTGTGAAACTCAGACTTGTGTCACAGTCTGGTTGCATGTTCATTGGTCCATTGTAGATTGATCTGCGTTGGGCTAGTCCCTCACACACCCCTCAAATATCGTTCTGTCCCAAGATGTTTCTTGTGCACATGCAAGGAAACACAGAAAGGACCCGTGGAGCAGTAGAGATCTATGGCAACATTAAGTGGTGTTTCTCTTCTAGTAACCGATGAGCAGTTGATGAGAGGAGAAAGAACAGAAGCGATTCATGTCAGTGTGGACAGTCCCAGCTAGCAGACATTTCTGGGTGGTCCTCTTGCTGACAGCTTATTGTCCTAATGGTGTGGCTCAGTGGTGGGAGATGTTCTCAAAGAGGATCAGCAGGTAGTCAATTATCAAAGAATAAACACACTTTGAATTTAAAAAGGCTGTTCACTAAGAGTAAACTGAAATTTTCTGCTGTGAATTACTAGAGGGAAGAAAAAGTACATAGTGGTGAAGTACAGATCTAGATGATCAGCCTCAAAGGCATACTACTTGTCCCTTCAAGTGACCCTCAGAACAACTGTCAGGCAACTGCCCAGAGCAGTGTACTTTCTAGGTTTCATGGTGATGTTACAGCTTGGTGAGTCTGCCAGTGTGCCTGGCAGGATGACATAATTACTCAGCAGTTATGAATAACCCAGAAACAACGTGGAATGAGACAGAAAGGGAAGATACGTGAATATGGCTACTGGCAGTCCCAGATCTAGGCCTTCCTTTAAGAGCTAAAGAATCACCAGAATGGATGCAGTTTCCGAAATTCAATCATCTGGCACGCTACATAGAATTTGATGGCAGATAAGGACCGTTTGGCCCACCCAGTCTGCCCATTTCCCTACCTAATGGATAAGCTGCAGATCCTAGTTAACCAGCAGCCTCCTTCTTTCTACCCCCACCCCCTAGAATTGCCTTATGGCTGTCCCATGCATGCTTGAATTCAGCCACTGTTTTTGACTCCACAACCTCCTCTGGAAGGCCATTCCATGCATCCACAACCCTGTCTGTGAAAGAAATACTTCCTTACATTACCTCTGAGCCACCCCCCCTTCTTCAAATTGTGCCCCCCTTGTTCTTGCACACCTCTTTTTTTGAAAGATGCTATCCTCTTGGACTTCGTTGATTCCCTTGAGGTACTTGAACGTTTCTATCATGTCCCTCCTTTCCTCGAGGCTGTACATATTAAGCTCCTTTAGTCTGTCTTCATATGTCTTCCGGTGCAGACCCTGCACAATTTTAGTTGCCCTCCTCTGGACAGCTTCCATCTTGTCTATGTCCTTGCGGAGATTGGGTCTCCAGAACTGCACACAGTATCCCAGATGGGGTCTCACCAGCTGTCTGTACAGAGGGATAACAACTTCCTGTTTTCTGCTGGTGTTGCCTCTCCCTATGCATCCCAGTATCCCCCCAGCCCTCCTTACTGCCCTCTCACATTGCTTGCCCACCTTTAAGTAATCTGATATGACTACCCCCAGGTCCCTTTCCATTTTTTTTGTTGTTAGTATCTCACCCCCCATTGTGTACTCTTCCCCTGAGTTTTTGTTTCCCAGGTGCATTACCTTGCACTTCTTAGCATTAAATCTTAGCTGCCATACATTTGACCATTCCTCTAACCTTGCCAAGTCCATTCTCATCCTTTCCACCCCACCTTGTGCATCAGCTCTGTTGCAGATCTTTGTGTCATCAGCAAAGAGACATAATTTTCCTTCCAGTCCCTCTGCATTGTTGCTTACCAAGACATTGAAGAGGGCTGGTCCTAATACTGAACCTTGCGACACCCCACTAGTAACCCCACTTTCTTCAGAGTGGACTCCATATACTATTACTCTCTGTGTCCTATTCTCCAGCCAATTCTATACCCAGGCTATCATCTTGGGACCCACTCCCAGGCTGGCTAACTTGTATATTAATCTTTTGTGTGGGACTGAGTCAAATGCCTTGCTAAAGTCTAGGTAGGCCATGTCCACAGCCCTCCCTGATCTACTACTTTGGTCACCCAGTCAAAGAAATCTATTAGATTCGTCTGGCATGACCTTCCTGCTGTGAATCCATGCTGCCTAGGCCCTGTGCCCCTCTGGCCTCTAGGTACTCGACAGTTCTTTCCTTCAGAAGTGATTCCATCGTTTTCCCTATCACTGAGGTTAAACTAACTGGTCTGTAGTTTCCTGCTTCTGCCTTGCTCCCACTTTTGTGAAGGGGAATCACATCTGCCCCCCTCCAGTCCTCAGGTACCACCCCATTCTCCCATGATTTGTTAAAGGGTAGTCAGTGGTGTCCTAGTTCTACCCTTAGTTCTTTTAAATTCTGGGATGAATCCCATCAGGCCCCATTGCTTTGTCCACCTTCAGTTTTAAGAGTTCTTTCAGGACCCTTTCTTCTGTAAATGGGCTGGTATCAACTTCTGTATCCAGAGTGTTTCTATTGTTTGTTTAGGTACCTCCCCTCTTCATTTGTAAATACTGAGCAAAAATATTTGTTTAGTATCTCTGCCTTTCACAGTCACCTCTGCCCACCTCCCCTTTATTAAGCCTCACTATCCCTCCCTTAGTCTTCCTTGCGCTCCTGATGTACCTAGAAAGGTTTTATCCCCCTTCTTAACTGAGTTGGCTATCTTTTCCTCAGTTCAGGCCTTTGCTGTTCTGACTGCCTTCCCAGCTTCCTTTTGCTTTAACTGATACAATTCTCTGTCCTGCTCCTTCTGTGATTCCTTGTACTTTCTGAATGCTTTCTTTTCTCTTGAACCTTCCTGCCACCTCCTTTGAGAACCATAGTGGTTTCTTGCATCGTTTTGTTTTGTTTATTTGCTTCACACAAAGGCTCTGTTTCCTCTGTGATGGCAGTTTTATTATTCCCATTGTTCTTCCACCTCCTTCCTGCCCATTTGCTAGTGCATTCCTTAGGCACTCACCCATTTAGCAAAGTCAGCCCTCCTAAGTCAGTACTTTTGCCTTTGTAAGGCTTGACTCTATTGCTATGTTTATTGTGAACCATGCTGTTCGATGGTCGCTAGTTCCCAGATGGCTACCCACTTCTACATCTGTGATCCTCTCTCTATCTCCATTTGAGAAGACCAGGTCTAAGATTGCTCCAATACTAGTTGTCTAAGGCATGCCCCCTGTAGGGCATCTAGAATAACCCCACTCTTAGAAGTGGCTGCTGCAGCTGCACTCAAGTTAACATCTGGCATATTCATATCACCCATCAGCAATATCTCCCCTTTATCTGCCATTCTAAGTATACTTTCTATAATTTCCTTGTCCATTTCCTCCCCTAAGAGGTCTGTATACAACCCTGTGTGGATTGTGGTGCCATTGCCTGTCTCCAAATTTACCCACAGTGCTTCTTCTCCTCCCTGTTTACCCTTTTGTTCTGTTGCTTTGATTCCTTCTCTTATGTAGAGAGCTGCTCCTCCTCCTCTTTTACCCTCCCTGTCCCTCCTGTAGATAGTGTATCCTGGTATGTTTACGTCCCAGTCATGGTTCTGTGTGTACCATGTTTCTGTGACTGCCATGATATCCAGATGTTCCTCCTCCATCAAGGCCACTAATTCAGGAAGCTTGTTACCCAGACTACGGGCATTGGTACTCATTGCTCTCCATTTTTTGATGGCTTTACCTTCTGTAGCAGCATCCCCCACTGACCTTTCTACCTTGGTCTTTTTCTCATTTAGTACCCTGTTTTGTAGGGGGAGGCTGGGATTTTCCTGCTGCCTATCAGTGCCTCCCCCTTGACTAGTTTAAAAGCTTGCCAATGAAGCATTTAAACCGATTGCCCAAAAGACTTGTTCCCTTCCTGGACAGATGCAGACCATCCTGCCAGTATAGGCTGGTGTCCCTCCAGGTGGAACCCTAGTCCCAATGAAGCCAAACCCTGTGCTCCACACCATTTTTCAACCATTCGTTAAACTGCATGGTGCAAGTACCCTCGCCTCACCCATGCCACTGACAGGCAGCACCTCTGAGAAGATACTGTGTGTGCTACTTGTCTTAAGCCCCTCCCAACTCTACAAAGTCCTTCTGCACTGCTCTAATCTCATGATGAGCCAAGTCATTTGTCCCTAGGTGGACAATGACGTCCAGCTGAGACTCCCGTGCAACTGTTCTTGTGATCCTAAGGATGCGCTTCCTGTCCCTCCAAGCCATGGCACCAGGCAGGCACCTTACTTCAGTTTTCCCTGCTCCCCCCAGCTCTATCCCTCTAATAATTGAGTCCCCCACCAGGAGCCACTTCCTTTCCCTGTGGTGCCCTCTGCCTCCGTCCTGAGGGCCTCCCTTGTGATAGTTGTCTGCACCCTCCTTAGTCTCCTCTGCAGGTGCATCCATAGGGGAACTATGCTCCCCCAGAATGGTGTATGGATTGTGGAGTGGAACAACTGACTGGGTGTGCCTCTGTTCCACCACCCTTACCCTCCCTGAGCCCACTGTGGTCCAGCTGCTGTGTTTTCTTCACAACCTCTGAGGTAGTGATGGTGGCTCTGGTGCTCCCTGGATGGGGGAGGTTCCCTAGCTACTGTCCAGTGCGGCCTGAAGATGGGCAACTTGCTCCCTCAGGGCAGATAGTTGTCTGCAAACAGGGCAGCATCTCAGCCTCCAGAAAGACACCTGGAAGACTGCTGCCCCACAGCCATTACATTGCACTACTCCCCACATAACTGTCTACCTTGTTTAGTTTTTTTTTTGTGTGTGTGATTGGTGTGTTATATAGAAATATATGTATTTATATAATGTGTATGCTTATATTGTCAGTGCAGTGTGCTAGAGAGGATATGCCAGTGATATGCACCTTGCCCTCTTGAGGAAATGAGATCAGAACCCAAGGTATAAATGAACTATTTCCAGGGGTGGGTGGGGTGAGGGGTGGGAAGGTTTGGGCCTAAACTGTGCCCTCACGAACCAATCAGCTAAAAGCTCTGACCTACCACTGCGATGAGTGCTTTCCTCTCAGCAAGATGCCATACACGACAATTTGACAGAGAAAATGCCCTGCTAATCAAAACAGAAAAATCCAAACATCCAAGTCAGACACAGGTAAACCTTCCCAGCCCCAGTACAGCCTAGTGACTTGTGCACTGAAAGTAGTCAGCAGACATAGAAAACTGTATTCAGCCTCTGTGGGTTTAAACTATTCCTGCACTGAAAATCTTAACAGTTGTAACAAAAGTAAAGCAAGCTCCACCTCTCTCTGTTGATTGAAAGACTGCCTTTTCTGATAATTCTAAGTTCCTTATTTCACCCTTCAGTTAGAAGTATCGTCCATCTGAAGAATATTAATTTTCCTAAGGAATCTGCTTCATACCAAAGACAATTGTAAATTGTAAGGTTCACCTCCCTCTGTTGTGAGCACAACTTGCTTTCTTGCAAATCTTAAGTGTTGCAGCTTCCAGCCAGAGGTAGCTTTACCTGAAGACTATTCTTCAAACAATGGTAGTTCATTGTCTTACCTCACAGGTACTGGGCAAAGAGTTTGTGGGCTTTAAGAAAAGTGCATTATGGGAAATCAGAACGCCTCAGGTATGTTAAAGTTGCAGTACAGTTGCCTCTAATATATCGGGGGGGTAGTAAAGGAGCAGTACGCATTCATATCTTGTAAATGTTATTTGTTTGCTTGTCAACAGACAGCTTTTTCATGTAACTGTTGGGGATATATGTGTTTGCCTTAGTTTTATTTTTCAAACAACATGAAGTCTTGCTATATTATGACAATTGCAGTTTGTCCCACCATTAGAACTGCTCCGGAGGTGAAAGAGTTAACTTCCATGCCAGGCATGGAACTTAGAGTACGAGCTCGGTTAGAAAAGCTCTGTCTGGAATATTTCAAACTGAAACTGTCAGATTCTTTACTCCGCCTCACTGAACAGTCGCTCGGAGATTCCTCCTACTGCTCGGTTCATTTCTCGGTTTAAAGAGTTTTTCTCGTTAAATTCAACCATAGATTATTATTATTTTAACCTCAAACCGATCGGTTCAAGCTCTGTCTGTGGTATTGTAAGTAATAGACAGGTTTATTTCTGTGTGGAACTTGTAAATGTTTATCGGTTTGGTTTGAACCGATCAGGTTGTTTTAAAACTTTATTCTGAAGCATTTAAAAGCTTTTTAGAGTGCGGTTCCCGGTTATCGGTTCTAAAAAAAAAACTGATTTCTTTACGTTTTTTTCCACGACCCGTGACACGGTTGGGAACCGATAAGGGTGTCTTGCCTGGCACTGCCGGAAAAAGGGCAAGTTTTTGGTTAGGCTGGCATTATGTCTGAGAAACCCAAAAGAAAACCGGGCCCACTGGGTTTCAACACTGTAGTGTCTGTGGGAAGCCTTTGCCAAGGCTGACCCACACACCACTGTGTTTATTGTCTGGGGTTTGACCACCTCAATGCAGACTGCCAGATTTGCAAAATTTCCTGCAGCTACCTAGATAAAAGAGTTGGTAGGCTCAGAGGGCGAGGAGGCCCAAGAAGTCAGCTGACCGGATGGCCAACCGGTTCGGTGCCAACCGAACCTGAGGGAGTGCCCTCTGACCAGGGCGAGACTTCCTCGGGCAAACGTAAAGCTGACTCAGAGGAGCCAGTTCCAGTAAAGAGAACTAGAAAATCAGCAGGTGTGGAGTCAAAAATTCCTTCTCCAACTGCTGCAGAGATAGTCAGAGCAATCCAAATTGTCCAGTCACTTTCTCCAGTTCTGTCCGAACCGCCACTATCTGGCAAAAGGTCGGTTCGGCCGGTTCCACCGGTTCAAGAATATGATGTAGAGGAGTTTTATGAACCAGAGGAGGGGGAGGATGATTATGAACAGTGTGAATGTGACTTTGAAAGTCTGGATGTGCCTATTGAACCGGACATCTCCCCAGATGGACCTTCAGGAGAATCTCCCCCTACGCTTTCTGAGTCCCCTTCTCGTTTTCTGTTTTATAAAAAAGTTGCTGAAACCCTCCAGCTCCCTTTGGAGGAAGCTGTGGATGAGCAAGAGGAGCCTGACTTTGTAGAGATGATGGATATCCTGAGTCCAGGAGATTGTCTATTCATTTACATAAATCCTTTAGGAAACAAACAAAAGTTTTAAAAGCTCCTAATTCTGTGCCTCCTGTGGATAAAAAGATGGACAGAAGGTACACTTTGTCAGGTCCTGATACAGAATTTCTTTAACAGCAGTGCAGCCATGTTGGGGTAGTTCAGGCTGCAGCCTGTGATAAGGCTAATATTCCCCTGGCTTCACATCCTCCTGACAAGGACTCCAGGAAGATTGATGCCATGGCTAAAAAACAATACATGGCAGCGTCCTTGGGACTCAGACAAGCAAATTATATGGCTTATGTTGCAAGATACCAGAAATCTAGATGGGATACTGTCATGGCTTTAGCCAAACAGGCCCCTGGCCAGCTTGCCAAGGAGCTGGAGCAGGTGGCTGCTGATGGTATTGAGGCATCTAAGGTGCAATTCCATGCTGCAGTGGATTCTAATGATGTATCCTCTAGAGTCATGGCTACATCTGTGGCTTTTCGTAGATTGGCTTGGCTCAGGTGTACTAGTTTGTCACAGGATACCCAGGCTAAGGCTATGGATTTTCCTGTGGTGGGAAATTCTCTGTTTGGGGAGCAGACAGAGAATTATATGAAAAATGGATGAATATAGAACCACTTATAGGGTGCACAAGCCAGGAAGCAAGCCACTCCTCGAGGCAGCCCAGGGGTAGAGACAGGCCTTTACAAACCCAGGCCTCCTCTTCAGCTTATGCTCAGAGGGGTTCTTCAGAGGAGAGGCAGACGGGGTACAAGCAGGCCTGCTCCACCCCTCAGCCTAAAGCCCCTGCCAAACAGGCACCCTGATGGGATGCCCAGGGCTGAGTTCTCCATTACCTGTAGGGAGCAGGCTGGCTTACCAGTCCAGGACTGGAGTCTTTAACATCAGACAAGTGGGTCCTGGAAGTAGTAAGCCAGGGTCTGGTTCTCAGCTTCAAAATTTCAAAGATGAGAATCAGATCTTTTCCACCTGCAAACCCTCTAGAGACTCTTGCTTTGGAAACAGAAGTCTCAACCCTCCTGGCTCTCAGAGCTGTAGAAAGGGTTTCTCCCTACACCAGGGCAGGGTCTGTACTCCAGGTACTTCCTTACCCCAAAAAGACAGGAGATGGCGGCCCATCCTGGACCTAAGATATCTGAACAAGCACCTTTTAAAACCAAAATTCAAAATGGTGACTCTGGAATGATTTTACCCTCCCTAAGGCCAGGGGACTGGCTAGCTTCCCTGGACCTCAAGGATGCCTACTTCCATGTTCTTATCAGAAGCTCCCACCGAAAGTACCTCAGATTCAAACTGCCTTCAGGCCATTATCAGTTAAGAGCAATGCCCTTCGGCCTCACCTCTGCCCCAAGGGTATTCACAAAATGCCTGGCAGTAGCAGTTGCTCATTTAAGAAGGCAAAAGATTTCCATCTTTCCCTACCTGAGCGACTGGCTCATTGTGGGTCAGTCTCCAGACCAGGTCAAATCACACCTGCAAGTTACCCAGCAGCTGCTTGCCTCTCTGGGCTTTCTTCTCAATCTTCCAAGTCAGTTCTGGAACCTGTCCAGGTACTCACCTTTATAGGTGCAGAACTGGACACAAAGCAGGCCAGAGCCTTCCTTCCCCTAGAAGGGTAAGGACCCTGGTGGCCCTGGCCTCCTCCTTCACTCTGCAGGTCTCGACCAGCAAGGCATTTCCTGCAGCTCCTAGGACACATGGCTGCTTCCACAGCTGTAGTGCAAGGAGCAAGATTTCAGATGAGGGACATTCAGTTCCATTTGAGAGCCTTTTGGTCTCAAAGAAGAGATTCCCTATCCAAGTTGATCCCAGTGACTCGAACCCTGATCCAGTCCCTTCAGTGGTGGCAGGATCAGAGCAATCTGAGACTAGGGGTTCCCTTCATCCTTCTATCTCACTCCTTGACCCTTACTACAGATGCGTCCCTTTTGGGATCGGGAGTTTACATCGGCGACCTCTCCACCCAGGGTTTGTGGTCCCCTCAGGAATCTCTGCTCCACATCAATCTGTTGGAACTCAGAGCTGTTTTCTAGCACTTCAGGTTTTTGCATCTGTTCAGAACAAAAGTGGTACAGGTCAGAACAGACAACACCACTACAATGTGGTACATCAGCAAACAAGTGGGCACTCGGTCTTCGGCCTTGTGCACCGAGGCAATGAAGTTGTGGTCTCTGGCTTATTCTCTGAACACTTCCCTCATAGCAGTTCACCTCTCAGGCAAGGACAATGTCCTGGCAGATGCTCTCAGCAGGATTTCCCAGGGCCATCACGAATGGTCACTGGATCCCCAAGTACTGGGGATAGTTTTTGCCAGATGGGGCACCCCTCAGATAGATCTTTTTGCAGCCCCAGACAATCATCAACTTCCACTTTTTTGTTGCAGGCCTCCAGTGTTGGGCTCAGTCCCCCTGGATGCCTTTCTCCTAGATTGGGAAGGAAGTTTCTCTATGCCTTCCCCTTCCCTCTCCTGTTCAAGGTGCTAGTCAAAATCAGATCTCAGCCCTGCAAGATGATTCTGATTGCTCCAGACTGGCCAGGCAGCCCTGGTACCCACTCCTTCTGTCCTTAGCAGTCCATCTTCCCTGTGTCTCCCCAGGAACCACAATCTTGTTAACCTGTGCCCAGGGAGAGTTTGGTATCGAATCTCAAATCCCTCAACCTCAAGGCCTGGCTCTTGAGGAGTTAGAGTTTGCTAATCTACACCTTTCTCAGGGTGTTCTTGAAATCTTGAAAGCTTCTAGGAAGCCTTCCACTAGGGCTACTTATAACTCCAAATGGAAAAGGTTTTCCGTATGGTGTTCTGGGAAGCATATTTCCCCGGAATCTGCTGATTTGCCCATTGTTTTGGACTATATGGTCCATCTTAATTCTTCGGGACTGAGACCAGCTGCCCTGAAAGTGCATTTGGCAGCTGTCTCTGCTTTATTTCAGCAGGGAAGCCCTCTTCTCTTTCTACTCACCCTGTATTTTCCAAGTTTTTCAGGGGATTGCTTCATACCAATCCACCATTCAAGGACCCTGCCCCTGCCTGGGATCTTAATGTTTGCATTGCTCAGCTGATGCAACCCCCCTTTTGAACCTCTGTCTTCGGCAGAGCTTAAGTACTTGACTTGGAAAACTGTGTTTCTAGTAGCCATCGCTTCTGCCCGGTGCATAAGTGAGTTACAAGCTTTGTCAGTGGAGACTGACTTTATTTCCTTTCACAGGGGATAAGGTAGTCCTCAGGACTAACAGGAAGTTTTTGCCTAAGGTGGTTTCAGATTTCCACCTTAATCAATCTATTTCTCTTCCAGTGTTCTTCACTGATCATTCCTCCTCTGGTGAGAGGAGGTTGCACAGTTTAGATGTTAAGAGGGCCCTAAGTTACTACATGGAGCGTACCAAGGGTCACAGGTTTGACTCCCTCCAACTATTTCTCACTTATGGTAAGGTTGGGAAAGGGAAACCTGCCACTAAGAGATCCATTGCCAGGTGGATTGTCTCTTGTATTCAATTTTGCTATCAAAAACTGGGTAAGATTCCCCCTTCAGGCCTGAGGACTCACTCTACCAGAGGTACAGCTGCGTCTCTAGCTGCTGCCAGAGACATCCCTATCTTAGAGATATGTCAAGCAGCTACTTGGAAAACAGTACACACTTTCACCAAGCATTACTCCCTGGATATCCAGGCCAGGAGGGATGCTCGGTTTGGCACAGCCGTGCTTCAGAGCCTATTCCCTAAGTAGGTTCTGTCCCTCCTCCATGGAGGTACTGCTGTGTAGTCTGCAATTGTCATAATATAGCAAGACTTCTTGTTGCTTGAAGAAAAAATTACTCACCTTAGTAATGTTGTTTCTTCTAATGGAGTCTTGCTATATTATGACCTCCCCCCCAGCCTGCACCTCTCAGAACTTCTACTTTGGGTATGGGGTGGGCAGTCCAGTGTTGGCACTTATTGATGCCCATTTTATGTTTTCCACCCCTTCTTTTTTGGGGTGTTTGGGTGTTGTGTCTCATCTCATCTCATCTCATCTCATCTCATCTCATCTCGGAAAATGTGTTTATATTTAAGTAGCTAGTTGGCTAGTGTAGGTTACAGCTTCCACAGAGAACCTTAGTGAGTTTTGCTCGTAAAGATCTGACAGTTTCAGTTTGAAATATTCCAGACAGAGCTTTTCTAACCGAGCTCGTGCTCTAAGTTCCATGCCTGGCATGGAAGTTAACTCTTTCACCTCCGGAGCAGTTCTAATGGTGGGACAAACTGCAATTGTCATAATATAGCAAGACTCCATTGGAAGAAACAACATTACTAAGGTGAGTAATTTTTTCTTACTGTTCATACAGTCCCTGTGACTATCCTGGGGGGGTCACCATTTTCTGGTTGTTGAACTCTTAATGGTTGTGTCTGGTAACTGCTTTAGCATATAAGAACATGGTGTATCAGCACCTTTTAGACTCTACTGCGTGCCTGTTTGCTTACTTAGAACTCGAAACAAGTTGCAGTAAGCCTAGAAGTACCACATTTATGTATTTATTTGTTTATTTTTATTTATTGATTGATTTCTGAAATGTAAGACCTCTGAGCTAGACAGCTCATTTACAAAGCTTCCACGTTCTAAGGGGACTAACAGTTTACAATAATTGCCATTATTCAATGGTATAACCAGTCTGAAATAGCAGTTTTATCAGTTTTGAATAAACATGTGCTATACAAGAACAAAGTGGTTTACAATTGCATATGTTACCATTGTTCTAACTTAATATCATTAAAAAAAAAAAAAAAAAGTTACAGCATTATAGCAAGAAAGGTACTGCCGACTTCTGGTGACGTCACCGACCGAAATAGCACTTTGGACGAGGAGCTCCTCAACCCCACTGACAATCCTTGTCAGTCGTCTGTCAAACAATGGCTTCTCCAGCCAAACAAAAGAGAAACAAACCAGGAAAGCCTCCAGGCACCCTTATTCAAAAATTGAGGGAAATGATACAAGCCGACATGGAGGCACTCCCGGGAGACTCGAGGATCACAGTCGGAATCGCAGCAGGCCTCACCACAACGCGGCCCCCACCCCCCCACAAGAAGATAGCGTGGAAATGATAAAGCAAACAGCACGAACGGTCGCAAAAATAGACCACACACTCACTGAACTCCACTCAGAATTAAACCAAATTGGGCTCACACAGGCGGTGGGACAGACAGACAGGACCGTCTTGTTCTTTACCTCCTGGCCAGGGATCGAGAGCTTAATCGCCGGATAGATGACCTCGAAGGGAGAAGTAGGAGACAGAACATCCGTAGTTATGGTGTTCCAGAGGGTCTGGAGGAGAAAGAAGCAGACATCTCCTTCATCTAAGCCTTCCTACGGGAAACGCTCAAACTCTCTAAAAGAGCTCGATCTGGAGGTAGACCGAGCTCATCGATCTCTAGTACTGCGGTCCAGAAATCCAGACGCGAGGCCCCGATCGTTTATCGTGCGACTGACTTCATACAGAAGAAAGGAAAATATTCTTAAAAGGGCCTGGCAAGAAAAAACCCTCAGCTTTAAGGGTCACAGATTAGCACTCGACAACGACCATATTTCCGAGGTGCAGGAGGTGCGAAAGACTCTCTGGCCTATAATTAAGCAGCTGAGAACCAAGGGCTTTAAAGTGCAAATCCTGCACCCAGCCAAAATCAAAATCACCACCCAACAAGGTAACAAGGTCTTTAAGGACGACCTTGCTGCAACACCCTACCTTGAGAGCCTTGGTATCTCTACGCCTCCACTGATAAAAGAAAAGTTAGAGAAAGACCTCCTCTCTTCAGCTTGGGCTATAGCACAAAAAGGAAGAGCAAAAAGAGGCTCCACACAGCGTAACCCTCAAAGAACCCTCCGTGCTGACATTGCGCTGATGATCCGAAGATATGGAGATTCTGCCAATGTGGCTAAAGCTGTGAGACACCGACAGCTAATGGATCGATCGGGGGAGGAAGAAGAGTCTCTACTGACCGAAGAAACACAGTCGGAGCAACAATAAAGCCCTAGATGATCTAACGACACCTAGAGATAGCATCGAGCCCTCTGTTGCGCCCATGTCCCTTGCGAATCCCCCTGATGATGACTCTGCTTCCGGTCTCGGACTGCAGCTGATTGCGCTAGTTTCTGCTGTGAGTATGCACAACCGGACCTTGAAGGGACTCTAAACAAAGGTTTCATGCCGACACTCCAGATGAAAAAACTCATCCCAGACTAATTACAGAATATGGATGGTAAAGACGCTTGAAAAGGCCCAGGTGGTTGGGTGGGGGGTGAATTGAGAGAAGCTCTATAGCTAGGTTTTTCCTAAAACTGCTCCCTGAGGAATGCCCCTCGCTTTGCCCTGAGGCAAGGCAAAACCAGAATAAGAATATGAAAGACTCTGAGATTTGTTTAAATGCTTACAACTGAACTCTGAAAACATAAGTCTCAGGTAAGATGAAGAACTACAAACTCGTTTGGTGACTTCATGGGAGGAGAGGGATGGGGATCGTACCTGACTTGGGGAATGGGAGATGGTCCGTCAGCCATTGAACACGAGGGAGGGGATGTGGAGCGATGTGGGCCTGATCTTCGCGGCCTTGGTGACGCTGGTCCCGTCGTCCCAGACCCTGCAAAAAAAAAAAGGTAAGGGTAAACAGCCTGGTGAGATGGGTTGGGCCGCGGGCCCCCACACGACTCGGGGATCGGACTGGTGCTCATATAGGAATATCCTTGGGCCGTTGGACTATCCGTGGTGCCATCCTACTTGGGTGGATTCGAGGGGCCTGCCACGAGGGGGGGGGGATGCCTGACTGGTTGTGTGAGCTCTCAGGTCTGCAACGATTCTGGGATGACTGTGGGACTTTTATTACTGTACTTCTGGGTCACTGGGCTTTCCGTGGCACTCTCCCAGTTGAGGGGGTCTGGGAGCGATTGGGGCTGGACACGCTCTGCCCTCACTAGATAACAATACTGTGCTCTTGATCTTAAAGAGATGGCTGAATGACAGTGGAAGGGTGGATTTTAGTATAGTCAGACAGGGATGTGTCCAGGCCCTGGTGGGGGGGAGAGGTTCTAAGCAGAGATGCCCCTTGCTCGCCGAAGCGGCGCTCTGGCGCCTTTTCATGAGATCCTGAGTTACAGACGGTATGTTGCCTTGACGGAGAATGACAGAGTCGTGACGACGGAGGGAAATATTGGAAAGAAGAGGGCCAAGCAGAAGCAAGGGGCATCACATATCAGACAGAAAATGGCGGAGGTTTAAAATAATGAGATAGAGCCCCAGCTGAACTCTACTGTAAGACACAATCAGTAAATAAAACTTGATGCGAACCCTTCTCACTTGGAGGGTCTGGAGGGAGCACTGCTCAGCAGACCAAACACCTAAATCTACAGGAGAGGTGCTGGATTCTCCTCTGCCGTGGGTGTAAGGGGGTCTATGAGTCCAAACGAGGGGCGGGCTGGTGGCGCTGAGGGTTGGCGCTGGGCGCCACACCTCGCTCTCCCGGCAGCCGGGTCGGGAACGGACTTGGGCGGCGGGGGAAGGAGGATCAGCGTCCCAACGGATGCTCTCCTCCCTCAGGGGTGGTGACCAAGAACGCCTCGTTTAGCATCCTTCCGGCAGCCGTGGAAGCACCGGCAGTAGGAAGGATGGAGGCGGCTTCCTTGTCGGATCCGGGGAGGGGCGCCGCAGCGCATGAGGGCTGGGGTGCGCAGCACACCGCCACTGTGGGCGTACCTCCCAAGCGCAAAGGCGTCCCAGGGGCGTGGGTGTAAGGGGAGAAAACCGGAAAAACCCCTCCGGCTGCCCTAGATGAAGTCCGCCCTAAATCTGCCCGGACCACCTACAGGACAGATCCCAATGTGCCAGGGAGAGGAGGACGGGCACTCTAGGGGCAGATCCCTAAGGTAGGTGGCGGGGGACATGAGCGGATGGAAGGAGGGGGCACCGGGGGTAGGAAAGGAGGATAAAGCCGAAAATTAAAAAAAAAATAAAAATGAGGGGAAGGGCCCAGATGATTAATTGGGCAACTACGGCCTCGACAGGGGGGCCTGCTGATATTGGTCAATAGTGGCGGCCACGTGCCCCCTGGGGAGGGAGAGGCGTACTACCTTTGAAGGAAGCTGAGACCCACCAGAAAGAAACGTAATGGCAGATACCTAGAAAGAAGGCTTGGAAGGGTATCATGGTAAATGAGACGGGCCCTACATGAGTTGCTCACTCTAAACAAGCGACACAGACCTGATGCACCATGGAGTTTAAAAAAAAAAGGGGCTGGATATTCTCCTTCCATATTAAAGTTGAACTAAATACAACTGTTAGATTAAGGAGAGGGAGGGGGGCAGAGACCTCAGCTGACCATGAATAGGTAGATTTATTAACTGGGAAAGCAGGAGAACCGAGGAAAGGCAGAAACTCCCTCTGTGTATGAGACCAGAGAAATTTGCCTAAAACAGGGAAGTCCGTGGGGATACCGGGGATTGAAGAGGATTGAGGGATTATGGGGGCAGGGGGTAATCTAGTGAGTCTCCAAAGGAACTGGAGATGATATAACTGCTTTTATTAGACCTTTAAATACTTTACTGCATAATCTGAGAGCAATTCATCATTTTCTTGTCCTCTCCCTCCTTCCCTTGTCCTATTGGGCCGGGGGAGGATATGAACAGTTTGTGGGGGATGGGGGTAATGCCTGGTATGGTGCTATGCCAGAGAGGTGATCTACAGGAGGATGGCCATTCCAGAGACCTTCTGATAAATCCAAAGGGAGGCCTCATTGCACCGCCGAGCCCCCTCACAGGTCCAGTACGGACATTTCCTCCTCCATTGAGGACCAGCACTCAACTACACCTAGGAAGCCCTACTGGGGAAAGCAAAGACTCGTGGCTCCAAAGTCTTTTAGCCATGGGCATTAATTCACTTATATTGCTTCAGGCTTGATGTTGGATGAGGCCAAAGCAACAGTTTAATAGTTTAATGCAATTCATGTTGAAGTTAATAGAAAAGTTGTCATGTTATGAGGTTATTTAGTTCAAACTATAGCATGGTACTCACAATGACCAAAATTGTTTTGTTAGGAATACAGTGTCTCTGAGGTTAGCAGATATGACAAGAATATATACAAATGATTAAACATCACTTAAAGATAGTCTCCTTCAATATAAATGGATGTACGAGCCCTATTAAGAGGAAAAGACTACAAAGATATCTGAATGCGCAAAAATGCGATGTTTTCTTGCAGGAAACACACCTCACCCCCGTGGAAGTTCAGAAACTGAGAGTAAGGCGTTCCCCCATCTGTTTCATTCCTCTCTTTTGAGAGGTAGGAAGAGAGGGGTGGCTATTCTTCTTTCAGCCACGTTGCCTTTCCAGGTACAGACAGGAGGTGTTTGAGGACCCAGGTGCAAGATATCTTATAGTAATAGGAACAGTACAAGAACAGCTGATTACTTTGGTTAATATATATATCTCCCTCTGGGGTCTCCGGTCTCTTACTCAGCTCTGCTCTGCTACAGTTAGTTGCAGAGAAAGTGAAAGGTATAATGGTAATGGGTGGAGATTGGAACATAATTCTCTAGAGAAATGGATACTACATCTCAAATACCCAGACCGGAACTTAGTAGGGCTAAAGCATTTAAATTACTGACCCAACAACTGGGCATGGTAGATATATGGAGGGTTGGATATCCCATCAGTAAAGAGTTCACATGCTATTCCCCAAGGTTTCATATCTACTCGAGGCTAGACATGTTTTTTTACTTTTACAAGGGATGTCCCTTCCTTCTCCTCGATATGGGTGGGAACCACGGTCTTGTCGGATCACAGCCCGCCCTTTTTGGAAATTAATCTGTGCCTACCCAAAAGAAAAACCCTCTGGAGGTTGAACACCTCTCTTCTTCAGGAGAAAGAGACTGTTAAAGAGCTTGAACAATTTCTTAAAAGATCATTAGAAGAAAATAGCACAGTGGGAATCTCTCCCCAGACAATATGGGACTCTCTTAAGGAAATTGTCAGAGGTAAACTGATCCAGATAGCCACCCATAAGAAAAAGATGTTAACCCAAAAACAACAAGAGCTAACTTCCCAGATCAAAGAATGGGAAAGGAGCCAGAAAACTAAGTGGGACCCTGAAAGAGAGAAGAATTTAACAGAAAGCAAGCAACAATTACAAAACATACGAAAACTAGAAATAGAAAAAGCCTTATTTTATTTGAAACAAAAATATTATGAAGGGGGTTCTAGGGGAACTAAAATATTAGCCTTTAGACTCGGGCAAAACATAGCGAGGGCGACTATTGCCAAAATAACCTCCCCTGATAATAATCAGAAGGCAACCCAGGCCTTGCAAAGAGCGAAGGCCTTTGTGGCTTACTCTACTAAATTATATTCACCTCAGGAAGTAACCTCCCCTCAAGAGAAAAATAAATACCTGGATTCCGTCCCCCTCCCTCCCTTGCCCGACTTGCAGCAAAAACCCTTACCAACCCTATTATGATACAAGAACTCAAACACACAATAAAAAACTTAAAAACAGCTAAATGCCCAGGACCAGATGGATTCGGCGCAGAATTTTATAAAACTTTCGAAGCGGAGATCTCCCCTGTCCTCCTGGAGGTGTTTTCAGCTGTATGGACTGGGGCCGATCCTGTTCGCCCCTCATGGCAATATGCCACCATTTCGGTCATCCATAAGGAAGGGAAGGATCCAACATATTGTGAATCTTACCGCCCCATATCCCTATTAAACACTGACTGTAAAAGATTTTCACGGCGATAATAGCTTCCAGACTAAATCTTATATTACCCAAGTTAATACATATAGACCAAACAGGCTTCGTCTCAGGCCGCCAAGCCCCTGACAGTGTTAGATCAGCGATAAATTTAATAGATACTAATCAGAGATCCGGTGCGCCAGCATGTCTAATGATCTTGGACACTGAAAAAGCCTTTGATAAAAGTCTCTTGGAGCTTCCTATTTGCTGTTCTAGAACATAGAGGTTTCCCCCTTCCATTTATTAATGTCATCCGAGCGATTTACTCTAATCCACAGGCCTATGTCAGAGTGAATGACGGCAGTTCAGAAAGGTTTAGTCTGGGCAGAGGCACACGCCTGGGATGTCCCCTGTCCCCACTATTATTTGCTCTGTATATTGAGCAGTTAGCAGAGGCAGTGAGGAGAGCAGAGGAAGTAAGAGGTGTGGTAGTGGGTGACCTCCAAAAGAAAATTTCACTTTATGCAGATGATGTACTTTTGAGCCTTACACAACCTCATCGATCCATAAAACAAGTTTGGACAATATTGACGGAATTTGGTAGGCATGCAGGGTATTCCCTCAATAAAAACAAGAAAGAGGTACTTACCTTCTTTTATAAACCTAGTGTAGAGCTATGTAACCTCTTCCCATTAAACTGGAAGGCGTGTAAAATGAAATATCTGGGGGCATACATCACAAAACAATACTCTCAACTTTTTGCGGCAAACTACCTTCCCTTAATAAATAACTTACAAAAAGACTTTGAAAGATGGTCCCTGTTAAACTTTCCAATGTATTCCAAGATACACACTCTGAGAATGATTGTACTTCCTAGGTTTTTATATTTGTTTCAGTGCATCCCGCTTTATATACACAAATCGATCTTTCAAACCTGGAACAGAATGCTAACTAAATTTATCTGGAGCTCCAAGAAACCCAAAATAAACTTAAGAATCCTCCCAGCGCAACGAGAAAGAGGTGGTCAGTCTCTCCCGGATCTTGAGGACTATTTTCTGGCGGCCCAATTAAAAAAATGCCATGATGTGGTCCAATCCCAACGCCTCTACAGGTTGGAAGCTCATGGAGGGTTGGGGAGGAGAGGGGGAACAGGGTCACAACCCTTGGAAGTCGGACTGCTGGTCGCCAACATAAATAGAGGTTCGCCCCTGAAACTGACCTCAATTAGAGACACAGTTAGATCTGTTCACAGAATGTGGCAGAAATATAAACTCAAAAATTCTGTTTGGCCATTGAGGAGACTGGCGTGGGACCCAGATTCAAACAACATGAAATCTTGCTATATTATGACAATTGCAGTATGACCGCAGGTTAGAACTGCTCCGGAGGTGAAATAGTTAACTTCCATGCAAGGCATGGAATCTTGAGCGCGAGCTCAGTTAAGGAAGCTCTGTCTGCTTACTTTCAAACCGAAACCGTTAGATTCTTTGCTCTGCCTCACTGAACAGTCGCTCCAGAGATTTCTCCTTTTGCTCGGTTCATTTTCGCGGTCTAAACCAGTTTTAAAATATTAAATCTTGTCTAATTTTAACCGCAACCGTTCGGTTCAAGCTCTGTCTGTGGTAACATAAGTAATATATAGTTTTTACATACGAATTCTGTGTGGAACTTGTAAAACATTTATCGGTTCGAACCGATTAGGTGCATTTTCAATTACTAGTCCTTTTTTAGAGTGCGGTTCCCGGTTCCTATCGGTTATAAAAAGAACGGATTTCATTACGTTTTTTTCCACGGCCCGTGACACGGTTGGGAACCGATAGGAGAGTCTTGCTTGGCGGATTGCCATAAACGGGCAAGTTTTGGTTAGGCTGGCATAATGTCTGAGAAACCCAAAAGAAAAACCGGGCCCACTGGGTTTCAGCACTGCGATGTCTGTGGGGAAGCCTTTGCCAAGGCTGACCCTCACACCTCCTGTGTTTATTGCCTGGGGTTTGACCACCTCGATTCAGACTGCCAGATTTGCAAGAATTTCCCTGCTGCCACAGTTGAAAAGAGAGTTGGTAGTCTCAGGGAAAGAGGCCGAAAAGTCCGCTGACCCGGATGGCCGACCCAGTTCGGTGCCAACCGAACCTGAGGGAGTGCCCTCTGACCAGGGCGAGACTTCCTCGGGCAAACGAAGAGCTGGCTCCGAGGAGCCAGTTCCTGCAAAAAGGACTAGAAAGTCTACTGCTGTGGAAAAAGTCATTTCCCCAACAGCTGAAGAGATAGCCAAAGCAATCCAAATTGTCCAGTCTCTTTCCCCGGTTCCTGAACCGACTCCATCTGGGAGACACTCGGTTCACCAGGTCTCATCGGTTCAGGATTATGATTTTGAAGAATTTTATGAACTGGGGGGGGGTATGAAGAGAGTGATTATGGTCTCGAAGATCTGGACGCTCCTATTGAGCCAGATACCTCCCCAGACAGACCTTTAGGGGTTCCCCCCCCCGTAGGCTTTCTGAGTCCCCTGCTCATTTCATCTTTTACAAGAAGGTTGCTGAAACTCTTCAGCTTCCCGTTGAGGAAGCTGTGGATGATCAGGAAGAGCCTGATTATGTAGAAATGATGGATATTCCAGAGTCTAAGAGACTGTCTATTCCCCTTCATAAATCTTTCAGGAAACAGACAGAAACATTTTTAAAAACTCTTTCTATACCTCCTGTGGATAAAAGGATGGACAGGAGGTATACTTTATCAGGTTCTGACATAGAATTTCTCACACAGCAATGCAGCCATGTGGGTGTAGTGCAGGCTGCAGCTTGTGACAAGGCAAATTTCCCCCTAGCTTCACATCCTCCTGAAAAGGACTCCAGGAAGATTGATGCTATGGCAAAGAAACAGTACATGGCAGCATCCTTGGGCTCAGACAAGCAAATTATAAGCTTATGCTGCCAGATACCAGAAATCCAGATGGGATACTGTGCTGGCTCTAGTCAAACAACTCCCTGACAAGTTTGCCAGGATCTGGAACAGGTGGCTTTAGATGATGGAGGCATCAAAATGCAATTTCATGCTGCGGTGGACTCTAATGATGTAACTTCTAGAGTTATGGCTACTTCTGTGGCACTTCGCAGAATGGCCTGGCTCAGATGCACCACATTGTCACAGGATAACCAGTCAGAAGCCATTGATTTTCCTGTGATTGGCAATTCTTTGTTTGGGGAGCAAACAGAGAATTATATGAAGAAAATGGACGAATACAGGACCACCTATCGGAGTGCACAAGCCGAGGAAAGGCAGGCCACTCCTTAGAAGCAGCCTCCCAGGGGCAGAGGCAGGCCTTTTCATAGGCCTTTTTATCAGGCTCAAACCTCCTCTTCCTCCTATGCCCAGAGGGGATTCTTTAGAGGAAGGGACAGGAGGGGTTCAAGCAGGCCTGCTTCCACTCCTCAGCCCAAAGCCCCTGCCAAGCAGGCACCCTGATGGGGTAGCCAGGGCTGCTTCTCCTCTACCGTAGGGGGCAGGCTGGCTTACTTTGTCCAGGACTGGAAGTCTCTCACATCAGACAAGTGGGTCCTGGAAGTGGTAAGCCAGGGACTGGTCCTCAGCTTCAAAAAATTTCCGAAGCTGAGGACCAGATCTTTTCCTCCTGCATCTCCATCGGAGGTACTCAACTTAGAGTCAGAGGTCTCCACCCTCCTCGCTCTCAGAACCGTGGAAAGGGTTCCACCCCTACACCAGGGCAAAGGGTTGTACTCCAGGTACTTCTTACCCCAAAAAAGACAGGAGAATGGCGGCCCATCCTGGATCTCAGATACCTAAACAAGCACCTTTTTAAAACCAAAGTTCAAAATGGTAACTCTGGGAATCATTTTACCTTCCCTAAGGACAGGGGACTGGCTAGCATCCCTGGACCTCAAGGATGCCTACTTCCATGTTCTCATCAGAAGCTCCCACCGAAAGTACCTCAGGTTTGAGCTGCCCTCAGGCCATTACCAGTTCAGAGCAATGCCCTTTGGACTCACCTCGGCTCCAAGGGTATTTACCAAGTGCCTGGTAGTAGCAGTAGCTTGCCTAAGAAGGCAAAAGATTGCCATTTTTCCTTATTTGGACGATTGGCTCATAGTAGGACAATCCCCAGATCAGGTCAACCTACATCTTCAGATAACCCAGCAACTGCTTACATCACTAGGTTTCCTTCTGAACCTCTCAAAGTCAGTACTGGAGCCTGTCCAGCTACTAACCTTCATAGGCGCAGAGCTGAACACCCAGGAAGCCAAGGCCTTCCTCCCTCTAGACAGGGCGAACACCCTAGTCTCCCTGGCCTCTTCTTTCACCCTGCAGGTCTCTCGACCAGCAAGGCATTTTCTACAGCTCCTAGGGCACATGGCTGCTTCCACAGCAGTAGTGCAAGGAGCAAGATTTCAGATGAGGGACATTCAGTTCCATCTGAGGGCCTTTTGGTCACAAAGGAAGGATCCTCTTACCAAACTGATCCCAGTAACTCGAACCCTGATCCAAGCCCTTCAGTGGTGGCAGGATCAGAGCAACCTGAGACAAGGAGTTCCCTTTGTCACTCATTAATCCTTACTACAGATGCATCCCTCTTGGGGTGGGGGGCCCACATGGGCGACTTCACTACCCAAGGACTGTGGTCCCTACAGGAATCTCTGCTCCACATCAACCTGTTGGAGCTCAGAGCAGTTTTTCTAGCACTTCAAGCTTTCTCAAAATCTGTTCAGAACAAGACTGTGCAGGTCAGAACAGACAACACCACTACAATGTGGTACATCAACAAGCAGGGGGGGAACTCGGTCTACGGCCTTGTGCACCGAAGCCATGAAGTTGTGGTCTCTGGCGTACTCCTGAACACCTCCCTATGGCAGTTCACCTCCAGGCAAAGACAATGTCCTGGCAGATGCTCTCAGCAGGATCTCTCAGGGCCATCACGAGTGGTCCCTGGATCCCTAGGTTCTGGGGTGGTATTTGCCAAATGGGGCACCCGCAAATAGATCTCTTTGCAGCCCCAGACAATCACTTCCTCTCTTTTGCTGCAGGCCCCAGTCTTGGGCTCAGTCCCTCTGGAGCCTTAGCCCTCAGCTGGGAAGGAAGTTTCTATGCCTTCCCTCTCTCCTGTTCAAAGTGCTAGTCAAAATCAGAGCCCAATCCTGCAGAGGTCATCTGATTGCTCCAGATTGGGCCAGGCAACCCTGGTATCCTCTCCTCCTGTCCTTAGCAGTCCATCCTCCCCTGTGCCTTCCCAAGAATCACAATCTGTTAACCTGTGCCCAGGGAAGGTTTGGTACCCGATCTCAAGTCTCTCAATCTCAAGGCCTGGTTCTTGAAGAGCTAGAGTTGCTGGCCTACACCTCTCTCAAGGTGTAATGGATATACTCAAGGCTTCTAGGAAGCCTTCTACCAGAGCTACTTTTAACTCCAAATGGAAAAGATTTTCCATATGGTGCTCGGAAAAGAATATTTCCCAGACACTGCTGATTTACCACAGTTCTAGATTATATGGTCCATCTAAACACTCAGGTGCTGAGACCAGCTACCCTGAAGGTACATTGGCAGCTGTCTCTGCTTTTCTTTCAACAGGTAAACTCTCCTCTTTCATCTCACCCTGTATTTTCCAAGTTTTTAAGGGTTTGCTTCACACCAACCCTCCATTCAGGGACCCTGCCCCTGCCTGGATCTCAATGTTTGCATTGCTCAGCTCATGCAACCTCCTTCGAGCCCTTGTCTTCAGCTGAGCTTAAGTTCCTGACTTGGAAAACTGTGTTTCTAGGGACATGGATATGTTGTTCATCCACACTCATTGGCAGGTATCCTTGCCGCTTTAAATCTTGCGGAAGGTCTTCAAGCTTGCTCCTCCACCCACCGGGTGGTATAACTCTAGCTCCGCCCATGCCCAGATCTTCCTTACCGCTTGGAAGCTCAGGTTCCCTCCTTAGCGCTCTGCGTTTGAGACTGGTTCCTATTTCTCCGTTTGCGGTTTAAAAATAAATTTTGCAAAAGACTTCAGTCTTCTATCCTCGCGGCTGCGATGGACAAATCGACTCCCGGTTTCGGAGATGCCCATGCGGGTGAAGATGTCTGGACGGATCCACACTCCGTGTGTCTACTGCTTAGGCCTTGAGCACGACCCGCGGGCTTGCGACCTGTGCTCATCTTTCTCGGCCTACGTCCTCGAAGACCGTGCTGCCCGATTGCAACTGGGCCGTCCCGAGAAGCGTTTCCCTCCGGTGAAGTCCAAGGAGGCCCGGTTGGCGGTGTCCGCGGCGGCGGGCTCGGCGGATCAGCTCGAGCGGATGGTCGCCCTCGAAGAGGAGGCGGCGCGGGCCGTATCTTCCTCGGCCGCGGCATTTATCCCGCTCTCTCTGGGCTCTTCTTACACGGCTTCTTTTAAGGAGCTTTGTCTGTCCCTCTCCACTAAAGGAGAAGGGCCTACGTCTGCGGGACCTTATTCTCGGTCCAAAAAGAGGGACAGGGGTAAGTCCCTCCGTCGACGCTCTTGGGAGCGGGAAAGGTCCCTCTCCCCGGGCCGTCGACCGTCGGCTTCGGTCGACCGCTCGGCTTCGGCCACTGGCCTCACGGTGTCCCCGTCAGGTCAGTTGACCGAGACTCCCACCGATGAAGTCGAGATTTTTCTCGACCCATTGGACGGGCTGTCGCCTTTAGCGGCGAATTCCCCTCTCCCGGTTCCCGGGAGGAGTTGAGGATCCGTGGGCTCGCCTGTGCCTCGGTTCCGGAGCCCTCGGATGGACCATCCGAGCGAAGGAGTGCGGTTCGGCCGACACCTCCCGCACCGACCCGGAATTCCGGGACTCTCGGTCTCGGTCTACCTCTTGGCGGTCAGCCGTTCCCACGTCATAGGCGGTCTCGGTCTCGGCACCGCGGTAAGCGCGTCGCGCTCGTCCTCGTCCTCCTCCTCGGATGAGGAGGCTTCGGCGTAAAGTACGTCGGCGATGGAGGACCTTATGTTAACAACTCCTCCTGGCGGGGAATAAGCCGACCCGTCGCCTTCCCGGCCATTAAGTAACTGTCACGGGCGGCCGACACAACCCCTCGACTTATCCGAGGCCTATACCCAGGCGGTTGTTCGGCCAAAACCAGCTGCTCCACCGATTCGGTGGAACCTCCGCCTCCACAGCCACCAATTGGGGCTCCGACCAAGGATTCTCGGTCGGCTAGGGTCTACCCCATCGGCTGTCAGTTACCCTCACTCCCGACCGACCTCGGCAGGTGAAGGGTGGCTCAGGCCAGAGCAGCTCTTCGAGGACTCTTCGAGTCCGAAGATGATTCCTCCTTTTTCTCCAAGCGACTGGACTTGGGTCTTCAGGAGGTCAGTCAATGGACGATAGCCGTCGTCCTTCCTAGGACTGCTCGGCTCATCTCGAGTCCACCGGGATGGAGCTCGAACCCGTTCCAAAGCGGGCCAGGTATCCCCTCACGGAGATTCTGGACCGAGGGATTCTCCGGCGGAGGCCTTTCGGTGGCGAGGCCATAGTGGGTCGGCACTGGAGCTTTGGCAGCGCCCTGCTTCCTGCCCTCGCCTTCGGCCAGGATGGCCAGGAAGTATCACGGTCCCTACCGGTTCCTTGTCCGGTTTTGAACACCCCTCTGCTGAGGGTTGGTTACCGACAGCGTTTTCGGCGCGCCCGGCAGCGCCAGGGATGTGGACAAACCTCCTGACAAGGGTCAAGAAGTGGACTATGTCGGGCGAAAAGTCTCGCTGCGTCTCTCGGCCTTCATCAGGCCAGTTCGGCCGTCCTCATGGCACATTTTCTCATGCCCTGTTGGGCTCCTGGATGAGGTCATCCCTCATCTTCCGCCCGATCTGCAGACTACGGTTAAGCAGGTGCGGGACCAGGGCAGAGCAGTGGCCAAACAGCAGCTCCAGACTGCTTTGGATATAGGGGACTCATGTGCCAGATCGGTGGCGGCACGCAGTGGCTATCGTCGGCGGGCTTGGCTGAGGATATCCACCTTTGCCGGATACCCAGCACAAGTTGGCGGATGTTCCCTTTTGGGACTGACCTCTTCGACCCTGGGGTGGAAGGTCACCTGCAGAGGATCGAGAGTCCAATGCCACCTTGGACTCGGTCTCTTCCGCTCAGAAGGACAAGAGCCGCAAACCACAGCCTAAGCCCTTTCGTCCTTCTGTGCCCCCGGCGCGCCCGGCCCAGCAACGTCAGGGCCAGCAGGCTCGGCCTTGGCATCCCAAACCCAAGCCGCCGGCTTCCTCTAACAGGAGGCAGGGAGGAAAGGGCCCAGGAGGTCCCTCGGCCGGTCCCTCCTCCAAGCCTGCCCAGTGACGGGCTGAGGGGTGTCGCCCCCATTCCCGTCACCTTACCCCTGGGTCCCCGTGAGGCGGCTCAGCACTTCCGTTCCGCCTGGTCCGCTGTTACCACGGACAGGTGGGTCTTGAGAGGTGGTGGGAAGAGGCCTGCCTCTGGAATTGAGCAGGCACCACCCTTCAGGCCGTCGCCCCTCGGAAGCCGGGATCCCCAGCCTCACTGGCGGCTCGTCGAGCCGACATCGCTCTCCTCCTCCAGAAGGAGGTGATAAGAGGTGGTGGACCCTCCTTCAGACCCAGGGTTTGTGTCCAGGTACTTCCTGGTTCGAAGCGGACGGGGGCTGGCGCCCATTCTCGACCTACCGCGACCTAAACAAGTTCCTAAGGTCTCGAACCTTCAGGATGGTCACTCTGGCTCAGATAATACCATCCTTGGAGCAGCGCGTGTGGTTCTGCTCTCTGGACTTGCAGGGCCGCGTTTTTCACGTCCCTATCCGTCCGTCTCACCAGAGATTCCTCCGCTTCCGGCGGAAGGATCCTCTTGATTCAAGCCATGCCCTTGACTTGTCTCCAGCTCAGGGTCTTCACCAAATGCATGGCAGTGGTGACAGCATTCCTCTGCGCCGAGGGTCGGGTGTACCCTTACCTGGAGCGACTGGCTGATAGCAGCTCCCTCCAGGAAGGAGGCGGGTGGTCAGAGATCTGGCCCTCCAGGTCTGCTCTCAACTGGGCCTCCTTATCGAGGCCAAGTGGAACTCGAGCAAGCAGGTGATTCTATTCATCGGGCGCAGCTCGACTCTCTCTGAGCCAGAGCGCGGCTCCCGGCGGACAGGGCCGAGGTTCTTTCCTCCTTTGCCCGATCATTTCTGGTTGGGCAATTGCGCCCTGCCCGGGACTTCCTGCGCCTCCTGGGTCTCATGGCGGCCTGCACCAGCGTGGTCCGTTGGGCCCGCTGGAACATGCGTCCCCTTCAGGGGGGACTGGCCAGCCAGTGGTCACAACGCTGCGATCCTTGGACCAGCTAGTGTCGGTGACACAGGGGATGTGGAACGCTCTCCAGTGGTGGACCGTTCCAGATCATTTGCAGGAGGGCATCCCGTTCGTCCGCCCCGAGCCGACGGTCTCTCTATCGACCGATGCCTCTCTGATGGGTTGGGGTGCCCATCTGGGGAACACCGAGCTCATGGCCTCTGGTCCCAGCAGAGTCGATGCCACATCAACCTGCTGGAGCTCGGCGGTCCGCCTAGCTCTCACCGCCTTTGCTCCGTTCCTCCGGGGTCAAGTGGTCCGAGTCCAGACGGACAATACCACGACCATGTACTATCTAAACCGCCAGGGCGGGACGCGCTCCATGCTTCTATGCAAGGAAGCTCTCCGCATTTGGTCACTGTGCGCAGCCTGGGCGGATCTCCTAGCCATTCACGTGGCAGGGCCTCCAACACCCTGGCCGATGCCCTGAGCCGGATAGGGGCTGCATCCCACGAGTGGTCTCTCCTGCCGGAGGTAGTACAGCATCTGTTCTCCCTTTGGGGCACACCTCAGGTGGACCTGTTTGCCTCCATGGAGAACGCGAAGCTGAGTCTGTTCCATGCCCGCCCCCCTCAGCAGGGCTCGCTGCAGGGGGATGCCTTCTCGAGGCAGTGGACCCCGGGCCTCTTTTACGCCTTTCCCCCATTTCCCTTGATCCACAAGGTGCTTCTCAAGGCGAGGAGGGACAAGGCGCAGGTGATTCTGATAGCCCCAGACTGGCCTCGCCAGTTCTGGTACCCAGATCTCCTCAGTCTCAGCTCCAGGATCCCGGCAGCTTCCAGCTCGCCCGGACCTGCTCTCAGTCAATCAGGGAAGGTGTTCCATCCGGACCTTCAATCCCTGCACCTGACGGCCTGGTTCCTGAGCGGCTAGAGTTCCAGGCCTTGGGTCTTTCCGGCGAGGTCCTCAATGTAGTTGAGGCGTCCCGTAGAGTCGACCAGAAAATGCTATGCCTTCAAATGGAAAAGGTTTTCCATTTGGTGTCAGAACAAGGGCTTGGACCCTTCCTCCTGTTCCTTGGCAAGCATCTTGGACTATTTATGGTCCCTTTCTAGTCAAGGGCTTAGGTCGGCGACCTAAGGGTGCACCTGGCAGCCATCTCTGCTTACCGGGCGCGGGCCGGGAAGCAGTCGGTGGCGCAGGAGAAGGTGGTCTGGCGCTTTTTCAAAGGCCTTGATCACATTTCCCCTCCAGTGCGGGAACCCCCACCTCCGTGGGATCTACTGCTGGTACTGGCAAAGCTCATGGGCAAGCCATTCGAACCTATGCACAGGTGTGCTCTCTCTCACCTGTCGTGGAAGACCGCCTTCTTGGTGGCTATCACGTCAGCCAGAAGGATGGGAGAGCTCCAGGCGCTTTCCATCGAGTCTCCTTACCTGGTCTTCCACAGGGACAAGGTTGTCCTGCGCCCCAACCCGAAATTCCTTCGAAGGTGGTGTCGGAGTTTCACCTTAACCAGGTGTTGACTCTGCCGGTGTTCTACCCCAATCACACCTCGGAGGCCGAATATAGGCTCCATACTCTGGACCCTAGAAGGGCGCTCGCTTATTATAAGGAGCGCACGGCTGAAATTCGGGGAGAGGTTCGCCAGCTGTTTGTCACCTACGCTGAAGCCGCATCTGGCAGACCTGCAGCCAAGCGGACGATAAGCAGGTGGGTAACCTCCTGCATAGATCTCTGCTATAAGTTGGCGGGCATGGAGCCTCCCAGAGGATAAGAGCTCATTCTACCCGCCATACTGCTGCAACGGTGGCTGCTTCCAGGGACGCCCTATCCAGGAAATCTGCAGGGCTGCTACCTGGAAGTCAGCAAACACCTTATTACCCATTACCACATCGACCTTGAGTCATGCCGGGATGCTGGTTTTGGGGCCTCGGTTCTCAGTCTCTCTTTCCCAAGTAAGTATTGGGGTGTGCGTCTTGCCTCCCTCCTCCCGGAGAACTGCTAGAGTCTGCCAATGAGTGTGGATGAACAACATATCCATGTCCTAAATACAGGTTACTCACCTGTAACAGGAGTTCTAGGAATGGTATATGTTGTTCATCCACACTACCCACCCGACCTCCCCGGCTTCGACGCACAACCTGAGCTTCCAGCGGGCCAGATCTGGCGTCATGGGGCGGAGCCGAGAGTTATACCACCCGGGTGGGTGGGAGGAGCAAGCTTGAAGACCTTCCGGCAAGATTTAAAGCGGCAAGGATACCTGCCAATGAGTGTGGATGAACAACATATACCATTCCTAGAACTCCTGTTACAGGTGAGTAACCTGTATTTTTGGTAGCTATCACCTCTGCCAGACGCATAAGTGAATTGCAAGCATTGTCAGTGGTGCCAGACTTTATTTCCTTTCACAGAAATAAGGTAGTCCTTCGGACTAATAGAAAGTTCCTGCCTAAGGTGGTTTCGGATTTCCACCTTAATCAATCTGTTTCTCTCCCTGTTTACTTCACTGACCATTCTTCCCCTGGTGAGAGGAGGCTGCACAGCTTAGATGTGAAGAGGGCCCTTAGCTACTACATAGAGCGTACCAAGGGTCACAGGTTTGACTCTCTCCAACTGTTCCTCACTTATGGTGAGGTCGGGAAAGGGAAACCTGCCACTAAAAGATCCATTGCCAGGTGGATTGTCTCTTGTATCCAATTCTGTTATGAAAAGTTGGGTAAGATTCCCCCCTCAGGCCTGAGGGCTCACTCTACCAGAGGTACAGCTGCTTCTCTGGCTGCTGCCAGAGACATCCCCATTCTAGAGATATGTCAAGCAGCTACCTGGAAAACGGTTCACACTTTTACCAAGCATTATTCCCTGGACATTCAAGCTAGGAGTGATGCTCGGTTTGGCACAGCTGTCCTTCAGAGCCTATTCCCTAAGTAGGTTCTGTCCCTCCTCCATGGGGGTACTGCTGTGTAGTCTGCAATTGTCATAATATAGCAAGACTTCATGTTGTTTGAAGAAAAAATTACTCACCTTAGTAATGTTGTTTCTTCTAATGGAGTCTTGCTATATTATGACCTCCCTACCTGCCTGCCCCTCTCAGAACCTCGTTTTTGCACTGTGGGTGGGCATCACAGTGTTGACACTCTGTTTTTCTTGCCACTTTGTTGTTTTGTTTCACCCTCCCTAGGGTGTGTGTGTTTTATTTCATTATTGGGTCTCTTGACTTGAGTCTTTTTCGAGACCGACAAGTATGTTTGTTAGGGTAGTAGCCAGTTGGCTAGTGTAGGTTTACAGCTTCCACACAGAACATTAGTGAGTTTTAGCTCGTAAGGATCTGATGGTTTCGGTTTGAAAGTAAGCAGACAGAGCTTCCTTAACCGAGCTCGCACTCAGATTCCATGCCTTGCATGGAAGTTAACTATTTCACCTCCAGAGCAGTTCTAACCTGTGGTCATACTGCATTTGTCATAATATAGCAAGACTCCATTAGAAGAAACAACATTACTAAGGTGAGTAATTTTTTCTTTTCAACCGGCACGCCTAGATAATAGGTTTCACATATGGGAGGGGAAGGGCCTGAGATATCTTTCGCAATTCTGGGAGGGAGAAACTTTCCTAGACTTTGAATCCCTTAAAAACAAATATGGCTTTCAAAATTCAGACCACTTCAGATACCTACAGGCCAGAAATTATATTCTTGCACTAAAAAAAAAAAGACATGGATTCAGGTAGGACCCAGCAGTTCCTTGGCGCCATACTGGAAAGTAGTAGAGCTGGGAGCCAGAAAGGGATGATTTCCTTCCTTTATAAAGCTTTATCGACATTGAAGGGGGATCCACTTACTAAAATAAAAACAAAATGGAGCGAGAGGCCCCCCCCAAGGTTTAGGGAAACCTGAATGGGACCGAATATTCTCCCTTACTAAAAAAACGACTCAATCACCGTACTGGCAGGAATTCTTGTGGTGAGTTAAGGTCCGTTATTTCTTAACCCCCTCAAATAACTAGTAAAAGAAATCCAGATACCTCTGCTCAATGTAGGAGGGAGTGTGGCTCATTAGAAGTGGACCATCTCACATCTTTTGGTCCTGTGACGCATTGTCAACCTTTTGGGGTGATATCACTAGAGCACTTAGAGACATATTTTTAGTGCTGAGTCCTCTAGAGTGGCCCACATTGATTTTGGGGCTCCCACCCATAGAGATACAAGGTATGGATTCTTTGTACCTTTGGTCTATATTAATAACAGCAGCACACAAGGCCATTACGAAGAAGTGGCTGTCTCCCAGTCCCCCCGCTACTCGAACGTGGATAAAAATAGTAACCACCATAGCAGAACTTGAAGAGCTTACTTACAAAATCAATAATAGAACCCCTATATACCTGAGAAGGTGGACTAGGTGGGAGATTTGGCAATCCTCCAGGGGGACAGGAGCTGGGTGACCAACCCTCAGTTAAAGAACAGACGAGGAGAGACCCATTATTGAAGAGGGAAATATTAGAGTGGTTGGGAGGCTGCAATTGGTTTGGTGGGGGTGGACTGTGATCCGACTTATGTTCAATGGAGACTGTGATGATTATATGGGAGGCTTGAAAAATGAAAAAGTCCTTGCTGCTATAGATAAGAATATAGTACTTAATGTTCTATTGAGATGACTGAGACAAACTGGGTAGAATAATGTGAGAAACACTTTTTATCAAAGGATATGAATGTATATTAATTTAATATGTAGAAAGGATGTACCTGAGAGATGTTAATAAACTTGAATTTAATAAAAAGGAAAGATACTGCCTCTGGGTGGCAAATGTTCCATCCCCAGAGGAGGAGGAGTGCAAAGCGTAGAATGAGTTGTGTGCTAGGGGGTTGTGAAAAGTTTGGAAGAGAATCAGTCCCAAATATATTGGGATTTCAGCAGTGAGGGAGTAAAGTGGTCAGGAGGAGGAACACCCAAAGGAATTATGAGTTGAATTATGGGGGGAAAAAACGATCTAGGGATGGGTGAGTGAGAGGAGTATGGATAGGAGATTTTATGAAGGTGCCACCCAAACTGTTCTGTTGACATAGATGGGTGGTAAGGAATTTTTTGGGGGGTATGAATAATAAAGAGAAGTGCTAGATTGAAAATTGAGTTGGAGGTGTTAGGGTACATGGTGGGGGGGAATAATGCTGGAATAGTGGAGAAGGGAGAGTTATCCTGGTAGCATTAGGTTTGTTTGTCACAGTCACACTTACGGTGTGCAGCAAGGTATGCTAACAGTTGGAATTAAACGGGCCAATTTTTGGTTCCATGACTATTTCTGTAGTGAAAGAATTTGGCCACTTCGGGGGGGGGGGGGGCTAAACTTGAAAGACCTTTGCCATTGTGTTGTGCGATGAAATGGGATTCGAAAGATGGCACTGCAGATACCCCTAGTTTGTCTAGGGTTGGTGTTGTAGCTGAGATGCTTCTGTATTCTAGGGGGAGCAAGGCTGAGAGCAGATTTTATTGCTAGCAGACAAACCTGGTATTTGATCCTATTGTCCAGGTTTAGCCATCTCGTGCTCGAGTAAAGTTCACAATTGTGAGTCAAGCGGTATGCTCCCAAAACAAGCCTGCAGACTTTGTTTAGGGAAACCTTGACCTTCTTAAGGGCAGGGTCTGTGTCAGCCCCATACAAGACCATAGTCAGTGACTGGCATTTGCTAGTTATTTACTGCTACTTTTATAGCATTGTCAGTGAGGCAGGATCTGTGTCAATAAAGTTGGCCTATTCTGATGCTGACTTTCTTGCCAACGTGGTCTGCATGTAGACTAGGAGAGAGAACAGTCCAGGTAGATCATGAGGTATTTAAAGTTGCTGACCATGTCAACTAATTCTTTTTCGTTATTGCGTATTTTGAGGGGGGCAAACTTCGATTAGCTTTACTGTCTCTCTTGGATGTATTGCATGTTTTTTTCACTTAAATTGTATTCAATCTGTAGAGAGTTTTTTTTTTTTTGGTTATGTGTGCTTTCAGCACAGACATGTACAGTATTGTGTAAACAGGTGCTGTGGCATCATGTTCTCACATGCTAATGCAGCTGTCAGGGACAGTGAGATTTCAATAACCAGAAAATGGAGACCCCCAGGCTAGTTGAAGGGGCTGGTGTGAACAGTGAAAAAAAACTAAACAAACAGATGTATCCCCAAAAGTTACATAAAAAGTTATCTGTTGACAAGAAAACAAAAGACATCTACCCGATATGAGGGAGTAGTACTTCTTTAATGAAGTCCCCTACTGTGGTCTGAGGAGACCATCAGACTGCTCTTATCTACATCAGCATGAGCTACTCTGTCTACGCAAAGACAAAAAACAACTAACAGATGTCAATTTTGAACAAAATTGACACATTTAAGTAAGTTAGCTCCCTCCTAACAAACTACTCATATTACCAAGGCAGAGCGCAATTTCTAATTAAATGTGCCTGCTGTTCCCATGGAGGCAAAAATAACTGAACTTTTGATGGGAACAAATAAAAAGTGGTGGAAGCACTAAGTGGCAGTTATTTTGGTTATAAGCTTCTGGTGTGCTACAGGGCAAAGGATTCAACCATCAGTTTTATGTGGTTCAGAGCTCAGTACTTATGTTACATACTGTAGCTGAATAATGTAGTTTATGCTTGGATACAGAGGCCAGATCAGTAAGGAGAACTGTGCTTGTCAGGTATTAGCAGTCTGAACTGATCAGTGCTTAGGTACTTTGAACATAGTTGTGCAGTTAGTAATTATAGTACAGGTGAGCTGGAAAGTCTGTGCAAGGTGCTTAGATACTTGAACTGATGAGTAACGTGTTATGACTTGACATTGGTTTGGCTTTACTCTGTATCCCATCATAAAAAAGGATGCTTAGTCCAGTAATATGAGACCCTCCCCAGTGGGATAAGAGCACCAGAGGAGGTGTCGGGGGAGGATGGAGGGTGAGTGTGACTCGCTGTAAGCAGAGCTATGGTTAGCCTTTTGTTTTAAGTAGGGTATGGGGGAGGAGCTCTTCCCCCATACAACCATAGGCATGCACCTTTCAGTTGTGTGTGGTTCAGAGCTCAGTACTTATGTTACATACTGTAGCTGAATAATGTAGGTTGTGCTTGGATACAGAGGCCAGATCAGTAAGTAGGACAATGCTCGTCTGGTATTGGCAGTTTGAAATGATCAGTGCTTGGGTACTTTGAACATAGATAGTTATGCAGTCAGTGATTATAGTACAAGTGAGTTGGATAGTCTATGCAAGGTGCTTAGATGCTTGAACTGATGAGTAACGTGTTATGACTTGTTATTTGGTTTGGCTTTACTCTGTATCCCACCGTAAAAAAAGATGCTTAGTCTAGGGTTACCACCTGTCCTGAGTTTCGCAGGACAGTCCTGATTTGGGCAGCTGTGTCCTGCAAAAAAAAATGAGAAATACTAAAATGTCCTGATTTTACAGTAGGAAAAATATTTTCTAACTTTCCACTAAATGTTCTGGAAAATTACAATAGCTTAACTAAAATGCCTTAAAATGATAAGAAACAATAGAAGCAACTAAGAAACTACAATACTTAGCCTTAATTCTGATTATATAGAGAAAACAAGTATGTTGCATCAGTCGAAGTTAGGTACTGTCCTGCGAAAAATCATGTTTCAGTAAGAAATGTCCCACTTTGGGCTTCTTAAAAGGTGGTAACCCTAGCTTAGTCCAGTAGTATGAGACCCCTCCAAAAGAATAATGATATCAAACGATTATCTCCTCCAACTCCGGAGAGTGCGACCAGTAGAGAAAAAAACAAACCTTTGGGGGAACCTCGGAGGACCCATGGCTACTGACCTGCCCGTCCTTCTGAGCATACTAAGGGAGAATAATCCTAAATAATTATGTTAAGTTATAGGCTAATTGAATTCTGAAGTTCTAGATCCTAAATCCTGATCCAGTGACGTGAAAGCTGAATAAGCACTTAATATTCCAGTCGGTGAATGTAGCATCCTTCTAGCAACTTCTGATCTGAGAATCCATGTCCAGGCAGAATGATAGCAGATTGGAATCCATGGTAGGTAATAATTTGAAATGTCGAAGATGCATCGTCGAATGCTCCAACAGAGGAGGGTGGCTTCTCCAAGGAGAACCAGTAACCAAAGGGCTAAGTGTCCATGTCCAGAGTAGGGGGACAGTTGATTTGTATTCCGCTGGTAAGCTTTGCAAATGAATGCTTTGGTGATGAAGCACAAGAACTGGCGCATGCTGTGCGATCTGGAGAGGACGGAGCAGTAAGAACCTCCGATCCGGAGTGGGAAGTAGGTAAGTGAATTAAGTATAAATCTTAGTTTGAATAGGCAGACATAAGTAAGATGTACCTCCAGGTCCCGAGGTGAAGTAGGTTGTAGAACAGGTGAGTCGGTCTTGAACCTCTAGGCCATGTAAGGGCGAGGCAGATAATAGGAGCAAATTGTGTAAGCAAGTGGACCTGTACGTAGGTCAGTAATAGTAGAAATTAAATCTGTATGGTGCAGACGTAGCAGCAAAGGAGTAATATTGCATAGTTTATGTACATATATGACGAGGAGCATGAAGAAATGGTAATAGCACAGGAATCGAAAGCTTCATCTGGTGATTCAATTAGTTGCGTAGCGATGTCGATATCTATGTTTCGAAAGCTGGAATGGTACAGTAACTAGAATTGACTTGGTGAGGATAGTCAGACGAGTCTTGAAGTCGAGCTCATAAGTCATAAATGGTAATAACTGAAGAGACTGAATTGAATGATGTAGCGTTGTCGCAGATTCCAGGAAGCCTCGGAGCACAATTCTTGATATTGAATTCTTATCCTGGTAGGAGTATAGTAGTAATTCATGTGACTGAAGCGGCAAGGCAAGAATCCAAAGAATAGATGATGAATGGCTAAAACAAATTCAGATGTGAGTTCATAGTAAAAGAGCGCAAAGGCTGGCAGACACAACAGCAAGGCATAAGTAGAATATGTGAACCTCCAGGCTCTGAGCTGGGCGAGGCAGGTGTAGAGTCGAAGTAGTTAAACCCCCAGGCCCGGGGCGAGGCAGGTCATAGAATCAGACTAATATGGAGTAGTAAAATAAGTTCAAGGGACCTCTGGGCCCGTAGTGGCGCAGGTCTTCCGAAGTGCGATATGATGACCCTCCAGCCCTGCAGGGTGAGGCAGGTAGTAGAGCAGTGCTGGACAGAGTAGTAGTAATGTTGAACTGCATGTAATGTAGAATAGTAGCGAAGTAGTAAGGAATAGTATGCTAATGGTAGCATACACCTGAGCCAGTGCTGTGCAGCGTAGGTTATTCTGAGGCAAACTTGTGAGAGCAGCAGAAGGTACTGTAAACTATTTCCTGGTGGTCAGAATGTCAAGTATGCAATGAAGAGACTTGGGTAAATGGGTTACCAACTCGTCCAGAGGTAAAAAGTATCCTGTTATAGGTCTATGTCTTAAACTGTAACTATGATGCAAGGCATGATGAAGCAGTAGTGGTAACTCGGAAGGAGTGGAAACAGAATAGCTCGCAGTGTCCTAGGAAATTGAGGCAATTATTCAATATGGTCCAGAATTAAATCCAGTGGAAAGAAGAAACGTATCCTTGACAAATGGAAGTAAGTGTGAGCAATAAGGATGGCTGCAAGGTTCAGAATCCAAGCAGTACGCCTGAAGGTGAGGAATAACGGCGTAGCAACCAATCATGAGTAGTAAATTGAGGAGAGAGTAGCAGGTAAGCCCCACATAAGCTAACATGGCGGCTGGACCACACGTAGGTCAGCCGACGGAAGGAATAGAGAGTGGTAGCTGGCCCCACGAAGGCTAACAAACCGCAGCCCACATGCGGGGTAGCAAATGAGTAGCGAGAATAGTCTGGCAAGGCCCAATAGATTGAAAACTGAAAGCTGGTGATCTGACTGAGCACAGCATGCTGAGATCAGATACGCTTGGAATGCTGAGGTCTTGCCAAGTCAAATGCATAATTGAGTGTAGCAGAATCCAGATGAGAATTCAAAGGGAATGGCAGAATGCAAGCAATAGTTTGTGGAAGCATGGAACAACGATTGTAACCAGTGGACCTGCAGGTCAAACGATAGTAAGAGTGAGCGTCATATAGAACTGCATAATATAGGGCAGTAGGATAAATATGATGTTCAGCAAGCTGAAGGAGGGGGAGAAGCTGGGGCAGGCCAGGTATCTAGTAATTTTAGGCATCGACGGCAAGACAATATAGAATTACAGCCCTCACTTGCAACGTATAGATCTTACTTCGAGAGGGCTCTTGGAGTAGGTGATTACATATAGGACTGATGCCGGCCGGCGGCAGGACCCCACGGAAAAACTTCTAGCTAGCAGTCCCTGGCGAGGGACTGCCCCCATGTCAGGTGACCAGCGTCATGAGACGTCGGTATAAAGGGTCGGTCCCGGACGCCTGCCTTCCAGTTCTTTCCCTCCATTAGCTCGTGCAGCGCCTCGTGGGAAAGTTCGTGCTTAGTCAGCCCTGTTCTTTCGTCGGTTTTACTGAGAATTTCAGTATTTTTTCTTCTTATCATCGGTGTATGTCGTCCCCTACACCTTCCGAGCACAAAAACAAGTGCTACTCGTGCGGCGCCCAACTGCCACACAGGGACAGTCATTCCCTCTGCCTCTTCTGCCTAGGCCCCGACCACCCGGTCGACAAGTGCCCGCATTTCTTTCACTTCAGCGCGGCTACCCGCAGACGACGCTAACAGTCCCTGGAAGCCCATCTTCTAAAGAAAAAGATGTCTTCGATGGAAAAAGAATTGAAGAAACTCAAGCAGGCGTCGACTTCTCCAGAAGGGCATCGTAAAAAGGCAGGACAAGGAAAGGCACCGGGAGAAGGCCTCCTCTTCGACGCGGCCCAGGTAACATCCCCTCCGGGGACTGTCCGACGGCAGCCTCCAAGGCTTTGGAGGAGGCGTCAGGCTCGCGCTCGAGCCTTGCGGGTGCCTCCGGGCAAAAGGAAGCCTCCGCCCCCAGTTCCGCCGCAGGCTTGCGGCCTACTGGTGCGGGTGACTCGCATAAGTCGGACGTTGGCTCCTCCGACGTCCGCCAGAAGAAGGTCGATAAGACGCCCGACCCATTGGGGCAGCGCATGACCTCGTCCCCCTCAGACCGGGCCGCTCCCCTCCCCTCCTTCGGCCAGCCTCCGATGAGGGACCCCATAAGACGGATGCTGGCTTCTCCGGCGCCCACCAGGAATTAGCCCCTAAGCCACACATCGACTCCCCCGACGTGCGCCGGAACCTACGATGAACCCTCCAACCCCCATCGTACCCGGTTCCCCGCAGCCTTTGCTGCCGTCCAGGGAGCCCGAGTCATCCCAGCCTGACCCCGGGGACTTTTCCCCCATCCCCGGGCGATGTGGGGGATATTCCACCTCCGTCAGACCCTCCTCCTAGGGAACCGTATCCGACGCCGGTCCCTCCACGCCGGCGAGGGATATTCCGCTTCCGTCAGGCCCTGCCCCACCCGGGCCTCTCACTGTTGACCCGCCTGTGGGGCCACCTTCCGGGCCGTCTGCTCCAGCAGCTCCTCCAGTGCCTGGGTACCCGCTGTCCAATCCAACGCCGGTCCCTCCGCCGCAGTACCCGACGTCTCAATACCCGGCACCGGTTTTCCTGCAGCCGGGCTTCAGATACTCGCCTTATGGATACAACCCGTATTCTTATCCCCCTCCTCCTCCACCTCCACCGCCCCCTAGGCCGCCGGTGGATCTGCAGGAGACTCTGGCTTCCTGGTGGGCTGAGGCCAAGACTCAGCTCGCCAAGGAAGTAGAGAGCCGCCTTATGGCGACGGTGCCGCCGTGATGCCCGAGACGGCACACTCCCTCACCACCTCCGGACTCCAGAGCCCTTCCCTCTGGATCCCGAGAGGGGCAGGACACTCGTCCAGGGATCCCCCCAAGAAACCCGTTCCTTGCCCTAGCCTGGTTAGGGAGTCTTATTCTGCTTCTGATTCTTCTTCTTTGCTCTCAGATTCCTCGGATTCTTCCGATGGATGCTCCGAGAGAGACGACGAGCCTCGCTCTCCGTCCAAGCCCCGGCCGAGGACTCCTCCAAAGTCTCCTCCGGAGGACCCTTCCTTCACGGAGTTGCTCAGAAAAATCCAGGAAGTACATCAGTGGCGCTCATTGGAACCAGATCCTCAGCGGGTCAAACTCGCCGAAGATCTGGACCTGCCCCTGACGGCTCCTACTTTAGTGCCACCCTGGATCGAGCCTCATACCCACATTGTTTCCACTATTTTGAAACAACCGTCTGCTTTAGCCCCGCTTGCTAGGAAGTCTAACAGGCTATACCAGGCTCCTGAGGGTGTAGATTTCTTGGACTCTCACCCTCGTGCAGATTCGGTCGTGATTAGCGCCGCTCACGGCCGGTCGGCACATCCCAAACATCTCAGCTCGTCTCCTCCAGATAAGGAATCTCGCCTCCTGGACCAGTATGGAAGAAAGATATACGCCTCTTCCACACTGGGAATTCGGGCCCTGAATTATGTTGCTCATATGGGGGATTACCAGAAGGCCATCCTTACCCAGGCGGAATCCAAGATTGACTCCTTACCTGACTCTCAAGTCAAGCAGGAGTTAGCTGACTTAGTCCGTTCTGCTCGTTCAGCCAGTCGTCACATTCTGCGGACGACATACGATGCAGTGGACACTGCTGGACGGAGCTCCGCTTTCGGCGCAAGTCTTCGGCGTCATGCCTGGCTCCGCGTGTCAGGTTTGGTCCCGGAGGTGCAGTCAGCGATCCAGGAATCATCTTTCAGGGGTTCGGTACTTTTCAGCGCTGATGTCAAGGACATCATCAACGACTTGCTGGACAAGGGGATGGCTCTGAAATCCGTGGATTCCATGTGCCGTCCCCATCCCCCACAGCGCCGTCCTTTTCCCAGACGCAGTCAGCCACAAGCGTAACCCCAAGGAAGGTGGGCCACTAAACGTTGGGCCCCTGCAGCTGCCAGGCGCCCCGGCCCAAAAGTAGCGGTGCCCCAGCTGCAGCACTGCCCCTCACCTCCTGACTCCTCCCCTCTCCCACCACCTCTGGACACACCAGAGGAACCGGTAGGAGGGAGGTTCTCCCTCCACATTCCGGGTTGGGAGAGGATAACAACAGATTTTCATGGGTGCTTCAAATTATAGCGGAAGGGCACTCTATAGAGTTTCTACAGAAACCACCCTGCCACCCCCCTCTGAAGTCGTTATATGCAAGGGACCATCATCATTTGGTCCGGGAAGAAATCTCTGCTCTTCTCGCGAAGCAGGCCATAGAACCCGTTCCCCCTCACCTTCAAGGGACGTGTTACTATTCTCATTTCTTCCTGGTCCCAAAGAAGACGGGAGATCTCAGACCCATTCTCGATCTCAGTTCTTTGAACCTTTACGTGGAATATAAAAGGTTCAGGATGCTCTCCCTACAGACCCTTCTGCCCCTTCTTCGGCCGGGTCAATGGCTATGTGCGCTGGATATGCAGGGTGCATATCTGCACATCCCCATGCGCCCCTGTCATCGCAAGTACTTTCGGTTTGCTTTCCAGGGGGACCATTACCAGTTCCGGGCACTCCCATTTGGTCTTTCCTCGGCACCCCGAGTTTTTACCAAATGCCTGGCTGTGGTAGCGGCCTACCTGCGTACTATGGGAGTTCAGGTGTTCCCTTACCTGGACGACTGGCTCTTGGCGGCCTCATCCAGGTAGGAGCTCCTGCATTTTCTGTCCCTCACCCAGCAGGTTTTCACTTGCCTGGGTATTACCATCAGCCATTCCAAGTCTCATCTGGATCCCTCCCAGAGACTACAGTTTATCGGGGCTATCCTCGATACGACGGTGAGCAAGGCCTTCCTGCCTCCGGACAGGGCGGCCTCTCTTCAGTCACAGATTTCCCTGCTATCAGAATGCAGGAAGGTTCCGGCGAGGTTGGTTCTCCGTCTTTTGGGGCTTATGGCGGCCGCCATCCCGACAGTTCCACGCGCTTGGCTCCACATGAGGATCTCTCAGTGGACTCTTCGCTCACAGTGGGATCAACTTGTAGACGACCTAGATCATGTAGTTCTGATCTCCTCGCTGATGGCACGAGACTTGCAATGGTGGATGCTTCGAGAGAACCTGTTTCGGGGGTGTCCCCTTCTGTCATCTTCCCCCCTCCCAGACTCTGAGTACAGACGCATCAGGCGAAGGTTGGGAGCCCATCTGGGTCCTCACCAACCCAGGGGTTATGGTCCAGATTGGAACTAGCCTCACATCAATGTGCTCGAGCTTCGAGCAGTACTATATGCTCTCCAAGCCCTTCACCAATACATTCTTCCTGGTCACCTAGCCGTCCAGACGGACAACATGTGCGTGGTGTGGTACATCAACAAGCAGGGAGTGACTCGGTCCTACCCTCTATGCTGGGAAGCAATGAGGGTTTGGGACTGGGCAACTCTTCACAACCTTCATGTCACTGCGATTCATGTTCCAGGAGTCGACAGTACCCTGACAGACGAGCTAAGCCGCTCCTCTGCCCTGCCACACGAGTGGGAATTGGACCAAAAGGTGCTAGAAGACATCTTCCAGCTTTGGGGGACTCCACAGGTAGACCTGTTCGCCTCTTCCCAAAACGCAAAACTTCCCACCTTTTGCTCACTCGTTCCAGAGCTAGGCGCTTTCTGGAGCGATGCTCTGTCTCTAAACTGGAAGGGCAGATTCAACTATGCTTTTCCCTCAATTCCTCTGGTCCCTCGTGTATTGCAGAAACTAACAACAGAAAGAGCGAGAATGATTCTGATCGCTCCTTTCTGGCCCAGGCAAATCTGGTTCTTTGTTCTGCAACAATACTCAGAGGTTCCTCCTCCTCTTCCTCTTCCTTTATCTCGAGGTTTGCTGACCCAGGATCAGGGGACCCTGGTCCATCTGGGCCTCAAGTCCCTACAACTTCATGCATGGCTCCTGCAGACCTAGCTCAATCGCGCTTTGGTGTCTCTCCAAAGGTGGCCGAGATTCTGGTGGAAGCTAGAAAACTCTCCACTAGGTCCACTTATGCCATGAAATGGAAGAGATTTTCTATTTGGGCCGCTTCTAGGAACGTGGAGCCTTTCTCCTGTTCAGTGGCCGTTCTGCTTGAATATTTACGTCATCTCTTCGATCTGGGTCTCAGTCATTCCTCCTTGAAAGTGCACATGGCCGCTGTTTCAGTGTACCATGTTACTTTCGCTGATAAAGCCTTTGCCCAATTAGAGGTGTCCAAGACTTTTCTTAGAGGGGTCCTTCATCTGAGGCCCCCCGTCCGGACTCCTGCTCCCCCTTGGGACTTGAACTTTGTTCGCGAGAAACTTACCCTTCCTCCCTTCGAACCTGCGGCATCCGCAGATCTGAAGCTTCTTTCGTGGAAGACGCTTCTTCTGGTGGCCATTACTCTGCTCGAAGAATTTCCGAGCTCCAGGCCCTTATGTGTAAAATCCTCATTTGATTTTTTCACAAAGAACGAGTGGCTTTTCGCATGAACCCTAAGTTTCTGCCTAAAGTGGTAGCAGAGTCTACCTTAAATCGGTCTATAGAGTTACCTGCCTTTTTCAAGCAGTACTCCAACCAAGGAGAATATTTACTCCATATCATGGATGTTCACTGGATTCTGAGATACTACACTGCTAGGACAAAGGATCTCAGAAAAACTGAACAGTTGTTTGTCTCTTTTGCTCACTAAAGGGAAGGCAATGCTGTTTCCAAGTAATGCCTGTCGAAGTAGTTGGCTCATTGCATCACTTTCTATTACGACAAGTACAACAAGACCCTTCCGGGTCAAGTCAGAGGTCACTCCCCTCGTGGAGTAGCGGCCTCTGCAGCTTGTTTCAAGAACGTGTCTGCGGCAGACATATGCGCTGCCGCCACCTGGACTTCCGTCCCTACCTTTACGAAACATTACAGTTTGGACATTGCCTCTCGCCGTAGAGCAGGCTTTGGACTAGCTATTTTGCAAGGCCTCCTATCTTGAGGCCTGCAAGGCTACTGCTACTTTCAGGAGTAGTTTTCTCCTCCCGGTGCCTTTTATTTGTTCCAGACTGCTTGATATTCAGTCCTGTATGTAATTACCTACTGCAAGAGCCCTCTCGAAGCAAGATAGTACAGTTACATAAGAACTTGCCGTAACAGTAGATCTTCGAGAGAGGCTCTTGCAGTAGGTAATACCTTCCCGCCCTCCATCCCCCTAGGCTTTTTCAGCTCTTTTTCCAGGAATGGAAACATCTGCTTCTCTCGCCCGGCTTTCTGAGCCTGTGGGGGGAAAAACTGGAAGGCGCGTCCGGGACCGCCTTTGACGTCGCTTGGCGCCCGGTCTGTTTTATGAGGGTAAATTCTTACGTAATTGTACTTTCTTATGGTGTACCGCTGGAATACTAGTGTACTCGAAAAGCATTGAGGCTCACACATACTCAGCCTTATTTGAAGTGCCACCTTGAACGCATAAACTCTGCGAATGCAATGTGGATGAGGCAGTTAGGAAGGGACATAGGAGGGATTTGCTGAAGCTACGGAGCAATTGGAAGCAGGTATGGTTGAAGTGCAATACGCAGAAGTGGAGTTGCAGCAAGGTATATGAGGGCAATGGTTTGCTTAACTGCAGGGCAAAACAGGAGGTCTCTTGAAGTGTGCTGAAAATTAAATGTCAAAGTTCAAGCTCCCGATATTGACAGTTAACACGAGTAGCAACATACCAGAGGTTCCTGAATATCTGCAGTCTGTACATAGCAGGTCAGAGCAATGGGGAGGCACTGCTGAGCAACGATGACTCAGTAATTTGGTAAATCCGAACCGGCTGGCGGTATTGCGTAGTGCACAAGCGCTTCAATAAATGGTAGTATAGTAGTTATTTAGTGGCTGTTTGAAAATGACACAAGTGCTACTGCCCCATAAACAAGAATTCATGCTTGTGTCGATAACTAAGATGTAACTGTAGGGAATAACATGCAGGTGTGCTATGTCTGCTACATGCTGCAATGTGCATAGATGCATAGGTAAAGGTTCATGATGATGAATGCCTCCTAGCATACAGATATGCTGGCTGTGCTGTGCGATGAGGTTCGCTGTGGCTGTTGAAGCAGAGACGGTCCAATATTGCTTGGCATGCGTAAGGCAACTGCAGCTGGAATCCAGAGAAGGGCGCGAAGCTCCGACAAAGGATCGACCTGTAGTCCGAAACGGAGGAGTCCCGATAGGCGACAGGTGGCTGAATGGAGCAGTGGTTGCAGGAGCAGGAGAAAAAAGAAACACAAACAAGCATGAAGGAGCGAGAACAGGCAGCTGAAGTAGTAGTAGGAGGGAAAAAAACAGTGAGTGAGCGGCCATGGAGAAAGTGTAGGGAAATAGGAGACTGCGAGCACAGCATAGCGACAGAACCCCCCAAAAAAAAGGGAAGGGAGAACAAACAAACAGGGCAAGTGAAGCAGAAAAGGGGGAAAACACAAACAAACACACGGAAAAAACTAAGCAAGAGGCAGAAGGAAGGGGTGAGCGGGGGGCACAGACAGAAAAAGGAGCAGAAGGCAACCACAACCCAGCAGCATGCCGGCGAGTGTGACTTGCTCTAAGCAGAGCTGTGGTTAGCATATTGTTTAAGTAGGGTATGGGGGAGGAGCTCTTCCCCCATACAACCACAGGCATGTACCTTTCAGTTGTTGACTGATGGGATGGAAGAATACCGAAGCAATGAGAAATGGTTTAGTCCTCCTTCAGTTTAGTGAGTTCCAGCCTATCATGAAACAGACAGTGATGGCAGAAAAAGACCACTGGTTCATCTAGTCTGCTCATAAATCCTAACAAACCCAGGACCTGTTCTCCACATAACGTTCCAACCCACACTATCCACCTCCATGCTCCCTGACCTAATGCTATCACTTTGAACAACTACTAAGCCCTTCACCAGTCCCAGATGTGTTTAGGAACCATTGACAGGTTTGGTGCCAACCATAGCAACTGGCAGACTCTTCCATGGCTCCACCACCCTTTTTGTAAAATACAGCTTCTAGGGACATGGATATGTTGTTCATCCACACTGTCTGGCAGGTTCCTTGCCGCTTTAAATCTTGCCGGAAGGTCTTCAAGCTGACTCCTCCCACCCACCTGGGTGGTAAAACTCTCGGCTCCGCCCCATGACGTCAGATCTTCCTTACCGCTTGGAAGCTCAGGTTCCCTCCTTAACGCTCTGCGTACAGACTGGATCCTAATTCTTCGGTTCGCCTGAAAATAATTCTAAAGTTTTCAAGACTTAGGTTAAATTACTCTGTCGTGGCTGCAATGGACAAATCGACTGCCAGATTTCGGCGGTGTCCATGCGGGCAGAAGATGTCCAGGACGGACCTGCACTCCACGTGTGTCTACTGCCTCGGCCTAGATCACGACCCGCAGGCCTGAGAGTTATGTCGATCGTTTTCGGCCAACATCCTAGAAGACCGCGCTGCCCGACTACAGCTTGGGCGCCCCGAGAAGCACTACCCGCCGGTGAACTCCAAGCAGGCCCGTTGGGCGGTGTCCGTGGCGGCTGGCTCGAGCAGATGATCGCCCTCGAGGAGGCGGCCCAGGCTGCATCCTCATCTTCCTCGGTCGCAGCATTTATCCCGCGCTCTCTGGGATCCTCCTACACAGCTTCTTTCAAGGAGCTTTGCCAGTCCCTTTGCACGAAGGGGAGAGGGGCCATCGGGACACTCTTCTCGGTCCAAAAAGAAGGACTCGAAAGGTAAGTCCCACTGTCGACGTTCGTGGGAGCAGGAGAGGTCCCCTTCCCCGGACAGTCGACACTCGACTTCGGTCGAGGTTACGGCTAAGGCCACTGGCTTCATGATGTCCCAGTCAGGTCTGCCGGCCGAGACACCCATCGACGCGGTCGAGATTTTTCTTGACCCGTTGGACGAGCTGTCGACTGGTGAAGCCGACAACCCTTCTTCACCGGTTACCCCAGTGGAGACCGATGACTTGCCTGCGTCTCCTGTGCCGGAGTCCCCGGTCAAGGCTCCCAAGCCATGGGAAGAGTGGGTGTCCCCCACTCCTTCCCAGACCCGCCCTCAGAAACACCGAGGGTCTTGATCTTGGACCTCGTCTCGGTTCAGCCAACATCGGCGGTCTCGGCACCGAGCTAAGCGGTGGCGCCGCTCGTCCTCGTCTTCCTCCTCGGAAGATGAGAGGCTTCAGTGCAAATTGCGTCGACGCTGCGAGGACTTAATGTGGCAGCAGTTACTTTTGTCCGGGAACAAGCCGACGCCGTCGCCTTCCCTGGCCATCAAGTGGCTGTCACCCGAAAGGCTGAAACAACCCCTTGCTGTAGTCGAGGTGCCCAAGCCTGGGCCTGTTGTTCGGCCGAAACCAGCTGCCCCACCGATTGTGGTGGAACCTCTGCCTCCACAGCCAAAATCGGGGGCTTCAACCAAGGATTCTTGGGTCGGGTGAGGGTCTGCCCCACCGGTTGTCGGTCACCCTGATTCCCGACCGTCCTCGGCAGGTGGAGGGTGGCTGAGGCCCCAGGCAGCTCTTCGCAGACTCCTCGGAGTCTGACGACTCCCCCCTGTTTTCCAGGCCCCTTGACCTGGAGTCCTCTGGGGGGGGGGGCAGTCGATGGACGAGAGCCCATCATCGTTCATGGGTCTGCTTTGGCTCATCTCGGAGTCCACCGGGATGCAGCTCGAGCCCGTATCCAAGTGGGCCAGGTATCCCCTCATGGAGATACTAAATCAATGGGATTCGCCCACAGAGGCCTTTCCGGTGGCTGAAGCCATTGTTGGCCCAGTCTTGGAGCTCTGGTAGCGGCCGCCTTCCTGTCCTGCGCCTTCGGCCAGGATGGCCAGGAAGTATGCGGTCTCTACCGGCTCTTTGTCCAGTTTTTTGGGGCACCCCTCTACGGAGGGGTTAGTCACTGATAGAATTTTCCGGCGTTCCGGGAACGCTAGGGATGTGGATAGGCCCCCCAACAAGGAGTCCAAAAAGCTGGACTGTGTTGGGTGCAAGGTGTACACTGCGTCCTCCCTAGGCTTCCGCCTGGCCAGCTTGGCTGTGCTGATGGCACACTTCTCCCACGCCCTCATGGGCTCCCTGGATGAGGTGATCCCTCATCTCCTGGCCGACCTGCAGACCACGGTCAAGTAGGTACGGGATCAGGGAAGGGCGGTGGCGAAACAGCACTGGACATTAGAGACTCCTGTTCCAGATCAGTAGCGGCTGCAGTGGCCATGCGCCGCAGGGCATGGCTGAGGATATCCACCTTCATGGCGGGTACCCAGCATAAACTGGCAGACGTCCCCTTCTTGGGGACTGACCTTTTCGGCCCTGGAGTGGAAGGCCATCCCCAACGGATTGAAAAGTCCAACGCTACCGTGGACTCGGTCACCTCCGCCCAGAAGAACAAGTGCCGTCGTCAACAACATAAGTCCTTTCGCCCTTCTGCGCCTTCGGCACGTCCGGCCCAGCAACATCAGCATCAGGACCAGCAGGCTTCAAGTTCAAGTTTATTGCAGGAAAACTCCATTGAGCAAGCTCATTCACAAGGAGATCCTGTGACATAAACACTTAAAATACAAACACAGATAGGTAATAACAGTATACACATGAAATACACGTTACATGATGCAGGCTGGATATACATACAAGGGTACCACATAGGGTGACCGCAGGTGGTAAACATTGATATGAGACAGGGAAGCGACTTATAGGTCGCATACTGATAAATGAAACATGATGACTGGTGTGATTTGATTTAATCAAATCAAATCAAATATACAGTATTTTGGCAGCTAGGACAAACAACAGTCTACAACTGATATGGAGGGAGGAGAGATTTGATAGAGTAGCAGTGGAGCGTAAGCAAAGATAAAGCCAGGAGTGGAAGGGAAGGAAAGCAGTTAATATGACAAATCAATTATACCTTACCAGTGGATAAATATGGCACACATGGGGAAGGAAGAGACTTAATGACAGTTACAGGTGTCTTTTATTTTGGCTGAACTTAGCGATTTGTAGAAGTTTATTGAAACTGTGCTAGTTAGTTTCAGTACGGTTTGTAATTGGTTCCAGATGGAGGGAAGGGCATATGCAATAGCACGTTGCAGGCTTGCGCTTGGCATCCCAGAGCCAAGCCTGCGGCTTCCTCTAACAGGAAGCAGGGAGGTCCCTCGGCCCGCCTCTCTTCCAAGCCTACCCAGTGATGGGTTGAGTGGTGTCGCCCCCAGTCTCGTCACTTCCCCCTGGGTTCCCCCTGTGGGGGGACGGCTCCCCCACTTCTTTTCTGCCTGGTCCGCTATCACCACATACCGCTCTGTGTTGGAGGTGGTAGGAAAGGGCCTGCCTCTGGAGTTTGAGCAGGCCCCGCCCTTCTGAGCCGTTGCCCCTCGAGGGAGCTATGGGGTCTGCAGCCTCTCTGTCGGCTCACCGAGCCAACATTGCCCTGCTCCTCGAAAAAGAGGTGACCAGGAAGGTGGCGGATCCTCCACCAGACCCGGGGTTTGTGTCCAGGTACTTCCTGGTCCTGAAACAGATGGGGGGGCTGACGCCCCATTCTAGACGTGCACGACCTGAACAGGTTCCTAAGGTCTCGAACCTTCAGGATGGTCACTCTGGCTCAGATCGTTCCATCTTTGGAGCGAGGGGTGTGGTTCTGTTCTCTGGACCTCCAGGACGCGTTCTTTCACATCCCAATCCATCCGTCCCACCAGAGATTCCTCCACTTCAGGGCAGAAGGATCCCTCTATGAGTTCTGGGCCATGCCCTTCGGCCTTTCCCTAGCTCCCAGGGTCTTCACCAAATGCATGGCAGTGGTGACAGCATTCCTGCGGCGCCAAAGTGTCCGGGTGTACCCCTACCTGGATGACTGGCTGATTGCAGCCTCCTCCAGAATGGAGGTGGAGCGGTCCAGGGATCTGGCCCTCCAGGTTTGCTCTTAGGTTTGCCTCCTCATCAATGAGGCCAAGTCGGAACTCATGCCAAAGCAGGTGATACAATTCATCGGGGCAGAGCTCGACTCTCTACGAGCCAGAGCACGGCTCCTGGAGGACAGGGCCGAGGTTCTTTCCTCTTTTGCCCAATCATTTCAGGTTGGGCAGTTGCGCACTGCCTGGGACTTCCTGCGCCTCCTGGGCCTCATGGTGGCATGCACCAGCGTGGTCCGTTGGTACATGCGTCCCCTTCAATGGGGGCTGACCAGCCAATGGTCACTGCACTCCGATCCCTTTGATCAGCTAGTGACAGTGACCCAGGGGATATGGAACGCCCTCCAGTGGTGGACCATCCCAGCACATCTGCAGGAGGGCATCCTGTTTGTCCGTCCCGAGCCGACGATCTCTCTCTCTCGACCGATGCCCCTGTGATGGGTTGGGGTGCCTATCTGGGGGAGCACAGAGCGCAAGGCCTCTGGTCCCCTCGGGAGTCCTGATGCCACAACAACCTGCTGGAGCTTCGAGCTGTCGCCTCCCTCTCCGCCTCCATGCAGTACGTGGGTCAAGTGGTCCAGGTCCAGACGGATCATACCATACCATGTACTACCCAAACCGCCAGGGCGGACGCACTCCATGCCTCTGTGCAGGGAAGCTCAGGATTTGGTTCCTCGTATGCAGCCTGGAGGCAGATCTCCTTGCCATCCATGTGGCAGGAGTCTCCAACATTCTGGCCGATGCCCTAAGCCAGATAGGGGCTGCGTCTCAAGAGTGGTCTCTCCTGCTGGAGGTAGTACAAGATCTCTTCTCCCACTGGGTCATGCCTCAGGTGGACCTGTTTGCCTCCAGGGAGAATGCGAAGCTTGAGACTGTTTCATGCCCGCCTCCCTCAGCACGGCTTGCTGCAGGGGGATGCCTTCTCGAGGCCGTGGACCCCGGGCCTCTTCTACGCCTTTCCCCCATTTCCCTTGATCCACAAGGTGCTTCTCAAGGCGAGGAGGGACAAGGTGCAGGTGATTCTGGTAGCCCCAGACTGGCCCCGCCAGTTCTGGTATCCAGATCTCCCCAGTCTCAGCTCCAGGCTCCCAAGGCGGCTTCCTGCCCGCCCAGACCTGATCTCAGTCAATCAGGGGAAGGTATTCCATCTGGACCTTCAGTCCCTGCACCTGACAGCCTGGTTCCTGAGCGGCTAGAGTTCCAGGCCTTGGGTCTTTCCGATGAGGTCCTCAACATCGTTGAGGCATCCCGTAAGGAGTCGATCAGGAAATGCTATGCCTTCAAATGGAAGAGATTCTCCATTTGGTGTCAGGGAAGGATTGGACCCTTCCGCCTGTCCCTTGGCAAGCATTCTGGATCTACGTGGTCCCTTTCTCAGTAAGGGCTTCGGTCACGACCCTTAAGGTGCACCTGGCAACCATCTCTGCTTACGGGTGTGGGCGGGAAGCAGTTGTTGGCAGGAGAGGAAGTGGTCGGGCGCCAAAGGCCTTGACCACATTTCCCCTCCGTGAGAGTACTCTCCACCGTGATCTACTGCTGGTTGGCCAAGCTCATGGGCGTTTATTCGAACCAATGCACAGGTGCGATATTTCCCACCTGTCATGGAAGACCGCCTTGGTGGCTATCACGCCAGCCAGAAGGATGGGAGAGCTCCAGGCGCTTTCCATCGAGTCTCCTTATCTGGTCTTCCACAGGGACAAGGTTGTCCTGCGCCCTCACCTGAAATTCCTTCCGAAGGTGGTGTCGGAGTTTCACCTTAACCAGGTGTTGACTCTGCCGGTGTTCTACCACAATCACACCTCGGAGGCCGAATATAGGCTCCATACTTTGGACCCTAGACGAACGCTTGCTTATTATAAGGAGCGGACGGCCGAAGTTCGGGGAGAGGTTCGCCAGCTGTTTGTCACCTACGCTGAAGCTGCACCTGCAGCCAAGCGGACGATAAGCAGGTGGGTCACCTCCTGCATAGAGCTCTGCTATAGGTGGGTGGGCATGGAGCCTCCCAGAGGGTTAGGAGCTCATTCTACCCGCCATACTGCTGCATCGGTAGCTGCTTCCTGGGATGTCTCTATCCAGGATATCTGCAGGGCTGCTACCTGGAAGTTGGCACATACCTTTATTACCCACTACCACATCGACCTTGAGTCACGCCGGGATGCTGGTTTTGGGGCCTCGGTTCTCCAGTCTCTATTTCCCAAGTAAGTATCAGGAGTGTGCACCTTGCTTCCCTCCTCCCAGAGAACTGCTAGGAGTCTGCCAATAAGTGTGGATTTAACAACATATCCATGTCCCTAGAAATACAGGTTACTCACCTGTAACAGGAGTTCTAGGAATGGTATATGTTGTTCATCAACACGACCCACCCGACCTCCTCGGCTTCGACGCACAACCTGGCTTCCAGCGGGCTAGATCTGGCGTCATGGGGTGGAGCCGAGAGTTTTACCACCCGGTTGGGTGGGAGAAGCCAGCTTGAAGACCTGGCAAGATTTAAAGCGACAAGGAACCTGCCAATAAGTGTGGATGAACAACTTATACCATTCCTAGAACTCCTGTTACAGGTGAGTAACCTGTATTTTCTCACTTCCTTCCCGAATCCCCATCAGTTTCTACTCGTGCCACCAGGTTCTAGATTTGCAACTTATGCTTAATAGTTCATCACAGTTTAACTTGTTCATTCCTTTCAGGGACTGGAAGGTCTCTATCATATCTCCCCTCTTCTTGTCTGGCTTCCAGCGAGTGCATGTTGAGTGCTTAGAACCGATCCTCTTAAGATATGCCCTGCTGGCCCTGAATTATTGTGGACACTTTATGTTGCACTGTCTCCAGCCTATCCTTATCTTTCCTTAGGCGAGGACTCCAATTAGATGAGGAATCCAGACCTGGGCAGAGTACTCCGTGTGAGGAATCATCAGTGATCTATAGAGGTAGTAATACCTCCTTTCTTCTTTTGTCAGTACCCCCCTCCTAAACACCTCAGCGTCCTGTCTGCCTTCCTATAAGTATTTTTACACTGGTTTTATTGTTTTATGAAGTTACTGATGACCTCTTTCCTCAGAGGTTATGCCCAGCTTTAAGGCCGCCCCCCCCCACCCCCATTCCAGTACTCTGTCCTCCGGTTCTTGTTCCTGTGTGCATCACCTTGCACTTTTTGGCATTGAATTTCAGCTACCAAATCTTTGACTACCTCTCCAGCTTTTGGAAGTCTCTCTGCATCTCTGTAACCCCTTCCTCATTGTCTATTCTGCCACAGAGCTTAGTTTCGTCTGCAAAAAGGCATATCTTGCCCTGGATGCATTTTCCCATGTCACTAACGAACATATTAGAAAGAACTGGAGCCAGAACCAGTCCTTGTGGCACCTCACTGGTGTCCTCCCTCTCTTCTGATTTGACTCTGTTAGCCACAGCCATCCACATTCTGTCTCCCTTCCAACCAGTTTCTCACCCATCTGTGTCTTTTGCTGAACCCAGATCTTCTAGCATCTTCAGCAGCCTTCTGTGAGGCATCGGGTTGAAAGCCTTGCTGAAACTGAACTAGAGTAAAACCACAGTGTAGCCCTTATCCACTACCCTCGTTACCCAGTCAAAGAATTGGGTTGGTCTGACAAGACCTTCTTCCCATGAACCTGTGCTATTTACTGTCCTGGAGTTCATTGCTCTCCAGGTAGTTTACGAGATCCTCTTTGACTAGTGCAGGAGTCTGCAACCTTTTCAGGATTGGGAGCCGCATGTCCTCCTGGCATGACCAGTCTGATCACCAGAGAGCCATATGAGCGTATGCATAGCAGAGGTCCTTTGTAATGCATAATTTAGCTTAAACTCAACCTACAATGCTATCTGAATAAAGCATATGTTAATCACCTGGAACACTGCACGAAGAAGCCACACTGGATAGCTTCTTCTCCAGATCCTCCCTAAGAGAATCAGAAGAGTTTTAGCATTGATTTTGTAGCTGAAAAAGCAAATGGTTAATAACTAAAAATTAATTCCTGCTACATGCATCAGGCAAATCTCTTTGAGCCACTGAAGGAGTTGGCCTCTGTTCTTTGATGCAATCTTCCTGTGTCTCAGCATAGGTAGGGGTGAGCCTGGCCACCCCTACCACACATATTATTGGCATTTGTAACACGGCTCACTGCAGACCAGCAGGATGGAGCCTCCGGATTCGCTGAAGTGGCACAGCTGACTGAAACCGAGCGGCTATTAACCCACAGGTAACGCCTGCTTGGTCAGTACCAGCTGTCGCCATGGAGGCACCAGAGGGTAGCTGCCCGCTTCGTCACCACCTCCTCACACCACCCGCGACCCGCAGCCTAGTAGGGCACAAGGTCAGCATCGTCTCCCACCTGCCGCAGGGACACCTGGCTTGCAAAGAACGGGAGATGATGTGCTCACCAGAGCGATGCGACGGCACGCACGCCTCCTCCCACCACGAACAAATGTGCTTGGCAGGCACCCGACAGGTGGAAGCTCGGCTAATGTGTGTGCTACGCAGTCGTCAGCCGCCCTGCTGCGATCACTCCGACCCCTCCCCCAACACACACACACACACACACACCACGATCGCCGACACGTGCTGGGCTGAGCCTTGTTGCCAGTTCTGGGGACTGCCGTCACTAGCGGTGTCATACACCGTCTCGTGCAGCAAACTGTCCCTGTGCCCCTAGGGTCGCTGGCAGTGAGATGCACACACCGGCAACATAGGCTCGTCGACGCCGCAGTGAGCCTATAAGACATCACTCCTCCAGTTGGGTTTCTACCGGTGATTAATGCCCGCTGGAGGGTTGGAACCCTCGGACTGCACCCTCGTGCACCAATCCCCCCCAGCTTGCATTAATCCACTGGTAGAGCCCTCCTCTGTCGGTGATTAATGCTTACGTATAGAATGTTTGGTTGTGGCATGCCCTGGAATATAGAAACATTGAAACATAGAAGTTGATGGCAGATAAGGACCGCTTGGCCCACCCAGTCTGCCCTTTCCTACCTAATGGATAAGCTGCAGATCCTAGTTAACCAGCAGCCTACTGCTTCCTTCCCCCACACCCTAGAATTGCCTTATGACTGTCCCATGCATGCTTGAATTCCACCACTGTTTTTGACTCCACAACCTCCTCCGGAAGGCCGTTCCATGCATCCACAACCCTTCTGTGAAAAATACTTCCTTAAATTACCTCTGAGCCGCCCTCTATCTTCAAATTGTGCCCTTGTTCTTGCACATCTCTTTTGAAAGATGCTACCCTCTTGGACTTTGTTGATTCCTTGAGGTACTTGAAAGATCTTACTGAGACACAGCTCTTGCAGCAGGTAACACCATTAGGACTGAAGCCGGCAGGTGTCAGGACCCCACGGAAAACTTCTAGCTAGCTGTCTTCACGGGACTGCCCCGGCGCCGGTCCTGCCTCCGACGTCAGGCGTATGAGTACATAAAACCCCACAGATTCCCCAGTTCTTTCCCCGCCTGTCGACTTGCAAGTCCCGACCCTTCAGTTCCAATTCTAGCGCACGACGCTTGGTAAAGTTTTTCCTTTGGAAAATTTGTTTTTTTCTTCGGTCAGTTTATTGTCTGATGTCCTCTCCAATCTCAGTCATTCTTCTAGCTGCTCTGTGGGAAGCAGGATCCCTTTAAGGATTCTTGATTCGCCCATGTCCGTGCCTAGGGCCCAGACCATCGACACCTGGTCCTGCTCCTTTGCCAAGGTTTCAACAGCAGAACCCGGATCCGTCGCCAGAAGGCTCCTACAGGCGCTCCTGCTCGAGGAACAACTCAAGACCATGGCCTCCAAGGGGTATTCTTCGGAGAAGGCCTGCAAACATTCGGAGAAGCATAGGGAGAAGGCCCCTTCCAGGTCCCTGCCTAGGGCCTCTGATTCTCGTAGCTCCAGCTCCAGGTCCGACCGCCGCTTTCCCGGGCCAGTTCTCGGCCTCCGCCGCTGCGGTGAGAAAATCTTGGCTCCTTCTCAGGCCAAGACTTCCAGGCCTCCTTCGCCTTCCAAGGCCCTGGTCAAGTCGGGGACCGCCACCATCACCACAAGTCGGGTTCCCGCCATTCTGAACCCGACGTCAGGTCTGCCTCCTTGCCTCCTCCTCCCCAGCGAGAGACCAAGGAGCTCACCTCTCTTAAGAGACCGTCGGCCTCTCGCCACAGGTCCCCAGAGCCGTCGACCGCCAGACCATCGCCGGTCAAGTCTTCGCAACCCCGGACGCCGGTAGGGGGACCGACGTCCGTGCCTGTCCGGATTGAGTAGAGGACCACGACGCCTCCGACCAACGTCGGTCGGGAGACCATTATAGAGGAGGAGTTGACATAGCCCGAGGACCAGACGGGCGACCCCGGTCCTGTCGAGCCTCCCAGGGAACCCTCCCCGCAACCCGAGGCCCCTGCGGAGCTGACGCCGGAACCTGACAACCGACCACCGGCACCCGGTCCGTCGTCGGGTCTTTCTATCTCAGAGGTTAAGGAGCTTTTCACTTACTGGTGGGATACCATCAAAAAGGACATGGTCTCCACCCCACCTCCTCTACCACCACCTCCTCCTTCTTGACCGGTTACCCCTCCGGTTCCTGCGCCCCCTTCTCCATCCGGGTCTGCAGGCCGGTTACCTCCTCCCCGGGAGCCCAGGATCCCTCCAAGGGGGAGACCAGATAAAAGGAGACTTCCGTCCAGATCCTCTTCTGGGTCACCCAGCCCTAAGAGACCCAGAAGATGCCGCCGTTCGCCTTCGATGGAGGACACGGGATCAGAGTTTTCAACAGGATCTACATCCCATCTCCTTCCACATCCCTCTGGACCCACGTGAACTTCCAGGTCCTCCTCCGGATGACCCTTCGTTCTCGGACATCATGAGACACATCCAAGAGAACATGGGATGGGATGCGAAGAGTTAGGACCCCAAAGGTTACCGCTTAGAAATATCTTCAGCAGAAGGACCTCAAGCCTGTGGTGGTGCCACCCTTGGTAGACACTTTCGTGGATGTCACCAAGGCAGCGTGGAAGCATCCACATTCACTCCTGGCGATGCTGAAGAAAGCTGACCGCTTGTACAGGGCTCCAAAGGAAGACCAGTACTTGGCTTAGCATCCTCAGGCCGACTCTCTGGTCATAACAGCCTCTCATGACCGGTCCCGGAGACCGCAGCATTTGAGCACTCTGCCACCGGACCCAGAGTCCAAACAGCTGGACGCTATGGGTAGGCGCACGTATGCTTCCACTACTTGCGCCATCAGATCCCTGAATTACTTGACCCACATGGTGCAGTTCCAAAATGCCCTGTGGGAGCAGGGTTTGGATCCGGCTAAGAAGTTGCCAGAAGGTGAGCAGAAGGAGGAGATGTTGCAGCTCCTCCGGACGGGTTCGGACGTGGGGACCCAAGTGCTACGAGCCGCGTACGACTCCGCGGACTCCTCGGCCCGAGCAGCAGGTTCAGGTGTATGCCTCGGAGGCACTGTTGGCTCCGTGTCTCCGGCTTTATCCCGGACGTCGAGAAAAACATCATGGACGCCCCATTCGAGGGAGAAGTTCTCTTTGGTGAGCCCTCTGAGAAGGTCATCACCAAGCTTCAAGAGGCCGGGAAGGCGGTGAGGTCGGTCCAGACGATGTACTGACCGAGGCTTAGTTCCTTTCGTAGGAACCAAAGCAGTTTTCGTGGACGGGCACAGAGAGAGAACTGTCCCGCACCGGTCCACAACAGAGGGGCTTCGGTTCCCGCAGAACCCAGGGTAGACAGCCCTGGGCCGAGGTCAACACCTCAGCTAAACCGCCCAGAGCCAGCAGGGCCCTCCGCCACCACAGCCTGACTCCTTCCTCGCCCCGCCTCAGGATCAACGGGACATCAAGGTCGGGGTCGGATTGGTAAATTACCTGCCAGGATGGCAGTCCATAACCACCGACCGGTGGGTTCTTCAGTTGGTCGAAAGAGGCCACTTTATAGAATTCTCAGAAAAGCCACCCTCGAGGCCTTCTCTGCTCTCCCGTTACTCGGGTCAGCACAAGCTTCTGATCAGACAAGAAATACTCGCGCTCCTGCAAAAGGGGGCAGCAGAGTATGTCCCAGAGAACCAGAGAGGATACGGATATTACTCCCACATCTTACTTTGAGACACAGCTCTTGCAGCAGGTTACACCATTAGGACTGAAGCCGGCTGGCGTCCGGACCGCACGGAAAAATTCTAGCTAGCTATCTTCAGCGGGGACCGCCCCCGACGTCAGTCCCGCCTCCGACGTCAGGCGTGGTACAAAAGGGGGCGGTCCCGCCAGATTCCCCAGTTCTTTTCCCGCCGTCGACTAAGCTTGTCTCGACCCTTCGGTTACAGTCTAGCGCGCGACGCGTGGTTTAAGTGCTTCTCTTCGAGAAATTCGATTTTCTTCAAGCAAGACCTTTGCTGATGTCCTCTCCGACCTCTGGTCACTCCTTCAAGTGTGCTTGCGGGAAACAGATCCCCTTTAAGGACCCCCACACAGCCTGCGTTAGGTGCCTGGGCCCAGACCACGATACCCGGGCCTGCCCATCCTGCCAGGGGTTCAACAGTCGTACTCGGATCCGACGTCAGAAGGCCCTTCAGGCTTTTTTGTTGGAGGAAAAGCTGAAGACCATGTCCTCCAAGGGGGAATCTTCTTCTCAAAAATCCCACAAGCACGCGGAGAAACGAAGGGAGAAGGCCCTTCCAGATCCCCATCCAGGGCTTCGAGTCACGCAGTCTGTCCTAGGTCCGACTGCTCTCCTCCAGGGCCAGCTCTCAGCCTCCCCGGCGCGGTAAGGAAGCCTTCTTCAGGCCAGTCCGCCAGGACGCCCCTGCCTTCCTCCAAGGCCTTGGCGAAGTCCGGGGAGCGCCACCGTCATCACCACAAGTCGGGTTCCCGCTGCACCGGACGTCAGGTCTTTCGGTGCCTCCTCGAAGACGCTGGAGCTCACGCCCTAAAGAGACCTGTGGACCTGACGCCGGGCGCCACTGCCTTCGGGCTGCGTGTCATACCTCCCCTGGAGCCGCTGGCCGCCAGACGACCGCCGCCGCCAAACCATCACCTCAGCGGACGCCGGCAGGGGTAGACCAGAAAAACGGAGACCTCCGTCGAAATCTTCTTCTGGATCACCTAGCCCCAAGAGATCCAGGAGACACCGACGTTCGCCTTCAACGGAGGACACGGGATCAGACTACTCTGCCTCTAGATCCCCATCTCCACTCTCCATCCCTTCTCCGGACCCACGTGAGATACCCAAATCTCCGGATGATCCTTCGTTCCTTGATATTATGAGACACATACAAGAGAACATGAGATGGGATGCAGAAGACCTAGACTCCGAAAGGGTACGCCTCGCCAAATATCTTCGCAGAAGGACCCCAAGCCTGTGGTGGTACCACCCTTGGTGGACACTTTGTGGACGCTACCAAGGCAGCGTGGAAGCGTCCACATTCACTCCCGCGATGCCGAAAAAGCTGATCGCTTGTACAAGGCTCCTAAGGACGACCAGTACTTGACGCAGCAGCCTCAGGCCGATTCTCTGGTCATCACAGCCTCACATGACCGGTCACAGAGGCCGCAACATTTGAGCACCCTGCCACCTAACCCAGAGTCCAAGCAATTGGACGCATTGGGTAGGCACACGTATGCCTCTGCTACCTGCGCCATCAGATCCTTGAACTATTTAACCCACATGGTTCAGTTCCAGAACGCTTTGTGGGAACAGGGTCTGGAAACGGCTGAAAATTGCCTGAAGGTGAGCAGAAGGAGGAGATGCTTCAGCTCCTCCGTACGGGTTCAGACGTGGGACCCAAGTGCTACGAGTCACAGACGACTCCGCTGGACTCATCGGTCCAGGTGCAGTTCACGTATGCCTCCGAGACACTCCTGGTTACGCCTCTGGTTTTACCCTCGAGATCCGGAAGAATATTATGGACGCCTTTTTTGAGGGAGAAGTCTGTTTGGTAATCCTTCAGAGAAGATCATTACTAGACTTCAAGAGGCTCGAAGGCGGTAAGGTCGGTTCAGGCCATGGTCGACTTCCAAGCTAATTTTCTCAGAGGGAACCAAAGCCGCTGTGGGCGTGACGAGGCAGCAGCCCTCGGCCCGCTGCACATCAGAGGGGCTCCGGCTTCCGTAGAGCCCAGGGGAAACAGCCCGCCAGCCGAGGTCAGCGTTCTCCTAAGCAGGCCCAGCCAGCAGGCCCACGTACTGCCACAGCCTGACTCCTTTCCGGCCCCCGCCCCTCAGGATCAACGGGAAATCATGGTCGGGGGTCACATTGCGAACTTCCTGCCGGGATGGCACGCCATAACCACCGACAGGTGGGTTCTTCAATTGGTCATTCTAGGCCACTTTATAGAATTCGCAGAAAAACCACCCTTGAGGCCTCCTTTGCTCTCCCGGTATCTGGGTCAGCACAAAGCTTTGATCTGGCAAGAAGTACTCGCGCTCCTGCGAAAGGGAGCGATAGAGTATGTCCCGGAGAACCAGAGAGGACAAGGATATTACTTCCACTTCTTCCTGGTTCCAAAGACAACAGGGGACCTGTCGTAGGGTGTGGGTGTAGACAACTTAACAGAGGTAGAGACCAAAGGTAGGTTGTGACACACAAGAACGCCTTGAGTGCCTTTTATTATAATGATCCAAATAAAAGTTCAAATAATATAACCAAGGAGGAAATAAAACACTGAAAAACTGGATACAAATCAAATCCTAGCTCACCAAGAGCTTACAGTTACTTTTCAAGGTGTAACATAGAGTGGAAGTAGTTTTAGTCTAACTTTCCATTATCTTCTATGGTTCTGGAACAGAGTTTCACCTACTCCCTTCCACTGCTATCTAACATCTGTGTCTACCTTTCTCTCTTTATAGGAATTCACAGGGCATAATTAATCATGGTCACTGTAGTCTGCCCCCTAATTAAATAATTACACTTTATTTCTACGCTAATACACAAGAATGGGGGACTACAGTTATAACAAGTTGATACTCTATTTTACAATTTTGATATCTTAGTTACTACAGTCTTCAAAGCAGGTTAAAAACACATATTCAGTAGCTTGAAACCTTAATTACTTAAATTAGCTAATAACTCTGCCCACATTGTGATGTGACTCAGTTCTAATCCTCTACAAATGTGCTTCATTCTGGGCTGCTAGATCCTGTAGGAGAGCTTCAGTCAAGACAACAACCAGGTAATCTGTAGGGGCTTTTTCTTTAAATACTGCCTAGTACATTTGTTTAATGTGTTCTTATGTTTTCTTCATGCATGTGGATAAAAACTCAAACAAAAAGCATAACCTACAAGTCTGATAGACAGACAGACTAAACCCTTTATTTAGTGGGACATGCTGCTTTCCCTTTGCAGCTGAACTAGTTTGCACAACTCACATGTGACAAGGAATACCTCTTGTATTTTAAACCTCCTGACCAGCCTTCTCAAAGCCCCACTGCTTCTCTTCTAAAGCTGTATCTGTAACAGTGCTAGTGCTAGCTTTCTTAAGGAGGACTTAATTCAGTAACCTTAACAGGGAAAAGGCCATTTTATTATTCATTCTGTTAAACAATGCAACAAATGCCATAATAAAGTTCGGGCGTTTGTGCATTTTTCTTATTTGAAGTTGGGAATTAGACAGGAAGAACGACAAAAAGGGTAGAGAATACACTATAATGGGCGGCTACCCATTGTAGTGTGAAAGATAGAGGATACTGCTGTAGCAGAGTTTGATAGAAGGAGAGGCAGATGGGGGTGGGGGAGAGACAGAAACAAGAGGGCAAAAGACTAGAAGTCTGGCTCGAGGATTTCTAAGTCCAAATCTGGGGCAATACTGCCACAGGACCTCCGTCCGATTCTGGACCTCAGCGACCTCAACGTGTCGGTCGCCTACAAGAGATTCCGCATGGTGACTCTTCCGGGTCTTATTCCAATGCTGAAACAGGACGCCTTTTTCGCGTCTCTAGACATGCAAGATGCATACCTGCATATCCCTATGGCTCAGGCGCACATGAGGTTCCTGCGCTTTGAGTTTCTCGACCACCACCTTCAGTTCCAAGCCCTTCCGTTCGGACTGTCTTCCGCACCAAGGGTCTTTACCAAGTGCATGGCAGTCGTGGCAGCGTCTCTGAGGAGACAGGGCCATTATGTGTTCCCGTACCTGGACGACTGGCTTCTCATGGCCGCCTCCAGAGAGACGTTGCTACATGCGATTCAGAGCACCCAAGACCTGTTCCGAACTCTGGGCATCCTCATAAATTACGAGAAGTCTCTCCTGGTACCGACGCAGAAACTGCAGTTTATAGGTGCAGTACTGGACACTGTTCAGGGAAGAGCTTTTCTTCCGGCCGACAGAGCGGAGCGCATCAGATCCCTCATAAGGGATTTATCGTCGAACAAGATCGTACCTACCAGGTCGGTCCTTCGCTTGCTCGGACACATGGCTGCGGCCATTCCTACTGTCCCTTTCGCAAGGCTCCACATGCGGGTAACTCAGTGGATGCTCAAAGTGCAATGGGACCAAAGGCAAGACCACTTGCAGCATCCGGTCAGAATCACGAGTTCTGTGATTCGAGACTGGCAGTGGTGGCTAGTCCCAGGGTCGCTCTCCACGGGCGTCCCTGTTCGTAGCGCCGTCCCCGGAGGTAACCCTCACCACGGACGCCTCAGGTCTTGGGTGGGGGGCACACCTGGATGGGGTAAAGTCCCAGGGTACGTGGACCCAGATGGAAGCTCATCTTCATATCAACGTCCTAGAGATGAGAGCGGTTCTCTATGCCCTGCAGGCCTTTCAGTCAGTAATCCCACCGTGTACTCTTCTGCTTCAGACAGACAACACGGCGGTGATGTATTACCTCAACAAACAAGGAGGCGCACACTCTAACCCCCTTTGCAGGGAGGCCATGAGGGTGTGGGATTGGGTAATCGGACACGGCGCAAATCTGATCACTGTGCACGTTCCCAGGGTGGACAACACGATTGCAGACGGCCTGAGTCGCTCCCAGGCCAGAGTCCACGAGTGGGAACTTCTTCAAGTGGTAGCAGAGGATCTGTTTCTTCGATGGGGAACTCCAGAGCTGGACTTGTTCGCATCCCCATCCATCGCAAAACTGCCCAATTTTTGCTCGCTAGATCCAGGGCCTGGTGTTTTCTGGCGAGACGCGTTATCCCTCTCCTGGGCGAACAGATTCCTCTACGCTTTCCCTCCCTTCCCGTTGATCCAGAGAGGAGTTCTCAAACTGCGCAGGGAGCACGCACTCATGATCCTGGTGGCCTCTGCTCTGGCCCAGACAGATCTGGTTCCCTTTGTTGGTGCAGCTATCTCAGGAACCCCCGCCCCTGCTGTCTGAGCTCCCACCTACTGTCTCAGGAGAAAGGTTCACTTGTCCATCCGGACCTACGTTCGTTGAACCTGCATGCTTGGCTCCTAGAGACATAGCCATCTTGAGGGTCACGGGTCTCGCAAGAGGTTGCAGAGGTCCTTTCTGCAGCCAGAAAGCTGGCAACGATATGACGACGCCATGAAATGGCGCTGCTTTTGTTTATGGTCATGAGCACGCGATTTTTCCCTTTAGGTTGTCCTGTGGGAGTAATTTTGATTATCTGCTCTCCTCTTTCATTCGGGACTAGCCTCATTCCTATTAAGGTGCACCTCTGTGCCATTTCGCCTTTCACCTCCGGTGGGACATCGTACAGTGGCTCATTTGGACGCCTCTCGGGAATTTCTTAGGGGAGTGTTACACCTTAGGCCTCCTGTTAGGGACCCTGTGCCTCCATGGGATCTGCTCTTTGTCCTGGAACAGCTCACGCTTCCCCCCTTTGAACCTGCCGCGGATTGCGAGCTACGTTTTCTGTCGTGGAAAACGTTGTTTTTAGTTGCTGTTACTTCGGCGAGAAGAATATCTGAACTTCACGCTCTTGTGTGCAAAGAGCCTTATTTAGTTTTCCACTGGGACAGAGTATCCCTGAGGACGAACCCTAAATTTTTGCCTAAGGTGGTCTCTTCACTCACTCTGAACCAGGATATCGACCTTCCGGTCTACTTCCCGAGTTACTCGAATAGAGGAGAGGCTCTGCTTCACACCCTGGATGTTCACCGCAGCCTGAGGTTTTACCTCAACAGAACTCAATCTTTTCGTAGTTCTGAGCAGCTTTTGTTTCCTCTCTGAGAGAATGATGGGCCAACCCGTATCCAAACAGTCCCTTTCTCGCTGGCTTGTCCAGTGTATTTCTTACTGTTATGATATAAAACAAAAGCCCCTCCCGGCACAGTCCGGGTCTTTCTACTAGGGTGTGGCCACCTCCTTTGCAGCATTCAGAAACGCTCCACCTCTGCTATATGTGCTGCAGCCACTTGAGTTTTGTGCATACCTTTATCAGGCATTATAGCCTGGACATCGCCTCCTCGGCAAGGGCTGAGTCTGCCTGGCGTGTGCTACAGGGTCTCCTGTCCTAGGTTCAGGACCTGAATTCATCTCCTATTCTCCTCCCGGAATTTCTGGCAGCGTTACTGCTTGGGAATCAGTCCTAATGGTGTAACCTGCTGCAAGAGCTGTGTCTCGAAGTAAGATAGTACAGTTACGTATGAACTTACCATAACAGTAGATCTTCAAGAACAGCTCTTGCAGCAGGTACCTTCCTGCCCACCTTCCCCTTTGAGGAGGGCATGGCTCAGTTTTCTGAGCAGGGATTTATACCTTTCTGTCTTCTGATGGCGAATCCTCGGTCTCCCATTTCGATGTCAGCCCTACGGCCGGAAGTCTCCAGGCGGAGAACTGGGAATCTGGCGGGACGCCCTTTTATACCACACTGGCGTAAGGCGGTCCCGCTGAAGATAGCTAGCTAGAATTTTTCCTTAGGGTCCTGACGCCTGCGGCTTCAGTCCTAATGGTGTAACCTGCTGCAAGAGCTGTTCTCGAAGATCTACTGTTACGGTAAGTTCTTACGTAACTGTACTTTCTTCCTGGTTCCAAAGAAAACAGGGGACCTCCGTCCGATTCTGGACCTCAGCGACCTCAATATGTCAGTCGCCTACAAAAGATTCCGCATGGTGACTCTTCCGGGTCTTATTCCCATGCTAAAGAGGGACGCATTTTTAGCGTCCCTAGACATGCAGGATGCATACCTGCACATCCATGTAGCTCAAGCGCACAGGAGGTTCCTGCGCTTCGAGTTGCTCGGCCACCATTTTCAGTTCCGAGCACTTCCATTCAGACTGTCATCGGCCCCCAGGGTCTTTACCAAATGCATGGCAGTTGTGGCCGCGTCTCTAAGGAGACAGGGCCATTATGTGTTCCCGTACTTGGACGATTGGCTTCTCATGGCCGCCTCCAGAGAGGCGTTGTTAATGGCTATCCAGAGTACCCAGGATCTGTTTCGGTCTCTGGGCATCTTAATCAATTACGAGAAGTCTCTCTTGGTACTGTCGCAGAAACTGCAGTTCATAGGCGCAGTCCTGGACACCGTTCAGGGAAGAGCATATCTTCCAGACGACAGAGCGGAGTGCATCAGATCCCTCATCAGGGATCTTTCGTCGAAGAAGACCGTCCCAGCCAGATCGGTCCTTCGCTTGCTTGGACACATGGCTGCGGCCATTACGACCGTCCCTTCCGCAAGGCTCCACATGCGGGTAACTTAGTGGATGCTCAAGGTGCAATGGGACCAAAGGCAAGACCATATGCAGCATCCGCTCAGAATCACGAATGCCGTGATTCGAGACTGGCAATGGTGGCTAGACCCATGGACACTCTCTACGGGTGTCCCGTTTATAGCGCCATTCCCGGAGGTAATCCTCACCACAAACGCCTCAGGACTAGGGTGGGGAGCTCACCTGAACGGGGTGAAGTCCCAGGGAACGTGGACCTCTCAGGAGGCTCACCTTCATATCAACGTTCTAGAGATGAGGGCGGTCCTTTATGCCCTGCAGGCATTTCAGTCAGAGATCCCGCCGTGTACTCTCCTGCTCCAGACAGACAACACGGCGGTGATGTATTACCTCAACAAACAAGGAGGCGCACACTCTTACCCCTTTTGCAGGTAGGCTATGAGGGTGTGGGATTGGGTAATCCGACACGGCGTGAACCTGATCACAGTACATGTTCCCGGGGTGGACAACACAATTGCAGATGGCCTGAGTCGTTCCCAGGCCAGAGTCCACGAGTGGGAACTTCTTCAGGAGGTAGCAGAGGATCTGTTTCTTCGATGGGGAACTCCAGAATTCGACTTGTTCGCTTCCCCATCCAATGCAAAACTGCCCAATTTTTGCTCGCTAGATCCAGGGCCTGGTGTTTTCTGGCGAGACGCGTTGTCCCTCTCCTGGGTGGACAGATTCCTCTACGCTTTCCTCCCTTCCCGTTGATCCAGAGAGTTCTTCTCAAACTCGCGGGGAGCGTGCAACAATGATCCTGGCCCTTTCTGGCCCAGACAGATCTGGTTCCTTTGCTAATACAGCTATCTCGGGAACCCCTGCTCCCGTTGCCATTCAGCTCCCATCTCTTGTCTCAGGAGGAGGGTTCACTGGTCCACCTGGACTTACGCTCACTGAACCTGCATGCATGGCTCCTAGAGACATAGCCATTTTGCGACACGGGGTCTCGCAAGAGGTTGTGGAAGTTCTTTCTGTAGCTAGAAAGCCGGCAACGCATGCCGCGTACGCCATGAAATGGCGCCGTTTTTGTCTATGGTCGCAAGCACGCGGCCTTTCCCCTTTAGGTTGTTCGGTGAAAGCGGTGTTAGAGTACCTGCTCTCCCTTTTCTGTTCGGGTCTCACCCACTCCTCTATTAAGGTGCACCTCTGTGCCATTTCAGCTTATCACCTTCCGGTGGGACAGCGCACAGTGGCACAATTAGATGCCTGTCGAGAATTCCTAAGAGGGGTGTTACATCTTAGGCCACCCATTAAAGACCTAGTGCCTCCATGGGACTTACTCTTTGTCCTGGAGCAACTCACGTTCCCCCCCTTTGAACCTGCCGCGAATTGCGAGCTGCATTTTCTGTCGTGGAAAACGTTGTTTTTAGTTGCTGTTACGTCAACGAGAAGAGTTTCCGAGCTTCATGCTCTCATGTGTAAGGAGCCTTATTTGATTTTTCACCAGGACAGCGTATCCCTGAGGACGAATCCTAAATTCTTGCCTAAGGTGGTCTCCACACTCGCTCTCAATCAGGACATTGACCTGCCTGTCTACTTCCCTAATTATTCTTTTAGAGGAGAGGCGCTGCTCCACACCCTGGATGTTCACCGCAGCTTAAGGTACTACCTGAGGAGAACTAAGCAGCTTCGTAACTTGGAGCAACTTTTCGTTTCCTTCACTGAAAGGATGATGGGCCAGCCAGTATCGAAACCGTCCCTTTCTCGTTGGCTTGTCCAGTGCATATCATATTGCTCTGATATCAAACAAAAGCCACTCCCGGGATCAGTCCGGGGCCATTCCACTAGGGGAGTGGCCACCTCCTTTGCAGCACTTCGTAACGTCTCCACCTCTGCCATTTGTGCTGCAGCCACTTGGAGCTCTGTACATACCTTTATCAGGCATTATAGCCTGGACATTGCTTCACGGCGAAGAGCCGGCTTCGGCCTGACTGTGCTACAGGATCTCCTGTCCTAGAAGCAGGACTTGGAATGAACTTTCTAGTTTCCTCCTCCCAGAGTGTTTGCAAGCGCTACTGCTTGGGAATCAGTCCTAATGGTGTTACCTGCTGCAAGAGCTGTGTCTCGAAGTAAGATAGTACAGTTACGTAAGAACTTACCGTAACAGTAGATCTTCGAGAACAGCTCTTGCAGCAGGTACCTTCCCGCCCACCTTCCCCCTTGGAGGAGGCATGGCTTCTCAAGCCTTTTAACAGGGACTTATACTCCTTTGTCTTCTGACGGTGGATCCTCGGTCTCCCATTTTGATGTCGTCCTGCGGCCGGAAGTCTCCGGCGGGAGAACTGGGGAGTCTGGCGGGAACGCCCCCTTATGTACTACGCTTGGCGTCCGGAGGCGGACTGACATCAAGCGGTCCTCGCGAAGATAGCTAGCCAGACGCTCAGGTCCTGACGCCTCGTCGGCTTCAGTCCTAATGGTGTTACCTGCTGCAAGAGCTGTTCTTGAAGATCTACTGTTACGGTAAGTTCTTACGTAACTGTACTTTTCTATCATGTCCCCCCTTCCTCGAGGCTATACATATTAAGCTCCTTAAGTCTCAGCTCACTTAAAATATTCATTCACCCCTGCTGATGAAACCAGAATCACCCCAGTCTTCTAGAAAGGTTATGTTCTCATCTATTATTTTCTTTGTGTGTCAGTGTATCATAAAATGTGTGGTTGATTCACAGCATCATTGCCACCTTAATATTGGCAAAGCTCTATTTAATTCACTTAAAGGAACACTGTCAACTTCCGTAAGCCTCGAAGTGTACGTGGTTGAAAACACACATTTTATGATGTTCAAATTATATACACTGTTTTTGCAGCTGGTAGTTTGATTCACATCCCTTTTTGCTTTTAAAAAGTGAAAAACTAACTGCCCACCATATTGGTGTTATCACACCAAAACATGTTTGTTTACATTTCGTGACCACATCACGCTGCATTTTTCCTGGACTCGGGAACACCCCCAACACAATCTAGCCACTCATTATGCAGTGGGAGTAGAGAACACTATTGTATCATGAGTGGCTGCACTGTCTGATGGTGTTACTTATGTTCAGGAAATGTGCACTAAGAGTAGTTAAATGATTTGAAGCAAAACAGAGCTGGGCATAGCTGTACATTACCATGCATTTAATTTCTAACAAGCAATGAGGTAGACAAAACAACCAGCAACATAAATGAATTTTAGAAAAGTAAGCAATCATAAATTTGGTTTTTACCTAAAATAATACAAACAAGGTTGACAGTGTCCCTTTAATATTTCTTGCAGTTGTATGACCTTGCATGCTTTGACTCAGTCCTCCTTCCATCCCCACGGCCTTCTATCCTGCCTGAGGAACAACTGCCTTTCTAATGATCTGAATGCACCATAGCATCCTGATGTAACTGTGGTTGTACCTCTCACCCCACCTAGATCCCAACTGATGTGAAGGTATCACAATACAGTTCATAAAGTGTTCAACACCTGTTAAGAGATGGAGAAGGATGATAAAATAACTGGCTGGACCATTCTGTGTATCTGAGGATAGGAGTCCATCTGTCCCTCCCACTTGGGGCACGGGTGACTGCGCATGGACATCTGCCAGGCCCGGCCTGCTATACGTAAAAACACATGGCATTTCTGGTGTCTCTGCATTCAGTGTCAAGTACTGCAAGCCCTGCTAACATCCGGCAACATTTCCTGAGCTGCAGCTCTCTGCCAACATGATCCCTCCTCTTTGGTTACCGGAGAGCATTTGTGCAGTCGTGAGGCATAGAGTTGATTGTTACTGGGTTTGCCACTTGATGTGCAATACTCTGGGGTTTGGCACCAACCTTGTTAAGCAGTAACGCAAACTATGATATCATCAGTCAGCCCTGCCATGAACCTTTGAAAGCTTTCTCCCTCAAATCCCACTGGCTTGTGTCAGTAATGCAAATGGTAGTATCGATACTGGCCTATAATATAGCAGGCACTGCAGTGCCAATAGCCCCGTATATGTAATTATGCTTGACTTACTCGTATTGTCCCAGCATCAGGAAAATTCTACTTCATGAAGAAGGTGGTGGATAACTGGAACAAACTCTTAGAAGAGGTGGTGGGAAAAGGGACTGTGGGGGGGTTTCAAGGGAGCAGTGGGATAGACACAGTGGTCTCTTGCATCTGGAGGGTAGGGAGATGGTAAGAAATTACAAAGTCCCAGCAGCTTGTTAGGCACACTGGGTAGACTGGGTGAGCCTTGCAGTCATTTTCTGCGGATACATTTCTGTGTTTCTATCAAGGATATCAGAGCGTATGTGATATTGCATATTCAGTGCATGACCTCCACAGACAATTCCAAAATACTTTATTGTGGAGCAAAGTAGCAGAGATACTGAAAAGCATAAAGTTTGACTTTTGAGAGTTAAGGAGCTGCAGAGCCGCATAAACACAGGCAAAGAGCCACATGCGGCTCCCGAGCCTCACATTGCAGACCTTTGGACTAGTGTGTCCATCAGTTTACCCACATAGAGGTAACACTGACAGGTCTGTAGTTACATGATTGCACCTTAACCCCCCCCCCCCCACACACCGACACACACACGCACACATATGGAGCAGGATTACATCTGCTACCCTCCAGTCTTACAGAACTACTCCTATCAGAACTGATCTACTGAACAGCCTGACCAGGGATTCAGTTTTAGTTCTATTGCCAGTTTCTTGAGCACCTCTGATGCATCCCATCTGGCTTGGGGGCTTTATCTATCTTAAGGGCTGCTAGCCCTTTGCAAATCCTTTCGTTGAAAAATACTTGCTGCCTCATCTCAAGGTTCTCCCTTACATCTGCCTTAATGATGCTGTCTGGCAGAAACCCCCTGTCTTCCCTTGTGAATACCGAGCAAAAGTAGTCATTAAGAACAGCTGCTTTCTGTCCATCCTCCTCGGTTACCCTGCCTCCCCCGTTAGCCTAATAATTCCTCCTCCCCTTCTTTCTTTTTTCCCTAATATATTCAAAGAACTGTTTTTCTCCACCCTTGACCTCCCCCTCAAAATACAGTTCTGTGAATGCCTTTGCTTCACTAGCTATGTTTGCACGGCTGCAGCCCTCTGATATCTGCGGCGCTCCCTTCACGCTGTGCTCCCTGATCCTCCAGTGATTCCCATTTACACAACTCATCCTTGCAGCGCTGTAGGTCTCTCTGAGGAGGAGGCATGAAATCACCGAGGATTAAATGAAAGATTGCCGTTGCAGAGGAGCAGGCACAGCAAAGTGTTCACACCACCATGTAAAATGCTTGCTCCGCTGTTGATCCCCTGAGTCAGATCAAAAAATGATCCGAAAGTGGCTTAAGGCACTCGCAAGAGTGTTTACATTGCCAACTTTGCAGCGCATCAACCCATGTGCATGAGTTGATGCACTGCAAAGTCAACAGTGTAAACAAGGTTACTGACTCTGCCCTTTTGGCTTCCCTTGTTCTCATTTGGTACTCTCCATATTCTTCCTTTCCTTCTTGTACCTTGTACCTAGTGAAGGCCTATTTTTTGTATACATTTTTCTCCCCCTCTAAAGAGACCATGGGCAGCTAACTCTGCCCTGCTATCTATATCACCCCAGGACGCAAGCCTAGTTTCCCCATGGATTTCCTCCCATGGCAAAGCTGGGAAAAGGAGGGCCATACTTCCCTCAACCAGGTTTCACAATCTAGATTGGAGCTTTCAGCGATCCAGTGGCAGAGTGGAACATCGGTTGGCAGGCAGGGCTTCACAGAGCCTATAGTTGCCTTTTCTCCATTTTTCTCTCTCCCTTCCTGTGTTCATGAGTGTACATGCATGGAAGCACAAGTGCACCACGTTACCATGTTCTTGCCTCCCTAACTCCAGTGCTTCCCCGACCTCCACCAGGAGGCACCCAAGGAGCAAGACAGTATTCCCTCCCTCCATGAGAAAGGAGAGTCATCCATCAGATACTCAATCCTCTCCCATCCCTGCTGAACTCCAGCAACTTCCCTCGTCAAGGCCCCCTGGCTGCACTGTCTCCCACCCTCGCCCACCTCCCCCACCCGTATCTCCACTCCTGCCCCACCCACCTCCCGCACTCCCCTTACCCCTGCACCTCCTATCCCCCCGATCTCCTACCTCACCTCCCCATCAACCCCTCCTCCCCTTGTTTTGTTCATAGCTCAGGTCTTTGTACTGGTTATTACATGTCTGTAAGTCAGTGATGTTATGTTTGTAACTAAAAATGATGACTGTTGCACACGCTGATGTGGAACCTTTGTAAAAGAGCCTCGGCTCAAAGGTACTGTAATCCTAGATTGAAATAAATAAAATAAATAACTTGAAATTACTCCTGAGTCCAGGTCACTGGTGTAGCATGAGGAATGGCATCCAGTGCCTCAGCCCCTCTGCTACCTGGACATCCTGTGAAGGCCTTCTTCTTTACTCTCAGTGCTTCCCTGACCTTTCCAGAGAACAATATTGGCATTATGTACCCTTTTTTTTTTTTGATTACCATTCTCATAGAAGACTTTATTGCCTCGAGAATGGCCCCCTTGATTGCCCCATCTTTCCTCCACAACCCTGATGCTACCCACTCCAGGTAACTTGTCCTGGACTAGCTCCCTTATCCGGTTGGAGGCAGTATAGGGCAGTGGGTTAAGGCTCTGAGCTGCAGATCTGGAGACCTGGGTTTGAATCCCACAGCCACCTAGGTGCGTACTGTGTGATCCTGAGCAAGTCACTTAACTTCCTTGTGCTCCCAGGTCGCATCTGGAAAAAAGCTTTGGCTTAGTGTGGTACATAAGCATTAAGCCACGAGGAAGGTGGCATCTAATGCTGGATTGATGCATGGTTGGGGGGGTTGTGGCCCGAGGTCGCCGGCCGAGGGCGAACAACCGCCCCACCATGCATCAATCGCTTTAGATGCCACCGCCGGAGTGGCTTAATGCGCTTGTAACATGGGCCGCGGGTCGGTGGCGATGCCAGGAGGGTGCCCACTGTGAGTACTGGAGGATAGCGCTCGGAGTCGCTGCTATCGTAGACAACTTTTCCTGCACTTTGAAATCAAGCTACGGAACAACATTTAGATACTTGTGCGCTGAACTGTTGCACTACCTGCAACTGCAGAGCTCACTGCGGCCGAGATGACTGTCCCGGACATTTTCACTTCTGTGCGGGTATCAGCGTCATACCCGCCGCTGGAGTTCTGCGGTGCACTGTTCAATGCCCGCGATCAGGGCTCCGGTCGGGATTAGCATAGGGCCGGCGCTCACTTCCTCCTGCCTCCTTCTGACTAGTCCGACGCTGGCATATCCTGCCTCGGCGCTCTCCTAACTCTCACCTCTGTCCGCCGCTGGCTGTTGTCCCCGCTCCGTGTTTCCGTCCTCGGGTGCCTAGTCTGCCTCTGTGTGCCTGTCTTGCCTGTCTACCTCTCGCTCCCCATCTGTGCCCAGTGCTGCTAAGCTGGGGCTCTGGCTGCTTTTAGTACTACCTTATCGGGCACGGCATATATCATGGATTAATACCCACTTCGATTTGGGTCTCGTGATGCTGTTCCGCCAGTCGCTGCTGCCCAATTCATCTCTATCATTAATGCCGTGTTACAATCCTGGTTAAGCTATGTTCCCTTCCTTCCCACATGAAGTCTGCCCTTCTGAAATCTAGCACTTCAGCCTTTAATAGTGGTTTACTTGTCTCAAGGACCAGGCTGAACCATATAGTGTTAAGGCTGCTAGACCCTAGTGGCTCCCCTACCCTCACTTCTTGTACCACTTCCATGTTAGTGAGCACCCTTGTGGGTTCCTTAACTACCTGCACCAGCAGGTAGCAATGTACCCAGTAGGACATCACTTCTGGGGCACCTGGCCACTGGAATGACCCAGTCAGTATCTGACTGGTCTAGATCTCCCACCCCTCCACCTTTGCTACCTCCCTTTCTAGTTCTGCCCCAAGCTCCTTATCTCTCTCTTCCCCCTTTTGTGGAGGTGAATAGGTCAACCCAATTTGTAGTTTCTTGTCTCAGGATACCATGAGCTGAGTCCACAGCGATTCTGTTTCCCCTTTACCTCCCTATACGTTTCCATCCTCCACTGCCCCATGCTGCCTAAAGTATAAGGCTATGCCTTCTCCTTTGCCTTTTCCGCTATCCTGTCGAAACATGGTTTAGCCTGGGACTGTCAAGGCCCAGTTGTTATTCTCTGTAGCCCATGGTTTTGTGATGCTGCTAGATCCAGCTCGGTGTTTGCCACCATTGCCTGGAGCTTATAATTTTATTTCCCAGACTCCTGGTGTTAAGGCAGGCTCTTTTCTATCTTTCTCCTGATCCCCTCTTGCTTTTTGCTATTTTTTTCCCCTGATTGTTCCCTAGTCTTCTTAAGTCATTATTTATGAGAAACAAATGGCGAGCTCTGCTAGGGTTCTCGTATGCCCTTGCCTTTCTCAAGTACAATGCATGCTGGCTCAAGACCAAGATTCCTAGAGGCACTGATTTAGAACTGACTGGAAACATCTGGACTGAGTCCTCATCAGTAGTAAAGGGTTGCCTTGTGTATTTATGTTAGCAATTGAGGGCTGCCTCATGAGATACCACACAGCCTTAATGATGTCATGATTTTCAGATTCAAATGGATATACCCACCCCAGTACGGTTGTACATTGGTACCATCATCCCGTGTCACCGAGGTGCTTCTCCTGTTACTGCCATAGCTGACAGATGACTCCCTCAAATTGGAACACTCCACCGAATATCCCCATGGGAACTGTGACCAAGCGTGGGCTGCCTGCTGTCACTACCATTCTTCTCAAAAAGATAACAAAAATGTAAATTCAGAAAGAACAGATGCAACAACCCAGTATAGTGTGTGAAATTAACATTACTGTTAAAACATAGTCAGCTACAACCTTTAATACCCAAAGTACTTTTTCTTTCTCCTTTTGCCAATCACAAGATATTTTACTGGACTGGACTCGGTGTGAAGTGTGAAATAGTACTCTTCCTGGAAGCAGCTGACACATCTAGTGCTAGCCCTCTTAATACCCCATAAGCCTTGTGTCGTCACTGACTGTGACATCACAACTCACTAGGCAGAGCCAGATATCTGCTGGCATATTTCTGGTAAGGTATGAATGGAAGGGGAACAGAAGAAAAAAGTACTCGCTATAGTGATATTATTTTCTCCAAAGTGATCCCTCGCTATTCTTAACAAATGCCATCATTCCTCTGGAATAAGCCACCCAACACTTTGAGTTTTTATGCTAATAATGAAACTTAGAATGAAATATGAACTTTGCTGCACGGGCATGCTCACCCCTGCACTATAGCATCAGATTTATTTCTAAAGCTAGACAGAGCAGTGACTACTAAAACTGCTTAAAATGATTACCCAAAAATATTGAAATTATTTGAAAGCTGGAAAATAGTTTAAACAAGGCAGTACCATTTTAATTGTTATGAAAAAGTAGATCACTGAGACCAATGAACGATGATTGCAAAAACACTGTAACAAGAATTGTTCAAGTAAATAGAACAGATTCTTGTCTAAACCTTTTACAAGGTTCTGGAAGGGGGGGTAGGGATTAGGGATTGTTAAGGATAGTGAGGGATCCCTTTGGAAGAAACAAATATTACTACAGTGAGTAATTTTTTCGTCAAACCCCTGGAATCCCTCACTTGTGCTTCACGAATGAAGACTCCATAGCAGTACCTGGGAGACTGGTTATAGAACCTGCTTGGTAAAAAGTTCTGCAAGATAGCAGTCCCTTCTGGACTACACGTCCAGACAGTAGTGCTTTGCAGAAGTGTCAGCAGAAACAAAAATGAACTGGCACCAGGTAATCTGCTTAAAATGTATTTTAATCTCTGCATAAAATGAATAGAAACTGTGCAAACTCACAGAGCTTCCTACCAGGTTTCATCTTCAGTGGCTTTCTCACAAGGGGTGCTGGTCTGTCTGAGGAGCAAAACTTTTAAACACATCTAGAACCAATCACAAAATGCATTTTTATTTTAAACACTTAATTTCTCAATAGGTAATGTTATATTCTGTTCTCCCTTAAACATTGTAAAGCTTTTTGTTCCTACTAAACATATAAAGAACATGCTCTCAAAAGAACAGAGGACAGTGTGTACAGATCTTACTTCGAGAGGGTTCTTGCAGTAGGTAATTACATATAGGACTGACGCCGGCTGGCGGCAGGACCCCACGGAAAAATTTCTAGCTAGCAGTCCCTGGCGTTGGACCGCCCCCTCGTCAGGTGACCGGCGTCACACAACGTCGGTATAAAGGGGCGGTTCCCGATGCCTGCCTTCCAGTTCTTTCCCACCGTTAGCTATGAGTAGCACCTCGCGGTTAAGTTTGTTGCAGTTCTGCGCTTTTCGTTGTTTTTTCCCGAAAAAGCTACAGTTTTTCTGTTCGATCGTCAGGTGAACGTCGTTTTATATCGTCCCCCTCTAAAAACAAGTGCGATTCGTGCGGCGCCCAACTGCCACACAAGGACGGTCACTCCCTCTGCCTCTTCTGCCTAGGCCCCGACCACGCTGTTGATAAGTGTCCGCACTGCCTCCGGTTCAACGCGGCAACCTGCAAGCGACGCCAGCAGTCCCTCGAAGCCCATCTCCTGAAGAAAAAGATGTCTGCGATGGAGAAAGAGCTGAGAAAGCTAAGGCAGGCGTCGACTTCTCCAGAAGGGCATAAAAAGAAGGACAAGGATAGGCACTGGGAGAAGGCCTCCTCTTCCGCGACTCCGGCTGGGGTCGCGGGTAAGGTAACTTCCCCTCCGGGGGATCCTCCGACGGCAGCCTCCAAGGGTTTGGAGGAGGCGTTGGCCCGCCCTTCAGGCTCGAGTTCGGGCCTGTCGGGTGTCTCCGGGCCAAAGGAGACTCTAGCCCCCAGTTCGGCCTCTCTTCCTCGGCCTACTGGTGCAGGCGCCTCCCTTAAGCCGGGCGTCGGCTCCTCCGACGTCCGCCGGGAGAGGCCCTAAGTCGCTCGACCCTTGAGCGGCACGGGCTGTCTCTACGGTCCGGGCCTTCCTTCTATCTCGGCCCGTCTCTGGCGGTAAGCACTGAAGTCGGACGCGGCTCCTCCGACGTCCGCCGGGTTTCGACCCATAAGCCGCACGTCAGCTCCTCTGACGTGCGCCGGGTCTCCGAGCCTACGTCAGAACCACCCTCTTCCGTCATGCCAGGCTCTCCGCAGCCTTCGCTGCCGTCAGGGGAGCCCCAGTCCCCCTCGCCTGACTCGGGATTTCTCACCTCCTTCCCCAGTTGAGACCAGGGATCCTGGGCTTCCGTCAGATCCCCTCGCTGAGAACCCGGATCTGACGCCGGTTCCCCCGACGCCGGCCGAGCCGACACCGGCCCTGCTATCGCCGGTCCCGACACCGGCCTCTCCGACGTCAGCAGGGGCTTTTTTCCCTCCTCTGGGCCCTACACCCCAGGGGCCTGCTTCGGCTGAACTGTCCCTGGAGTGCCCGGCTGGGCCGTCTGCTCCAGCAGCTCCTCCAGCGCCTTGGTACCCGCCGTCATACCCGACACCGGTGTTTCTGGACCAGCAGTACCCCGCGTCACCGTACCCGGCGCCGAATCCTCCAGCCCCGCAGTACCCGACGCCTCACTACCCGTCTCCGTCTTATACGCAGACGGGTTTTGGGTACTCTCCCTACGGATATCCTCCGTTTCACTATCCCCCTCCTCCTCCTTCCACCGCCCCCCAGGCCACTGGTGGATTTGCAGGAGACTCTTGCCTCCTGGTGGGCTGAGGCCAAGGCTCAGCTCACTAGAGAGGTTGAGAGCCGTCTTACAACGACTGTGCCTCCACCGGTTCCCGTACGCCCTAGACGGTGCTCTCCCTCCCCTCTTCCAGTTCCCCGGGGTCTTCCCTTGGGTTCCAGAGAGGGGCAGGACACGCGTTCTGGGACTCTTCCCACAGAACACATTCCTCCCCCTAGATGGGAGAGGGAGTCTTTTTCTGCCTCAGATTCTTCCTCTGTGGCCCTCTCGGACTCTTCGGAAACCGCCGCGGGAGTTTCCGATAAAGACGACGAACTACGTTCTCCGTCCAAACCCCGGCCGAGGTCTCCTCCGAGGTCTCCTCCCAAGGATCCTTCTTTCACGGAGTTACTGAAGAAAATCCAGGAGGTCCATCAGTGGCAATCTTTAGATCCAGATCCTCAGCGGGTGAAACTCGCTGAACATCTGGATTTGCCCCTTACGGCACCTTAGTGCCACCCTGGATTGAGCCTCACGCCCACCTTGTTTCCACTATTTGGAAACAACCGTCGGCTTTAGCCCCACTTCCCAGGAAGTCGAACAGGCTATACCAGGCTCCGGAGGGTGTAGACTTTTTAGATTCTCACCCCCGTGCCGACTCAGTCATGATCAGCGCCGCTCACGGCCGGTCCGCACATCCTAAACACTTGAGCTAGTCTCTCCCGGATAAGGAATCTCGCCTTCTGGATCAGTTTGGAAAGAAGATCTACGCTTCCTCCACACTGGGTATAAGGGCCCTGAACTATGTAGCTCATATGGGGGATTACCAGAAGGCCGTCCTTACCCAGGCGGAATCTAAGGTCGACTTCTTGCCGGACTCCCAACTCAAGCAGGAGTTGGCCGATCTGGTCCGTTCTGCTCGTTCGGCCAGCCGTCACATGCTAAGGATGACATACGATGCAGTGGACACCGCTGGGCGAAGCTCTGCGTTTGCCGTTAGTCTTCGGCGCCACGCATGGCTTCGTGTGTCAGGTCTGGTCCCGGAGGTGTAATGCGCCATTCAAGAGGCACCTTTCAGGGGTTCCGTGCTGTTCGGCAGTGATGTCAAGGACATCATCACTGACTTGCAGGAGAAGGGAACGGCCCTTAAATCCGTGGATTCACTGTACTGTCCCCATCCTCCGCAGCGCCGTCCCTTTCGCAGATGCAGCCGGCCTCAAGCGAAACCCCAGGGAAGGCGGGCCACTAAACGTCGGGCCCCCACAGCTGCCAGGCCCCTGCCGCCCAAAAAAGCAACGGGTGCCCCAGCTGCGGCGCTGCCTCACACCACCTGACTCCTTTCCTCTCCCACCACCTCCGGATGCACCGGAGGAACCGGTAGGAGGGAGGTTCTCCCTCCACTTCCTGGAGTGGGAGAGGATAACTTCGGATTCATGGGTGCTTCAAATCATCGCAGAGGGTCACTCTGTAGAGTTTCAGCAGAAACCCTCCACGTCACCCCCCTCTGAATTCCGTTTATTCAAGGGACCATCTTCCTCTGGTCAGGGAAGAAATATCGGCTCTTCTTGCCAAACGGGCTATAGAGCCCGTTCCTCTTCATCTCTACAGAACGGGGTACTATTCCCACTTCTTCCTTGTACCAAAGAAGACGGGAGATCTCAGACCGATCCTCGATCTCAGTTCCCTGAACCTGTTTGTGGAATACAAAAGGTTCAGGATGCTCTCCCTTCAATCCCTTCTACCCCTGCTTTGGCCGGGCCAATGGCTTTGTGCACTGGATATGCAGGATGCATACCTGCACATCCCCATTCGCCCCTCGCACCGAAAGTACCTCAGATTTGCGTTTCAGGGGGTCCATTACCAATTCCGGGCACTTTCATTTGGCCTTTCCTCGGCTCCACGAGTCTTTACCAAATGCCTGGCGGTGGTAGCGGCCCACCTCCATTCTTTGGGAGCTCAGGTTTTTCCCTACCTGGACAATTGGCTCCTGGCGGCTCTGTCCAGGGAGGAACTCCTGCACGTCCTCTCCTTCACCCGGCAGGTTTTTACCAACCTGGGTATTACCATCAACCTCTCCAAGTCTCTCTTGGAGCCTTCTCAGAGGCTCCAGTTCATAGGGGCGATTCTCGACACAACTTTGTGCAAAGCTTTTCTGCCTCCGGATCGGGGGGTTTCCCTCCAGTCACAGATTTCCCTCCTTATAAATTCCAGGAGGGTTCCGGCGAGGTTGGTGCTTCGTCTACTGGGGCTCATGGCGGCTGCCATCCCGACGGTCCCACGAGCTCGCCTCCACATGAGAATCTCTCAATGGACTCTTCGATCTCAGTGGGACCAATGAGTAGACGACCTAGATCTTCCGATCCTGATCTCCTCGCCGATGGTCAGAGACTTCAGGTGGTGGATGGTACGAGAGAACCTCTTCCGGGGGGTCCCCTTCTTTCATCCTCCCCCTGATCAGAAATTAACCACGGATGCTTCCGGCGAAGGTTGGGGGACCCATCTGAGTCCTCACCGAACTCAAGGACTTTGGTCGAAACTGGAGATAGTTCTCCACATCAATGTTCTCGAGCTCCGAGTGGTGCTTTATGCACTCCGGGCCCTTCACCAGTACATCCTTCCCGGTCACCTAGCCGTCCAAACGGACAACATGTGCGTGGTATGGTACATCAACAAGCAGGGAGGAACTCTATCCTACCCACTGTGCAGGGAAGCGATGAGGGTCTGGGAGTGGGCCACCCTCCACAACCTTCACCTCACAGCGATCCATGTTCCAGGAGTAGACAATGTCCTAGCAGACAGACTAAGTCGCTCGTCAGCTCTTCCACACGAGTGGGAATTAGACGGAATAGTCCTAAACAGCATTTTTCAGGCTTGGGGGACTCCTCAAATAGACCTGTTTGCCTCCTCCCAAAACGCAAAACTTCCAATCTTTTGCTCGCTCGCTCTAGAGCGAGGAGCTTTTTGGAGAGACGCTCTGTCTCTAAACTGGAAGGACAGATTCATCTATGCTTTCCCCCCCCAATTCCACTGGTTCCACGTGTGTTACAGAAACTGGCTCTAGAAGGAGCAAAAATGATTCTAATCGCTCCTTTCTGGCCCAGGCAAATTTGGTTCTCTCTTCTTCAACAGTACTCAGAGGTTCCTCCTCTTCCTCTTCCCTTATCTCCGGGATTGCTGACTCAGGATCAGGGGACCCTTGTCCATCCGGGACTCAAGTCCCTTCAACTTCATGCATGTCTCCTTCGGACCTAGTCCAATCTCGCTTTGGAGTATCCCCTAAGGTAGCCGAGATTTTGGTAGAGGCCAGAAAGCCCTCCACTAGGTCCACTTACGCCATGAAATGGAAGAGATTTTCCATCTGGGCCGCGTCCAGGAATGAGGAACCATTTTCCTGCCCCGTGACCACTTTGCTGGATTACATGCGTCATCTCTTCGACCTAGGTCTCAGTCGCTCCTCTCTGAAGGTCCACATGGCAGCTATCTCTACCTACCATGTACCTTTCGCTGCTAAGGCTTTTGCCCAGCTAGAGGTATCTAAAACCTTCCTTAGAGGGATCCTTCACCTGAGACCCCCGATCCGGACCCCGGCTCCACCTTGGGACTTAAATTTTGTCCTCGAAGCGTATTCCCCACACTTGAGCCAGCGGCTATACGGACTTGAAGTTTTTGTCGTGGAAGGCGCTCTTCTTAGTGGCCATTACCTCAGCTCGCAGAATTTCCGAGCTTCAGGCCTGATGTGCAAAATCCTTACTTGATCTTCCACAAAGAACAGTAGCTCTCAACAAACCCTAAGTTTCTCCCGAATGTGGTAGCTGCATCTACTTGAATCAGTCTATAGAATTACCTGCTTTTTTCACACAATACTCCAATCACGGAGAATACTTGCTTCACACTATGGATGTTCACAGGATTCTGAGATATTATACCAATAGAATGAAAGATCTCAGAAAGACTGATCAATTGTTTGTCTCTTTCGCTCACAAAAGAGAAGGCAATGCTGTTTCCAAGCAATGCCTGTCTAAATGGTTGGCTCATTGCATCACCTTCTGTTGTGACAAGTACAACAAGACCCTCCCGGGTCAAGTCAGAGGTCACTCCACTCATGGAGTTGCTTCCTCTTGCTTGTTTCAAGAAATGTGTCCGCGGGTAGACATTTGTACTGCCAGCTTACTTGACCTCCGTCCATACCTTCACTAAACATTACAGTTTGACATTGCCTCTCGCAGAGCAGGCTTCGGGGTTAGCGGTCTTGCAAGGACTCCTTCTCTTGAGAGTTGCAAGCTTACCTACTACTTTTGAGTAGTTCCTCCTCCCGGTGCCTTTCTTATTTGTTCCAGACTGCTTGGAATTCTGTCCTATATGTAATTACCTACTGCAAGAGCCCTCTCGAAGTAAGATAGTACAGTTACACAAGAACTTACCGTAACAGTAGATCTTCGAGAGAGGCTCTTGCAGTAGGTAATACCTTCCCGCCCGCCATCCCCCTAGTCTTTTTCAGCTCCTTTTCCGTTGAGGGAAATATCTGCTTCTCTCATCTTGCCTTTTTGGCCTTTGTCGGGAAAGAGCTGGAAGGCGGGCATCTGGGACCGCCCCTTTATACCGACGTCGTGTGACGCCGGTCACCTGACGAGGGGGCGGTCCCACACCAGGGACTGCTAGCTAGAAATTTTTCCGTGGGGTCCTGCCGCCAGCCGGCGTCAGTCCTATATGTAATTACCTACTGCAAGAACCTCTCTCAAAGATCTACTGTTATGGTAAGTTCTTAGGTAACTGTACTTTTAGCATTCTCTACAACAATATTTCATCAAACCTGTATCATATCGAATGCACCTTCAGACATTCAGAGGATGCCATAAAGCCTAACTGGCCCCTCAGGATATAATCCCTATGGTCCAAATTACCTTTCTAAAGTGCATCTCTATTTTGTACACTCTCTTTCTCTTTAGGAAATATTACATTCATTACTTCCCTTCAGTTTCTAGAAGTTTTTGTTCCTACAAAATCAAGTGACAACATGCTATCTAAAAGCAAAAAATGATTTATCTGGCTTAGCATTCCCTATAACAATTAAGCAGTCAAATTCATATTCTTCTAAATGTGCATCCAGAAATTCAGGAATTCAAGAAAGATATAACAGAGCCTGACCGACCCCTCAGGACACGGTGTCACTAAGGTCCAGGTTATGGTTTATTTCTTCTCTTCTTTATAAAGGACATAATATCCACCCTATCATTCAAACAAGGTGAATAATAGCCTCCTAGCTGCAAGATCCACATAGCCTCTTTTTCTAGTAGCAGGGACTCCGTGTCCCCCTATTTATAAACAGTATTTTGGCATTGCCATTGGGAGATTTCTTAACATGGATTAAGTAGGAACCTATCCATTCAGTTGGATAAGTGATTTTTTTTTTTTTTTAATAAAAATGTGTTAGGATTGTAAGGCACTGTAGTACACATTTTTAAAAGTTTTTTCCACTGTGATTGGTTCTAGATATGCAGGGATTTATTTAACTCCAAAAATTGATTAGCGTTTTGCTCATAAAAGTAATAAAACACTGTGAAAATGCATAGCACTTGCCTCACTGTGTTTAATAAACATAGCACTTCTAGAAAACCTATATAAATACTTTCTGTACAGTTAGCATTGTCCCAAGAAAAAAACTGCTAATCAATTATTTAAAACCCTGATATGTTTAAAAGTGTTGCTCCTTTGATAGACCAGCATCCCTTGAGAAAGCCATTTAAGGCGAAACTCGGTCAGGAGCTCTGTGTGTTTGCATGGTTTCTATGCATTTTATGCAGTGATTAAAATAATTTTTAAGCTGATCACCTGGTGCCAGCTCGTTTTTGTTTCTGCTGCATTGATTGTACTGAACCAGGCAGATTAGTTCGAGGTTTTGGAGCAGACTTTTTGAGTGCACTTTGCAAAAGTGTGTACTGTTTTCTAGGTACCCGCTTTACAGGTTTCCTGTATTGAAAAAAACTCTTGATGCTGCCACAGCTGCAGATGCGCCCCTTGTGGGGTGGGCCCTAAGGCTTCTAGGTGGCAGTTTGCCAGCTGTCGTAACAGAACTGTATGTAGGAAACTATTCAACGAGAAATTGTTCTCTTAGATACTGGTTTGCATTTCCCCATTTCACTATAGGTGACAAGTAACTGAGTGTTATTGGAACTGACATCCTTTGTGTGGTCCAAGTAGTAGCTCACTACTCTATTCACATCCAAACTGTGGACCTTCAGTTCTCCTGAGCTGGATTTTGCTGTAAAGAAAATGTGAAGTATAATTCAGAGAACAGTTTGAGGAGAATTTTTATTTATTTATTTAAAATTTTGGTAACTGGGAAAGGCACATTGAGCCAAGGCTCATTTCCAGGATTTTCTATTAGTTCTTAGGACTGCCTTCTCCCTGTGAAAGATGGTGTAGTTAGGTTCTGTGTAGAATGGCTAAAGCACAGACAGAGGAAGCTATAGCCCAGGCTCCTTAAGAAAGGTGACACAACCTTTTTCAGATACATTAGCAAGAGGAAAAGAACAGAAATGGGATTGTTAGGCTGAAGAAGGAAGGTGGAGGAAGACCTAGAAAAAGGCTGAGTTACTGAATAAGTACTTTTGCTTGGTTTTCACCAGGGAGGGTGAGGGACAGGGCTCGTTAAGAGAGGTATTCAGGGGAGGGAGGTAAACACCAGTCCATTCAGAGTGGAAAGAGTCCTAGAGCAACTCTGGAAAAAAATAAAAAGGCAGATAAGGCAATGGGACCAGATGGGATCCACCCCAGAGTACTAAAGGAACTCAGGGAAGTGCTAGCAGAACCATGGGGCCTGGCTGCCCTTTTCAGTGCCTCACTGGAGACAGTGGAGGGTACCTGGGGACTGGAGGAGGGCAGATGTAGTCCCTCTCTGCAAGAGAGGAAGCAGGCAAATACAGGCCAGTAAAACTGACCTCAGTAGTGGGGAAACTAATAGAGTTCTTTCTTAGAGAGGATTGTGACGTTTCTGGAAGATAGCTGGGCACAGGACCCAGGGCAGCATGGATTCTCAGTGGGACGTTCTGTCAGATGAATCTTATAGATTTCTTTGACTGGGTAACAGGGTGGTAGATCAAGGGGGGGCGTTGGATGTAGCCTACCTAGATTTCAGCAAACTCTTCAAGGCTGTCCTGCACAGAAGACTGCTAAATAAATTGGGGAGCCTGGGAGTGGGTCCTACAGTGGTAAAGTGGGTTGGGAACTGGCTAAGGGACAGGACTCCGAGGATGGTAATAAATGGCATGAAATATAAGGACAGGAAGGTGACCAGTGGGGTGCCACAGGGGTCTGTGCTGTATCCAGTCCTATTCAGTGTTTTCATTAGTAACATTGCATAGCATCTGGAGAGAAAGTTGTACCTCTTTGCAGATGACACCATGATCTGCAACACAGTGGACACACCAGAGGGGATGGAAACATTGAGAAGGGACCTAGGCCTAAGAGGAGTGGTCAAGTGTCTGACAGTTGTTTCAATGCTAAAAAGTGCACAATCATGCATCTGGGCCACAGGAATCCAAGGGAAGAGTACAGGATGGGTTGGGAAATTCTGGCCTCCACAAGTTAGGAGAGAGACCTGGGGGTTATCATATCTGATGACCTAAAGGTGACCAAACAGTATGAGAAGGCGGTGGGGAGAGCAAACAGAATGTTGGGGTGCATAGGGTGGGTGCATGAGCAGGAGGAAAGAGGCAGTGATGCCAGTGTACAGATCACTGGTGAGGCCTCAACTGGAGTACTGTTGCCAGTTCTGGAGACCACATTTCTGGAAGAGCATTGACAAAATAGAGGCAGTCCAGAGAATTGCAACGAAGATGGTACATGGACTGCACCAGAAGCCCTACAAGGAAAGACTTAAGAACCTTAATATCTGTTCACTAGAGCGAAAAAGGAAGAGGGGAGATGTGATAGAGGCTTTTCAAGTACCTTAGGGGAATAAACAGGATACAGGTGGAAAGCACATTTCAGAGAAATCTCTTCACAAGACAAGGGGGCATGATATGAGGCTGAAGGGTGGAAGGCTCAGGGGTAATGTTAGGAAGTACTTCCAGCAGAAGTGGGTATGAAAACAATATGTGGGTTTAAGAGTGCATGGGATAGACATGAGTACCCTGGAATGTGCAGAGCAGGAGCATTGCAGATCAAATATGATCTGGGGCTGCAGCAGTGAGTAGGCAAATGGGCAGACTAGGTGGGCTGTATGGTCCTTATCTGCCATCAGATTCAATTTTTCCATGTTTAATTTAGTGTAGTAGTGTATGGAATACAGTGAGCTGAGTGTAAAAGTCTATTGGATGAGTGAATTAAGTGTAAGGGTGCATGACTGTGAAAGAGTTCAGTATTATACAGTGTATGGGGCAGCAATCAAATTGAACATTAGAATGAATGGAAGTTAGTATCACTTAAATAAAAATAATGCTGACACTGTCTCAATCTACCAAGCTGTAAGATAAACAAAAATGTAGGACTTTACAGCAAAGCATTAAGTTCCTGCAAGTCTATGAGAGAAAAAACAGACCTAAATGTGCCCACGTGATGGGATGTTACTGTTCTTGTAAAAGAAGTAACACCGCTGGTGCTGGGCATTTCATTATCATAGTAACCTTTGGAGACGAGGCGTTGACTGCGACGTGACATTTTCTCCCAGCAACCTTGTAACAAGGGATAAAGAAGTTTGTCCCCATATTTCAGCCTAAACCTCATTTTGGTCTAAAACATAATGTGTTTGTGTAACAAATGTTGGCCTATATAATTGGATCATATAAAACTTGTGAAGCCACAAGACAAACTAAGCCACAAGTTGCAATATTTAAGTGCCTTTTGATATTTGTACTGACCATGTCATTAATAGCAAACAGTTGTCTTATGTGTCTGCAAGACAGGAACACAGAGTAGTGTCCAAATTACCCTTCTGATTATCTCTAGTGTTTATTCTTATCAGGACAGGCCAAAATGCTTGTATGCACATTCCTAAGTCCAAACCTATTTTATCCTCCTAGACCTTGGTAACTGGTAGTGACAACTGTTACTAGCCATATATAATAATAGAATGTATGCTATCTATACTTGTGCTGACCAAGGATGAGCTCATACATATACCAAAGGAGTATTGCCTTGTAAGTTGTTTGTACTTGTTTTAAACCAATCATAGAAAACCATAGGAAATGATGATGCTGTCTTCCACTATATAAGCAAGCCAGCACACACTGTTATTTTGAAGAGTGAAGAATGTACCACTTGTAATCTCTCGCTGTGATTATTGTTATAATCATTAATTCTAGGGACATGGATATGTTCATCCACACTGTCTGGCAGGTTCCTTGCCGCTTTAAATCTTGCCGGAAGGTCTTCAAGCTGGCTCCTCCCACCCACCCGGGTGGTAAAACTCTCGGCTCCGCCCCATGACGCCAGATCTTCCTTACCGCTTGGAAGCTCAGGTTCCCTCCTTAACGCTCTGCGTATAAGACTGGTTCCTAATTCTTTGAATTTTCGAAATTAAAAAGATTTTGCTAAAAAGACTTCGGTCTTCTCTCCCTCGTGGCTGCGATGGACAAATCGACTCCCGGTTTCCGGAGATGCCCTTGCGGGCAGAAGATGTCTCGGATGGATCCGCACTCCACGTGCGTCTACTGCTTGGGCCTTGAGCACGACCCGCAGGCCTGCGACCTGTGCTCTTCCTTTTCGGCCTACATCCTCAAAGATCGTGCTGCCCGTTTACAACTGGGGCGTCCCGAGAAGAGATTTCCTCCGGTAAAGTCAAAAGAGGCCCGGTCGGCAGTGTCCGGCGAGGGCGTGGCTCGGCGGATCAGTCGAGCAGATGATCGCCGAAGAGGAGGCGCACGGGCCGCTTCTACCTCGGCGAGCATTTGTCCGCTATCTCTGTGCCTCTTATTCGGCTTCTTTAAGGAGTTTGTCTGACCTTCTCGACAAAAGGTGAGGGTCCAACTTCTACTGGACCGTTTTCTCGGTCCAAAAAGAGAGACCAGGGTAAGTCTTACCGTCGACGCTCTTGGGAGCGGGAAAGATCCCTCTCCCCTAGTTGTCGGCCATTGACTTCGGTCGACCTCTCGGCTTCAGCCACTGGCCTCACGATGTCCCCGTCAGGCCAGTTGACCGAGACTACCGTTGACACGGTCGAGATTTTTCTCGACCTGTTGGACGGGTTGTCGGCTGGAGAAGCTGAGAATCCCCTCTCCCCGGTTCCCCCGGTGGGAGTTGAGGATCCCGTCGGCTCATTGTGCCTCCGGTCCGAGCCCGGTTGAATCGTCGAACCGAGGGAGTGCCGATTCTCCGCGACACTTCCCGCACCTCCTCGGCATAGCCGAGGTTCTCGGTCTCGGACGCTCAGGTCCAGCCGATCCCCGCCATAGGTGGTCTCGTCTGCAAGCGGCGCTGCCGTCTCTCTTCCTCCTCCTCGGACGAGGGAGGCTTCGCAAGTTGTGTCGGAGATATGAGAACTCATGTGGCAACAGCTCCTTCTGACCGGGAATAAGCCGACGCCGTCGCCTTCCCCGGCCATTAAGTGGCTGTCACCAGAGCGGCCGAAACAACCCCTCGTTTTAGCCGAGGAGCCTGTTCCCAGGCCGTTGTTCGCCAATCCAGCTACTCCAATTATTCCGTGGAACCTCCGCCCACAGCCGCTATTTGGGGCCCGACCAAAATTCTCGGTCGGCTCAGGGACTGCCCAATAGGCTGTCTGTCACCCTCACTCCCGACCGGCCTCGCAGGTGGAGGGGTGGCTCAGGCCCGAGGCAGTTTCTTGAGGACTCTTTCGAGTCCGAGGACGATTCATCCTTTCTCCAAGCGAATGGACTTGGAGTCCCTCAGGAGGACAGTCTGTGGACGATGGCCCTCTGTCCTTCCTAGATTGCTTCGCTCATCTCGGAGTCCACCGATGAAGCTCAACCCGCTTCTCAACGGGCAGGTATCCTAACGGAGATTCTGGACCGAGGGGATTCCCCTACGGAGGCCTTTCCGGTGGCCGAGGCCATAGTGGGTCCGGCCTAGGAGCTCTGGCAGCGCCCTGCTTCCTGTCCTGCGCCTTCAGCCAGGAAGTATGCGGTCCCTACCGGTTCCCTGTCCGTTTTGAACACCCCTCGGCTGAGGGGTTGGTCGACAGCGTTCCACGGCCGGGAACGCTAGGATGTGGACAAACCTCCCGACAAGGAGTCCAAGAAATTGGACTATGCCGGGCGAAAAGTCTGTGCTATGCCCTCCTGGCTTTCTCGCCAGGCCAGTCGGCCGCCCTCATGGCACATTTTTTCTCTTGCCCTGTTGGGCTCCCTTGATGAGGTTGTCCTCATCTTCCCGGATCTGCAGACCACGGTAAGGCAGGTGCGGGACCAGGGCAGGGCAGTGGCCAAACAGCAGCTCCAGACTGCTTTAGACATTGGGACTCATGTGCCAGGTCTGTGCTGCCGCAGTGGCTATGCGCTCAGCCGGGTTAGCTGAGGATATCCACCTTCACGTCGGATACCCAGCACAAGTTGGCGGATGTTCCTTTTGGGACTGACCTCTTGACCCTGGGGTGGAAGGTCACCTGCAGAGGATCGAGAAGTCCAATGCTACCGTGACTCAGTCTCTTCGACTCAGAAGGACAAAGGCCGTAAACCAGCCTAAGTTCTTTTCTGGCCCTTCTGCTACCACGAGATCCGGCCCAGCAACGCCAGGGCTGGCAGGCCTGGCTTGCATCCCAAACCTCAAGCCCGGGCTTCCTCCAGCAGGAAGCAGGGAGGTAAGGCCCAGGAGGTCCCTCGGCCGGTCCCTCCTCCAAGCCTGCCCAGTGACGGGCTGAGGGGTATCGCCTCAACCCGCCACTCACCCCAGGTCTCCTGTGGGGACGGCCTGCACTTCCTTTCCGCCTGGTCCGTTATTACCACGGACAGGTGGGTTCTGGAGGTGGTGGGAAAAGGCCTGCCTCTAGAATTTGAGCAGGCCCCGTCCCCTCAGAGCCGCCGCACTGGGTCCGCGAGTCCTCACTGTCGGCTGCCGGGCCGACTATCGCCTCCTCCTCCAAAAGGAGGTGATCAGGGAGGTGAGCGGACCTCCCTCAGACCCGGGGTTTGTGTCCAGGTACTTCCTGGTTCCGAAATGGACGGGGGGCTGGCGCCCCATTCTCGACCTACACGACCAGAACAAGTTCCTAAGGTCTCGAACCTTCAGGATGGTCACTCTGGCTCAGATAATACCATCCCTCGAACACGGCGTGTGGTTCTGCTCTCTGGACCTGCAGGACGCGTTCTTTCACGTCCCTATCCGTCCGTCACATCGGAGATTCCTTTGCTTTCGAGCGGAGGGATCCCTCGAAGTTCCCGAGCCATGCCCTTCGGCCTGTCTCCAGCTCCCAGGGTCTTCACCAAATGCATTGCAGTGGTGACTAGCCTGGCAACTGGGGGGTCCGGTGTACCCTTCTGGACGATTGGCTGATAGCAGCCCCTCCAGACAGGAGGTGGAGCGGTCCAGAGATCTGGCCCTCCAGGTTTGCTCTCAGTCGGCCTTCTCAATCGAAGCCAAGTCGGAACTCAAGCGAGCAGGTGATTCTGTTTATCGGGCAGAGCTCGACTCTCTTGAGCCAGAGCACGGCTCCAGGCGGACAGGGCCGAGGTTCTTACCTCCTTTGCCCAATCATTTCTGGTTGGGCAATGCGCCTGCCGGGACTTCTGGGCCTCCTGGGTCTCATGATGCCTGTACCAGCGTGGTCCGTTGGGCACGCGCACATGAGCCCCTTCAGTGGGGACTGGCAGCCAGTGTTCACAACGCTGCAACACATTGGACCAGCTTGTGATGGTGACCCAGGAGATGAGGAACGACCCGTGGTGGACGTTCCATCTCATCTGCAGGAGGGCATCCTGTTTCTCCGCCCGAGCCGACGGGTCTCTATCGACCGATGCCTCTCTGATGGGTTGGGGTGCCCATCTGGGGAACACTGGCGCCGGCCTCTGGTCCCCAGGGAGTCGCTGCCACATCAACCTGCTGGAGCTCGAGCGGTCCGCCTAGCTCTCACCGCCTTTGCTCCGCTTCTCTGGGGTCAAGTGGTCCGAGTCCAGACGGACATACCACCGACCATGTACTACCTAAACCGCCAGGGCGGGACGCGCTCCATGCTTCTATGCAAGGAAGCCTCGCATTTGGTCACTGTGGCGCAGCCTGGAGGCGGATCTCCTAGCCATTCATGTGGCAGGAGCCCAACACCCTGGCTCATGCCCTGAGCCGGATAGGGGCTGCATCTCACAGTGGTCTCTCTGCTGGAGGTAGTACAAGATCTGTTCTCCCATTGGGGTACACCTCAGGTGGACCTGTTTGCCTCAGGGAGAATGCGGCTGAGGCTGTTTCATGCCCGCCTCAGCAGGGCTGGCTGCAGGGGATGCCTTCTCGAGGCTGTGGACCCCGGCCTCTTCTACGCCTTTCCCCCATTTCCCTTGATTCACAAGGTGCTTCTCAAAGCAAGGAGGGACAAGGCGCAGGTGATTCTGATAGCCCCAGACTGGCCCCGCCAGTTCTGGTACCCAGATTTCCTCAGCCTCAGCTCCAGGCTCCCGAGGCAGCTTCCAGCTCACCCGGACCTGCTCTCAGTCAATCAGGGGAAGGTGTTCCATCCGGACCTTCAATCCCTGCACCTGACGGCCTGGTTCCTGAGCGGCTAGAGTTCCAGGCCTTGGGTCTTTCCGATGAGGTCCTCAGTGTTGTTGAGGCGTCCCGTAAGGAGTCGACCAGGAAATGCTATGCCTTCAAATGGAAGAAATTTTCCATTTGGTGTCAGGGAAGGGCTTGACCCTTCTTCCTGTCCTTTGGCAAGCATCTTGGACTATTTATGGTCCTTTCTAGTCAAGGGCTTGGGCGCGGCGACCTAAGGGTGCACCTGGCAGCCATCTCTGCTTACTGGGCGCGGGCCGGGGAACAGTCGGTGGCGCAGGAGAAGGTGGTCTGGCGCTTTTTCAAAGGCCTTGATCACATTTCCCCTCCGGTGCGAGAACGTCCACCTCCGTGGGATTTACTGCTGGTACTGGCAAAACTCATGGGCAAGACATTCGAACCAGTGCACAGGTGTGAACTCTCTCACCTGTCGTGGAAGACCGCCTTCTTGGTGGCTATCACGTCAGCTAGAAGGATGGGAGAACTCCAGGCGCTCTACATCGAGTCTCCTTACCTGGTCTTCCACAGGGATAAGGTTGTCCTGCGTCCCCACCCGAAATTCCTTCCGAAGGTGGTGTCGGAGTTTCACCTTAACCAGGTGTTGACTCTGCCGGTGTTCTACCCCAATCACACCTCGGAGGCCGAATACATGCTCCATACTTTGGACCATAGAAGGACTCTCGCTTATTATAAGGAGCGCACGGCTGAAATTCGGGGAGAGGTTCGCCAGCTGTTTGTCACCTACGCTGAAGCTGCACCTGGCAGACCTGCAGCCAAGCGGACGATAAGCAGGTGGGTCACCTTCTGCATAGACTTGCCAAGTTGGCGGGCATGGAGCCTCCCAGAGGAATAAGAGCTCATTCTACCCGCATACTGCTGCATTGGTGGCTGCTTCCAGGGACGTCCCTATCCAGGAAATCTGCAGGGCTGCTACCTGGAAGTCAGCACACACCTTCATTACCCATTACCACATCGACCTTGAGTCACGCCGGGATGCTGGTTTTGGGGCCTCGGTTCTCCAGTCTTTATTCCCTAAGTAGGGGGTGTGCGCCTTGCCTCCCTCCTCCCGGAGAACTGCTAGGAGTCTGCCAGACAGTGTGGATGAACAACATGTCCACGTCCCTACAAATACAGGTTACTCACCTGTAACAGGAGTTCTAGGAATGGTATATGTTGTTCATCCACACGACTCCACCAAACCTCGGCTTGACACAACCTGAGCTTCAGCGGGCAGATCTGGCGTCATGGGTCGGAGCCGAGAGTTTTACCACCCAGGTGGGTGGGAGGAGCCAGCTTGAAGACCTTCCGGCAAGATTTAAAGCGGCAAGGAACCTGCCAGACAGTGTGGATAAACAACATATACCATTCCTAGAACTCCTGTTACAGGTGAGTAACCTGTATATTCTTCCGCCTTCAGTCTCGTCTCCGTTCGTCTTCTAAGTATCTGTAATTGATAATTTACTAGCTGTAATTTTTTCACAACGCTACAAACCTGGAAGCAAAGAAATATTATTATTCACTTGGGAAGAACAGAAATGAGTTTGGCCAATCTCAGGAAATAAAACTGTCATTATACTTTGAACATCAATCGACAGACGTGAGAAATAATTATTCACTGTAGTAATCATGTTTTTTCTGAGTGATCCAACCATAAGGTATACAAAACTGCATATTGTAAAAAGGGGCAATAAAATCCAGTGATCTGATTGGTCAGTAGCTGGTCATCTAAGTGTGGTAATTGACCAATCACTGCACTGATCTGAAAAGTGCAGTGCAAGTGTTGGAGCTACACTGCTTGTGAACGCTCAGTAATTGTGACAGCTGGGGGGGGGGGGGGTTCAGCCAACAAGATGAAAGATTTTCTGTCTGCCAGTTTAACCTCTTTGATGGGGGTAAACCTGGCTGTTAATGCGAGAACCAATTTATCAATGATAAAGATTTATTCTTATTTTAAAGCTGTATTTTTTTTTTTTGTATTTTATTATTTTGGTGCCATTTTATAAACACAATAACACACTTCAGAGCTTGTGGTTATTGGGTAATTCAAACAACATGAAGTCTTGCTGTATTCTGACAATTTGCAGTGAGGTCCAACCTTCGAACTGTCCCGGAGATGAAAGAGTTAACTTTCCATGCCAGGCGTGGAATGCTGAGCTCGAGTTCGGTTGAGACTCTGTCTGTTGCTGTTTGAACTCAAACCGTCAGATTCTTTACTCCACCTCACTGAACAGTTGCTCCGGAAATTTCTCCTTTGCTCAGTTCAGTTTGTCGGTTAAAGTGCAGTTTTTCTCGGTTTTCGACCGAATTTAAACCGCAGCCTATCGGTTCAGTCTCTGTCTGTGGTATTCTTGAGTACTAAATAGGTTTATATTGTTTTTCTGTTCTGTGTGGAACTTGTAAACGTGTCATTGGTTCGGTTTGAACCGATCAGGTTGTTTAAAATCTTTACCTCTACTTTGAGTGTGGTTACTGGTTCTTATCGGTTCTAAAAAAAAAAAAAAGATTTTATTATGTTTTTTTCCACGACCCCTAACACGATCAGGAATCGATAAGAGTTTCTTGCCTGGCGGATTGCCATAAAAAGGGTACGTTTTGTTTAGGACTGGCCATGTCTGAGAAACCCAAAAGAAAAACCTTGCCCACTGGGTTTCAACACTGTAGTGTATGTGGGGAAGTCTTTGCTAAGGCTGACCCCCACACCACCTGTGTTTATTGTGTGGGGTTTGACCACCTCGATTCAGACTGCCAGATGTGTAAAAGTTTTCCTGCAGCTACCCTAGAAAAAAGAGTTGGTAGGCTCAGGGAAAGGGAGGCCAAAAAGTCCGCTGTCCCGCATGGCCAGCCTGGTTCGGTTCCAACCGAACCAGAAGGAGTGCCCTCTGACCAGGGCGAAACTTCTTCGGGCAAAAGGAGAACCAATTCCGAGGAGTCGGTTCCGGTTAAGAGAACAAGAAGGGAAAAATCAGCCGGTGTGGATCCAAACCTTTCTTCTCTAACCGCTGATGAAATAGCTAAAGCGATAAAAGTTGTTCAGTCGCTATCCCTGGTTACGACCGAACTGGCACCATCAGGAAGGCGCTCGGTTCGGCCGGTTTCAGATTATGAGTTAGAGGAATTTTATGAACCGGAGGAGGAGGAGGAAGGCGAGTATGAGGAAAGTGAATGTGATTGTGAAAGTCTGGATGTACCCATTGACCCGGAAATCTCCCCAGACAGACCTTCAGGAGTGTCTCCTCCTAGGCTTTCTGAGTTCCCCTCCCATTTCACGTTTTACAAGAAAGTGGCTGAAACCCTTCAGCTTCCTATGGAAGAAGCTGTGGATGACCAGGAGGAGCCTGACTATGTTGAAATGATGGATATCCCAGAGTCCAGGAGGCTGTCTATTCCCCTTCACAAATCTTTTGGGAAACAGGCAATGAAAATTTTAAAGACTCCTAATTCTATACCTCCTGTGGATAAGAGAATGGACAAGAGGTATACTCTTTCAGGCTCGTATACAGAGTTCCTTACCCAGCAATGCAGCCATGTTAGGGTAGTGCAGGCTGCTGCCTGTGATAAGGCAAATATACCCTTGGCTTCACACCCCTCAGATAAGGACTCTAGGAGGATTGATGCCATGGCAAAGAAACAGTACATTGCAGTATCCTTGGGATTCAGGCAGGCCAATTATATGGCCTACACAGCTAGATATCAGAAACCTAGATGGGACACTGTCATGGCTTTAGCTAAACAGGTCCCTGGCCAGCTTGCCAAGGAGCTGGAGCAGGTAGCTGCGAATGGTGTTGAGGCATCCAAGGTGCAATTCAGTGCTGCAGTGGGCTCCAATGATGTTTCATCTAGAGTCATGGCTACATCTGTGGCCCTTCGTAGGATGGGTTGGCTCAGATGTACTAGCCTGTCTCAGGATACCCAGACTAAGGCCATGGATTTTCCTGTTGTGGGTAATTCTCTATTTGGGGAGCAAACAGAGAATTACATGAAGAAAATGGATGGATACAGGACCACCTGTAGGAGTACTCAGGCCATGGAAAGGCAAGCCACTCCTCAGAGGCAGCATCCCAGGGGCAGTGGCAGGCCTTTTCGTAGGCCTTTCTACCAAGCCCAGCCCTCCTCTTCTGCTTATGCTCAGAGGGGGTTCTTTAGAGGGAGAGGCAGACAGGGTACAAGCAGGCCTGCTTCCATCCCTCAGCCTAAAGCCCCTGCCAAACAGGCACCCTGATGGGTTTGCCATGGCCGATTCTCCACCACCTGTAGGGGGCAGGCTGGCTTACTTTGTCCAGGACTGGATGTCTTTAACATCAGACAAATGGGTCCTGGAAGTAGTAAGCCAGGGACTGGTTCTCAGCTTCAAAAATTTCCAAAATGAGAACCAGATCCTTTCCACCTGCAAATCCTTCAGAGGCATTTGCCCTAGAGGCAGAGGTCTCTTCCTCTTGGCTCAGAGCTGTAGAAAGGGTTCCACCCTACACAAAGGGAAAGGATTGTACTCAGGTACTTCCTCACCCCCAAAAGACAGGAGAATGGCGGCCCATCCTGGATCTCAGATATTTAAACAAGCACCTTTTAAAGCCAAAGTTCAAAATGGTGACTCTGGGAATAATTCTACCTTCTTTAAGGCCAGGGGACTGGCTAGTCTCCCTGGACCTCAAGGATGCCTATTTCCATATTCTCATCAGAAGCTCCCATCGAAAATACCTCAGATTCGAGCTGCCCTCAGGCCATTACCAATTCAGAGCAATGCCCTTTGGCCTAACCTCTGCTCCAATGGTGTTCACAAAATGCCTGGCAGTGGTAGTTGCTTTCCTAAGAAGGAAAAGAATTTCCATCTTCCCATACCTGGTCGACTGGCTCATAGTAGACCAGTCCCCAGACCAAGTCAAGTTACACCTACAGATAACTCAGCAACTGCTCACTTCTCTAGGTTTCCTTCTGAATCTTTCAAAGTCAGTTCTAGAGCCTGTACAGCTCCTCACCTTCATAGGAGCAGAGTTAGATACAGTAAAGGCAAGACCCTTCCTTCCTCTGGACAGGGCAAGGACCCTTATTGCACTGGTCTCTTCATTCACCCTACAGGTGTCTTGACCAGCAAGGCATTTTCTGCAGCTCCTGGGGCACATGGCTGCTTCTACAGCAGTGGTGCAGGGAGCAAGATTTCAGATGAGGGACATTCAGTTCCACTTGAGGGCCTTTTGGTCTCAGAAAAAGGATCCTCTGACCAACCTGATCACAGTGACTCGAGCCCTGATCCAAGTATTGCAGTGGTGGCAGGATCAGGACAATCTTTTGTCACTCAGTCTCACTCTCTGTTCCTTACTACAGATGCCTCCCTCTCGGGGTGGGGAGCCCACTTGGGAGACCTGACCACCTAAGGGTTGTAGTCCCCTCAGGAATCTCTGCTTCACATCAATGTATTAGAACTCAGAGCAGTGTTTCTAGCACTTCAAGCTTTTTCCAGGTCTGTTCAGAACATAGTAGTTCAGATCAGGACAGACAATACCACCGCAATGTGGTATATCAACAAGCAAGGGGGCACTCGGTCTATGGTCTTGTGCACAGAAGCAATGAAGTTATGGTCTCTGGCCTATTCCCTGAACACCTCTTTTACAGCAGTACACCTCTCAGACAAGGACAATGTCCTGGCAGATGCTCTCAGCAGGGTATCTCAGGGTCATCACGAATGGTCACTGGATCCCCTGGTTTTGAAGGTGATCTTCTCCAGATGGGGCACCCCACAGATAGATCTTTTTGCAGCCCCAGACAATCACCAACTTCCACTCTTTTGCTGCAGGCCCTCAGTGTTGGGCTCAGTCCCCCTGGATGCCCTGGTTCTCAATTGGGAAGGGAAGTTCCTGTATGCTTCCCCCCCCTTCCCTCTCCTGTTCATGGTGTTAGTCAAAATCAGGTCTCAGCCCTGCAAGGTGATTCTGATTGCTCCAGACTGGGCCAGACAGCCCTGGTACCCTCTCCTATTGTCCTTAGCAGTCCAGCTTCCCCTGTGTCTTCCCAGGAATTACAACCTGTGCTCAGGGGAGGGTTTGGTACCCGAATCTCAAATCTCTCAATCTCAATGCCTGGCTCTTGAAGAGTTAGAGTTTGCTGATTTACACCTCTCTCAAGGTGTTATGGATATCCTAAAGGCTTCTCGAAAACCTTCCACCAGAACCACTTATAATTCCAAATGGAAAAGATTCTCCATATGGTGCTCTGGGAAGCATATTTCCCCAGAGTCTGCTGGCTTGCCTAGTGTCTTTGACTATATGGTCCATCTGAATAGCTTGGGACTCAGACCAGCTACACTGAGAGTGCATCTGGCAGCTGTCTCTGCTTTTCTTTCAGCAGGTATGCCTTCTTCCCTTTCAGCTCATCCTGTATTCTCCAAATTTTTCAAGGGATTGCTTCATACCAATCCGCCTTTCAGGGACCCTACCCCTGATTTGGACCTTAATGTTTGCATTGCTCAGTTTATGCAACCCCCTTTTGAGCCCTTGTCCTCAGCAGAGCTTAAGTACTTTACTTGGAAAACTGTTTTCTTGGTGGCCATCACTTCTGCCAGACGCACAAGTGAGTTACAAGCCTTGTCAGTGGAGCCTGATTTTATCTCTTTCTATAGAGATAAGGTGGTCCTCGGGACTAACAGGAAGTTTTTACCTAAGGTGGTTTCAGACTTCCACCTTAATCAGTCTATGTCTCTTCCTGTGATCTTACTTCGAGACACTGCTCTTGCAGCAGGTTACACCATTTGGACTGAGGCCGGCAGGCTTCAGGATCCCACGGAAAAATTCTAGCTAGCTATCTTCAGCGGGGACCGCCCCCGACGTCGGTCCCGCCTCCGACGTCAGGCGTGGTACAAAAGGGGGCGGTCCCGCCAGATTCCCCAGTTCTTTCCCGCCGTCGACTTGCATGTCTCGACCCTTCGGTTCCAGTATAGCGAGCGTGGTTCAGAGCTTTCCTCCGGGAAATTCTTTTTTCTTCAAGCAAGATTGTTGCTGATGTCCTCTCCGACCTCCGGTCATCCCTCCAAGTGTGCTTGCGGGAAACAGATCCCCTTCAAGGACCCCCCACAGCCTTAGTACCTGGCCTAGACCAGGCCTACTCCGGCCTGTTCGCTTTGCCAGGGCTTCAACAGCCAACCAGGATCCGACGCCAGAAGGCCCTCCAGGCTTTTTGTTGAGGAAAACTGAAGACCATGTCCTCCATGGGGAATCTTCGTCCAAATCCTACAAGCACGCCGGAGAAAGAAGGGAGAAGGCCCTTCCAGGTCCCTGCCTAGGGCTTCGAGTTCTGCGAGCTCGGCTCTCGGTCCCACCGCCTCCTTCCAGGGCCAGCTGTCAGCCTCCCCGCCGCGTTAGAAAGCCTCCTTCTTCTCAGGCCAAGTCCGCCAGCCGCGTCTTCTTCCTCTTCCAGGGCTTTGGCGAAGTCCGGGAGCGCCCCACCATCATCATAAGTCGGGTTCCCGCCCTTCGGCCCTGGCGTCCGGGTCGCCTTCTGCTCTCCTCGTGAAACTTTGGAGCACACACCGCTGAAGAGACCTGTACCCGACGCCGGGCCGACCGTTGTCGGCATTGTCATTCCTCCTGGAGCCGCTGCCAAACCATCCCAGCGGACACTGCTGGGGACCGGCGTCCGCTCCGCCTGAGAAGAGGGTTTCACGCCTACCGACCGGCCGGTCAGAAGATGCTTGACTGAGGAGGACTTAACGCAGCCCGAGGACCAGACGGGCGACCCCGCCTCGCTGAAATTCCCAGGCCCCGCCTACCCGAGGCCCTGTGGAGCCGACGCTGACCTGACGCACCGCCCACCGCGCCTGGGCCATCGCCGGGACTTTCTATAGCGGAAGTGAAGGATCTCTTCACTTACTAGTGGGACACCATTGAAGGGACATGGCCCCCACCGCCCTCCTCCTCCCTCCCTCCGTACCGCCCCCTTCGCCTTCGTCGGCAGGTCGCACCCCGGAGCCTGGATCCTCTCAGGGAAGATCAGGAAAACGGAGACCTCATTGAAATCCTCTTCTGGATCACCCAGCCCTAAGAGATCCAGGAGACACCGACGTTCGCCGTCGACGGAGGACACGGGATCAGTCTACTCTTCCTCTAGATTCCCATCTCCTCTCTCCATCCCTTCTCCGGACCCACGTGAGACACTGAGATCTCCTCCGGATGACCCTTCGTTCTTGGATATTATGCGACATATCCAGGAGAACATGGGATGGGATGCAGAAGAACTAGACCCCGAAAGGTTACGCCTTGCCAAATATCTTCGGCAGAAGGACCCCAAGCCTGTGGTGGTACCACCCTTGTGACACTTCGTGGACGCCACCAAGGCAGCGTGGAAGCGCCCACATCTCGCTTCTGGCGTGTGCCAAGAAAGCTGATCGCCCTACACGGCTCCTATGGACTGACACAGCAGCCCCAGGCCGACTTCAGTCATCGCCCACAAATGACCGGGTCCAGACCAAACATTGCGACTGGGCAGGCGTACGACGCTTCCGCTACCGCGCCTGGCCAGATCCTTGAACTACTTGACCCATGGTCTCAATTCCAGAACGCCAGGAACAGGGTCTGAGGCGCTGAAAGCTGCCCTCAGGTAGCAGAAGGAGGAGATGCTCCAGCCTCCTGTATGGGTTCAGACGTGGGGACCCAAGTGCTGCGAGTCGCTGCACCACCGCTGGACTCATCGGCCCGAGCAGCAGCTTTGGCGACGCTCGGAGACACTCTGGTTACGTGTCTCGCCTTACCCCGGATGTCTAGAAAACATTATGGACGCCCATTCGAGGGAGAGTTTTATTTGTAATCCTTCCGAGAAGATCATTACCAAACTTCAAGAGGCCGGGAGGCGGTGAGGTCGGTCTTGGCCATGTATCGACTCCAAGCTTGGTTCTTTCAGAGGAACCAAAGCCGCTGCGGGTGGACAGAGGCAGCAGCCCCGCTTGTTACACATCAGAGGGCCCTGCCATCAGAGAACCCAGGAAAGCAGCCCGGCCAGCCGAGGCCGCTGCCTCTAGGGCCACCCAGCCAGCTGGCCCATCTGCCACAGCCTGACTCTTTCCGCCCCGCCCCTCAGGACCAACGGGAAATCATGGTCGGGGGTCGATTGTAATCTCCTGCCAGGATGGCAGGCTATTACCACCGACAGGTGGGTTCTGCAGTTGGTCAGTCTAGGCCACTTTATAGAATTCGCAGAAAAGCCACCCTCGAGGCCTCCTTTGCTCTCCCGGTATCCGGGTCAGCACAAAAATTTGATCTGGCAAGCGGTTCTCGTGCTCCTAAGAAAAGGAGCGATAGTGTACGTCCCGGAGAACCAGAGAGGACGAGGATGTTATTCCCACTTCTTCCTGGTTCCCAAGAAATCAGGGGACCTCCGTCCGATTCTGGACCTCAGCGACCTCAATGTGTCGGTCGCCTACAAAATATTCCACATGGTGACCCTTCCGGGCCTTATTCCCATGCTGAAACAAGACGCCTTTTTAGCATCTCTAGAAATGCAGGACGCATACCTACATATCCCCATAGCTCACGCGCACCAGAGGTTCCTGCGCTTCGAGTTTCTCGACCACCACTTTGAGTTCCGAGTTTCCGCTCCGACTGTCATCCGCACCAAGGGTCTTACCAAGTGCATGGCAGTTCGGCAGCATCTCTGAGGAGACAGGCCACTATGTGTCTCCTGCATTTCGACGCATCTAGCTTCGGCGTCCGGGCCCAGAGAGAAGCGCGGTTACTCGGTACCAGAGCACCCAGGACTTGTTCCAATCTCTGGGCATCTCTCATAAATTATTAGAAGTCTCTCCTGGACCGTCGCAGAAACTGCAGTTTATAGGCGCAGTCCTGGACACCGTTCAGGGAAGAGCTTTTCTTCCGGACTTGAGAGCTGGAGCGCATCAGATCCTCTATAAGGACGGGTTTGTCGTTTAGATGAAGATCGCATTTCCATGGTCGGTCCTTCGCTTGTTCTCGGACACATGGCTGCGGCCATTCCTACTGTCCTTTCTGCAAGGCTCCACATGCGGGTAACCCAGTGGATGCTCATACGGTGCAATGGGACCAAAGGCAAGACCACTTGCAGCATCCGGTCAGGATCACGAACTCAGTGATCCGAGACTGGCAGTGGTGGCTAGTTCCTAGGTCGCTTCCAAGGGCGTCCCTCTGGTTGCGCCTTCCCGGAGGTAACCTCACCATGGACGCCCCAGGTCTTGGGTGGGGACACACCTGGACGGGTAAAGTCCCAGGGCACTGGGACCCTGTTGGAAGCTCATCTCCATATCAGTGTCCTAGAGATGAGGGCGGTTCTCTATGCCCTGCAGGCCTTTCTGTCATGTATCCCACCGTGTACTCTCCTGCTTCAGACAGACAACACGGGCGGTGATGTATTACCTCAACAAACAAGGAGGCGGACACTCTTACCTCTTTGCAGGAGGCCATGAGGTGTGGGATTGGGTAATCGGACAGCGCAAATCTGATCACTGTGCATGTTCCTGGGGTGGACAACACACTTGCAGACGGCCTGAGTTCTATCCCAGGGCCAGAGTCCACGAGTGGGAACTCTTCATGAGGTAGCAGAGGATCTGTTTCTTCGCTGGGGAATTCCAGAACTAGACTTGTCGAGATCCTCATCCATCGCAAAACTGCCCAATTTTTGCTTGCTAGATCCAGGGCCTGGTGTTTCATGAGGCGCCATATCCCTCTCCTGCTGCAACAGACTTTCTACGCTTTCCTCCCTTCCTGCTGATCCAGAGAGTTCTTCTCAAATCATGCGAGGAGCACTGACTATGATCCTGGTGGCCTTGCTCTGGCCCGACAGATCTGGTTCCCTTTGTTGGTGCAACTGTCTCGGGAACCCCCGCCTCTGCTGCCGCCTCAGCTCCCACCTCCTGTCTCAGGAGAAAGGTTCATTAGTCCATCTGGATTCACGCCTCTGAACCTGCATGCTTGGCTCCTAGAGATAGCTTACTTAAGGGGCACGGGTCTCGCAAGAGGTTCTTTCTGCAGCCAGAAAGCCGGCAATGCGATGCTACGTACGCCATGAAATGGCACCATGGCTTTTTGGTTTATGGTCATGAGCCTCGTGATCTTCCCCTTTAGGTTGTCCTGTGGGAGAAAAGCCGGATTACTCACTCTCCCTTTCATTCAGGCCCAGCCTACTCCCCATTAAGGTAACCTCTGTGCCATTTCTGCCTATCACCTGTGGGACACCGATAGTAGCTCAATTGACGCCTCTTGGAATTTCTTATGTGAGTGTTACACCTAGGGCCTCCCATTAGGGACTCTGTGCCTCTATGGATCTGCTCTTTTGTCCTGAACAGCTCACGCCTCCTTTTGAACTCTGTCTGCTGATTGCAAGTCACGCTTTCTGTCGTGAAAACGCTATTTCTAGGGACATGGATATGTTGTTCATCCACACTTATTGCAGGTATCCTTGTCTTTAAATCTTGGCTGGAAGGTCTTGTTGGTTCTCCCACCCACCCGGTGGTATAACTCTCGGCTCCGCCCATGACGCCAGATCTCTTACCGCTTGAAGCTCAGGTTTTCTCCTTAACGCCCATGCGCTTGCGACTGGTTCCTATTTCTTCCGTCGTGAATTTGAAAGCTCTTTCCAAAAGACTGGTTCGATCCTCGCGCCGCGTCGGACAAATCGACTTGTTTTCGGAGATGTCTCGGGCAGAAGATGTCTCGACTGATCCACTCCATGTGGTGTTCATTGTTTAGGCCTTGAGCACGACCCGCAGGCTTGCGACCTGTGCTCATCTTTTCTCGCCCACGCCCCTAAGACCGCGTGTCTGCATTGCAACTGGGCTGGCCCGAGAAGGTTTCCTCCGTGAAGTCTTAAGGAGTTCAAGTTACGGTGTCCGCGTGCGGCTCATGGATCGCCTGAAGCGGATGGTCGCCCTCGTTAGAGGAGGCGCGTCAGATCTTCCTCGCCGCGCATTTTATCCCGCTTTCTCTGGTTCTTCCGTATATCGCTTTTTATGAGCTTTGTCTGTCCCTCTCACTTAGGGAGAAGGGCTCTGCGCCTGCTGGACCTTACCTCGGTCCAAAAGAGGGACAGGTAGTCCTCCGTCGACGCCTCTTGAGCGGGAAAGGTCCTTCTCCCGGTCGCCGACAGACGGCCTCGGGTCGACCGTCCTGCTGGGCCACTGGCCTCACGGTGTCCCCGGCCAGGTCAGTTGACCCGAGACTCCCAATCGATGAAAGCTCTAGATTTTCTGACCCATTGACGGGCTGTCCCTTTAGCAGCCGAGATTCCTCTCCCTGCTCCCCCGGAGGAGTTGAGGATCCCGTGGCTCGCCTGTGCCTCTGGTCTCGGAGCCTCGGATGGACCATCCGAGCTGAAGGAGTGCCTGTTCCGCCGACACCTCCCCCGCGACCGACTTCGGAAATCTGGGATTCTCGGTCTCGGACCTTCGGTGTCCAGCCGATCTCACCGCCATAGGCGGTCTCGGTCTCGGTGACACGGCGCGTAAGCGGCGCCGCTGGCCGGTCTCTCGCCCTCCTCCTCGGATGAAGGGAGGCCCGCGAATTACGCCGATGGTACGAGGACCTATGGTTGCAACAGCCTCCTGGCTGGAGTAAGTCGATTCTGCCGCCTTCCTGCCATTAAGGGCTGTCACCGGAGCGGCCGATACAACCCTCTACTTATCCGAGAGTTTGCTACCCAGGCCGGTTGTTCGCCAAACCAGCTGCTCCATCGATTCCGTGGAACCTCCGCCTCCACAGCCACCATTGGTCTCACTAAGATTCTCGGTCGGCCAAGGGTCTACCCCATCGGCTGTCAGTTACCCTCACTCCCCACCCGACCTCGCAGGTGAAGGGGTGGCTCAGGCAGAGGCAGTTTCGAGGACTCTTCCGAGTCCGGGAAGATGATTCCTCCTTTTCTCCAAACGACTGGACTTGGAGTCTTCAGGAGGTCAGTCACATGATTTACAGCCCGCTGCCCTTCCTAGGACTGCTTCGCTCATCTTGGAGTCCACCGATGGAGTTCAACCCGCTTTCCAAACGGGCTGGTGTCTCCTCAATGGAGATTCTGGACCTAGAGGATTCTCCGACGGAGGCTCTTTCCGTGGCCGAGGCCATAGTGGGTCCGCACTGGAGCTTGGCAGCGCCCTGTTTCCTGCCCTGCGCTCGGCCAGGATGGCTAGGAAGTATGCGGTCCCTACCGGCTTCTGTCCGTTTTTTTGAACACCCTCTGCTGAGGGGTTGTTAACGACAGCCATGCCGCCAGGCAACGCCCAGGATGTGGACAACCTCCTGACAAGGAGTCCAAGAAATTGGACTATGTCGGCTTAAAAGTCTACGCCAGCTCCTCTCTCTCGGTTTTCTGTCGCCAGGCCAGTTCGCCTCCCTCAGGTACATTTTTCTCATGCCCTGATTGGCTCCTGGATGAGGTCATCCTCATCTTCCCGCCCGATCTGCAGACTATGGTTAAGCAGGTGCGGGACCAGGGCAGGGTAGTGGCCAAACAGCAGCTCCAGACTGCTTTTGATATAGGGGACTCATGTGCTAGATCGGTGGCGCCGCAGTGGCTGTAAGGTCATGGCTTGGCTGAGGATATCCACCTTTACTGGATACCCAGTCACAAGTTGGCGGATGTTCCTTTGGGACTGGACCCTTCGGCCCTGGGGTGGAAGGTCACCTGCAGAGGATCGAGAGTCCAATGCTACCTTGACTCTGTCTTCCGCCAGAAGGACAAAGGCCGCAACCACAGCCTAAGCCCTTCCGTCTCTGTGCCCCGCGCCCCGGCCCAGCAACGCCAGGGCCAGCAGGCTCGGCCTTGACATCCCAAACCCAAGCCGCTTCCTCTAACAGGAGGCAGGGAGGAAAGGCCCAGGAGGTCCTCGCCGGTCCCTCCTCCAAGCTTGCCCAGTGACGGGCTGAGGGTACGCCCCATTCCCGCCACCTACTCCTGGGTCCCCTCTGGGGACGGCCCGCACTTCCGCTCCGCCTGGTCCGCTGTTTCCACGGACAGGTGGGTCTTGAGGTGGTGGGAAGAGGCCTGCCTCTGGAATTCGAGCAGGCACCACCTTTCAGAGCCGCCGCCTCGGGGCTTCGGGACCCCAGCTCACTGGCGGCTCGTCGAGCCGATATCGCCTCCTCCTCCAGAAGGAGGTGATAAGAGAGGTGTGGACCCTCCTTCAGACCCAGGGTTTGTGTCCAGGTACCTGGTTCCTCAAGCGGACGGGGCCATCGCCCATTCTCACCCACATGACCTAAACAAGTTCCTAATCGCCTCGAACCTTCAGGATGGTCACTGCCCAGATAATACCATCCTTGGAACGCGTGTGCAGGTTCTGCTCTCTGGACTTGCAGGATGCGCTTTTTTCACGTCCCTATCCGCCCGTCTCCCACCAGAGATTCCTTCTGCCCGAGCGGAAGGATCCTTCGAGTTCCAAGCCATGCCTTCGGCTTGTCTCCAGCTCCCAGGGTCTTCACCAAATGCATGGCAGTGGTGACAGCATTCCTGGCGGCGCCAAGGGGTCCAGGTGTACCTTACCTGGACGACTGGTTGATAGCAGCTCCCTCCAGGAAGGAGGCTGGAGTGGTCCAGAGATCTGCCTCCAGGTTCTAGCTTCTCTCAACTGGGCCTCCTTATCACCCAGGCCAAGTCGGAACTCGAGCCGAAGCAGGTGATTCTATTCATCAGGCGCAGCTCTGCCTCTCTCGAGCCAGAGCTGGCTCCCATGAGGACAGGGCCGAGGTTCTTTCCTCCTTTGCCCGATCATTTCTGGTTGGGCACTGTGCCCCTGCCCGGGACTTCCTGCGCCCTGGGTCTCACATGGCGCCTGCACCAGCGTGGTCCTGGGTCTGCTGGAACACGCCCCTTCAGTGGGACTGGCCAGCCAGTGGTCACAATGCGATCCTTGACCAGCTTGTGTCGGGTGACACAGGGGATGTGGAACGCCTCCAGTGGTGGACCGCTCCAGATCATTTGCAGGAGGGCATCCTGCTCGGCCCCGCCTCGAGCCGACGGTCTCTATCGACCGATGCCTCTCTGATGGGCTGGGGTGCCCATCTGGGGAACACCGCTCATGGCCTCTGGTCCCTGCGGAGTCCCGATGCCACATCAACCTGCTGGAGCTCCGAGCGTCCGCCTAGCTCTCACCGCCTTTTGTCCGCTCCTCCGGGTCATATGGTCCGAGTCCAGACGGACAATACCACTACTATGTACTATCTAAACCGCCAGGGCGGGACGCGCCTCCATGCTTGTATGCAAGGAAGCCTCCGTGATTTGGTCACTGCGATGCAGCCTGGAGGCGGATCTTCCCAGCCATTCACGTGGCAGGAGCCTCAACACCCTGGCCGATGCCCTGAGCCGGATAGGGGCTGCATCCCACGAGTGGTCTCTCCTGCCGGAGGTAGTACAGCATCTGTTCTCCCATTGGGCACACCTCAGGTGGACCTGTTTGCCTCCAGGGAGAACGCCGGCTGAGTCTGTTCCATGCTCCGCCTCAGCAGGGCTCGCTGTGGGATGCCTTCGAGGCAGTGGACCCCGGCTCTTTTACGCTCTTTCCCCATTTCCCTTGATCCACAAGGTGCTTCTCAAGGCGAGGAGGGACAAGGCGCAGGTGATTCTGATAGCCCCAGACTGGCCTCGCCAGTTCTGGTACCCAGATCTCCCTCAGTCTCAGCTCCAGGACTCCATGGCAGCTTCCAGCTCGCCCGGACCTGCTCTCAGTCAATCAGGGAAGGTGTTCCATCCGGACCTTCAATCCCTGCACCTGACGGCCTGGTTCCTGAGCGGCTAGAGTTCCAGGTCTTGGGTCTTTCCGACGAGGTCCTCAATGTAGCTGAGGCGTCCCGTAAGGAGTCGACCAGAAATGTTATGCCTTCAAATGGAAAAGGTTTTCATTTGGTGTCAGGCAAGGGCTTGGACCCTTCCTCCTGTTCCTTGTAAGCATCTTGGACTATGGTCCTTTCTAGTCAAGGGCTTAGGTCGACGACCTTAAGGGTGCACCTGGCAGCCATCTCTGCCATCGCGCCGGGCCGGAAGCAGTCGGTGGCGCAGGAGAAGGTGGTTCATGCTTTTCAAAGGCCTTGATCACATTTCCTCCAGTGCGGGAACCCCACCTCCGTGGATCTACTGCTGATACTGGCAAAGCTCATGGGCGTTTATTCGAACCTATGCACAGGTGTGCTCTCTCTCACCTGTCGTGAAGACCGCCTTCTTGGTGGCTATCACGCCAGCCAGAAGGATGGAGAGCTCCAGGCGCTTCCATCGAGTCTCCTTACCTGGCCTTCCACAGGGACAGGTTGTCCTGCGCCCACCCAAATTCCTTCCAAGGTGCTGTCGGAGTTCACCTAACCAGGTGTTGACTCTGCCGGTGTTCTACCCCAATCACACCTGAGGCTCAATATAGGCTCCATACTCTGACCCTGTGCAGGGCGCCGCTATTATAAGGAGCGCACGGCTGAAATTCGGGAGAGGTTCGCCAGTTGTTTGTCACCACGCTTGAAGCCAAGATCTGGCAGACCTGCAGCCAAGCTGGACTACAAGCAGGTGGGTAACCTCCTGCATAGATCTCTCATATAAGTTGGCGGGCATGGAGCCTCCCAGAGGGATAAGAGCTCATTCTACCCGCCATACTGCTGCAACGGTGGCTGCTTCCAGGGACGCCCCTTATCCAGGAAATCTGCAGGGCTGCTACCTGAAGTCAGCACACACTTCATTACCCATTACCACATCGACCTTGAGTCACGCCGGGATGCTGGTTTTAGCCTGGTTCTCCAGTCTCTTCCCAAGTAAGTATTGGGGTGTATTATGCCTCCCTCCTCCCGAGAGAACTGCTAGAGTCTGCCAAATGAGTGTGGATGAACAACATATCCATGTCCCTAAATAGAGTTACCACTCTGTAACAGGAGTTCTAGGAATGGTATGTTGTTCATCCACACGACCCACCTGACCTCCCGGCTCGACGCACAACCTGAGCTTCCAGCGGCCAGATCTGGCGCCATGGGCGGAGCCGAGAGTTATACCACCGGTGGGTGGGAGGAGCAAGCTTGAAGACCTCCCGGCAAGATTTAAAGCGGCAAGGATACCTGCCAATGAGTGTGGATGAACAACATATACCATTCCTAGAACTCCTGTTACAGGTGAGTAACCTGTATTTTTTCTCCAAGCGACTGGACTTGGAGTCCTCAGGAGGACAGTCTATGGACGATAGCCCGTCATCCTTCCTAGGACTGCTTCGGCTCATCTCGGAATCCACCGGGATGAAGCTCGAACCCGTTTCCAAACGGGCCAGGTATCCCCTCACGGAGATTCTGGACCGAGGGGATTCTCCGACGGAGGCTTTTCCGGTGGCCGAGGCCATAGTGGGTCCGGCCCTGGAGCTTTGGCAGCGCCCTGCTTCCTGTCCCGCGCCTTCGGCCAGGATGGCCAGGAAGTATGCGGTCCCTACCGATTCCCTGTCCGGTTTTTCGAGCACCCTCTGCTGAGGGGTTGGTTATCACAGCGTTCTCAAAGTGTCGGCAACGCCCTGGGATGTGGATGCCAAACCTCTCTCAAGGCGAATCCAAGAAATTGGATTATGTCGGGCTGTCTATGCTGCGTCCTCTCGGCCTTCGCCAGCTAGTTCGCCGCCCTCATGGCACATTTTTCTCATGCCCTGTTGGGCTCCCCTGGATGAGGTTATTCTCATCTCCCCGCTGGATCAGCAGACTACGGTCAAGCAGGTGCGGGACCAGGCAGGGCAGTGGCCAAACAGCAGCTCCAGACTGCTTTGGATATTGGGGACTCATGTGCCAGGTCGGTGGCGGCCGCAGTGGCTATGCGTCAGGGCTTGGCTGAGGATATCCACCTTACTGGATACCCAGCACAAGTTGGCGGATGTTCCTTTGGGACTGACCTCTTCGGCCCTGGGGTGGAAGGTCACCTGCAGAGGATCGAAGTCCAATGCTACCTTGGACTCGGTCTCTTCCGCTTCAGAGGGACAAAGGCCGCAAACCACAGCCTAAGCTCCTTTGCGTCCTTCCTGCTCCGCGCGCCGCCTAGCAACGTCAGGGCCAGCAGGCTCGGCCTTGGCATCCCAAACCCAAGCCGCCGGCTTCCTCTAACAGGAGGCAGGAGAAAGGCCCAGGAGGTCCCTCGGCGGTCCATCCTCCAAGCCTGCCCAGTGACGGCTGAGGGTGTCGCCCATCCCCGTCACCATTTCTGGGTCCTCTGGGGACGGCCCGCACTCTGCTCGCCTGGTCCGCTGTTACCACGGACAGGTGGGTTTTGAGGTGATGGAAGAGGCTGCCTCTTACACTCCGAGCAGGCACCGCCTTCAGAGCTGCGCCTCGGGGCTTCGGGTCCCTAGCCTCGCTTCGGCTCGTCGAGCCGACATCGCTCTCCTCCTCCAGAAGGGGTGATAACAGAGGTGGAGGACCAGTCCTTCAGACCCAGGGTTTGTGTCCAGGTACTTCCTGGTTCCGAACGGACGGGGCTGGCGCCTCCTCGACCTACACGACCTAAACAAGTTCCTAAGGTCTCGAACCTTCAGGATGGTCACTCTGGCTCAGATAATACCATCCTTGAACGCGTGGTGGTTCTGCTTTCTGGATTTGCAGGACGCTTTTTCACGTCCCTATCCGGTCTGTCCTCACCAGAGATTCCTTCGCCCAGCGGAGGATCCTTTCGAGTTCCAAGCCATGCCCTTCCGCTGGCTTGTCTGCAGCTCCAGGGCCTTCAGCAAATGCATGGCAGTGGTGACAGCATTCCTGCAGGCGCGAGGGGGTCCGTGTACCCTACCTGGACGACTGGCTGATAGCAGCTCCCTCCAGGCAGGAGGTAGAGTGGTCCAGAGATCTGGCCCTCCAGGTCTGCTCTCAACTAGGCCTCCTTATCAACGAGGCCAAGTCGGAACTCGAGCCGAAGCAGGTGATTCTGTTCATCGGGGCGCAGCTCGACTCTCTTCGAGCCAGAGCGCGGCTCCCGGCGGACAGGGCCAAGGTTCTTTCCTGCTTTGCCCAATCATTTCTGGTTGGGCAATTGTGCCCTGCCCGGGACTTCCTGCGCCTCCTGGGTCTCATGGCGGCCTGCACCAGCGTGGTCCGTTGGGCCCGCTGGAACATGCGTCCCTTTCAATAGGGACTGGCCAGCCAGTGGTCACAACGCCCATCCTTTGGACCAGCTTGTGTCAGTGACATGGGATGTGGAACGCCTCCAGTGGTGGATCGTTCCAGGTCATTTGCAGGAGGGCATCCCGTTCGTCCGCCCCGAGCCGACGGTCTCTCTATCGACCGATGCCTCTCCGATGGGTTGGGGTGACCATCTGGGGGAACACCGGGCCCACGGCCTCTGGTCCCCGCGGGAGTCCCGATGCCACATCAACCTGCTGGAGCTCCGAGCGGTCCGCCTAGCTCTCGCCGCCTTTGCTCCGTTCCTCCGGGGTCTAGTGGTCCGAGTCCAGACGGACAACACCATGACCATGTACTATCTAAACCGCCAGTGCGGGACGCGCTCCATGCTTCTATGCAAGGAAGCTCTCCGCATTTGGTCACTCGTGGCGCAGCCTGGAGGCGGATCTCCTAGCCATTCATGTGGCAGGAGCCTCCAACACCCTGGCCGATGCCCTAAGCCGGATAGGGGCTGCATCCCACGAGTGGTCTCTCCTGCCGGAGGTAGTACAGCATCTGTTCTCCCATTGGGGCACACCTCAGGTGGACCTGTTTGCCTCCAGGGAGAACGCGAAGCTGAGGCTGTTCCATGCCCGCCCCTCTCAGCAGGGCTCGCTGCAGGGGGATGCCTTCTCGAGGCAGTGGACCCCGGGCCTCTTCTATGCCTTTCCCCCATTTCCCTTGATCCACAAGGTGCTTCTCAAGGCGAGGAGGGACAAGGCGCAGGTGATTCTGATGCCCCAGACTGGCCTCGCCAGTTCTGGTACCCAGATCTCCTCAGTCTCAGTTCCAGGACTCCGCGGCAGCTTCCAGCTCGCCCGGACCTGCTGTCAGTCAATCAGGGGAAGGTGTTCCATCCGGACCTTCAATCCCTGCACCTGACGGCCTGGTTCCTGAGCGGCTAGAGTTCCAGGCCTTGGGTCTTTCCGAGGGTCCCAATGTAGGTCGTCCCAATGAGTCGACTAGAAAATGCTATGCCTTCAATGGAAAAGGTTTTCCATTTGGTGTCAGGGCAAGGGCTTGGACCCTTCCTCCTGTTCCTTGGCAAGCATCTTGGACTATTTATGGTCCTTTCTAATCAAGGGCTTAGGTCGGCGACCCTAAGGGTGCACCTGGCAGCCATCTCTGCTTACGGGCGCAGGCCGGGAAGCGATCGTTAGCGCAGGAGAAGTGGTCTGGCGCTTTTCAAGGCCTTGATCACATTTCCCCTCGGTCCGAGAACCTCCACCTCCGTGGGATCTACTGCTGGTAATGGCAAAGCTCATGGGCAAGCCATTCGAACCTATGCACAGGTGTGCTCTCTCTCACCTGTCGTGGAAGACCGCCTTCTTGGTGGCTATCACGTCAGCCAGAAGGATGGGAGAGCTCCAGGCGCTTTCCATCGAGTCTCCTTACCTGGTCTTCCACAGGGACAAGGTTGTCCTGCGCCCCCACCCGAAATTCCTTCCGAAGGTGGTGTCGGAGTTTCACCTTAACCAGGTGTTGACTCTGCCGGTGTTCTACCCCAATCACACCTCGGAGGCCGAATATAGGCTCCATACTCTGGACCCTAGAAGGGCGCTCGCTTATTACAAAGAGCGCACGGCTGAAATTCGGGGAGAGGTTCCCCAGCTGTTTGTCACCTACGCTGAAGCCATATCTGGCAGACCTGCAGCCAAGCGGACGGTATAAGCAGGTGGGTCACCTCCTGCATAGATCTCTGCTATAAGTTGACGGGCATGGAGCCTCCCAGAGGGATAAGAGCTCATTCTACCCGCCCATACTGCTGCATCGGTGGCTGCTTCCAGGACGTCCCTATCCAGGAAATCTGCAGGGCTGCTACCTGGAAGTCAGCAAACACCTTTATTACCCATTACCACATCGACCTTGAGTCACGCCGGGATGCTGGTTTTGGGGCCTCGGTTCTCCAGTCTCTCTTTCCCAAGTAAGTATTGGGGGTGTGCGTCTTGCCTCCCTCCTCCCGGAGAAGTGCTAGGAGTCTGCCAATAAGTGTGGATGAACAACATATCCATCTCCCTAGAAATACAGGTTACTCACGTGTAACAGGAGTTCTAGGAATGGTATATGTTGTTCATCCACACGACCCCACCCGACCTCCCCGGCTTCGACGCACAACCTGAGCTTCCAGCGGGCCAGATCTGGCGTCATGGGGCGGAGCCGAGAGTTATACCACCCGGTGGTGGGAGGAGCCAGCTTGAAGACCTTCCAGCAAGATTTAAAGCGCAAGGATACCTGCCAATAAGTGTGGATGAACAACATATACCATTCCTAGAACTCCTGTTACAGGTGAGTAACCTGTATTTTTAGTTGCTGTTACTTCAGCGAGAAGAATTTCTGAGCTTCACGCTCTTATGTGCAAAGAGCCTTATTTAGTTTTCCACCGGGACAGAGTATCCCTGAGGACGAATCCTAAGTTTTTACCTAAGGTGGTCTCTTCACTCTCTCTAAACCAGTATATTGACCTTCCGGTCTACTTCCCGAGTTATTCAAATAGAGGAGAGGCTTTGCTCCACACCCTGGATGTTCATCGCAGCCTGAGGTATTACCTCAACAGAACTAAGCCCTCTCGTAGTTCTGAACAGCTTTTTGTTTCCTTCTCTGAGAGAATGATGGGCCAATCAGTATCCAAACAGTCTCTGTCTCGCTGGCTTGTCCAGTGTATTTCCTACTGTTATGATATAAACAAAAGTGCCCTCCCGGCTCGGTCTGGGGTCATTCTACTAGGGTGTGGCCACATCCTCGCAGCACTAGAAACGCTCCACCTCTGCTATTTGTGCTGCAGCCACTTGGAGCTCTGTGCATACCTTTATCAGGCATTATAGCCTGGACATCGCCTCTAGGCTAAGGGCTGGTTTCGGCCTTGCGGTGCTACAGGGTCTCCTGTCCTATGTTCAGGACCTGGAATGTACTTCCTATTTTCCTCCTCCCGGATTTTCTGGCAGTGTTACTGCTTGGGAATCAGTCTAATGGTGTAACCTGCTGCAAGAGCTGTGTCTCGAGTAAGATAGTACAAGTTGAAGAACCTACTGCACAGTAGATCTTCAGAACAGATCTTGCAGCACGACCTTTCCGCCCACCTTCCCCTTGGAGGAGGCATGGCTCCAGTCTTCCTGAGCAGGGATTTATATCTTTCTGTCTTTGTGGCCCGAATCCCTCGGTCTCCCATTCGATGTCAGCCTGCGGCGGAGGTCTCGGCGGAGAACCTGAGGATCTGGCGGGACCGCCCCTTTTGTACCACGCCTGACGCCGGAGGCGGACTGACGCCGGGGGCGGTCCCCGCTGAAGATAGCTAGCTAGAATTTTTCCATGGGGTCCTGACGCCTGCCGGCCTCAGTCCAAATGGTGTAACCTGCTGCAAGAGCTGTTCTCGAAGATCTACTGTTACGGTAAGTTCTTACGTAACTGTACTTTCTTCACTGACCATTCCTTCTCTGGTGAGAGGAGGCTGCACAGTTTGGATGTGAAAAGAGCCCGTAGCTACTACATAGAGCGTACCAACAGTAACAGGTTTGACTCCCTCCAACTGTTCCTGACTTATGGTGAGGTTGGTAAGGGAAAACCTGCCACTAAAAGATCCATTGCCAGGTGGATTGTCTCTTGCATTCAATTTTGCTATGAAAAACTAGGTAGGATTCCACCCTCAGGCCTGAGGGCTTACTCTACCAGAGGTACAGCTGCTTCCCTGGCTGCTACTAGGGATATTCCTATCTTAGAGATATGTTAAGCAGCCACCTGGAAAACAGTTCACACTTCTACCAAGCATTACTCTCTGGATATCCAGGCTAGGAGTGATGCTCGGTTTGGCACAGCAGTGCTTCAGAGCCTATTTCCTAAGTAGGTTCTTGCCCCCACCCCCATGGAGGTACTGCTTGGTAGTTCAGAATTGTCAGAATACAGCAAGACTTCATGTTGTTTGAAGAAAAATTACTCACCTTAGTAATGTTGTTTCTTTTAATGGAGTCTTGCTATATTCTGACCTCCCCCTGCCTTCCCCTCTCAGAACCTTTGTTTTTGGGATGTGGGTGGGCAGTCGAAGTGTTGGCACTCAGGAGGTGCCCCACCTTTTTATCATCATCCCTTTTTCTTTGGGTGGGTGAGTGGGTGTTGTGTTTATTTCATTTTTTGGGTTTCTTGACTTGAGTCTTTGTTTTGGTACCAAAAAATCTGTTTGTTATATTTAGTAGTCAGTTGGCTAGTGTAGGTTTACAGCTTCCACACAGGGCACTCAGTGAGTTTAGGTCGTAAAGATCTGATGGTTTGAGTTCAAACAGCAACAGACAGAGTCTCAACCGAGCTCGAGCTCAGCGTTCCATGCCTGGCATGGAAAGTTAACTGTTTCATTTCTGGGGCAGTTCGAAGGTTGGACCTCATTGCAAATTGTCAGAATACAGCAAGACTCCATTAGAAGAAACAACATCACGAAGGTGAGTAATTTTTTCTTTCTGCCTTCCCCCCACCCCAGTTGTTGAAGTGCACTCGGCTAATGCCTTGTGCCTCTAACCCACTGAGTGAGGGTACATGTGGTAGTTACCCAATAATCGCAACCCTGTTGTGTGTTACTGCTTACATCTCCATCCAGAGGTGTTACCCTAGAGACAAAACGGGATGCTAATAGAATTAAAAATTCTGTCCAAACTCTGCACTGTGTCAAGTCTCCCAATACTGCTCTAAAATCAGAATGGTTTCTGGAAGTAAGGGTAGCAGTGGCCATGAATTGTTATTCTACCAAAAAAATAAAATAATAAATTCAGTTAAAAATATAGAGGTCTATTTTTAATAATGGATTGACCACAAGGTTTTCAAACATTGTGAAAAACTAACAGGTTTAAATAATAAATGCCCAAGCACAAAAGAAAAAGAGAGAGACGGATTATTGTGAGAACTCTTTTTTTCAGGTTCTAGAAAAGGAGGCAGGGTCAGGGATTGTATGACTTATTGTTGTATCCCATAGATGAAACATCACTATGGCGAGTAATCATTTCTTCTAACAACAAGAATCCAACACTAATGTGATACAAAACTGCAAACTCACTAGCAGTATCTTGGGAGGCTTGGTCTAGCACCTATTTAGGTAAAAGATTCTGGAATGCAGCAGTTCCAAACCTGGCATTCCTCCTGGACTGGATATCCAGACCGTGATGCTTAGTAAAGTGTGGACTGTACCCCATGCAGCTGCTTTACATATCTGTTGGAGGGGAATGCTACTGTAGCTGCCACAGATGCAGAGGTAGCTTTGGTAGAGTGCACCCTTAGGCCTCTGGGAGGTTTCTAATCAACTTTCTCATAACAAAACTGGATAAAGGGTACTATCCAATGAGAAAGAGTTAATGGCTTGACTCTTACCAACCTCTTCTTAAGTGACAAACTACTGCATGCTGTCAGCGCTGGTGTCTCTGCTTCTTTTAAGATAACAGCTCAATGTGTTTTTTTTTTTTACATCAGGCAGTGCATCTTTTGCTCACCTGTGTTGCAGTGGTTAGATAAAATGCACAGGTAGGGTGACATTGGTTAAGATGGAACTCTTAACACCATTTCTGGAAGGATTTTCCTCTTTGTGTTTTAGTACTTCATTGTCCTTGTATGTAAGATAATGTATCTGGGCTGGCCTGCTGGCGCTAAGGGTTGAGAGGCTGGATGCCACACTTCGTGCCATACTGGTGACCCGTGTTCGGGAACAAGCACAGGTCGTCGGGGTTCTGTGGGGATGAGGAAGGATTGAGCGTCTTATCAACTTCTCTCCTTCCTCGGGGAGTGGGGCGCAGTCCTTGCCGGTGCAGTAGCATCCCCTGGTGGCAGCTGGGGGATTGCACTGCCTGGCTGGCAGATGCAGGGAATTGGGGCTGCGGCGGATGCCTTTCAGCGCAGCAATTTGTGAGCAGGGTGTTATTGCACTTCTGATCCCTGGGGAGAAAACTCAAGGACAAAAACCCCAGCGTGGATAGTTGAAGGCGCCTTCCATGTCGCTCCGCACTCCCACCATCGGACCTGACCCCATTCTGGTGCATTACATTGTTAGATAGAGCACCAGGGTGGGCGGTCCCTACCCAAGGGGGCTCAGAATCGGGGGGATCCACTGGATCAGAGTGCCTATCAGGTAAGGTTTCAGACTGGGAGGTAGAGACCAGCCCGGGGGAAGCTGGAGAGTTCCACATCTGTAGCATAAAGAAAGTTTTTGGGAGGAGGGAAGATAATGTATCTGGGATCTGGAGAAACACAATGTGTCGGCAGAAAAGGACCGCCAGGCCTACCCAGTCTGCCCCAAATTCCTTACCTAAAAGCCATCTCTTAGGGCACTAGCCTTCCACCCTTAGCCTAATAATTCCCTTGTTCTTATCCCATGCCGTTTTAAAGCCCCCCACTGCCTTTGCCCCCACTACCTCCCCTGGAGTCTGTTCTAGCAGTTCAGCGCCCTCTCTGTGAAATAGAATTTCCTAATATTGCCTCTGAATTTCCTCTACCACATCTGCAACTCATGGCCCCTAGTTTTTGAGTGTCTCTTCAGCTGAAAAATGTTGCTCAACCGTACCTTATTTGTGCCCTTGAGGTATTTGAAGGTTTCAATCATGTCCTGTCTCTCCCTCCTTTGCCTCAGATATTACATGTTAAGGTCTCTCAGCCTGTTTTTATATGCCAACAGACTAAGACCCCCACCATCTTAGTTTCCCTTCTTTGGACCCTTTTCAACCTCTCCACATCTTCCTGAGGCGCGGCCTCCAGAACTGGTCTCCATACTCCATGTGTGGTCTCGGCATTATGACCTCCCACTTTGTACTAGTGACCCACCGTCAGTACATCCCAGCATTCTATTGGATCTTGCCACTGCCCTCTCGTGCTGCTTTGCCACCTTTAGGTCTCGTGAAATGATTGTGCCCAGGTCCCTTTCTACCTCAGTCGCCTCCAGCACCCCCCGTCCTATATTTTGCCCCTTGGTTTTCCTTCCTATGTGCATGATTTTACACTTTTTTGTGTTGAATGAGAGTTGCCACTCTTGACCACTGCTCCAGTTTATCCAAGTCCCTGCACATGTTTCCAAGTCTTTCCTCGGTATCCACCCTTTACAGATCTTCATATTATCTGCAAATTGACATACCTTCTCCTCTAGCCCTTCCGCTATGTCTCCTATAAAGATGTTAAACAGGAGTGGCCCTAATACGCATGTATTAGTAGTATGAAACGTATGCAGATGATGTCAAACTTGGTGGCCCTTGTAATAATGAACAGAATAGTTCCAAAATTCAGCATGATCTATGTAGTAAATCGGACTGGGTTGAATTATGGGGGATGAGATTGAATGCCTCAAAATGTAAGGTTATGCACTTTGGCATTAATAATCCCTTGGCTGTGTACTTATTAAATGGGATACCACTAGAGGATACAACAGATGAAAAAGATCTATGTATTCAAATAACCTAAGTTATAACAAACAGATTAATGAAGCCCTTAATAAATCCAATCGAATTGTATGGTCTGTCAAAAGAAATACTAAATCAAGAAGTCAAATTGTTACCACTCTTTCGAGCTTATGTTAGACTATATTTGGAATATTCATCCCAACTCTGGAGTCCATCTAAAAAAGGGGAAATAGCTTCATTGGAAAAAAATCAAAGGAAGTTTACTAAAAATATTCAGGGTTTTAATAATATTTCATATGATAAACAATTGCAACAGTTAAATCTTATGTCCTTGTCACTTGGGCATCTTCGGGGGGTCTTTTTTATATGTTTGATATCATAAATTATCCGTACCTATTCTCAGAAATAGGCTTTGTATTCAAGAATAATATACACAATACCAGAGGTCATCCATTACAGATAAGTAAGACTTGGTTTTATCATAAAAATAGAAAAAAATGTTTTACTCAAAGGATAATTAATCCCTGGAACAACCTTCCTTTTGAAATCGTTAGTAGTACTAATAAAACTATTTAGAAATTGTCTTGACAAATTTAATATTAATAACAATTTTGGATATTATAGTTAATTGCGGTGCTACTATGGGCCTTATAGCCTCCTAGCACCTAACTGCCTTAGTAGCAGTATGAATACTGACCCCAGTAGTTACTGAGCCCTCCATTAAGGACACCCTGTTTACAACTACCCTTTGCTTTCTGTCCTTAAGCCAGTTCCCCACGTACCTTACTACTACCGAATTAAGCCCTAAGCATCTCATTTTGTTCAGCAGCCTCCTGTGCGGCACAGAGTTAAGCACTTTGCTGAAGTCAAGGTATGCAATGTTTACAGCCCCCCGGGATCTACTACCCTGGTGACCATATCAAAGTACTCAGTCAGGTTCCTTTAACAAGACCTGCCCTCCGTGAACCCATGTTGCCGACGTTCTTGCAGACCATTGGCTTCAAGGTAGCTACTAATCCTTTTCTTTAGCAGTTTTTCCATACGCTTCCCCACCACTGAGGTCAAGCACACTGGCCTGTAGTTGCTTACTTCTTCTTTTCGCCTCCCTTGTGGAGGGGGACCACATCGGCCCTCCTGCAGTCCACAGGAATCTCCCCTGTTTCCAGTGGCCTATTGAATAGGCTAGCCAGATACTCCGCTATTTCTTTACTGAGGTCCTTTAGTATCTTGTTGTGTACCCCATCATTACCCAAGGCCATGTCTACTTTCAGCCCCTTTAATTCTTTCAGGACTTTTTTCTAGGAACAGACTAGTGTCCATCACACTTGTTGCCATCCCCATTACTGACTCCAGTGCCCTCCTCGTTCCTGTACACCATGAATACAGAACAGAAGTAGCTGTTTAATATTTTTGCCTTCTTCTGGTCGTCCTCTACCCCTTGTCCTTTAGCCCAGCTATACCTCCTTTCAAATTTCACGCCTCGGTCACATATCTGAAGAAGGTTTATCCCCCTCCTTGACAGATCTTGCTATATTCTTCGTCGTTCCTGCCTTTGGTTTTTCTGATCTCCAGTCCTGCCTCCTTCTGCCTTACCTGGTATTCCACCCAGTCATCTTCTTTCTTAGTCTGCTTGTATCTCTTAAAGGCGGTTCTCTTTGCTCTAACCTTCTCTGCCACCATCTTGTTGTACCATAGTTACTTCTGTTTTTTTCTGTTCTTACCGACCTGCTTGATACAGAGATTTGTGACCTCCAATATTTTCCCGTTAATCGCCACCCACTTCATGTACTTCTGTTAGCATGTCCACCACTGCCGGTGCTTTTTGAAGACAAACTCCCATTTTCCTAAAGTCTGCTCACCTGAAATCCAGTACTTTCAGCTTGGATTGGCAACCCACAGCAGCAGGCTCTGTGACCCAAATTGTACTGTGGTCACATGTGTCAAGGTTCTCTCCCACTGAGACCTCCCTCACCCCGTCCCCATTTGCAAAAATCAGATCTAGGTTAGCCCCTTCCCTGGTTGGTTCTTTTACCAGTTGTATCTTCAGTGCCCCCTTGCCCCCTGCTGTGAATCAGTGATTCCCTACTTCTGATGGAAGGTGGATATGAGAGAGCTTGATGCTCACTAGCTCACCTGACAGATGTCATAGTAGTGAGGGAAAACAGCTATCCAGGAGACGTACTTGATGTCTGCTTTAGCCACTGGCTCAAAAGGAGTAGGCATGGCGTATACATTCAAATCCATAGAGGAAAAACTTCTGACGGGGGGGCGGGGGGCTACAGGTGATTCAAACCTTTGAAAATCTGTTAAACATGGGTTGCAAAGTCAGATATTTTACTTCCTGTATGAAAGTGCCAGCTGCCAGATGCACCTCCAGATAGATGGACATCAAAAGATGACGTGTAACAAATCCTCCAGTACAACCAGCAGATCTGTTTGGTATACTTGTTTAGTTTAGCATTCCCTGAAGATTGCTAGAGTTTGCTGCCCTTTTTATTAAGAATTTTTAATCTAATATTTTGGTTTTATATTTCTGTACAAGTACTTTGGTTCTTGTAGAAACACGCTTTTCTACAGGTAAAGATGACTTGACTGCAATATTTTCTGAGATGCCTAGCCTTTCTGTGCAGTATTCTGAGATCTGGGTAGGTCTTGCTACCCTGCGACAGGGTCAGCAGATTGTGTCTGAGAAGTAGTAAGATGGGGGTTCTTGCATGCTGGTCAGCAGCGGTAAAGACCAGGCCTGTCTCGCCCAGTCTGGAACCATCAGTCTCATTGTTGCTGTCTCACTCTTCAGCTTCCATCAACACCATCTGAATGGGGGGAAAACTTCTCTTCCTAGGAAAGTGACAGTGCATCACAGACGCACAAAAAAATAGATTGTCAGCAGAAAAGGGGCCTTGCCCTCAACCCAGACTGGAATTGCTTTAGGGTGTGAAATTCCTATACCTTGGGTACCTGGGTTGGCTGGGGAAAAATTCTATGCTGCAGAGCTTAGCTGTGGCAGCATAGTCTAGTTACAGCAGTCTACAGTCCCTTCTAGACTGGGTTGTCTCTAATAGGCTTGAACAGATCAGTGCTGTAGAAGTTTTACCGGACTCTGTGACCATTCCCAAATCTGCTGTGTTTGGAGAGCAAGGGTCCCTAAACCCTCCCCAGAAAGATTCTCTCTAGAGATTTCTTGAAAATGAACATATTAGCCTTGATCTAGGAGCTACGGAACATGGACTGGGTACCTATGTACAATACCTGCAGCACAGAACATGCTGCTCAATACCTCCTTGCCATGCTTTTGAATTTACAATACAAATATGTCCCATTAAAAAAACACTGTACCCAGGGTGCTGCTACCCACCAGCTAAACTCGTCACTTTTGGCCTCTCAAAATGAAAGATAAAGCCTAAAGCAAAGCTTACCCTGTCCCCAGCTGACTGGAATGAATATAGGAGGCTCCGGAACCTATGTAAAGTTTCCATCAGAACTGCTATGGGCAAGTACTACCATCAGTTACTTAGTATCTGTGTTAATGAGACTCGTGGTTTCTGGTGTCATGTTAACACCTTTCTGGAAAAAATAATAGAAATACCAACTCGGATATTGTGGATGGTTGTAGCTGCAATAACCTGCTCACTATCGATGAGGCTGTTAACTCCAAATTCACTGACCTGTCCTCCTACTTTGCATCTCCAAGTCCTGTACCGGCATGTCCGCAGAGCAACTTTAAACCTTCGGAACACTCCCTTCTGTCTTCAACCAGTCTGAAATCCCGAGCTTGCTGAAGTGTATCTCACCTATCGGGTCTACTGGAGTAGATGGACTGTTACTGAAAATTCCTAAAAACCATTGTCCAGCTGGCCCATCGGCGCAGTGATTGGATTTCCACTCTCAACGCAGGTGACCCGGGTTTGGGAGCGGACTCGAGTCGCTGGAGGGCCGGCAAGGGGGAGAAGGCTTGAGCGCCCCTGGGACTGCTCGCCTTCTCCGGGGAGGGGGGGGGACAAGATCCGCGTCTTCTGACCCTGGGTGGAGGTCCGAGGTACAGCATGTTGGCAGGATAGACCAGTGGGGAGCTGTGAGGTGGAAGTCAGCGTGTAACGCCTTGATGTCTGGGCACACACACCACACAGCAAAAGGAGGAAAAGGCACCGCCAGAGCATGGGTAGACTGAGTTCCAGTGCCAGCCCTAATTGCAACTGCCTGCTTGATCACCAGGGGACCCAGTGAAACTCTATATTGGGGTGTCTGGGCCCCGCCCCTCACCCACCTGGGGGGTATAAGCATAACTCCATGGGGGAAGTCATGGGGGTGGCACATAGGAGTCTCCTGAAGAAGCGCAGCTCCAGGGTGGGAGGAGGAGGAGAAATAGAAAGTAAAAAAAAATAAATAAAATTGCTCACTCTATAGTCTGTCCAGTTAACCAACTTGTCAACCTGTCCCTAGTTATAGGACATGTTTCCGCCTTCTGGAAGACTGCTCTGGTAGTCCCTGTCCACTAAAAGGGAGACACCACCAATTGGGATAACTACTGTCCTATTGCCAGTCCTCTCCACACTTTCTAAAATGCTAAAGAAAATTGTATCCACGCAGAGCTCAGATCACTTCCATTCGTTTAACCTCTTCACCCCAAATCAGCATGGGTTTGACAACTGCACAGTACATCCACTGCACTCGTACGGTTTACGAATGTCAGACTAGCAATGGACAGTGGCTGTTTCACTGGGGCTACTTTTGTAGATCTTAAGAAAGCGTAAACCACCCACTGCGCCTATTAGTTGTCTCTCTTGGCTTCTTCACCTCTGCCACCACTTGGTTCCAAAATTACCTCTCTGAGCATCGTCCATTTGTCCAGATCAGTGGTGCCAAGTCTTCTTTTATACTCCTACCCAGATTGGAGTGGCCCAAGGTTCGAGTCTTGCCTGCTCCTATTTATGATCTTCTTAAATGATCTCCCAGTGCCTACTGGCCCCTGCTCAGCCCTGCTATATGCAGACTATCTGGTTCTCTTCTCTTCCTCTCCAGAAATATCCAGAATCTCATCGCATCGAGCAGAATCTCTTGTCAAAATTTTGATACCTTTTCAAGACATAAAATGAGCAGGTTCGCATCACAGTTTGCGACCCAAGATCGGTAAAAAGCGAGTCAAATCTGGTAATGATTAACAGTCATTGTTAATCATTGCCAGTTGGTCCTGGGTCCTGTAAAAAGTGCCTTATTGGCAGGGTGTGAAATTGCTATACCTTAGGTGCCCCAGGGCAGGCAGTTTTGTACCAGGATCCCTACTGCTCTTCAGTGCCTGCCCCTCAGGGCACGTAATTTATTCCTGATTTTCCCCGATGTGCTGTGGCTTTAAATGAGTGGGCACCTTAAGCTGGGACTGCACAGGCACAGAGCGCCGAAACCAGAACACGATCACGAGGTGCACCTAACTGCTTGTCCCAGTGTCAGCTGACTCGCTGTTAAGTTGTAGGTGCTTGAGGGGGGTCGTTTCTTTGGCATGTCCTAGGCTATAGCCAACCGTGATGTAGCAGAGGCGGGTATGCACGATCAGACGCCAGTCACGTACTGTCTCTTGACTGCTTGCCTGCCCTCCTTTCGGTGCATATCAGACCTGTCGGAAAGCGTGGCAGTTGGCTCTATAGTGTGGAACTCTTAGGACGTGCCTGCTGTGAGAGCGAACCTCCGAGTGCGACCAGCAATCACGATCGCAGATTGCGATTAAACTTAGAGAAAAAATAACAAAAGTTTTTTTAAGAGCTACTGTGTCGCCTAGTGCCTACTATATTACTCCACTGTGAGGTGGGGGGGGGGAGACTTTGATTTAGGCGGAAGAGGTAGGTGAGATGCAAAAAAAAAACAACTTACCCTTAAAATGTAAAGCTCTGGACTTCCGGTGACGTCATGAACCGAGCAACAGCTCAGGTCGCTAGGCTGTCCCTGAGATTCACCAAATTACCTCTGATTAACAGCCATTTACACACAAAAACATACGAACATACGAAATTTGCCAGCAGATAAAGGCCTAGAGGTCTATCAAGTCTGCTCGAATGTGCAGCTAGCACACCTTATTCTGCAGCTGCCCTTCCCTTCCACCCTTCCCCTTCATTAACCTTCCCCCTTGTCCTGTCCCATCCTCGTTTTGAAGCAGTCCACTGTTCTACTGCATACCACTTCAGCAGGTAACACATTCCACCCAGCCACCACCCTCTCTGTAAAAAAGTTTCTCCTCATCTCCCTCCTGAACCTTCCTCGCTCCAGTCTCATATTATGGCCCCTGGTGTCCCTCCCCCTCCTTCTTTGAACAGCCCCTCTGTACCCGTCTTGTTTATTCCTTTCATGTATTTAAAGGTTTCAATCATGTCACCCCCGTCTCTCCTCTCCTCCAGTGAGTACATGTTCAACTCCTTCAACCTCCTCTCGTATGAAAAGTCCCCAGCCCCTTGATCATCTTTGTCGCTTTGCGCTGCACCCCCTACAGTAACTTAATGTCCCTCTTCAGATACGGACACCAGTACTGCACGCAGTACTCCAGGTGTGGTCTAACTAATGACCTATACAGTGGCAGAATCACCTCCTCCCTCCTCGAGGATATACCCCTTGCAGTACAACCCAGCATCTTGTTGGCCTTTGCAGCTGCCTTCCTACATTGTGCCGAGTTGTTCATTGACCCTGTAATGAGCACACCCAAGTCCTTCTCCTCCTCTGTCTAGGCTAGCTGCACTCCCCCTAGCTGGTAACTCCTCCTCCTTGGGTTCTTCATCCCAAAATGCAGCACCTTGCACTTTTGGCATTAAGCCAGTTGCCAGGTGTCTGACCAGGTTTCAAGTTTTGCCAGATCATCCTGCAACCTGCCATCCCCTAGGTCATCCACCACCGCCTACCTTGGTATCATCAGCAAACAGACTGATCTTGCTCTTGATGTCCCTTGATCGTCTGCAATGAATATCCCAAACAACACTGGTCCCAAAACTGAGCCCTGTGGAACACCGTCCACACCCCCTTGGGTGTGAGCTCCCCACCCACCACCACCCTCTGTTGCTTTCCTGCAGCCAGTTTCCTACCCATCTCACCAGCTTTCCACCCGCCCCTGTGCCTACTAACTTCCTTCCCAGCCTTCCATGTGGCACTGAGTCAAATGCCTTACTGAAGTCCAGATACAGGACATCCACTGCATGGCCCCTGTCCAGTTGCCTAGTTACCCAGTCATAGAACTCGACCAGGTTGGTTTGGCAGGATCTGCCACGTATGAAGCCATGCTGTTGGCTGTCCTGTAGTCCTTTGGCCCCTAGGAGGGCCACTGGCCTCTCCTTCAGGATAGTCTCCATTAGCTTACCCAAGATGGATGTGAGGCTCACTGGTCTGTAGTTTCCCGGTTCATCCTTGGGGCCACTCTTGTGGAGGGGCACCACATGAGCCATCCTCCAGTCCTGAGGTACACACCCTGAATGTAGTGAGGCATTAAATAGGTCTGCCAAAGGTCCTGCAAGGACCTCTGCCAGCTCCTTCAGTACCCTGGGGTGGATGCCATGTGGGCCTGGCACCTTGTCCACCCTCAGTGCCTTCAAACCCTCTCGAACTCTGCTCTCCATGATTTCCCCATCTGTCACCACTTCCCCCTGCTTCTGCCATTTCTCCCACCTTGGGTGTCACCCCCCCCTTCTCTTTAGTAAATACTGAGCAGAAGTACTCATTTAGTGCTTCAGCCTTATCGCACCCTGCTTCCACCCAACCCCCCTCCTTCCTAATCCTTACTATGTGGTCCTTACAGCTCCTTTTCTCCCTGATGTACTTAAAGAAGTCCTTCTCCCCCTTCTTAATGCCTTGTGCCAGCCTGAGTTCCGTAGATGTTTTGGCTCCCCTTACTGCCCTTGTCACCTTCGATTCTGTCAAGTACTCCTCCCCCCCTCCCTGTTTTCTTGTACTTCCTAAAGGCAGCTGTTTTCCTCCTTACCTTTTCCATACTTCCTTGCTCAACCAGATCGGTTTCTTAGCCCTAGCCTTCTTGCTCTGGGCTTTGCAGCAGGTTTTGGTTGCCTCTACTATCCCCAGCTTTATGAGCTCCCACCTCTGGTTAGTGTCCATACTAGATTGAATTCTGGCCAGGTACCCTTTTACCACTTCCCCCATCCTCCCAAAGTCGGTCCTCCTGAAGTCCAGCACTATTGTGCCAGATTCCAGTCCTTCCTTGCCCATATCCAGTGTGACCCATATTGAGCGGTGGTCACTCCCTGACAGCGGTTTCTCCACTGTAAGTTCTCTCACAAAGTCCCCATTTGCCAGCACAAGCTCAAGGGTATTTCCTAACCTGGTTGGTTCACTGACCATTTGCAGCAGGAAGCTGTCCTGGAAGGCATCTAGCAGTACCTGCTCCCTTCTGTTCCTGGTTGTTGGGGTGCTCCCGTCCACTCCTGGCATGTTGAAGTCCCCCACAATCACCACACTACCCTTCTTGCAGGTCCTCCTGATCTGTCCCGCTAGTTCCCTGTCTAACTCCTCCGTCTGAGATGGTGGCCTGTACACCACTCCCATTCTAAGAATCTTATTCTTGGAATCTTGGATTTGCATCCAAAGTGACTCCGTACTACCCTCCTCCCCTTCCTCCCTTACACACTTCAGTCTTTCCTTCACATATAGTGCCACCCCCCCCCCTTTCCCAATCACCCTGTCCCTACGAAATAATCTGTACACTGGGACAGACAGGTCCCAGTCATTGTATTGGGTGGCCCATGTTTCTGTGATGACTGCAATGTCCACCTCTCCCTCTGCCATGAGAACCTGTAACTCAGCAGTTTTCCTCCCAAGGCTCCTAGCATTAAGGGTAACCACCTTCCCCATCCTGCCCTCCTTTCCTAGCATCACCAACAGTATTTGCCATTTGTTCTTTGTCACTGTTATGGGGTAAACTCATATGGTTTCCCAACCTGTGGTCTCTGCATATCTCTTCCCCAACTGCCACCCCATTCCTAGTTTAAATTCCCAACTTCCTCTATGTACTCCTCCATCCTCTGTTTCAACATTTTCTTTCCTCCTCACTCAAGTGTAGTCTGTCCTTGGCATACAGACTACTGTCCTCCCAGGTGTCCCCCGACCGCCCCATACCCTTTAGCACTTCAGGTTCTGAGCCATCCGTTAGAATTCCTCTATTCTCAGCTTTCTTGTTGTGCTTGCCTTTGAGAGTATCTCTGAAAAGTTACTGATCTTCCTGCCCCTCACATAATTGTGCTAGTTCCTCAAACCTCCTCTGGACTGTATCTACTGTCTTGTCAGCCAGGTCGTTTGTCCCAAGATGTATAATTAAATGAGGCTTGTCCCTACCCCTTCTAGCATATTTCAGAACAGACTGTCCCACCCTTTCCGCTGTCATTCCTGGCATGGCCTCCACCCAAATCCGACTATGCCTCTCCTCCTTCTTTATCCCCACCTAACTCCTCTTAGTATTGAGTACCCCAGCACTAAGATTCCACCCTCTTACTCCTGCTTGCTTCCATTCATCTCCCTCTCATTTCCAGCTCCTCTTCTTCATCCTGCACATTATTTCCCCTTTACCCTGTTGCAATTCTCCCAGCAGAACTTCCCCCGCTTCAGTTTGGTCCAGGCATTTATCAATTACTCCTCTAGTTTCATCATTTCCCTCCTCCACCTTCTTCTCTCTTGCAGTGCACAACTATTTTCTGAAGGCCCTTCACAAATGCCCGCTCCCTCTCTCCTCACAGTAACCTGTTCTCTCCTTTCCACTCCATGACTTTTGCCACTTCTTCACCTCCCCTCACAAGTCCCTGTCTCCTCTTTCCATTTGTCTTTTGTCTCCTGACCTGGTTTCCCCGGCAATTGTTCTTCCTGGCCTGGGCCCCTTTGTCTCTGCTTCCCTTCTTCTGACTCTCTCCTCACCACTGTTGGCTTAAATCGCCCTCCCTCATCTCCCCTTCTTCCTCCCTCCAGTATTGGGCTAAATCCACCCCCAGTCTGCCTTGCCTGTCTTAGTTCTTCCTGCAGATCCTCAATCTCCTTTCTAAGTTTTTCTATGTGGTTGCACACTAAACATCCTCCCACACTCCAGGCAATTTTTAGAAAGATTGGTGCACCGCAGTTGTTGCTGCCTACCACCCTACCTATTGCTGTCGTTGCCCACCAGCGACCCCCCCACCCTTCCAGATGCAGGATACCAAACACTCCCCTCTTCCTCCTCTATCAGTGCAAAATATTTTCTTTATTTCCCTTACCTCCTTTGTTGCACACGTTTAGATATATTGAGCAACGGCTTTTTATATTCCTATTCTTCCTATCCACACTCAAAAACAGACTTTAAGTAGCCATTGCACAACCTTCTTCAAACTCCTAGTCCTCCTTTCCCCAATTCAATATCAGTGCTAAGAAGTATTAATGAAAGCTCTTAGATTTGCATTTACTTCCCTTCCACTGAGAGAGCAGTCACCTCTTCACTTGCTGCTGTTTCTTTCCTGGATGTCTGCTTTTGCTATGACAGGTGCATATCCTTTGTCTGTTTGAGGAAGTGATGTCAGAATCCCTGGTATAAAGGAAATAATGGACCAAGGGTGGGACCAGCCCAAGTCTTCAAGAAACAATCAGGTAGCTGAGGCCTCTGGTCAGACCATTAGCACCCTTCCCCCACTCTGCACTCAAACTTTGCAACTAGTGAAGCCAGCAACAATGAATCACAATTCTACTGAAAGCCCCCAAAATAGGTTTGCTACCCAAAGAAACAGGACTCCAATTCAAACAGCTTCACCAACAACACATCAAAATAGGCTTGGAATTAGAAGATATAAATTATCCAGACTTACAGCAAGAGGTACTAGTATGCCTAAAAAAATGAGGGGATGCTACCCACAGAACCCCGAAATGCCTGGATGGGGAGAGATCGCGAGATGCAGACTCTGAGAGCTTTGACTCGTGGGCCTCTTCAGTCTCCCGCCACAGCACATCAAATGCCGACCAGGTGCCATACTCTATCCTCCAACGGCAAATGGCACAAATGCTGACTGAAATTGGGGACTTCAGTAAAGAGATGCGGTCCACTGCAAATGCAGTGCGCACCGACTTGGGCAAGCTTGAAAAGCATCAGGATGACTGCGAGGGGCGGATTGCTGAAACAGACAGGCGGTTAGAGGAGACAGAGCGATTGTACAGCTGCACACTCAACTGAAAGACCTGCAGGACCTTGCGGAAGATGCAGAAAGTAGGAGCTGCCGGAACAACATCCGACTCTCGAGTGTCCCTGAGGGAGCGGAGGGCACAGAAATGATAGTTTTTATACAGAAGCTGCTAAGAGAGTCTCTGACTTTACCCAAGACCATCTCTCTCTCGAGATGGAGCGAGTGCACCAAACCCTAGGTTCCAGGCCTGCAGCAGGAGCCTGCCCCCGGACAATCCTTATCAAATTCCTACGACACCAGGTAAAAGAGACAGTACTGCACACAGCTTGGAAGCAGGGAGTGGTCCAGTACAAGTCCCAATGGCTGTACCTTGAAAATGACTATGCACCCGAAGTGATGGTGCATGGAAGGGCGTACATACCCGTCAAGAAGGCCCTTAAAGTGGCAGGCGTGCGTATTCAGGACCCTTTTACCTCAAGATGGTGATCCAGTTTAAGGAAGGGCTTCTCACATTTGAAAGTGCAGCATCAGCGACTACCGAGCTGAAGGCAAGGAAGATCGAAATACAACAGCAACGTCCTAGCCCCGAGATGCCCATCGCCGCCAAGCTCGCGTAAAAAGCCTGGAGCAGCAACCAGCGGGAATCCAGGCATTGACAGGGTATAGAGGCCATTCAGAAAATCATCAGCACCCTGAAGACCATGTCGCAGAACTTGCAGGAAATAGAAGAGGAAACACAGGCAACCAAAACCTGAATAACCCAAGTACAGCTTATGGGCAAAATGTGGGGAATATGCCTGACTAATTAACTGACTCTAGAAACCTTGTCAGGTCCATATAGAAAACACTAGTTCTAGGGACGTGAATATGTTGTTCATCTTCACTTTCTGGCAGGTATTCTTGCCGCTTTAAATCTTGCCGGAAGGTCTTCAAGCTGGCTCCTCCCACCCACCCGAGTGATAGAACTGTCGGCTCCGCCCCATGACGCCAGATCTTCTTTACCGCTTGGAAGCTCAGGTTCCTCCTTAACGCTCTGCGTATAAGACTGGTTCCTAATTCTTCGGTTTACCCGAAATAAAGTTTAGGTTTTCAGAGACTTGATCAAATACTTCCCTGGCCTGCGATGAGGAGAAATTAGTCGGTTTCCGGAGGTATGCTGTTGAAGATGCTTTCGGACGGGCCCGCACTCCACGTCTGTCTGCCTGCTTAGGCCTTGAGGACGACCCGCAGGCCTGCAGCCTGTGCTCTTACTTCTCGGCCTACGTCCTGGAGGACCGCGCTGCCTGTTTACAACTTGGGCGCCCCGAGAAAAGTTACCCGCCAGTGAAGTCTAAGGAGGCCCATTTGGCGGTGTCCGCGGCAGCTGGCTCGGTGGAACAGGTCGAGCAGATGATCGCCCTCGAGGAGGAGGCGACGCAGGCCACATCTTCGTCTTCCTCGGCAGCGGCCTTTATCCCGGTCTCTTTGGGATCCTCCTATTCAGCTTCTTTTAAGGAGCTCTCTGTCCCTTTCCACCAAGGGAGAGGGGCCATCAGGACTTTCCTCTCGGTCCAAGAAGAAAGACTCTAAAGGTAAGTCCCTCCGCCAACGCTCTTGGGAGCAGGAGATCCCTCCCGGGTAGTCGGCCTCGACTTGATCGATCTCTGCCGCCACTGGCCTCACGGCGCCTCTCGGGTCAGCTGGCGAGACACCCTTTCAACGCAGTTGAGATTTTTCTCAACTCGTCGGACGGGGTTGTCGACTGGTGAAGTCGACAACCCTTACTCCCCGGTTCCCCCGATGGAGATCGAGGTGTTCGAGGACTTGCCTGTGCCTCCGGTTCCGGAGTCCACGGTCAAAACTGCCGAGCCGAGGGGAGAGCGGGTCTCCCCCACCCTGCCCCAGAACCTTCCTCGGAAACACCGATGTTCTCGGTTTTGGACATCTTCACGGTCCAGCCGATCCCGCCGGCATAGGCGGTCTCGGTACCGTAGTGAGCGCCAATGCCGCTCGTCTTCGTCTTCCTCCTCGGACGAGGAGAGGCTTCGACGCAAGTTGTGTCGGCACTACGAGGACCTCATGTGGCAACAGCTCCTTCTGTCTCGGAGCAAGCCGACATCGTCGCCTTCCCCGGCCATCAAGTGGCTGTCACCGGAGCGGCCGAAGCAACCCCTAGCCGAGGCGTCTGCCTCCGGGCCTGTTGCTTGACCGAAACTGGCTGCCCCACCGATTCTGGTGGAACCTCCGCCTCCACAGCCGAAATTTGGGACCTCGACCAAGAATTCTCGGATCGGGCCAGGGCCTGCCCCATAGGCTGTCTGTCACCCTCACTCCTGACCGTCCTCGGCAGATGGAGGGTGGCTCAGGCCCGAGGCAGCTCTTTGCGGACTCGTCCGAGTCTGACGATGATTCCTCTCTGTTCTCCAGGCAGGTCGACCTGGAGTCCTCCGGAGGTCAGTTGCTAGACGATAGCCCATCGTCCTTCATGGGTTTGCTTAGGCTCATTTCGGAGTCCACCGGAATGTAGCTCGAGCCTGTATCCAAGCGGGCCAAGTATCCCCTGACTGAGATATTGGACCGAGGGGATTCACCCACGGAGGCCTTTCCAGTGGCCGAGGCCATTGTCTGCCCAGCCTTGGAGCTCTGGCAGCTTCCTGCCCTGCGCCTTCGGCCAGGATGGCGAGGAAGTACGTGGTCCCTACCGGTTCCCTGTCCAGTTTTTCGGAACACCCCTCAGCCGAAGGGCTGGTTACCGACAGCGTTTTCTGGCGTGCCGGAAGTGCCAGGGACGTGGACAAGCCTCCCGACAAGGAGTCCAAGAAATTGGACTACGCCGGGCGCAAAGTCTACGCTGCGTCCTCCCTTGGCCTTCATCAGGCCAGCTCGGCCGTGCTGATGGCACACTTCTCTCATGCCCTGTTGGGCTCCCTGGATGAGGTAGTCCCTCATCTCCCGGCTGACCTACAGACCACGGTCAAGCAGGTGCGGGGCAGAGCAGTGGCCAAGCAGCAACTTCAGACTGCTCTGGACATTGGCAACTCGTGTGCCAGGTCATTCGCGGCCGCAGTGGCCATGCGCCGTCTGGCATGGCTGAGGATATCCACCTTCATAGCGGATACCCAGCACATGTTGGCAGATGTCCGCCTTCTTGGGGACCGACCTCTTTGGTCCTGGAGTGGAGGGTCACCTCCAGAGGATCGAAAAGTCCAGTGCCACTTTGCACTCTGTCTCCTCCGCCCAGAGGGACAAGGGCCGCAGACCGCATCCCAAGCCCTTTCGTCCGTCTGTACCCACGGCACGTCCGACCCAGCAGCATCAGGGCCAGTAGGCTCGCACTTGGCATCCAAAAGCCAAGCCTGCGGCTTCCTCTTCCGGGAAGCAGGGAGGCAAAGGCCCAGGAAGTCCCTCGGCCGGTCCCTCCTCCAAGCCTGCCCAGTGACGGGTTGAGGGGTGTCGCCTCCAACCTCATCACTCCACCCTGGGTTCCCCCCATGGGGGGACGACTCCGCCACTTCCTTTCCGCCTGGTCCGCTATCACCACAGACCGATGGATGCTGGAAGTGGTAGGAAAGGACCTGCCTCTGGAGTTCGAGCAGGCCCCGCCCTTCCGAGCCGTCACCCCTTGGGGTCCGCAGCCTCGTTGTCGGCTCACCGAGCTGACAGTGCTCTGCTCCTTGAGAAAGAGGTGATCAGAGAGGTGGCGGACCCTCCCTCAGACCCGAGGTTTGTGTCCAGGTTCTTGCTGGTCCCAAAACGGACAGGGGGCTGGCGCCCCATCCTCGAACTGCACGGCCTGAACAGGTTCCTAAGGTCTCGGACCTTCAGGATGGTCACTCTGACTCAGATAATACCATCCCTGGAATGAGGCATGTGGTTCTGCTCTCTGGACCTACAGGACGCGCTCTTTCACGTCACTATCCGTCTGTCTCACCAGAGATTCCTTCGCTTTCGAGCGGAGGGATCCCTTTACGAGTTCCGAGCCATGCCCTTCGGCCTTTCTCTTGCTCACAGGGTCTTCACCAAATGCATGGCAGTGATGACAGCATTCCTGCGGTGTGGAGGGGTCCGGGTGTACTCTTACCTGGACGATTTGCTGATAGCAGCCCCCTCCAGACCGTAGGTGGGGCGGTTCAGAGATCTGGCCCTCCAGGTTTGCTCTCAGATCGGCCTTCTCATCAACGAGGCCAAGTCGGAACTCTGGCCGAAGCAGGTGATACATTTCATTGGGGCAGAGCTCGACTCTCTTGGAGCCAGAGCACGACTCCCGGCGGACAGGGCCGAGGTTCTTTCCTCCTTTGCCCAGTCATTTCTGGTTGGGCAATCGCGCCCTGCCCGGGACTTCCTGTGCCTCCTGGGTCTCATGGCGGCTTGTACCAGCGTGGTCCGTTGGGCCCGCTGGCACATGTGTCCCCTTTAGTGGGGATTGGCCAGCCAGTGGTCACAGCGCTGCGATCCATTGGACCAGCAAGTGACGGTGACCCAGGGGATGTGGAATGCTCTCCAGTGGTGGACCGTTCCAATCCATTTGCCGGAGGGCATACCGTTTGTCCGCCCCGAGCTGACGGTCTCTCTATCGACCGATGCCTCTCTGATGGGTTTGGGTGCCCATCTGGGGGAGCACAGAGCGCACGGCCTCTGGTCCCCTCGGGAGTCCCGATGCCATATCAACCTGCTGGAGCTTCGGGCGGTTTGTCTAGCCCTCGCCGCCTTTGCTCCGTTTCTACGTGGTGAAGTGGTCCAGGTCCAGACGGACAATACCACGACCATGTACTACCTAAACCTCCAGGGCGGGACGCGCTCCATACCTCTGTGCAAGGAAGCTCTCCGCATTTGGTCATTCGTGCGCAGCCTGGAGGCGAATCTCCTCGCCATCCATGTGGCAGGAGCCTCCAACACTCTGGCCGATGCCCTAAGCCGTATAGGGGCTGTGTCCCACGAGTGGTCTCTCCTGCCAGAGGTAGTACAAGATCTGTTTTCCCACTGGGGCACACCTCAGGTGGACCTGTTTGCCTCCAGGGAGAATGCGAAGCTGAGGCTGTTTCATGCCTACCCCCCTCAGCAGGGTTCGCTGCAGGGGGATGCCTTCTCGAGGCCGTGGACCCCGGGCCTCTTCTACGCCATTCCCCCATTTCCCTTGATCCACAAGGTGCTTCTCAAGGTGAGGAGGGACAAGGCGCAGGTGATTCTGGTAGCCCCAGACTGGCCCCGCCAATGCTGGTATCCAGATCTCCTCAGCCTCAGCTCCAGGCTCCCAAGGCAGCTTCCAGCTCTCCCGGACCTGTTATCAGTCAATCGGGATGGTGTTCCATTCGGACCTTCAGTCCCTGCACCTGAAGGCCTGGTTCCTGAGTGGCTAGAGTTCGAGGCCTTTGGTCTTTCTGACGAGGTCCTCAATGTCGTTGAGGCATCCCGTAAGGAGTCGACCAGAAAATGCTATGCCTTCAAATGGAAGAGATTCTCCATTTGGTGTCAGGGCAAGGGCCTGGACCCTTGCTCCTGTTCCTTGGCAAGCATCTTGGACTACCTATGGTTCCTTTCTCAGCAAGGGCTTAGGTGGACGACCCTAAAGGTGCACCTGGCCGCCATCTCTGCTTACCTGGCGCTGGACGGCAAGCAGTCGGTGGCGCAGGAGAAGGTGATCAGGCGCTTTTTCAAAGGCCTGGATCACATATCCCCTGCGGTGCGTGAACCTCCACCTCCGTGGGATCTACTGCTGGTATTGGCAAAGCTCATGGGCATGCCATTCGAACCAGTGCACAGGTGTGACATCTCTCACCTGTCGTGGAAGACCACCTTCTTGGTGGCTATCACGTCAGCCAGAAGGATGGGAGAGCTCCAGGCGCTTTCCATAGTCTCCTTACCTGGTCTGCCACAGGGACAAGGTTGTCCTTCGCCCTCACCCGAAATTCCTTCCGAAGGTGGTGTCGGAGTTTCACCTTAACCAGGTGTTGTCTCTGCCGGTGTTCTACCCCAATCACACCTCGGAGCGCGAATATAGGCTCCATACTCTGAAGCCGCACCTGGCAGACCTGCAGCCAAGCGGATGATAAGCAGGTGGGTCACCTCCTGCGTAGATCTCTGCTATAGGTTGGCGGGCATGGAGCCTCCCAGAGGGATAAGAGCTTATTCTACCCGCCATACCGCTGCATCGGTAGCTGCTTCCAGGGACGTCTCTATTCAGGATATCTGCAGGGCTGCTACCTGGAAGTCGGCACATACCTTTATAACCCACTACCACATTGACCTTGAGTCACGCCGGGATGCTGGTTTTGGGGCTTCGGTTCTCCAGTCTCTATTTCCTAAATAGGGGGTGTGCACCTTGCCTCCCTCCTCCTGGAGAACTGCTAGGAGTCTGCCAGAAAGTGTGGATGAACAACATATCCATGTCCTAAATACAGGTTACTCACCTGTAACAGGAGTTCTAGGAATGGTATATTGTTCATCTGACCACCGACCTCGACCGGCACAACCTGAGCTTAGCGGGCAGATCTGGCTTCATGGGGCGAGCCGAGAGTTTTATCACCCAGGTGGGTGGGAGGAGCCAGCTTGAAGACCTTCCGGCAAGATTTAAAGCGGCAAAGATACCTGCCAGAAAGTGTGGATGAACAACATATACCATTCCTAGAACTCCTGTTACAGGTGAGTAATCTGTATTTTTGTGAAAGAGAGGGGGAAGAGGGGAGTTGATTGGATGTTTGGGACCTAGTAATTGCTTACAGCGGGGGGCAGCGCCTGTAATCCAAATTTGGAAGAAGCTCAGTGTCCCCGTGGCCCAAGTTCCCGCTGGAGTTGGGAGAAGAGGGAGGAGTGAAGACTGGCTTGATGATTGCATAGATTCCCCAGCTGTATGATTGGTACCCGGGGATCTGCTGGCTTGGCGGGAGATGAAATGCTAAAGAGGGAACCAGGGGACTTTAAAGTGCGGGGCAGAGGGTTGGCTGGTCGAGAGGAGGTGGGGGGTTTGACTAGAGCACTAGAGTGGGCGGTCCGCTGCACATGCCAGCGGCCTAGCATGCTTCAGTGCTGGGAAGGGAGAGGAAGCCGGGGAAGGGTGCGCAGCTGGCGAGGTAGCTGCCTTCGAGGAGTGTGCCTGTTGCTGGGATGGGATCAGACATGTAGTGCCTGAGGAAGGGAGGCTCCTCCGATCCAAGCCGATGAACGGAAGGTCTAGGAGCCCTCATGTGGACCGCCGTCACATTGCCTGGGCAGGATGAATGACGATGCTGGGCCTTGGTCTTTGTGCAGTGGGGATTAGTCGCGTACCTTCTTCCTCGTCCTGCTCTCCTTTCCTCAGGCGGCCTAGGCCGATGATGCAGCCTGGATATACTCTCCCCTCACTGTCTGGCGCAAAGGGAAGATGGGGGAGACAGCCGGTGACGTGGAGGGGGGGTGAGGAAGGGATCCTGAAGGAGGGAGGGGGGAAGCTTCCCAATGACTTGTCGAATAACTTATGACCCACGAGTTTCGTGTAGCTGCTGCTGGGAACGGGCATCCAACACTCGAGCCAATCTCTGGGCGGAGTGGGGGTGGGGTTCAAGCGACTGTCTGGAACTCTCTTCGTCTCTGTGGACCCTTGACAACCCCGGAGGAGGGAGACCCCACAAGGGTCTCTGGGGCGCCCAGTAGCGCTAGGGCATGTATTAAGCTGACCTTTGACTCCGAGGACGCCTTGGAGTTGTGGATTCAACAGAAGAGAACCCCTGACCTTGGGACTCTAGACTGGGGGCTATGGATGGGAGTGGGAGAGGGCGAAGAAACTGGCGAGAGCGACTCCAAAAAGGTAAATCACGAACTAACATTGGGTGGGAAATGAGATGGAAGGGGAGGGAAAGGGTGGGGAAGAGGGGGGTACCTTTGGATGCACGGTGGACCTGAGCAAGTTTAAACCCTCAACCTGGATAATTGCAGTGGGGTCATTACAGGTCCACACCACGACGCCAGGCAAGCTGGACTGGAAGGGTTAATGGGAGGAGGACAGGCTATCTACCCTCCATCCGTGTTCCCGGAAGGTAAACCGTATGGAGCATCCCCGCCTGCATAGGTGGAAACTGCTACGTTGCGGTAGGAGTGATGCAGCGCAGATAATGTGATGCTGTAAGGGGTAGTAACTCAAGCCCCAGAGTACCAGGTACATAGCACGCTCGCATACACAGGGACTAAAAGAATAAAAGGCGGAGGGTCAGTGAGGGGCCTCTGGCTCGTCGATTAGCCCCATCTCTCCTCATTTCACAGACCCTCTTAGGTTGGATGGAGAGATGCGTGCTGCCGGATCCCTGGACGGTGGTACCTCCCACTCAGGTAGAGGATAGCCAGATTTGTTAATTTAACTACTAGCGTCTCCCTCAGACCACCTAGGATCTCAGGGACGCCTGTGGCTCGATTTGTATTTGCCACCGATCCTATTACCTTTCCCCCAATAGGTACTGTAATTGCCTAAGGCCTAGAACTTGTAAGGGCCACAACGGTAGGGATATATCCCTACCACCAGATCTGGGCTTCACCCAGATCAGTGGAAGTACCAGTTGATTAGTTGCTGTTTATATGACCATGTTGGTCACTTTGTGGTTCCCAACACGCCTGTCAATTGAATGTCTCTGTATGTTACTGTGACTTTGTTAGTCAAAATGTCATCGGGCTCACCCAGTACTGTATGCAAGCACAAGACCTGAACTGGTTAATGGAGAAACCTCACGGAGGGGTTGAAATGCCAGGTAACGACCACTGTACTGCACCATGAAGATGCATCTCCCTAAGTTGAAATTGCTATTCTTGAATGTCGGTGGCCTTGCTTCTCCCATTAAACGATCCAAGGCACTAGCTTTTATCAGAAGGTCCAAATCGAACATAGTGTTTCTCCAAGAAACACACGTGAACCCCACTGAGCATGCTAAGCTGGTCAAGATGAGTAGAGGACAAGTCGACCACTCCTCCTGTAAAGAAGGCAGGCGAAGAGGAGTGGCAATAATGATACCTCTACACACCCCATTTAAAGCGGAGTCTACCTGGTCGGACCCAGAGGGTAGACTGGTCGTGGTCCAAGGAAAACTTAACGATGAATGGGTAACCCTCGCGAATGTCTATCTTCCTCCGGTAGTTTCTGTCCCTCACCTAAAGCCATTACTAGATAAGGTAATCCAGAAAACTAAGGGTGGCCTCTTGATGGCGGGTGACTTTAACCTGACCACTGACCCAGTGATAGACTCCTCCAGCAGAAAACCTCATAAACAGCCACGCAAAAGTTTTTCAAAAGATTCATTTCGGAGGTGGGATGTCTGGCGGAGATTGCATCCCCAGTCAAGAAACTACTCTTACTATTCCTCGGTATACCATACCTACTCCCTCATAGACCACGCATATTCTCGGATAGAAAGTCTGGGAACTTTGTACGATGCCCAGTTGGGTGATATCCATCTCTGACCAAGCCCCTCGGTCACCTTTTGGGGCCTGGGCCTCCAACCCAAAAATACACAATGTAGGTTAAACCCATACTATCTGTGCTCTAAAAAGTTTTGCGAATTCCTCTCAGAAAGGGTCACTGAAATTCTAACGGACAACCCTCCTATAGACTCTACCCCGTCAATGTATTGGGATTCGATCAAGGCAGTGCTCAGAGGACACAATAATTAAATGCACAGCAGAATTAGGAAGGCGGCATAAAGAACATAGGGCCAGTCTAGAGGATACACTCCACTTTCTTCAGATGGCGCATCAACAGGGCGATGAATCAATCCTTCCTCAATTACAGCAAACTAAATTGGAACTGGACCGTTTGATCCAGCAACAGACCGAAACTGCCCTAACCTTTTTAAGGCAGCAATTCTATGAAGTCGGTCCACGGGACACACATCTGCTGGCATACCAAATGCGTAAGCAGAAGAAAACGGCGAGGATTACATCCATCTGGTACCCACTAGGAGGCCAGCCACTCTCCAAAACGCATTACATTACGGAAGCCTTTACCACATTCTATAGAGCTTTATACACCCCCGAGTCTATACCGCCCTCAACACAGATGGCGGATTACTTGCATTCAATCACCCTCCCAACAGCTAATGGAGGCACATAGGGAATCCCTTATAACTCTCATCACGGAGTCAGAGATGGCGAATGTAATAGCCAACACTAAATCCCTAAAATCTCCTGGGCCAGAGGCTATGGCGCCGAGTTCTACAAAGCCACTAAGGCTCAGATCTCCCCCACACTCCTTCGTATGTTCAACTCTGTACTGTAGCGCCTCCCCATCCTGGTCATATGCAACCATCTCCATAATCCCTCCATAAGCCGGGTAAGAATCCGCAAAACCTCGCTTCATACAGGCCTATATCAGCACTTAAGACTATAAACTATTTATGAGCATATTAGCACACCGTATGGATCAGGTCCTTCCCTTATTAATACACAAAGACCAAATTGGATTTGTGAAATCCTGCACCACCACTGATAACATTAAGCACTCTCTCCATGTGGTCCATCAAATGCAGAAAACTAGAGTCCCTTCCGTACTATTTAGCCTAGACGCCGAAAAGGCTTTTGTTAGAGTGGCCTGGCCCTTCTTATACCTAACTTTATATAAATTAGAATTCCCTCCTGCCCTTATTAGGGCTCTCCAGAAGATATACTCTGCTCCCCAGGCATGTGTGAAGGTGAACGGATACCACTCTAGCTACTTCTGATTCCAGAGGGAACCCGGCAGGGGTGCCCTCTATTGCCCCTACTGTTTGCTGCATTCATTGAGCCTCTGGCACAACAAATTCGGGAATCCCAGCTAATAGAGGGGATTAAGATAGGGGAGACAGAACATAGTCTCGCCCTGTACGCAGATGACATTCTCTTGTACCTCCAAAACCCTGAGCAATCGCTTCCCGTAGTAAAACAAATCCTGGACTCTTACGGCTCGGTGTCAGGATACAAGCTAAACTTGACCAAAATGGAAATACTCAGCTTTCACTACTCCCCTTCACGGGGCATCCTAGATACACCTCCAGGTAGGTGGAGCCTGCAAAAGCTGAAATATCTGAGAATATACATGCCCCAGGCACCTACAACATACTATAAGCACAATTGCACACCCTTCGTTGCCTAACTAAAATGAGATCTGCAGGCCTGGGCATCCTTGCCCCTCGGGTCTATTCAAGAAAATAGACTTAATTAGAATGATTACATTCCCGAGGGCTGTATATCTATTTCAGAGCATTCCTTTATACATACCGCTAAAAACTTTCTAAGAAATAAACCACCTAATAGTAAAATTTGTATGAGCTAATCAAATGCCCCGGATCCGCCTAAAGATACTCACGCTCCCACGTCAGGAAGGAGGTTTAGCACTCCCTGACTTAAAATTATACCAACAGGCAATAACCCTTGTACATATAATGGCCAGACAAACTAGAACTTCCAGCCCACGCTGGTTAGAAATAGAGAAAATACTAATGAATGAGCAAGCTTACTTTCGAGTTATGTACCAACGAGAGGCAGAGAAAAGAATACACCAGTTCCCAGACCCGTGGCTTGCGGACCAGTTTAGGAACTGGCTATCCCTTAAAAATCCCAGCTACTGACGCCCTTTCAAGCACTCATCTGCCCAATTTCTAGCTTAACAGACTTCCCTCCTAACAACATTGATAATAGCTTCCAGAACTGGGAGAAGTGTGGTCTAAAATATTTGTTGCAGATAATGACACAAGGCAGCATCTGGACGTACGTAGAAATTCAAAAAAAGTTCCACTTACCGCACAAGGAATTCTATCACTACCTCCAGCTGCGACACTATGCAGAAAACCTTCCATGAACAGTGTGGAACCCCAAAGACTACCCTGCCCTGATACACAGTCAAATTCAGCTAAACAATTCTCAGAAACAGGACCTCTTTATATCACTGTACTACCAAACCCTTAACTCACAGAGGGAAGCCCTCACTAAGGATATCCGCACACAGTGGACCCGGGAAACGGAGCATCAGGTCTCTCTGGAGGATTGGAGGCGGGCATGCAGCTATTCAGCCCGAGAGACTAGTTCACACCAGTGGCGTGAATACGCTTGGAAAAACCTTATCCGTTGCTTTAGAACCCCAGTGGTCACGAGCCACTACTCTCCAACTAGCACAGCAGCATATTGTAGATTATGCGGAGAGTCTCGGGTGAACCATACCCACATTATGTGGTCATGCCCGGCCCTCAGACCGTTTCTCTCGCAACTTGAGACCCGTGGCGCCTACAAGAAATCTTAGACCCTCAACTCCAGTTGACGCTGGAGGTATTCTTATTCCTTGTCCTCCCTAAGCCGCATAGGGGCCCTAATACTAGGTACTTGCTTCCTCTCCTTCTTACGGCTGCAAAGAAAGCAATTACTAGGGAATGGTTAACAGTAAAAAAAACCCTCAATACAAGATGTGGTGGGAAATCAGAAGGCAGCTCTACAATATGGAAAAAATAACACATAGTCTAAATGAGCAAGAAGAGAAGTTTACCGCCAGATGGATTCGATGGCAGATGTATTACATGTTAAAGGAACCTACCTTTACCCCGTAAGGATCCACAACCTAACTGTCTCTCTCATTCCCCAGGCAGAGACAGGTGTCACTGACACCGTCCGGAGAACGTAACCCGGCATTCCCACACCTCCGCGAGGCAGAAGACTACATATAACCCTCCCCAGCTGAGATGGTTGGAGCAGTGAGGAGGGAGGGAAATGAAAGCAACTCTGGGTTAAGGATATTTGTAAAAGTGCAGTGCTTGTTATCCTTAGATTGTAACCCGGAAAGGGAGCTAATATAAAATCCCGTAACCTTGTTAAATATCTTCCTTTTTTTATAGAAAGATTCAAGTTGAAACACAGCTGGGAGCTAATGTCTTCTAATAACCCTCTTAATGAAATTCGAGAGACTGGCTCAATAAAGACTAAATTACCATACTATTGCACCACCCATAACATGAGCTATGAATAAGCTATCCATAGAACCCAAAGTCTTAAGAGATAGCCTCCCTACTTGATAGGTCTGAGGCTTAAGTTAGATGCCCCAGCCTGCAAATGTAAGGCAAAGAAATGCATAAAATTCTGTATGAATTACATAATGCTTTTTACAACAGAGTTGATGCACAAGGTGGGGTGGAAAGGATGAAAAGGGACTTGGCAAGGTTAGAGGAATGGTCGAATGTATGGCAGCTTAGATTCAGTGCTAAGAAGTGCAAGGTAATGCACCTGGGAAACAAAAAGCCAGGGGAAGAGTACACAATGGGGGGTGAGATACTAACAACAACAAAAATGGAAAGGGACCTGGGGGTAGTCATATCAGATGACCTAAAGGTGGGCAAGCAATGTGAGAGGGCAGCAAGGAGGGCTGGGGGATACTGGGATGCATAGGGAGAGGCATCACCAGCAGAAAACAAGAAGTTATTATCCCTCTGTACAGACAGCTGGTGAGACCACATCTGGAGTACTGCGTGCAGTTCTGGAGACCCAGTCTCCACAAAGACATAGACAGGATGGAAGCTGTCCAGAGGAGGGCAACTAAAATGGTGCAGGGTCTGCACCGGAAGACATATGAAGAGAGACTTAAGGAGCTTAATATGTATAGCCTCGAGGAAAGGAGGGAGAGGGGGGACATGATAGAAACTTTCAAGTACTTCAAGGGAATCAACGAAGTCCAAGAGGGTAGCATCTTCCAAAAAAAGAGGTGTGCAAGAACAAGGGGGCACAATTTGAAGATAGAAGGGGGTGGCCCAGAGGTAATTTAAGGAAGTATTTTTTCACAGAGAGGGTTGTGGATGTATGGAACAGCCTTCCAGAGGAGGTTGTGGAGTCAAAAACAGTGGTGGAATTCAAGCATGCATGGGACAGTCATAAGGCAATTCTAGGGGGTGGGGGTAGGAAGAAGTAGGCTGCTGGTTAACTAGGATCTGCAGCTTATCCATCGGGTAGGGAAATGGGCAGACTGGGTGGGCCAAGCGGTCCTTATCTGCCGTCAAATTCTATGTTTCTATGTTATGTTTCTAATCTGCTTGTTAAATATGGAAATCTATATATGTTCTGAGATATGTGAGCATCGATGACTTCTATGTATATAAGCTGAAACCGCAATAAAAACAAAAATTAATTAAAAGAAGAAAATGTAAAGCTCTTTTAAGAGCTACTGCCCAAATTATTCCACTGTGAACTGGGGAGACTTTGAGGCGGGTGAAATTGAGTGTACTCGTGGTGATGCTGCAACCTTGACCAGACAGAGCATATATAAAAAGAATTACAATTTACCCTTACCGGTTACCAACTATTTATCATATGGCGTTTTTTTTATTTATTTCTGGGGTGAAAATAGTAAGCTAAGAAGGAACAGCAACTCAGGACGAAAGGACTGCAATCTAGAGTGCAGACAGAAAGAGAGGGAGGGACTCGCAGTCAGACTGTCACTCAGCTAATTAAAACAGTTATAAACTAGCTGATCTAAAGTGCAGCTGCTTAATCACAGGTTGTGGTCTGGAATCTAGACTGTAGTGCAAGGCAAAAGGCAGCCTACTGAAAATAAGAAGCTACTAGAATTGATAGTCTTGGTGTTGGTGCCTGGCTGCCATTCATGTACTTTTCAGGCTGCAGTAGCAGTCTATTTTTACCTCAGTTGCTGCTACCTTACAGTTTCTTGGGAACTTTACTGTAAAACACTAAAATCTGTCTCTCCTTTCTAGACATTACTCTCTCTTTATCAGTAAAATAAAAGCTAAGAGTAAGACTGAGGCAAAGGGTAGGCATCACATAAAAAAATAAGTAATATTGGAGGGAGCGGAAAGTAGAGGCTGAGATTGTGTTTTAGAAAGGCTTGGTGGGAGCTCACTCAGCTAGCAGAGCTATTGCCTTCCCTGGCCCTAAGTTGTAAAAAGTACCTAACCTAAATAAATAAAGGTTGAGAGGGGAGTGCTGCTGCCAATCTATAATGTTTCATTAAAGCTCCTCTAACCTCTGTTCTCTATAAATATAGGGATCTGAAATAAAGCCGCTTACTTAAAGTTTAAAGCTGTTCTACAAGCTACTCGGACTACCTAAAATCTGAATACTGTTATTAAAAAAAAATCTTTTAAGCCTTTAACAAGCTATGCTATCTAAAATCTGAATACTAGTCTGTTATAAAAAAAAAAAACACTAGTGTTAGCTTTTTACAAGCTACGCTAACGCCGTGTGGACTAATACTGAATACTGTTGCAAAAAAAATCTGTTACCCTTTGACAAGCTACGCCGTGTGTGTGGACTATCTAAAATCTGAATACTGTTATAAAAAATATGTTAGCTTTTACAAGCTATGCTGTGGTTTTTGGACTATCCAAAGTCTAAATATTGTTATAAAATAATCTGTCATGCTTTGTGGAGTGGACAATCTAAAATCTAAATACTACGTACACTACTGTTACAAAAATAATCAGACAACACACAGTTTTTCTTGTTACGTTTATTATTGAAAAAGACAACACATATTTTCCTTATTGCACAGTGCGTTTATTAATACTGAGTGACACTGTCCTGTCCACACAATCTAAATTCAAAATCCAATAGTCACGAGCAGTCAGGCAGACACCATGATTCTTTTTAAATCTGGATTTAAGAGAACGCGTTCTGATGAGACTGTGGGAGCTGAGGTTTCCCCAACATCAAGTACTACTAGTATCGTAATGCCATCACCTCCTTGCCCAGTCAAACTCTTGTGACCAATGTCGTTTCGTCCATTGCTGCTGCTACTGAAAACCCAGTTAAGGCCCCAAAAGTGAGAAAATTTCAAGAATCATGGAAAAAGGGCAGGCAGTAGCTTACCTATGACACAGATAAATGTGCCATGTTCTATACATGGTGTCAGAATTATGATAAAAGTCAAAGCAAAAATAATTTTAGAACTGGATGCAGTACTTGTAGAATACACATTATCTCAGCACATGAAGTGTCTGTAGCGCACAAAAGTGCTGAGAGGGCATACATAGCAAACAAAACAAAAGTTGGAGAAAGACCAATAGAGAAGTCCATACAGTTAATGGAACAAAAAGAACTTGCATATTACGTTGCTAGAACTGAAAGGCCTTTCAGGGATTTTCCTGGGCTAATAGATTTGCAAAAATGAAATCACGGAGATGATGTAATGGGACAAAGTTACAGTAGTGACGAGCAATGTCATGTCTTTATTCACTACATTGCTCAAGATATTCAGAACACTACTGCTCGTCTTTTAGAAGACAATGATTACTTTTCTTTTCTTCTAGATTCATGCACAGGTAAAAGCGTGACAGAGGAGGAGGGCATTTACGTGCATGTTTTTGACAATGGCCTGCCAGTTACAAGGTTTCTTGCACTGAAACCAGATAATGTTTCTGATGCTGAAAGCATTTTAAATATTGTCATTGATGTATTAGAAAGTGAGGGTGGTCTAATGGATGGGGGATGGAAACAAAAACTGATCAGTGCAGCATCTGATGGTGCTGCTGTCATGTTAGGATCCACCTCGGGTGTCCTTACTCGAATAAAACAAGAATGCTGCCCACACCTCATTGACATACATTGCTGTGCACATCGTTTAGAGTTTACTGTAAAGAATTCTTTCAAAGACTGACCCTTTTACAAGTTGGTAGAACAACTTTTGTTGAACATTTACTCATTTTACCACAGGTCACCAAAAAGTTGGAAAAGCCTACAGGAAACAGGATTCCTTTTAAATATTAATATGGTCAGACCAGTTAACTCTGGTGACACTAGGGGGCTTGCACACAGAGAAAGGGCAGTTTCTGCCCTTGAAAGGAACTGAGCTGCATTAGTGCCTCACCTTGAACTTGTCTCACTGACAAACACGATCATGGCCAGAAAGCACTGGGAATACTTAAAATGCTTAAAACATGTCATGTACATGACCTTTCTGAAAGTGTGTTTTGGTTATTTATCTGCTCGTAGTCTATGCTTTCAGCAAGAGGAATCCACTGTTGAAAAAGTTCACAGCAGAGTAGAAAACACAATACAGAAACTTAATGGACTCTCGAGTGATGAAACTCTTTACCGCAGAACACTTACGTCTATAAATGAAAATCTAACTCAGTACAACAGTGCTGACTTAACTAATGAAACTAGCAGACACAGATCTGGTTCTCTGTCAGACGTTGTACAAGCCACAATTTCAGAGATTAAAAACATGCTTCAGAAAACATCACAGCACATTGCATCTCGCTTTCAGTCTTTCACGACCAATAAAGTGCTACTAATTGCAAGAACTTAACATTTTCAGTCCTGCCCAACATCCACAGAGGCACTTGAAACATATGGAGATCCAGCAATTCAAACAATTGTTGATCACTATAAAGTGGTCCTAGAGTCACGAGGAGTTGATGCAACTTTGGTACTGCTGGAGTGGCTAGACTTAAAAAAGCATGTATGCCACTTGCTGTCTGTTGAAAATTGCAAGTCTCTGAAATTGTGGCAGAAAGTGATTCTTGTGGATATACAGGATCAACAATTTCGAAATATGCTGGCTGTTGTCAAGATCATTGTCATGATTGCTGTTCACGCTGCTGTAGCAGAACGAGGCTTCTCTCTAATGGGAAGAATAAAAAATAATTGGAGGGTTGGATTAAATCTGGACACCCTGCACGACCTCATGTCTGTATCTCTCAATGGACCTCCCCAGCTTAGTGAATATAACCCTGAAGGTGCCATATCACTATGGTAGAAAAATGGCAAAAGAAGGCCCACTACCAAAGCTTATGACTGCAGAACAGTCACGGCATGCTGCTTCTGTCAGCACTAGTGAATGTGATGAAAACTAAAGTGCTTGGTACAGTGAAGATGACATTTAAAATAACGTAAACTAAGGGCCGGCATGTAAATAGTTTCTTGGGCATGTACATTTTCTTATCACATGCCCAAGTGGGCATGCACTTGTTTCATGAATTTCATACCTGTCACAGGCCTCCAGGTGTTCCTCAAGCTGCAGAGCCACTATTTTCTATATAATTTGGTAGGATGTCGTGGTTGAGAGATGTTTTTTTCAGATGGGGCTTCACCAGCGCCTCCTTCAAGGCATTGGGGAAGACCCTCTCCAAAAACAAGCACCCGACTATCCCAGTGAACACTGGGCCAGTTACCTCAATGCATCCCACTAGAAGACATGTCAGGCCTGGAACTAGTTCACAGTAAATGAGCCGCAGCTTCAAAATCACTTCAGCGACCTCAACCACCCCCACTGGCTGAAACTCTGCCCTGGAAGTAGAAATGCTCCTGCTCCGTCCAGACCCTATCCTGCGGGGCTGGCCCATTCCCACTGGCGAGATCCCGGCCTGAATGGAGGGCACCCTATCAGAGAAAAATAGAGCAAACTCTTGCTGAAAAATTTTTTTTTTCGGCTGTAGACAGGATGGAGAAGCCTGTCCACAGTCCGAAAGAGCTGAGCTGGTCTGTTTCTCCATGCCGCAATCTCCCTGTACAGGAACTCTGCCTTCTGATGGTTGAGTGCTCTTTGATAGTCACCATAATGATTTCTGAAAGCCAGTCTATCCTCCTCTAGCCAGGTCCTCTGCCAGCAATGCTCCAGCCTCTGATCCATGATCTTCATTGCCCCAAGAGTCCTATCAAGTGACTGGTGTCTCGGCCGAGAAGACCTAGGTCATATATGGACTGGTGCGATGGCATCGCGCACTAGCAGCACTAACACCCCAAAAAAGCAACCATTGCCATCAGTCCCTCCAGGGGCAAACCCTTTAAAGGGCAGTTGCTGATCAGTTCAACAGGGCAGGGACAATCGGGGGAGCTCCGAATGAGAATTTCATTGTTTAATAGTCAGAACAAACAACACAATCATTCTTGAGACCCAGTAAGAATACCAGGTTATAGAAATGTACACTTTGACGGCAGATAAAGACTGCTTGACCCACCCAGTCTGCCCATTTTCCTACCTGTTGGATAAACTGCAGATCTTAGTCATCCGACAGCCTACTTCCACCTACCCCCCCACTATAATTGTCTTATGTCTATCCAATGCATTCTCGAATTCTCCCACTGTTTTTGACCCCATGTCCTCCTCAGAAATGCCGTTCCATGCATTCACCACCTGCTCCGTGAAAAAATAGTTATTCACGTTGCCCCTGAGCCATCCCCCGTCTATCTTCAGATTGTGCCTTCTTGTTCTTACTCGTCTCTTTTTCTAAAAGATGCTGCCCTCTTGGACTTTGTTGATTCCCTTGAGGTACTTGAAAGTTTTTATCATGCCCCTCCTTTCCCTCCTTTTGTTGAGGGTACACATATTAAGCCCCTTCAGACTCTCTTTGTATGATTTCTGGTGCAGACCCTGCACCATTTTAGTTGCCATCTTCTGGACTGCCTCCATTCTGTCTATGTCCTTGTGGAGATGGGATCTTCAGAACTGCACACAGTACTCCAGATGGGGTTTCACCAGCTGTCTGTACAGAGGGATGACAACTTCCTGTTTTCTACTGTTGATGCCTCTCCCTATACATCCCAGTATTCCCCCAAATCCTTCTTACTGCCTTTTCACATTGATTGCCTGCCTTTAGGTCATCCGATATGACTACCCCAGGTCCCTTTCCATTTTTGTTGTTATTACCCCAACCCCCTTGTGTACTCCTCCCCTGGGTTTTTGTTTCCCAGGTGCATTACTTTGCACTTTTGTGTATTGAATCTAAGTTGCCATACTTTTGCCCATCCCTCCAACCTTGCCAAGTCCCTTCTCATCCTTTCCTTTCCACACACCCCCTTGTGTATCAGCCCTTTTGCAGATCTTTGTGTCACTGCAAAGAGGCATACTTTTCCTTCCAGTCCCTTATAAAGATATTGGAGAGGACTGGCCCCAGTACTGAATCCAGTGGTACCCCACTAGTAACTCCACTTTCTTCGGAGTGGACTCTGTTTACTATTACCCTCTGCGTCCTGTTGTCCAGCCAGTTCTTTTACCCAGGCCACTACCCTGGGACTCACTTCCAGGCTGGCTAACTTGTTTATTAATCTTTTGTGTGGGATTGTGTCAAATGCCTTGCTAAAGTCCAGGAAGGCCACATCCACAGCCCCTCCCTGGTCTACTACTTTGGTCACCCAGTCAAAGAAATCTATTGGATTCGTCTGACATGACTTTCCAGCTGTGAATCCATGCTGCCTTAGGTCTTGTGCTGGCCTCTAAATACTCAGCAGTTCTTTCCTTTAGAAGTGATTCCATCATTTTCCCTACCACCGATGTCAAGTTAACAGGCCTGTAGTTTCCTGCCTCTGCCTTGCTCCCACTTTCGTGAAGGGGAATCACATCCACCCTCCTCAAGTCCTCTGGTATCGCACCATCCTCCCATGATTTGCTAAAAAGAGTAGTCGGTGGTGTCACTAGTTCTCCCATAGTTCTTTTAGAATTCTGGGGTGAATCCCATCAGGTCCCATTGCCTTGTCCACCTTGAGTTTTAGGAGTTTTTTTAGGACCCTTTCTTCGTAAATGGACTGGTATTGACCCCTTATCCAGAGTGCTTCTGTTGTTTAGTTTAGGTACTTCCCTCTCCTCTTCTTTTGTGAATACTGAACAAAAGTATTTATTCAATATCTCTGCTTTTTCACTGTCACCCTCTGCTCACCCCCTTTCCTCTTTATTAAGCCTCACAATCTTTCCCTTGGTCTTTCTTTGCTCCCTAATGTACCTGCCAAGGTGCAAAGGTGTGGCCATGATGGTGGGTCGCAGAGGCAACTGCCTGTGCTAGGCCAAGCGATATAATCAGCTGGAGGAGGTCAGATCCAAGTTGCAAGGATTCATCATCAATCCAGGCACTGATATCACCCAAAACAAGTCATTTGGGAGACTCCAACACCCTGTCGATGATGACGTCTGCCACTTCCTGCAAGAATTTGCCTCCCAACCCCTTAGGGTGGTAAATAAGGAGAATTCTACAACCCACACCCGGACCCCCATGCACCACCACAAAGTCAAACAACCTGGTAGAGCCCATCAGATGCACAGAGAGGTTCAAGTCAGATCTAAAACAGATGGCTGCACCTCCACCCCTGCAATCTCTACTCAGGCAATGTACCATGGAGTACCCAGTTGGCAATGATGCTTCAGGAACTGGCCCCATATCATCACCCTGTCAGATCTCCGTGATGCACGCCAGGTTGACCAAGGAAATAAAGTCTGACTTAATTATGGACTTGTTCCTCATCGACCTGGCATTGCACAACACTACCTGAAGGGGATTAGTGTAGGCTGTAGACCCTCTAGCTGCCTGCCCATGCGGTCTGGTGGGAACCCTAGGGATGGAAGCCAAACGTGTCAGGCCTCTGACTCTCGAAGCTCTGTTTCATCCTAGGGCACCTCCAACACTGAACTACCCCAATCTCTCTCACCTTGGTTGAGCTCCCATTACTCCACCACCGACCCGCCATCCCTCCTAGTAATACCTGTCACAAACCCACTCAGCAGGTCAGCCTTCTACTCCCAAAGTGCCAACCTCCGAGCGCAGTCTTGTGAACAGTTTTAACAGAACAAGGTAACCCTCTTGTCTGTTTTGTAAGTTCGGCTCAACCTTTGGTCTTAAGTCTTAAAGGGATTCAAACTGTGAACCTCTTGCTAGGGTACCAGTGCACAGGCTCAGATATTTCTGTCTTCGGGGGGGGGGCGGGGCAGATATCTTTGCCTACAGGCACCTAACTAGGTATACAGAGATAAACCCATAAAACTTTAATAAAGACCTCAGATTTAAAACGCTTCTCTTTCCAGTTTGGTATCACCATTCAAGTTTATGCCTAGTATCTACTATAACCATATATACTTTTCTTACAAATGAAAGAAGTTCAAAGACAGACCACGTGTGCTCTAAAGAGAGTTTTACTAAAATAGATAAAAATAAGTAATGCAGAACTATTATATCACAAGACATACAAATCTTTTAAAAGGACAAGGTTTAAACAGTACAAATTCCTACAACAATATTTAGATTTATCTCTCTTTCTAAATACCTGTTTAAAGTGCTCACAGATGTTTCTTTGTCAAAGTCTAGATAAAAGTGTCTCTGAAGGGAAACAGAATAATCTTTATAAAGCTGGTTTTCCCCACCTATTTGCATAGTCACCTAGCTCCTCCATGTCAGAATATATATAAAAAAATATATTTATATAAAAATAGGATGTCTTTTTCAACTATTAAATTCTGCAATCCTCAGCATGACTCATGTCCTTTAAATGACATTTCTTTGATCTCTAGATCAGTTTCCCCTTTGACACAGACATCAGCATTTATGATTTCGCACCAGTTTACTAAACCTGGTTTCCTCCTCTTGAAACGTCATAAAAGGGATGCTGATTTCCCTTTTAGCAGCTAAAGCTATAATTATTAACTTAGAAAAGTCTGTAATTAGCTTCTGGCCTGCCATGTAACATCTTGTATCTAAAACCTGAGTGTGTATGATCTCACATGCTGTTTCAGCATTTCTCATTGGCTTTCATCTTTCAGCTGAAACCTGGGGGGTCACCCAAGAGCACCAGATTTCTCAGCATCTGTCGTGACAGACAGTCCATAACCAATTTTTATTTTACAAAAAATGATACAGTGATCAGAACCAGCTGTCCAAGCATCACAATACCCACCTCCAGCTACACCTTATATCGACAGCAGGGAGGAAGAAGTCGCAGAAGGGAAAGAGGGCTACAGGGTAAGTAATATGGAGGGGCTCCTGAACTCCTGCACATAGCTAAGTGTCTAAATCTCTAAAAATTAAACAATAAATCCCAAAACAAAATAAAACTAGTAACTGACTAAACAAAATAAAACAAGCTGACTACTCACACTCACACCTCATTTACACAATAAATACAATAAACCTCCTACACAAACGCTCATCAGTCAAACTCTTACTAAACCCCACTATTTTCACCCACCCAAATAATGCAGGCTTTTTGCAGTCCAAGAGAGGGATGCATGCCAACTAAATGAATAATCCCCTTTGTAGGGGAAGGTCCAAAAACATTCAGCAGAATAAAATGTAGTGTAGAATGGTATCAGGTTCCACAAGAAACCAGTTCTTTCAGTTTCACCAAGACAGCTTACTTTTACTAAGCCGTTTGGTGGCTCCAAGATCTTAATAGAGTTATATCCACTTAAACAAAGTTTAGGAGAAAACTCCCTCTTGGGATGGTCTGGCTTTGAGTAATGCAGGACAACCCCAAAAAATCTCTCACTTTATGCTGGGACACAGAATCAGGCAATAATGAGCAGATTCACCTGTATTCAGGTCCAGCTTCACCCCTTGGCGCTACTCTCACAGGCACCACAGGCAAGGGTGCCGGAAGATGGTAAAAGCTGAGGGGGCTGAGAATCAAAAGGGCACTTATGAGGGAACAAAGGGCACTTTTTCTATACTAGTTTTGCTATACAGAAATAAAAGTGGAGTGGCTCGCCCCGGTTCCGCACCTATGACTACAGGCTGTCTGGACAGATCTTTTGCAGTCATCAGGTGTCACTTACTAAAAAGTCTACAGCAGCAGTTACATCTGGTTTGGTAAGCCAGGGCCCACGTTGCCACACCATGGGCTGCCCTTATGCGGAAGTCCTTGGATTAGTCCTCCAGAACGCTGACTGTTTGAACACTGGAAAACCCTCCAGCAACCTCAGACACATCAGTTTCAGTGAATTTCCACAGCTACAACAGCTGGTAGAAAACATAATTATTCAATCAGCAATTTCAGCGGGGCATAGTCTTGTGGTTCGACAACGTACTAGTCCCTGCAAAAACTGTTGTCTGCGCACCGGTGGTTCCCTCTGCGCCACTTAGAATTCTTCACCCTCCCAAGGTTTCCATCCTCCTTTCTGCACCAGAAATTTTCCGTGCTAGCACTCAGCCAAAGTTAAAAAGCTAACTCCTAAAACTTTGCACTGCCACATCCATGCATCAGCTGCACTGATGTTCCAGAGGAGTGAAAGTTTAATTTACTGGTACTTTACATTAAACCAGTACAGCTCCGTCACCTTTTGTTTCTCCTCTATTGCACTGCCACATCCATGCATCGGCTGCATTGATAAAACCTCTATGGCCCCATTGCCTTTTGTTCCTTCTCCCTTCTTTCACCTGCCCACCCTCCTCCTAATCCCTGACATACTCAGACCCCCACTCCATTTTAATCTCTTGCTGTAAAAACTTTGCTAGCAGGCTTCATTTTTCTCTGCCCCTTCAGGAATAGCCTCTCTCCCTCCCTCTATTCTTGTCCCTCTCTTTATTTATTTATTTAAAAGTTTTACCAGGAAGGCATACTGAGCGGTGTAACGCTTGATTCCAGATGCGTCCTGGGGGAGGGGGAATTAGGATAGGTAGTATACATAGAGAAAATACGTTACATGCTGCAGCACAAATACATGGTCAAGAGAATCACATTGTACAAGATACACCTGTCTCTTGGCAGGGGAAAGATAAATAGTACAGCGAGAGAGCTAGCGCTCACAGTGAGGCTAAGTGTAGCAGCAGTAGAGCATTGTTAAAATGTAGTAACAGACATACAACCAAGCAGTCGGACATGCAAGCAGTCGGGTGCCTTATGGGGCTAGCTGCACCTGCAGGCAGTGGCAAAATGCTGTTTGAGGAGGAGGTTGAGCTGCAGTGAGGAGGAGGAGTGTCTGAGCTCAGCGTTCCAAATGTAAGGCATTCAGTACTTGAATGCAAGCTGACCTTTGGTGGAGGACATACATGGGAGGGAGAGGAGCCTAGTGTAGAAGTTACAGAGGGCGTAAGATGAAGGGGATTGGGCAGTTGGGGTATTAGCAAGGTACGGGGGGAGGGACCGGGTCCAGTATTTTGCTGTTATCCTAGCGTAATGTGCCATTCTCCAGTCCTGTAAGGAAGGTAGGTCTAAGGATCTATAGACGTCACAGTGGTGAGTTGTGGGCAGGCGGTCCAGGGCAAAACGGCAGAAAGAATGAAAGAGAGGGTCCAGTCTGGCAAGGGAGGACTTGGGGACCATGCTATAAACTATGTCCCCATAATCAAAACGCGGGAGTATCATTTTCTGAACAATTTCTTTGCAGGTTGGCAGGGGAATGCAACTTCTAATTTAGGGCTCCCAGTTTGGGGTGAAGTTTTTTGTGGATAGCGTCAATGTGGGCTGAGAAGTCTAGGTGCTGATAGTCAGACCCCGAGGTATCTGAATGAGGTGCAGGTCTCCAAGTGGGTCCCATCTAAGGTGTGTAAGGTAAGGGATGTATGGACCCGAGGGAGCCTTTGCCTGGTCCCGAAGGTGAGTGACACTGTTTTCTTTGGCTTGAGAAATAGCTGGTTAGAGCGGAACTAGAGCTGGATTGCATTCAAATCCTCCTGGAGTCTGAATGACACTTCGGCGGGGGAGGGACCTGTGACATATAGTAAGGTGTAGTCTTCATATCTGTGAATGGATGAAAGAGGGCATGCTGAGGGCAGTTCATTTAGAAAGATAGAGAAGAGTATTGGGCCAAGGACCAAGCCTTGTGGCACACCTATTGTGACAGATGGTGGTGTAGAGGTGTGTGATCAATTATAACTGTTTGTTGCTGCCCTTCCAGGTAAGACTGCAGCCAGCTGGTGGCCTCCCCTGAGAGACCTGCAAGGGTGAGTTTATATACTAACATACTAAAAAGTCAGAAGAATAGGCCAAATAGTCTGTCTTGTCTGCTCGAAAGGCAAGGCAAAATTTATTTAAAAGACGCCCAATCCCAGAGGCTCTGGGCTCCATACAAAATTTTAAAACAGACATATAAAATAATAAATATACAATTTATACACAATAAAATACAGAATCTAATAAATCAAAAACATTACCATAAATATCAATCTAAACATCAAATGCTTTAGAAAAAAGAAAAGTCTTCAACTGGGCCTTAAAGATGTCTACTGTAGGGACTTCCCTGACCATGATTGGCAAAGAATTCCACAGAACAGGAGCCACGGCGCTAAACGCTCTATCGCCAGCGGATATCAACCTAGCTCTGGGAATGGCCAGGAAGCCACCACTAGAGGAACAAAGAGGGCGTGGGGAGAGGGCAGGTAACAGAAGGTCTGACAGGTAACCAGGGCCCAGCCCGTGTAGGGCCTTATAGGTGAGAAGACCCACCTTAAAGAGGACTCTCTACCTGACTGGCAGCCAGTGCAATTCGCATAAGACTGGTGTGATATGACAAGACTCCTGCTGTCCAGTCAACAACCAGGCAGCTGCGTTCTGCACCAGCTGCAGTCTGCAGAGAGATCCTCCTGTGACCCCGAGATAGAGCGCATTACAGTAATCAAGCCTTGATGTGACTAAGGCATGTATCAAGGTAGGGAGGTCCAGAGGCGGAACAAGGGGCTTAATCCTGGCAATGTTTCTGAGATGATAAAAACAGGTACGAACCGTGGAGAATATTTGTGCCTCCATGGTTAAGTCCCTGTCCAAAATCACTCCCAGATTTCACAACCAAGAGGAGGCCTTCAATGACACAGTTCCAAGAACAAGCCCAGTTTCTGTGTCAGAGGCCATCCTATCACGGACTCTGTTCAACTCCACTACCAATACCTCCGTCTTAGCGGGGTTCAGTAGCAACCAGCTGGAGGCCATCCAGTCGTTAATCTTGGCCAGACAGATGTTTAGCACATCCACAGCATTTGATGTTCCTGGGGCAAAGGAAAGATATAGCTGAGTATCATCAGCATAGCAATGAAAACTCAGACCATACTTCCTAATGATCCAACCCAGAGGCAGCATGTACACTGCGAACAACATTGGGGCCAGTACCGATCCTTGAGGAACTCCACAAGAAAGGAGACTGGGTGTAGATGAGGAATTCCCCATTGTAACCCGTTGCCTCCTGTTGGTAAAAAAGGACTCAAACCATCTGATGACAGTTCCAGTGAGTCCACATAGGTTCCTAAGGCGGACGAGCAACACACTATGGTCCACAGTGTTAGATGCTGAAGAGAGATCAAGGAGAACAAGAATTGTCTTGTCTCCCCGATCTCTAGCCCTGAGGAGATCATTTTGCACCCAAACAAGTGCTGTTTCAGTGCTGTGTCTGGCACGAAAAGCTGACTGGAAGGGTTCGTACAACTCGTGAGATACGAGGTGCTCTTCCAACTGAAATGCTACCACCTTCTCAACAACCTTCCCCAAAAATGGAAGGTTGGAGATGGGACGGTAATTTGCCTTGATCTCCGGGTCCAAAGTTGGCTTCTTTAAGAGGGGTCTCACCAGAGCCTTCTTCAAGGCATCTGGAAAGACACCCTCAGAAAGGGAACACCGTACAATCAAGGCAAACACCGGGCCAACAGAGTCAACACTTCTCATTAAGAAACGCGTTGGCACCGGGTCCAGTTCACAAAAGGTATGCTTCATATTGGTTGCTACCTCGATAACCTCACTAACCTCCACTGGTCTAAACTCTCCCCAACCAGATGGAGTGCACTCAGAACACATCTGGCGATCACTGCCAGCTCTAACATTGCTGGCTGAGGAAGCCACCCGCTGGATCGAGGATACCCTGTCCGAAAAGAACCGAGCGAATTCCTCACAGTCTATGTTGGAAAAAACCCTCCTGGGCTGTAGACAGGCAGGATGTAAAAGCCTGTCCACAGTCCGGAAGAGTGAGGCTGGTCGGTTCTTCCCGGCGGCAGTCTCCCTAGACAGAAACACTGTCTTCTTATGGTTGATTGCCTCCTGATATGCACCATAATGGGCACGCAGGACTAGTTCATCCGCTTCCAGGCGGGATCTCCTCCAGCAGTGCTCCAATCTCCGACCCATCTTCTTCATCTCCCTGAGCTCACCATCAAACCATGATGACCTCAGGTACGAAGTTCTGGGTCGTACACGGACAGGTGCGAGGGAGTTAATGGTGTCTGATAGCACCCGATTATAGGTGTCAACTCGGACAGCAATACCTCCCACGCATGCATCACCCACTCTAGACAATTTCGCTGCCGCCAAAAAACCCTCAGGGGTCAAACCCCGTAAAGGGTGACAGCTAATCATCTCAACAGGGGAAGGGCTTATGACAGGAGCCCCAAGCGTGAACTGCACCGTGCAGTGATCGGACCAGAGGACCGGATTGATCCTGAGATCACTAATCTCAAGTCCCAGTGAGAACACGAGGTCCAACATGAAAGCCTAATGGCTGCTTGCCTTACCACGCCACCATAGCCCCCAATAGGATCTTCTTTAGTTTCAGTTTCCCCTTGTACCTGTCCCACCCCTTCTTGAATCCCTCCACTGTGCCCTCCTCCACCAGCCTCCCAGGCAATGCATTCCATGGCTCCACCACCCTATCAGTGAAAAAATGCTTCCTACGGTCCACCCTGTAGTCCCTCTCCGCCCCCCTCCAGTTTCCACTCATGGACCCTGGTTTTCCCCCTTCTTTAGCTTAAAACGCTCCTTGGTTCCACTCCTGTTTATTCCTTTTACATACCTGAAAACCTCTATCATATCTCCCATATCCCTTTTCTCCTCCAGTGAGTAAAGCCCAAGCTCATCCAGTCTCTCCTCATAAGGCTTCCCCTCCATGCCCTGAATCATCCTGGTTGCCCTCCTCTGGACCCACTCCAGCAGCGCTATGTTCTTCCTCAGATGAGGTCTCCAGAACTGTACACAGTACTCGAGCTGCGGCCTGACCAAGACATTAGATAACAGGAGTGAATGGGAGACCATGTCGAAAGCCTTAGCTAGGTTGATGAAGATAGCTGAGGTGACGTGCCCATTATCCATGCCAGTGAGGATGTCGTTTGTTAACCTTAGTAGGGAGGTGATTGTGGAGTGCAGTTTCCAGAAGCCAGCCTGGTAGGGTGAGAGAAAGGAGGAGGAGGAATCAAGGAAGGCAGATAGTTGGGAGAGAACAAGTTGTTCATACAACATGAAGTCTTGCTGTATTCTGACAATTGCAGTTAGCTCCAGCACTTGAACTGCCCCGGAGAGTATAGGGTTAAATTTCTATGCAGGGCATAGAACGTTGAGCTCGAGCTCGGTTGAAGACTCTGTCTGCAGTACTTTGAATCCAAACCGTCAGATTCTTTACTCCGCTTCACTGAACAGTCGCTCCGGAGATTTCTCCTGTTGCTCGGTTCAAAGACTCTGTTAAAGTGTTGGTTAAAGTCTTGATTTCCAGAATTATTTTACCACGATTCGGTTCACTCTGTATGCGGTACAGTAAGTACTTAGATAGTGTTTTTAGATTGTGGAAATTGTAAAAGTCCCGATCGGTTCGGCTGAACCGATCCTTTAGGTCTTTTGATTTAGTTATTTTAGAGTGTGGTACCGGTTCTTATCAGTTTTAAAAAAAAAAAAAAACGTGTTTTTAGCGATTTTTTTTCAAACACCCGTAACACACTAAGAAACCGATAAGAGAGTCTTGCCTGGCGGTTGCCGAAAAAAGGGTACGTTTGGTTAGGTTGGTCATGTCTGAGAAACCCAAGAAAAAAACCGAGCCCACTGGGTTTCAACACTGCGGTGAGTGTGGGGAGGTCTTTGCTAAGGCTGATCCCCACACCACCTGTGTTTACTGTCTGGGGTTTGACCACCTCGATTCAGACTGCCAAATATGTAAGAATTTTCCCAAGTCTATCCTGGATAAGAGATTAGGTAGACTTAGGGAGAAGGAGGCCGAGAAATCCACTAACCCGGAAGGCCAGCCCTTTTCGGTTGCCACCGAACCAGAAGGAGTGCCCTCTGACCAGGGCGATACTTCTTCAGGCAAGAGGAGAGCTGATCATGAGGGGTCAGTTCCTGCAAAAAGGAAAAGAAAGGAAAAATCTGCCGGTTCGGATCCAGATCCCCATGTTCCAACCGCTGAAGAAATTGCCCGAGCGATTTGGATTGTGGAATCGCTTCGTCCGTTTCCGACCGATCCGATCCCGGTTGGTAGGGGTTCGGTACGGTTCGGTTAGTTCCCCCTGTTCAGAATTTTGCCCCTGAAGATTTTTATGAACCGGATTTTGAGGAGGGGGACTGTGAACAATATGAGGATTATGATGATGAGTGCTTAGAAAGTCTGGATGTGCCTATAGAACCGGATGTCTCCCCAGACAGACCTCCTGGTGTTTCCCCTCCTAGGCTGTCTGAGTCCCTTCCCCACTTTGTTTTACAGGAAAGTGGCAGAAACCCTCCAGCTTCCTATAGAGGAGGCTGTGCCAGGACCCAGAAGAGCCTGACTTCGTTGAAATGATGGATATCCCAGAGTCCAAGAGACTGTCTGCTCCCCTTGATAAGTCTTTTGAGAAGCAGACTCGAAACATTCTAAAGTCTCCTTACTCTTTACCTCCTGTGGACAGAAGGATGGACAAGAGGTATACTCTGTCAGGCTCAGATATGGAATTTCTTTACCAGCAATGCAGCCATTTTGGGGTAGTGCAGGCTGCAGCCTGTGACAGGGCAGGCATTCCCTTGGCTTCACCCCCCCCCCCCCCGATAAAGACTCCAGGAAGTTGGATGCCATGGCAAAGAAACAGTACATGGCATCCTCTTTGGGACTTAGGCAGGCTAATTATATGGCCTATACAGCCAGGTACCAGAAGTCCAGATGGGACACTGTACTGGCTCTGGCTAAGCAGGCTTACTCCCAGCTGGCCAAGGAGCTGGAGGGGGTGGCTGCTGGTGGGATCGAAGCATCCAAGGTTCAGTTTCATGCTGCTGTGGACTCCAGTGATGTGTCATCAAGAGTCATGGCTACATCTGTGGCTCTTCGGAGAATGGCTTGGCTCAGATGTACTAGCCTTTCACAGGACAGCCAGGCTAATAACGCCATGGATTTCCCTGTGGTGGGTAATTCTTTGTTTGGGGAACAGACAGAAAATTACATGAAGAAAATGGACAAATACAGGACCACTTACAGGAGTGCACAGGCCAAGGAAAGGCAGGAACTCCTCAAAGGCAGCAAGGCGGGGGCAGGCTTTTCACAGGCATTTCTACCAAGCACAGGCTTCTTCTCCGTTTTCCCAGAGGGGGTTCTTTTGAGGGAGAGGCAGGAGGGGGCTAAGCAGGGCTGCATCCACCCCTCAGCCTAAGGCTCCTGCCAAGCAGACACCCTGAGGTGTCAGCCCGGGTCGACTCCCCCATACCAGTAGGAGGCAGGCTGGCTTACTTTGTCCAGGACTGGAAGTCTGTTACTTCAGACAAATGGGTCCTGGAAGTGGTAAGCCAGGGACTGGTCCACAGCTTCAAAAGATTTCCAAAGCTGAGGCCCAGATCTTTTCCACCTGCAAGCACCTCCGAATCCCTTGCCTTGCAAGCAGAGGTTTCATCTCTGTTGGCTCTAAGGGCCATAGAGAGGGTGCCTTACCTACACAGGGCCAAAGGTCTGTACTCCAGGTACTTCCTTACCCCATAAAAAAAGACAGGAGAGTGGCGACCCATCCTGGATTTAAGATATCTGAACAAGCATCTGTTAAAACCAAAGTTCAAAATGGTGACTCTGGGAATAATTCTTCCCTCTCTAAGGCCAGGGGACTGGCTAGCCTCCCTGGACCTCAAGGATGCCTATTTTCACATTCTCATCAGGTGCTCCCACAGAAAGTACCTCAGGTTCAAATTGCCTTCAGGCCATTATCAGTTCAGAGCAATGCCCTTTGGCCTAACATCAGCTCCAAGGGTGTTCACAAAGTGCCTGTCAGTAGTGGTGGCCTTTTTAAGAAGGAAGAATATTTCAGTGTTTCCATATCTGGACGACTGGCTCATTGTGGGACAATCCCCAGACCAAGTCAGGTCAGACCTCCAAGTGACCCAGCAAGTGCTCACTTCCTTGGGGTTTCTTCTCAACATTTCCAAGTCAGTTCTCGAACCTGTACAGCTTCTCACTTTTATAGGAGCAGAGCTGGATACAGTCAAGGCAAGAGCTTTTCTTCCCATGAAGAGGGTTACAGCCATTTCAGAGCTAGCCTCCTCTTTCTGCCTTCTGGTTTCCCGACCAGCAAGGCATTTCCTTCAGCTCCTGGGACACATGGCAGCTTCTACAGCAGTGGTCCAAGGAGCCAGGTTTCAAATGAGGGACATTCAGTTCCACCTAAGGTCCTTTTGGTCCCAAAAGAAGGATCCTCTTACCAAACTAGTCCCAGCGACTCAGACTCTGATCCAGGCACTTCAGTGGCGGCAGGATCAGGACAGTCTCAGGCAAGGGGTTCTTTTCATCAATCAGTACCACTCTGTGATCCTTACCATAGATGCTTCTCTGTTGGGGTGGGGAGCCCATCTCGGGGCTCTCACAGCCCAGGGACAGTGACCCATCAAGAGTCCCTCCTGCATATCAGTCTTTTGGGGCTCAGGGCAGTGTTCCTGGCTCTGCAGGCCTTCTCTCAGTCAGTGCAGAACAAGGTGGTACAGGTCAGGATAGACAACACCACCACCATGTGGTACATCAACAAGCAGGGAGGCACTTGGTCCACGGCCTTGTGCACGGAAGCCATGAAACTATGGTCTCTGGCTTACTCTCTGCAGACATCTTTAATTGCAGTCCACCTTCCGGGAAAGGACAATGTGCTAGCAGATGTACTGAGCAGAATCTCCCAGGGCCATCACAAATGGTGTCTGGATCCGCAGGTACTAGAAGTGATTTTTTTCCAGGTGGGGCACTCCAGAGATAGATCTCTTTGCAGCCCCGGAGAATCACCAACTTCCTCTCTTTTGTTGCAGACCTCCAGTACTGGGCTCAGTCCCTCTGGATGCTCTGGTTCTGAACTGGGAAGGGAAATTCCTCTATGCCTTCCCTCTTTTTCCTTTGTTGTTCAAAGTTCTGGTCAAAATGAGGTCACAATCCTGCAAACTAATTCTGATTGCTCCAGACTGGGCCAGGCAGCCATGGTATCCCCTGCTGCTGTCCCTAGCAGTCCATCTTCCCCTGTCTCTTCCCAGGAAGTGCAATCTGTTAACCTCATCTCAGGAGAGGATTTGGTACCCCCGTCTTTGGTCCCTCAATCTCAAGACATGGCTCTTGAAGAGTTAGAATATTCAGATTTGCATCTGTCCCAAGGGGTTCTGGACATTCTCAAAGCCTGTTGAAAGCCTGCCACCAGAAAAACTTACAACTCCAAATGGAAAAGATTCAGCATTTGGTGTTCCAAGAAGCATATATCCCCCGACACTGCTGAATTGTCTACAGTTCTGGATTATATGGTTCATCTTAATGGTCTAGGCCTCAGACCAGCTACTCTCAAGGTACTTCTGCTTTTCTGTCAGTGGGAAAGTCTTCCTCTCTGTCATTTCATCCTGTATTCTTTAAATTTTTCAAAGGATTGCTTCATACCAATCCTCCTTTTAGGGATTCTGCTCCTGCCTGGGATTTGAGTGTTTGCATTGCTCAGCTTATGCAAACCCCTTTTGAGCCTATGTCCTCAGAAGAGCTCAGGTACTTGACTTGGAAAACTGTGTTTTTGGTCGCCGTTACCTCTGCCAGACGTATCAGTGAATTGCAAGCTCTGTCAGTTGACCTGGATTCATCTCATTCCATAGGGACAAGGTGGTCCTTAGACCCAATAGGAGGTTCCTACCCAAAGTGGTTTCTGAGTTCCACTTAAACCAATCCATGTCTCTTCCTGTGTTCTTCACTGATCATGCCTCCTCAGGAGAGCGAAGGCTACACAGTTTAGATGTTAAAAGAGCCCTTAGTTAGTACGTAGAACATACAAAGGATCACAGGTTTGACTCCTTCCGGTTGTTCCTCACAGGGAAGTAGGGAAGGGGAAACCTGCCACCAAGAGAACTGTTGCCAGGTGGATTGTGTCCTGTATCCAATTCTGTTATGAGAAACTGAGAAAATTCCTCCCTCAGGCTTGAGGGCTCATTCCACTAGAGGTACAGCTGCATCTCTGGCTGCGGCCAGGGATATTCCTTTGTTAGAAATTTGCCAAGCAGCCACCTGGAAAAAAGATCATACCTTCACCAAGCATTACTACCTGGATATCCAGGCTCGGAGTGATGCTAGATTTGTCACAGCAGTGCTTCAGACCGTATTCCCAAAGTAGGTTCTGTCCCTCCTCTTTGGAGGTACTGCTTGGTAGTGTGCAATTGTCAGAATACAGCAAGACTTCATGTTGTTTGAAGAAAAAATTACTCATCTTAGTAATTGTGTTTCTTCTAATGGAGTCTTGCTGTATTCTGACCTGCCTCCCCTCTCAGAACTTGTTTTTGGAAGTGGGTGGGCAGGTGCAGTGTTGCACCCAAGGGGTGTCTTCAGCATACTTCCTGTTGGGTGCTTTAGTTTGCTTATTGAGAATGTGTTATGCTTTATTACCTGTTTTTTGTTTGGTTTTTGGGTTTCCTGACTTGAGTCTTCCTTTGGGAACCTAGACTGTTAGTTGCCAGTTGGCTAGTAGAAATTTTACAATTTCCACATTCTGATTCGTCAGTGAGTTTTTAGCTCATAAGAATCTGACTGTTTGGATTCAAAGTACTGCAGACAGCGTCTTCAACCGAGCTCGAGCTCAACGTTCTATGCCCTGCATAGAAGTTTAACTCTATACTCTCTGGGGCAGTTCAAGTGCTCGGGCTAACTGCGATTGTCAGAATACAGCAGGACTCATTAGACGAAACACAATTACTAAGGTGAGTAAATTTTCTTCCTGGACTTTGACTAGAATCGGGAGAAGGGAGATAGGATGGTAACTGCCCGGCGAGGAGGGGTCACCTCCTTTAGGTAGAGGGATGGCTGTGGCATATTTCCATTCTGCTGGGATCTTGGCGAGAGAGAAGGAGAGGTTGTAGTGGGAGGCCAGTGTGGTGGTGATGGCTGGGGCAGATGGTTATAGCATCTTGGAGTCAAGACCGGTGGGGCATTTACCTTTGGAAGGATTGTGTGCGCGTAGGGATTGTAGTACTTCGGCTGGGGAGACCAGCAAAACGAGAAGCCGGGGGACCACGGTGGGGTGGCAAGGGTGGTTGTGGGATCCGGGGGGGGGGGTGCGTATTTGTGGAAAGAAGGGAGGAGGCACAGTTAGTGAAAAATGTGTTGAAGGCAAAGGCCACCTCACCTGAGTCACTGACCAAGGAGCCATTTACATTTAGGGCAGGGATGGGTGGCTGGGAAGGGGGAGAGAGCAGTGATTTCATGGACTTCCAGAATTTTGCAGGGTGGTTGAGGTTTGAGTGGAAAGAGACCTTAAAATAGTTTGCTTTGGCTTGATGAATTAACCTGGTGTTTGTTACAGAGTGTGCAGTAGTGTTGGAGGGCTGCCTGTGTGCCAGATGCCTTGTAAGATTTCCAGGCCATGTCCCTTGCATGGAGTTAATCAATAGTGTAAGCATTTATTCAAGGTAGGTGGGCACCCCTTACACGGGCTCTTCTGAGAGGTGCATAGTAGTCCCAGATTGCGAGAAAATGGGATCTGAGAAATTCCAGGGCAGAGTCAATATAGGAAGCTTGTTGAATGAATGACCAATCCGTGTTAGGTCGTTTAGGAGTGCAGCAAGGTCTAGAGTTGTAAGACCTAGTGAATAGTATATGTGGGGGCGGCACCTGAGGCTTGAATATGTCCCTTACTACGTAAATCATGTGGTGGTCACTAAGGGAATCAGGTAGGATACCAGCTTCTATAACCCGATATGGGTGTGTGGTGAGGGCCCAGTGAAGGAGGGAGTGGTTAAGAGATTTATGATTTAAGCAAGTGGGTTCGGTGATTTGTTGGGATAGGTTTAATGCAGTCACCTGGTTTTTGAGCGTAGAATTAGTATTAGATAGCCAGTTGACATTGAAATCCCAAAGTATGTGTAGTTTGCCCCCTGAAGCGAGTGATTTTAGGGTGCCTAGATGTTTGTTTATTTATTTATTTTCTTTTGGTAACCGGGTGGGTGCACTAGGCATAAGAATGCCTATTTTCAGGCACGACCCGGGAGAAAACAGTTTGAAAATACATAGGTATACATGTGACACAGCAATTGAGATAGGAAGCACAATTGAGGGAATTACAATCAAAATTAGGGTATAGAAAAACATTGATATAATGTGTTTGTAAGACTTGCGGTACAGAGAAATATCATATGGTATAATGCAGTTAAGTACAGTTTGGACAGGATACAAGATAAAAGCAAATATGAGACACAGTCATTGCAGTAGCAAGCATATATAGAAACAATACCATAAGTGCCGTCAATGCGTAGTTTGTGAAATAGGGAGGAGTGGTAGGAAGCAGGGGAAGAAAGGTAAGGGATGAGAGAGAGTCAGGTTAGGCAGGCATTAAGAGAGGTAGAGCAAGAGAGGTGAGAGAAGTGTATTAACTAAGGAAAACAGAGTGCAGGGAAAGAATGGTTTAAGGTGGGTGAAAGCAAGTGCAGGGGCTAGTAACTTGCAGATGCTCATGGTGAAGTTTCTTAAAACTAGCATGGGTGGTCGCTTGACAAATAGTTTGAGGTATAGAATTCCAGTATTTTGGGGCCGTATGGGAGAAGCACGTGCACCCATATTGGTTCTGCATCTGGGAATGTGGAAAGAGGCCTGGTCAGTAGATCGTAGTCCGTAGGGGAGAGGTTGTGTGTGCAGCAGGGCGGCAAGGGATAGGGGAAGGCCTTATCTGACAAACGCTGTCAGTTAGTGAACCAAGAGACTGGAGTCGATTGGCAGTAGGGCATGGCCAGTTTAGGTCAGCATAGAGCTGGCAATGGTGTTTGTAGCTTGGGGATGCAGAGGCATAGCGGCAGATGTTATTATAAGTGGTGTCCCATTTATGGAGGGAGGATTTTGAGGCTAAGAGCTAAACCACTGAGCCATAGGCCAGGGCTGGGAGAAGAAAACCTTGAGCCACAGTGAGTCTAGCCGACAGGGTAAGGGCGTAGCTAGTGCAATAGGCACTACCTGTTTTGGCATTGACAGATTTCCAGGTAGTAGTTAAGTGCAGGTCAAAATCTAGAGATTCGTTGATTGTAACCCCTAGATATTTAAAGGATCTGGTACTAACTAGAGGGGAGCCATCCGCACACAAGATTTTGAGGTCATCGTGATTCGCTTTAAATCTGGCAGGTGATCCAAAGAGCATAGAGTAAGTCTTGCTTATGTTGAGAACCAGTTTATTTTCTGCTAACCAAGATTGAATACTAGTGAAGTCCAAGGCAAGAGGGTGGTTTAAGTCTGCGATATTTCTTGCACTAAAGTAAATAACTAGGTCATCAGCATAGATCAGAGAAGAACAGGAGGGTGCGAGGAGCAGGATGTCGTTAATGAAAACTGAGAAAAGCAAGGGGCCAAGTATGCATCCTTGGGGTACTCCAGCGTGCATTGGTGAAAGATCTGAGATGGCCGAGTTAAAAACAGCTGCCTGTTTCCTATCGGACAGATAGCTTTTGAACCCGTCCACTGCTTCGGCGGAGAAACCTAGGGAGCGTGGTTTAACAAGTAGAAGAGAATGGTTGACCAGGGCGAATGCCTTAGTTAAATCAATGAAAATGCACCTGTCAGTAGGCCTGAGTCCATGGCGGCATAAATGTAATTCATAAGTTTGAGGAGAGCGGTGGAGGTGCTGTGGTCTTTGTGGAAGCCATACTGTGAGCAAGAAAGAAGGTTATACTTCTGGAGATATTCTATGGATTGAGTGGCCACAAGTTTTTCCAATAGTTTGCTAAGCACAGAGAGGATTGCTATGGGACGATAATTCTTAATATCTTTAGGATCACCCTGCTTAGGGATTGGTGTTACTTTGGCAACTTTCCAGATATTAGGAGCTATACCATGACATAGAGATAGGTTGAAGATTTTGGTTAGGGGAGAGGCTATGAGAGGGGCAGAAGCTTTCAGGAACCTAGGTTCTAGACCATCAGATCCCGAGCTGGTGCTGTCAGGAATGCAGAGTAGTAGTTTTAGCACCTCTGTTCTTGTAAGGCTCTGGAACCTAAAGGGAGGATGCGTGCGTTGAGGTATAGCGTTACTGGTGGGGGAAGTGGTGTGTGCAGATGGGAAGGAAGACAGCTAATTTGTTAGACCTGAGAACTGGCGATTGGAAGAGTTTGCTATAGTCACTGGATTATTGCAGTGAATGCCATTTATCAGCATATCATTAGCATGGTTTTGCATGGAAGCAGGAAGTTGTTATCCCTCTGTACAGACAGTTGGTGAGACCCCATCTGGAGTACTGTGTCCAGTTCTGGAGACCCCATCTCTGCAAGGACATAGACAGGATAGAGGCAGTCCAGAGGAGGGCAACTAAAATGGTGCAGGGTCTGCAAGAGAAGCCGTATGAGGAGAGACTAAAGGTGCTTAATATGTATACCCTTGAGGAAAGAAGGGAGAGGGGGGACATGATAGAAACTTTTAAGTACCTCAGTGGAATCAACAAAGTCCAAGAGGGTAGCATTTTCAGAAAAGAGACTTTCAAGAACAAGGGACACAATTTAAAGATAGAAGGAGGCGGTTCAGGGGCAATGTGAGGAGGTATTATTTCACAGAGAGGTAGTGGATGCATGGAACAGCCTTCCTGAGGAGGTTGTGGGGTCTAAAACTGTGGGAGAATTCAAGAACACATGGGACAGACATAAGGCAATTCTTGTGGGGGATAGGAAGAAATAGGCTGTTGGTTAACTAGGATCTGCGGCCTATCCTGTAGGTAGGGAAATGGGCAGACTAGATGGGCCTAGCGGTCCTTATCTGCCGTCAAAGTCTGTGTTTCTATGGGCTCTGTGCTTGGCACCAAGGAGTGTTTTTATGGTGGACCAGAATTTCTTGGAGTCTCCTGCAGCTTTAGTCAGCAGATCTCTACAGAAAGCCCTTTTAGCTAAGCAAATGTTTTGTTTGCATGTGTTCCTTAGAGATCTGTAGTGATTATAGTCAGTGAGCAATCCAGTAGTTTTGAAACGCCTCCATAGTTTGTCCCTGTCTTTTATTTGAGTGAGAAGGTATTTGTTTAGCCACTTTGTCTGCGTTCCAGAATATGACGAATGACACGGGGAGCATGGGTGTTTTGGAGCAAACCAAAATGGGTCAGAAAGTAGTCTAGTGCCGACTGGGCATTGGTTGAGGTGTAGATGGGAGACCAGTCAACCAATGAGAGATCATATGTAAAATGTGTTAGGTCGAAATTGGCCATGTTGCAGAAGGTAATGAGTTTTGGAGGCGAGGATGGTTTGCAGGTAGAGCGCCAGATGCAATATATTGGGGAGCGATCACTTATTGCATTAGCTAGGGTACCTGTACATAATATACTGTCAGGTCGATTTGTAAGGACCCAGTTAATAAGAGTACTCATCCTAGGGGGAGCCATGACCCTTGTAGGGTCTGTAATTATTTGGTGAAAGTTGTGGCCTTCTACTATGGTAAGAGAAGCCTGGTTGGTTTTACTGGTCCAGTTTAGGTTGAGGTCTCCTAGTATAAGAACTTCATTTCTGCCAATGGTACTATCTACTAGGTAGAGGAGTTCTTCCAGTCCCGCGTTGCCACCTGCAGGAAGGTTGTAGGCACAAACTGTGTGCAATTTCTTTGAGCCTAACTGTAAGGTTGCATGGACAGCTTCGCAGTGGGATAGGGTAGGCAGGACATTATGGGATATCGGCAGATGAGGTTTATAGAGGTTGGCTACACCACCTCCAGGCTTTGAAGAGGGCCTGTCCTGTCTTATGAGAGTGTAGTTGGGTAGTGAGCAGAGAGAATCGGGTGGAGGGTTTTAGCCACGTTTCAGATAGGCAAAGGATATCGGGATGGCATTGAGCAACCCACACCTCGAGTTCAGCTTTATTATGGAGCAGGCTTCTGATATTCATATGTACGATGGGGAGTCCCTTAGTGTCACACCAGGTTGTGGCGTTGTTGGATAAATTACTTACGGGCCCCCGGGTTTGGTTCAATGTCCCCAGCTAGTAGTAAGGCTAAGAGTAAGAGGTACCATAGATCTTACTTCGAGATACAGCTCTTGCAGCAGGTAACACCATTAGGACTGAAGCCGGCAGGCGTCAGGACCCCACGGAAATCTTCTAGCTAGCAGTCTTCAGCGGGGACCGCCTCCGACGTCGGTCCCTCCCCCAACGTCAGACGTAGTACATAAGGAGGCGGCCCCACCAGAATCCCCAGTTCTTTCCCGCCGTCGACTTGCATGTCTCGACCCTTCGGTCCGTTTCTAGCGTGCGACGCCTGGTAAAGTTCTTCCATTTGGAAAAAAGTTCGTTTTTCTTCAAAGTTTGCTGTCTGATGTCCTCTCCAACCTCCGTGGAAGGCCATCCGTCGAAGTGTGCCTGTGGGAAGCAAATCCCTTTTAAAGATCCGCATTCGGCCTGCGTCCGGTGCCTAGGCCCAGAACACGACACCCGGGCCTGTACCTTCTGTCAGGGATTCAATAGCTGGACCCGGATCCGTCGCCAGAAGGCCTTTCAGGCGTTCCTTCTTGAGGAAAAAGTTAAGGCCATGGATTCAGCCTCCAAGGGGGAATCGTCGGAAAAAGCCCGGAGACACCTTGAAAAGCATAGGGAGAGGGTGAGATCAAAGTCCCCTTCTAGGGCCTCCGACTCCCGTAGCTCTGGCTCCTGGTCCGACCGCTCCCCTTCCCGGGCCCGCTCTCAGCCTCCCCCTGCTGCGGTGAAGACTTCTTCAGGTTCTTCTTCTCTTCCTCAGGCCAGGACCTCCAGGCTTTCCGTTTCTTCGGCTTCCAAGGCCTTGCCAAGGTCAGGGGACCGCCACCACCACCACAAGTCCGGTTCCCGTCATCCGGACCCTGACGCCTGGTCAGTCTCCTTGCCCCCTCCTCCCCAGCAGAAGACCAAAGAGCTGACTTCACTCGAGAGGACGTCGACGTCGGCCAAGCACCACCAGTCCCGAGAACCGACAACCGCCAGACGCTTGTCGCCGGGTTAGGCCTTCACCACCACGGACGCCAGCCGGGGGACCGACACACGTTCCAGTAGAGAGGAGAACCCTTACGCCTCCCACTGACGTCGGTCAGGAGGCACTCACGGAGGAGGAGCTGACCCAGCCCGAGGACCAGACGAGCGAACCCGGTCCTGTCGCACCCCCAGGGAATCCTCCCCTGAACCAGAGACCCCTGGGGAGCCGATGCCGGAACCCGACGACCGACCACCGGCACCTGGTCTGTCGTCGGGCCTGAGCATTTCGGAGATTAAGGAGCTGTTCACCTACTGGTGGGATACCATAAAGAAGGATGTGGTTCCCACACCTTCTCCTCTTCCTCCTCCTCCACCTGCGACTCCACCGGCCCCTGCGCCCCCTACTCCATCCGGGGCTGCAGGCCGAGTACCTTCCCCCCCAGGAGCCTGCGGAACCTCCTAGGGTAGACCAGACAAGAGGAGACCTCCATCCAGATCTTCTTCAGGGTCACCCAGCCCAAAGAGACCCAGAAGACGCCGCCATTCTCATTCGATGGAGGACACGGGATCGGACTTCTCGGATGGATCCAGATCCCCCTCTCCAATCAGCGTCCCTTCTCCGGACCCACGTGAGCTCCCAAGATCTCCTCCGGATGACCCATTGTTCTCGGAGATTATGAGGCATATCGAGGAGATCATGGGCTGGGGGGCAGAGGAACTCGACAGACCTTCGCCTTGCCAGATATCTTGAAAAAGATCCAAAGCTTGTGGTGGTGCCACCCTTGGTGGACACCTTCGTGGACGTCACCAAGGCAGCGTGGAAACGTCCACACTTGCTCCCGGCGATGCCGAAGAAGGCTGATTGCCTGTACAAGGCCCTTGGGAGGACCAGTACTTGGCATCACATCCTCTGGCCGATTCTCTGGTCATTACAGCCTCACATGACCGGTCCCAGAGGCCGCAACATTTGAGCACCCTGCCACCGGACCCAGAGTCCAAGCAGCTGGACGCTATGGGCAGGCGCACGTACACATCCGCTACCTGCGCCATTAGGTCCCTCAACTATCTCACCCACATGATCCAGTTTCAGAATGCCTTGTGGGAGCAGGGACTGGATCTGGCGGAAAAGATGCCAAAAGGTGAGCAGAAGGAGGAGTTGCTGCAACTCCTTCGCACGGGTTCAGACGTAGGAACCCAGGTGCTGCGAGCTGCGTACGATTCCTCGGACTCCTCGGCCAGAGCGGCAGCCTTAGGCGTATGCCTCCGGAGACACTCTTGGCTCCGTGTCTCTGGATTTACCCCGGACGTCCAGAAGAACATTCTGGACGCCTCGTTCCATGGAGAAGGTCCTCACCAAACTTCAAGAGGCCGGGAAGGCGGTGCGGTCTGTCCAACCCATGTACAGACCCAAGCTTAGTTCCTTTCGTAGGAACCAAAGCCATTTTCGAGGCCGAATGCAGAGACAGCAGTCCCGCACCGGCCCGCAAGAGAGGGGCTCCTTCTCCCGCAGAGTCCAGGGGAAGTCGTCCGCGTGCCGAAGCCAACGCCCTGCAAAGTCGGCCCAGCCTGCAGGACCCTCAGCCGCCACAGCATGACTCCTTCCCGGCCCCCACCCCTCAGGATCAATGGGACACCAAGGTCGGGGTCGTGCCGGACCACCTGCCAGGGTGGCAGTCCGTAACCACCGACAGGTGGGTTCTTCAATTGGTCAAACAAGGTCACTTTATAGAATTCGTGGACAAGCCACCCACAAGGCCTCCTCTGCTCTCCCGTTACTCGGGTCAGCACAGATCACTCATCAGGCAAGAGGTACTCGCACTCCTGCAAAAGGGAGCGTTGGAGTACGTCCCGGAGAACCAGAAAGGATCCGGATACTATTCCCACTTCTTTCTGGTTCCGAAGAAAACAAGGGACCTCCGTCCAATTCTGTACCTCAGCGACCTCAACATGTCGGTCGCCTACAAATGTTTTCGCATGGTGACCTTCCAAGGACTCATTCCCATTCTGAAAAAGGACACCTTCTTAACGTCCCTGGACATGCAGGACGCCTACCTGCACATCCCAGTAGCTCAAGCGCACAGGAGGTTCCTGCGCTTCGAGTTTCTTGGCCACCACTTTCAGTTTCGGGCTCTTCCATTCGGACTGTCATCGCCCCCCCAAGGTCTTTACCAAGTGTATGGCAGTCATGGCAGTGTCTCTAAGGAGACAGGGCCACTACGTGTTCCCGTACCTGGACAACTGGCTTCTCATGGCCGCCTCCAAAGAGGCGCTGTTGCTGGCTATTCAGAACACCCAGGATCTGTTTCAGTCTCTGGGCATTCTTATCAACTACGAGAAGTCTCTCCTCGTGCCGTCCCAGAAGCTGCAGTTCATAGGCGCAGTTCTGGACACCGTCCAAGGAAAGCCTTTCTTCCCAGCGAAAGCGGAACACATCAGATCCTCATCAGGGATCTCTCGGAAGACTGTCCCCGCCAGGTTGGTCCTTCGCTTGCTCGGACACATGGTTGCGGCCATTCCAACCGTCCCTTTGGCAAGGCTTCACATGTGGGTAACTCAGTGGATGCTCAAGGTGCAGTGGGACCAAAGGCAAGACCACATGCAGCATCCAGTCAGACTCACGCCGTGATTCGAGGCTGGCAATGGTGGCTAGATCCAGGGACACTTTCTGCGGGTGTCCCGTTTACAGCGCTGTCCCCAGAGGCAATCCTCTCCACAGACTCCTCCGGGCTGGGGTGGGGAGCGCACCTGAACGGGGTGAGGTCCCAGGGAACGTGGACCCCTCAGGAAGCCCACCTCCACATCAACGTTCTGGAGATCAGGGTGGTCCTTTACGCCCTGCAGCCTTTCAGTCAGAAATCTCGTCGAGTACTCTTCTGCTTCAGACAGACAATACGACGGTGATATATTACCTCAACAAACAAGGAGGCGCACACTCTTACCCCCTTTGCAGGGAAGCTATGAGAGTGTGGGATTGGGTAGTCCGACACGGCGCGAGCCTGATTGCAGTTCACGCTCCCGGCGTGGACAACACAATCGCAGATGGCCTGAGTCGTTCCCAGGCCAGAGTCCACGAATGGGAACTCCTTCAAGAGGTAGCGGAGGATCTGTTTCTTCGATGGGGAACTCCAGAGTTGGACTTGTTCGCCTCCCCATCCAACGCAAAACTGCCCAATTTTTGCTCGCTAGATCCAGGGCCTGGTGTTTTCTGGCGAGACGCGTTGTCCCTCTCCTGGGCGGACAGATTCCTCTATGCTTTCCCTCCCTTCCCGTTGATCCAGAGAGTCCTTCTCAAACTACGCAGAGAGCACGCAACAATGATCCTGGTAGCGCCTTTCTGGCCCAGGCAGATCTGGTTCCCCCATGCTGACGCAATTGTCCCGGGAACCTCCAGTTCCGTTGCCTTTCAGCTCCCATCTATTGTCTCAAGAGGAGGGTTCACTAGTCCACCCAGACTTACGCTCACTGAACCTGCATGCCTGGCTCCTCGAGACATAGCCATTATGCGACACAGGGTCTCCCAAGAGGTGGCGGAAGTTCTTTCCGCGGCCAGAAAGCCGGCAACGCATGCGACGTACGCCATGAGATGGCGCCGATTTTGCTTGTGGTCACAGGCACGCGGCCTCTCCCCTTTAGAATGCCCAGTGAAATTGGTTCTGGAATACCTGCTTTCCCTCTTCCACTCGGGTCTTGCCTACTCCTCTATTAAAGTTCACCTCTGTGCGATCTCGGTCTACCACTTCCCAGTAGGTCAGCGCACAGTGGCACAACTCGATGCCTCTTGGGACTTCCTGAGAGGGGTGTTACACCTTAGGCCACCCATCAAGGATCCCGTCCCTCCTTGGGACCTACTCTTCGTCCTGGAACAACTCACGCTTCCCCCCCTTTGAACCTGCTGCAGATTGCGAGCTGCGTTTTCTGTCGTGGAAAACGTTACTTTTAGTTGCTGTCATGTCAGCAAGGAGAATTTCCGAGCTTCATGCTCTCATGTGTAAGGAACCTTATTTAATTTTCCACCAGGACAGAGTGTCTTTGAGGACAAATCCTAAATTCCTGCCTAAGGTGGTCTCTGCCCTTACTCTTAACCAGGACATTGATCTGCCTGTGTACTTTCCCAAGTACTCTAATAGAGGAGAGGTTTTGCTTCACACCCTGGATGTTCACTGCTCCTTAAGGTACTACCTGAACAGGACTAAACAGCTCCGCACGTCGGAGCAGCTGTTCGTATCCTTCGCTGAGAGGATGTTGGGCCAACCAGTCTCAAAGCAGACCCTTTCTCACTGGCTTGTCCAGTGTATTTCCTTTTGCTACAACAATAAACAGAAGCCCCTTCCGGGCACAGTCCGGGGCTACTCGACAAAGGGGGTGGCTACCTCCTTTGCAGCACTGCGCAATGTCTCCACCTCGGCCATTTGTGCCGCGGCTACTTGGAGTTCAGTGCACACATTTATTAGGCACTATATCCTGGATATTACATCACGGCGGAGAGCCGATTTCGACCTTGCCATTCTACAGGGTCTCCTGTCCTAGAGTCAGGACTTGCTCAAGATCTCTCCTATTTGCCTCCTCCCAGAATGCTTAGAGGCACTATTGCTTGGGAATCGGTTCTAATGGTGTTACCTGCTGCAAGAGCTGTATCTCGAAGTAAGATAGTACAGTTACGTAAGAACTTACCGTAACAGTTGATCTTCGAGAACAGCTTTTGCAGCGGTACTTTCCCGCCCACCATTCCCCTTTGGAGGAGGTATGGCCTACCAGGCCTTGGCAGGAGCTAACGCTCTTTCTTCTTTTTCTTCTGATGGCGGATCCTCGGTCTCCCCTTCTGATGTCATCCTGTGGCCGGGAGTCTTCGGCGGGAGAACTGGGGATTCTGGCGGGACCGCCTTCTCATGTACTACGCCTGACATCGGGTGTGGGACCGACATCGGAGGCGGTCCCCGCTGAAGACTGCTAGCTAGAAGATTTCCGTGGGGTCCTGACGCCTGCCGGCTTCAGTCCTAATGGTGTTACCTGCTGCAAGAGCTGTCCTCGAAGATCTACTGTTACGGTAAGTTCTTACGTAACTGTACTTTTGCAATGGACAAACGGGGTGGGCATGGTGAGGTTTAGCTTAGGGGATTTGTGCAGCGTGTAGTATGGGTGGTAGATTACCTTATTAGGGACGAGAAGCGGGGTGGCGTCATGGGGCCAGTGTGGTCGCATATGCATAAATGAGAGTTTAGTGTCTTTAGGATGGGTGGAGCAATATCTCTTGATTGGCTGGTAGTAAAAGATAGGGAGCCATTAAAGGTTGGAGAAAATGGAGACTAGTAGCAATACAGCATAGGATTTTATGGCCATATTGAGCTATTGAGAGGAATTTTTGGGTGTGAGGATATACAAGAGAAATGAAGGCTAGATTTAGAGTAGCAAAAATGATTTCCTAGCAAGGTTCTGATTTAAGGAGACCCTGAAAGTTACACAACTATTCTGCTATTAGGGATATGATTTCTGAGCCAGAGAGATGTGATCTAAACAGTTGACACCCTCTAGCTGTCGAGAAGTATAACCTGCTAATGGTAAAGTCAGGAGATAGTTAATTTTGTTCTGGGCGTCACCCAGAGGAAAATCCCCGCTATATAAGTAATGCTGAGCAAGGGTGGGAGTGGTGGTAGGGCGAGTGGGGAGCAGTCGCAAAGCGACTGCGGAGAAAGCAGCACCTGGCGAACTCAGAGCAACTGCAGCAGTTAAGGTCAGTTTCCTTCCCAGGCTGCAGGCACTGGGAAAGTATTTGAGAAGCAGCTTCTACAGCTGAGGGAGCAGGTTTACAATTCTTTTAGCGTCCCCTCCTGAGCGCTGCTGTCAGCACACCTGCACAGCGAGAGGAGAAGCACTATTACCGCTTCAAAATTACAGAAGGGGCAGTTTGAGCTATCAGCTGCCTTGTAGCGTATTTTAGCACTTTTCAGCTTTAAATTCCCGCACGGGTACAGCCCGAGTTGTGTGCCTCACAAAAGGGAAAGCAGTACTAAGTAAATCACGGTCTGTAGCAGCAGTTAGCAGCTAGATGGAAATTACAAATAAAGGCGAAAATCCAACGCATATTGCTGTTGAGTCCAAGGCAGAGTTTTAAACTCGGCACTACTTCAGTGGGCGAGGGACCGTAGCTGAAGGTGCAGAGAATTAATGTATTTCATGATCCCCATTTACAGAGCACATAAACTAAGTTTACATTAACATTTATACAACACCTGGTGGCTTGGCAATCGTTGCGGCAGTTTGAGAAATCGAGCTGAGAGTCCAGAGGAAAAACCGTGCCAAATTCAAATAGCCCCACAAAGGATGGCTCAACGTAGGAGGTGCTGCTAGGCTGGTGAGTGAACTACCTTAGTGATGTGTAGCCTTTGTTATTGCTAGCTGGGGAGCTCCAGGGCAGGGTGTGCCCTCCTGTAGCTGAGGCTTAGTGATGTGGAGCCTTTGTTACCGCTAGCTGGGGAGCTCCAGGGCAGGATGCACCCTCCTGTAGCCGAGGCTGGTGTGCAGGGGGGTGTCCGGAGAGCAGTAGGACCCTGCTATATATAAGGGGATAGAATGGGGGAGTGATATTCTGAGTAGGAGGGAGACTATAGGATGCGTTGGGTTGGGGAATTAGACGGGTGCAAATTGTAGTTTGGAGGAGATGAACATGGCAATGCCCCCACCCTTCTTTTTGCCTGGGTGGTCATGTCGAATGAGGGAGTAGCCAGGGGTGCATACTTCGGCATCCATGTTATGGAGTTTCAGCCAAGTTTCAGAGGTGATGATATCAGGGCATAGGGAGAGGGGGTGATTTTGTTCAGGAGGCTGCATATGTTAAGATGCATAATTTTAAGCCTATGTGGTAATTGGATAGTTTGGAAGAGAGGTTGGGGGGGGGCAGGTGTCCCAGGATTTGATTCACCGTCCCCTTCTAGGAGTAGCAGTAGTGGTATTAACCGTTTTACTATGAGCGACGCCCATCTCTCCTTGCGGAGGGTTGGTAGCTGGTGTGTGGTTAGTGGACATTTTTTTTTTTTTTTGAGGCCATGGGTGTAGAACTGACAGCCCACCATGGAAGGAAGGTGGCAGGAGGATTTAAAGAACTACTGGAAGGAAGCTCGAACCACTGCTGCATAGATTGTGGCAAGCCCCCAAGTCCCAGTATTTTTAAAATGATTAAGACCTCATCGCTCATAAAAAATAATTTTCCCAGGGACTGAGCCAGCATATTGACGACTGGAGCGCAGCCCCCTGAGAGATCACACTGGCTAACATCGCGAGCTGATGATGCAGTGTTGTCTCTTCTTCCCCATTGCCTAGATATTAAAATCTCCCATTATACTCTGCCAGGTGTTATTTTTACAACAGGTGCATATATGCTATGTGGGTACTGTATACGTTTGCTGTGAATTAAATTTATTGCAAAAAAAAAACAACTACATTTTTGCAGTTAGGGTGGAAGTACAAAGATACAGAAGCAGGGAATGATCATTACCATGGGGTGATCCTGGAAGGACTGCAGAGTGGGGGTTCCTGACTCAGGGTGTCTCAGAACCAACAAGAGCTGAAGCAGTTCTTGATCTGGTGTGCACAAGTGGGGAGCATGTAGAGGAAATAATGGTCAGGGAGCCACTGATTGGAAGTGACCATTACATTTATTTATTTATTTAGCTTCTGTTAACCAGGTAGGTACACTAGACAAGACAATTGCCTATTTTCAGGTACGACCTGGGAGAGTACAGGAATAATAGATTTAGGTACATACAACAACATTGTACAAATTAGACATGTTACAGTTCACGTGAGGATACAGATTCAAACAGATTGCACAGTGTGGTTCCAGCTGGATATGGGCAGAGAAAGCATCCTGACTAAAACCAAAATCTTGGATTTCCGGACGGCAGACTTCAGGAAAATGGGGGAAGTGCTAAGGAGCCACCTGGTGGGCATCAGAGCAGACATGGGGATGGCCCAAAGGTGATCCAGCATTAAGGAAGGAATACTGGTTGCCACAGATGAGTGCATTAGGTTCAGGGGAAGAATACAAGGGTCAAAGCGCCCAGCTGATTCAGTTCTGGGGTTGCTCAGGCAGTAAGGGAAAAGAGGTTGGCCTATAGAAAATTGAAGAAGACCAAGAGGGAGGTAGATAGGGAAATTTAGGTTGGCTAGTGAGGCAAGTAAGGAAGATCGAGTGAGCAAAGGCATAGAAGGTGCTGCAGATAGCTGAAGGAATTAAGGGCAAAAGACTTTCTCTCACTGTATAAGTGAGAAATGGGACAAGAAGGAAGGGATTGGTAGGCTTAAGAAAGGGGTGGAGGATAATGGTGGAAAAGCAGAGATACTAAATGAATACTACTGTTCTGTCTTCACCAAGAGAAGGACGGACCAGTGCCTTCAGGAGGGAAATGAGGAGCAGAGAGGAGGGGAACACAGATGTAGTGATAGAGAATGATAGAGTGAGGGAGGGGCTACTGGCATTGAAGGTGACTAAATCCCCAGGCTTGGACAGAGTACATCTGAGGGTACTAAAAGAAATGGCTGAGGAGCTGGCAGGGCCACTTGCAGACCTATTTAATAGTTCACTAGAGTCAGGCATGGTACCGCAGGACTGGAGAACAATACATGTAGTGCCCCTCCACAAAAGTGGTTCCAAGGATGACCCAGGAAATTACAGACCTGTTAGTCTGACCCCCATTCTGGGCAAGCTCCTGGAGATCATAATAAAGGAAAGGTTGGTGAAATATCTAGAGGAGCATGGACTCCAGGATGTGAGGCTGCATGGGTTCATGAGGGGGGAGATCATGTCATACGAATCTGATTGACTTTGACTCTGTCACTAAGACAGTAGACAGGGGCCAAGCGGTAAACATCCTCTATCTTGATTTCAGCAAGACCTTTGATTCTGTGTACCATAAAAGGGTGATCAGGAAGTTGGCGGATCCCAGGGGTTGGATAAAAGATGGCCAGATGGGTGGAAAACTGGCTGAGGGACAGAACCCAGAGGGTGGTTGTGGAGGAGTTATCTGGCATCAGAGAGGTAACCAGTGAGGTCAAGCAGGGCTCTTTGCTGGGGCCAGTGTTCAGTGTCTTCATCAGTGACTTTGGGGATGGCATTAAGGGCAAAATGTGCCTGTTCACAGATGACACCAAGCTCTGTGGGAGAGTGGACACAGCTGAAGAGATACAGAGCCTACAGGATGATCTGGAAAAGCTGGGGAGGTGGTCCAGGATCTGGCAGCTTGGCTTCAATGCCAAGAAATGCGAAGTTATGCTTATTGGAGCCAAGAATCCCAGGACAGAGTACTACATGGGTGGAGTCCGAATATCTGCATCAGAGGAGGAGGAGAAGAAGGACCTGGGAGTGATAATTACTAGTGACCTGAAGCACTTCATACGGTGCAAGAAAGCAAGAGCAAAGGCAAACAAGATGCTGAGATGCATATTTTGGGGGATCAGTAATAGGAGAGAAGCGGTTATACTGCCCATGTACAGGTTCCTGGTAAAGCCTCATCTAGAGTAAGGGGTTCAGTATTGGTGCCCACACCTCAAAAAGGACATTAACCTGCTGGAGAAGGTCCAGAGGAGGTTAGCAAGGTAAGGCATATGAGGAGAGATTAAGAGCGCTGAACATGTACTCCCTAGAAGACTAGAGAGAGGGGGGACATGAGTGGAACCTTCAGGTACTTGAAAGCGATAAATAAGGTGGATAAAGAGAGAGAGTCTCTTTAAGCTGAGTGGCAACCATAACATGAGGGGGCACAGCCTTAAGCTGGAGGGTGGGAGGTTTAGGAGGGAGGTTAGGAAGCACGTTTTCACAGAGAGGGTGGTGGACACTGGAATACACAGCCAGAAGAGGTGATCTTGCTGAAGACAGTGGGCAACTTTGAGAGGCTGGGATAGGCACAGGGAAGGTAAGGATCATGGGTAGGAAGGATGGGAGGTGTGGGGAGGGAGGGCAGAGATAATAACTCAAGCTGTGTACCGTGCAATATGAGTAGACTAGATAGACCAAATGACCTTCTGTTGGCATCTTTGTATGTCCGTATGAATGAGGGGTCAGGGTAAAAAGGCGATTATTTTATCTTTGATACTGTCGTTCAGGGTACACGCGTACACTAATACCAATCTGTAAGAAATTGGTTGGGGTGGGGGAGATGGTAACAAACTACTGCAAACTGGCTCCCAGTGGCTGTGTGTGTGTTTTTTGGGCTGGTGGCATGCCACAAGAGATGGGCTCCCTGTGGCTACCCATTTAGTGGGGGGAGCGTTGCACCACCAGGGATGGGCTCCCAGCGTTCCATATCAGCTCTTGGTTTTGCATATTGGCATAGGAGGGGCTTTGTAAGACTGGAAATTTATTTAAAAACTTTTAGCAAAGCAGAACATACTAAGTTTATAATAGATTGTTTCCAGATGCATCCTGGGGGTAGCGGAAGTTGGGTACAGTAAAACTAGATACAAATATAAAATAAATAACATATAAAAATGTATAAAAGTTAAAAACATGATACAGCTGACATAAGAGTGACACATAAACACAAAATAAACATACATAGGCTGTCCAGTAGCACTGAAGGTTGAGGTGCTGGATGCCACACCTCGCGCTGCTTCGACGTCCCAGGTTTGGGAATGGGACCAGGTCTTCAAGGGGGGTGGGGGTGGGATCAGGACTGAGACGCCAGAGTTGCATAAGTGCGTGCGTTACTGGAACGGGATGCGGGTACAAAAATGGGGAAGAAAAACCTAATAAAAATGTAAATAAAAAATAAACATACATTAGCTGTGACCAGGTTGACAGAGGTATTGAAATAGCTTTGGCATCGGGCATGCTTCAAAACCCAGATGCGATGGTGCCTAGAAGGAAGATTGTATAGGGTGAGGTTGCCAGGTCATGGTACAGTCGAGGGCAGTTACAGGGGTAGAGAAGTCATGAAGGAGGGACCTGAGGGAGAAGAGGGAGGAGGCAGAGCAGACAGCAGGAGAAAGGGAAGACCAGAGTTTAGGGAACTGGAAGGCCAATCAGCTTGCCCTGCAGAAGCTCTCATGTAAAGAAGTATGGGGGCGCAGGAGGAAGAAACGAGGCAGGTAGTGTGTCATTGGTGGAGCCCAGCCAGAATTTGGAAATAAAGGAAACACAGTGAGGGACACTTGGCTTTCTGAGTGGGGAGGGAGAAGAATAGAGGCAACAGTGGTGGGACTGAGGGGGGCAGTCTAGTGCAACGTGACATAAAGAGTACAAGAGAGGGTCCAGTTTGGCCAGAATGGACTTAGCAGTAATATAGACAGTGTCACTGTAGAATGGGCTCCCGATATTGCATATGGGTGGGAGAATAGGTTAATGGACTTTGTAACACTAGGAATGGACACCCTATGTCATTTATTGCCCACCACCTGCGGGTTCCAAGTGTATGAAGGCACCAAGGATGGGCTTCCCATGGTATCTACCCAGATTGTCCAGCTGAAATACAACATCTCATTTACAGTAGAGTCCTGCTCATACCCATTTCCACAACTGGATGGAATGGATTACTAGAAAGTTACGGGACTTTCTCAATGTGACACAGTGAGAATTTGGCTCTGGTAGGGTTTAAACCAAATGATGATCTGGGGATGGGCTTGTGGTGCCACAGCGGGTGATGTAAGTTACGAATACTTGCAGAGGGTAAACAAGGTGGCTAGCAGACAGTCATTCTAAGCATGAATAGAGGCAAGCTTGGGAAGTCACTGAAACTGGCTCACTGTGAAGATTCAGGAAGGATGCCTGCAAGCACTTTATCACAGAGAGAGTCATGGACACATGGAGCAGGCTGCCAGAGGAGGTGGTGACAGCTAGAACACTGAGAGGTTTCAAAGTAGGGTTTAACAGGCATAGGAAATTAATATGAGCAAAGGTAAGGGAGAGGGATGGTGACTAGGATGTAAGTGGGGCAGTTAGGTAAGGTGGGCAAGGTTTCAAAGTAGGGTGAGACAAGCACAGGATATTAATATGAGCAAAGGTAAGGGGAAGGGATGGTGGCTAGGGTGTAAGTGGGGCGGATAGGTAAGGTGGACGAGGTTTCAGAGTAAGGTGGGACAGGCACAGGACCTTAGTATGCGCTCAAGTAAAGGAGAGGGATAGTGACTGCTGCGTAAGTAGTGCAGTTAGGGAAGGTGGACATATGGGATGGACCACTGGGCCTTTATCTGCTGTCATATTCTAGTCATTGAAAATGATTTGCATTTCAAAGACTAATGGTTTACGTGAGCTGTGATTGGGGCTCTTATAAATAGCGCCCCGGCAGTTGAAAAGATGGAGTGTGCTGAAAGCGGTATCATGCTGACCTCCTATCCACCATTTGAGATCTGCCAAGAATGGTGGGTTAGCCACTCCATCAACTTGCCTGGTACAGATGGAGCCTTTCTGCATGCCCCGAATTGAAGGAATATCCTGTCCAGCTTCCTCAAGGCGGTCCCATCCCTGGAGAATTTGAAGAGGTACTTGATGACATTTTTCTCTCTGATGTTGATCTTAATGCGTCTGTTGACTGATTTTGCATTTTCTCTGGTGTCCACTAATTATGATTTATTGTTACTGACAGTTTATATTCCATGGCTCCTCATCAGAGCAGATGCCATGGAAACCTGCTTTGTTGATGGACCTGCCCTAGGAATATACAAAAGGACTAGAGTTTCTATTGATAATCAGACAAGAAAATCTTGACTGCAATCATCAGAGCCAAAATGTCATGCCATTGAACCACACCAGGGTACTTCCTAATTACCTTCTGCTCTGGTTTTGACTTCCTGGCGATGTATATCTTTCTATACTCCGAATACTTTTGGCTGGTACTTCATTATTTTGTTGTCCAGAGAAGCCATTTTCTATTAGTTCGTAATAATACCATACCACTGTAAGAGAAAATCATGAAGAGCAAGGGTTGCGTTTTACATTTAAACCATATATATATATATATATATATATATATATATATATATATATATGTATGTATGTATATGTATATATTTATACAACATGAGTTTGGGATAAATGGAGGAATAAAAAGTAATATCTGACACAGGCAGTGAAGATATCATTGATATCTCTACGTTCCTATACATCATAGTGATATCTCCATGTTCCTGTACGTCATTGAGATATCTTCATGTTCAAACAACATGAAGTCTTGCTGTATTCTGACATATTGCAGTTAGCCCCAACACTTGAACTACCCTGGAGATGAAAGAGTTAACTCTGTGCAGAAGCATAGAACGTTGAGCTCGAGCTCGGCTCAAACCACTGTCTGCTGCACTTGAAGTGAAACCGTCAGTTCTAGGGACATGGATATGTTGTTCATCCACACTGTCTGGCAGGTTCCTTGCTGCTTTAAATCTTGCCAGAAGTTCTTCAAGCTGGCGCCTCCCTCCCACCCGGATGGTAAAACTCTCGGCTCCGCCCCATGACACCAGATCTTCCTTACCGCTCGGAAGCTCAGGTTCCCTCCTTAACACTCTGCGTGTAGACTGGATCCTAATTCTTCTGTTCGCCTGAAACTTATTTTAAAATTTTCAAGACTTTGGTCAAGTTTCTTCCTCGTGGCTGCGATGGACAAATCGACTCCGGGATTTCAGCAGTGCCCTTGTGGGTAGAAGATGTCCAGGACGGACCCGCACTCCACGTGTGTCTACTGCTTCGGCCTAGAACATGACCCGCAGGCCTGCGAGTTATGCTGTTCATTTTCGGCCAGCGTCCTGTAAGACCACGCTGCCCGGTTACAGCTTGGGCTTCCCGAGAAGCGCTACCCGCCGGTGAAGTCGAAGGAAGCCTGTTGGGCAGTTACTGCGGCAGCTGGCTAGGCTGAGCAACTCGAGCAGATGATCGCCCTCGAGGAGGCGGCACAGCTGCATCATCCTCTTCTTCTGTCACGGCATTTATCCCGCTCTCTCTGGGTACCTCATATTCAGCTTCTTTCAAGGAGCTTTGCCAGTCCGTTTCCATGAAGGGAGAGGGACCATCAGGAGATTCCTCTCAGTCCAGAAAGGACGATTCAAAAGGTAAGTCCCATCGTCGGCGTTCATGGGAGCGGGAGAGGTCCCCTTCCCAGGGCAGTCGACACTCGAGTTCGGTCGAGGTTGTGGATAAGGCTGCTGGCTTCACAGTGTCCCTGTCAGGTCAGCCGGCCGAGACACCCGTCAACGCGGTCGAAATTTTTCTCGACCCGTTGGACGGGTTATCGACTGGTGAAACCGACAACCCTTCTTCACCGGTTCCCCCGGTGGAGACCCAGGACCTGCCTGCGCCTCTTGTGCCGCAGACCCCGGTTAAGGCTTCTGAGCCGAGGGAGGAGTGGATGTCCCCCGCCCCTTCCCAGACCCATCCTCGGAAACACCAAGGATCTCGGTCTCGGACATTGTCTCGGTCCAGCCGATCCCGCCGACATTGGCAGTCTTGGTCTTGGCACTGAAGTAAGAGGCGCCGCCGCTCGTCGTCGTCTTACTCCTCGGAAGAATAGAGGCTTCGGCGCAAGTTGCGTCGATGCTGCAAGGACCTGATGTGGCAGCAGTTACTTATGTCCGGGAACAAGCCAATGCCGTCGCCTTCCCCGGCCATCAAGTAGCTGTCACCCGAGCAGCCGAAACAACCCCTCGCTGTAGCCGAGGTGCCCAAGCCTGGGCCGGTTGTTTGACCGAAACCAGCTGCCCCACCGATTGTGGTGGAACCTCCGCCTCCACAACCGAAATCGGGGGCGCCGACCAAGGACTCAGTCGGGTCAGGACCTGCCCCACAGGTTGTCGGTCACCCTCACTCCTCACCATCCTCGGCAGGTGGAGGGTGGCTCAGGCCCCAGGCAGCTCTTCTCGGAGTCCGACAAATCCTCCCTGTTCTCCAGGCCCATCGACCTGGAGTCCTCCGGGGGCCAGTTGATGGACGAAAGCCCATCGTCCCTTCATGGGTTTGCTCCGGCTCATCTCTGAGTCCACCGGGATGCAGCTTGAGCCCATGTCCAAGCGGGCCAAGTATCCCCTGACTGGGATAGTGGACCGAGGGGATTCACCCACAGAGGCCTTTCTGGTGGCGAAACCATTGCTGGCCCAACCTTGGAGTCCTAGCAGCGGCGGCTTCCTGTCCGCCGGCCAGGATGGCTAGGAAGTATCACGGTCCCTACGGCCACTTTGCCGGTTTTGAACACCCCTCCACCGAGGGGTTGGTCACAGACAGTGTTTTCCAGTGTTCCGGGAACGCTAGGGATGTGGACAAGTCCCCCGACAAGGAGTCCAAAAAGCTGGACTATGCCGGGCGCAAGGTGTACGCTGTGTCCTCTCTTGGCCTCCGCCAGGCCAGCTCGGCCGTGCTGATGGCACACTTCTCCCACGCCCTCATGGGCTCCCTGGATGAGGTGATCCCTCATCTCCCGGCTGACCTGCAGACCATGGTCCGGCAGGTACGGGACCTGAGTAGGGTGGTAGCTAAACAGCAGTTCCAAACAGCTCTGGACATTGGAGACTCCTGTGCCAGATCGGCTGCGGTGGCCATGTGCCGCAAAGCATGGCTGAGGATATCCACCTTCACGGCGGATATCCAGCACAAACTGGCGGATGTCCCCTTCCTGGGGACCGACCTCTTCGGCCCTGGAGTAGAAGGTCACCTCCAGCAGATCGAAAAGTCCAGTGCCACTCTGGACTCTGTCACCTCCGCCCAGAAGGACAAAGACAGCCGACTGCAGCAGCACAGGTCCTTTCGTCCTTGTGCGCCTGCGGCACGTCCGGCCCAATAGCACCAGGGCCAGCAGGCTCACGCTTGGCATTTCAAACCCAAGCCTGCGGCTTCCTCCAACAGGAAGCAGGGAGGTAAAGGCCCAGGAGGTCCCTTGGCTGGTCCCTCCTCTAAGCCTGCCCAGTGACGGGTTGAGGGGTGTCGCCCCCAGGTCCGTCACTCCCCCCTGGGTTCCTCCCTGTGGGGAGACGGCTCCGCTACTTACTTTCCGCTTGGTCCATTATCAGCCCGGACCGTTGGGTGTTGGAGGTGGTAGGAAAGGGCCTGCCCCTGGAGTTCAAGCAGGCCCCACCCTTCCGAGCCGTTGCCCCTTTGGGGGGCTATGGGGTCCGCAGCGTCTTTGTCGGCTCGCTGAGCTGACATCGCCCTGCTCCACTAAAAAGAGGTGATCAGGAAGGTGGTGGATCCTCCTCCAGACCCGGGGTTTGTGTCCAGGTACTTCCTGGTCCCAAAACTGACGGGGGTCTGGTGCCCCATTCTCGACCTGCACGACCTGAACAGCTTCCTAAGGTCTCAGACCTTCAGGATGGTCACTCTGGCTCAGATAATCCCATCCTTGGAACGAGGCGTGTGGTTCTGCTCTCTGGACCTTCAGGACGCATTCTTTTACATCCCAATCCGTCCATCCCACCAGAGATTCCTCCGCTTCAGGGCGGAGGGTTCCCTCTACGAGTTCTGGGCCATGCCCTTCGGCCTTTGCCTAGCTCCCAGGGTCTTCACCAAATGCATGGCAGTGGTGACAGCATTCCTGCGGCGCCAAAGGGTCCAGTTGTACCCCTGCCTGGATGACTGGCTGATTGCAGCTCCCTCCAGAGCGGAGGTGAAGCAGTCCAGAGACCTGGCCCTCCAGGTTTGCTCTCAGGTTGGCCTCCTCATCAACGAGGCCAAGTTGAAACTCGTGCAAAAGCAGGTGATATAATTCATCGGGGCAGAGCTCGACTCTCTACAAGCCAGAGCACGGCTCCCGGCGGACAGGGCCGAGGTTCTTTCCTCCTTTGCCCAATCATTTCAGGTTGGGCAGTTGCGCCCTGCCCAGGACTTCCTGCGCCTCCTGGGCCTCATGGCGGCCTGCACCAGCGTGGTCCTTTGGGCCCACTGATACATGCGGCTCCTTCAATGGGGGCTGGCCAGGCAATGATCATAGCACTTCGATCCTCTGGGTCGGCTAGTAACAGTGACCAAGGGGATGTGGAATGCTCTCCAGTGGTGGACCGTTCCAGCACATCTGCAGAAGGGCATCCCGTTTGTCCGCCCCGAGCCGACGGTCTCTCTAGTAACCGATGCCTCTGTGATGGGTTGGGTTGCCCATCTGTGGGAGCACAGAGCGCACGGCCTCTGGTCCCCTCGGGAATCCCGATGCTACATCAACCTGCTGGAGCTTCGAGCAGTTCGTCTAGCCCTCACCGCCTTCGCTCAGTTTCTACGGGGTCAAGTTGTTCAGGTCCAGACGGACAATACCACGACCATGTACTACCTAAACCACCAGGGCAGGATGCGCTTCATGCCTCTTTGCAGGGAAGCTCTCTGCATTTGGTCAGTCGTGCGCAACCTGGAGGCAGATCTGCTTGCCATTCATGTGGCAGGAGCCTCCAACACCCTGGCCGATGCCCTAAGCTGGATAGGGAATGCGTCCCATGAGTGGTCTTTCCTGCCGGAGGTGGTACAAGATTTGTTCTCCCACTGGGGCACGCCTCAGGCAGACCTGTTTGCCTCCAGGGAGAATACGAAGCTGAGAATATTTCATGTCCACCCACCTCAGCAGGGCTCGCTACAGGGGGATGCTTTCTGGAGGCCATGGACCCCAGGCCTCTTCTACACCTTTCCCCCATTTCCCTTGATCCACAAGGTGCTTCTCAAGGCGAGTAGGGACATGACGCAGGTGATTCTGGTAGCCCCAGACTGGCCCTGCCAGTGCTGGTATCCAGATATCCTCAGTCTCAGCTCCAGGCTCCCGAGGCAGCTTCCAGCCTGCCCGGACCTGATCTCCGTCAGTCAGGGGAAGGCATTCCATCCGGACCTTCAGTCCCTGCACCTGACTGACTGGTTCCTGAATGGCTAGAGTTCCAGGCCTTGGGTTTTTCCGACGAGGTCCTCAACGTTGTTGAGGCATCCCGTAAGGAGTCTACCAGAAGATGCTACGCCTTCACATGGAAGAGATTCTCCGTTTGGTGTCAGGGCAAGGGCCTGGACCCTTCCTCCTGTTCTTTGGCAAGCATTCTAGACTACCTGTGGTCCCTTTCTCAGCAAGGGCTTCGGTCGTCGACCCTTAAGGTGCACTTGGCAGCCATCTCTGCTTACTGGGAGCGGGCCGCGAAGCAGTTGGTGGCGCAGGAGAAGGTGGTCAGGCACTTTTTCAAAGGCCTTGATGACATATCCCCTCTGGTGCGAGAACCTCCACCTCCATGGGATCTACTGCTGGTATTGGCTAAGCTCATGGGCAAACCATTGGAACCGATGCACAGTTGTGATATCTCTCACCTGTCGTGGAAGATCGCCTTCTTGGTGGCTATCGCGTCAGCCAGAAGGATGGGAGAGCTCCAGGCGCTTTCCATCGAGTCTTCTTATCTGGTCTTCCACAGGGACAAGGTTGTCCTGCTCCCCCACCCGAAGTGCCTTCCAAAGGTGGTGTCGGAGTTTCACCTTAACCAGGTGTTGACTCTGCGGTGTTGTACCCCAATCACACCTCGGGCCGAATATAGGCTCATACTTTGGACCCTAGAGAAAATGGCTCGCTTACACAAGAGCAGAGCGGCTGAAGTTGGGGAGAGGTTCGCCAGCTGTCACCTACGCTGAAGCCTCACGTGGCAGACCTGCAGCCAAGCGGACGATAGGCAGGTGGGTCACCTCCTGCATAGATCTCTGCTATAGATTGGCAGACATATGGAGCCTCCCAGAGGGATAAGAGCTCATTCTACCCCCCTTACCGCTGCATCAGTGGCTGCTTCCAGGGATGTCCCTATCCAGGAAATCTGCAGGGCTGCTACCTGGAAATCAGCACACACCTTCATCACCCACTACCACATCGACCTTGAATCACGCCGGGATGCTGGTTTTGGAGCCTCAGTTTTCCAGTCTTTATTTCCCAAGTAGGGGGTGCGCGTCTTGCCTCCCTCCTCCCGGAGAACTGCTAGGAGTTTGGCAGACAGTGTGGATGAACAACATATCCATGTCCCTAGAAATACAGGTTACTCACTGTAACAGGAGTTCTAGGAATGGTATATGTTGTTGGGCCAGTCGGGGGGAGGGGTGTTTTGAACATATGCCCTTGATCGGGCAAGTGGGAGCGGATTTTTAACCTCCTGTGATCGGGCTGCAGAAGTGTCGGTCCCCGGCCGCTGCCTGGCAGGGCGCCAGGCGCAAGTCCTCGGGGATCAGCACACTCAGACAAAGCATATGAGTTGCAAATGGGGCCATAAATAGATGCAAATGCCCCCCATTACCTTGCATGAATTATGGCCCCATTTGCATGTCACCTTTTGAGTATGGGAAATTTGCGCATGGCGCAATGGTACTTGCGCCACCGCAACATGAGTGCTCCACTCTGACCACTTGTGGTGGCGCAAGTTCCACTGCTCCATGCACAGTGGCTGTGGCCCGGGGGTGATATTCAAAGGAGTTGCTCAATAGTGCAACTCCTTTGAATATCGTCCCGGCCACACCCCTGCGCAACTATTTTGTGCAGCGCAAGGGCTTGTGCCACAAAATAGCGCAGTTTGAATATCCAGCCCCAGGTATTTATTGACTGAATTAGAATTAGCATAAAACTGGGTTACTAATAAGATATTATTACAGGTAAATGTGCTTTATAGCCTGTTGCTGTTATTTGTACTACTCCATTTGATACTGAAGTATTCTCTTCAGTAGATAAACAGTTCTCAACGTATTTCCATGCATTTCTGTGGCCTAAGTCAATAAAGAATATCTGAACTCAACTTTCTTATTTTAATTATACCTTAGAAAGTATAACATATTGAAATAAAACAAAAGAAGTGCTTATAAATTGAAGTACAGGCTTCTGAGTAACACTATTTAAAGCAACCAAACTATTCATCCAGATTATACCCCCCCGGAAAAAAAAAATTAACAACAATGTCAGAAATACTGTCCTTATCCCCGGGAGAAGTTACTATAAGGTATTCCATTTGTCTCATGTATTTAATTACTAATGAACCTGAATTACAACTGTTTCAATGCATAAAATGTAAACACAATGAAGGACTGATGCTGGACATCAATGCCTTTAGCGAACGCTTATTACAATTAGAAGCTAGCCTAACTCAAATGGCTACCAGACTTGGCACTAAATTTTCTTCAGGAGATATAGGTTGTATTACCCCCTCTAATCCCCAAGTAATTTCTAAAATTGCTACTGGTAATGCATTAATTGTCACAGATAATACCCAAATGAGTTCAAAACCATCAACAATATAAAGAATAAAACAAAAAAAGGATCAGAGAGGAAGATCCAGTTCTTGAACTCGATGACTGTTGGTAAAATGTACAATATAACAAACCTGCAAAAGAAGGGAGGAATTCAAATAACTTCAGTATCCCACTTAGTAATAGATTTTCAAGTCTTATATTACCAGACACTGATAGTACACAACCACAGGAATTAATTTCCTTTGGTACGCCTACTGTACCAACTGTTAGAGACTGTCAAAACTACAAAATCTCAACCAATACCCTACCTAATTCAGATAGTATTACAGTAGAGGATAATTTAATTCTGGATCATAATACACTCCCCGAAAGAAATTTACTGGTGATGGATGACTCAATGATAAAAAACCTGGACAGAGAAATCTGCAACCCAGATAAAGCCCATAGGACCTTGTCATCGTTCAAAGGTGCAAAAATTGCAGACTTAATGCAGAAGTGTAAAGCCACTACCAAAAATCTAGGTGAAACCCCACTTGTACTCATTCATGTGGGGACAAACAACATGTTTAGAGACCCATTGGAAGAGTCTAAACAAGTTCTGGTAGCTCTTTCTAACAAACTGATACATTTAGGATGTGATGCAATAATATCTGAAATGCTACCCATACCTACGGCTTCAGAAAGATTAAATCAAAAAATCAGAGCATTTAAAGACTGGCTGAGAAAATGGAGAATAAGACAAAAAATTTGTTGCATAAAACATTGGGAAGAGTTTTATCTTCAGGATGATCTCTACTGTCAAGATATATTGCATTTAAGTAAAAAGGGGAATATTCTATTGGGAAAACATTTTACAAAATGCATTAATGAACATTTAAACTAAAAAAGGGGAAAGTGTTATGCACAAGCAATTGTCACAATACAGAGGGAACAAAATCTATAACAGTGAATGAATCCATTTGTAATAAGGATAACGACAGACTCAAAATACTATTATTGAATGCACATAATTTAACAAATAAAATGGATGAACTGAGATTCTTTATGCAGAATGAAAATATTGCTATTTGTGGAGTTCTGTAACCTGGTTTCAGGATAAAAGCTGGATCACTATCCAGGGCTACTCTAAATTTGTCAAAAACAGAAAGGGCAAAACGGTGGGTGGAATAGCCCTTTATATAACAGATAAATATTCATCTCATTTATTACCCTAAACACACTGCAAAAATGATAATGAAATTATATGGGTCGAAAGAAACATAAAAACTATTAAAATATGTATTGGACTGGCTTACAGGCCCCCAAATTTTAATATAGACCAGAATAAGGACTTTTTAACTATGATTGACAAATTTGATCATATATATAACTATATCCTTATGGGAAATTTTAATTTCCCCTAAATAAACTGGGGAAAGTCACAATGTTCCGGAACTACTGAGAGGGAGTTTCTGGAAATTACTGCGAATCAAAACCTGGACCAAATTATTATATCTAACACTAGAGATACCAATATTCTAGATATTGTTCTTATCAATATGGGAGATAAAATAACCGAACCAACCATATTATCACGCTTAGGAAACAGGGATCATAATATGATTACCTTTGAAATTAGGACTAAATTAACTGTTACCCAAGGGAATACTCTACTTAGGGATTATTCAAGAGCTAATTATCTGGAAATAATATAGTATTTTAATTCATGGAATTGGGAGTTAGACATAATTGGCCTTAATGCCCATCAGGTTTGGAATCTTGTATTAGATAATATAAATCATTGTTTAGATCTCTGGGTTCCTCAAAAAATCAAATAGTCCAAAGGGTGGAAAAATAAGATCAAGAGATCAATTAATAAAAAGTATAAAAGCTATAGAAAGTATAAACAGAAACCAACTACTAATAACTGGAACAAATATAAAAATCTTTCAAATACAGTTAAACTCAGTAGTAGAAATGCAAAGATAAACACAGAAAACAGATTTGCTGTTGATGCAGTTAATAATAAAAAAAGGTTTTATAACTATGTAGGCTCACTTAGAGGTACCAAATCTGTACTTGGACCTATTGAAACAAAGACCAGCCTTATAAATAATAAAACTGAAATGGGAACAGAACTTAACTACTACTTTCTATCCATATTCTCACCAAAGGAAAATAGAGATACCTCTGCTTTAACTATTAATAATCATTCTAAAGTAACTTAATCACTGAAGAAAAAACTATGATTGTTTTACAAAAACTGAATATTAATTCCTCAGCAGGTCCTGATGGAATCCATCCTAGGTTCCTAAGAGAAATAGCCAAACAAGTGTCTGGTCCACTGAATAAATTATATCATCTATCATTGGAAGAAGGAGAGTGTATTTCAGCATGGAAAAATGCAGTAGTTATCCCTATTTATAAAACAGGAAATAAAACGGAAATATTAAGTCTAACATCTGTGATATGTAAAACCCTGGAAAGGTTAATTTTGCAAAAACTACAAGAAGACATAGAATTAAATAACCTTCTCGATATCATGCAACATGGTTTTACTAGAGGTAAATCCTGCCTAACTAATCATCTGCAGTTTTTGGAAAATATTAGTGCAACACTAGATGCTGGTCTCCCTGTGGATTCGATTTTTCTGGACTTTGCGAAGGTGTTCGACAAAGTATCACATGATATTCTAATACAGCATATGTATAAGATGAAGTTTCCTCTGTAACTAATAGATTGGATTGAATCGTGGTTACTTAATCGTAGACAGTGTACTTCAGTTAAAGGACATAAATCTCCTTGGGTGGAAGTTACTAGTGGAGTACCTCAGAGCTCGGTATTGGGCCCTGTTTTATTCAACATCTTAATTTCCTCAATGCAGTCATCTGATAACACCTCGATGTCAAAGTATGCAGATGACTTAAAAACCGGCTGCATTGTAAAGTCTTTGGAGGCCATTGCAGATCTCCAGGAGGAGATAACTTCATTAGAGCTCTGGGCGTATAATAGTAAAATGAAATTTAATGCACAAAAATGCAGAGTAATGCTCTTGGGTCATAATAACAAAAGAAACAGGTATTTTTTAAATCATACTTTATTGCAAGAGACAGACAATGAAAAAGACCTGGGAGAAAATATAGATGACAAATTAAACTTCGAAAATAATACAATTAATAACATAGAAACATAGACTTTGTCGGCAGATATGGACCGCTTGGCCCATCTAGTCTGCCCATTTCCCTACCTACAGGATAGATCTCAGATCCTAGTTAACCAACAGCCTATTTCTTCCTACCCCCCACAAGAATTGCCTTATGTCTGTCCCATGCATTCTTGAATTCTCCCACAGTTTTAGACCCCACAGCCTCCTCAGGAAGGCTGTTCCATGCATCCACTACCCTCTCTGTGAAGTAATACTTCCTCATGTTGCCCCTGAACCGCCCTCCTTCTATCTTTAAATTGTGTCCCCTTGTTCTTGCACGTCTCTTTTTTTGAAAGATGCTACCCTTTTGGACTTTGTTGATTCCACTGAGGTACTTAAAAGTTTCTATCATGTCCCCCTCTCCCTCCTTTCTTCCAGGGTATACATACTAGTCTCTCCTTGTATGGCTTCTCTTGCAGACCCTGCACCATTTTAGTTGCCCTCCTCTGGACTGCCTCCATCCTGTCTATGTCCTTGCGGAGATGGGGTCTCCAGAACTGGACACAGTACTCCAGATGGGGTCTCACCAACTGTCTGTACAGAGGGATAACTTCATGTTTTCTGCTGCTGTTGCCTCTTCCTATACATCCCAGTATCCCCCCAGCCCTCCCTACTGCCTTCTCACATTGCTTGCTAACTTAAGGTCATCTGATATGATTTCCCCCAGTTCCCTTTCCTTTTTTGTTGTTGTTACTACCTCCCCACCCATTGTGTATTCTTCTCCTGGGTTCTTGTTTCCCAGGTGCATTATTTTGCACTTCTTTGCATTGATTCCTAGCTGCCATACTTCTGACCATTCCTCCAACCTTGCCAAGTCCCTTCTCAACCTTTCCACACCTCCTTGTGTATCAGCCCTGTTGCAGATCTTTGTGTCATCTGCAAAAAGGCATACTTTTCCTTCCAGTCCCTCTGCAATGTCACTGATGAAGACATTAAAAAGGACTGGACCCAATACTGAACCCTGCGGTACCCCACTAGTAACTCCTCTTTCTTCAGAGTGGACTCCATTTACAATTATCTTCTGTGTCCTGTTGTACAGCCAGTGTTTTACCCAGGCTACCACCCTGGGACCCACTCCCAGGTTGGTTAATTTGCCTATTAATCTTTTGTGTGGGACTGTGTCAAATGCCTTGCTAAAGTCTAGGTAGGCCATGTCCACAGCCCCTCCCTGGTCTACTACTTTGATCACCCAGTCAAAGAAATCTATTAGATTCGTCTGACATGACCTTCCCGCTGTGAACCCATGCTGCCTTGGGTCCTGTGCTTCACTGGCCTCTAGGTACTCAACTGTTCTTTCCCTCAGAAGTGACTCCATCACTTTCCCTACCACAGAGGTCAGACTGACAAGTTAAGAAATGTCAACAAATAATGGCCTGTATATTTAAACATATAAACAGTAGACAACCTTGTGTTATTTTACCTTTATACAAGTCATTGGTCAGATCACATCTGGAACATTGTGGACCTTTTTGTGCTCCACAAACAAATAGAGGAAAAAAATTAATAGAGGGAGTACAAAGGAAAATTACAAAAAGAATTGCAGGTTTGATAGATAAGTATGATGAAAGATTACATGAACTAAACCTATACTCTATGAATTACCGCCAAATACGTGGAGACCTTTGCTTAACATACAAAGCCATTAAAGATCCGGTAATCACTGAAACCTTAGATCTAGAGACAAACTTTTCTGTAACTCAGACCAGATCTCATAACCTTAGACTAAAAGGTACCCATTGCAGAACCAAAAGGAGAAGTAACTGGTATACACAGGGTATAATAAACAAATGGAACACCCTTCCAGTTGAAACTATTCAGAGTAGTAACATGGAAACCTTTAAACATAGGTTAGACCAGTACACGAGTAATTCAAAATTTGAATATTTATAGAAACAATCCCACCTTTGGGTGGCGAGCTAATATAAAGGCACAGCCTCCTGAGGTTGTAACAGTACTACGATACTGAACCCTGCGGTACTCCACTAGTAACCCTCCTTTCTTCACTGTGGACTCCATTTACTATTACCCTTTCAAACAACATGAAGTCTTGCTATATTCTGACAGTAGCAGTGAGTCCCAACCTTCAAACTGCCCCAGAGATGAAAGAATTAAGTTTCCATGCCAGGCATGGAACGCTGAGCTCAAGCTCGGTTGAGACTCTGTCTGTTGCTGTTTAAACTCAAACCGTCAGATTCTTTACTCCGCCTAGCTGAACAGTTGCTCCGCAGATTTCTCCTTCTGCTCGGTTCAATTTGTCGGTTAAAGTACCGCTTTTCTCGGTTTTCGACTGAATTTAAGCCGTAACCTGTCGGTTCAGTCTCTGTCTGTGGTATTTGTGAGTACTAGATAGGTTATATTTTACTCTATTCTGTGTGGAACTTGTAGATGGTTCATCGGTTCGGTTTGAACCGATCAAGTTGTTAAATCTTAAATTGTACTTTTAGAGTGTGGTTACCGGTTCTTATCGGTTCTAAAAAAGAAAAACGGATTTTATTACGGTTTTTTCCATGACCCGTGACATGGTCAGGAACTGATAAGAGGGTCTTGCCTGGCAGATTGCCATAAAAGGGTAAGTTTGGTTAGGACTGGCACAATGTCTGAGAAACCCAAAGGAAAAACCAGACCCACTGGGTTTCAGCACTGCAGTGTGTGTGGGGAAGTCTTTGCCAGGCTGACCCCCACCACCTGTGTTTATTGTCTGGGGTTTGACCACCTCAATGCAGACTGCCAGATTTGTAAAGTTTTCCTGCAGCTACCCTAGAAAAGAGTTGGTAGGCTCAGGAAAGGGAGGCCAAAAGTCCACTGAACCGGATGGCCAGCCGGTTCTATTCAAACCAGACCAGAAGGAGCCCTCTGACCAGGCGAGACTTCTTTAGACAAAGGAGCTGATTCTGAGGGTCGGTTCGGCTAAAAGAACTAGAAAAGAAAAAATGAGCTGGTGTGGAGCCAAAACTTTCCTCTACAACCACTGAAGAAATAGCCAAAGCGATCAAAATTGTTCAGTCGCTTTCCCCAGTTCCGACGGAACTGGCGCCATCAGGCAGGTGCTCGGTTCAGCCGGTTCCACCGGTTCAAGAGTATGATTTAGAGGAATTTTATGAACCGGAGGAGGAGGAAGAGGAGTATGAGGAAAGTGAATGTGGATTTGAAAGTCTGGATGTGCCCATTGACCCTGACATCTCCCCAGACAGACCTTCAGGAGTGTCTCCTCCTAGGCTTTCTGAGTCCCCCTCCCATTTCATGTTTTATAAAAAAGTGGCTGAAACCCTCCAGCTTCCTACGGAAGAAGCTGTGGATGACCAGGAGGAGCCTGACTATGTGGAAATGATGGATATCCCAGAGACTAAGAGGCTGTCTATTCCCTTGCACAAATCTTTTGGGAAACAGACATTTAAGATTTTAAAGACTCCCAACACTATACCTCCTGTGGATAAAAGAATGGACAAGAGGTATACATTGTCAGGCTCAGACACGGAGTTCCTTACACAACAGTGCAGCCTAGTTGAGGTAGTGCAGGCTGCAGCCTGTGATAAGGCAAACATTCCCTTGGCTTCACACCCCCCCCGGACAAGGACTCCAGGAGGATTGATGCCATGGCAAAGAAACAGTACATGGCAGCATCCTTGGGACTCAGACAGGCCAATTATATGCCCTGTACTGCTAGGTATCAAAAATCCAGATGGGACACTGTTATGGCTTTAGCAAAACAGATCCCTGGCCAGCTTGCCAAGGAGCTGGAGCAGGTGGCTGCCGATAGTATTGAGGCATCCAAGATGCAGTTCCATGCTGCAGTAGACTCCAATGATGTGTCATCTAGAGTCATGGCTAGATCTGTGGCAGTTCGAAGAATGGCTTGGCTCAGATGTACTAGCCTGTCATAGGATACCCAGACTAAGGCCATGGATTTTCCTGTTGTGGGTAATTCTCTGGGGAGCAGACAGAGAATTACATGAAGAAAATGAATGAGTATAGGACCACCTATAGGAGTGCACAAGCCAAGGAAAGGCATGCCACTCCTCAAAGGCTGCTTCCCAAGGGCAGGGGCAGGCCTTTTTACCAAGCCTAGACCTCCTCTTCTGCTTATGCCCAGAGGGGGTTCTTTAGAGGGTGAGGCAGGCGGGGTACAAGCAGGCCTGCTTCCACCCCTCAGCCCAAAGCCCCTGCCAAACAGGCACCCTGATGGGGTTGCCAGGGCCGATTCTCAGCTACCTGTAGGGGGCAGGCTGGCTTACTTTGTCCAGGACTGGGAGTCTCTGACATCAGACAAATGGGTCCTGGAAGTAGTAAGCCAGGGACTGGTTCTCAGCTTCAAAAAGTTTCCAAAGATGAGAACCAGATTCTTTCCACCTACAAATCCATCAGAAACACTTGCCTTAGAGGCAGAGGTCTCGTCCCTCCTAGCTCTCATAGCTGTGGAAAGGGTTCCATCCCTACACCAGGGCAAAGGGTTGTACTCCAGGTACTTCCTTACCCCAAAAAAGACAGGAGAATGGCGGCCCATCCTGGATCTCAGATATTTAAACAAGCACCTTTTAAAACCAAAATTCAAAATGGTGACTCTGGGAATTATTCTACCCTTTCTAAGGCCAGGGGACTGGCTAGTGTCCCTGGACCTCAAGGATGCCTACTTCCATATTCTCATCAGAAGCTCCCATCGAAAGTACCTCAGGTTCGAGCTGCCATCAGGCCATTACCAGTTCAGAGCAATGCCCTTTGTCCTCACCTCTGCTCCAAGGGTGTTCACAAAATGCCTGGCAGTGGTAATTGCTTCTCTAAGAAGACAAAATATTGCCATCTTCCCTTACCTGGACGACTGGCTCATAGTGGGCCAGTCCCCAGACCAAGTCAGGTTACACTTACAGGTAACTCAGCAACTTCTCACTTCTTTGGGTTTCCTTCTAAATCTTCCAAAGTCCGTTCTAGAGCCTGTCCAGCTCCTCACCTTCATAGGCGCAGAGCTAGACACAGAAAAGGCCAGAGCCTTCCTTCCCCTGGACAGGGCAAGGGCCCTGGTCTCTCTGGCCTCCTCATTCACCCTGCAGGTGTCTCAACCAGCAAGGCATTTTCTACAGCTCCTGGGGCACATGGCTGCTTCTACAGCAGTAGTGCAGGGAGCAAGATCTCAGATGAGGGACATTCAGTTCCATTTGAGAACCTTCTGGTCTCAAAGGAAGAACCCTCTGACCAAATTGATCCCAGTAACTCGAACCCTGATCCAGGCCCTACAGTGGTGGCAGGATCAGAACAATCTGAGACAAGGGGTTCCCTTTGTCACTCAGTCTCACTCTTTAATCCTTACTACAGATGCCTCCCTCTTGGGGTGGGGGGCTCACATGGGCGACCTGACCACCCAGGGGGTGTGGTCCCCTCAGTAAACTCTGTTTCACATCAGTCTGTTGGAACTCAGAGCAGTATTTCTAGCACTTAAAGCTTTTTCCAAATCTGTTCAGAACAAAGTTATACAGGTCAGAACAGACAACACCACCACAATGTGGTACATCAACAAGCAAGGAGGCACTCGGTCTACGGCCTTTTGCACGGAAGCAATGAAGTTGTGGTCTCTAGCTTACTCCCTGAACACCTCTCTCACGGCAGTTCACCTCCCAGGCAAGGACAATGTCCTGGCAGATGCTCTCAGCAGGATTTCCCAGGGCCATCACGAATGGCCACTGGACCCCCTGGTCTTGGAGGTGATATTTTTCAGATGGGGCACCCCGCAGATAGATCTTTTTGCAGCCCCAGACAATCACCAACTTTCCCTTTTTTGTTGCAGGCCCCCAGTGTTGGGCTCAGTCCCCCTGAATGCCTTAGTTCTCAATTGGGAAGGGAAGTTTCTCATGCTTTCCCCTTCCCTCTCCTGTTCAAAGTGCTAGTCAAAATCAGATCTCAACCCTGCAAGATGATCCTGATTGCTCCAGACTGGCCAGACAGCCCTGGTATCCACTCCTACTGTCCTTTGCAGTCCATCTTCCCCTGTGTCTTCCCAGGAATTACAACCTGTTAACCTGTGCTCAGGGGAGGGTTTGGTACTCGAACCTCACATCTCTCAGTCTCAAGGCCTGACTCTTGAAGAGTTAGAGTTTGCTGATTTACACCTGTCCCAAGGTGTAATGGATATCCTGAAGGCTTCTAGAAAACCTTCCACCAGGGCTACTTATAATTCCAAATGGAAAAGATTTTCCATATGGTGCTCTGGGAAGCATATTTCCCCAGAATCTGCTGATCTGCCCTCAGTCCTTGATTATATGGTCCATTTAAATAGCTTGGGGCTGAGACCAGCTACACTGAAAGTGCATCTGTCAGCTGTGTCTGCTTTTATTTCAGCAGGTAAGCCCTCTTCTCTTTCAGCTCATCCTGTATTCTCCAAGTTTTTCAAGGGATTGCTTCACACCAACCCTCCATTCAGGGACCCTGCCCCTGCCTGGGACCTTAATGTTTGCATTGCTCAGCTTATGCAACCCCCTTTTGAGCCTTTGTCTTCAGCAGAGCTTAAGTACTTGACTTGGAAAACTGTGTTTCTGGTAGCCATCACTTCTGACAGACACATAAGTGAATTACAAGCTTTGTCAGTGGAGCCTGGTTTTATCTCGTTTCTTGGAGATAAGGTGGTCCTCAGGACTAACAGGAAGTTCTTGCCTAAGGTGGTTTCAGATTTCTCCCTGTGTACTTCACTGACTATTCCTCCTCTGACGAGAGGAGGCTGCACAGTTTAGATGTGAAAAGAGCTCTTAGCTACTACATGGAGCGTACCAAGGATCACAGGTTTGACTCCCTCCAACTGTTCCTCACTTATGGTGAGGTCGGTAAGGGGAAACCTGCCACTAAAAGATCCATTGCCAGGTGGATTGTCTCTTGTATCCAATTTTGTTTATGAAAAACTGGGTAAGGTTCTCCCTCAGGCCTGGGGCTTACTCTACCAGAGGTACAGCTGCTTTCCTGGCTGCTGCCAGGGACATCCCTGTTCTAGAGATATGTCAAGCAGCTACCTGGAAAACAGTTCACACTTTTACCAAGCATTACTCCCTGGACATCCAGGCTAGGAGTGATGCTCGGTTTGGCACAGCTGTGCTTCAGAGCTTATTTCCTAAGTAGGTTCTGTCCCTCCTCCATGGAGGTACTGCTTTGTGGTCTGCTACTGTCAGAATATAGCAAGACTTCATGTTGTTTGAAGAAAAAATTACTCACCTTAGTAATGTTGTTTCTTCTAATGGAGTCTTGCTATATTATGACCCCCCCCCCGCCCCTCTCAGAACCTCTGTTTTTGGGATGTGGGTGGGCAGTGCAGTGTTGGCACTCAGTAGGTGCCCACCTTTTTGTTTTCACCCCCTTATTTTTTGGAGTGAGTTGGTGTTTTGTTTTTCATTTTTTGGGTCTCCTGTCTTGAGTCTTTGATTTGGGACCAAAAAATGTGTTTTATGTTTAGCAGCCAGTTGGCTAGTGTAGGTTTACAGCTTCCTCACAGGGCCTTAGTGAGTTTAGCTCGTAAAGACCTGACGGTTTGAGTTTAAACAGCAATAGACAGAGTCTCAACCGAGCTCGAGCTCAGCGTTCCATGCCTGGCATGGAAACTTAACTCTTTCATCTCCGGGGCAGTTCGAAGGTTGGGACTCATTGCTACTGTCAGAATATAGCAAGACTCCATTAGAAGAAACAACATTACTAAGGTGAGTAATTTTTTCTTGTGTCCTGTTGTCCAGCCAATGTTTTACCCACGCTACCACACTGGGACCCACTCCTAGGCTGGCTAATTTGTTTATTAATCTTTTGTGCGGGACTGTTTCAGATGCCTTGCTAAAGTCTAGGTAGGCCATGTCCCCAGCCCCTCCCTGGTCTACTACTTTGGTCACCCAGTCCAGAAAATCAGTTAGATTTGTGTGACATGACTTTCCCTCTGTGAATCCATGCTGCCTTGGGTCCTGTGCCCCTCTCGCCTCTAGGTACTGAACAGTTCTTTCCTTCAGAAGTGATTCCATCATTTTCCCTTCCATTGAGGTCAAACTGACAGGTCTTTAGTTTCCTGCCTCTGTCTTGCTCCCACTTTTGTGAAGGGGAATCACATCCGCCCTCATCCAGTCCTCAGGTACCACACCATCCTCCCATGATTTATTGAAAAGGGTAGTCAGTGGCGTTACTAGTTCTTCCCTTAGTTCTTTTAGAATTCTGGGGTGAATCCCATCAGGCCCCATTGCCTTATCCACCTTCAGTTTGAAGAGTTCTTTCAGAACCCTTTCTTCTGTGAAAGGGCTATTCTAGGGACATGGATATATTGTTCAGTCCACACTTTCTGGCAGGTTCCTTGCAGCTTTAAATCTTGCTAGAACATCTTCAAGCTGGCTGCTCCCACCCATCCGGGTGGTAAAACCCTCGGCTCCACCCCATGACGCCAGATCTTCCTTACCGCTTGGATGCTTAGGTTCCCTCCTTGGCGCTCTGCGTTTTAGGCCTGGATCCTAATTCAGAAGTTCTGAAAATAATTTTGAAATTCCCTAGACTTGCATCTTCATCTTCCCTTGCGGCTGCGATGGATAAATCCACTCCCGGCTTCCATCGACGCTCATGCGGGCAGAAAATGTCCCGGACCGACCCGCACTCCACGTGTGTCAATTGCCTGGGTCTTGCTCACAATCTACAGGCCTGCGATATCTGCAGATTCTTCATGGGTTTGGTTCTGGAAGACCGTGCTGCCCGACTCCTACTGGGGTGCCTTGAAAAACTGTACCCGCCGGTGAAGTCGAAGGCGGCCCATTGAGCGGTGTCTACGGCTGCGGGCTCTATGGAGCAGCTAGAGTAGTTGATCGCCCTCGAGGAGGAGGCGGCCCAGGCCGCATCTTCTTCCACCTCTGCGTTCATCCCGCTGTCCTTGGGCTCCTCCTACACTGCTCTTTCAAGGAGCTTTGTCAGTCCTTCTCCACCAAGGGAGAAGAACCCTCGGGACACTCGAGTAGGTAGAAGAAAAAAGGAACCGAAAGGTAAGTCCCATCGTTGACGTTCGTAGAAGCGGGAGAGATACCGTTCACCGGACCGTCAGCTCTCAACTTCGGTCGAGGTTGTGGCTAGGGCCACTGGCTTCACGTCAGGTCAGCCGGCTGACACACCCGTCGATGCGGTAGAGATTGTTCTCGACTCGTTGGATGGGTTGTCGACTGGAGAAGCCGAAAGCTCTTCTTCGCTGGTTCCCCCGGTTGTAACAGAGGACTTGCCCATGTCTCCTGTGCCGAAGTCCCCGGTCAAGGACCTTGAACCGAGGGATGAGCGGGTTTCCTCCGCCGCTTCTTTGACCCACCCTCGGTGACCCCGAAGGTCTCAGTCCTCTTCCATGTCAGGTAGATCCCGCCGACATCGGTGGTCTTGGTCCCGGCATCACGGATAGTGGACGAGAGCCCATCCTCGTTCTTGGGAAGCCTTCGGCTAATCTCAGAGTCAACTGGGATGCAGCTTGAACCCGTACAAAAACAGGCCAGGTATCCCCTCACGGAGATACTGGACTGAGGGGATTCCCCTACGGAGGCCTTCCCTGTGGCCAGAAACATTGAAACTTAGAATTTGATGGCAGACAAGGACCTCCCGCCCACCCAGTCCGCCCACCCCCCACCCGATGGACAAGTTGCAGATTCCAGTCAATCAACGGCTTACTTCCTCCTGCCTCCCACTAGAATTGCCTTATGCCTGTCCCATGCATTCTTGAATTCTCCCACTGTTCCTGACTCCACAACCTCCTCAGGAAGGCTGTTCCATGCATCCACAGCTCTCTCTCTGAAAAATACTTCTAGGAGCGTAGATATGTTGTTCATCCACACTGTCGGGCATGTCCCTTTCCTCTTTAAATCTTGCCGGAACTCTTCAAGCTGGCTCCTCCCACCCACCTGGGTGGTATATACCTCGGCTCCGCCCCATGACGCCAGATCTTCCTTTTCGCTGGAAGATACAGGTTCCCTCGTGCTACTTTTCAAGTACCGTAGGCCCGGGAGTCTCATCGACTGTTTTCACCACATTTGCTCTTTTTAAAACTTGTGAGAGTTTACGACTCGAATCCGAACATTTCAGACATGGAGGACAAGTCGTCCCCCGGGTTTCGCCGGTGTCTTTGTGGACAAACAATGTCTCGCACCGATCCCCATCACTCGTGCGTTTACTGCTTAGGTGCCGTGCACGATACCTGTGCTTGCACTATCTGTCTGGCCATCCATCCCAACGTCCTGGATGACCGCAAGGCGTGCCTTCAGCTAGAGAGACGGACCTTTGCAATCCACCGGTGAAATCGAAGGTGGGCAGTTTCTGCGGCCACAGGATCCGCCGAGCAGCTCGGAACAGATGGCGCCTTTCGCGGAGGAAGCTGCCCAAGCTTCAGCCAGCCGAAATTTTTTGGTGCCGCTCAACCTGGGCTCCACCTTTACTGGGTCCTTTCGGGAGCTGTGCCAGTCTCTCCCTACTAAGGGTGAGGCGCCCTCGTACTCACACTCCTCCCGCTCCAAGAAAAAGGACAAGGACCCCAAATCTTCATCTTCTAGCTGAAGAAGACGTTCCTGGGACCGAGAACGGTCCGATACACAGGATCAGACGGTCTCAACCTCTGTCTAGATCGCTTCCTCGGCTGCCGGCTTCTCAGACCTTCCGTTAGGCCAACGATTACTTGGAGAGGACACCCATCCTTTCTTTCCCCAATGAGGAGACCCGTCCTCCAGGCATCCTGATTGACGGACATGAGCCAGAACCTCGGTTTTCGCCGGATCCAGCTTCTCCCGATCGACAGAGCCGACACCGTCGGTCTCGATTGAGGAGTAGGTCCCTGTTGGTCGGAAAACCAAGAAAGGGTCACAAACACTCCCAGAAGAGGTGCCGCTGCCGTTCCTCATCCTACTCAGATGAGGAGAGACTTAGACGGAAGCTCCGTCGACGTTATGAGGACCTCATGTGGCAACAGCTAATTTTGACTGGTCAAAAGCCGTCTACTCCGGCTGCACTGGCCATTTCTTGGCCCCAGCCTCTTCGGCCGACACCAACCCGTCCAGTACCGAGGACTCCAGGGGGACCGGCACGTATTCCTGCTCGGCCTGTTACAGTCTCCCCACCAATTTTGGTGGAACCACCGCCCAAGCAGCCTCAGGGAGGGACTCCCTCGAAGGAGGATCGGACAGATAGGGGCTTGCTCTGTCGTCTGTCCATCACTGTCGTTCCTGATCACCCTAGGCGTATTGAAGGGGACGTGGGCAGGAGACCCTTGTATCCCGACTCTTCGGACTCAGATACCACTGATCTTCACTCACACCCTGACGATGAGCTGTCAGTGACAGGCCTGGAGGAAGAGCCTTCCTCCTTCCAGAGCATCCTTCGACTCATTTCTGAGTCCACAGGTATGCTTTTACAGCCTATCCAAAAGAAGGCGGAATATCCTCTCACGGATATCCTTAGGAGGGGGGATACCCCGACGGAGGCCTTCCCAGTGGCTGAAGCCATTGTTGGCCCGGCCCTCCAGCTATGGCAGCGCCCTGCCTCTTGCCCGGCTCTGTCTGCCCGCATGGCTCACAAGTACACCGTACCCATGGGATCCTTGGTGGGTTTCACTGAGCATCCCTCGGCCGAGAGCCTTGTGACTGCCTTAGTGTTTCGGCGCACGGATAGCTCTGCGGATACTGACTGCCCTCCCAACAAGGAGTCCAAAAACCTGGACCACTTTGCCCGGAAGGTATATGCGGCCTCATCCCTGGTCCTTCGTCAGGCCAGTTTGGCCGTGATCATGGCACACTTCTCTCACGTCCTGTTGGGGTCGCTTGATGAAGTCCTCCCTCATCTCCCAGCAGACATGCAGACCACGGTCAAGCAGGTCCATGACCAGGGCCATGCTGTTGAAAAACAGCAGCTCCAGACGGCTCTGGACATTGGAGATTCCTGTGCCCGTTCACTAGCTGCCGCAGTGGCCACTTGCCACAGGGCTTGGCTGAGATTTAGGAGGCAGTATAATGCAGTGGTCTAAGGCTCTGAGCTGCAAATTTGGTGACATCCAGCAGACCAGACCTGGGTTTGAATCCCACAGCTTCCACTTGCATTCTGTGTGACCCTGAGCAAGTCACTTAACCTCCTTGTGCTCCCAGGTCGCTCCTGTAAAAAAGCTTTCAGCTTAGTGTGCTATACCTAGTTAAACAACAAATAAAAAAATAAATAAATAAGATTATCCCCCTTTCCAGCGGATACTCAGCACAAGCTAGCTGACATGCCCTTCCTTGTCACCGACCTTTTTGGTCCAGGAGTGGCAGGTCATCTCCAGCGCATTGAGCAGTCTAATGCCACCTTAGATGCCACTTCTGCTAAGGGTTCTTCGGGCAAGAACCAGCAGAAGCGCAAGAAGAAGCCTTTTCGGCACTCTTCCCCTGCAGTTAGGCAGCTCTCCTTCCAAGGAGGTCAGCAGCAACAGCAGGCTCAAGCTTGGCACCCTAGGCCCAAGCAGGGTCCCCAATAGCCCCACAAAGGAGGCCAAGGTGCTGGTCCAGAAGTCTCCTCCTCCTCCTCTAGGCCTGCACAGTGATGGGTCGGGGGTGGCCTCCCCTACACCCGTCATGCCAGTTCTGAATCCTCCTGTGGGAGGCCGGCTCCGCCACTTTCTTTCCGCGTGGTCGGTCAGGGACTGCCTCTAGAGTTCGAGCAGTACCCCCTCAGTCGGCCCTTCGGGACAACATTGCTCAGCTCCTCTGCAAAGAGGCAGTAGCTCCAGTGCCAGATCCTCCTACAGACCCAGGCTTTATGTTCAGGTACTTCCTGGTGCCCAAGCGGACAGGGGGTTGGCGCCCCATCCTAGATCTCCATGACCTAAACCAATATCTCTGGTCTCGCACCTTCCGGATGGTAACTCTGAACCAGATCATACCATCTCTGAAGCGAAACCAATTGAAAGGTGACCCTCAAGTGATGGAGTTGGAGAGGACATCAGTTGTATGAAGAAAAAATTTGCCAAACGTTCTGTAGACGTCGTGCACTAGAAAGAGAATGAGAGGCCGATGCTGGCGAGTCGACGGTGGGAAAAGAGCTCAGGATTATGGGAGACTGCCTCCATATGTACTACGCCTGACGTCGAGGGCGGGACCGACGTTTGAGGCGGTCCCCCTGATTACTGCTGGCTAGAAAATTCCCGTGGGTTCCTGGTGCCTGATGGCTTCAGTCCTAATGCTGTAACCTGCTGCAAGAGCTGTTTCTCGAATTAAGATCATGTGGTTCTGTTCACTGAATCTACAGAATGCGTTCTTTCACGTCCCAATCCATCTATCCAACCAGCGGTTCCTCCGCTTCAGGGTCGAAGGGACCCTGTACGAGTTCCGAGCCATGCCGTTCGGCCTGCAGTCGGCCCTTCAGGTCTTCACCAAATGCATTGCAGTGGTGGCAGCCCTTTTACGGCGTCAAGGGGTTCGGATATACCCCTACCTCGACGATTGGCTCCTGACGGGTTCCTCCCTGCAGGAGGTGGAGAGGTCCAGGGACCTGACCCTCCGAACCTGTTCCCATTTAGGCCTCCAGATCAACGAGGCCCAGTCAGAACTCGTGCAGTCAGGTGATGTGCTTGGGGACAGAGCTCGACTCTTGTCAAGCCAAATCTCGGCTTCTGGCAGACAGGGCGGAGGTTCTTTCCTCCTTTGCCCAGTCATTTCTGATTGGGCACTTGCGCCCTGCCTGGGACTTCCTGCACCTACTGGGTTACATGGCGGTGTGCACCTCAGTGGTCCGTTTGGCCAAGTTGCACATGCACCCCCTCCAGTGGGAGCTGGCCTCTCAGTGGTCTCAGCATCAGGGTCTTTTGAACCAGCTGGTCACTGTCACCCAGAGGATGTGGGATGTTCTCCAGTGGTGGACCGTCCCAAGTCATCTGTGGGAAGGGATCTCGTTTGTCCGCCTCGAGCCGACAGTCGTCCTCACGACTGATGTCTCTCTCCTGGGCTGGGGAGCCCACATGGTGGATCACAGAGCCCATAGGTTCTGGACCCTCGAAGGAGTCCCGTTGCCACATCAACCTGTTGGAGCTCAGAGCAGTCAGACTGGCACTGTCAGCTCTTGCTCCTCAGTTCCGGGGTCAAGTGGTTCAAGTCCAGACGGACAATACCACGACCATGTACTACCTCAACAAACAGGGCAGCACGCACTCCTGTCTGCTGTGCAAGGAGGCGCTCCAGATCTGAGCCTTCCTCAGCCGGTTTGAGGCGGATCTCCTTGCCATCCATGTGGCAGGAGTCTCAAACCAACTGACGAATGCTGTCAGCCGCATAGGCCAGACATCCCACAAGTAGTCTCTCCATCCAGAGGTAGCTTACAGTCTGTTTTACTGTTGGGGCAAGCCGTTGGTGGACCTGTTTGCCTCCAGGGAGAACACCAAGCTGAGGCTGTACCTTGCCCGCCCCCCTCAGCAGGGCTCACTGCGGGGGGATGCCTTCTCGAGGCCGTGGACCCCAGGCCTCCTCTGCGCCTTCCCTCCATTTCTCTTGATCCACAAGGTGTTGCTCAAGGTGAGGAGGGAGTAGGCAAAGGTGTCCTGGTAGCCCCAGATTGGCCCCGCCAGTTCTGGTATCCAGATCTCCTCAGCTGCAGGGCCCTGGAGTGGCTTTGTACACACCCGGACCCGATATCATTGAACCAGGGAAAGGTATTCCACCCGGACCTTCAATCCCTGCACCTCACAGCCTGGTTCCCTAGCAGCTAGAGTTCCAGGCTCTTGATCTTTGCGAGGAATGTCTACACTGTGGTGGAGGCATCTCGTAAGGAATCGACCAGGAAATGTTATGCCTTCAAATGGAAAAGGTTTTCCATTAGGTGTCAGGGTAAGAGTCTGGACCCCTTATTCTGCTCTGTGGCTAACGTTTTAGACTACCTTTGGTTTCTCTCCAAAGGGGGTCTTCGTTCAACGACCCTTAGGGTGCACCTGGCAGCCATCTCTGCTTACCGGGCCGGTCAGTCGATGCTGGCACAGGAGACAGGTGTTGGGCATTTTTTCAAAGGCCTGGATCACATATCCCCTCCGGTGAGTGAACCTCCACCTCCGTGGGATCTACTGCTGGTACTGGCAAAGCTCATGGGCAAGCCATTCGAACTCATGCACAAGTGTGAGCTCTCTTGGAAGACCGCCTTCCTGGTGGTTATCACGTCAGCCAGAAGGACAGGGGAGCTCCAGGCACTCTCGGTGGACTCCCCTTATCTGGTCTTTCACAGGGACAGAGTTGTCCTGCGCCCCCACCCAAAATCCCTTCCGAAGGTGGTGTCAGTTTCACCTTAACCAGGTGTTGACTTTGCCAGTATATTACCCTAACTACACCTTCGACGCCGAGTACAGGCTCCATACCCTGGACCTTAGGCGTGCTTTCTCCTGCTACAAATAGAGGATGGCGGAAGATCGAGGAGAAGTTCGCCAGCTGTTTGTCAACTACGCTGAAGCTGCTTCTGGCAGACCTGCAGCTAAACGGACTATTGCAAGATGGATCACATCATGCATAGGTCTGTGTTATGAGTTGGCAGGCAAGGAGCCTCCCAGAGGGTTTAGAGCTCATTGTACCCGTCATACTGCTGCATCGGTGGCTGCTTCCAGGGACATCCCTATCCAGGTAATCTGTTGGGCTGCTACCTGGAAGTCAACAGACAGCTTTATTTCCCACTACCACATCAAGCTTGAGTCACGCCGAGATGCTGGTTTTGGGGCCTCTGTTCTCCAATCTCTGTTTCCTAAGTAGGAGGTGTGCGCCTTACCTCCCTCCTCCCAGAGAACTGCTAGGAGTCTGCCAGACAGTGTGGATGAACAACATATCCATGCTCGTAGAAAAACAGGTTACTCACCTGTAACAGTAGTTCTAGGAGTGGTATATGTTGTTCGTCCTCACGCACCCACCCGACCTCCCCGGCTTTAGGCACACCACCTTGCTTCCAGCGGCTAAGATCTGGCGTCATGGGGCGAGGCCGAGGTATATACCACCCGGGTGGGTGGGAGGAGCCAGCTTGAAGACTTCCAGCAAGATTTAAAGGGGAAAGGGACATGCCCGACAGTGTGGATGAACAACCTATACCATTCCTAGAACTACTGTTACAGGTGAGTAACCTGTTTTTTTCTAATATTACCTCTGAGCCATCCCCCCTTTATCTTCAAATTGTGCCCCCTTGTTCTTGCACATCTCTTCTTCTGAAAGATACTACCCTCTTGTACCTTGTTAATTCCCTTAAGATACTTGGAAGTTTCTATCATGTCCCCACTCTCCCTCCTTTCCTCAAGGGTATACATATTAAGCTGCTTTAGTCTCTTTTCGAATGTCTTCTGGTGCAGACTTTGTACCATTTTGGTTGCCCTCCTCTGAACAGCCTCCACTCTGTCTATGTCTTTGCGGAGATGGGATCTCCAGAGTTGCACGCAGTACTCCAGATGGTGTCTGTCTGTAGAGAGGGATAACAACTTCCTGTTTTCTACTATTGATGCCTCTCCACATGCATCCCAGTATCCCCCCAGCACTCCTTACGGCCTTCTCAATTTGCTTGCCCACCTTTAGGTCATCTGATATAATTACTCCTAGGTCTCTTTCGATTTTTGTTGTTGTTGTTAACTCACCCCCCCATTGTGTACTTTTCCCCTGGGTTTTTGTTTCCCGTATGCATTACCTTGCACTTCTTTGCATTGAATCTGAGCTGCCATATATCTGACCAGTCCTCCAACCTTGCCAAGTCCCTTTTCATTCTTTCCACCCCAACTTGTGTATCAGTCCTGTTGCACATCTTTGTGTCATCTGCAAAGAGGCATACCTCTCCTTCCAGGTGCTCTCCAGTGTCACTTATAGAGATATTAAAAAGGACCGGTCCCAGTACCGAACTCTGCGGTATCCCGCTAGTTACCCTCCTTTCTTCACTGTGGACTTGGTTTACTATTACCCTTTGCGGCCTGTTGTCCAGCCAGTTTTTTTATCCAGGCTACCACCTTGGGACCCACTCCAAGACTGGCTAACTTGTATATTAATCTTTTGTGTGAGACTGTGTTGAATGCCTTGCTAAAATTTAGGTAGGCCATATTCACGGCTCCTCTCTGGTCTACTACTTTGGTCACCCAGTCAAAGAAATCTGTTAGTTCATCTGACATGACCTTTCTGCTGTGAAACCATGCTGCCTTGGGTCCTGTGCCAAAGCGATTGTTGGCCCGGCCCTGGAGTTGTGGCAGCGGCCTGCATCCTGTCCTGCATCTTTGGCCAGGATGGTTCGCAAGTATTCAGTACCCAACGGTTCCCTCTCCGTTTTTTCGGAGCACCCCTATGCGGAGGGGCTGGTGACCGACAGCGTTTTCCGGCATTCCTGGAATGCTCAGGACGTGGACAAACCACCCGACAAGGAGTCCAAAAAGGTGGACTACTCGGAGCGGAAGGTTTACGCTGCTTTATTCCTAGGTCTTCGACAGGCTTGCTCGATCGTGCTGGTGGCACATTTTCACATGCCCTTATGGGTTCCTTGGATGAGGTGATTCCTCATCTCCCGGCTGACCTTCAGACAACGGTCAAGCAGGTGCGGTATAAGGGAAGGGCAGTTGCCAAACAGCAGGTCCAAACTGCTTTGGATATTGGTGACTCGTGTACCCGGTCAGTAGTGGCCGCAGTAGCCTTGTGCTGCAGAGCTTGGCTGCAGATCTCCACCTTCTCGGCAGATACCCAGCACAAGCTGGCAGACGTTCCCTTCCTGGGCACCAACTTTTTCGGGCCGGGAGTGGAAGGCCATCTCCAGAGAATTGAGAAGTCCAATGCCACCTTAGTCTCAGTCACGTCTGCTGAGAAGGACAAAGTCCGTCAGCAGCAGTGTAAGCTTTTCCACCCCTGCGGCACGTCTGCCCAGCAACACCAGCAACAGGGCCAGGAGGCTTACACTTGGTGCCCTAAGGCCAAGTCTGCCGCTTCTTCTAGTAGGAAGTCTGCAGTGAAAGGTCCAGGCGGTCCCTTGGCCGGCCCTTCTTCCAAGCCTGCCCAGTGACAGGGTGAGGGGTGTCGCCCCTCAACTCAGCACACTTCTCTCAGGTTTCCGTGGGGGGACAGCTCCACTACTTCCTTTGCACCTGGTCCGCTATCACCACAAACCGTTGGATGTTGAAAGTGGTTGTTAGGGGTCTGCCTCTGGAATTTGAGCAGTCCCCTCCCCATCGAACTGTCGCCCTGCTGGGGGGCTACAGGTTTTGCAGCCTCTCTGTCGGCTCGTTGAGCCGACATTGCTCTGCTCCTCAAGAAGGAGGTAATCAACGAGGTGGCGAACCCTCCTCCAGACTCTAGGTTTGTGTCTAGGTACGTCTTGGTCCCAAAGTGGACGGGGTCTGGCGCCCCATTCTCGACCTGCATGACCTGAACAAGTTCCTGAGGTCGCGCACCTTCAGAATGGTCACTCTGGCTCAGATCATTCCATCCTTGGAACTAGTCATGTGATTTTGCTCTCGGGATCTCCAGGACGCATTTTCTCACGTCCCAATCCGTCCATCTCATCAGCGATTCCTCAGCTTCAGAGCAGAGGGATCACTTTACGAATTCCGGGCCATGTCCTTCGGCCTTTCTCCAGCTCCCAGGTTCTTTACCAAATGCATGGCAGTGGTGGCAGCATTCCTTTAGCGCCGAGGGATCCGGGTGTGCCCTTACCTGGACAGCTGGCTGATTGCAGCCCCCTGCAGGTTGGAGGTGGAGCAGTCCAGGGATCTGGCCCTCCAAATCTGCTCTGAAATTGGCCTCCTGATCAACGAGGCCAAATCAGAACTCGTGCCATCGCAGGCGATTCAGTTAATCGGAGCAGAGCTCGACTCTCTTCGAGCCAGAGCCCGGCTCCTGGCGGACAGGGCCGAGGTCCTTTCCTCGTTTGCCCAGTCATTTCTGGTTGGGCAGTTGCGCCCTGCCCAGGGCTCCCTGCGCCTTCTGGGCCTCATGGCGACCTGCACCAGCGTGGTCCGTTGGGCCCGCTGGCATATGCTTCCCCTGCAGTGGGGGCTGGCCTGCCAGTGGTCACAGAGCTTTGGTTCTTTGGACCAGCCGGTGACCTAGACCCAGAAGATGTGGGACAGCCTGCAGTGGTGGCTCGTCCTAGCTCATCTGCAGGAGGGTATCCCATTTGTCCGCCACGAGCCGACAGTCACTCCTACGACGACACCTCTCTAATGGGTTGGTGTGCCCATCTCTGGGATCTCCGAGCCCACGGCCTCTGGTCCCCTCAGGAGTCTCGATGCCGTATCCTACTGCTGGAGATTTGAGCGGTTCGACTAGCCCTCACCACCTTCACTCCATTTGTACAGGGTCAGGTGGTTCCGGTCCAGATGGACAACACCACGACCATGTACTATCTCAACCGTCCGGGTGGGATGCACCCCTTGCCTGTGTGCAAGGAAGCTCTCCGCATTTGGTCTCTCGTCATCAGCCTGGAGGCAGATCTCCTAGCCATCCATGGGGCAGGAGCCTCCAGCAGTCTGGCCGATGCCTTCAGTCGAATAAGCGCTGCATCTCACGAGTGGTCTCTCCTGCCGGAGGTAGTGCAAGACCTGTTCTCCTACTGGGGCACCCTTCAGGTGGACCTGTTTGCCTCCAGGGAGAATGCGAAGCTGAGGCTGTTTCACACCTGCCCTCTCAGCAGGGCTTGCTGCAGGGGGATGCCTTCTCGAGGCCGTGGACCCCGGACCTCTTCTACGCCTTCCCTCCATTTCCCTTGATCCACAAGGTGCTTCTCAAGGGGAAGAGGGACAAGGCGCAGGTGATTCTGGTAGCCCCAGACTGGTCTCGCCAGTTTCTGGTACCCAGATCTCCTCAGTCTCGGCTCCAGGCTCCCGAGGCAGCTTCAAGCCCACCCGGACCTGATCATAGTCGACAAGGGAAGGTTCTCCCACAGGACCTTCAATCCTGCACCTGACGGCCTGGATCCAGAGCAGTTAGAGTTCCAGGCCTTGCGTCTTTCCGACGAGGTCCTCAGCGTCGTTAAGGCATCCCTTAAGGAGTCGACCAAAATAATGCTACGCCTTCAAATGGAAGAGATTCTCCATTTGCTATCAGGACAAGGGGTTGGACCCCTCTTTCTGTCTATTGACTAGTATTTTGGACTACCTGTGATCTCTTTCTCAGCTAGGGCTTCTTTTAACGACCCTTAAAGTGCACCTAGCAGCCATCTCTAGTTACTGGGCACGTGCCGGCAAGCAGTTGGTGGCGCAGGAGAAGGTGGTTGGGTGATTTTCAAAAACCTAGATTGCATATCTCCTCCGATACGAGAACCTCCACCTCCGTGGGAACTTCTGCTGGTATTGGCTAAGCTCATGGGCAAGCCATTCAAACTGATGTACAGGTGAGACATCTGTCACATGTTGTGGAAGACCACCTTCTTAGTGGCTATAACGTCAGCCAGAAGGATGGAGAGCTCCAGGCGCTTTCCATCGAGCCTCCCTACCTGGTCTTCCACAGAGACAAGGTTGTCTTTTGCCCCCACGTGAAGTTCCTTCCGAAGGTGGTGTCGGAGTTTAAGCTTAACCAGGTGTTGACTCTGCTGGTGTTCTACACCAGTCACACCTCAGAGGCCGAATATGGGCTCCATTCCTTGGACCCTAGAAGGGCGCTCGCTTATTATAAGGAGTAGACGGCTGAAGTTCGGGGAGAGGGTTGTCACCTACGCTGAAGCCGCACCTGGCAGACCTGCAGTCAAGCGGACAGTAAGCAGGTGGGTCACCTCCTGCATAGAGCTCTGTTATAGGTTGGTGGGTATGGAGCCTCCCAAAGGGATACGAGCTCATTCTACCTGCCATACCGCTGCTGCGGTGGCTGCTTCTAGGGACGTCCCTATCCAGGAAATCTGCAGGGCTGCTACCTGGAAGTCAGCATACACCTTTATTTACCATTACCACATTGACCTAGAATCACACCGGGATGCTGGTTTTGGTACCTCGATTCTCCAGTCCTTATTTCCTAAGTAGGGGGTGCGTGCCTTTCCTCCCTCTTCCTGAAGAACTGCTAGGAGTCTGGCAGACAGTGTGGATTGAACAACATATCCACTTTCCTAGAAATACAGGTTACTCATCTGTAACACGAGTTCTAGTAGTGGTATATGTTGTTCACCAACACGACCTGCCCGATCTCCCTGGCTTCGACACGCAACCTGGCTTTCAGCGCTCTAGATCTGGCGTCATGGGGCGGAGCTGAGGGTTTTACCACATGGGTGGGAGGAGCCAGCTGGAAGACCTTCCGGCAAGATTTAAAGCGGCAAGGAACCTGCCAGACAATATGGATGAACAACATGTACCACTCCTGTTACAGGTGAGTAACCTGTATATATCAACCCCCCTATCCAGAGTGCTTCTATTGACTGGATTAAATATCTTCCCCCCTGCTTTTCCACTGTGAATACTGAGCAGAGGTACTTGTTCAGTATCACTGCTTTTTCACTGTCGCTCTCTGCCCAACCACCCTCCTCTTTATTCAGCCTCAGTGTCCCTGCCTTAGTCTTTGTTTGCTCCCTAATGTACCTATAAAAGGTTTTATCCCCCTTCTTAACCGAGTTCACTATCTTTTCCTCGGTTTGGGCCTTTGCTATTCTGACTGTCTTCCCCACTTCCTTCTGCTTTAACTGGTAGAATTCTCTTTCCTGCTCCTTCTGTGTTTCCTTATACTTCTCGAATGCTGTCTTTTTCTCCCTTACCTTCCCCGCCACTTCTTTTGAGAACCATAGTGGTTTTTTCTTTAGTTTTGATTTGTTTAGCTACACACAGGCTTGTTACCTCTGTGATGGTGGTTTTGATGTTTCCCCATTGTTGCTGCACCCCACCTTCTTACCTGTTTGCTAGTGCTTTTCTGAGGCACTCTCATTTTCCAAAATCAGCCCTCCTGAAGTTCAGTACCATCACTTTTGTATGGCTTGACTCTACAGCTAAGTTTATCGTGAACCACACTGTTTGGTGGTCGCTTGTTGCATCGCTTGTTCCCAGATGGCTACCCACTTCAAGATCAGAGATCCTCTCTCCGTCCCCATTTGAGAATACCAGGTCTAAGATTGCGCCCTCCCGAATGGTTCGAAAACTAGCTGTCTGAGGCATGCCCCCTGTATGACATCGAGAATTGCCCTGTTCTTGTATGTGAGTGCAGCAGAGGTGCTCCAGTTAACATCTGGCATATTCATGTCCCCCATCAGCAATATCTCCCCTTTCTCTGCCATCCCAAGGATGCCTTCTGTCATTTTCTTGTCCATTTCCTCCTCCTCCTGAGACGGGGGTCCGTATACTACCCCATGTGGATTGTGGAGCCATTTCCAGTCTCCAGGGTGACCCACAGTGCCTCCTCTCCTCCCCTCCCTGTTTACCCTTTAGTTCTGTTGCTTTGATCCCTTCCCTTACATAGATAGCTACTCCTCCTCCTCCTCTTCTTCTTCCCTTCCTTTTTTAAAGATAACTATTTTTAAAAGCCTTGAACGGGTAGAGGATCAGGAAGAGCCTGATTTCGTTGAAATGATGGACATCCCAGAGTCCAAGAGATTGTCTGTTCCCCACCATAAGTCTTTTGGGAAACGGACATTTAAAATTTTAAAAACTCCTAATTCCACACCTCCTGTGGACAGAAGAATGGACAAGAGGTATATTCTTTCAGGCTCAGACACGGAGTTCCTTTCCCAGCAATTTAGCCATGTTGAGGTAGTGCAGGCTGCTGCCTGTGATAAAGCAAATATACCCTTGGCTTCACACCCCCCAGATAAGGACTTCAGGAGGATTGATGCCATGGCAAAGAAACAGTACATGGCAGCATCCCTGGGACTCAGGCAGGCTAATTATATGGCCTACACAGCTAGATACCAGAAATCTTGGTGGGACACAGGGCCCTGACCAGCTTGCCGAGGAGCTGGAGCGGGTGGCTGCAAATGGGATTGAGGCATCCAAGGTGTAATTTCATGCTGCTGTGGACTCCAGTGATGTTTCATCTAGAGTCATGGCTACATCTGTGGCCCCTTCGGAGGATGGCTTGATTCAGATGTACTAGCCTGTCACAGGATACCCAGGCTAAAGCCATGGATTTTCCTACCATTGGTAACACTCTGTTTGGGGAGCAGACAGAGAACTACATGAAAAAAATGGACGAGTACAGGACCACCTACAGGAGTGCTTAGGCCAAAGAAAGGCAAGCCACTCTCCAGAGGCAGTATTCCAGGGGCAGGGGCAGGCCCTTTCATAGGCCTTCTTACCAAGCCCATGCCTTTTCTTCTGCCTTTGCTCAGAGGGTGTTCATTAGAGGGAGAGGTACACGGGGTATAAGCAGGCCTGCTTCCACCCCTCAGCCTAAAGCCCCTGCCAAGCAGACACCCTGATGGGTGTGCCCGGGGCCGATTCTCCACTACCTGTAGGGGGCAGGCTGGTTACTTTGTCCAGGACTGGAAGTCTTTAACATCAGACAAGTAGGTCCTGGAAGTAGTAAGCCAGGGACTGGTTCTCAGCTTCAAAAAATTTCCCAAGATGAGAACCAGATCTTTTCCACCTGCAAATCCTTCAGAGGCCCTTGCCCTAGAGACAGAGGTCTCTTCCCTTTTGGCTGTCAGAGCCATAGAAAGGGTTCCAGCCCTACACAGGGAAAAAGGTTTGTACTGCAGGTACTTCCTAACCCCCAAAAAGACAGGAGAATGGTGGCCCATCCAGAATCTAAGATATTTAAACAAGCACCTTTTAAAGCCAAAATTCAAAATGGTGACTGTGGGAATAATTCTACCCTTTCTAAGGCCAGGGGACTGGCTGGCCTCCCTGGACCTCAAGAATGCCTATTTTCACATTCTCATTAAGTTCTCCCACAGAAAGTACCTCAGGTTCGAGTTGCCCTCAGGCCACTATCAATTCAGAGCAATGCCCTTTGGCCTATCAGCCCCAAGGGTGTTCACAAAGTGCCTTGCAGTAGTTGTTGCTTCCCTAAGGAGAAGAAAAATCTCCATCTTCCCATACCTGGACGACTGGCTCATAGTGGGTCAGTCCCCAAGTCAAGTCACATTTGCAGATAACTTGGCAACTTCTCACTTCCTTAGGATTCCTCCTAAACCTTCCAAAGTCAGTTCTGGAACCAGTGCAGCTCCTCACCTTTATAGGGGCGGAGCTCGATACAGTAAGAGCAAGGGCCTTCCTTCCCCTGGACTGGGCAAGGACACTAGTAAAACTGGCCTCTTGTTTCACCCTTCAGGTGTCTTGACCAGCAAGGCACTTCTTGCAGCTCCTGGGCCACATGGCAGCGTCTACAGCAGTGGTCCAGGGTCAAGATTTCAGATGAGGGACATTCAGTTCCACTTGAGAACCTTCTGGTCCCAGAGAAAGGATCCCCTGACCAAACTAGTCCCAGTAACTCGAACCCTGATCCAGGCTCTCCAATGGTGGCAGGATCAGGACAATCTAAGGCAAGGAGTTCCTTTCGTCACTCAACTTCATTCTCTAATCCTTACAACAGATGCCTCCCTCTTGGGTTGGGGAGCCCACTTGGGGCATCTGACTACCCAAGGGCTGTGGTCATCTCAAGAATCTCTGCTTCACATCAGTCTCTTGGAACTCAGAGCAGTGTTTCTTGCAGTGCAAGCTTTTTCCAAGTCTGTTCAGAACAAAGTAGCCCAGATCAGAACAGACAATACCACCACAATGTGGTACATCAGCAAGCAAGGGGCACTCGGTCTACGGCCTTGTGCACAGAAGCAATGAAGTTGTGGTCTCTGGCCTGTTGCCTACAAAACTTTTCTTACAGCAGTGCACCTCCCAGGGAAGGACAATGTTCAGGCAGATGCTCTCAGCAGGATATCTCAGGGCCATCACGAATGGTCCCTAGATCCCCTAGTTTTGAAGGTGATTTTCTCCAGATGGGGCACTCCACAGATAGATCGTTTTGCAGCTCCAGACAATCACCAACTTCCCCTTTTTTGCTGCAGACCCCCAGTATTGGGCTCAGTCCCACTGGATGCTCTGAATCTCAATTGGGAAGGGAGGTTTGTGTATGCCCCCCCAAGGTACTAGTCAAAATCAGGTCTCAACCCTGCAAAGTGATTCTGATTGCTCCAGACTGGGCCAGACAGCCCTGGTACCCACTGTTGCTGTCCTTAGCAGTCCACCTCCCCCTGTCTCTTCCCAGGAATTACAACCTGTTGACATCCTCTCGGGAGAGTTTGGTTTCCAAATCTCAAATCTCTCAATCTCAAGGCCTGGCTCTTGAAGAGTTAGAGTTTGCTGATCTGCACCTCTCTCAAGGTGTTTTGGATATTCTAAAGGCTTCGTGTAAGCCTTCCACCAGAAGGACTTACAACTCCAAATGGAAAAGGTTTACTATTTGGTGCTCTGGTAAGCACATTTCTCCAGAATCTGCTGGGTTGCCTACAGTCCTGGACTATATGGTTTCATCTCAATGGCTTGGGACTCAGTCCAGCTATATTCAAAGTACATTTAGCATCTGTTTCTGCTTTTTTGTCAGTAGGTAAGCCCTCTTCTCTTTCAGCTCATCCTGTATTTTGTAAATTCTTCAAGGGATTGTTGCACACCAATCCTACCTTCAGGGACCCTGCTCCTGCTTGGGACCTAAATGCTTGCATTGCTCAGCTTATGCATCCCCCTTTTGAGCCTTTGTCCTCTGCAGAACTTAAGTACTTGACTTGGAAAACTGTGTTTTTGGTAGCCATTACCTCTGCCAGACGCATCAGTGAGTTACAGGCCCTGTCAGTGGAGCCTGATTTTATCTCTTTTCATAGAGATAAGGTGGTCCTAAGAACTAATAGGAAGTTTTTGCCTAAGGTGGTCTCAGATTTCCACCTTAACCAGTCTGTGTCTCTTCCTGTTTTCTTCACTGAGCATTCCTCCTCTGGAGAGAGGAGGCTGCACAGCTTGAACGTGAAAAGGGCCCTTAGCTACTACATAGAGCGCACCAAGGGTCACAGGTTTGACTCCCTCCAGTTGTTCCTCATTTATGGTGAGGTTGGTTAAGGGAAAACCTGCCACTAAAAGATCCATTGCCAGGTGGATTGTCTCTTGCATACAATTCTGCTATGAAAAATTGGGTAGGTCTCCACCCTCAGGCCTGAGGGCTTACTGTACTAGAGGTACAGCTGCTTCCCTGGCTGCTGCCAGGGATATTCCTATCTTAGAGATATGTCAAGCAGCCACCTGGAAAACAGTCCATACTTTTACCAAGCATTACTCTCTGGATGTCCAGACTAGGAGTGATGCTCGGTTTGGCACTGCAATACTTCAGTGCCTATTCCAAAAGTAGGTTCTGTCCCTCCTCCATGGAGGTACTGCTTGGTAGTCTGCAAATAGTCAGAATACAGCAAGACTTCATGTTGTTTGAAAAAAAAATTACTCACCTTAGTAATGTTGTTTCTTCTAATGGAGTCTTGCTGTATTCTGACCTCCCCCAGCGTCCCCTCTCAGAACCTGGTTTTTGGGATGTGGGTGGGCAGGAGAAGTGTTGGCACCTAGAAGTGCCCCCTTTTCTCACCCTCCTTTATTTTGGGTGTGTGTTGTGTTTTGTTTTTTGGGTTTCCTGACTTGAGTCTTTGCTTTGTAACCAAAAATCCCTCTTTAATAAATTTAGTTGCCAGTTGGCTAGTGTTAGTTTACAGTTTCCACACAGAACGCCCAGTGTGTATAGCTCATAAAGATCTGGCGGTTGGGGTTCAAACAACAGCAGACAGAGGCTTCAACCGAGCTCGAGCTCAGCGTTCCATGCCTTGCATGGAAAGTTAACTCTTTCCTCTCCGGGGCAGTTCAAAGGTTGGAGACCACTGCAAATAGTCAGAATACAGCAGGACTCCATTAGAAGAAACAACATTACTAAGGTGAGTATTTTTTTCTTCTACCCCATTCAGTGGAACAAAAGCTTTGTCTTGCATGGTGTCCAGCTATGCATCTAGGAACTCCAGTACTTGACTGGTGTGAGGATTGGAACTATGAATATTAATGATACATGCACTGTGTGATGTCACAGCCTTTTGAATCTAGTATACATAAGGCTTGATGGGCTATAACCTGCCAGATTACTGCTAAACCTGTAACTGTATGCATCTGCACTGTCCTAAACTGGCAACAAGTAGTAAAGCGTTAAAACCATAATTCTAGGGACATGGATATGTTGTTCATCCACACTTATTGGCAGGTATCCTTGCCACTTTAAATCTTGCCGGAAGGTCTTCAGGCTGGCTCCTCCCACCCACCCGGGTGGTAAAACTCTCGGCTCCGCCCCATGACGCCAGATCTTCCTTATTGCTTGGAAGCTCAGGTTCCTTCCTTAACGCTCTGCGTATAAGACTGGTTCCTAACTCTTCGGTTTTGTGAATTTAAAAGTTTTTCTACTTTAGACTTCGGTCTTCTATCCCTCGCGGCTGCGATGGACAAATCGACTCCCGGTTTTCGGAGACCCCTTGTGGGCAGAAGATGTCTCGAACAGATCCGCACTCCACGTTCGTCTACTGCTTAGGCCTTGAGCACGACCCGTAGGCCTGCGACCTGTGCTCTTCCTTCTCGGCCTACGTCCTCGAAGACCGTGCTGCCCGTTTACAACTTGGGTGTCCAGAGAAGCGTTTTCCTCCGGTAAAGTCATAAGAGGCCCGGTTGACAGTCTCCGCGGTGGCGGGCTCAGCGGATCAGCTTGAGCAGATGATCGCCCTCGAAGAGGAGGCAGCTCGTGCCGCTCCTTCCTTGGCCGCGACATTTATTCCGCTTTCCCTGGGTTCCTCTTATTCGACCTCCTTCAAGGAGCTCTGTCTGTCCCTCTCCACCAAGGGAGAGGGACCAACGTCTGCTGGACCTTCTCGGTCCAAAAAGAAAGACAAGGGTAAGTCTCTCCGTCAAAGCTCTTGGGAGCGGGAAAGGTCCCTCTCCCCGAGTTGTCGACCATCGACTTCAGTCGATCGTTCGGCTTCGGCCACTGGTCTCACGGTATCCCCGTCAGATCAGTTGACCGAGACTCCCGTCGACGCAGTCGAGATATTTCTCGACCCGTTGGACGGGTTGTCACTGGTGAAGCCGAAAATTCTCCCCGGTTCCCCTGTGGGAGTTGAGGATCCTGGCTTGCCAGTGCCTCGGTTCCGGAGCCCTCGGGTGAACCTTCCGAGCTGAGGGAGAGCCGGTCCCACCGTCCCTCCTCGAAACCCGTCCAGAAAACCGAGGTTAGCGGTCTCCGGACTTCTTCACGGTCCAGCCGATCCCGCCCGTCTGGTCGTCTTGGCACCACGGCAAAGCGGCGCGCCCGCTCGTCCTCATCCTCCTCCTCGGACAAGGAGAGGCTCCGACGTAAGTTACGTCGGCGGTACGAGGACCTCATGTAGCAACAGCTTCTTCTGACCGGGAACAAGCCGACTCCGTCGCCTTCCCCGGCCATTAAGTGGCTGTCACGGGCGGCAAGCAACCCTCGACCTTCCCGAGGTGCCTGTTCCCAGGCTGGTTGTTCGGCCAAAACCAGCTGCTCCGCCGATTCCGGTGGAACCCCCGCCTCCACAGCCGTTATTTGGGGCTCCGACCAAGAATTCTCAGTCGGCTCAGGGTCTGCTCCATAGGCTGTCTGTCGCCCTCACTCCCGATCGGCCTCGGCAGGTGGAGGGTGGCTCAGGCCCGAGGCAGCTCTTTGCGGACTCTTCGGAGTCTTCTGGGGGGTCAGTCGATGGACGAGAGCCCTTCGTCCTTTCTGGGCTTACTTAGGCTCATCTCGGAGTCCACCGGGATGCAGCTCGAGCCCATATCTAAGCGGGCCAAGTATCCCCTCATGGAGATATTGGACCGAGGGGATTCCCCTATGGAGGCCTCCCCAATAGCCGAGGCCATTGTGGGTCCGGCCTTGGAGCTCTGGCAGCGTCCTGCTTCCTGCCCTGCGCCTTCGGCCAGGATGGCCAGGAAGTATGCGGTCCCTACCGCTTCCTTGTCGGTTTTGGAGACACCCTCAGCCGAGGGTTAGTTACCGACAGCGTTTTCCGGCATGCAGGAAATGCTAGGGACGTGGACTAACTTCCCGACAAGGAGTCCAAGAAATTGGACTATGCTGGGCGAAAAGTCTACGCTGCGTCCTCCCTCGGCCTTCGTCAGGCCAGCTCGGCCGTGCTGATGGCACACTTCTTTTATGCCCTGTTGGGCTCCCTGGACGAGGTAGTCCCTCATCTCCCGGCCGACCTGCAGACCACAGTTAAGCAGGTGCGGGACCAGGGCAGGGCAGTGGCCAAGCAGCAACTTCAGACTGCTTTGGACATCGGTGACTCATGCGCCAGGTCAGTCACGGCCGCAGTGGCTGTGCGCCATCGGGCATGGCTGAGGATATCCACCCTCACAGCGGATACTCAGCACAAGTTGGCGGATGTCCCCTTCCTGGGGACCGACCTCTTCGGCCCTGCAGTGGAAGGTCACCTCCAGAGGATCGAGAAATCCAATGCTACCCTGGACTCGGTCTCTTCCGCACAAAGGGACAAAGGCCACAGCCTAAACCCTTTCGTCCTGCTGCGCCCGTGGCACGTCTGGCCCAGCAACATCAGGGCCAGCAGGCTCGCGCTTGGCACCCCAAACCCAAGCCCGCAGCTTCCTCCTCCAGGAAGCAAGGAGGTAAAGACCCGGGAGGTCCCTCGGCCGGTTCCTCCTCCAAGCCTGCCCAGTGACGGGTTGAAGGGCGTCGCCCCCAACCTCGTCACCTTACCCCAGGTTCCCTCGTGGGGACGGCTCGCTCACTTCCTTTCCGCCTGGTCCGTTATTACCACGGACAGATGGGTATTGGAGGTGGTGGGAAAAGGCCTGCCTCTGGAGTTCGAGCAGGCCCCGCCCTTCAGAGCCGTCGCACCTCGGGGGGGCCTCAGGGTCCGCAGCCTCACTGTGGGCTTGCCGAGCCGACATCGCTCTCCTCATCCAGAAGGAGGAGGTGACGGACCCTCCCTCAGACCCAGGGTTTGTGTCCAAGTGCTTCCTGGTCCCAAAACGGACGGGAGGCTGGCGCCCCATTCTCGACCTATACGACCTAAACAAGTTCCTAAGGTCTCGAACCTTCAGGATGGTTACTCTGGCTCAGATAATACCATCCTTGGAACGCGGCATGTGGTTCTGCTCTCTGGACCTGCGGGACGCGTTCTTTCCGTCCCTATCCATCTGTCACATCAGAGGTTCCTTACTTCGGCGGAGGATCCCTTCGAGTTCCGAGCCATGCCCTTGGCTTGTCTCCAGCTCCCAGGGTCTTCACCAAATGCATAGCAGTAGTGACAGCATTCCTGCGGCGCCGATGGGTCCGGGTGTACCCTTACCTGGACGATTGGCTGATAGCAGCCCCCTCCAAGCAGGAGGTGGAGCGGTCCAGGGATCTGGCCCTCCAAGTTTGCTCTCAAGTTGGCCTCCTCATCAACAAGGCCAAGTCGGAACTCGTGCCAAAGCAGGTGATACAGTTCATCGGGGCAGAGCTCGACTCTCTACGATCCAGAGCACGGCTCCGGTGGACAGGGCCAAGGTTCTTTCCTCCTTTGCCCAATCATTTCTGGTTGGGCAGTCGCGCCCTGCCCGGGACTTCCTGCGCCTCCTGGGTCTCATGGCGGCCTGTATCAGCGTGGTCCGTTGGGCCCGCTGGAACATGCGCCCCCTTCAGTGGGGGCTGGCCAGCCAGTGGTCTCAACGCTGCGATCCTTTGAATCAGCTAGTGATGGTGACCCAAGGGATGTGGAACGCTCTCCAGTGGTGGATCGTTCCAGCTCACCTGCAGGAGGGCATCCCGTTTGTCTGCCCCAAGCCGACGGTCTGTCGACCGATGCCTCTCTGATGGGTTGGGGTGCCCATCTAGGGAACACCAAGCGCCGGCCTCTGGTCCCCGGGGAGTCCGATGCCATATCAACCTGCTGGAGCTCGGCGGTCCGCCTAGCTCTCACCGCCTTCGCTCCGTTTCTTCCGTTTCTTCAGGGTCAAGTGGTCCGGGTCCAGACGGACAATACCACGACCATGTACTATCTATACCGCCAGGGTGGGACACGCTGCATGCTTCTATGCAAGGAAGCTCTCCGCATCTGGTCACTCGTGCACAGCCTGGAGGCGGATCTCCTAGCCATTCATGTGGCAGGAGCCGCCAACACCTTGGCCAATGCCCTAAGCCGGATAGGGGCTGTATCCCACGAGTGGTCTCTCCTGCCGGAGGTAGTACAAGATCTGTTCTCCCATTGGGGCACACCTCAGGTGGATCTGTTTGCCTCCAGGGAGAATGCGAAGCTGAGGCTGTTCCATGCCCGCCCCCCTCAGCAGGGCTCGCTGCAGGGGGATGCCTTCTCGAGGCCGTGGACCCCGGGCCTCTTCTACGCCTTTCCCCCATTTTCCTTGATCCACAAGGTGCTTCTCAAGGCGAGGAGGGACAAGGCGCAGGTGATTCTGGTAGCCCCAGACTGGCCCCGCCAATGCTGGTATCCAGATCTCCTCAGCCTCAGCTCCCAAGGCAGCTTCCAGCTCGCCCGGACCTGCTTTCAGTCAATCAGGGGAAGGTGTTCCATCCAGACCTTCAATCCCTGCACCTTACGGCCTGGTTCCTGAGCGGCTAGAGTTCCAGGCCTTTGGTCTCTCCGACGAGGTCCTCAATGTATTTCAGGCGTCCCGTAAGGAATCGACCAGGAAATGCTACGCCTTCAAATGGAAGAGATTTTCCATTTGGTGTCAGGACAAGAGGCCTGGACCTTCCTCCTGTTCCTTGGCGAGCATATTGGACTACCTGTGGTCCCTTTCTCAGCAAGGGCTTAGGTCAGCTGACCCTTAAGGTGCCTTGGCAGCCATCTCTGCTTACGGGGGGCGGAAGCAGTCGATGGCATCAGGAAAAATGGTCTGGCTTTCAAAGGCCTTGATCATTCCCTCGGTCGAGAACCTCCACCTCCGTGAGACCTACATCTGGTACTGGCAAAGCTCATGGGCAACGCCATTGAACCAATGCACAGGTGTGATCTCTCTCACCTGTCATGGAGACCGCCTTCTTGGTGGCTATCCGTCAGCCAGAAGGATGGGAGAGCTCCAGGCACTTTCCATCGAGTCTCCTTACCTGATCTTCCACAGGGACAAGGTTGTCCTCGCCCCCACCGAAATTCCTTCCAGAAGGTGGTGTGGGGTTTCACCTTAACCAGGTGTTGACTCTAGCGGTGTTCTACCCCAGTCACACCTCGGAGGCGAATATAGGCTCCATACTCTGGACCCTAGAAGGGCACCGCGCCTACTATAAAGGAGTGCATGGCTGGAATTGGGGAGAGGATTGAGCCAGCTGTTTGTCACCCACGCTGAGCTGCACCTGGCAGACCTGCAGCCATCGTCTGATAAGCAGGTGGGTCACCTCCTGCATAGATCTCTGCTATAAGTTGGCGGGCATGGAGCTTCCCAGAGGATAAGAGCTCATTCTACCCGCCATACTACTGCATCGGTGGCTGCTTCCAGGGACGTCCCTATCTAGGAAATCTGCAGGGCTGCTACCTGGAAGTCAGCACACACCTTCATTACCCACTACCACATCGACCTTGAGTCACGCCGGGATGCTGGTTTTGGGGCCTCGGTTCTCCAGTCTTTATTTCCCAAGTAAGTATCGGGGGTGTGCCCCTTGCCTCCCTCCTCCCGGAGAACTGCTAGGAGTCTGCCAATAAGTGTGGGTGAACAACGTAGTTAAATGGGGCTTTATTGTGAGTTAGAGTATTTTATATATGTACTTAGCAGTTTTTACTTGCTTTTTCTCTGTTTTGCTTTATTTTTATTTTCGTGCCCTTCCGCAAATCCTCTTTTTCGACTGGCAGCGACTGTCACGTGCAGTGTGTGCTTATAGCACACGCATGGCATCCTTTCCATCAGTTTGTCTATTTGGATGAAGGAGTTGGCTGCATTCAGTTAGGCCCAGCAAGCGTAGCAGTTGCATTTTCTGCTTGCGCTGTGTTTTTTGAAGTTTTTCTATGAAAGGTTTGTTCTGCTGGGGTAATATCTTTGGCGGTGTGTGAATGAGTCCGCTCCTGGAGCTGATCAAGTCAGCTGTTTTTTCTTGCGTTGTCTGTGGCTGCTAGAAGGGGGTTAGGGGGTTCTGGGGATTTTTTAGTAGTTGCTGTTTATTTTTTAGATTTTTATCGATAACTTTTCTTTTCTTTTTTAAGATTCTATTATCCTCCGGTTGCAAAATTAAGAGACTCTGTTATTCAGAGTGATAAGTGGACAATGGTTATTATCATCTGTGTAAGAGCAAGATCTTGGAAAGTGGACATCTCCCATATATAGGACTGTGAAGCTTGAACTTTCTTCCGGATTTCTTTTGATAAGCAGCGAGGGGTTCCGAATATTTTGAAGGTGGAACGGCTAAGTAGTTGTGCGGTAAAGAAGAAAGGGGTACTTGGTCAACTGGACAATTGGATGATTCTACCGAACTGGATGTCTTTCGATGTATCCTGGGAGTTAAGTTCTTTTTTTTGTTTTTTGCTTTGCTGATATCAACTGAATTGCACCGAATTGAGTTGTTTTTGCAACCATTTCATGTAGCACTTAATGTGACATTGAATGCTTTTATTAACTCTGCGGTGACTCTTTAACTATCGCAATTTCTTGTGACTCCTTGGATTGTTTTGGATGCATTTTGGATTTGATTGAGTGTACAAGTGTTATATTCTATGAAACTCTGTTTTTTAGACATGGATGAATAATACAGGTACAGTTATAGATCATGTAAATATTTTTGTATATTTTTTATCCGATTTTAGCGGTTCTTGCATATTTGTGTATGTGTCAAATTTTTTTTTTTCGTTTTTGTGGAATATTGTGAAGTATGGTGGTTACAAGAACCCAGTCTGTTGGTGATATGAGAGGATGCTCAGGGGGTTTAAATCCAGATGTAGTTCCTTTTTCTCTTCCTTTGCCTCTGGCAAGGAGAGCAAAAGGAATTTTAAAATCAAAAGCAAACATAAAATGGTTAATAGACATGGTAGTTACTGCAATGATGGTGGCAATAATTTTGATAGTTACACAAGGTCTGGCCATAGCTCAGAGAAGTTGGATGATTCTGTTAAGGCTTGTTCAAAAAATTTCCAAAAGATGAAAGAGAAGAGTGTGTTTGGGGGCTGTAATGAAATAGGTGATTTTGATTCCAGCGTTGGCAAATCTTGACATCCTTTAAAATTGCAGTCTGAACAAATTGCTCAGACTAACTATAATACATGGTTTATACCAACCAAGGTTACTAATCAGATTAAGCAGACAGAGCAAACTAGTGATTAAGCTCACTGTGTTGCTAAATCAATCAGAGGTCATGAGGAAAATGTGGACTGTTTAAGGAGGTTACGGGGGAGGTAGTGGATGTTGTGGATTTTCAAGATGCAGAGGTTTTGGCATCATCTGCTTCTGTTAACTCTGTAAACATTTCCTCGATGGATTCAGTAAAGCCCAAGATAGAAGATTCTAACTATGTCACAGACAGCATGGATGATCAGACTTATGTACTTATTGGAGTAACTCCAGATAAAATGAGGAAGGGTCAACAGATTTCACCAAATGCTGAACAGAGGATCTTAGATGCCCCTTTGGTAGTGGCTGTGGTAAAATCTATACCGGGCTCCCGACGAGTCAGACAATTGGTTGTTTTCTGGAGTTGAAAAGAACTCTAATGTGTGTCTTCAGACCCCTGATAGTTTTATCACGGGCAGGTCAATTATTAATAATGCCTCTCTGGGGAATAAAACTGATCTCAACCTATGTGAAATAATGACGGACCTACAACATGCGATACTTGGTTTAAAATCCTTAAATACTGATTTCATTTCAAAAGGTACTCCCGAAAGTTGAGATAGTTTCTCAGAATAAAGTATACCAAGGGCTAATTGATTCAGTTACCCCTGGTAACCTTAATGAAGATTGCTTAAATACTTCAATTATGTATTATCCTACAGCGCTTAGTCAGGATTTAATTGACATAATGAAGGATCAGCACGCAGCCAACTTAATTTTGATGGAGCAGTTTGTGATGGTGAGAGAAGAGCTGGATAAGCTAAAAAACATAGAAATCAATGGAGACTCAAACTAGAATATTAAATAATAATGTTCTATCAAGAGATACTGTATCTGTGTCTACGATTTATGCAGAAGAACCAGGTAGTCCAGTGACTGCTAGTAGTCTTGATTCTTTAACAGCCAAGGTTAATAGCAATGAATCTTTGATAGGCGATGAAGTCAGTCCAATAAATCAGGACTTTTCTGTTGGAAGAGATAATAGAGAAACTGTTAAACAGGTTAAAGACAAAGGGCAACGAAGACCTACAGGAAAATTGAGAGAACAACAACATAGTACACTACGAAAAAATCTCAGCAATAAAGATTTTAGTGATCTTTCCAGTATAAATAGTAAAAAAAAAAGGAACTATAGAAATAACAAGGACAAGGTGTTCCCAAATGAAGAGCCACGTATTGATGATACTAATTTAATTGACTTAGAAATCACTGAATGTAATTAATCTATTGATATGAGAGAGGGAATTTGTGCTGAGTCCGTACAAACTAATGTGCTGAGAAATGAGAAAGTTAGCCAGCAGGATGATTGTGTAAAGGTTGTAATGAATAATTGTCAGGAAGTTTCCAATGAGAATAAGGTCGTTAATGATGTTAGCAATGATAGACCCCTGAGCACACTTGACTGTTTGAGCTATATTAGAACTTTGGGCCTACAACTGGGGGCTAATGGGTCAGAGGAAGTTTTGAAAAAACAGGTTTCGTCTATCTTCAGAGACGCTGTGGGTCTCTCTCTGGAGGATGAAGATCTTGTCCTCTCCAGATGTGCATCTCTTGTTGATACACCTGCAGTGATTAAAGTTTTTAGTTTTCATAAAAGAGTACTGTATTATATTTAGAGAAATGTTGAGGGGCTACCGTTTGATAACCTCAGCTCTGAGTTGGTGGATGGCTGTGCTAAACCAATGGATATGGGGATGTTGGATGCAGCCCTGTTTCACTCACACTATTTGGTCTGAGATGAAAGTACAGAGAGCCCAGAGATAAACTCAGATTTTCACTCTGTAATTTTCTTTCCAACATTATTGGGATTAGATTAGGAAGAAATGGAATTCTGGATGTTTTTAGACATCCTAGTTTGCATGAAGACTGTCAGGTAGATGTCTTGTGTTATAATAAGGAAGTTAGTGAAAAAATCTTGGTGAAGGTAGTGCTTCTTGACTACTTGGGAATCCATGTTGTTGCTTCATCAGTGTTTTCTGATGAACCTGGATTGGCTAATACTAAACAGACTGGTATAATCCAGGCTCTGTTTTGGGTAAATCTACACCACAAGATTTATTACAAAGTAGTTGAGCTGATTTAAGACTCCAACTAAATACAAATAAAAAAATAAATAACTCGTATAAAAATGTATAAAAGTTAAAAGCAAGATACAGCTGACATAAGCGTGACACATAAATACAAAATAATCATACATAGCCTGTCCAGTAGCACTGAAGGTTGAGGTGCTGGATGCCACACCTCATGCTGCATCGGTGTCCCAGGTTTGGGAATGGGACTAGGTCTTGAGGCAGGATTGAGCCATGAAGTAGCAGTTCTCCTCTCTTGGGAGGATCTTAGTCAACCCCTGACAATTCTGCTCCCTTTCAGGTGGAGGTTTGACAGCACAGGTGGGCAGGGTGGCAAAGCAACCGGAGGGTGCCCTGGAGCCACAACGTATGCATGCCTCCACAAGTGCGCACGTGAGAGGAGCAGGGTGCAGGTACAAAAATGGGGAAGAAAAGCCTAACAAAAATGTAAATAAAAAGTAAACATACATTAGCTGTAATTGACAGAGGTATTGAAATAGCTTTGGCATAGGGCATGCTCCAAAACCCAGAGGAGATGGTGCCTAGAAGGAAGATTGTATAGGGTGAGGATGCCAGGTCATGGTACAGTCGAGGGCAGTTACCGGAGTAGAGAAGTCATGAAGGAGGGATCTGAGGGAGGAGGCAGAGCGGACAGCAGGAGAAAGGGAAGCCCAAAGCGTAAGGATCTGAAAGCCAATCAGCTTAGCCTGCAGAAGCTCTCATGTTAAGAAGTATGAGGGATGAGGGCGCAGGAGGAAGAAACGAGGCAGGTAATGTGTCGTCGGTGGAGCCCAGCCAGAATTTGGAAATAAAGGAAACACAGTGAGAGACACCTGCCTTTCTGAGTGGGGAGGGAGAAGAATAGGGGGAACAGCGGTGGGACCGAGGGGGCAGTCTAGTGCAATGTGACATAAACAGTACAAGAGAGGGTAGAGTCTGGCCAGAATGGACTTAGCAATAGTATAGACAATGTTACTGTAGAATGGGCTCCCAATATTGCATATGGGTGGGAGAATAGGTTTTGTAACACCAGGGATGGGCTCCTGGTGCTGCATATGGTTGGGGGGATGGACTTTGTAACACTGGGAATGGCCACCCTATGTCATTTATTGCCCACCAACTGTGGGTTCCAAGTGTATGAAGGCACCAAGGATGGGCTTCCCATGGTATCTACCCAGATTGTCCATCTGAGATACAACATCTCAGTTACAGTAGAGTCCCGCTCATACCCATTTCCACAACTGGATGGAATGGCTTACTGGAAAGTTAAGGGACTTTCTCAAGGTGAGAGAGTGAGAATTTGGTTCTGGTAGGGTTTAAACCAAATGATCTGGGGATGGGCTTGTGGTGTCACGATAGGTGGCGTAAGTTACGAATACTTGCAGGGGGTAAACGAGGTGGCTAGCAGACATAGTCATTCTAAGTGTGAATATAGGCAAGCTGGGGAAATCACTGAAACTGGCTAACTGTGAAGATTCAGGAAGGATGTCTGCAAGCACTTTGTCACAGAAAGAGTCATGGACAAGTGGAGCAGACTGCCAGAGGAGGTGGTGACAACCGGAACACTGGGAGGTTTCAGAGTAGGGTTTGACAGGCACAGGAAATTAATATGAGCAAAGGTAAGGGAGAGGGATGGTGACTAGGATGTAAGTGGGGCAGTTAGGTAAGGTGGGCGAGGTTTCAAAGTAAGATGGGACAGGCACAGGCCCTTAGTTTGCGCACAGGTAAGGGAGAGGGATAGTGACTAGTACGTAAGTAGGGCAGTTAGGGGAAGGTGGACATATGGGATGGACCACTGGGCCTTTATCTGCTGTCATATTCTCGTCATTGAAAATGATTTGCATTTCAAAGACTAATGGTTTGCGAGAGCTCTGATTGGGGCTCCTATAAATAGGGACCCCCCACAGTTGAAGGGACAGAGTGTGCTGAAAGCCGGTATCATGTTGACCTCCTATCTACCATTTGAGATCTGCCAAGAATGGTGGGTTAGCCACTCCATCAACTTGCCTGGTACAGATGGAGCCTTTCCACATACCCAGACTTGTTTTAGGAATAGCCTGTCCAGCTTCCTCAAGGCAATCCCATCCCTGGAAAATTTGAAGAGGCACTTGATGACATTTTTTTCTCTAATGTTGATCTTAATGCCTCTGTTGACTGATTTTGCATTTTCTCTGGTGTTCACTAATTATGATTTCTTGTTACTGACTGTTTATATTGCAAGGCTCTTCATCAGAGCAGATGCCATGGAAACCTGCTTTGTTGATGGGCCTGCCCCAGGAATATACAAAAGGACTAGAGTTTCTATTGATAATCAGACAAGAAAATCTGACAGCAGTAATCAGAGCCATAATGCCATGCCAGTGAACCACACCAGGGTACTTCCCAATTACGTTCTGCTCTGGTTTTGACTTCCTGGCGATGTATATCTTCCTATATACTGAATACTTTTGGGCTGGTACTTCATTATTTTGTTGTCCAGAGATGCCGTTTTCTATTAGTTCGTAAAAATACCATACCACTGTAAGAGAAAATCATGAAGAGCAAGGGTTGCGTTTTACATTTAAACCTTAAACATATAGAGAGGGGAAAGCCTGTGGATGTATAATTCTTGGACTTCAGCAAGGCGTTTGACTCTGTCCCCCACAATGGTCTGGTGGAGAAACTGACGGGGTTGGGAGTAGGCCCTTTGATGGTCAGATGGATTGAAAACTGGCTAGCTGGATGCACTGAGAGAGTAGTGGTCGGTGGGGAGCTCTCGAACCCTAGAGAGATCGGTAGTGGGGTACCGCAGGGCTCGGTCCTGGGTCCAGTCCTGTTTAATGCATACATTTCGGACATCAGGGAGGGTATTTGGTGTGAAATGAGTCTCTTTGCTGACGACTCCAAGATGGGAGCAGTAGTTGAGGGGGGCGAGGGGAGGTTGGCCCTGCAGTGGGACCTGGAGACCATGGAAAGGTGGGTTCACACATGGAAATTAAATTTAAACATCACCAGTTGCAAGGTGTTGCATCTTGGCCGGGGAAACCCTAAACACAGGTACACCCTGGGAGGGGAGGTGCTGGAGGCCTCAACAGGAGAAAAAGACCTAGGGGTCATGGTGGACGCATGTATGAATAACTCCAGGCAGTGCAGGAGTGCGGCTAGCAAAGCAAACAAGATGTTGGAATGTATCGTAAGGGGGATCACCTCTAGGAGCAGGGAAGTGATTCTGCCGCTGTACAATGGATTGGTTAGACCATACCTTGAGTACTGTGTACAGTATTGGAGACCACACTTGAAGAGGGACATACAGCTCTTGGAGAGGGTACAGAGGAGGGCAACTAAGATGATACGAGGACATGGGGATTCGACGTATGAGGACAGACTTGAGGAGCTCTGCCTGTTTTCATTGGAGGAGAGGAGAGACAGGGGGGACATGATTGAGGTCTTCAAGTACCTCAAGGGAATAAATAGGGTAAACATGCAGGGGATCTCTAGACTAAAGCAGGGAGGTATCACCAGAGGGGCATGGTTTGAAGGTGGAAGGGCGAGGGGAGAGGAGGAGGGGTTTTCACTGAGAGGGTGGTGGATCCTGGAACATGCCACCTGGCGAGCTGGTTTAGAGATCCACGGTGGAGGCTTCAGAGAGGGTGGAACAGACACAGAAAGCGGATGTGTCGGATGATGGCCTGGCCCAGGGGGGTGGGGATGGATGATGGGGGTTTCTGGAACGGGGGGGGGGGCTCGGTACCCAACTAAGGATCTGAGGTTCGAGCAGACTCAATGGACCGTAAGGCCTAATCTGCTGCCAATTAGTATGTTGGTGTGTGTGTGTATATATATATTTATATAACATGTGTTTTGGGATAAATGGAGAGATAAAAAGTAATATCCTGACACAGGCAGTGAAGATATCATTGATGTCTCCATGTACCTGTACATCATAGTCATATCTCCATGTACCTGTACATCATGGTGCTATCTCCATGTTCCTGTACGTCATGGCGATATCTCCATGTTCCTGAACGTCATGGTGCTATCTCTATTTTCCTATACGTCATAGTGATATCACTATGTTCCTATACATCATAGTAAACAAAGTAAAAGTATTGAACTGTTGTGCCTCTCGTCGATCCCCCGCACAATTGTAACATGTGGTTTATCATCATCATCAAAAACTAACTTTGTTTTAAAAAAGTATTCGGTTGATCCTGCTGTTTTCCCCAGGTCCTACTAAACCCCTTTCCCTTTTGTAGTAAATCCATAGCATGACCGAGCGGTTTCACAATTGTAGAACACGTCCTGCTAGAGAACTCATAGCAAGACCGAGTGGTGCTTCCACAATAAAGCATAACCTGCCACTGATTAAAGTAAGCAGTTTTCCTTGTAAAGCTTAGAAATACTATGCCTTTTTCTGAACTTACAGTAGTTCATCTTCTCTTATCTAGGGACAGCAGAAACATGAGAGACAGTGTGACCGAGTTGCAGTTTCACTAAAGGGAATGCAAGCTCGAGTGAGTTGTCAGAGCAACATTGCTACAGCAACACTCCTTCGAGCTTGTGTTTACTTGCATAAAGCTGTAAATCAGTCACACTCTCTCTCCTATTCCTGCAATGTTTTGAAAAAAGCTCCGCTCTGTTTACAAAAATGTATAGTATTCCTGACCTTTTATGGGGAAAACTGCTTATTTTAATTAGTGGAAGGTCATCTTTTACTTTGGAAACACCGCTCGGTCATGCCACCAATTCACTGGCAGATCCTGTTCTGCAATGCTGAAACCACTTGGTCATGCTACGAATTTGCAAGAACAGTGAAACATAGAAACACAGAATTTCACGGCAGATAAGGACCGCTAGGCCCACCTAGTCTGCCCATTTCCCTACCTATCAGATAAGTTGCAGATCCTAGTTAACCAACAGCCTACTTCCTCCTACCCCCCACTAGAATTGTCTTATGTCTGTCCCATGCATTCTTGAATTCCCCCACTGTTTTTGACTCTACGACCTCCTCAGGAAGGCTGTTTCATGCATCCATAACCCTCTCTCTGAGGACATACTTCCTCACATTACCTCTGAGCCGTGCACCCTTCTATCTTCAAATTGCACACCCTTGTTCTTGTATATCACTTTTTCTGAAAGATGCTATCCTCTTGGACTTTGTTGATTCCCTTGAGGTATTTGAAAGTTTCTGTCATGTCCCCCCTCTCCCTCCTTTCCTCGAAGCTATACATCTTAAGCTCCTTTAGTCTTTCTTCATATGTTTTCTGGTGCAGACCCTGCACCATTTTGGTTGCCCTCCTCTGGACAGCCTCCACCCTGTCTGTCTTTGCGGAGATGGGGTCTCCAGAACTGTACACAGTGTTCCAGATGTGGGCTTACCAATTGTCTGTACAGAGGGCCAACAACTTCCTGTTTTCTACTGGTGATGCCTCTCCCTATGCATCCCAGTAACCCCCCAACCCTCCTTACTGCCTTCCCACATTGTTGGCCCACTTTTAGGTCATCTGATATGACTACCCCCAGGTCCCTTGCCATTTTTTGTTGTTGTCAGTATTACTCCCCATTGTGTACTCTTCCCCTGGGTTTTTGTTTCCCAGGTGCATTACTTTGCACTTCTTTGCGTTGAATCTAAGGTGCCATACATTTGACCATTCCTCCAACCTTGCCAAGTCCCTTTTCATCCTTTCCACCCCACCTTGCGTATCAACCCTGTTGCAGATCTTTGTGTCATCTGCAAAGAGACATACTTTCCCTTCCGGTCCTTCTGCAATGTTACTTATAAAGACATTAAAAAGGACCGGCCCGAGTACTGAACCCTGTGGTACCCCACTAGTAACCTTTCTTTCTTCACTGTGGACTCCATTTACTATAACCCCCTATGTCCTGTTGTCCAGCCAGTGTTTTACCCATACTACCACCCTGGGACTCACTCCCAGGCTGGCTAATTTGTTTATTAATCTTTTGTGCGGGACTGTTTCAAATGCCTTGCTAAACTCTAGGTAGGCCATGTCCACAGCCCCTCCCTGGTCTACTACGTTGGTCACCCAGTCAAGGAAATCAATTAGATTTCTCTGACATGACCTTCCCTCTGTTAATCCATGCTGTCTTGGGTCCTGTGACCCACTGGTCTCTAGGCACTCAACAGTTCTTTCCTTCAGAAGTGATTCCATCATTTTCCCTACCACTGAGATCAAACTGACAGGTCTGTAGTTTCCTGCCTCTGTCTTGCTCCCACTTTTATGAAGGGGAATCACATCCGCCCTCCTCCAGTCCTCAGGTACCGCACCATCCTCCCATGATTTATTGAAAAGGGTATCAGTGGTGTTACTAGTTCTTCCCTGAGTTCTTTCAGAATTCTGGGGTGAATCCCATCAGGCCCCATTGCTTTATCCACCTTCAGTTTGAAGAGTTCTTTCAGAACCCTTTAATCTGTGAAAGGACTAATATCAACCCCCCCATCCAGAGTGCTTCTATTGACTGGATAAGGTATCTCCCCCATGCTTTTCCACTGTGAATACTGAGCAGTATCCCTTTTTCCACTATCGCTCTCTGCCCAACCACCTTCCTCTTTATTCAGCCTCAGTATCCCTGCCTTAGTCTTTCTTTGCTCCTAATATACCTATAAAATGTTTTATCCCCCTTCTTAACCGAGTTGGCTATCTTTTCCTCGGGTTGGGCCTTTGCTATTCTGACTGCCTTCCCACTTCCTTCTGCTTTAACTGGTACAGTTGTCTGTCCTGCTCCTTCTATGTTTCCTTATACTTTTTGAATGCTGTCTTTTTCTCCCTTACCTTCCCCGCCACTTCTTTTGAGAACCATGGTGTTTTTTTCTTTCGTTTTGATTTATTTATCTACTTCACACAAGGGGTTGTCGCCTCTGTGATGGTGGCTTTGATTTTTCCACATTGTTGCTCCACCCCACCTTCTTACCTGTTTGCTAGTACTTTTCTGAGGCACTCTCCCATTTTGACAAAATCAGCCTTCCTGAAGTCCAGTACCTTCACTTTTGTATGGCTTGACTCTACAGCTGAGTTTATCGTGAACCACACTGTTTGGTGGTCGCTTGTTCCCAGATGGCTACCCACTTCAAGATCAGAGATCCTCTTTCTGTCCTCATTTGAGAGTACCATGTCTAAGATTGCTCCCTCCCGAGTGGGTTCCAAATCTAGCTGTCTGAGGCATGCCCCCTGTAGGGCATAGAGGTTGGCCCTATTCTTGTATGTGGCTGTAGCAAAGGTGCTCCAGTTAACACCTGGGATATAGAGGTCCCCCATCAGCAATATCTCCCCTTTCTCTGCCATCCCAAGGGTGCCTTCTATCCTTTCCTTGTCCTGCCCCTGAGACGGGGGTCTGTATACAACCCTTGTGCAGATTGTGGAGCCATTTCCAGGGTGACCCACAGTGCCTCCTCTCCTCCCTGTTTACCCTTTAGTTGTGTTGCTTTGATCCCTTCCCTTACATAGAGAGCTACACCTCCTTCTCTTCTTCCCTTCCTTTTTTAAAATAACTATTTTTAAAAGCCGCACATTTTTTATGTTTATACACATACAGTGCACTACGCCATACTACAAATCACCATAAACCGTGAAACTACATGGCAAGCTCAACCACATAATTTCTTTCATAGAAACATTTCTCTACCAAGTAAGGCATAATGAAACTTTTTTTTTTTTTGAAGAGGGGCTGCAATTCCTGCCTGACAAATAAGATACATGTAGGAAACTTTGTTAAATAAATGTGACAGATTGTCTTGGGACGTCCAGGGCCCACAATATATGTGGGGGATTGGGACACAAAACATGTATGGGAGTTGAGTTGAAGGCCCAAAACACTTGTTGTATAAACAGAACATGACATGACCTGACTGAAGATATCATCTTTATCTTCACTCGAGGCCAATGACATCAAGATATCTCACTCGTGGCTTCGTTACTCGTGAGATATCATGATATCACTGGCCTCTCGTGAAAATAAATATATCATCTTCAGTCAGGTCATATCCTATCCTAGATAGACTGATAGATAGATAAATGGGGACAAATCAATATCCAAATTCAAAGTTCTGATTGTATAAAACACATCACATGATTATGCATATATCAGAGCACGACTGCACACCTGTACTTTTACCCTCTCCAAAACAATTTTGCCATTTTTAAGATAGATATCCCACTCTACGGTGTGCTGTCACGCTCTGGTATACACACACCTTGGGTGGTTGACGCCTCGTGCATACAATGTACACCAAGGTATGCGTATATCAGAGCGTGACTGCACACCTAAGAGTGGGTTATCTATATATATTTTCTATGCAAGAAAACCTTGTTAATTCATCAGTTAGGGTTCTTCTACAGTGACAAAAGCGAGGAAATTCAACATTAGGGTTCCCACCCCATGCACCCCACCCCCACCAGCAGGTATCTGAGTGTGCGTTGGAGTCTCTGAATGAGAGGAAAGAGTGAAGAAAGTCCTATAGGAATTTCCTGACACAGGAAAGGGAGAGTGCATCCTCTGGCACTGTCCCTCTTGAGGGAGGTCTGCAGCTGAACTTGGGGAGTTTTGTGTTCTCCCATGAGGCAAACAGGTCTATCTCTGGAATGCCCCAGCTCCTGAAAACTGTTGCCAGCACTTATTGATTCAGTGACCGTTTACCAGGGTGTGAAATTCCTGTACCCTAGGTGCCCCAAGACAGACACTTTTATCTCAGGACACCTACCGCTATGTAGTGCCTGCCCACTGGGGCACCTAAGGTATTTGTTCACCCAGTCCGTTTTTCTTTCCATCTGTTTTTTTTTTTGTTTGCCCAGACATCACTGTTTATTTTTTGGGGGGGGATGCTGTGGGAGCACTGACACGATGGCCAATCGCAAGACGTGTAAATCCCAATCAAGTGACACATTCAAGCTGAGAGGCAGAGAAGACCAGCGCCTGTGTGACAGCAGCAGGCTGAGATATTCCCCTCTTCTGATGTCCAGTCTTTAACATTCTGTTAGTGAGATGGAAAATGTCAGGAGTCTGTTGCAGTCAGACAAACACCAGTGGTGAGTGTCTTTTTTCTTTTGTTACGTCTCCGGCCCCCTTGCTGCTGCTGTGTGTTCTCTGGAAAGTGCACCACTCTCCTGTTCACTTAACGAGACAGGACTTGCAGCATGCTCATTGAGTTGTGATGACTGGGAATTCATTCATTTAAAAGAAACTTGAGAGCGGTTTGAGTTGGTCGGGCTATTAAGTCCTGAAGTCAGACTTTATTGTAAAAAAACTTAAAAGCTCTTTTAAGAGCTCTCTCAGGCATAGAGTGAGCGCAAGTAACAGCTAGGCACCAGCCCTCACTAGGAGGGCAGGATAGAATGGAGGAAACAAATACAATTATCAAAAGCTTTTTATTACTAGGAAGCTCTGAAATAAATTGTGTGTGCACTGCCTCTTCTGTGCAACAGATTCATTCTGCAACAAAACAAGTAACCAGCCTGCAGCAGAGTGAGAGGAGGGACTCTGCCTCCAAGAGCAAGCTAGCTATGATAATATAAATATAAAAAGTTCTTAAGAGCTACAGGGCGCTATTGTCCGCAGCCTGTTTTTATCAGTCTGCAGTGAGCTACTGGGAGATAACTGAGCTAGGTGACACTTGGTCCGGGGACAAGGAAACTGAAGTTATATAACATAAATGGGGCGGCATGTAAATAATGTTTTGGGCATGTATTTTGATTACTTACATGCCCAAGTGAGCATGTAATTTTCTTCACAAGTTTCATACTCTGCTGTTTACAGTTGCCTTGACTCATCCAGCTCTGTGAGTCTGCCAGTACATTGTATTTTTGCCTGGCAGATGAACAGCAGACACTCTGGTATCTGGAAAGTATGTCAAGTTCCAAATCGTCATTGCCTCTGTACACAGTTTTGAGGATCTGGTACCTTCCTGTTTATGTTATACAGAGTGCTTATATTGTCTCTTCTTAATTGAAGTGATTGACGTTGTAACAGCAAGGAAAAGGACTTGGCTAAGAGGAGTACTGCCCTGAGTTCTAGCAGGTTTATGTGTTCCATGCATTCCTGTGTGCTCCAGACCTCACTTACTGGTCTGTCTCCAAATGAACTCCCCATCCTGAGATGGAGGCATTTGTTGTAAGCACCTGAGTCTGAGAAAAATGATTTTTTCCAATTGTTTAACCAGGAGAGAGACACTAAGCTGAAAGCTTGTTTACAGGTGCGACCTGGGAGCACAGCGTAGTTAAGTGACTTGCTCAGGGTCACACAGTATGCAAATGGGGCTGTGGGATTCAAACACAGATCTCCAGATTTGCACCTCACAGCCTTAAACCACTGTGTTATACTGCCTCAACTGATGATAGGAAATACCTTACCAGTGTTTTTTCTTTGTCTTACTACAACTCCACCCCCACCCATTTGTTTTTCTGACTTGCACTGAGTGATTCAAGGAGTTGGCCCTTTGGTACCAGTACTTCCTCAGATGGTACTGTACATTCCTCATTTATAGGCGACCTCAGGGCACTACAGCTGTGTCGGATCCCATATGGACTAGGAGCTGCAGGAATTCCCTGTCAGGCTGTCTTTGGCCTGCCCATATTGTATTTGCCTGTGAAATCAGATGTTCTACCCCGTTCAGTGGAACAAAACCTTTGTCTTGCATGGTGTCCAGCTCTGCACCTAGGAATTCCAGTACTTGACTGGTGTGAGTATTGGAGTTATGAATATTAATGATGCACGCACTGTGTGATGTCACAGCCTTTTGAATCTAGTATACATAAGGCTTGATGGGCTGTAACCTGGCAGATTACTGCTAAACCTGTAACTGTATGCATCTGCACTGTCCTAAGCTGGCAACAAGTAGTAAAGCGTTAAAACCGTAATTACCTGCCACTGCATGTTATTACATGATGAGGATAGGCTCTTGGGCCATCCTTGGTGAAAACTATGCTTGTGTGAGGACGTGGTCGAACTGCACATTGCAGAGTTGTGGAGGAACTTTGAGAGCAGGGATTTTTAAATGGCGAATTTTTAATTTTAAAGATATGCCACCTGTGGAATAAACTTAACAGTCCTTACCAGAATTTCTTGTGTTCCACCATGTCTGGCTGTCGTCTCAGACGTTCTTTGTTTCTCCTTACAGGATGTTAACCTAAGGTGGCGGTCTGGACTGACGGAGAGTTGAGGGGCCCTTTGGAAAGGCTTGAGTCTGAGATGTGCGAAACAGACTGCCATTTAGAACAAGCTTCTGCTGAAACTTGTTGAAAGATAAAGAGATATAGGTTCTTAAAGACCCATAAAAAACTTATAAAGAATCTCTGTAGATTTACTGTTGTATTTTTGCCATGTTTTGCACTGTCCGATAATGTGTTGTTGCAGTTAAACGTAGTTAAATGGAGCTTTATTGTGAGTTAGAGTATTTTATATATACTTGGCAGCTTTCACTTGGTTTTTCCTCTATTTTTCTTTATTTTTATTTTCGCGCCATTCCGCAAATCCTCTTTCTAGGGACATGGATACGTTGTTTAATCCACACTTACTGGCAGGTTTCTTCCTGCTTTAAATCTTGCCGGAAGATCTTCAAGCTGGCTCCTCCCACCCACCTGGGTGATAAAACTCTCGGCTCCACCCCCTGATCTTCCTTACCGCATAGAAGCTCAGGTTCCCTCCTTAGCGCTCTGCGTTTTAGGCTTGGATCCAAACTCGTTGGTTAAACCAAAACGTATTCTCAAATTTTCTAGACTTCTGTCTGTTTCTTCCTTCGCGGTTGCGACAGATAAATCGGCTCCCGGATTTCGGCGGTGCCCATGCGGGTAGAAGATGTCTCGGACTGATCTGCACGCCACGTGCGTTTATTGCCTTGGCCTTGATCAAGATCCGCAGGCCTGCGAATTGTGCAAGTCTTTCTCGGCCAGTGTCCTTGAAGACCTTGCTGCCAGACTCCAACTTGGGCGCCCTGAGAGACATATCCCTCCGGTGAAGTCAAAGGAGGCCCGTTGGGCAGTGTCCGCAGCGGCAGGCTCGGCTGAGCAACTTGAGCAGATGATCGCCCTCGAGGAGGAGGCAGCCCAGGCCGCATCTTCGCCTTCCTTGGTCGCGGCATTTATCCCGCTCTCCCTGGGCTCCTCCTACACAGCTTCTTTTAAGGAGCTTTGTCAGTCCCTCTCTACGAAATGTGAGGGTCAATCAGGACATTCCTCTCAGTCCAAGCAGAAGGACTCAAAGGGGTAAGTCCCACCGTCGGCGTTCGTGGGAGCGGGAGAGGTCCCCTCCCAGACAGTCGACACTCTACTTGATCGGGTTGTGGCTAAGACCGCTGGCCAGCGGTGTCCCCGGCCAGGTCAGCACCTGGGCCGACATCGCGCCGAGATTTTTCAACTCGCCGGAGGGTCTGTCACAGGTGAAGCCGACAACCCTTCTTCACCGGGTCTCTCGGTGAAACCAAGGACTTGCCTGCACCTCCTGTGCTGGAGTCCTGGTTAAGGTCCCCGAGCTGAGGGAGGAATGGTTCCCACTCCTCCCAGACCCACCCTGGAAACACCGTGACAGTCTCGGTTTGGACCACTTCGGTCCAGCCCGATCACTCCAGACATCTGCAGTCTCGGCACTGAGGAAAGCGGGCACGCTTGTCTCGTCTTCTTCCTTCTCAGAGGAAAGGATTTGGCGCAAATTGCGTCAACGCTACGAGGACTTGATGTGGCAGCAGCTCTTTCTGACTGGGAACAAGCCAACCCCGTCGCCTTTCCCGGCCATTAAGTGGCTGTCACCGGAACAGCCGAAACAACCCCTCATGGTTATCTAGGAGCCCAAACCGGCACCGGTCGTTCGGCCAAAACCGTCTGTGCCACGCATTGTGGTGGAACCCCCGCCTCCACAACCAAAATCTGAGGCTGCGACCAAGGATTCTCGGTCGGGTCAGGGGTTGCCCCATTGGTTGTCGATCACCCTCACTCCCGATCATCCTCGGAAAGTGTAGGGTGGCTCAGGCCTTAGGCAGCTGTTTTCAGAGTCCTCGGAGTCTGATGATGACTCTTCCCTGTTCTCCAGGACCCTTGACCTGGAGTCCTCTGGGGGACAGGCAGTGGATGAGAGCCCTTCTTCGTTCCTGGGCATGCTTCAGCTCATCTCAGAGTCTACTAGGATGAAGCTCGACCCATGTCAAAGCGGGCCAAGTATCCCCTCACAGAGATACTGGACCGAGGTGATTCTCCCACGGAGGCCTTCCCGGTGGCTGAAGCCATTGTTGGCCCAGCCTTGGAGTTATGGCAGCGGCTGGCTTCTTGTCCCGCTCCTTCTGCCAGGATGGCCGGGAAGTATGCAGTCCCCACCGGCTCACTCTACAGTTTTCAGAGCACCCCTCTGCAGATGGGCTTGTGACTGACAGTGTTTTCCGATGATCCGGAAACACCAGGGCCTCGGACCAGCTTCCCAACAAAGAATCTGGACAATGCTGGGCGTAAAGTTTACGGTGTGTCCTCCCTAGGCCTTCGTCAGGCCAGTTCGGCCATTCTGATGGCACACTTTTCCCATGCCCTTATGGGCTCCCTGGATGAGGTGATTCCTCATCACCCGGCTGATCTCCAGACTACGGTCAGGCAGGTGCGGGACCAGGGAAGGACGGTGGCAAAGCAGCAGCTCCAAACTGCTCTTCGATATTGGAGACTTTTTTGCCCAGTCAGTAGTGGCCATGCGCTGCAGAGCTTGGCTGCGGATCTCCACCTTCACGGCGGATACGCAGCACAAGCTGGCAGACGTACCTTTCCTGGCTACCGACTTGTTCGGTCCCGGGGTGGAGGGTCACTTGCAGAGGATCGAGAAGTCCAATGCCACCTTGGACTCGGTCACGTCTGCCTAGAAGAACAATGGCCGCCAGCATCAGCGTAAGCCTTTTCGGCCTTCTTCGGCTGTGACACGTTCGGCCCAGCAACACCAGCATCAGGGCCAGCAGGCTCGCACTTGGCACCCCAAAGCCAAGCCTGCAGTTTCCTCCAACAGGAAGCCGGGAGGGAAAGGCCCCAGAGGTCCCTGGCTGTTCCCCCCTCCAAGCCTGCCCAGTGACATGTTGAGGGGTGTAGCCCCAGCCTCGCCACTCCCCCCTGGTTTCCCCTTGTGGGGGGATGGCTCCGCCACTTTCTTTCCACCTGGTCCGCAATCACCACGGACCACTGGGTGTTGGAAGTGGAAGGAAAGGGTCTGCCTCTCGAGTTCAAGCAGGCCCTGCCCTTCTGAGCCGTCGCCCTGCAGGGGTCCACGGCCTCTCTGTCGGCCTGTTGGGCCGACATTGCCCTGCTTCTCCAGAAGGAGGTGATCGGGGAGGTGGCGGACCCTCCACCAGATCCAGGGTTTGTGTCCAGGTATCTTCTGGTCCCAAAACGGACGGGGGTCTGGTGCCCCAATTTCGACCTGAACAGGTTCCTAAGGTCTCGAACCTTCAGGATGGTCACTCTGGTCAGATCATTCCATCCTTGGAACCAGGCATGTGGTTCTGTTCTCTGGACCTTCAGGATGCATTCTTTCACATCCCAATCTGTCCGTCCCACCAGCGATTCCTCCGCTTCAGAGCGGAGGGATCCCTTTACGAGTTCCGGGCCATGCCCTTCAGCCTCTCTGCAGCTCCCATGGTCTTCATCAAATGCATGGCAGTGGTGACAGCATTCCTGTGGTGCCGAACCGTCCGGGTGTACCCTTACCTGGACGACTGGCTGATTGCGGCCACCTCCAGACCGGAGGTGGAGCGGTCCAGGGATCTGGCCCTCCAGGTTTGCTCTCAGGTTGGCCTCCTCATCAACGAGGCCAAATCGAAACTCATGGCAATGCAGGTGATTCAATTCATCGGGGCAGAGCTTGATTCTCTTTGAGCTAGAGCCCGGCTCCCGGCGGACAGGGCTGAGGTTCTTTCCTCCTTTGCCCAGTCATTTCAGGTTGGGCAATTGTGCCCTGCCCGGGACTTCCTGGGCCTCATGATGGCCTGCACCAGCGTGGTCCGTTGGACCTGTTGGCACATGCGTCCCCTATAGTAAGGACTGGCCAGCCAGTGGTCACAGTGCTCCGGTCCTTTGGACCAGCCAGTGGCAGTGACCCAGGAGATGTGGAATGCTCTCCAGTGGTGGATCGTTCCAGCTCATCTGCAGGAGGGCATCCCGTTTGTCTGCCCCGAGCCGATGGTCACTCTATCGATCGACCGCGCCTCTAATGGGTTGGGATGCCCATCTGGGAGAGCACAGATCACATGGTCTCTGGTCCCTTCGGGAGTCCCGATGCCACATTAACCTGCTGGAGCTTCAAGCGGTCCGACTAGCCCTCACCGCCTTCACTCCGTTTGTACGGGGTCAAGTGGTCCAGGTCCAGACAGACAATACCACAATCATATACTACCTAAACCGCCAGGGCGGGACACGCTCCGTGAACATGTACAAGGAAGCTCTCCGCACGTGGTCCCTCGTGCACAGCCTGGAGGTGGATCTCCTAGTCATTCATGTGGCAGGAGCCTCCAACACTCTGGCCGATGCCCTAAACCGGATAGGGGCTGCATCTCATGAGTGGTCTCTGCTGCCGGAGGTAGTACACGATCTGTTCTCCCACTGGGGCACTCCTCAGGTGGACCTGTTTGCCTCAAGGGAGAATGCGAAGCTGAGACTGTTTCGTGCCCGCCCCACTCAGCAGGGCTCGCTGCAGAGGGATGCCTTCTCGAGGCTGTGGACCCCGGGCCTCTTCTACGCCTTTCCCCCATTTCCTTTGATCCACAAGGTGCTTCTCAAGGCGAGGAGGGACAAGGCGCAGGTGATTCTGGTAGCCCCGGACTGACCCCACCAGTTCTGGTATCCAGATCTCTTCAGCCTCAGCTCCAGACTCCCGAGGCGGCTCCCAGCCCACCCGGACCTGATCTCAGTCAACCAGGGGAAGGTATTCCATCCGGACCTTCAATCCCTGCTCGTGACGGCCTGGTTCCTGAGCGGCTAGAGTTCCAGGTCTTGGGTCTTTCCGACAAGGTCCTCAACGTTGTTGAGGCGTCCCGTAAGGAGTCGACCAGGAAATGCTATGCCTTCAAATGGAAGAGATTCTCCATTTGGTGTCGGGAGAAGGGCTTGGACCCTTCCGCCTGTCCCTTGGCAAGCATACTGGACTACCTGTGGTCCCTTTCTCAGCAAGGGCTTCTTTCGGCGACCCTTAAGGTGCACCTGTCAGCCATCTCAGCTTACCGGGCGCGGGCTGGGAAGCAGTCAGTGGTGCTGGAGAAGGTGGTCTGGCGCTTTTTCAAAGGCGTTGATCACATTTCCCTTCTGGTGCGAGAACCTCCACCTCCGTGGGATCTACTGCTGGTATTGGCCAAGCTCATGGGCAGGCCATTCGAACCAATGCACAGGTGCGATATCTCCCACCTGTCGTGGAAGTCTGCCTTCTTTGTGGCTATCACATCAGCCAGAAGGATGGGAGAGCTCCAGGCGCTTTCCATCGAGTCTCCTTATCTGGTCTTCCACAGGGACAAGGTTGTCCTGCGCCCCCACCCAAATTTCTTTCTGAAGGTGGTGTCGGAGTTTCACCTTAACCAGGTGTTGACTCTGCCAGTGTTCTACCCCAATCACACCTCAGAGGCCGAATATAGGCTCCATACTTTGGATCCTAGAAGAGCGCTCGCTTATTATAAGGAGCGGATGGCTGAAGTTCGGGGAGAGGTTCGCCAGCTGTTTGTCACCTACACTGAAGCCACACCTGGCAGACCTGCAGCCAAGCGGACGATAAGCAGGTGGGTCACCTCCTGCATAGATCTCTGCTATAGGTTGGCGGGCATGGAGCCTCCATGAGGGATAAGAGCTCATTTTACCTGCCATACCGCTGCATCGGTAGCTACTTCCAGGGATGTCCCTATCCAGGATATCTGCAGGGCTGCTACCTGGAAGTCGGCACATACTTTCATTACCCACTACCACATCGACCTTAAGTCGCGCCAGGATGCTGGTTTTGGGGCCTCGGTTCTCCAGTCCTTATTCACTAAGTAGGGGGTGTGCGCCTTGCCTCCCTCTTCCCGGAGAACTGCTAGGAGTCTGCCAGTAAGTGTGGATTGAACAACATACCCTTGTCCCTAGAAATGCAGGTTACTCACCTGTAACAGGAGTTCTAGGAATGGTATACGTTGTTCATCCACACGACCCAGCCAAACTCCCCAGCTTCGACGCACAACCTGGCTTCCAGCGGGCTAGATCTGGCGTCATGGGGAGGAGCCGAGAGTTTTACCACCCGGTTGGGTGGGAGGAGCCAGCTTGAAGACCTTCCGGCAAGATTTAAAGCGGCAAGGAACCTGCCAGTAAGTGTGGATGAACAACATATACCATTCCTAGAACTCCTGTTACAGGTGAGTAACCCGTATTTTTGGAGCGATGTTCCGGTACTGATCAGGTTCAAAAGAACCTGGCTTTTTCTCAGTTCTTTTCCAAACCCGTGACACTGTTGTTACCGATCGGTTGGTACTACCTGGCTTGAACGCTTCTATAAGGTAATTTTGGTAGATTGGCCATGTCTGAGAAGCCCAAAAAGAAAACCGGTCCCACTGGGTTTCAACACTGTGCTGAGTGTGGGGAGACCTTTGCCATGGCTGACCCCCACTTCATCTGTGTTTATCGTCTGGGGTTTGACCACCTCCAGTCAGACTGCCAAATTTGCAAAAAAAATTATACTAAAACCACTCCAGAAAAACAACTGAGTACATTGAAGGAAAGGGAGGCCGAAAAATCTGTAGACCCGGATGGCCAGCTCGGTTCGGTTACAGCCGAACCTGAGGAGGTGCCTTCTGACCTAGGCGATACCTCCTCAGGCAAATGGAGAGCCAACTCTGAGAGGTCGGTACCGTCAAAAAACAAACGAAAGTCCGCCAGTTCGGATCCAGTACCACTTACTCCAACCGTGGACGAGATAGCCAAAGCGATTAGTATTGTCCAATCGCTTCGTCCGTTTCCGTCCGAACCGGTGCGGCCGGTTAGGCGGTCGGTTCAGTCAGAACCAGCTCCTTCGGATTACGATCCAGATGCTTTCTATGAGGAGTGGGAAGGAGACGAAGACTATCCCGATGATGACTACGACAGTGGGGGTCTGCATGTGCCCATTGAACCGGATATCTCCCCAGACAGACCCTCTGATGTCTCCCCTCCCAGGCTTTCTGAGTCCCCTTCTCACTTTTTGTTTTACAAGATGGTGGCTGAAACCCTCCCGCTCCCTTTGGTTGAAGCTGCTGAGGAGGAAGAAGAGCCTGATTTTGTGGAGATGATGGACATCCCAGAGTCCAAAAGGTTGTCTAGTCCCCTTCACAAGTCCTTGGGGAAACGGACACAAAAGAATCTACAGACTCCTAACTCTTTAACTCCTGTAGATAAAAGAATGGACAGGAGATGCATGTTGTCGGGCTCAGCTTCGGAGTTCCTTTATTCACATAGCAGCCATGTTGGGATAGTGCAGGCTGCAGCCTGTGACAGGGCAAACATTCCTTTGGCTTCACACACCCCAAGACAAAGACTCCAGGAAAGGCGATGCCATGGCCAAGAAATTATACTTGGCATCCTCTTTGGTACTCAGGCAGGCAAATTATATGGCCTACACAGCCAGGTACCAGAAGTCCAGGTGGGATACAGTTCCGGAACTGGCTAAAAAGGCCTCCCCCCAGCTAGCCAAAGAGCTGGAGGAGGTGGCTGTGGATGGAATTGAGGCATCCAAAGTACAATTTCACACTGCTGTCGACTCCAACGATGTGGCATCCAGAGTCATGGCTACATCTGTGTCTCTCAGAAGGCATCCTTGGCACAGATGTACTAGCCTATCACAGGACACCGTGTCTAAAGCTATGGATTTTCCTGTAGTTGATGACTCTCTGTTTGGGGAGCAGACAGAGGCTTACATGAAGAAAATGGACGAATATAGAACCACTTACAGGAGTGCACAGGCCAAGGAAGGGCAAGCCACTCCTCAGAAGCAGCAGTCCAGAGGCAGTGGCAGGCCTTTTCACAGGCCTTTTTTTGCCAAGCCCATGCTTCCTCGTCTTACCCACAAAGGTTTTTTTTTCCAAGGGAGGTGGTAGAAGGGGAATGAGCAGGTCTGTTTCTTCCTCCTAGTCTAAGGCTCCTGCCAAGCAGACACCCTGAGGTGTCAGCCCAGGTCGACTCTCCAAGCCCAGTAGGAGGCAGGCTGACTTACTACTTTCAGGCCTGGAAGTCTGTTACCTCGGACAAGTGGGTCCTGGAAGTAGTAAGCCAGGGACTAGCCCTAAGCTTCAAAAGGTACCCAAAAATGAGGGCCAAGTCTTTTCCACCAGCATCAGTTTCAGAAACCCTTGCCCTAGAGGCAGAAGTTTCCTCTCTCCTGGCTCTCAGAGCCATAGAGAAGGTTCCTACTCTACACAGGGGACAAGGCCTGTACTCCAGGTACATCGTCACCCCAAAGAAAACGGGAGTGGCGACCCATCCTGGATCTAAGGTATCTGAACAAACACATTTCAAAACCCAAATTCAAAATGGTAACTCTGGGAATAATCCTTCCCTCTTTAAAGAGCCCAACACCATTAGAAAACTTGGAAAACTGTGAGATTTAGACAGTTCAGTTTATATTGCATGTATTTTCTATATTTATTTTCCTTTTTTCTTTATTACAGAGGACAGCTATATGAAATAGGCTTACTGTCCCTTAGACTTTATCTGCTCTTTCTGCTATCCTACATATGACATCATAATCCGGGTTGCACCTGAAAACAAGTGTCTGTTCATTCTTCTTTTCCCAGTTACCAACTTTTAAATAAATAAATAAAATCAATAAATAATCCCCCATTTATTGCATCATAATTATCCCCACAGCAACAGACTGTGATGTCATAAACAGAACTGTGATGTCATATGTAGGCAAGCAGCCAGAACAGATAGGTCAGTGATCCTGTTTACTTGCAGATGTCCTTAGTAATAAAGAAGAATGAGAAATACAGAAACAGTATTTAAATATAAGCTCACTTGTGCTAAACATTACATTTTCTCAAAGTTGTCACAATGGTGTCAGGGGCTCTTTAAGGCCAGGAAACTTAGAAACATAGAATGTGACAACAGATAAGGACTGCTTGGCCCACCTAGTCTGCCCGTTTTCCTACCTAACAGATAAGCTGCAGATCCTAGTTAACCAACAGTTTGCTTTCTCCTACCCCCAACTAGGACTGCCTTATGTCTGTCCCATGCATTCTTGAATTCCCCCACTGTTCTTGACTCCACGACCTCCTCAGGGAGACTGTTCCATGCATCCACAACCCTCTCTGTGAAAAAATACTTCCTCACATTACCTGTGAACCGTCCCCCCTCTATCTTCAAATTCAAAGGAGATTGGCTAACATCACTGGACCTCAAGGATGCCTACTTCCATATCCCTATTAGGTGCTCCCACAGAAAATTCCTCAGGTTTGAGTTGCCTTCAGGCCATTATCAGTTCAAGGCCATGCCTTTTGGCCTTACATCAGCTCCAAGGGTGTTCACAAAGTGCCTTGCTATAGTGGTGGCTTACCTCAGAAGACAGGGTATCACCATTTTTCCACATCTGGACGACTGGCTCCTAGTAAGGCACTTTTCAGACCTGGTCAGGTCAGCTCTGCAAACCATTCAGGACTTGATCAGTTCCTTGGGGTTTCTTCTCAATCTGCCAAATCTGTTCTCGAACCAGTACAGCTTCTCACCTTCATAGGGGTGGAATTGGATACTACCCAAGCAAAAGCTTTCCTTCCTCTGGCAAGGGTGAAGGCCTTAGTAGACCTCGCTTCCTCCTTTTGGCCTCAGGTTTCTTTTCTAGCGAGACAGTTCCTCCAACTCCTGGGCCACATGGCAGTCTCCACTGCAGTGGTTCAGAGAGCCAGATTTCAGATGCGGGACATTCAGTTCCATCTAAGGTCCTTTTGGTCACACAGAACAGATTCTCTCACCAAACTGATTCCAGTGACCCAAACTCTGGTCCAGGCTCTCCAGTGGTGGCTGGACCAGGACAACCTCAGACAAGGGGTTCCATTTCTCCCTCAATTTCCATCAGTAGTACTGACTACGGATGCTTCTCTCCTAGGCTGGGGAGCCCACCTGCGAGCCCTAACGGAGCTCAGGGGATCTGGTCCCCGCAGGAGTCTCTTCTTCATATCCACCTCCTGGAACTCAGGGTAGATTTTCTAGCCCTTCAGACCTTTTCGAGTTCAGTCAAAGGCAAGGTGGTCCAAGTCAGGACGGACAACACTATCACAGTGTGGCACATCAGCAAGTAGGGAGGCACTCGGTCCACGGCCTTGTGCACAGAGGCCATGAAGATTTGGTCTCTTACCTATTCCTTTTAGACTTCCCTGGTAGCAATTCATCTTCCAGGGAAGGACAGTGTGCTGGCAGATGCCCTGAGTAGGATTTCACAAGGGCATCACGAATGGTCCTTGAATCCTCACATTCTGAGGATCATTTTCTCCATGTGGGGCATTCCAGAAATAGATCAATTTGCAGCACCAGACAATCATGAACTTCCTCTGTTTTGCTGCAGACCTCCAGTCCTGGGGACAGTTCCCCAGGATGCCCTCTTTCTGAACTGGAAGGGCAGGGTTCTCTATGCCTTCCCTTCTTTCACTCTCCTGTTCAGAGTTCTGATCAAGATAAGAACTCAACCCTGCACAGAGATACTGGTGGCTCCAGACTGGGCCAGTCAACCTTGGTATCTTCTGCTGCTGTCCTTGGCTGTCTCATGTCCCCTGTCTCTTCCCAGGAGAAACAATCTCCTGTCCTCCCAGGGGTGGATCTGGTACCCCAATCTCCAGTCTCTCTACCTCAAGGCCTGGCTCTTGAAGAGTTATAATATGCAGCTGTACATCTCTCTCAGGGAGTTCTGGATATTTTGAAGGTCTCCAGGAAACCTTCCACAAGAAAAACTTAGAATTCCAAATGGAAGAGGTTCAGTATTTGGTGCTCTCAGAAAGGTTTTGTGCCTGATTCTGCAGGCATTTCCACAACCTTAGATTATCTAGCGCATCTAAATAGTCTAGGCCTTAGGCCTGCCACTGTGAAGGTTCATCTAGCAGCTGTCTCTGCATTCCTTTCAGCAGGGAAGGGCTCTTCCCTGGCATCTCATCCTGTTTTCAGGAAGTTTTTCAAAGGCCTGATTCACATTAACCCTCCCTTTAGGGAGCCTACTCTGCCTTGGGATCTTAATGTCTGCACTGCTCAGCTTATGCAGCCACCCTTTGAGCCTATGGCTTCTGCTGAATTGAAGTACTTGACCTGGAAAACTGTGATCTTACTTGAGAGGGCTCTTGCAGCAGGTAATTACATATAGGACTAGCGTTGGCAGGCAGCAGGACCCCTGAAAATTTCTAGCTAGCAGTCCCTGGTGAGGACCGCCCCCCGTCAGGTGACCGGCGTCATCGACATCGGTATAAAGGGGCGGTCCCTAATGGCCCGCTTTCCTGAATTCTTTCCGCTATTAGCTCATTGCAGCTCTCGTGGAAAAGTTAGGTAACCCGATCAGGCCAATCTTCATCGGTGTATGTCGTCCCCTACACCCTCCGAGCACAAAAATAAGTGCGATTCATGCGGCGCGCCCAACTACAGCACAAGGACGGCCATTCCCTGTGCCTGTTCTGCCTAGGCCTTGATCACCTGGTCGAGAAGTGCCAGCACTGCCTCAGCTTCAACGCGGCTACCCGGAAAAGGTGGCAGCAATCCCTGGAAGCCCATATTTTGAAGAAAAAGATGAGTTCGATGGAGAAAGAGCTCAAAAAATTGAGGCAGGCGTCCACTTCCCCCAAAGGCCTTCAGAAGAAGAACGATAAGGAGAGGCAGTAGGACAAGGGCTCCTCTACCGCGTCTCCCTTGGGAGCCGCCGGGTCACAGGTGACGTCCCCTCTGGGGGACTCCTTATCCACGGCCGCCTCGGAGGTTTCCGAGCGTCGGCCGCTGTCTGCGCTTGCGCTCCGGGCCTGGGCGCCTCCGGGCACTGAGGCCTCCTGCCCTGGTTCGGCCGCAGGCTCGGCCTACTGGTGTGGGCGACTCCGGTAAGTCAGGCGTCGGCCCCTCTGACGTCAGCATGGAGAAGGCCAGTAAGACGCACGACCCTTCGGTGTGGTCTGCCTCCGGTGAAGGCTTTCATAAGCCGGATGCTGGCTCCTCCGGCGCTCTCCGGGAGCTCACCCTTAAGCAGCACGCCGGTTCGTCTGACACCCGGTCGGCGACGGAACCGACGACGGACCCCCCTACGTCCGTCGTTCCTGGTTCTCTGCAGCCTTTGCTGCCGTCCGGAGACCCAGAGCCCCCCTCAGCCCGACCCTGGGTATTTTTTCCCTCCATCCCCAGCCGACGCTTGGGACCTTCCCCCTGTTGGTGCGCTGGATCTGACGTTGGATCCCCGACGCTTGTTCTACCGTCTCTGGCCGACATCCCACTTCCGGATGTCCCCCCACTGCCAGGCCCTCCAACATTGTTCCGCCCGTGAGGCCGCTGGCTGGGCCATCCGGTCCTTCAGCTCCCCGGGCTCCCAGGTACCCTCCGTCCTATCCGATGCCGACGTACCCAGGACCACAGTATCTGGCGCTGCAGTACCTGACGCCAGTCTTTCCGATGCCACAATACCTGACGCCGGGCTATCCGCAGCCGGGTTTTGGATACTCTCCATATGGGTACATCCCGTATCCTTATCCCCTGCCTCCAACACCACCCCCACAGCCGCCGGTGGACTTGCAGGAGACTCTCCCCAGACAGACCTTTAGAATCTCCCCCTTTGCTTTCTGAGTCCCCTTCTCACTTTATGTTTTACAAAAAAGTTGCTGAAACCCTCCAGCTTCCATTGGAGGAAGCTGTGGATGAACAAGAGGAACCTGATTTTGTAGAAATGATGGATATTCCAGAGTCTAGGAGATTGTCTACTCCCTTGCATAAATCATTTAGGAAACAGACAATAAAAATTTTAAAAACTCCTAATTCTGTGCCTCCTGTTGACAAAAGATGGACAGGAGGTACACTCTGTCAGATCCTGATACAGAATTCCTTTCACAGCAATGCAGTCACGTTGGTGTGGTTCAGGCTGCACCTGTGATAAAGCTAATATTCCTTTGGCTTCATCCTCCTGACAAGGTTCCAGGAAGATTGATGCCATGGCTAAAAACAATACATGGCAGCGTCCTTGGGACTCAGGCAAGCAAATTACATGGCTTATGTAGCAAGGTATCAAAATCTAGATGGGACACTGTCATGGCCTTGTCAAACAGGCCTCTGGCCAGCTTGCTAATGAGCTGGAACAGGTGGCTGCTGATGGCATTGAGGGCATCTAAGGTGCAGTTTCATGCTGCTGTGGATTTTAATGATGTATCCTGTAGAGTCATGGCTCGTCTGTAGCTTTTCAGAGTTGGCCTGGCTCAGGTGTACTAGCTTGTCACAGGATACCCAGACTAAGGCTATGGATTTTCCTGTGGTTGGAAATTCTCTGGGGAGCAGACAGAGAATTATATGAAGAAAATGGATGAATATAGGACTACCTATAAGAGTGCTCAGGCTAAGGAGCGGCAAGCCACTCCTCAGAGGCAGGCCCCCAGGGGTAGAGGTAGGCCTTTTCACAGGCCTTTTTACCAAACCCAGGCCTCCTCTGCTTATGCTCAGAGGGGGTTCTTCAAGGGAGAGGCAGACGGGGTGTGGGCAGGCCTGCTCCCACCCCTCAGCCTAAAGCACCTGCCAAACAGACACCCTGATGGGGTGCCCAGGGCCGATTCTCCTTTACCTGTAGGGGGCTGGTTGGCTTACTTCGTTCAGAACTGGGTGTCTCTAACTTCAGACAGTGGGTCCTGGAAGTAGTAAGCCAGGGTCTGGTTCTCAGCTTCAAAAAGTTCCCAAAGATGAGAATCAGATCTTTCCCACCTGCAAACTCTTTAGAGACCTTTACTTTAGAAACAGAAGTCTCAACCTTCCTGGCTCTCAGAGCTGTAGAAAGGGTTTCTCCCCTACACCAGGGCAAGGGTCTGTACTCCAGATATTTCCTTACCCCAAAAAAAGACAGGAGAATGGCGGCCCATTTTAGACCTGAGATATCTGAACAAACACCTTTTGAAACCAAAGTTCAGAATGGTAACTCTGGCAATGATTTTACCCTCTCTAAGGCCAGGGGACTGGCTAGCCTCCCTGGACCTCAAGGATGCCTATTTTCACGTCCTAATCAGAAGCTCCCACCGAAAGTACCTCAGATTCGAACTGTCCTCAGGTCTCTACCAGTTCAGAGCAATGCCCTTCGGCCTCACCTCTGCCCCAAGGGTATTCACAAAATGTCTGGCAGTAGCAGTGGCTCATTTAAGAAGGCAAAGGATTGCTGTCTTTCCCTATCTGGACGACTGACTCATTGTAGGCCATCCCCAGAACAGGTAAGATCTCACCTGCAAGTTACCCAGCAGCTGCTCACCTCCCTGGCTTCTTGCTCAATCTTCCAAAATCAGTTCTGGAACCAGTTCAGGTGCTCACCTTCATAGGTGCAGAACTGGACACAAAATGAGCCAGAGCCTTCCTACCCTTAGAGAGGGTAAGGACTTGGTGGCTCTGGCCTCCTCCTTCACTCTGTAGGTCTCTCGGCCAGCAAGACACTTTTTGCAGCTCCTGGGGCACATGGCTGCGTCCACAGCTGTAGTGCAAGGAGCAAGATTTCAGATGAGGGACATTCAGTTTCACTTGAGAGCCTTTTGGTCTCAGAGAAGAGACCCCCTTTCCAAGTTGGTCCCAGTGACCCGAACCCTGATCCAGGCCCTCCAGTGGTGGCAGGATCAGAGCAATTTAAAACTGGGGGTCCCCTTCATTCCTCTGTCTCACTCCTTGACCCTCACCACGGATGCTTCCCTCCTGGGGTGGGAGCCCACATGGCGACCTCTCCACTCAGGAGTGTGGTCCCCTCAGGAATCTCTGCTCCACATCAATTTGCTGGAACTCAGAGCTGTCTTTTAGCACTTCAAGTGTTTTCTCGTCTGTTCAGAACAAAGTGGTACAAGTCAGAACAGACAACACCACAACAATGTGGTACATCAACAAGCAGGGGGCACTCGGTCTTGACCTTGTGCACCGAGGCAATGAAGTTGTGGTCTCTGGCCTATTCCCTGAACACTTCCCTCATAGCAGTTCACCTTCCAGGAAAGGACAATGTCCTAGCAGATGCTCTCAGCAGGATTTCCCAGGACCATCACAGATGGTCTCTGGATCCTCAAGTACTGGGGATAGTTTTTGCCAGATGGGGCACCCTCAGATAGATCTTTTCAGCCCCAGACAATCACCAACTTCCACTGTTCTGTTGCAGGCCCCCAGTGTTGGGCTCAATCCCCCTGGATGCCTTTCTCCTAGATTGGGAAGGGAAGTTTCTTTATGCCTTTCCCCCCTTCCCTCTCCTATTCAAGGTGCTAGTCAAAATCAGATCCCAGCCTTGCAGGGTGATTCTGATTGCCCCAGATTGGGCCAGGCAGCCCTGGTACCCACTCCTTCTGTCACTAGCAGTCCATCTTCCCCTGTGTCTCCCCAGGAATCACAACCTGTTAACCTGTGCACAGGGGAGAGTTTGGTATCCGAACCTCAGATCCCTCAACCTCAAGGCCTGGCTCTTGAGGAGTTAGAATTCGCTGACCTACACCTTTCTCAGGGTGTTCTTGAAATCCTAAAGGCTCTAGGAAGCCTTCCACTAGAGCTACTTACAATTCTAAGTGGAAAAGGTTTTCCATTTGGTGTTCTGGAAACATATTTCCCGGAATCTGCTGATTTGCCCATTGTTTTGGACTATATGGTCCATCTTAATTCCTTGGGACTGAGACCAGCTACCCTGAAAGTACATTTGGCAGCTGTCTCTGCTTTTGTTTCAACAGGAAAGCCCTCCTCTCTTTCCGCTCAGCCTGTATTTTCCAAGTTTTTAAAGGATTACTTCATTCTAATCCACCTTTTAGGGATCCGGCCCTGCCTGGTACTAATAATGTTGCATTGCCCAGTTAATGCAACCTCCTTTTGAACCTCTGTCTTCTGCAGAGCTTAAGTATAACTTGGAAAACTGTTTTCCTAGTGGCTATCACTTCTGCCAGGCATAGAGTGAGTTGCAAACCCTGTCAGTAGAAACTGACTTTATTTCTTTCCACAGGGATAAGGTAGTCCTCAGGACTAACAGGAGTTTTGCCTAAGGTGGTTTCAGATTTCCATCTTAATCAATCTATATCTCCCTTCAGTGTTTTCACTGAACATTCCTCTCTGGCAGAGAGGAGATTGCACAGTTTAGATGTTAGAGGGCCTAAGTTACTATATATAGACGTACCAAGGGTCACAGGTTGAATCCCTCCAACTTTTCTCACTTATGGTGAGGTCGGAAAAGGAGACCTGCCACTAAGAGATCAGTTGCCAGGTGGATTGTCTCTTGTATCCAATTTTGTTATCAGAAACTGGGAAAGTTTCCCTTCTGGCCTGAGGGCTCATTCTACCAGAGGTACAGCCGCGTCTCTAGCTGCTGCCAGAGACACCTATCTTAGAGATATGTCAAGCAGCTACCTGGAAAATGGTACACACTTTCATCAAGCATTACTCCCTGGATGTCCAGGCCAGGAGAGATGCTCGGTTGCTTATGCACATGGCTTCAGAGCCTATTCCTAAGTAGGTTCTGTCCCTCCTCCGTGAAGGTACTGCTGTGTAGTCTGCAATTGTCATAATATAGCAAGACTTCATGTTGTTTGAAGAAAAAATTACTCACCTTAGTAATGTTGTTTCTTCTAATGGAGTCTTGCTATATTATGTCCTCCCCCCCAGCCTGCCCCTCTCAGAACTTCTACTTGGGTATGGGGTGGGCAGCCTAGTGTGGGCGCTAGTTATGCCCATTATATGTTTTCCACCCCTTCTTGGGGTTTTGGGGTGTGATGTTTTATTTTATCTCATATTATTGCTTATATTATATTATTACTTCTGGTCCCCTGACTTGAGTCTTTGTGTTGGGACCAGGAATATGCGTTAATAGTCAGGTAGCCAGTTGGCTAGTGTAGGTTACAGCTTCCACACAGACCTTAGTGAGTTTTGCTCGTAAAGATCTGACAGTTTATGTTTGAAATAACCCAGACAGAGCTTCTCTAACCGAGCTCGCGCTCCAAGTTCCATTCTTAGAATGGGAGTTAACTCTTTCACCTCCGGAGCAGTTCTAATGGTGGTACAAACTGCAATTGTCATAATATAGCAAGACTCCATTAGAAGAAACAACATTACTAAGGTGAGTAATTTTTTCTTCTGGACCAGTATGGGAAGAAGATCTTTGCTTCCTCCACGCTGGGGATTAGGGCCCTGAATTATGTCGGCCATATGGGGGACTACCGGAAGGCCATTCTGACCCAGGTGGAAGCCAAATTAGACTCCCTGCCAGACTCCCAAGTCAAGCAGGAGTTGGCTGATCTTGTCCACTCTGGACGTTCAGCCAGTCGACACATGCTTTGTGCGACATACGATGCAGTGGACACTGCTGGACGGAGCTCAGCTTTCACCGTAGGCCTATGTCGTCATGCTTGGCTCCGCGTGTCAGGGTTGGTCCTGGAAGTGCAATCCGCTGTCCAGGAAGCGCCCTTCCAGGGGTCGGTGCTTTTCGGTGGTGATGTCAAGGACATTATCACCGATTTGCAGGAGAAGGGGATGGCACTGACGTCTGTTGACTCCATGTACCACCCCCGTCAGCAGCAGCACCGTCCCTTTCGCAGACAGAATCGGCCCAAGGCGAAACCCCAGGGAAGATGGGCCACAAAACGCCGGGCCCCCACAGCTGCTAAGCCCCCCTCGCCCCCAAAAAAAAACAGTGGGTGCTTCAGCTATGGATCTATCTCACACCACCTGACTGCTTCCCTCTCCCACAGCCTCCGGACTCCCCGGAGGAACCGGTAGGTGGGAGGTTTTCCCTCCACCTTCCGGGCTGGGAGAGGATAACATCAGATTCTTGGGTGCTCCAGCTGATCGCAGAAGGACACTCAATAGAGTTTCTTCAGAAACCACCTCGCCACCCCCCTTTAAAGTTGTTATATTCAAGGGAACACCTTCTCTTGGTCCAGGAGGAAATTTCAGTTCTCCTGCTGAAACAAGCAATAGAACCCGTCCCCCTTCATCTGCAAGGGACGGGTTACTATTCCCATTTCTTCCTGGTCCCAAAGAAAGCAGAAGATCTCAGACCAATTCTGGACCTCAGTTCCCTGAATCTCTTTGTGGGATACGAAAGGTTCAGGATGCTCTCTTTACAGAGCCTTCGCCCCTCCTCCGGCCGGGTCAATGGCTGTGTGCCCTGGATATGCAGAATGCTTACCTGCACATTTCCATTCGCCCGTCTCACCGCAGATACCTTCGTTTTGCGTTCCAGGGGGACCACTGCCAATTCAAGGCACTGCCGTGTGGCCTGTCCTCGGCGCCCCGAATATTTACCAAATGCCTGGCAGTGGTGGCGGCCCACCTGCGTACCAGGGGGGTGCAGGTTTTGCCGTACCAGGACGATTGGCTCCTGGCAGCCTCGTCCAGGGAGGAACTCCTGCGCTGCCTCTCCCTTACCCAGCAGGTTTTTGCTTGCCTGGGTATTACCATCAACCATTCCAAGTCTCACCTGATCCCATTCCAGAGACTAGGGGCGATTCTCGATACGACCACGGGCAGGGCCTTCCTGCCACTGGACAGGGAGTCCACTCTCCAGACTCCGATAAGTCTGCTGTCCGGCGGCTGGTGGGTCTGTGCAAGGTTGGTCCTTCACCTTCTCAGGCTCATGGCGGCTACTATCCCAACAGTTCCTCGCGCTCAACTCCACATGAGAGTTTGTCAGTGGACTCTACGCTCCCAATGGGATCAGTTAGTAGACGACCTAGATCACCCAGTTCTGGTCTCCTTGCCGATGCTCTGAGACTTGTAATGGTGGAGTCCCTTTCTTTCATCCTCCCCTTCCCAGACTCTAACCACAGACGCCTCGGGTAAAGGTTGGGGAGCCCATCTAGGCTCTCATCGGACCCAGGGCTCCTGGTCCAAGCTCGAACAAGCTCTCTACATTAGTGTGCTCGAGCTTCGGGCAGTGTTGTATGCTCTCCAAGCCCTTCATCAATACATCCTTCCCGGCCACATGGCCGTCCAGACGGTCAACATGTGCGTGGTTTGGTACATCAGTGAACAGGGAGGGACTCGGTCCTACTGTCTTTGCAGGGAGGCAATGAGGGTTTGGGATTGGGCAACGCAACACGACCTTCACCTTGCGGCAGTTCACGTTCCGGGAGTCGACAACACCGTGGCAGACAAGCTGAGTCACTCTTCTGCTCTGACTCACGAGTGGGAACTGGACCAAGTGGTCCTAGACAATATCTTCCGACTTTGGGGAACACCATGGAGTGGAACCTGTTCGTATCCACTCTAAACGCAAAGCTTCCCGTCTTTTGCTCGCTCGTTCCAGAGCGAGGCGCTTTCTGGAGAGACGCTCTGTCTCTAAATTGGAAGGACAGATTTGTCTATGCCTTTCTCCCAATTCCACTTATCCCACGAGTCTTGCAGAAACAAGCTTCAGAAGGTGCACAAATTATTCTGATTGCTCCTTTCTGGCCAAGGCAAGTTTGGTTCTCTCTTCTACAACAGTACTCAGAGGATCATCCTCTTCCTGTTCCTCTATCTTGACGTTTACTGACCAGGATTATGGGACCCTGGTCCATTCAGGCCTCAAATCCCTTCAGCAGCACGCATGGCTCCTGCAGACTTGGCTCAGTCCCATTTTGGGATGTCTCCCCAAGTGGCGGAGATTCTGATGGAGGCCAGGAAACCCTCCACTAGATCCACTTACGCCATGAAGTGGAAAAAATTCACTATCTGGGCCGCTTCCAAGAACGCGGAACCTTTTTCCTGTTCAGCGGGGCTTCTTGTGGAGTAACTACGTCATCTGTTTGATCTGGTTCTCAGTCATTTTTCTCTGAAGGTACACATGGCGGCCATCTCGGCCTATCATGTCTCCTTTGCAGACAAAACTTTCGCTCATTTGGAGGTCTCTAAAACTTGTCTCGGAGGGGGTTCTCCATCTGAGACCCCCTAGTCGTACTCCTGCTCCCCCTTGGGACTTGAACTTTGTTCTTGAGAAACTTACTCTGCCTCCCTTCGAACCGGCAGCTTCTGCGGATTTGAAGTTTCTTTCATGGAAGACACTCTTCCTGGTGGCCATTACTTCCGCTCGGAGAATTTCCAAGCTTCAGGCCCTGATGTGTAAAATTCCATACTTGATTTTTCACAAGGAACGGGTTGCTCTTTGCAAGAACCCTAAGTTTCTCCCTAAAGTAGTAGCATAGTCTACTCTAAATTGGTCCATAGAGTTACCCGCCTTTTTCACGCAGTACTCTAATCAAGGGGAGCATTTACTCCATACTATGGATGTTTACCGGATTCTGAGATACTGCACCAACAGGACGAAGGATCTCAGAAAGACTGATCAATTGTTTGTCTCTTTTGTTCATAAAAGGGAAGGCAGTGCTGTTTCTAAGTAATGCCTGTCTAAGTGCTGGCTCATTGCATCACTTTCTGTTATGACAAATACAACAAGACCCTCCCGGGTCGGGTAAGAGGCTACTCCACCTGAGGAGTAGCTGCCTCAGCGGCTTGTTTTAAGAATGTGTCAGCGGCAGACATCTGCGCTGCCGCCACCTGGACTTCTGTTCATACCTTTACTAAACACTACAGTTTGGATGTTGCCTCTCGCCGTAGAGCAGGCTTCGGGCTGGCTGTTCTGCAAGGCCTCTTATCTTGAGGCTTGCACAGCTAGAACTGCTTCTTGGAGTAGTTTTCCTTTTCCTGGTGCCTCTTTTTATTCCAGACTGCTTGGGATTCAGTCCTATATGTAATTACCTACTGCAAGAACCCTCTCAAAGTAAGATAGTACTGTTACGTAAGAACTTACCATAACAGTAGATCTTCGAGAGAGGCTATTGTAGTAGGTAATACCTTCCCGCCCTCCATCCCCCTAGGCTTTTTCAGCTCCTTTTCCAGTGATGGAAATATCCGCTCCTCTCTCATCCGGCCTTTCTGGCCTGTGGTGGGAAAGAACTGAAAGGCAGGCGTCAGGGACTGCCCCTTTATACCAACGTCGCATGACGCCGGTCTCCTGACATGGAGGCGGTCCCTTGCCAGAGACTGCTAGCTAGAAATTTTTCCGTGGGGTCCTGCCGCCTGCGGACGTCAGTCCTATATATAATTACCTACTGCAAGAGCCTCTCTCTTGAAGATCTACTGTTACGGTAAGTTCTTACGTTACTGTACTTTCTTGGTAGCTATTACTTCTGTCAGGCGGATTAGCGAATTACAGGCCCTGTCAGTTGAATCTGACTTCATATCCTTCCTTAGGGGTAAAGTGGTCCTAAGGACTAATGGGAAGTTCTTGCCTTAAGTGGTGTCGGATTTTCATCTAGACCAGTCTGTGTCTCTTCCTGTATTTTTCACTTACCATTCTTCCTCAGGGAAAAGAAGATTACACAGTTTGGATGTTAAAACAGTGCTTAGCTACTACATAGAGCATACTAAGGCACACAGAAATGACTGTCTTCAGTTGTTCCTCACTTATGGTGAAGTGGGGAAAGGTAAGCCTGCCACTGAGAGATCTGTTGCCAGGTGGATTGTTTCCCGTATACAATTTTGCTATGACAGATTGGGTAGAACACCCCCTTCAGGCCTGAGGGCTCACTTGACTAGGGGTATAGCTGCTACTGTAGCTGCGGCCAGACATATACCTGTGTTAGAGATCTGTAAAGCAGCCACCTGGAAAACAGTACATACATTCACCAAGCATTACTCTCTGGACATCCAGTCTAGGAGTGATGCTAGGTTTAGCACAGCAGTACTGCAGAGCCTGTTCCCAAAGTAGGTTCTGCATTCTCCCCTCCATAGGGAACTGCTTGGTAGTCTGAATACAGCAAGACTTCATGTTGTTTGAAGAAAACATTACTCACCACAGTAATGTTGTTTTTTTCTAATGGAGTCTTACTGTATTCAGACCTCCCCCCGCCTCCCCTCTCAGAACCTGTTTTTGGGAAGTGTGTTGGCAGGCTCAGTGTTGCACCTCAAGGGTGTACCTTGTACCCTCCCTCTTGGTGGAGTAACTGTTATGTTTTTTTCTTCTTGTGTTGAATAGTTTGATTTGTCATTACCTTATTTCTTCTTGTGTTCTCGACTTGAGTCTTTTTTGGACCGCAAAAGGTATTTTGCCTTTTGGCTATGTGTTCAAACAATTTCCACATTTTAGTGTTAAGTTAGTTAGTTGCTCGTAAGAATCTGACGGTTGCACTGGTAAGTACCACAGACAGAGGTTTGTAAACCGAGCTCGAGCTCAACGTTCCATGCTTCTGCATGGCGTTAACTCTTTCCTCTCCAGGGTAGTTCAAGTGCTGGGGCTAACTACATTATGTCTGAGTACAGCAAGACTCCATTAGAAGAAACAACATTACTGTGGTGAGTAATTTTTTCACCCGGGGCTCAGGACCCTGCATCTTCATGCATGGCTCCTGTAGACATAGCAATATCCCGTTTCGGGGTTTCCTCACGGGTTGCACAGGGCCTAATTGAGGCCAGAAAACCTTCTACCCATTCCACTTATGCTGTGAAGTGGAAGCGGTTTCCCATATGGGCCACCGCAAAGGGCTGGAACCCCTTCTCTTGCTCGGCCCCACAAGTCATGGAATACCTCCTTCACTTGTCAGACTCCGGTCTGTCCTACTCTTCCTTAAAGGTACATATATCAGCTATTTCAGCGTACCACGAGCTAGTGGATGGTAAACCCGTGGCTCAGTTGGATGTCTCTAAAACCTTTCTGAAAGGGATTCTCCATCTGAAACCCCCCATCCGCAGACCAACTCCACCTTGGGGCTTGAACTTCATCCTGGAAAAGCTCACCCTTCCTCCTTTCGAGCAAGCTATGAGCTGTAATCTGCATTTCCAGTCTTGGAAGGCATTTTTCAAACAACATGAAGTCTTGCTATATTATAGACATTAGCAGTTTGATCCAGCTCTAGAACTGCCTCGGAGTGCAATGGTTAAAACCATTCCAAAATAGAATTTTGGCATGAGAGCAGCTCTATCTGTGTCATTTCAAACTTGAACTGTCAGATTCTTTACTCCGCCTCAGTGAACAGTCGCTCCGGAGATTTCTCCTTCTGCTTGGTTCATTTCTCGGTTTAAAAAGTGTTTTCTCGGTTGGATTTAACCGAGAATAGTTTTATTTTAACCACAAAACCGTTCGGTTCAAGCTCTATCTGTGGTAACCGTAAGTAAATGAAGGTTTTGTCTGTGTGGAACTTGTAAGTTATCGGTTCGGTTTTGAACCGATCAGTGGATTTAAAACTAAAAGTTACTATTTTAGAGTGCGGTTCCCGGTTCTTATCGGTTCTAAAAAAAACGGATTTATTACGTTTTTTTCCAATACCCGTGACACGGTTAGGAACCGATAAGGGTGTCTTACCTGGCACTGCCGTTAAAAGGACAGGATTTTGGTTAGGCTGGCATTATGTCTGAGAAACCCAAAGAAAACCGGGCCCACTGGGTTTCAACACTGTGATGTTTGTGGGAAGTCTTTGCCAGGCTGACCCACACCCATGTGTTTATTGTCTGGGGTTTGACCACCTCAGTCAGACTGCCAGGTATGTAAGAATTTCCCTGCAGCCACCCTGGAAAAAGATTGGCAGGCTCAGGGGCGAGAGGCAAAAGTCCGCTGACCGGATGGCAGCAGCCCAGTTCGGTGCCAACCGAACCAGAGGAGAGTGCCCTCTGACCAGGGCCAGACTTCCTCGGGCAAAGAAAGCTGGTTCTGAGGAACCAATTCCAGTAAAGAAAACAAGAAAATCAGCAGGTCTGGGTCCAAAATTCCTTCTCCAACTGCTGGGAGATAACAAAGCCATACAAATTGTCCAGTCACTGTCTCGGGTCCGTCCGAACCACCACTGTCTGGTAAAGGTCGGTTTGTCCGGTCCCAGTGGTTCAGGATTATGATATTGAGAATTTTATGAACCAGAGGAGGGAGGAGGATTATGAACAGTATGAATGTGGCTGGAAGGTCTGGGTGTGCCCATTGAACGGACATCTCCCCAGACAGACCTTTAGAATCTCCCCTATGCTGTCTGAGTCCCCATCTCATTTTATGTTTTATAAAAGTTGCTGAAACCCTCAGCTTCCTTTAGAAGAGGCTGTGGATGAGCAAGAGAGCCTGATTTTGTAGAAATGATGGATATTCAGAGTCTGGAGATTGTCTATTCCTTTACATAAGTTTTTAGAAACAAACAATTAAAATTTTAAAAACTCCTAATTCTGTGCCTCCTGTAGATAAAAAGATGGACAGAAGGTATACATTGTCAGGCCCTGATACAGAATTCCTTTCTCAGCAATGCAGTCATGTTGGGGTAGTTCAGGCTGCTGCCTGTGATAAAGCTAATATTCTCTTGGCTTCATCCTCCTGACAAGGATTCCAGGAAGATTGACGCCATGGCAAAAAACAGTATATGGCAGCCTCTCTGGGACTCAGGCAAGCAAATTATATGGCTTATGTAGCTAGGTATCAGAAATCTAGATGGGATACTGTTGTACAATTGGCCAAGCAGGCCCATGGCCAGCTGGCTAGTGAACTAGATCAGGTGGCTGCTGATGGCATTGAAGCCTCTAAGGTTCAGTTTCATGCTGCTGTGGATGTTAGTGATGTTTCCTCTAGGGTCATGGCCACATCTGTAGCTTTTCGTAGGTTGGCCTGGCTGAGGTGTACTAGTTTGTCACAGGATACCCAGACTAAGGCTATGGATTTTCCTGTGGTGGGAATTTCTCTGTTTGGAGAGCAGACAGAGAACTACATGAGAAGATGGATGAATATGGGACTACTCACAGAGTGCCCAGGCTAAGGAGGCGGCAAGCCACTCCTCAAGGCATGCCCCCAGGGGGTAGGGGTAGGCCTTTTTCACAGGCCTTTCTACCAGACTCAGGCCTCCTCTGCCTATGCTCAGAGGGGCTTCTTCAGAGCAGGGGCAGACGGGTGGGCAGACCTGCTCCCACCCCAGCCTAAAGCTCCTGAAACAGGCACCCTGATGGGGTGCCCAGGGCCAGTCTCCTGTACCAGTGGGGGCAGGCTGGCTTACTTCAGTCAGAATTGAGCTTCTTTAACCTCAGACAAGTGGGTTCTGGAAGTAGTAAGCCAGGGTCTGGTTCTCAGCTAAAAAGTTTCCCAAGTTGAGAAGCAGACTTTTCTACAAGTGCTTCAGAGACCCTCGCTCTGGAAACAGAGGTCTCATCCTGTTAGCTCTCAGAGCAGTAGAAGGTTCCTCCCTGCATCAGGGCAGGGGTCTGTATTCAGATACTTCCTTACCCCAAAAGACAGGAGAGTGGGGCCCATTTTAGATCTCAGATATCTGAACAAGCATCTTTTGAAACCAAAGTTCAAAATGGTAACTCTGGCAATGATTTTACCTTCCTAAGGCCAGGGACTGTCTAGCCTCCCTGGACCTCAAGGATGCCTATTTCCATGTCCTAATCAGAAGATCCCATAAGTACCTCAGATTGCAACTGCCCTCAGGTCATTTCCAGTTCAGAGCAATGCCCTTCGCCTTACCTCTGCTCCAAGGGTATTCACAAAGTGTCTAGCAGTGGCAGTGGCCCACTTAAGGAGGCAGAGGATTGCTGTTTTCCTATCTAGGCGACTGGCTCATTGTAGGCCAGTCCCCAGAACAGGTAAAATGTCACCTGCAGATCACCCAGCCTTCTCACCTCCCTGGGTTTTCTGCTAAACCTACAAAAGTCGGTTCTGAGAACCAGTCCAGGTACTCACCTTTATAGGGGCAGGATGGACACAAAGCTAGCCAGAGCCTTTCTTCCCCAGAAAGGGTAAGGAATTTAGTGCTCTGGCCTCTTCCTTCACTCTGCAGGTCTCTCGACCAGCAAGACACTTCTGCAGCTCCTGGGGCACATGGCTGCATCCACAGCTGTTGTGCAGGGGCCAGATTTCAGATGAGAGACATTCAGTTTCACTTGAGAACCTTTTGGTCTCAGAAGAGACCCCCTTTCAAGTTGGTCCCAGTGACTAGAACCTTGATCCTAGCTCTCCAGTGGTGGCAGGATCAGAGCAATTAAAACAGGGTCCCCTTCATTTCCCCTTCTCACGACTTGGCTCTCACTACAGATGCTTCCCTTCTGGGTTGGGGAGCCCACATGGGCGACCTTTCCACCTCAGGGTTTGGTCCCCAGGAATCTCTGCTCCACATCAATTTGCTGGAACTCAGAACTGTCTTTTTAGCTCTTCAAGCTTTTCTGCATCTGTCCCGACAAGGTGATACAAGTCAGAACAGACAACACCACAACAATGTGGTACATCAACAAGCAGGGCAGTCCGTCTTGACCTTGTGCACGAGGCAATGAAGTTGTGGTCTCTGGCCTATTCCTGAACACTTCCCTCATAGCAGTTCATCTTCCAGGGAAGGACAATGTCCTAGCGGATGCCCTCAGCAGGATTCCCAGGGCCATCACAAATGGTCCCTGGATCCTCAAGTGCTGGAATAGTTTTGCCAGTTGGGGCATCCCTCAGATAGATCTTTTGCAGCCCCAGACAATCACAAACTTTCTCTGTTCTGTTGCAGGACTCCAGTGCTGGGCTCAGTTCCCTGGATGCCCTTCTTCTGGATTGGGAGGGAAGTTCCTCTATGCTTCCCCCTTTCCTCTCTATTCAAAGTACTAGTCAAAATCAGATCTCAGCCTTGCAGGGTGATTCTGATTGCCCTGGATGAGCCAGGCAGCCCTGGTACCCACTCCTTCTGTCTCTGACGTCCATCTTCCCTGTGCCTCCCCAGGAATCACAATCTGTTGACTTGTGCCCAGGAAGGGTTTGGTATCCGGACCTCAAATCCCTCAACCTCAAGGCCTGGCTCTTGAGGGTTAAGGTTGCTGATTTACACCTCTCTCAGGGTGTTCTTGAGATCCTAAAGGCTTCCAGAAAGCCTTGCACTAGGAGCTACTTATAGTTCTAAATGGAAAGGTTTTCCATTTGGTGTGTCTAGGAAAAATATTTCCCAGAATCTGCTAGATTGCCCATTTTGTTAGATTACATGGTACATCTTAATTCCTTGGGTCTCAGACCAGCTACCCTGAGAGTTCATTTGGCAGCTGAGTCTGCTTTTGTGTCAACAGGAAAGTCATCCCTCTTTCTTCTCATCCTGTGTTTCCAAGTTTTTAAGGGATTACTCCATACTAATCCTCCCTTTGGGAACCGCCCCCTGCTTGGGACCTTAATGTTTGCATTGCCCAGTTAATGCAACTCCTTCTGAACCTCTGTCTTCTGCAGAGCTTAAGTACCTAACTTGGAAAACTGTTTTCTAGTGGCTATCACTTCTGCCAGGCATAAGTGGATGCAAGCCTTGTCAGTGGAGACTGACTTTATTTCTTTCCACAGGAATAAGGTAGTCCTTAGGACTAATAGGAAGTTTTGCCTAAGGTGGTTTCAGATTTCCATCTTAATCAATCTATCTCCCTTCCAGTATTTTTCACTGATCACTCCTCTTCGGGTGAGAGGAGGTTGCACAGCCTGGATGTTAAGAGAGCTCTTAGTTATTATATAGAGCGTACCAAAGGTCACAGGTTCGAATCCCTCCAACTTTTCCTTACCTGCTGCCAGAGATATCCCTTTATTAGAGATTTGCCAGGCTGCTACTTGGAAAACGGTACACACTTTTACCAAGCATTACTCCCTGGATGTCCAGGCCAGGAGAGATGCTCGGTTTGGCACAGCTGTTCTTCAGAGCCTATTCCTAAGTAGGTTCTGCCCTCCTCCATGGAGGTACTGCTGTGTATTCTGCTAATGTCTATAATATAGCAAGACTTCATGTTGTTTGAAGAAAAATTACTCACCTTAGTAATGTTGTTTCTTCTAATGGAGTCTTGCATATCAAACCTCCCTAACCTGCCCCTCTCAGAACCTCTACTTGGTGGGGTGGGCAACAAGTGGGCACTACTTATGTCCTGTTAGCATTTTGTCCCTTTGGGACTTTGGGTGTGTATGTATGCACGTGTGTGTGTTTATTATACTTATGTTCCATTTTCATATTATTAGAATGGTGTTAGTATTTCTGGTTCCCCTGACTTGAGTCTTGGGTGTTGGGACCATCAATGGTTGTTATTATTTAGGTAGCCATTTGGCTGAGTGTAGTTACAGCTTCCACACAGACCTTAGTGAGTTTGGCTCGTAAAGATCTGACAGTTCAAGTTTGAAATGACACAGATAGAGCTGCTCTCGTGCCAAAATTCTGTTTTGGAATGGTTTTAACCATTGCACTCCGGGGCAGTACTAGAGCTGGATCAAACTGCTAATGTCTATAATATAGCAAGACTCCATTAGAAGAAACAACATTACTAAGGTGAGTAATTTTTTCTTTCTGGTGGCCATCACATCAGCCTGAAGGATTTCGGAGATGCGCGCTCTAGTCTGCAAGTAGCCTTACTTGATTTTCCATCGGGACCTGGCGGTCATTAGAACCCATCCGAGGTTCCTCTCAAAGGTGGTGTCGGAAGCCACGCTAAACCAATTGGTAGAGTTTCTGGTGTATTACCCGTCCCCCTCTAACAGAGTTGAGGCACTCCTTCACACAATGTCCGTCGGATTCTCCGATGTTATACACACCAGACTAAGGAGCTTCGCTGTTGCAACCAGTTGTTTGTCACTTTCGCCCCGAGATCGAAGGGCAAACCAGTTTCTAAGCAGGGCCTTTCCAAATGGTTGGGCAGCTGCATTCGATTCTGTTACCAGAAGTACGATAAACCTCTGCCGGGTTCCATCAGAGGTCATTCAGCTAGGGGCATGGCTGCTTCTGTGGCCTTCCTACGGAACATTTCTGCGGCTGACATTTGTGCTGCTGCTACTGAGTTCTGTCCATTCATTTACCAAGCATTATAGTCTGGACATTGCTTCTAGGCAGAGGGCTGGCTTTGGCCTAGCTGTCCTGCAGAGTCTATTGTCCTAGGCTGGGTCCTGAGAGGACTCCAGTTCCTTTCCGTTGGAGGTGTTTCCTCCTCCCTAGTTTCTCTCGGTCTCTCCTTGGAGGGACTGCTTGGGACTCAGTGCTATATGTGATGACCTACTGAAGGAACTCTCTTGAAATAAGATAGTATAGTTAAGTAAGAATGTAACAGTAGATCTTCGAGAGAGATTCCTTCAGTAGGTCATATTTTTCCCCTTCCTCCTTCCCCTCATTTTATGTTTTACAGGGTCTCCAAATCCTATTCGCTACTGCTGTCAGGCCTCTTCTTGGCTCTGGCGGGAGAACTGAAAGGCAGGCGTTGGGGACCACCCACTATATACGGTCACGCTGACGTCAATCACGTGACGTTGGGTGGGCGCTCCCCCCTAAGGGATTGCTAGAAAAGTCTGCTGTGCAGGCCCATGCCAGGTGGCGCCAGTGCTATATGTGATGACCTACTGCAGGGACCTCTCTCAAAGATCTAAATTCTTACGTAACTGTACTATATGCTGCTTGAGCACTACAAATTTAAGTGAATGCCTTTTGGGATCTGCTCAGCCCCAGATATTTTCAAAGATCCATGCTGGATGCAACTTTCGACTAACCTCTATCTACTTCCGTGATACGCTATTTCTGATTGTTTTCTTCGTGCTATATGCTTTTCGTTTCCTAATGTTAGCTTAGTTGATTTGAGACTTTGTCTTCAGGGACCCAACTTGTATGAGAACCGTGATCCCACTCTGATGTTTCCGTCATCCTCGTGCTGTCATGATTTGAGAATGTGTATTTTTTCGTCCATGACTCGACCTGTGAACCAAGATCCAACGATGTCAGTATTGCTTGTGCATCTTCAGTGACCCGACTTGTATGAGCCCTTGTTTCGCTCATATTGGCTTACAGAAAGCAAAAAACTCACTTTGAAACAACTAGTACCAAACAACACGAGTACTCCATAATTCTTGTAAATGGTTTTATTTATACCTTCGGCCATGCTTCCCTTATGAAATCCAAATACATTTGTTCAATGCAAGCTGAATCCGGCAAATTAAAAAGTCTTCCTCCACTAGTTGGTAATGGAGCTCTTAAAGGTCCTGCGTAGATAAACAATTGTTTTATTTCTGATATATCTGTAACTGTTGGACGCTTGTATTGACCATCTAGTGATGTTGGATGGAAGAATTCTACGGTGGCAACAGTAGTAGTTATTGATGTTATGCTTCCAGAGTACCACCCATTTTCGTAGGCCACTGCAATCCAGTCATTCACAGTAACATTTTTCCTACTTGGTACTAGGTTGGATGATTCTGCCACCTCCAAATCTGAGAAATCACTGGGTTCTTCATTGTCACTTTCATCTGATGTTTCGTTATTTACGATGTTCTGCTTTCCAGTCAGTGCTGTTTTTTTCTTTTTCTTCTTTGGTTGATCTTCGACATCAGTTGAAGTTCCTTCACCACTCTCCCTCTGCTTCTGTTTTAATTCCTTTTGGATCTTTCTTTCTTCTCTTCTCTTCTCTTCTCCTCTTCCTTTCTTGTTCGGCTTTTAGGTTATGTTCCAGTGCACTTTTTGTTTTCCTTTCAAATTCCCTGTGACTCCTCCTGAGTTGCTTTCCATTTCTGCGTGCTCTGATGAAGATGCTTTGCTTTTCAGCAAAGGTTTTACTTTCAATCCAAGTCTGTAGATCCTCATGGTTTGATTTGAGTAGCAGTATGGATGTGTGGAAATAAAGAGTAGCATGCCTCCTCCGTTGCTGACTGGCACCCAGTGATCCAAAGTCCCATTCGCAGGTCAGATTTGTAAGTGGCGCTTCAGCCACAGCTTTCAATGCATCTTCTTCCACATCATGGCTAAACTTTCCAGGAAGGAAGTCTTCCAGTTGTCTTTCACAGCATAATTTCATTCCTTTGAGGATGGCTGCTGTACACTTAGTATGTCTTCCGGAATGGACGTCGCCGTTCTGAATAGTGCCGAACTTCTATTCCCAGCATATTCTAGGAACACTGGTGAGTCATCACTTGAGAGAATAGCAAGCGAATCTTCTAGCCAGGTCTCGATCTGTGCATACATTTTTTTAATGTAATGATGCAGTTTCAGGTAGTTGCATGTGCCGCTGATCATTGCTTCCAAGTACGGCCCAGTTATTTTGAAGTAGATGGCTGCCAGACTGTGCACCATAGCTATCACTTTGTTGTCTTGCAAGCCTAGAAGTACCGATTTTATCTTCTAATTATCTGTGTCCAAATGATCAATGAACTTGATGATATCCATTCTGTGATGTAGAATCTAACATACTATTTGCCAGCAGATTAGGCCTTACGGTCTAACGAGTCTACTCGAACCTTAGATCCTTAGTTGGGTGCCGAGGCCCTCCCATCCCTTGTGCTCCAGAAACCCCATCATCCATCCCCACCCCTGGGACAGGCCATCATCTGATACATCCACTTTCTGTGTCTGTCCCACCCTCTCTTGAAGCCCTCCACTGTGGATCTCTGAACCAGCTCGCCAGGCAGTGCATTCCAAGGGTCCACCACCCTCTCAGTAAAAACCTCCTCCTTTTCCCCCTCACCTTCCAACTTCAAACCATGCCCTCTGGTGATACTCCCTGCTTTAGTCTAAAGGCCCTCCATGTTTACCCATTTATTCCCTTGAGGTACTAGAACCTCAATCATGTCCCCTGTCTCTCCTCTCCTCCAATGAAAACAGGCAGAGCTCCTCAAGTCTGTCCTCATATGTCAAATCCCCTAGCCCTCATATCATCTTAGTTGCCTTCCTCTGTACCCTCTCCAAGAGCTGTATGTCCCTCTTCAAGTGTGGTCTCCAGTACTGTACACAGTACTCAAGGTGTGGTCTAACCAGTCCATTGTACAGCGGCAGAATCACTTTCTTGCTCCTAGAGGTGATCCCCCTTATGATGCATCCCAACATCCTGTTTGCCTTGCTAGCCACTCTCCTGCACTGCTCAGAGTTATTCATACATGCATCCACCATGACCCTCTAGGTCTTTTCCCCTATTGAGTCCTCCAGCGCCTCCCCTCCCAGGGTGTACCTGTGTTTAGGGTTCCCCTGACCAAGATGCAACAGCTTGCACTTGGTGATATTGAAATTTAATTTCCATGTGTGAGCCCAGCTTTCCAGGGTGTCCAGGTCCCCTTGTAGGGCCAACCTCCCCTCTTCTTCGTCAACTACTGCTCCCATCTTGGAGTCATCCGTGAAGAGACTCATTTCACCTATACCTCCCTGATGTCCAATATGTGCATTAAACAGGATCGGACCCGGACCGAGCCCTACGGTACCTACCAACCTCTCTAGGGTTCAAGAGCTCCCCACAGACCACTACCCTCTGGGTGCGTCCAGCTAGCCAGTTTTCAATCCATCTGACCATCAAAGGGCCTACTCCTAACCCCATCAGTTTCTCCACTAGACCATTGTGGGGGACAGAGTCAAACGCCTTGCTGAAGTCCAAGAAAAATACATCCACAGGCTTTCCCCTGTCCAGTTCTGATGTTACCCATTCGTAGAACTCCACAAGATTGGTTTGACTTGATCTACCTGGCACAAACCCATGTTGCCGACTATCCAGACCTCCACCTCCTCCATGTACACCCCAATCGTTCCTTTGTATACTCTCATTAATTTTCCCACCACGAGGTCAAACTGATGGGTCTATAGTTACCTGGTACTTCCCTTGACTCCCCTTTATGGATTGGCACCACATGTGCCTCTCGCCAATCCCTAGGTACCCTCCCTGTCTCAAGTGACCTGTTGAAGAGCTCCGCCAGGGGTGCAGCCAGTATGTCCGCCAATTCCCATAGTACTCTTGGATGAATGCCATCCGGCCCAGGAGATTTGTCTTTCTTTAGGGCCTTGAGGGCTAACCACACCCTTTTGGCGGAGATAGCATCATCCGTCCCTCCACCTTACTGGCCTTTTATCCTTATCCAGATGTGACACCCTCGGTACCTCTCCTCCCTCTTGCTCCATTTCTGTTGCTCCCTGATCCGACTCACTGCACTTCTATCCCTTCATGCCTTGCTTTGTAGATATCCCATCCCCCTCCCTAGTGAACACAGAGGCAAAGTACTCATTAAATACCTCTGCCTGGTCCCTCGCCTCTTCCACCCACCCTCCTCCTGATCTCAATCTGCTGAGATGGCCCTTAGTTTTTCTCTGCTCCCCAATGTACTGGAAGAACCCCTTTTCCCCTCCATGTGTCCCCTGTGCCAGCCGCTGCTCTTTACTGGACTTTGTTCCCCTCACCATCCGGGTGACTTTTCTAGATGCAAGATGGTACATTTCCTTATCCCTATCCCCTCTTGTTGTTTTATATTTTTTGTAGGCCGCCTTCTTTTCTCTGACTGCTACCTGTACCTCACTGGACCACCAGCATGGTTTATGTGACCTTGCTCCTGACGTTTCAACTTATCGCAGATCCTGACTGCCTCATGAAGTCCCATTTTATGACCTCCCATCTCCTTTCCACACTTTTCATTGGTGTAATCCCTTCAAGTGATCCTTGAGAATATTTCCATCCACTGCCAGTGTCCTAGATCTCACCCCCATGCTTATTTGAAACCAGACAGTATTGTGGTCTCTCCCAGTCAGGGGGTCCTGTACAACGAGGTCCCTTACCAGATCCCCATCTGCCAGAACCACGTCCAGGGCATGCCCCTCCCTTGTGGGCTCCATCACATGCTGTGTTAAGAACACATCCTGGAAGCCGTCCAGCAGCCTCTGCTCCTTGGCCACCTTAGAGGACATGGTTTCCCCAGTTTGTACCTGGCATATTAAGGTCCCCCATCAACACCACTCCTTCCCCTTTTGGTCCACACTGGGCAATGATGTTGTCCAGCAAACCATCCTCTAGAACATCACTCATCCTGGGGGCCCTATATACTACACCAGCTTGACCTTATCTCCTGCTGGGGATCGTAAGGTGACCCATAAGGCCTCCACGTTTCCCTCTGCCTCTTCTACCCTAGCAATTTCTATGTCATCTCTAATGAACATAGCCACTCCACCCCCTTTGCCCTCCTTTCTATCCTTCCTAAGCATAGTGTACCCCCGCACGTTTAGGTCCCAGTCATGGTTTTTGTTGGCCTCCGTGACCGCCGCCACATCCACACACACACGCCCCCGAACAGCATGGCCTGGAACTCTGACAACTTGTTTCCCAAGCTCCTGGCATTTACCAACACCAACCCCCACCCCTTATCCCTGGTCCTCTTTGTCAGACCCCACCCAGATTCCTTATACTTACATCCTCCCTCTGCTCCTCCTGAACCTCCACCCCAGTCTGTTCCCCTTCCCCCTTAGGCTTGAGGCTACTCCTCATCTGGAGGGGCTTCCTGGTCAGCCCCTCCTTATCCCTTCCCCCTCACAAGTTTAAACCCCACCTTTCTTGAATGTAGTCAGCCATCCCTGTTTAGGACTTCCTTTCCTAATGGGGCAAGATGAAGCCTGTCCTTGGCATATAGTCCCTTATCCTCCCAAACTCCTTTCCAGTTCCTAACACCCCAACCACTCTCTTCACCCCACTTTCTGAGCCAGTCATTAACCTCTGAGAGCTTTATTTTTCTCCACTGAGGCCTTTGGTACTGGCAATATCTCGAAAAATGTTGCATCCATTATCCTGACAGACTCTGGCAAGTTTTGGAACCTTGCTTGGATTTCCAAACGCTATTTCCCTCTAGATCGTTAGTTCCCAAGCGCACCAGGAAATCCGGTTTCCCTCCACAATCCGTAACCATTTCATACACCATGAACTTTGCTCTGTGCACTGTTAGCCCAGAGAAACTCACTACCTTCACCTGCCTATGGCATCCACCCCCCTGTCCCTCCCACTGGATACCCCAATCATCGAGTCTCCCAATAACAGGACCTTAACACTGCCATCATCCTTATGGTTACCTCCACTATGCCCTCTCAGCCCCCAACCCACCCCCCATTTGTGATCTCCATTCCATGGGAGTCTTCCTGCCTTATTAGAGACCCTTGTCACCCTCCTTTCTGCCTCCTCGTTTATTTTGCCCATAATTCAAGCCCCTCTGAATAGGTGTCCCCTTAACCTCTCTTATCCGAACCATTTATCCTGGCCTGATGGTTTCCCCTTCCCCCACCGCCATCCTCCCCTTGTAATAGTACTCCTGCCTCCAGAGGCTCTCTGTGGGTCCCCTTTAGCTAGGGCCCCATCCTTGGTACTGACCCCCCTGCTGAAGGAGGGCTCTTCTCCCACCTCCTTGTCTCCCAGTTTCTCTCCAGTCATGCTCTCCTCCCTCATGTCTGCAATATGTTGCATCTCCTCCATTTGCTTAACATTTATGTTTCCCCTTCTCCCTCTGGGGCTATTTCTATCCTTTCCATTGCCGGTCTGTGATGCCCTATGGGTATCCGACTCCCTCCTCCCGGCCTCTGTATAAGTTTCCTCATTTCCACCAACCCCTTCCTCCCCCTCTAGGTTGCTTATTTGCTCAAATTTATTGTGACACTCTATAGCCTCCATCAAGTAACCCGAGTTTCCCTGACTGCACTTCTAACTGCCCTCTTCCCTCTTGCTCTGTTCACCTTAGGAGCTCCCTTCCCTGATCTGCTGTTTTAGGCTTCCCCACAACAGCCCTCTGACTCTGCCCCTCCACTCTCTTTGTATTCAGAATGTTCACCCCTACGCTTTTCCTTAGCATCAACATCCCTATCTAAGGGTCCTCTGTCCTTAATATCCCCTCTCCTGCTTGCTGTAACATAACGTCCTGTAATTTCAGAGTGTTGCCCCAGCCTCCCCTCAGCCCCACCCTTCTGCTGCCCATATCCACACCCCTTATCCTTGGACACCTCCCCCCCAGCTTACTCCTTAACCAATATACCTCACTCCTGTTACAAGATAGCTGTGTACAGAGTGGGCAGCCTCCCTCTCTCTAGGTCCAGTTGAGAATTATTGCCATCCCACAGCCTGTGCAGCCTACAACCCTTCCGAAGATGCCTGCCATGGTCGAATATGGCCACCCTGTTTTACCCCTCTGTTATAATGACACACCCCTTTCTCAGTCCCTTTCCCTGGAATACAGTTTCTCTCTATACTGACTTGACTATTTACAAACCCAGTTTCAACCCCTACCAATAAAGTTCCCAAGTCTCTCAAACACATACAGTCAGTGTGTGTCCAGTCCCACTACCAGTGTATGTGTCAGACATCAGGTACCGTATATGATGTCACAGGCCCACCAGTTCCTGTTGCTTCGAATTTCAGTCCCAAACAGAAATACTCAGCCCTTCAATCCCAACCCCCAGTGGCTTTTCAGTATTTAAGAACGCCTACAAAACAGGGTGGCTGGGAGGGCTCTTACCAACACCAGGCAAACAACACATTTAAATTTCACTCTAATTATCACTGCCAAACAAGTGTTCCCAAGCCTCAAATGTTACACTATCACAGCCCAAGTAACAGTTCTAACTCAAGGTAATAATTTTTAACACATAGAACTAATTTCACGTACAAAACTATTCAAATATTTCAGTTAAAACAGAATATAACCCCAGACCTCTGTCCTTACCTGCCTTCTGGTTATGTTCCCAAGTGAACAATGAAAGACAAGGTAATTCCAGTTAATGTTCCTTCCCCCTAACACCAGGCCAATAACACATTTAAATTTCACTCTAATTATCCCTGCCAAACAAGTGTTCCCATGCCTCAAATGTTACAATATCACAGCCCAAGTAACAGTTCTAACTCAAGGTAATAATTTTTAACACATAGAACTAATTTCACGTACAAAACTATTCAAGTATTTCAGTTAAAATAGAATATAACCCCAGACCTCTGTCCTTACCAGCCTCCTGGTTATGTTCCCAATCTGTGCCGCTGTTTCAAACAGGCAGTTGAATCTGTTGTCTCTGTAGTTCCCGACTGTCGACTTTATATTGCTGTTCATGGTACACTAACTCAGCCACTTTTCTCTTACTCCATTTTTTTCATCTGGTACTGGACCAAGAATTTCCGATTCCATTCTCACAGTCCTTACTGCTGCAACTTCCTTGCGATATTTAATTACTTTATCCCGTCCCAGTAAAATGTTGTTGTCTTCCATTTCTTTTTGAAGAAGGTTGTCCACTGAATATTTATGGAATCCTAGTAAGACATGGACCATGCAGTGGAATGAATGTAGAACTTGGGGTTGCGATTCATCTCCATATTCCTGTAGCATTTCGTGTCTCCAGATTTGTAGCTGCTGGTTTGATAGTTTTTCATTAGCAGCTCTATCCGTCATGATGTATGTTAATTTTCTTATGATGGTATTGATCATGGTCTCTCCGCAGTCTGATATCTCTCTTAGTTCTACTTTCAAAGTTTCCGTGATGGTTTCCGCAGTTTCACTAGCGACGCATCGGAATCCAAGAGGTAAACTCCTTCCGCTGTCCACAGTGATGGTATTGCCAAGTATTTGCTGTTTTTTCCTAGATGTGCCATCTTTATGAAGTCCCCAGTGATCCGCTTTCTCCAGTTTTTCAGCATACATGGACTTCACAAGAAACTGTCCTTCATCTGTGATATTAACTACAGCTTGCCTATGTGGAAGGTCCCTTTCTGCAGACTCATATTAAAGATGTGTTTTCCAACCGACGCAATTACCTTATTGACTTTATCCATAGCCACTACAAGCGATACCAGCTCCAAAACACAAAGTCTGACATCCACTGTAAATACTCCTTCAACGATAGTGTCTATCCTTGTTGGGGTGTCAGAATGGATCCGATCAATCTGTTCTTTTAAATTATCAATTTGTTCACGAAGGGTGGAGTTTTCGTCTATGATTTCTTCAACCTCATTTTCCTTGAAGGGATTCTTATTCTTTTTAATTGTAGTTTTCCAGTAGCTCTTCATCTTTCTAGCCTTCTGCAGCTTTCGTTGTCGAACACATACAGATTCTTGTAACTGTTCTTTATCCTTTTCTAGTTCTTTGATCTTTTCTGTCAGTTCAGCTGTATTTTGATTCTTTCTCTGCTCTCTCTGTCGCGGACATTTCTTGGACAGTACTTTGTTTTCTGTGACTGCAACTGCTTTCTGTACTTTCTCATCACTGTCTTCAGCTTCTTCAAGTAAGTAACTTGTTTATTTATTTGATGGTATCGCACATTTTAATTTTTTTGTGCAGCCGTCAAACATACGTGTCTGAGTGTTGAACTGTTAATGCTAGCTTGGTCTTCGTTCCTGTGGTTTTCACTATTTTGAACGCCAGTTGTGTGTACTTCCTCGGCATCTTCATTGTCTTCTGTATGCATGTCACGAGCAAAATAGAAATCCGCGTCATCCAAAGAATTCCTTTCTTTATCATTCCGAAGTTGACGTAGTTCATCTGTCTTATTGTGCAGTGCCTCTGTTTTTCAGTGCATCCTCATCAGCGATGACACTGTTATCCGTAACGTGTTTAATCCACGGAACCCAAATATCTGTGCCAAGTGGCTTGTTGACTCTCTTCTTGTTCAGCACATACTGATCTATACCCAGAATCAAACCATTCTTTGGGTTCACAATTACAGGTAAGGTGTTATGTATCAAGTCTTCTTCATGTATGCTACCTGATTCTGCATATACTCCCAGTCCTAGTGGTTTGGAGCATGTCTTCTGTTTCTTGGCAGGCATGATGTTATATTGTGATTTGATTGGCAGGTCAGAGCGAGAATTCCAAAGCAACAGGTAGAATTTCTGTGGAATGCAGATGGACAATATTTAGTATAAATTAACTGTACATTGCAGTAAAAAATCCCATGAATGTACCACTTGCAAGAATAAATTACTGGTATCTGCCATTTGCATAGTGCAATAGAAACAAAAGAGCGTGTGCTGCTACGTAAGGGATATAATATCAATCTTTAAATATTACTAATATACACATATGGTTGGACAAGGACGAAAGACATGATCAAGACAACGTGGCAATGATTACAAAGAATCCACACCAGATTACATGTGCATGGACAGATAAAGTGATGACATGCAGTGAAATGAGTGGATGCAGATAGAAAACAAGAGAGTGCCGCAGTGAGAGACAGAGAGAACCATCACCAGAAGGAAGTTAGGAAGACTGTCAAGTCTGTGGTCGTCGGCGTAATTTCATGATCGATCACCGGTATTAACTGCATGTAGGAGAAAAGATCGGACTTCGTTCTACACACACTGGCCCCTAACTCACGACAGGAATCGAAAACATGGCTACAGTATTTCTTTATCTTCTTGATGGATCTTCATGCTGTCGGACGGAATGAAATCGAGATATCTGCGCCAAGAGTCTGTGGACAACGGCGTAATTTCACGATCAATCACCGGTATTAACTGCGTGTAGGAGAAAAGATCGGACATCGTCCTACCCACACCGGCCCCTAACTTACGACAGGAATTGAAAGCATGGCCACAGTATTTCTTTATCTTCTTGATGGATCTTCATCCTGTCGGACGGAACGAAATCGAGATAGCTACCCATATGACAATTACAGTACATACAGTGCATTTGTTTATATTTCATGATATACAAGAAAATTGTTTTACTCACCATAGCCTCCATAATTTCCATTAGCACCATCATCGGAAGCAGTGAATTACATTCACTGCATGATGACTATACTTAACTTACCAATACCAATCTTCATTCCATGCATACTGTATTAATACTGTACCCCCATGCTGTACAATGCTCTTCTCATCCACCTACATTCAATTCCTCTGCAATCCTGTTGGTTTACAAAGCCACATTTGTAATTATGAGCATCAAAATTAAATGAGGGCACAAAGACTGTACTGCTATACTTGGCATACCTCATAGAAAAGGAGCTATAGCCATCTTCAGGTCCTTGATGAAAATGTCACATCCCCGATCAGCCAGGTGGACTCCATCATGCTGATACAGTTTCGGGTAGCAAGTCCTGATGTTGTGCTTGACCTTGCCGTCGGCAATCTTCTCATAAGTGTAGACATCTCCATGTTGATGTTCATCCTCGTCTTGTCCATTGCCTTCCAATTTTAGACCCCACGCCATTGCACTCTCTGGATAATGTGTGACCAGATAATGGTTGTCCTTGTCATGCAGTGCTTGAGTTCATTGATGTCTGCCTTCATCTTGCGCATAAGTGAGACTGATGTATCCACTCCCAAGTCGTTGCCTCCTAAGTGGATAACGAAGATGTCTGGATCAGCCTCCTTCCGGCACTCCTCACGCAACAATGATAGCAGCTGACCCCGACGCATGCCACTGCGTCCGATCCAGCGCACTTGCAGGACGGTTGTCAAAGGTCAGGACTGGTCCACTGTAACGTGCCCCCTCCTGATGCTCAGCCCAATGCAAGAAGGAGTGTCCGCATATCCAAATGGTCTTCATAGTGGACTGCATAGCTGTGTAACGAAACAAACATATATTATAGCAACCAGAGCATGACAACAGGGCGACGATGAGAAGGGAGAATCCACGTCATATGGACATATGCCAGTCCAGGTACTGATTGACAAGAACATGCATAGTGATGCAGTGACCTGAATGAAAGCAAAGAAACCTGCGACTATGACGAGAGAAAGACGGAACTCACACCGGAAGGAAGTGAGAACTAGTGGACTGTAGTAACTGGTGACATGCTGCAGCATGAATGGATGTGGCCGAAACAAATAAGGAAATTGTTAAAACCTTAAACCTGATTTACCCTTAAAGTATAAGTGCTGTAAACCATGACAGGACATTTATTTATGCATTATCTAAGTAAAGCGCTTAGGATATTGATATGGTCTGCATCAGTGAGCCAAGGTTTATTTCTTCTGGGGAAGAATACCATGATCATGCACCAACTCTTTAATGAAAATTACCTTGTGATTCAGAGAGAAACTTTACTTTGCTAGTATGTCTACCTTTTATGCCAGGCTGTACAGCAATGCATACGGTATCATGTCATGGATTTCAGCTTGCAGCAGCGCATGCCCTTAATGACAACCCGCCTAATGTCTGTGGATGCGTGCCTGTACAGTGGCAGACAAATTAAGTCCACCTGTAGAGAAGGCCATGCAGTGACTCCTACAGATGGAGTGCGTTCATGTCCACAATCGCTCTTTCAGGAATGTGCCTCATCTCCACCCTACATCTACAGTCTTGATGCAGTGTAACCTAGCCTCTGATAGGGGCTGGCCAAGTGCAGACTGGTATCCCACCCCCCTCCACAGAGAGAAGTCCCTCGAATGACTGATCCTTCCCCAGCCCTGTTAACCACCAGCAGTCCATGATCACTCCTGAATACAGGTTGTCGGCATGGCACAAGATAATGTGTCCAGCACCTAAGCCCTCAACACCACCAGGACAGCCCATTTAAAACTACTTTTAATGGACTTTCAAAATGTGTCTGCCACTGTACACAAAATGTATCGTTTTTACATTCATTCTGAACAGTATCCACGATAATCATGCCTTGCTAGATGAGTCACGGTTAAATCCAGAACAGCTGAGTTAAGTTGCAAAAATATACGAACATAAGAAATTACCCTCTGTGGGCAGAAACCAGGTGGTAATGGACAGTGTTTGGTTATTTGTTCACATAGCTGCTCAGTCAATCGATGTCCCTGCAATAGAAAAAAATATTTTTTTGTGTGATGACATGAGAGCAATGCCAAAAAATTTTAAATTAAAAACAAATTACCAATCACAACTGTACATACAAGTTCCAACTACCACTTTTTTTAACTCCCTGCACTAGGCTCACCCCGACTCCGGAGCGGTCCTGACAGGAAAGGCACTGGGGAGGATCAGCTTGGATTTGGATAGTGCAGCACTGAGTTAACATTAGAAGGTGCATGCTACAGGACCATGCAGAGTGCGCAGATTAGCATTGGGGGAGGAGGGGTGATGGTGTGCGTGTGTGAAATAAGAAAAGGACAGTCTGACAGGCTTTTATGAAGCTGTGACTGCACTCCAAACTTGCGTTTTTGTTCCACAGGCTATCTGGATTTGTTCTCCATGGAGGCTGCCCCCCCGTCCCTCAAGGGGCTGGTAATCCAGGGAGAAAATAAATTTGAAATAGAAGGTTACTCACAATTAACTGTAGCTGCAGTCCACAGTATCCATGTCCGATGTTCAAATGGATGTAGTACAATGATGAATGATACAGGAATAGGTAAAGCAGTACCAGTATTAAGTTATTTCCAATAGAAAATACCTATAAAAGAAAGTGTAAGCTCGTTAGTATTAAATGCAATAACAAATGCATTAATAAAAATATTACTAGAGAGGAGCAATCAAATTATATACGTGCATGACATTCACATTTACTTATGACCCCCCACCCCCACCGTTGTATTTTCAGACTCCTAGTGAACAGCTGGAACTGTAAAATGTTTAAGTGAGAGATCCCCGATAATGTTGCTGAGGCTGATTGAGGTACCGCTATCCATGATACTACTAGACACATGGATGGGAATATTTTCAAAGGAAAAGATGGACAGCAGGGACATTCAGTGAACTGGTACAGTAGACAGAAATGTAGGACAGATTGTCTGGAAGAACACATTCTTCCAGTGGAAGTGGTGGGAGTGAAAGCAGTTTGATAGGCTTGAAGTATGCATGTGATAGGCTCGAAAGAATCTTGCTTCTTAGATTGGAAGCAGGAGAACAAGTAGAGTCAACATTACATTGCACCGCCGTATACTATTGACTAATCTTTTTTTGCACCCTAGGGTCTGCTGTACAAATAAAGTTTTGTTTTTCCCTTGAAATCATGTGTCATTATTTTGTTTCCAGTGAAAGTGTAAGCTACTTTGATTAAAAATGCAGACTGTGTATTGAAATGGCAGGGTGACCGTGGGTGGAGGGGTGTGTGTGGCAAAAAAGTAAGGTAACTTCAGTTTTATTGAGACATCAAATAATTAGTAACAGGAGAGGACTGGGGAGGGGTTAGCAACACCACACGGTCACATTAATGCAATCGATCAGTTACCGGGCAGGGTAGACATACACTGCTAATTGAGTGCCCTGACATCACAAGTCATGCACACAAGTTGTAAGAAAGTAATACACACCTGTGGAAAAATAGATTGTTTCCTACCAATGTTTGTCTGCCTGTCTCTGCCCATCTGCACACCATCATGGTATGGAACAATTTTTTTTTTTTCTATTACATTATCTGCCAGGCCCATTTCACCACCAACATCAGCAACAAACGCAAGCATGATCGTCATGGCACAGCACAGGCAGACTGGCACACATTTATTTAGAAAACACTGTTCCAATCTGATGCACTAGACAGCATGCACACCCGACCCACCCACTTCCAACCATCGCCTAGACCAGAGCAGTTTTTTTCAGAATGCCGACCAGTCTGCCTGGCCCGTCCCATCACTGACCACCTGCGACACACCCAGTAGTAGCATGGTGCAGACCAGGTGGACTGGCATCCGTGTATGAAAACATTGTTTTCTTCAAGAATGCTAGGCCACCTGGTCCATGCCATGCTACTTGGGTCTGTCGCTGATGGTCTGAACTGGAACGGGCCAGGCAAGACTACTGATGGTAGGCATGATGTAAAAACAATATTCTGGCCTTAGGCAGTGGTTGGAAGAGGACCAGGTGTGCATGCTGTCATAGAACAGTCTTTTTGTACATAAATGCCATTCTGCCAGGGCTGTGCCATAATAATCATGCTTGGGTCTGTCGCTGATGGTCAGTCTGGTGGGACGGGTTGGGAGAGGGGCGGCTGTGCACGCAGACTCATATTAAGATTCTTTCCTACGTGGATGCCAGTCCCCTTGATCCATGCCACGTTGCTTGAGTCTGTGTCGCTGATGGTCGTTGGTGGAACGGGCCTGGCGATGGGTTGGCATGCAGGAAAAAATTGTTCTAGACCATGGTGATGGTGTGCAGAGGAGCACACAAGTACCAAGTAAGTAGAGACCAACGTTTCTCTGCCTGTCTGCCCCTCTGCACCATCACCGTGGTGTATACCAATATTTTACTACATCATTCCTACCCCATCTGACAGGCCCATTACACCACCGACCATCAGCAACAGACCAAAGCAGTGGAACAGAGTAGGCGGACTGGCATCCATTAACAATCTTCTGAGCCAGCACATGCACACCCACCCCTCTTCCAACCACTGCCTAGTAAGGCCAGAACAGTTTTTTCCCAACATGCTGACCAGTCTGCCAGTCCCGTCCCACCACTGACAGATCAAAGTGTATCCTGGCACAGACCAGGTGGACTGGCATCGTGTAGAAAAACATTGTTCTGTAGCAGGATCACCGATCCACCTGGTCCATGCCACACTGCTTTAGTCTATCGCTGATGGTCAGTGGAGAAATGGGACTGGCAGACGGGTAGGCATTATGTAGAAAAGATTGTTCTACACCGTGGTGATGGTGTGCAGAAGGCGTCCTGTAGGATAACAATATTGTTTTCTGCCTGTCCGTCCCTCTGCCACCATCACCAGCTGGTCCAAAAAATTTCTTTCCATCTTGCCTATACCGCAGTCTGCCAGGCCTGTACCCTCCAGCGATCCAGCGGTCGCAGACCAAGCGGTGTAGCGCGGACCAGGCAGACTGGCTTGCATGTACAAAAACCTGCTCTGTACCACCACTGCCAGCATGCACACTCAACCCACCCACTTGCAACCATCGCCTAGACCAGAGCAGTTTTTTTTTTTCAGAATGCAGACCAGTCTGTCTGGCCCGTCCCATCACCGACCACCAGCGACACACCCAGTAGTAGCATGGCACAGACCAGGTGGACTGGCATCCGTGTATGAAAACATTGTTTTCTTCAAGGATGCCAGGCCACCTGGTCCATGCCATGCTACTTGGGTCTGCCGCTGATGGTCTATGCTGGAACGGGCCTGGCGACAGGTAGGCATGTAGAAAAAAATTGTTCTAGTCAATGGTGATGGTGTACAGAGAGGGGCAGACAGGAAGAGACCAATGTTTCTCTGCCTGTCTGCCCCACTGCACACCAGCATCATCACCATGGTATAAGAACTATATTTTTCTACATCATCCTGATGCAACCTACCCCGTCTCTCAGGCCCATTACACCACCGACAGACCAAAGCAGTAGCGTGGAACAGAGCGGGCGGACTGGCATCCTCCATGCAGAAGAAAGTGTTCTGAGCCAGCACGCACCAACTCCCACATACTAGTACCAAACAAACACACACACACACAGTGTCACACACAAAAAAATACAGAGAGAGAATAGTGTTTCAAACTTGTGATTTATTTAACTTAGCAGGAACATCAGTATCCCTCTCCAGCCAAAGTCAGGACAAGAACCAGGTGATATTCAGAGGTGCTGCACCATGGCCCAGCACCGTTGAAAGTGGCACTGGGAGTGGCCTCACTGTGCCAGCGCGAGGAGCAGGGGAATGCGGGCATAAAGAAGAACAACAGCATTCCCTGGTGGACCTGCTCCTTGGCCCAATCGCAGGCTTATATAAAAAATAATCCCTGGTGGTCCATCGGGACACCCGTCGTCCCCACCGGTCAGTGGTGGGCAGCCGCTTCCCACCATGAAGCCGCCCGGCACCCTGCCTACTGACAGCGTACAGTATGGGTTGTACACCTATTTGTCCACCATACCCTACTACTACACAGTCCCGAAATGTGAATAAATTAGTCAGCGGGCGGACGGGTGGCTTGCGGGTGAGAAGCTGCTGCTGTCCGGGGGTGAGCGGGCTGGCAGGTCTGAGTTGACAGGTGGGGAAGGGTGTACCGGTGTACCACCAGGGATTCTTCTTTTTTATTTAAGCCCATGATCTGGCCAGGGAATGTTAATCTTTTTCATGTTCCTACCCTGCATGGTGGTACTACTCTGCCCCATCCTAATCTATAACTTAGTTGTGTTTCTCTGCCTGTCTGTCCCTCTGCACACCATCATCACCATGGTGTATATAACAGTATTTTTCTACATCATGCTACCCTGTCTGCCAGGCCCATTACACCACCGACCATCAACGACAGACCAAGCAGCGTGACATGGACCAGGGAGACTGGCTTCCATGTACAAATAAAACTGTTCTGTACCAGCATGCACACCCACCACTCTTCCAACCGCTGCCTAGTAAGGCCAGAACAGTTTTTTTTCAGCATGCCGACCAGTCTGACAGGCCCGTCCCACCACCAGAGACAGACCCAGTAGCATGGCACAGACCAGGTGGACTGGCATCCGTGTATGAAAACATTGTTTTCTGCCAGGATGCCAGTCCGCATAATCCATGCCGTGCTACTTGAATCTGTCAGCTGATAATCGATGCTGGGATGGGCAAGGCAGACTGGTGGTAGGCATGCTGTAAAAACAATGTTCTTGCCTTAGGCGGTGGCTGGAAGTGGGCCGGGTGTGCATGCCAACATAGAACAGTCTTTTTCTACGTGGATGCCAGTCTGCCAGGGCTGTGCCATGATCATGCTTGGGTCTGTCACTGATGGTTGGTGGTGGGACGGGAGTGGCAGACTGGTAGGCATAATACAGGAAAAAAGTGTTCTGTACTTATAGGCAGTGGTTGGAAGAGGGACGGGTGTGCATGCAGACTCAAACATTTTTTCTACATGGATGCCAATCCGCTTGATCCATGCCACACTACTTGAGTCTGTCACTGATGGTCAGTGGTGGAACGGGTCTGGCGACGGGTAGGCAGGTAGAAAAAAAGTGTTCAAACAACATGAAGTCTTGCTATATTATGACAATTGCAGTTTGTCCCACCATTAGAACTGCTCCAGAGGTGAAAGAGTTAACTCCCATTCTAAGAATGGAACTTGGAGCGCGAGCTCGGTTAGAGAAGCTCTGTCTGGGTTATTTCAAACCTAAACTGTCAGATTCTTTACTCCGCCTCACTGAACAGTCGCTCGAATTTCTCCTACTGCTCGGTTCATTTCTCGGTTTAAACAGTGTTTTCTTGGTTCAAATCAACCGAGAATATTATTATTTAACCAAAAACCGTTGGTTCAAGCTCTGTCTGTGGTATCATAAGTAATTTCAGTTTATTTTCTTGTGGAACTTGTAATATTATCGGTTCGGTTTGAACCGATCAGCTTATTTAAACTTGAATTGAAGGTTTTGAGTGCGGTTCCGGTTCTTATCGGTTCTATAAAAGAGTTTCATTACGGTTTTCAAGACCGTGACGAGTTAGGAACGATAAAGTGTCTTGCCTGGCACTGCCGTTTAAAGGGCAAGTTTTTGGTTAAGCTGGCATTATGTCTGAAAACCAAAAAGAAAACCGGGCCCACTGGGTTTCAACACTGTGATGCCTGTGGGGAAGTCTTTGCCAAGACTGACCCACACACCACATGTGTATATTGTCTGGGGTTTGACCACCTCAATTCAGACTGCCAGATTTGTAAAAATTTCCTGCAGCCACCCTGGATAAGAGGTTGGCAGGCTCAGGAGCGAGGGCCAAAAGTCCGCTGACCGGATGGCCAGCCGGTTGGTGCCAACGAACCGGAGGAATGCCCTCTGACCAGGCGAGACTTCCTCGAGCAAGCGTAAAGCTGGCTCGGAGGAGCCAGTTCCAGTAAAGAAAACAAGAAAATCAGCAGGTGTGGAGCCCAAAATCCTTCTCCAACTGCTGCAGAGATAGCAAGAGCTATTCAGATTGTCCAGTCACTTTCTCGGTTCCGTCGAGCCGCCACTGTCTGGTAAAGGTCGGTTCGGTCGGTTCCACGGTTCAGGAATATGTTGTTGAAGAGTTTTATGAACCAGAGGAGGGAGGATGATTATGAACAGTATGAATGTGACTTTGAGGTCTGGGTGTGCCCATTGAACGGACATCTCCCCAGACAGACCTTTAGAATCTCCCCTTTGCTTTCTGGTCCCCTAGCACTTTATGTTTTACAAAAAGTTGCTGAAACCCTCCAGCTTCCATTGGAGAAGCTGTGGATGAACAAGAGGAACCTGATTTTGTAGAAATGATGGATATTCCAGAGTCAGGAGTTGTCTATTCCTTGCATAAATCATTTAGGAAGCGGACAATAAAATTTTAAAAACTCTAATTCTGTGCCTCCTGTGGACAAAAGATGGACAGGAGGTACACCCTATCAGGTCCTGATACAGAATTCCTTTCACAGCAATGCAGTCACGTTGGTGTGGTTCAGGCTGCAGCCTGTGATAAAGCTAATATTCCTTTGGCTACATCCTCCTGACAAGGATTCCAGGAAGATTGATGCCATGGCTAAAAACAATACATGGCAGCGTCCTTGGGACTCAGGCAAGCAAATTATATGGCTTATGTAGCAAGGTATCAAAAATCTAGATGGGACACTGTCATGGCCTTGGCCAAACAGGCCTCTGGCCAGCTTGCTAATGAGCTGGAACAGGTGGCTGCTGATGGCATTGAGGCATCTAAGGTGCAGTTTCATGCTGCTGTGGATTTTAATGATGTATCCTCTAGAGTTATGGCTACATCTGTAGCTTTTCGTGGGTTGGCCTGGCTCAGGTGTACTGGCTTGTCACAGGATACCCAGACTAAGGCTATGGATTTTCCTGTGGTTGGAAATTCTCTGTTTGGGGAGTAGACAGAGAATTATATGAAGAAAATGGATGAATATAGGACTACCTATAAGAGTGCTCAGGCTAGAGGCGGCAAGCCACTCCTCAGAGGCAGGCCCCCAGGGGTGAGGTGAGGCCTTTCACAGGCCTTTTACCAAACCCAGGCCTCCTCTGCTTATGCTCAGAGGGGTTCTTCAGAGGGAGAGGCAGGCGGGGTGTGGGCAGGCCTGCTCCCACCCCTCAGCCTAAAGCACCTGCCAAACAGACACCCTGATGGGGTGCCCAGGGCCGATTCTCCTTTACCTGTAGGGGGCAGGTTGGCTTACCTCGTTCAGAACTGGGTGTCTAACTTCAGACAAGTGGGTCCTGGAAGTAGTAAGCCAGGGTCTGGTTCTCAGCTTCAAAAGTTCCCAAAGATGAGAATCAGATCTTTCCACCTACAAACTCTTTAGAGACCTTTACTTTAGAAACAGAAGTCTCAACCCTCCTGGCTCTCAGAGCTGTAGAAAGGGTTTCTCCCTACACCAGGGCAAGGTCTGTACTCCAGATATTTCCTTACCCCAAAAGACAGGAGAATGGCGGACCATTTTAGACCTGAGATATCTGAACAAACACCTTTTGAAACCAAAGTTCAGAATGGTAACTCTGGCAATGATTTTACCCTCTCTAAGGCCAGGGGACTGGCTGCCTCCCTGGACCTCAAGGATGCCTATTTCACATCCAATCAGAAGCTCCCACGAAAGTACCTCAGATTCGAACTGCCCTCAGGTCACTACCAGTTCAGAGCAATGCCTTGACCTCACCTCTGCCCCAAGGGTATTCACAAAATGTCTGGCAGTAGCAGTGGCTCATTTAAGAAGGCAAAGGTGCTGTTTTTCCCTATCTGGATGACTGGCTCATTGTAGGCCAGTCCCCAGAACAAGTGAATCTCACCTGCAAGTTACCAGCAGCTGCTCACCTCCTGGGCTTCTTGCTCAATCTTCCAAAATCAGTTCTGGAACAGTTCAGGTGCTCACCTTCATGGGTGCAGAATTGGACTACAAAAGCAGGCCAGAGACCTTCCCTACCCTTAGAGAGGGTAAGGAACTTGGTGGCTCTGGCCTCCTCCTTCACTCTGCAGGTCTCTTGACCAGCAAGACACTTTTTGCAACTCCTGGGGCACATGGCTGCGTCCACAGCTGTAGTGCAAGGAGCAAGATTTCAGATGAGGGACATTCAGTTTCACTTGAGAGCCTTTTAGTCTCACAGAAGAGACCCCCCTTTCCAAGTTGGTCCCAGTGAGCCGAACCCTGATCCAGGCCCTCCAGTGGTGACAGGATCAGAGCAATTTAAGACTGGGGTTCCCCTTCATTCCTCTGTCTCACTCCTTGACCCTCACTCGGATGCTTCCCTCCTGGGGTGGGGCCCATGGGCGACCTCTCCATTCAGGAGTGTGGTCCCTCAGGAATCTCTGCTCCACATCAATTTGCTGGAACTCAGAGCTGTCTTTTTAGCACTTCAAGTGTTTTCTGCGTCTGTTCAGAACAAAGTGGTACAAGTCAGAACAGACAACACCACAACAATGTGGTACATCAACAAGCAGGGGCACTCGGTCTTGGCCTTGTGCACGAGGCAATGAAGTTGTGGTCTCTGGCCTATGCCTGAACACTTCCCTCATAGCAGTTCACCTTCCAGGAAAGGACAATGTCCTAGCAGATGCTCTCAGCAGGATTTCCCAGGACCATCACGAATGGTCTCTGGATCCTCAAGTACTGGGGATAGTTTTTGCCAGATGGGGCCACCCCTCAGATAGATCTTTTTTCAGCCCCAATCACCAACTTCCACTGTTCTGTTGCAGGCCCCCAGTGTTGGGCTCAATCTCCCTGGATGCCTTTCTCCTAGATTGGGAAGGGAAGTTTCTTTATGCCTTCCCCCCTTCCCTCTCCTATTCAAGGTGCTAGTCAAAATCAGATCCCAGCCTTGCAGGGTGATTCTGATTGCCCCAGATTGGGCCAGGCAGCCCTGGTACCCACTCTTTCTGTCACTAGCAGTCCATCTTCCCTCGTCTCCCAGGAATCACAACCTGTTAACCTGTGCACAGGGAGAGTTTGGTATCCAAACCTCAAATCCCTCAACCTCAAGGCCAGGCTCTTGAGGGTTAGAATTGCTGACCTACACCTTTCTCAGGGTGTTCTTGAAATCCTAAAAGCTTCAGGAAGCCTTCCACTAGGGCTACTTACAATTCTAAGTGGAAAAGGTTTTCCATTTGGTGTTCTGGGAAACATATTTCTCCGGAATCTGCTGATTTGCCTATTGTTTTGGACTATATGATCCATCTTAATTCCTTGGGACTGAGACCAGCTACCCTGAAAGTACATTTGGCAGCTGTCTCTGCTTTTGTTCAGCAGGAAAGCCCTCCTCTCTTTCCGCTCACCCTGTATTTTCCAAGTTTTTTTAAAGGATTACTTCATTCTAATCCACCTTTTAGGGATCCGGCCCCTGCCTGGGACCTTAATGTTTGCATTGCCCAGTTAATGCAACCTCCTTTTGAACCTCTGTCTTCTGCAGAGCTTAAGTACTTAACTTGGAAAACTGTTTTCCTAGTGGCTATCACTTCTGCCAGGCGCATAAGTGAGTTGCAAGCCCTGTCAGTAGAAACTGACTTTATTTCTTTCCACAGGGATAAGGTAGTCCTCAGGACTAACAGGAAGTTTTTGCTAAGGTGGTTTCAGATTCCATCTTAATCAATCTATCTCCTTCCAGTGATTTTCACTGAACATTCCTCCTCTGGCGAGAGGAGATTGCACAATTTAGATGTTAAGAGGGGCCCTAAGTTTTATAATAGAGCGTACCAGGGTCACAGGTTGAATCCCTCAACTTTTCTCACTTATGGTGAGGTCGGAAAAAGGAGATCTGCCACTAAGAGATCAATTGCAAGGTGGATTGTCTCTTGTATCCAATTTTGTTATCAGAAACTGGGGAAAGTCCCCCCTTCTGGCCTGAGGGCTCATTCTACCAGAGGTACAGCCGCGTCTCTAGCTGCTGCCAGAGACATCCCTATCTTAGAGAAATGTCAAGCAGCTACCTGGAAAACGGTACACACTTTCACCAAGCATTACTCCCTGGATGTCCAGGCCAGGAGAGATGCTCGGTTTGCACAGCTGTGCTTCAGAGCCTATTCCCAAGTAGGTTCTGTCCTTCCTCCATGGAGGTACTGCTGTGAGTCTGCAATTGTCATAATATAGCAAGACTTCATGTTGTTTGAAGAAAAATTACTCACCTTAGTAATGTTGTTTTCTAATGGAGTCTTGCTATATTATGACCTCCTCCCTCAACCTGCCCTCTCAGAACTTCTACTTGGGTATGGGGTGGGCAGCCTAGTGTGGGCCTAGTTATGCCCATTATATGTTTTCCACCCCTTCTTGGGTTTTGGGGTGTGATGTTTTATTTTATCTCATATTATTGCTTATATTATATTATTACTTCTGGTCCCTGACTTGAGTCTTTGTGTTGGGACCAGGAATATGTGTTAATAGTCAGGTAGCCAGTTGGCTGGTGTGAGGTTACAGCTCCCACACAGACCTTAGTGAGTTTTGCTCGTAAAGATCTGACAGTTTAGGTTTGAAATAACCCAGACAGAGCTTCTCTAACCGAGCTCGCGCTCCAAGTTCCATCCTTAGAATGGGAGTTAACTCATTCACCTCCGGAGCAGTTCTAATGGTGGGACAAACTGCAATTGTCATAATATAGCAAGACTCCATTAGAAGAAACAACATTACTAAGGTGAGTAATTTTTTCTTCTAGATCATGATGGTGATGGTGTGCAGAGGGGCAGACAGGTAGAGACCAGTGTTTCTCTGCCCTTCTGCAAACCATCATCACCATGGTATATATAACAATATTTTCTAGGGACATGGATATGTTGTTCATCCACACTCATTGGCAGGTATCCTTGCCGCTTTAAATCTTGCCGGAAGGTCTTCAAGCTTGCTCCTCCCACCCACCCGGGTGGTATAACTCTCGGCTCCGCCCCATGACGTCAGATCTTCCTTACCGCTTGGAAGCTCAGGTTCCCTCCTTAACGCTCTGCGTTTGAGACTAGTTCCTATCTCCGTTTGCGGATTTAAAATAAATTTTGCAAAAGACTTAGTCTTCTATCCCTCAGCTGCACGATGGACAATCGATCCCGTTTGGAGATGCCCATGCGGGTAGAAGATGTCTCGGATGGATCCACACTCCGTGTGTCTACTGCTTAGGCCTTGAGCACGACCACGCAGGCTTGCGACCTGTATATCTTTCTGACCTCGTCCTCGAGGCCGTGCTGCCCGATTGCAGCTGGGCCGTCCCGAGCGTTTCCCTCCGGTGAAGTCAAGGAGGCCGGTTGGCGGTGTCCGCGGTCATGGTTCGGCGGATCAGCTCAGCGGATGGTAGCCCCTCGAAGAGGAGGCGGCGGGCGTATCTTCCTCGGCGCGGCATTTATCCGCTCTCTCTGGGTTCTTCTACGGCTTCTTTTAAGGAGCTTTGTCGTCCCTCTCCACTAAGGAAGGCCTCGTCTACTGGACCTTATTCTCGGTCAAAAGAGGGACAGAGGTGGAGATCCTCCGTCGGCGCTCTTGGGGCGGAAAGGTCCCTCTCCCGGGCGTCGACCGTGCGGCTTGGTCGACCTGCGAAGCCGACCACTGGCCTCACGGTGTCTCCGTCAGGTCAGTTGACCGAGACTCCCACCGATGAAGTCGAGATTTTCTCGACCCATTGACAGGCATCTGTCGCCTTTAGCAGCGAATTCCCCTCTCCCGGTTCCCCGGAGGTTGGGGAATCCCGATGGGCTCGCCTGTGCCTCCGGTTCCGGAGCCCTCGGATGGACCATCCGAGCGAAGGAGTGCGGTTCCGGCCGACACCTCCCGCACCGACCTCGGAAATTCCGGGACTCTCGGTCTGTCACCGGACCTCTTCGCGGTCAGCCGATCCCACCGTCATAGGCGGTCTCGGTCCGGCACAGCGGTAAGCGGCGTCGCCCTGTCTCCTCCTCCTCGGATGAGGAGGCCCGGCGTAAGTGCGTCGGCATGCGAGGACCTTATGTTGCAACAGCTCCTCCTGGCGAAATTGCTTGGCCAGTAGCCTTCCCGGCCATTAAGTCAACTGTCACGGGCAGCCGACACAACCTCGACTTATCGAGGGCCTATACCCAGGCGGTTGTTCGGCCAAAACCACTGCTCCACCGATTCCGGTGGAACCTCCGCCTCCACAGCCACCAATTGGGGCTCCGACCAAGGATTCTCGATCGGCTAAGGTCTACCCATCGGCTGTCAGTTACCCTCACTCCCGGCCGACCTCGGCAGGTGAAGGTGGCTCAGGCCAGAGGCAGCTCTTCGAGGACTCTTCCGAGTCGAAGATGATTCCTCCTTCTCTAAGCGACTGGACTTGGGTCTTCAGGAAGGTCAGTCAATGGGACGATAGCCCGTCGTCATTCCTAGGACTGCCCGGCTCATCTCCGAGTCTACCGGGATGGAGCTGAACCCGTTCCAAGCAGGCCAGGTATCCCTCACGGAGATTCTGGACCGAGGTTCTCCGGCGAGGCCTTTCCGTGGCGAGGGCCATAGTGGGTCCGGCACTGAAGCTTTAGCGCCCTGCTTCCTGCCCTGCCTGCCAGGATGGCCAGGAGTATCACGGTCCTACCGGTTCCTTGTCGGTTTTTGGAACACCCTCTGCTGAGGGTTGGTTACCGACAGCGTTTTTCGGCGCCCGACAGCATGAGGATGTGGACAAAACCTCACGACAAGGAGTCCAGAATTGGACTATGTCGGGCGAAAAGTCTACGCTCGCGTCCTCTCGGCCTTCCGTCCAGGCCAGTTCGGCCGTCCTCATGGCACATTTTCTCATGCCCTGTTGGGCTCCTGGATGAGGTCATCCCTCATCTTCCCGCCCGATCTGCAGACTACGGTTAAGCAGGTGCGGGACCAAGGCAGGAGCAGTGGCCAAACAGCAGCTCAGACTGCTTTGGATTATAGGGACTCATGTGCCAGATCGGTGGCGGCCGCGTGGCTATCGCGTCGGTGAGCTTGGCTGAGGATATCCACCTTTGCCCGGATACCCAGCACAAGTTGGTCGGATGTTCCCTTTTGGGGACTGACCTCTTGGCCCTGGGGTGGAAGGTCACTGCAGAGGATCGAGAGTCAATGCCACCTTGGACTCGGTCTCTTCCGCTCCAGAGGACAAAGGCATAAACCACAGCCTAAGCCCTTTAGGTCCTTCTGTGCCCCGCCCTTGCCCAGCAACGTCCAGGGCCAGCAGGCTCGACCTTGGCATCCCAAACCCAAACCGCGGCTTCCTCTAACAGGAGGCAGGAGGAAAGGGCCCAGGAGTCCCTCGGCGGTCCCTCCTCCAAGCCTGCCCAGTGGCAGGCTGAGGGTGTGGCCCCATTCCCGTCACCTTGCCCCTAGGTCCCCCAGCGAGGGGCAGCTCCGGCACTTCCGTTCAGCCTGGTCGCTGTTACCACGGACGGGTGGGTCTTAGAGTGGTGGAAGAGGCCTGCCTCCGGAATTGAGCAGGCACCACCCTTCAGAGCCGTGGCCCCTCCGAGAGAGCCGGGATCTCCCAGCCTCACTGGCGGCTCGTCAAGGACCACGGCTCTCCTCCTCAGAAGGAGGTGGTAAGAGGTGGTGGACCCTCCCTTCAGACCCAGGGTTTGTGTCCAGGTGCTTCCTGGTTCCGAAGCAGACAGGGCTGGCGCCCCATTCTCAGATCTACGAACCTAAACAAGTTCCTAAGGTCTCGAACCTTCAGGATGGTCACTCTGGCTCAGATAATACCATCCTTGGAGCAGCGGCGTGTGGTTCTGCTCTCTGGACTTGCAGGGGCAGCGTTTTTCACATCCCTATCCGTCCGTCTCCCAGAGATTTAGCCAGCTTCCGGCGGAAGGATCCCTCTTGAGTTCCAAGCCATGCCCGCCCGACGTGCTCCCAGCTCAGGGTGCTTCGATGCATGGCCCGGTGACAGCATTCCCTCTTGGCGCCCGAGGGTCGGGTGTACCCTTACCTGGACGACTGGCTGATAGCAGCTCCCTCCAGGAAGGAGGCGGGTGGTCCAGAGATCTGGCCCTCAGGTCTGCTCTCAACTGGGCCTCCTTATCAAGCGAGGCCAAGTCGAACTCGAGCGAAGCAGGTGATTCTATTCATCGGGCAGCAGCTCGACCTCTTGAGCCAGAGCGCGGCTCCGGCGGACAGGGCGAGGTTCTTTCCTCCTTTGCCCAATCATTTCTGGTTGGGCAATTGCATCCTCCGGGACTTCCTGCACCTCCTGGGTCTTGGCGGCCTGCACCAGCGTGGTCCGTTGGGCCCGCTGGAACATCGTCCCTTCAGTGGGGACTGGCCAGCCAGTGGTCTGGCAGCTGCGATCCCTTGGACCAGCTGTAGCCGGTGACACAGGGGATGTGGGCGCTCTCCAGTGGTGGACCGTTCCAGATCATTTGCAGGAGGGCATCCCGTTCGTCCGCCCCGAGCCGACGGTCTCTCTATCGACCGATGCCTCTCTGATGGGTTGGGGTACCCATCTGGGGGAACACCGGGCTCATGGCCTCTGGTCCCCGCGGGAGTCCCGATGCCACATCAACCTGCTGGAGCTCCGAGCGGTCCGCCTAGCTCTCACCGCCTTTGCTCCGTTCCTCCGGGGTCAAGTGGTCCGAGTCAGGCGGACAATACCACGACCATGTACTATCTAAACCGCCAGAGGCGGGCCGCGCTCCATGCTTCTATGCAAGGGCTCTCCGCATTTGTCGCTTGTGCGCCGCCTGAGGCGGATCTCCTAGCCATTCACGTGGCAGGGCCTCCAACACCCTGGCCGATGCCCTGAGGCGGATAGGGGCTGCATCCCGCAGTGGTCTCTCCTGCAGGTAGTACAGCATCTGTTCTCCCTTTGGGGCACACCTCAGGTGGACCTGTTTGCCTCCAGGGAGAGCAGAGCTGAGGCTGTTCCATGCCCGCCCCCTCAGCAGGGCTCGCTGCAGGGGATGCCTTCTCGAGGCAATGGACCCGGGCCTCTTTCGCCTTCCCCATTTCCCTTGATCCACAAGGTGCTTCTCAAGGCGAGGAGGGACAAGGCGCAGGTGATTCTGATAGCCCCAGACTGGCCTCTGCAGTTGTGGTACCAGATCTCCTCAGTCTCAGCTCCAGGACTCCATGGCAGCTTCCAGCTCGCCGGACCTGCTCTCAGTCAATCAGGGAAGGTGTTCCATCCGGACCTTCAATCCCTGCACCTGGCCACCTGGTTCCTGGCGGCTAGAGTTCCAGGCCTTGGGTCTTTCGAGCGGGGTCCTCAATGTAGTTGGCGTCCGTAAGAGTCGACCAGAAAATGCTATGCCTTCAAATGGAAAAGGTTTTCCATTTGGTGTCAGAGCAAGGGCTTGGATCCTTCCTCCTGTTCCTTGGCAAGCATCTTGGACTATTTATGTCCCTTTCTAGTCAAGGGCTTAGGTCGGCGACCCTAAGGGTGCACCTGGCAGCCATCTCTGCTTACCGAGCGGGCGGGAAGCAGTCGTGCGAGGAGAAGGTGGTCTGGCGCTTTTCAAGGCCTTGATCACATTTCCCTCCAGTCGGAACCCCACCTCCGTGGGATCTACTGCTGGTACTGGCAAAGCTCATGGGCAAGCCATTGAACCTATGCACAGGTGTGCTCTCTCACCTGTCGTGGAAGACCGCCTTCTTGGTGGCTATCACGTCAGCCAGAAGGATGGGAGAGCTCCAGGCGCTTTCCATCGAGTCTCCTTACCTGGTCTTCCACAGGACAAGGTTGTCCTCGCCCCACGAAATTCCTTCCGAAGGTGGTGTCGGAGTTTCACCTTAACCAGGTGTTGACTCTGCGGTGTTCTACCCAATCACACCTCGGGAGGCGAATATGGCTCCATACTCTGGACCCTGGAGGCGCTCGCTTATTATAAGGGCCTGCAGCTGAAATCGAGGAGAGGTTAGCACTATTTGTCACCTATGCTGAAGCACATCTGGCAGACCTGCTAGCCAAGCGGACGATAAGCAGGTGGGTAACCTCCTGCATAGATCTCTGCTATAAGTTGGCGGGCATGGAGCCTCCCAGAGGATAAGAGCTCATTCTACCGCCATACTGCTGCGTGAGTGGCTGCTTCCAGGGATGTCCCTATCCAGAAATCTGCAGGGCTGCTACCTGGAAGTCAGCAAACACCTTCATACCCACTACCACATCGACCTTGAGTCACGGGATGCTGGTTTGGGGCCTCGGTTCTCAGTCTCTCTTTCCCAAGTAAGTATGGGGGTGTCGTCTTGCCTCCTCCTCCGGAGAACTGCTAAGAGTCTGCCAATGAGTGTGGATGAACAACATATCCATGTCCCTAGAAATACAGGTTACTCACCTGTAACAGGAGTTCTAGGAATGGTATATGTTGTTCATCCCGACCATTCCTGGAACCTCCCGGCTCGGCACAACCTGAGCTTCCAGCGGGCCAGATCTGGCGTCATGGGGCGGAGCCGAGTTATACCACCCGGGTGGGTGGGAGGAGCAAGCTTGAAGACCTTCCGGCAAGATTTGAAGCGGCAAGGATACCTGCCAATGAGTGTGGATGAACAACATATACCATTCCTAGAACTCCTGTTACAGGTGAGTAACCTGTATTTTCTACATCATACTACCCCATCTGCCAGGCCCATCCCAGCACCGACCATCAGCGCCAGACCAAAGCAGCATGGCACTGAGCAGGCGGACTGGCATCCATGTAGAAAAATATGTTTTGAGCCAGCACATGCACACCCAGCCCTCTTCCAACCACCACCTAGTAAGGCCAGAACAGTTTTTTTCAGCATGCCGACCAGTCTGCCAGGCCCGTCTCACCACCAACCACCAGCGACAGACCCAGGTGTAGCATGGCACGGACCAGGTAGACTGGCATCGGTGTGGAAAAACATTGTTCTGTATCATGATGCCAGTCCACCTGGTCTGTGCCACGCTGCTTGGGTCTGTTGCTGATGTCAGTGGTGGAACGGGCATGGCAGACAGCTAGGCATGTATGTAAAAAAAAAAAATTGTTCTAGACTGTGGTGATGGTGTGCAGAGGGACGTCCATGTAGGATAACATGATTACTTTCTGCCTGAGTGTCTGCACCTCTGCACAGACCATCACCATCTGGTCTAAATAATTTTTTTCTACATCATGCCTACCAGTACCAGTCTGCCAGGCCCGCACCACCTCTGACCGTCAACGACAGACCAAGCAGTGTGGCACGGACCAGACTGGCTTCCAAGTACAAAAAAAATTGTTCTAGGGACATGGATATGTTGTTCATCCACACTCATTGGCAGTATCCTTGCCGCTTTAAATCTTGCCGGAAGGTCTTCAAGCTTGCTCCTCCCACCCACCCGGGTGGTATAACTCTCGGCTCCGCCCCATGACGCCAGATCTTCCTTACCGCTTGGAAGCTCAGGTTCCCTCCTTAACGCTCTGCGTTTGCGACTGGTTCCTATTTCTCCGTTTGCGGATTTAAAAATAAAAAATTTTGGCAAAAGACTTCAGTCTTCGATCCCTCGCGGCTGCGATGGACAAATCGACTCGATTTTCGAGATGCCCATGCGGGTCAGAAGATGTCTCGGACGGATCCACACTCCACGTGTGTCTACTGCCTAGGCCTTGAGCACGACCGCGCAGGCTTGCGACCTGTGCTCATCTTTCGGCCTACGTCCGCAGGGCCGTGCTGCCGATTGCAACTGGGCCGTCCGGCGTTTCCCTCGGTGAAGTCAAGGAGGCCGGTTGGCGGTGTCAGCGGCCGGGCTGGGGATCAGCTCGAGGCGGATGGTCGTCCTCGAAGAGGAGGCGGCCGGAGCGTATCTTCCTCGACGCGGCATTTATCCCTCTCTCTGGGTTTTCCTACGGCTTCTTTAAGGAGCTTTGTCTGTCCCTCTCCATAAAGGAGGGGCCTGCGTCTACTGGACCTTTCTCGGTCCAAAAGAGGGACAGGGTAAGTCCTCCGTCGGCGCTCTTGGGGCGGGAAGGTCCCTCTCCCGGGCCGTCGTCCGTCGGCTTCGGTCGACCGCTCGGCTTCGGCCACTGGCCTCACGGTGTCCCCGTCAGGTCAGTTGACGAGACTTCCACTGATGAAGTCGAGATTTTCTCGACCCATTGGAACCAGGCTGTCGCCTTTAGCGGCCGAATTCCCTCTCCCGGTTCCCGGGAGGAGTTGAGGATCCGTGGAGCACCTCTGTGCCTCGGTTCGGAGCCCTCGGATGGACCTTCGAGCGAGGGAGTGCGGTTCCGGCGACACCTCTCCCGCACCCGGAAATTCCGGGACTCTCGGTCTCGGTCTCGGACCTCTTCGCGGTCCAGCCGTTCCCACCGTCATAGGCGGTCTCGGTCTCGGCACCGCGGTAAACGGCGTCGCCGCTCGTCCTCGTCCTCCTCCTCGGATGAGGGGAGGCTTCGGCGTAAATTACGTCGATGGTACGAGGACCTTATGTTGCAACAACTCCTCCTGGCGGGAATAAGCCGACTCCGCGCCTTCCCGCCATTAATAACTGTCACGGGCAGCCGACACAACCCCTCGACTTGTCCGAGGCTATACCCAGGCGGTTGTTCGGCCAAAACCAGCTACTCCACGATTCGGTGGAACCTCCGCCTCCACAGCCACAATTGGGGCTCCGACCAAGGATTCTCGATCGACTGGGGTTTACCCATCGGCTGTCAGTTACCCTCACTCCCGACCGACCTCGGCAGGTGAAGGGTGGCTCAGGCCAGAGCAGCTCTTGAGGACTCTTCGAGTCAAGATGATTCTCCTTCTTCTCCAAGCGACTGGACTTGGGTCTTCAGGAGGTCAGTCAATGGACGATAGCCCGTCGTCCTTCCTAGGACTTCCGGCTCATCTCGAGTCTACGGGATGGAGCTAGAACCCGTTCCAAGCGGCCCAGGTATCCCCTCACGGGAGATTCTGGACCGGGGATTCTCCGACGGAGGCCTTTCCGGTGCCGAGGCCATAGTGGGTCGGCACTGGAGCTTTGGCAGCCCTGCTTCCTGCCCTGCGCCTTGACCAGGATGGCCAGGAAGTATCACGGTCCGGTTCCTTGTCGGTTTTGAACACCCTCTGCTGAGGGTTGGTTACCGACAGCGTTTTCGGCAGCGCCGGCAACGCCAGGGATGTGGACAAACCTCCTGACAAGGAGTCCAGAAATTGGACTATCCGGGCGAAAAGTCTACGCTCGTCCTCTCTGTGCGACCGTCAGGCAGTTCGGCCGTCCTCATGTACATTTTTCTCATGCCTGTTGGGCTCCTGGATGAGGTCATCCCTCATCTTCCCGCGATCTGCGAGACTCACGGTTAAGCAGGTGCGGGACCAGGGGCAGGGCAGTGGCCGAACAGCAGCTCCAGACTGCTTTGGATGTGGGGACTCATGTGCCAGATCGGTGGCGCAGTATTATCGTCGGCGGGCTTGGCTGAGATATCCACCTTTCCGGATACCCAGCACAAGTTGGCGGATGTTTCCTTTTGGGGACTGACCTCTTGACCCTGGGGTGGAAGGTCACCTGCAGAGGATCGAGAGTCCAATGCCACCTTGGACTGGGTCTCTTCCGCTCAGAAGGACAAAGGCGCCAAACCACAGCCTAAGCCCTTTAGGTCCTTCTATTCTTGTGGCCCGGCCAACAGCGTCAGGGCCAGCAGGCTAGACCAGCATCCCAAACCCAAACCCTGACTTCCTCTAACAGAGCAGGAGGAAAGGGCAGGAGGTCCTCGGCGGTCCTCCTCCAACCTGCCCAGTGACGAGGCTGAGGGGTGCCGCCCCATCCCGTCTGCTACCCCTAGGTCCCCCGTGGAGAGGCGGCTCAGCTCTTCCGTTCCACCTGGTCGCTGTTACCACGGACAGGTGGGTCTTGGAGGTGGTGGAAGAGGCCTGCCCTCTGGATCTGACAGGCACCACCCTTCAGGCCGTCGCCCTCGAGAGCTTGGATCCCAGCCTCACTGGCGGCTCGTCGAGCAGACATCACTCTCCTCCTCCAGAAGGAGGTGGTAAGAAGTGGTGGACCCTCCTTCAGACCCAGGGTTTGTCCAGGTACTTCCTGGTTCCGAGAGCAGACGGGGCTGCGCCCTATTCTAAACTACTGACCTAAACAAGTTCTAAGGTCTCGAACCTTCAGGATGGTCACTCTGGCTCAGATAATACCATCCCTTGGGCAGCGTGGTTCTGCTCTCTCTGGACTTGCAGGCCAGCGTTTTCACGTCCTATCAGTCCGTCTCACCAGAAGATTCCTTCGCTTCCGGCGGAAGGATCTCTCTTGAGTTCAAGCCATGCCCTTCAGCTTGTCTCCAGCTCCAGGGTCTTCACAAATGGCAGTGGTGACAGCATTCCTAATGGCGCCGAGGGGTCGGTGTGCCTTACCTGGACGACTGGCTGATACCAGCTCCCTCAGGAAGGAGGCGGGTGGTCAGAGATCTGGCCCTCAGGTCTGCTCTCAACTGGGCCTCCTTATCAGCAGCCAAGTCGAACTCGAGGCCGAAGCAGGTGATTTTATTCATCGAGCAGCTCGACTCTCTTCGAGCCAGGCGGCTCGGCCGGGACAGGGCGAGTTCTTTCCTCCTTTGCCCGATCATTTCTGGTTGGGCAATTCGCCTGCCGGGACTTCTCGCCTCCTGGGTCTCATGGCGGCCTGTGCCAGCGTGGTCCGTTGGGCCAGCTGGAACATCGTCCCTTCAGTGGGGACTGGCCAGCCCAGTGGTCTGGCGCTGCGATCCTTGGACCAGCTTGTCCCGGTGACACAGGGATGTGGAGATGCTCTCAGTGGTGGCACGTTCCAGATCATTTGCAGGAGGCATCCCGTTAAATCCGCCCGAGCAGCGAGTCTCTCTGTCGACCGATCCCTCTCTGATGGGTTGGGGTGCCCATCTGGGGAACACAGAGCTCATGGCTGGTCCCAGCAGGAGTCGATGCCACATCAACCTGCTGGGCTCCGCGGTCACTGCTAGCTCTCCGCCTTTATCCGTTCCTCCGGGGTCAGTGGTCCGAGTCCCAGGCGGACAGCCACCACGACCATGTACTATCCTAAACGGCAGGCGAGACCAGCTCCGTACTCTATGCAAGGGAAGCTCTCCGCATTTGGTCACTCGATGTGAACCTGGAGGCGGATCTCTAGCCATTCACGTGGCAGGGCCTCCAACACCCTGGCCGTGCCTGAGCGGATAGGGGCTGCATCCCGAGTGGTCTCTCCTGCGAGGTACAGCATCTGTTCTCCCTTGGGGCACACCTCAGGTGGACTGTTGCCTCCATGGAGGCGAAGCTGAGTCTGTTCCATGCCACCCCCCTCAGCTGGGGCTACGCTGCAGGGGATGCCTTCTCGAGGCAATGGACCCCGGGCCTCTTTCGCCTTTCACCCATTTCCCTTGATCCGAGGTGCTTCTCAAGCGAGGAGGGACAAGGCGCAGGTATTCTGTAGCCCCAGACTGGCCTCGACAGTTCTGGTACCAGATCTCCTCAGACTCAGCTCCAGGACTCCAGCGGCAGCTCCAGCTACTTGAGGACCTGCTCTCAATCAATCAGGAAGGTGTTCCATCCGGACCTTCAATCCCTGCACCTAACGACCTGGTTCCTGAGCTAGAGTTCCAGGCTTTGGGTCTTTCAGCGGGGTCCTCAATGTGAATTGAGGCGTCCCGTAAGGTCGACCAAAAATGCTATGCCTAAATGGAAAAGGTTTTCCATTTGGTGTCAGAAACAAAGCTGGACCCTTCCTCCTGTTCCTTGGCAAGCATCTTGGACTATTGGTCCCTTTCTAGTCAAGGGCTTGGGTCGGCGACCTAAGGGTGCACCTGCAGCCATCTCTCGCTGCACGGCAGCGGGCAGGAAGCAGTCGGTGGCGCTGGAGAAGGTGGTCTGGCGCTTTTCAAGGCCTTGATCATTTCCCTCAGTCGGAAACCCCACCTCCGTGGGATCTACTGCTGGTACTGGCAAAGCTCATGGGCAAGCCATTCGAACCTATGCACAGGTGTGCTCTCTCTCACCTGTCGGTGGAAGACGCCTTCTTGGTGGCTATCACGTCAGCCAGAAGGATGGGAGAGCTCAGGCGCTTTCCGCCAGTCTCCTTACCTGGTCTTCCACAGGGACAAGGTTGTCCTCGCCCCACCAAAATTCCTTCCGAAGGTGGTGCCGGAGTTTCACCTTAACCAGGTGTTGACTCTGCAGTGTTCTACCCCATTCACACCTCGGAGGCGAATATAGGCTCATACTCTGGACCCTAGAGGGCTAAAATCATTATAAGGCGTACGGCTGAAATCAGGAGAGGTTAAGCCAGCTGTTTGTCACCTACGCTGAAGCATCTGGCAGACCTGCAGCCAAGCGGACGGTAAGCAGATGGGTAACCTCTGCATAGATCTCTGCTATAAGTTAAGCGGGCATGGAGCCTCCCAGAGGATAAGAGCTCATTCTACCCGCCATACTGCTGCATCGTTGGCTGCTTCAGGGGCGTCCCTATCCAGGAAATCTGCAGGGCTGCTACCTGGAGTCAGCAAAACACCTTCATTACCCACTACCACATCGACCTTGAGTCACGCGGGATGCTGGTTTTGGGGCCTCGGTTCTCAGTCTCTCTTTCCCAAGTAAGTATATGGGGTGTCGTCTTGCCTCCCTCCTCCCGGAGAACTGCTAGGAGTCTGCCAATGAGTGTGGATGAACAACATATCCATGTCCCTAGAAATACAGGTTACTCACCTGAACAGGAGTTCTAGGAATGGTTATGTTGTTCATCTGCCTTCTCTGTTCTCCGGCCGGCCTTTAACCCTGAGCTTCCAGCGGGCCAGATCTGGCGTCATGGGCGGGGCGAGTTATACCACCGGGTGGGTGGAAGGAGCAAGCTTGAAGACCTTCCGGCAAGATTTAAAGCGGCAAGGATACTGCCAATGAGTGTGGATGAACAACATATACCATTCCTAGAACTCCTGTTACAGGTGAGTAACCTGTATTTCTGTACCAGCATGCACACCCACCCCCTTCCAACCACCGCCTAGTAGTATAAGGCCAGAACAGTATTTTTCAGCATGCCAGCCAGTCTGACAGGCCCGTCCCACCACCGACCACCAGAGACAGACCCAGTAGCATGGCACAGACCAGGTGGACTGGCATCCGTGTATGAAAACATTGTTTACTGCCAGGATGCCAGTCCACGCAATCATACCATACTACCCAGAACTGTCGCTAATGACCGATGCTGCAAAATGGCGAAAACAGGCTGGTGAGCCAAGCACGCTGTAAAAACAGTGTTCTAGGGACATGGATATGTTGTTCATCCACACTGTCTGGCAGGTATCCTTGCAGCTTTAAATCTCAGCGGAAGGTCTTCAGCTGGCTCCTCCCACCCACCGGTGGTAAAACTCGGCTCCGCCCCGACAGCGAGATCTTCCTTACGGCGTGAAGCTCAGGTTCCCTCCTTAGCTCTGCGTATAAGACTGGTTCCTAATTCTTGAATTTTGAAATTAAAAGTTTTTGCTAAAAGACTTCAGTCTTCTCTTCCTGCGGCCTGCGATGGACAATCGACTCCGGTTTCCGAGATGCCCTTGCGGGCAGGAAGATGTCTTGGACGGATCCGCACTCCACGTGCGTCTACTGTCTAGGCCTGGAGCACGACCCGCAGGCCTGCGACCTGTGCTCTTCCTTTTCGGCCTACGTCCTCGAAGACCGTGCTGCCCGTTTACAACTGGGGCGTCGCGAGAAGTGATTTCCTCCGGTGAAGTCAAAAGAGGCCCGGTCAGCGGCAAGCTCGGCGGATCAGCTTGAGCAGATGATCGCCCTCGAAGAGGAGGCGGCGCGGGCCGCTTCTACCTCGGCTGCGGCATTTGTCCCGCTCTCTCTCGGTGCCTCTTATTCAGCTTCTTTTAAGGAGCTTTGTCTGACCCTCTCTACTAAAGGTGAGGGACCAACTTCTGCTGGACCGTTTTCTCGGTCCAAAAAGAGAACAAGGTAAGTCTCACCTTGACTCTTGGGGTGGGAAAGATCTCTCCCGAGTTGTCGGCCGTCGACTTGATCGACCTCGAAGCTCGGCCACTGGTCTCACAGTGTCCCGTCAGGCCAGTTGACCAAGGCGTCCGTCGTGGTCGAGATTTTCTCGACCTGTTGGACGGGTTGTCGGCAGGAGAAGCCAAGAATCCCCTCTCCCCGGTTCCCCCGGTGGGAGTCGAGGACCCTGTTGGCTTGTCTGTGCCTCCGGTTCCTGAGCCTTCGGTTGAACCCTCCGAACCGAGGGTGCGGTTCCCCACGGCACCTCCCGCAGCTGCTCCGGAAAGCCGAGGTTCTCGGTCTCAGACTCTTGGCGGTCCAGCCAATCCCGCCGTCATAGGCGGTCTCGGTCTCGGCACCGCGGCAAGCGGCGCCACCGCTCGTCCTCTTCCTCCTCCTCTGAAGAGGGGAGGCTTCGATGCAAGTTGCATCGAAGATATGAGGAACTCATGTGGCAACAGCTCCTTCTGACCGGGAATAAGCCGACGCCGTCGTCTTCCCCAGCCATTAAGTGGCTGTCACCGGAGCGGCCGAAACAACCCCTCGTTTTATCTGAGGAGCCTGTTCCCAGGCGGTTGTTCGACCAAAACCAGCTGCCCACGATTCGGTGGAACCTCCGCTCCACAGCCGTTGGTTGGAGCTCTGACCAAAATTCTCGGTCGGCTCAGGGACTGCCCCATAGGCTGTCTGTCACCCTCACTCCCGATCGACCTCAGCAGGTGGAGGGTGGCTCAGGCCTGAGGCAGCTCTTTGAGGACTCTTTCGAGTCCGAAGACGATTCCTCCCTTTTCTCCAAGCGAATGGACTTGGAGTCCTCAGGAGGACAGTCGGTGGACGATAGCCCTTCGTCGTTCCTGGGATTGCTTCGGCTCATCTCGGAGTCCACCGGGATGAAGCTGGAACCCGTTTCTAAGCGGGCCAGGTATCCCCTCACGGAGATTCTGGACCGAGGAGATTCTCCTACGGAGGCCTTTCCGGTGGCCGAGGTCATAGTGGGCCCGGCCTTGGAGCTCTGGCAGCCCTGCTTCCTGCCCTGCGCCTTCAGCCAGAATGGCCAGGAAGTATGCGGTCCCTACCAGTTCCTTGTCCGGTTTTTCGGAACACCCCTCGGCCGAGGGGTTAGTTACCGACAGCGTTTTCCGGCGTGCCGGGAACGCTAGGGATGTGGACAAACCTCCCGACAAGGAGTCCAAGAAATTGGACTAGCTGGGCGAAAAGTCTACGCTGCGTCCTCCCTCGGCATTTGTCAGGCCAGTTCTGCCGTCCTCATGGCACATTTCTCTCATGCCCTGTTGGGCTCCCTGGATGAGGTCGTCCCTCATCTTCACGCGGATCTGCAGACCACGGTTAGGCAGGTGCGGGACCAGGGCAGGGCAGTGGCCAAACAGCAGCTTCAGACTGCTTTAGTCATTGGGGACTCATGCCAGGTCTGTGGCGGCCGCAGTGGCTCTGCGTCGTCGGGCTTGACTGAGAATTTCCACCTTCACTTCGGATACCCAGCACAAGTTGGCGGATGTCCCCTTCTTGGGGACCGACCTCTTCGGCCCTGGGGTGGAAGGTCACCTGCAGAGGATCGAGAAGTCCGATGCTACCTTGGACTCGGTCTCTTCCGCTCAGAAGGACAAAGGCCGCAAACCACAGCCTAAGCCCTTTCGTCCTTCTGCGCCGGTGGCGCGTCTGGCCAACAGCGTCAGGGCCAGCAGGCTCGAGCTTGGCATCCCAAACCCAAGCCGGGGCTTCCTCCAACAGGAAGCAGGAGGTAATGGCCCAGGAGGTCCCTCGGCGGTCCCTCCTCAAGCTTGCCCAGTGACGGGCTGAGGGGTGGCCCCAACCCCGTCACCTCACCAGGATCCCCCCGTGGGGGGACGGCTCCAGCACTTCCTTTCCGCCTAGTCCGTTATTACCACGGACGGGTGGGTGTCGAGTGGTGGGAAAAGGCCTGCCTCTGGAATTCGAGCAGGTCCCGCCCTTCAGAGCCGTCGCACCTCGGGGACCTCGGGGTCCGCAGCTTCACTGTCGGCTCACCGAGCCGACATCGCTCTCCTCCTCCAAAGGAGGTGATCAGGGAGGTGGCGGACCCTCCCTCAGACCCGGGGTTTGTGTCCAGGTACTTCCTGGTTCCGAAGCGGACGGGGCTGGCGCCCATTCTCGACCCACACGACCTAAACAAGTTCCTAAGGTCTCGAACCTTCAGGATGGTCACTCTGGCTCAGATAATACCATCCCTGGAACACGGCGTGTGGTTCTGTTCTCTGGACCTGCAGGCCAGCGATCTTTCACGTCCCTATCCGTCCGTCATCGAGATTCCCTCGCTTTTGAGCGGAGGGATCCCTTTTCGAGTTCCGAGCCATGCCCTTCGGCCTGTCTCCAGCTCCCGATTGGCTGATAGCAGCCCCCTCCAGACAGGAGGTGGAGCGGTCCAGAGATCTGGCCCTCCAGGTTTGCTCTCAAATCGGCCTTCTCATCAACGAGGCCAAATCGGAACTCGAGCCGAAGCAGGTGATTCTTTTCATCGGGGCAGAGCTCGACTCTCTTCGAGCCAGAGCACGGCTCCCAGCGGACAGGGCCGAGGTTCTTACCTCCTTTGCCCAATAATTTCTGGTTGGGCAATCGCGCCCTGCCCAGGACTTCCTGCGCCTCCTGGGTCTCATGGCGGCCTGTACCAGCATGGTCCGTTGGGCGCGCTGGCACATGCGCCCCCTTCAGTGGGGACTGGCCAGCCAGTGGTCACAACGCTGCGATCCATTGGACAAGCTAGTGACGTGACCCAGGGGATGTGGAACGCTCTCCGGTGGTGGACCGTTCCAGTTCATCTGCAGGAGTGCATCCCTTTTCTCCGCCCCGAGCCGACGGTCTCTCTATCGACCGATGCCTCTCTGATGGGTTGGGGTGCCCATCTGGGGGAACACCGGGCGCCCGGCCTCTGGTCCCTACGGGAGTCCCGATGCCACATCAACCTGCTGGAGCTCCGAGCGGTCCACCTAGCTTTCACCGCCTTTGCTCCGTTTCTCCGGGGTCAAGTCGTCCGAGTCCAGACGGACAATATCATGACCATGTACTATCTAAACCGCCAAGGCAGGACGCGCTCCATGCTTCTATGCAAGGAAGCTCTCCGCATTTGGTCACTCGTCGCAACCTGGAGGCAATCTCTTAGCCATTCATGGCAGGAGCTTCCAACACCCTGGCCGATGCCCTGAGCGGATAGGGGCTGCATCCGGTGGTCTCTCCTGCAGGTAGTACAAGATCTGTTCTCCCATTGGGCACACCTCAGGTGGACCTGTTTGCCTCCAGGAGAGCAGGCTGAGGCTGTTCCATGCCCGCCCCCCTCAGCAGGGCTCGCTGCAGGGGGATGCCTTCTCGAGGCCGTGGACCCCGGGCCTCTTCTATGCCTTCCCCCATTTCCCTTGATACACAAGGTGCTTCTCAAAGCAAGGAGGGACAAGGCGCAGGTGATTCTGATAGCCCCAGACTGGCCCCGCCAGTTCTGGTACCCAGATCTCCTCAGCCTCAGCTCCAGGCTCCCGAGGCAGCTTCCAGCTCACCCGGACCTGCTCTCAGTCAATCAGGGGAAGGTGTTCCATCCGGACCTTCAGTCCCTGCACCTGACAGCCTGGTTCCTGAGCGGCTAGAGTTCCAGGCCTTGGGTCTTTCCGACGAGGTCCTCGATGTAGTTGAGGCGTCCCGTAAGGAGTCGACCAGGAAATGCTGTGCCTTCAAATGGAAGAGATTTTCCATTTGGTGTCCGGGCAAGGGCTTGGACCCTTCCTCCTGTTCTTTGGCAAGCATCTTGGACTATTTATGGTCCCTTTCTGGTCAAGGGCTTAGGTCGACGACCCTAAGGGTGCACCTGGCAGCCATCTCTGCTTACCGGGCGCGGGCGGGGAGCAGTCGGTGGCGCAGGAGAAGGTGGTCTGGCGCTTTTTCAAAGGCCTTTATCACATTTCCTCTCCGGTGCGAGAACCTCCACCTCCGTGGGATTTACTGCTGGTACTGGCAAAGCTCATGGGCAAGCCATTCGAACCAATGCACAGGTGTGAACTCTCTCACCTGTCGTGGAGAGAACCGCCTTCTTGGTGGCTATCCGTCAGCCAGAAGGATGGGAGAACTCCAGGCACTCTACATCGAGTCTCCTTACCTGGTCTTCCACAGGGACAAGGTTGTCCTGCGCCCCAACCCGAAATTCCTTCCGAAGGTGGTGTCGGAGTTTCACCTTAACCAGGTGTTGACTCTGCCGGTGTTTTACCCCAATCACACCTCGGAGGCCGAATACAGCTTTGGACCCTAGGAGGGCGCTCACTTATTATAAGGAGCGCACGGCTGAAATTCGGGGAGAGGTTCGCCAGCTGTTTGTCACCTACACTGAAGCCGCACCTGGCAGACCTGCAGCCAAGCAGACGATAAGCAGGTGGGTCACCTCCTGCATAGATCTCTGCTATATGTTGGTGGGCATGGAGCCTCCCAGAGGGATAAGAGCTCAATCTACCCGCCATACTGCTGCATCTGTGGCTGCTTCCAGGGACGTCCCTATCCAGGATATCTGCAGGGCTGCCAGCTGGAAGTCAGCACACACCTTCATCACCCATTACCACATTGACCTTGAGTCACGCCGGGATGCTGGTGTTGGGGCCTCGGTTCTCCAGTCTCTATTCCCTAAGTAGGGGTGTGCGCCTTGCCTCCCTCCTCCCGGAGAACTGCTAGGAGTCTGCCAGACAGTGTGGATGAACAACATATCCATGTCCCTAGAAATACAGGTTACTCACAGACAGGCAGAGAAACATTGGTCTCTACCTGTCTGCCCTTCTGCACACAGGAGTTCTAGGAATGGTATATGTTCATCCACACGACCCACCCGACCTCCCCGGCTTCGACGCACAACCTGAGCTTCCAGCGGGCCAGATCTGGCGTCATGGGGCGGAGCCGAGAGTTTTACCACCCGGGTGGGTGGGAGGAGCCAGCTTGAAGACCTTCCGGCAAGATTTAAAGCGGCAAGGATACCTGCCAGACAGTGTGGATGAACAACATATGCCATTCCTAGAACTCCTGTTACATGTGAGTAACCTGTATTTCTTGTCTTAGGTGGTGGCTGGAAGAGGGCCGGAAAAAAGTGTTCTGTGCTTATAGGCAGTGGTTGGAAGAGGGACGGATGTGCATGCAGACTCAAACATTTCTTCTACATGGATGCCAATCCGCTTGATCCGTGCCATGCTGCTTGAGTCTGTCACTGATGGTCGGTGGTGGAACGGGCCTGGCGACGGGTAGGCATGTAGGAAAAAAGTGTTCTGGACCATGGTGGTGATGGTGTGCAGAGGGGCAGACAGGTGAGACCAATGTTTCTCTGCCTGTCTGCCCTCTGCACCATCCTCCTCAGTGTATATACAATTTTCTACATCATGCTACCGTCTGCCGGGCCCATTACACCACCATCAGCGACAGACCAAAGCAGCGTGGCACAGAGCAGGCGGTCTGGCATCCTTGTAGAAAAAAAATGTTTTGAGCCAGCACATGCACACCAACCCCTCTTCCAACCACGGCCTAAGGCCAGTCTGCCAGGCCCGTCTCACCACCGACAGACCCAAGTGTAGCATGACACAGGTGGTACGAACAAGGCTGACTGGCACACCATCAGTGAAGTCCACAATAATTTTTTTCCTATAGGTCTACCGCTCTGCCAGACCTATCCCACCACTGACACACAAGCAGCAGCATATCACAAACCTGACAGACTGGCATACTGTATTCAAAAAACTGTTCGATGCCACCTGACCATGCACACCCGCCCCTCTTTAGAGCACCGCCTAAGGCCACAATTTTTTACAGCATGCTGCCTTGCAGACTGCCAGGTCCCTCCATCCACAGACATTTTACAGCAACAGACCAAAGCATCATGGCATTCTCAATTATGAGGCAGACTGGCATCCTGTACAAAAACAACATGCACACACACATCGCTGCTGACCACACAGACACGATTTATTCAACATTCGAGAAGCCACCGCAACAGTAACAACAGATAACTAAGTTAAGTAACATAACACATTTTATTAAGGCAAGCAACTGCAGGAGGTGTGTTAAAATGGTGGGATGACTGCAGACCTTTTTGATGCCATCATCATGTACTTTTGTAGCCAATGCAAACCATAAAATAACAGCAACACCTGTAGTGCCTTATTGCACAAATCAGAAATTTTGAATGAGATAATTTAATTACCCCTCCCCCCAATGTGGTAGAAAATGAATTGCTTTATCTTCAGACACAGACAAAAAAAACTCAAGAGAAGCAACAACACTGGTCTTTGTTTTTATAGGGGGAGGGTTTCTGAATCCTTATGCAAAGTTGTGAACCGTCGACGAGTCAGACTCAGATTCATACGCTAGAGAATGGCGAGTGACAGTGGGTGGGGGACTTTAAAAAATGAGGCAGCGGGACAAGAATCATTCTTAGGCATGATCGTCTTTTTTTTTTTTCTACTGATCTCGAGGGTACGCTGAGCTGTCTTAGTATTTATTACTTTTTCATGCAGTCACCGAGTTGTAGTTATTGAGGTAGCTAGAGAGTGCAGGTGAGGGTAGTCACACAGATTTCAGCTTTGGCACAATGGAGTAATGGTGTTGAGCCACAGGGTGGGGGGGGGTGCAGTACAAATTACTAGACTACTACTAGTCTTAGTTTCCTTATGGACGCCGTCCTACTTTTGGAATCACAGGACCAATACATACAAATTTGAACTGCACCCCAACCCCCCGTGGCTCAACACCATCATTCCGTAGTCCGAAAGCTGAAATCTGTGACTCCCCTCACCTGCGCTGTCTAGCTACCTTGATAACTTCAGGAACGCGGTCGCAGGAGCGTTGAGGTACTGGCAGCAGGCGGGGAAGAGGGGTCAATAATTAACAAGGGCAGCAGAGACCTGTGGCATTTGCATTGATTTGGCAAGCCTCAAGGACAGAGGAACTGCTAAGTGGATGAAGAAGAATTGGGGAATAATTACTATTGAGGGAGTTGAAATTACAAACGGTTAGAGTACACTGAGGCAGCAGGCCAGTGTTTTAACTCAAAATCTTTTGAAAAACACTACTGAAGTAGGGCACGAACGAATAGAGAGGTGAATGGGACTGAGGGCATTTCTTTCACTTTTAAAGCATACTACTGTACTATTTACTTCTACATAAAGGACTGATGCTGGATCGGAGAAAACCAAGAAATCGGGAGTCATTCTCACTGCAGGACGTCTTTTGAAATTCAGAGAACAATCTCTACTTAAAACATAGCTGCATTAATTTTCAAGCAATCTTCAAGTTCTGTCTGGAAATATAAATAAGTGGAGATTTTCCGTCATATTTCAAAAGACGTCGTGCGAAGGCTCATGCGCAAACAACGAGGAATTTGATCAGCATTTAAATCCACTCATCACCACTTTCTCACCTACCGGTCAGCTTTCATTTACTTATTATAAGTAAAATAATACCTATTTTTAACAAAAAACCTGCTAAATATGTAGTACACAGCTACAACTATTATGCAGTGCTGTTTCAAACTTACCTCAGCACTTCTGGCAAGTAAAATGACCCTCAACTGTTTCAGACCTTATATACCCCAGCAAAGTGGTAGAAATTTTCAGAAGGTGGCGGTGTTGTGGACACTCCCAGCTTTCCAATGATACCAAATATGTGTTGGTTCATTGGTTTAATATTACACTGAAACTGCTAAAACAAGCGCGGTAGGAAAAAAAAAAGACGCACTGTAAGTACTGGCACCAGAGGCTGCTCACAGAAAACTACAGGCGGCAACTGCACAACAATACTGCGTTATTTTTTAACCTTATTTTCTTTTAAAGAAAACTTAAACACAAGACAACAGAAATGAGGTGGAAAATATGTTTATTTAAAGAAACTGCAACAGGCATTTAATGGGGCATATATTATAGGTTTATTTCAATGAAAGAGACATACAGATATTGCCATTCTATTGAAACAGGCAGATAGAACATTAGGACCAAACAGCAGAATGCATACAGTGGCATAGCTACTTTTATTGGGCATGAATTAAGTCATGAAGGCTGTGACCCGAGACTGTATTTCCCTACAATTTCTACTATAAAATCCCAAACCACAAAATCCCAACACCCACCTGCTGAAGGCCAGTATCCTGATGCTGCAGTAACCTGATGGCATAAAACCCTATTGATGATAATAAACCGACAGTGAACTTATGCTGGGTTTCTGGTCAGTTGGGGGGGCTATGCCCCCCCCACCCCCGAAATAATAAATGCAGAGTCCTAGCAAACTCCATTGTCAAGCTTACCATCATTGGAATGTTGGTTTCAGGCTGGTGAGTGTCAGGATTTTATGTTTTGTTATCATGTAGTGATACCCCCACTAGCCCATCGTGCACTTACAGAAAATTATCCTTCCCACTTTTGACTAAGCAGACATAGGTCCTGTCCACACTACACCACTAAAACCCTGTAACGGTTTCAAACCATTAGACTGTAAACATTACAGTGTGTCCACACTGCCAGTGAACCGTCATGATAACGGTTCGGAACCATTACAGCCGGTCCACATTGTGGGTGACGGATGACCATTACGGTCTGCACCCTATCTGACAATGCTAGGGCTACACGCTCATGCATCCACACTACAGCTGGTAACGTTACAGAGGCAGAACCATTTTCATAACCGTTGTTGAAACCACCTCATAAGTGGCTTCAACAACGGTTCCAAAAATGCCACCTGTAACATTACAGGTGTAAACGCAAACCGTTGTAACTGTTTGGATCCTATGTAACGTTACAGAGGGGAGTTTTCAGTGTAGTGTGGATGGGGCCATAGTCTATAGTGCCACACCCAAATCCACCCTGGTGAGACTGGACACACTCTTATCAGTTCTTTTGTCATTTCACTTTAACCAACCCCCTCGTACCAATCATTGTGACCTTTAACACTGCCCTCTCCCTCCCTTCCCTTGAATCTAGTTGCCTCATCCACTCTGCTTGCTTCATAGCCAAATTCTGGTTTAGATCACTACCCCCCTAACTCTACTCTCGCTACCCCCACCATAATGTCCTACCACCTCTGCAGCTGTCGTTCCAGACCCCTGGCCCTACCAGACAGATCCTCCACAGTTGGTCAGTCTATCTTCTCATATCATTGTCCCAAACTGTAGAGCCCCCTCCCCCACTGCACTTACCTCCCTTCTACATAACCGTGCCCCCCCATTCTTGTCCCTGGCCCTAATTCACCTCTCCACTTAACCAACACTCCTCCGTCAAACCACATACTATGCCTTTCTTTCTCCTACTACTCCTCACTTGTCACTTAACTAATATTATCTAGCTCAGTCACCTATTCAGTGCTACTGGTCATTCCCTCAGAGGACAACATCCTCTCAGTTATCCAGCAACAATCTTGGTTTACCCACTCAGTCACTTCTTACCACTGCAGTTATAATTTCCAAGCCTTCAGACCAGGAACTGCTTTGTCCTTGGCTTCCTCTCCAGTCTCCACTCTAATAATAGTTGCTACTATCCCCACACTGCTTGGTATTTAATTACCTGTGATTACCCATCACAATTCTATTATTCTTGTCCCGCTTCCCTGGAACCTCCCTTATCCACTGCTGTCTTCACCAAGCCCTATTATTAATTGTTGGTGTTGCCATACTATGTTTTTTGTTTGTTTTTTTAATTCAGAATGCTTTATTAATTATTAAAAGGTACAGAAATAACAAAGCACAAACAACCAACAGTATAATGAGCCAGTACAATTACATCTCAAACCATCCAGAAAAAGGAAAAACAAGCAACCCCCTCCCAGCCACCCAACCCCACCCCAACACCCTCCACCCCCCACCAAGTGTGCATAATAAGAAAGGGAAACTGAGTAAAATACAAAATTGAGAAAAGGAGGAAGGTCTAAATATGAGAAGAATCAACTGGTAAATCGTCTAAATAGATAGTATACAGCTTACCCCAGATTTTTATTAAATAGGGTCAGTTGGTGTTTAAGGTTGGCTATCATCCTTTCCGTCCATAGGAAAAAGGAAAGTTCCTGCAACCATTCCTGATAGGAAAGGGAGACCTGATCTAGCCAGTGTCGAAGGACCAGTTTTTTGATGGCCAAGGAGATATGTTTCCACTGCTTGACCATCTGTAATCCCCAAGAATGCAAATCCTAGGGGTGAAAACTCCCGATAAACCTAACAAGGGATTAACTCTATCTTGTATGGTCTGCCAGAGAAGGGACACTTTCATGGGACCAAAAAAGATGCAACAGGGTGTCTTCTTCAAGGTCACATCTACCACACGTAGTTGACGAGCGACATCCCATCCAAACAAGTTTGATAGGCGTGTAAAACAGATTATGGAGAATATGAAACTGGGCGAGACGGAGTCTGTCTTGGGAAACATATCTATAAAGATCTTTCCAGATAAGACTCCTGTGGGGAGCAGACTTTGGCAGAAGCTCTTGCCAGATTTTTGGGCATCCGGGAGAAGTGGGGGTTGTTTCGTCTAAAATAAAGGAATAGATTTTAAAGATACCATGGGGATTCATAGCAAATTCCTGCAATAAGTCCAGGAGGGGAGCTTTGCTGACGCCAGCGAGAGAAGACCCAAAGGACACTCTCACAACACGGAGATGGTAATTGATGAAATTTAAAGTGACAGCGCAAAAATTACAGCAGAAGGGCTGCGTCAAAACCAGATGCAATGCACTCATACCACTGCATCAAAAAATTGATTTTTTGCGATAGGGGGACGTCAGTAGTGCGTTAACGCGAGCCCTGTATTTTAAACTGTACTGAATATTTTTCAGATCTTACTTTGAGATACAGCTCTTGCAGCAGGTTACATCATTAGGACTGAAGCCGTCAGGCGCCAGGACCCTACGGAATTTTTCTAGCTAGCTATCTTCAGCGGGACCGCCCCGGCGTCGGTCCCACCTCAGGCGTCAGGCGTGGTATACAAAGGGGCGGTCCTGCTAGAATCTCCAGTTCTTTCCTACCACGAACTGCATGCCTCGACCCTGGTCGCTGTCTAGCTGGACGCGTGGTTTTCAGAACTTCCTTCGGAAAATTGAAGAATTTCAAGAATTGATCACCGCTGATGTCCTCTCCGACCTCGGTCATCCTTCCAAGTCTTGGCGTGGAAAACAGATCCTTCAAGGACCCGCATTCGGCGTGCGTTGAAGTACCTGGGCCCAGACCACGACACAAGGCCTGCTCCCTGTGCCAAAGGGTTCAACAGCCACACCAGAATCCGCGGCAGAAGGTCCTTCAAGCGTTCTTGTTGAAGAAAACTTGGGCCATGTCCTCGAGACGGGAATCTTCCACAAACACGCGGAGAAGAAGAAGAGGAGAAGGATCTTCCCAGGCCGCTCGGGCCTCCGAGTCCCGCAGCTCCGGTTCGCGGTCGGACCGGTCCCCGCCCAGGCTTCTTCCTTCCCCGGCCGCGGCCCAGCTCCCAAGTCTGCTCAGGCTCCTACCGCCAGGCCGCGTCTTCTTCCACCCGAAGGCCGTGGCGAAGTCCGAGGCACGCCACCACCATCATCATAAGTCGGACTCCCGCTCCTGAAGCCCCGGCGCCCCGGTCCTCCCGGTACCCCGGAAGACTCTGGATCTGGCATGCCAGAAGACCGGTGGGACCCGATGTCGGCCAGACCGCCGTCTGCCATCGCCATCGTTCCTCGGAGCTGTCGTCGGCCTCATCTTCGCATCGGACGTCGGTGGGGGGTCCGACGTCCACTCTGCCTGAGCATAGGGCTCCTGCGCCTCCGACGGCCGTCGGGCAGGAGTCCCTCACGGAGGAGGAATCAACACAGCCCGAAGACCAGACGGGCATTCCCGGCCTCGAGCAGTCTCTTAGGGGTCCCTCGCCGCCGCCCGAGGCCCACGCGGAGCCGTCGCCGGGACCCGACGTCCGGCCCTCGTCCTCGGAGCCGACGTCGGGACTGTCGCTTGCGGAGGTAAAGGACCTCTTCACGTATTGGTGGGGACACCATTAGGAAGGATGTGGCACCCGCAGTCCTTCCTCCTCCTGTGCCTACGCAAACTCCGGCCCCGGCCCCACCTTCGCCAGTGAGGTTGGTCGCCCGGTCTGTCCCTAGGGAGCCCGAATCCCCTCCCAGGGCTCGCCATTCCAAGAGGAGACCTCTGTCGAGATCTTCCTCTTCTGGATCGCCCAGCCCCAAGAGATCCAGAAGACATCGACGTTCGCCGTCGACGGAGGACACGGGATCAACTTATTCCACTTCAGGATCCCGTCTCCAGTCTCTCTTCCTTCACCGGACCCACGTGAGACTCCACGGTCTCCTCCAGATGACCCCTCATTCATGGATATTCTACGTCATATCCAGGAGAACATGGGGTGGGAAGCTGAGGAGTTGGACCCAGAGGTTCGCCTGGCCAGTACCTTCAGCAGAAGGACCCTAAGCCTGTGGTGGTACCACCCTTGGTGGACACCTTTGTGGACGTCACCAAGGCTGCGTGGAAGCGTCCACACCGCTGGCGGTGCGAAGGCTGACCGTTTGTACAGGAGGGCTCCCAGGGAGGACCAGTACCGTCACAGCATCCTCTGGCCGATTCTCTGGTCATTACAGCCTCCATGACCCGGTCTCGAGAGCCGCAGCATCTGAGCACCCTGCCACGGACCCTGAGTCCAAGCAGTTGGACTCTTTGGGTAGGCGCATATCGCATCCGCTACTTGTGCCATTAGGTCCCTGAATTATCTCACCCACATGGTGCAGTTCCAGAAGCGCCCTGTGGGAACAGAGCCTAGAGGTGGCTGAGAAGCTGCCTGATGGTGAGCAGAAGGAGGAGATGCTTCAGCTCCTCCGCACGGGTTCAGACATGGGGACCCAAGTTCTTAGAGCCACGATCGACTCTCACGGACTCTTGAGCCAGGCGGCAGCGTCAGGCGTTGCCTCCGCAGGCACTCATAGCTCCGTGTCTCGGTTTCACCCGGACGTCCAGAAAAATATTATGGGCGCCACCTTTGAGGAGGTTTGTTTGGCAACCCATCGAAGGATCATTACCAAACTCAAAAGAGGCGGGAAAAGGCGGTTGGTCGGTCCAGGCAATGTACGGCCGAGGCTTGGTTCCTTCGCGGGCAAGGCCATTTGGCGGCGGACTCAGAGGCAGCAGCCTCGTTCCGCCACACAGCAGAGGGCTCCAGTTTCGAAGAACCCAGGAAGCAGCCCGTCAGCAGGGGTCAGCGCACTCGAAGGCCTCCCAGCGGCGGGCCCTTCCCCGCCACAGCATGACTCCTTTCCGGCCCCGCCTCAGGATCAGCGGGATATTATGGTCGGGGTTGCATTGAGAACTTCCTGTCGGGATGGCAGGCAATTACCACCGACAGATGGGTGCTTCAGTTGGTCAGCATCGGCCACTTTTAGAGTTAGCAGAACAGCCACCCTCAGGCCTCCTCTGCTCTCGGTATTCGAGGTCAGCAGGCGCCCTTAATTTGTGATGATCGGCGACTCCTAAGCAAGAAGCGATACAGCATGTCCCAGGAACCAGAGAGGACTAGGTACTATTCTCACTTCTTCCTGGTTCCCAAGAAAACAGGGGACCTCCATCCTATTCTGGACCTAAGCGACCTCAACTTATCAGTGCGCCACAAAGATTTCATGGTGACCTTCGGGTCTGATCCCATGCTAAAACAAGCGCTGTTTAGCGTCCTTAGACATGCAGGATGCCTGCACATCCCATAGCTCAGGCGCATCAGAGGTTCCTGCGCTTGGGTTTCTAGGCCACCACTTTCAGTTCGGGCTCTCCCTTTCGGACTGTCATCCGCTCAAGGGTCTTTACCAAATGCATGGCAGTCGTGGCAGCTGCTCTGAGGAGAAAGGGCCACTATGTGTTCCGTACCTCGGCGATTGGCTTCTCATGGCCGTCTCCAGAGGCGCTTCTGCAAGCGATCCAGGACACTCGGGATCTGTTGGATCGCTGAGTTCTCATAAACCAGGAGAAGTCTGTCTTGGTTCCGTCGTAGAACCTGCAGTTTATAGGTGCAGTGCTGGACACGGTCCAGGGAAGGGCTTTCCTTCCAGCCGACAGGGCGGAACACATCAGGTCGCTTATAGAGGACCTATCAACGAATCAGACTGCTCCGGCCAGATCAGTCCTTCGTCTGCTCGGACACATGGCTGCGGCCATTCCTACGGTCCCTCTTGCGCGACTTCACATGCGAATAACGCAGTGGATGCTCAAGGCGCAGTGGGACCAAAGGCAAGACCATTTGCAGCATCCAGTCAGGATCACGAAACGGGTGATTCGGGATTGGCAATGGTGGCTAGCCCCTGGGTCGCTTTCCAAGGGCGTCCCATTTGCAGCGCTGTCCCCGGAGATAACCCTCACCACGGACGCCTCAGGTCTCGGGTGGGGAGCACACCTGGATGGGGTGAAGTCTCAGGGTGTATGGAGCCCGCTGGAGGCTCATCTCCACATCAATGTCCTAGAGATGAGAGCGGTCCTCTACGCACTCCAGGCTTTCCAGTCCATGATTCCGCCGTGCACTATCCTGCTTCAGACGGACAACACGGCGGTGATGTATTACCTCAACAAACAAGGAGGCGCTCACTCTTACCCCCTTTGCAGGGAGGCCATGAGAGTGTGGGATTGGGTAATCGGACCTGGCGCAAGCTTGATCGCTGTACACGTTCCTGGCGTGGACAACACGATGTAGCAGGCGGTCTGAGTCGCTCCCAGGCCAGAGTCCACAGTGGGAACTTCTTCAGGAGGTGGCAGAGGATCTGTTCCTTGATGGGGAACTCCAGAACTGGATTTGTTGGCGTCCCCATCCAACATAAAACTCCCAATTTTGCTCGCTAGATCCAGGGCCTGGTGTTTTCTGGCGAGACGTTGTCCCTCTCCTGGGTGAACAGATTCCTCGCTTTTCCTCCCTTCCGTTGATCCAGAGTTCTTCTCAAACTGCGTAGGGAGCATGCACAGATGATTCTGGTAGCTCCATTTTGGCCCAGACAGATTTGGTTCCCATTGCTGGCTTAGCTATCCGGGAACCACCGCTCCGGTTGCCGCTCAGCTCCCACCTTCTGTCTCAGGAGAGGTTCATTGCTGCATCTGGATCTTCGCTCTTTGAACCTGCATGTATGGCTCCTAGAGACATAGCCATTTTGCGACATGGGGTCTCGCAAGAAGTTGCCGAGGTCTCTCTGCAGCCAAAACCGGCAACACATGCTACATACGCCATGAAATTGCATCGTTTTGTTTATGGTCACCGGGCAGTGACCTCTCCCTCAGGTTGTCCCGTCGGGCAGTCTTGGACTACCTCCTTTCCTATTCCAGTCAGGGCTGGCCTCTCCTCTATTAAAGTGCACCTGTCGCTTTTGACCTACCACCTGCCGGTGGGGCAGCGACTATTGCTCAGCTGGGCGCTTCGGAGTTTCTGAGGGAGTGTTACCCTTAGGCCTCCTGTCAAGGACCCGGTTCCTCCATGGGATCTCCTTTTTGTCCTGGAACAGCTCACGCTTCCTCCCTTTGAACCAGCCGCAGATTGTGAGCTACGTTTTCTGTCGTGGAAAACGTTGTTTTTAGTTGCCGTTACTTCAGCCAGAAGGATTTCTGAGCTTCATGCTCTCATGTGTAAAGAGCCTTATTTGGTTTTTCACCGGGACAGAGTATCTCTGAGGACGAACCCGAAGTTTTTGCCTAAGGTGGTTCGACCTCACTTTAAATCAGGACATCGACCTTCGGTCTATTTCCGAGTTATTCAAATAGAGGGCTTTGCTCCACACTCTGGATGTTCACCGCAGCCTGAGGTATTACCTCAACAAGAACAAACCCTTTCAGACTTCTGACCAGCTCTTCGTCTCTTTGCGCGAGAATGAAAGCCAGCGGTTTCTAAGCAATCCTTATCCCGCTGGCTTGTGCAGTGTATCTCACACTGTTATCAGTCTAGGCAAAGGCCCCTCCCGGGTTCCATCCGGGGTCATTCTACCAGGGGTGTGGCCACTTCCTTTGCAGCGCTCAAAAATGTCTCAATCTCTTCCATCTGTGCTGCAGCTACTTGGAGCTCTGTGCATACCTTTATCAGGCATTACAGTCTGGATATAGCCTCTAGGCGAAGGGCCAGTTTCGGCCTAGCGGTGTTGCAAGGCCTCTTGTCCTGAGTTAGGATTTGATTTGGTTTTTCTCTGTTTCTTCCTCTTCCGCCTCCCAGAGTTTCTTTTGGGCAAGCGTTACTGCTTGGGAATCAGTCCTAATGGTGTAACCTGCTGCAAGAGCTATATCTCGAAGTAAGATAGTACAGTTACGTAAGAACTTACCGTAACAGTAGATCTTCGAGAACAGCTCTTGCAGCAGTCACCTTCCCGCCCACCATATCCCCCTTGGAAGAGACATGGCTCGTTTAAAAAAAAAAAAAAAAAATTTTTTCAAATAAATAACAAGCGAAGAAGTCTGGGGGTCATTTGGGAAATGAGCAAATTTATTTTGATCCAGTCGGGAATTTGTTCCCTTATTGCCTTCTGGTGGATCCTCGGTCTCCCCTTCTGATGTCATCGTGCGGCCGGGAGTCTCCGGCGGGAGAAGTGGGGATTCTGGCGGGACCGCCCCCTTATGTACCACGCCTGACGTCGGAGGCGGGACCGACGGCGGGGGCGGTCCCCGCTGAAGATAGCTAGCTAGAAAATTTCCGTGGGGTCCTGGCGCCTGACGGCTTCAGTCCTAATGGTGTAACCTGCTGCAAGAGCTGTTCTCGAAGATCTACTGTTACGGTAAGTTCTTACGTAACTGTACTTTACTGGTACACAGGCAACAGTCATTGCTGGACAGAGGAAGCTGCATCTAACTTGACAGGTGCCTCATCAGGAATAAAATGACAAGAACGTGTTTCCAGTGGCTGTCATTATTTATTTGTTCCTTTTTACTACATTTAGTACCACTCCTCAAACCAGTCTTTATATTGTTGAAGCCATCATGTCAGAGTCATACGTGAACGGCCTTTGATGGGCAATGTTAGTACTCATTCAACATACTATATCCAGCAATAATATTCAAAATACTGACAATAATTCTAAGTTACAGTAACTCTGATCTGGTGCTATTCATTCAGCTACCTACTGTAGGTGTGACTTGTTTTGTATAAGTTATGAGAAGTAAATGCATTTCCCTGGTACTTGCACTGCTTTTAAAAATGAATTCAGTCTATAATGAAAATTTTGCATCAGATTTCATTTTTTTTCTTTCACACAGTAGACTGTATTTTCAGAGTATGCACGTCCCTGATGTGATGGCTGAAATGACAAAAAGACTGGTCAGATGCCATTTTCTCTTTCCAGCAACGAGTGTTGCTAGTGTACCAGCAATTGCAAAAATATTGAGCAAAATTCAAACACAATACATCACTTCTACTCTAATGATATTAAGTATCACTAAATTTTGTTCACTGGTTTAGACATTTTTGCTCTCTGTTATTTAACCTTGTGTTTTTGTTTTAATTATGAGTGGCAGCAGTGCCTTACAACCAGATTTTTGATAAAGCAGTGCGCTGACAGAGTTGTCAACCCAGCAGCAGCTCTCTCTCGTACCGTGAATAAACCTATGAAATAGTAATTAAATAATGTCAAGACCTGTATGATGTTAAAGTAGTCTAGGCAGCAATCCAGCTACAGCAGGTTGCAGACACACTGAATTTCTTGAAACGGAGGTCCGTCATGAAAGACAGAATGCTAATTTTTATTGCTAAAATACTGAAGAGACTCGCACAGTTGCTAAAATTACTTTATGTTTGGCTGGTGATTTTATATACAGAAACACATATGTGTTCATAGAATGTTTTCTACAACAAACTATTCCTTGTCAATTTCATTAGAAGAATTAGCTTAGCTGCAATAATTAAATGATTTCCTGTCCTCTTTACAGCATGTCAGTGGCTCAGTAGGTAGCACACTCGCCTCTGAGGCCGGGAGATCAGAGGGATGTGGGTTCAGTTCCCACATCTGGCACTTGGGTTAATATCCTAGTACTGATACTGCAGTGCAGCATGAGCGGGGTGCTGCACTTCTGAGGTGCCATCTTTCGGATGAGACGTTAAACCGAGGTCCCATCTGCCTGGATTGGTGGTAGTTCAGGTGGATGTTAAAGATCCCATGGCACTTATCGAAAAGTGTAGGGGAATTTCCCCGGTGTCCTGGCCAAATTTCCCTCTTTCACTAAAAATACCACCAACAGCTTAATCTGGTTCACGGTCAGTTGGCATTCATCTGTATCCCCCTCCCCTGGGTCGTGTCTGAAAATAGGATTTGTCTAGTGCACTTACCCGGTCAACAAATACTAAATAAAAATAAAATAAATGAAGGCACACTGTAAGTTACAGTAGTTAGACTTACAGTGCTGGCATGTAATATTAGGTGCTGCTTATTTCGACCCAAAAAGGTAAAATAAACTGTCAGTTCACTTTCCCTTTCTCATTTTAATGACATTTTTCATTGTTGGGCTGTAAGGTATGATTAATTTAACATGCAAAATTGCCCAAAGAAGGAGAGGGGTGTTTAAGTTTACAATATAAAATTGGCAGAGTCCATAAGGCAATGCAAGAGGTTGGGGGGGATGCGTAAGCTGGTGGTCTATTGAAATCGAAATGCCTTTGCCATTAAGTAAACATTAATCCCCTCGACAGAGAGCATTAACTAGGAATTAATGCATGGTTGGGAGGCGACGAAATGCTTCCCACCACCCAACCATGCATTAATTCCTGGTTAATGCCTCCTGTCGAGGGGATTAATGCACTTGTAACATGGCAAGTGCAATGAGACCAGAGACAGCGCTAGATAGGGCAAAAAGGGAAAAAGTTGCGGCTTGCCCAGAAATGACCCACTTTCCACAGGACAGTGGGTCCAAAGTGGTGCACCTGTCTCTAACAATAGCTTATAGATGGAAAACTAAACAATAGAAAAGTATTTTCACTCAACAAATTTAAGCTTCTGTAATAGTGAAATTTCTACTTACGATTAGGTTTGGACCCAGCTGTTTCTCATTTTGACCCACATTTTTTACACCTTTGGGTCTAATTTGACCCATGTTTTAAAACCCCTAGCGCTGTCACTGAATGAGACTATTATGTGATTTCTTAAAAGATGGTTCACTTGTAAGCTGTGTGTGTTTCTTACATTACGCGTGCATGTTGGACACTGCACATGCATTAATATTGTGCCTACCAATTTATTTTATTTCACAAGTGTCTATTTTGTATGCACATATACATTACATACTGATTACACCTTACAAATTATTCTTTGCTTCAGCTGCTCTAATGTTCTATCATCCATTCATCTATCTGAGTACTGCATTGTGGGACATATCTATGACATTTTTTCTACTTTGGCAATATATCTGCGGCATTCAGACCAATAGGTGGCACGCCACACAGATTCTGTGAAACCCTACTATCCCAGTTTCTCTTACAAGACATTGCTGTGCATCAAGTACTGGTGTATTTCAGCGAGTGCACTTCTGAAGCGATTACGACACTTAACCGGGTGGGTGGCTGGGATGCAACAGTATTTTACTAGCGCTTATGTGCGGCGGAGTAACTACTTTGAATTAGTGGTCTCTTTCTGCTTTGCAGACATTCCGGATTTGACGCTACAAATACGGTGTCACCACCCTGCCTGCGTGGCACACAATAACGTTTCACTGTGTGTTATGTACAATTCAGTAGCTTCTTATCAATGTGATAGTAGCCAGACAATATTCGTTAATACATGCTCGCTGTATTATCTTGTCAGAAATTTTCACCACTGACCTGTTGTGCCATCTGTTGGTCAGTCTGCTTCAGCTATTCCGACTATGACTTCCACCACTCCTACACCGCAGTATTTGCCCAGCGCCACCTATAGTTCAGAAACACTGAAGACGTATTACAAGGACAATGGTGATTCTTTTTCTCTTTCTCCATTACATAACGCACATTCCCAGTCTGTACAGTATGCAGTTAAGGGTTGCCTTTTGCAGTCCAGAACATTGCCGTGCGTATCTAAGGAGTTAATGCACGGCTACGTTTTGGTCATCTGATGTGTTTCCCCCAATCACTTCTTACTATTTCTACTGTTCTGTTAATGCCATGTTACAACATAAATTAGTCACCAAGACCATGGACATGCAGGTCGGGGAAGGGTCATTTGACTGTGTCTGGGAGCCAAAGGAGACACCGCTGTAAGGAAGAGACCATAGTGTAACCCTGCAGTTCTCTGTTTCACACACACAGTTTGTCGGACTACAGCACATTGCCACAATCCCAGACAGAAAAGGGATTAGTTCTCCACTGTTAGTACAGTTTATCAATGACAAGTCCTCTCAGATAATAAAATGTACTAAGCAGTAGTGCTGTGTACTCCTCGTTATCAAACTACGAGCATCACAGATCTGACAAGATATGGGTGATGGTGTCACACAGTTCAGTGGCAGATAGCTTCAGTTAGTTTTGAACCTGATAACATGAGGCATAACCTTGAGGCTGTCAATGTCCAGAAACACATGACTACATCTACTCCAGCTGATAAATACAAGATAAGTATGAGCTCCCCCTCCCGTACCTGATATTTAGTATGTAAGCCACAAGCACAGACAGTGACCAAATGTAGGAGCGCTAAGGCTGTTTTAATTTTTTTCTTACTGGCAGTGAGTGTTTTATGTCCAACTGTCTATGATCATAACTTACATGCTAAACATGAGGTAGGGAAGGGAAGGGGGAACAGACACACAACATTGTGGTATTTTGCAGCAACAGCAGTGTGTGTAAAAATGTGTTTCTGGATGTTGAAAACAGCATGTTTATGCTTCACGTTAGGTTCAAAAGTAACTGAAGCTGTCTGGCATTGAACCATGTGAAAGTGATGTCCAAATCTTTTCAGATCCACATGTTGACAACCTCACACGGAGAGACTTTCTGCAGAGGAGTGCTATTATGTTTTCAGATATGTCCTTATGATTACTCTGGGTAAGCTGTATCCTTTTGGGGATGAGGGAGAAAGGATGGTATTGGGTGCTTGTAGGTGTAGGCTTGTAGGGTGGAATTTCATTCGCAGTTAGGCACTGAGGTTAGTGGAAGGCTGCAGCTCAATGTCCTCCCGCCCTCCTTCGTCTGGCTTGTGCTTCACTTGGCAGCATTTACTAGCCCTGATCCCCTGCTCCCTGAGTCCACTGCTGAACAAAGGTCAGCTGCTCCTGAAGTGGGCATCTTCACCCATTCCTGATCCAGCACCAGTCCCATTTCAATTATCCCACCCACTCCCTCCCTCAGAGTACTGTCCACCCCACCCATTCCCCTCTAGTGGATATACCATACTGTACCCACATGAATATGGGTGTTGATTCTGCATTATGGAGTTTCAATCTGATGCTTTCCTTCAGCAGGAAGGATATTTTATTTGGGGGATTTTATATTGGTAACTGGTGTGTGTGACTTGGCTCCCTGGTTGGCTATCGAGCTGGTAGGATGGAGTAAGGGCCAGATTTCTAAGGCCATGGGCAGCGTGTGCTAGTAAGGTCCTTGTGACTTTACCCACATTTGATATGAGGAGCACATTTGTTTGTGGATTAGGTGTGCATGTTCCCCGATATTCATCTAGCTGTTTTTGAGTGACTATTCAAGAGGGCATTGTGCTTTTTTCCTAACTTTTGGGAAAATGTTTCTGTAAATACAGTATATGCGATTATTTATAATATCCAGTATGTGTTGCTTCACTACATTTTTTATTAAATTTTTTTCATAGGCAATGCGAGTCAAAACCATGGTAACTTCTAGTTAGTACATTTAAAATTACACATGTGCTTATTTGCTCAGTTATAGAAGTTTCAATGTTCATTTTTGTATGTTTAGTCTTTTTCTGGCATTTTTTTCTGCCGTTTCCAAACATTCCATCCACCTTGCTCTTCTCCGTAGCAGTGAGAAGGGTTGTGTGGGGAGAGGGCCCTTTTTAATTAATGAGGGAAGGTTCATTGAACTTCTCTGTCGCCAGCCAGTGTTTTTCACACAAAGCTGTTTGCCACTTCAGAGATGTTAGTTTGTTGCTTGGCTTTATTATCCCTTTATCTATTTTTAAGCCAAACAAGTGAAATCTGCAGCTCTCTGTTTAAATGCAAATAATTAAGTTAACATCTACTGTACTTGTTTACGAGGATCTGCTGCTGCTAGCATCTCGGTTACCTATCACTGTATCTGTGCAAATACTTTAAAGCTTTAAAATATCTGCCTTTAACACTAGCAGATATTACAATAACACATGTGCAGTACTAGAATTAAAAGTCTATACTCTGGAGCAGGTTTTTCTAATTTTTTTTTAATTTGTTAAACAAAAGTGGGAGCGAATTTCTTTTGGCGGGGGGGTTATAAAAGTATGAAAGCCTGTACCCTGGATCAGGTTTTTCTTTTTACAGTTTTTTTTACATGTATTAAACAAAAGTGAGAGCAAGTTTGGGGGGGTTGGGGGATCTTGTAAATTTTGAACTAGGACGGAGTGCTACTGTAAGAGTTCTGCTGAGCTTCCTATAGGATACCAATAGGGGGTTTGGTGCATGCACTGACCCCAACATCAAACAAATGGCATGATCTGGATACAGGGAAAAATAGCCATTGAGCAGAGCCAAAAAAATCATTAAAATTAAAACACACTGACCCTACTAACATACAGTATATACATTAAAATTATGTTTTTGGATCATGCTATCCGACAAGCAGAGGGTATATATGTTTTTTGTTTGCCCAGACGACCTAATCATGTATAGTACCCGGACACCAACAATTAACTATTATTTCAACTGCAATTAATTTTTAAATTTACTGCAATTGCACCAGTCCCATTTCAATTATCACACCTACTCCCTTCCTCACTTTTGAGTGCTGACCACCCACACCTCGACCTGGCACAAGTCCCATTTCAGTTATCCAACTCTAGGTTATTATTCCACACTCTGGGTGCCAGATATTAAATGAACTGCAATTGCCACCTATAAAATAATACAAAATCACACCCAGTGCTGACCACGCACACCTGTTCCCCGACCCGGGAACCAGTCCCATTTCACTTATCCCACCCGCTCCCTCACTCTGAGTGCCAGATTAAAGATCTTGCTTTGAGAAGGTTCCTTCGGTAGGTCATCACAAATAGGACTGACGTCGGGCGCACGGCAGACTTTTCTAGCAATCCCTGACGGGGGACCGCCCGCCCGACGTCAGCGTGACGGTATATAGTGGGCAGTCCCTCACCCGCCCTCCAGTTCTTTCCCACTGTCACTTCATGCTAGTCGCTTCGCAGACTTCATACAGCGTTCATCGGAAAGTTGTTTTTCGCGCATTGTTTTCAAACTCACTGTTTTCTTCATTCATATTACGTTAGTTCATGTCTTCTCCAAAGAAAAAGTGCACCAAGTGTGGCACTCAGATACCGCACAAAGACGGACATTCCAAGTGCGTCATCTGCCTAGGCACAGACCATCCAGTCTGTTCCTGCCCCGACTGTCAGTCCTTCAAGCAGGCTACAAAAAAGTGGAGACAACAGGCATTGGAGGCACATCTTCTCAAGGTCTGTCTGCTTTCACTTGAGAAGAAGATGGACAAGCTTAGGGACTCGTCCGACAAATCTTCCCTTAAAAAGCATAAGGAGAAGACTGGGGAGCAGGCTCGCTCCACGGACAACGTCGGGCCCTCTACCAGCAAGGCCCGGCCACCATCGAAACAGTCGGGTAAGGAGAAACTTCAAGCAGATAAGTCGGTCGCCAGCTCCTCCAACGACTGCGCTGCACCGGTTGGTAAATCGGCCTCCAGCTCCTCCGGAGACCACCCGACGGCCATTAAGTCGACTCCCCCGGCTGGGGCAGTCGCCCGGCCTTGGTCGCTAAGTCGGCCAGGGGTCCTCTGCCCGACCACGCCCGCTAAGTCGGCCGTCCCCGACGACCGCATGGGCTTAGTTCCCCTGTCGGGGCCTACTGGCGCATTAACTGACGTCCGGCGGGACTGAAGGGAGATAGCCCCGCTCCCTCCTGTTCTTCCCTCTCCCGTGTCCTCATATTCCACCACGGACACGTCCGGCGAGGCCGATGGGGACGCTGGTGAACCAGACGATTTTGGGGGTTCTTCCCCACGCTCCCCCACCGGGGACCAGGGTCAGGAGGCTACTTCTCGGCCGGATGGCCTTTCTCTGGAGGCCCCTCTTCAGCCCGAGGGCGGACTGCCGGCACCTACAACGCCGCCAGTCACTACAACAGTCCCGACGCCGGGACTGCCAGTGCCTCCAATGCTGCCAGTCCCTATAACAGTCTCGACGACGGGATCAGTGGTCAGGCCTGTTCAGTCGGCCCTGACGCTGGACCCAATTCCTACAACTGAGACTCTCGTCTGGTGCTGACGCCAGCCCCTCCGACGCCAGATCGGGTGGCACCAGTCCCTATAACGTGGACTGTCCCAACGCCGGATCCTAACTGGATCTACACCACAGCAGGTCCGACGTGGGTTCCCCCGACATCAGGGCTGACGACGGGTTATTATAACCGTCCCCTCACTGTCCCCATTACCCTCACGGGTATCCTGGGGATCCTTACCCAGAGGTTCCCACTCCTGGATGGAGTCGAATGGGACAGTTTTACCAGGGCTATCATCCCTATTCCCATTACATGGGTCCGCAGGGATATTACCCTCATCCAGTCGCTGTTCCCCCTCCACCTCCTCCTCCTCCTTCTCCCCCCTCCCAGCCTCAACCAGCTCCACCTCCCCCTCTGGCTATGCCGGATTTCAAGTCCTTCCTACAGTCTTGGTGGAAAGGAGCGAGGTCGGAGTTGGTTTTGGACCTGGAAGAGAGGCTCCCACCTCTGCCACTTCATAGGTCCCCTTCCCCGAGCAGTTCGGGTCCGATTGTCCACCTCTCGGAGAAGACTCGATTGGACGTTCCCCTTTCTCACTTCGAACGTCGTCCAGTGGAGGAGGCCGATGACAGTTCTGATGGGAGAGGGGACTCTTCAGAGGAGGAAATTGTGGAGGAAACTGAGCCAAGAGGCAAGATCTCACCGAAATCACCACCTGAGGATCCATTCTTCTCAGATCTCTTGAGGTCCCTCAGATATTATTTCGATTGGGAGTCAGAGGAACAGGACCCGATAAGACAGCGACTCGCGGAGCACCTCAATTTAGAGTCCCTGTCTCCCGTCCCAGTTCCTCCGTGGATGGCCCCCCACCAAGACCTCACCACCACCGTCTGGCAGATGCCTCACTCTATCCTGGCTGTCCCCAAGCGGGTGGACAGGCTTTACCAGGCACCTAAGGATGCGCCCTTTTTGAAGACCCATCCGAAGGCAGACTCCATGGTCATTTCAGCGGCTTATGATCGCTCCGCTATGCACAAGCACTTGATTTTCTCTGCCTCCAGATAAAGCGATAAAGGCAAGATGGTCCAGTTTGGCAAGAAAATTACTCTTCTGCCACGTGCGCGCTCCACTTCCTCAGTTACGTGGCCCATATGGTGTCCCACCAAAAAGCGACTATGGCCAGGTTGGAGGCGAAGGTCCAGTCTATAGATCCTTCCCCTCTCAACGAAGAACTCGCCAAGGATCTCCGCCTCTCCAAGATCTCTTGTAAGCATGCTTTACGGGCCACTTAAAATTCAGTCGATTCTGTGGTTCGTATCTCGGCGACTGCCGTGGCCTTTAGATGGCACTCCTGGCTTTGCCTCTCCGGCCTCGCTAATGGGTTCAGTCAGCGATTCAGGACGCTCCATTCCGGGGCTCGGTCCTTTTCGGAGGCGACACCAAGGACATCATCACAGAACTACAGGACAAAGGTGTTGCCCTTAGATCTGTTCGGTCTATGTACCGATCGGGTGCTCCTCAGCGACGACAACAGCAACCCTTTCGGAAGAGGATCTAGAGGCGGTGGAAATCCGCTCAGGCGCGTTGCCAAGGTAAGCGGAAGACCAAGGGTACCGTCACCCCTCCTGCCTCCAAGAATCTGAGACGTTCAGGGGTCTCCCCCCTGACCGACTGCTCCCTTCTTGACTCCCTGGCCCCACTGCCTCCTCGGCTTCTAGGCGAGGCAGGTGAGGTGAGAGGTTCGCTCTCCACGTGCAGGAGTGGAGGGCGATTACCTCCGACGAGTGGGTCCTGCAAATAGTGGGCTTGAATTTCGTCCTGGAAAAGCTCACCTTGACTCCTTTCGAGCCAGCAATGAGCTGTGACCTACGCTTTCTATCTTGGAAGGCGTTGTTTCTGGTTGCCATCACTTCAGCTCGAAGAATTTCGGAGCTTCACGTGCTGGTTAGTAAGGAGCCTTATCTGATTTTTCACTGGGACAGGGCGGTTCTCAGAACCCATGCAAGGTTCCTTCTAAAGGTGGTGTCAGAAGCTACTTTGAACCAATCGGTAGAGCCTCCAGTATATTACCGGCTTCCGCTAACAGGGGTGAGGCATTCCTCCATATGATGGATGTCCACTGGATTGTCCAGTGTTACACACACTGAACCAAAGACTTTCGCTCTTGCAATCAATTGTTTGTCTCCTTCGCACAATGAACACGAGGCAAACCGGTTTCCAAGCAGGGCCTTTCCAAATGGTTGGGCAACTGCATTAGATACTGTTATCAAAAGTATGATTGACCCCTGATAGAGGCCGGATGGGGTTTTTCTACTAGGGGCATGGCTGCTTCTGCAGCCTTCCTTCGTAATGTTTCTGCAGCGGATATTTGTGCTGCTGCTACTTGGAGTTCTGCCCATACCTTTACCAAGCATTATAGTTTGGACATTGCTTCTAGGCAGAGGGCTGGCTTTGGCCTAGCTGTCCTGCAGGGTCTGTTGTCCTAGGCTGGGTCCTTTTCGGACTTCAGTCTTTTCCGTGGATCTTGTTTTGCCCCCTCCCTAGTTTCTCTCGGTCTCTCCTTAGAGGGACTGCTTGGGACTTAGTCCTATTTGTGATGACCTACTGAAGGAACCCTTTTGAAGTAAGATAGTACAGTTACGTAGGAACTTACTGTAACAGTAGATCTTCAAGAGAGGTTCCTTCAGTAGGTCATATTTTTCCCTCCCTCCCCTCATTTTATTTTTTACAGGGTCCCCAATCCTGTTCGCTCCTGCTGTTAGGCCTCTAACTGGCTCTGGCAGGAGAACTGGAGGGCGGGCATGGGGACCGCCCACTATATACCGTCATGCTGACGTCGGTCACGTGATGTCGGGTGGGCGGTCCCCCATCAGGGATTGCTAGAAAAGTCTGCCGTGCGGCCCGACGTCAGGCGACGTCAGTCCTATTTGTGATAACCTACTGAAGGAATCGCTCTCAAAGATCTACTGTTACGCTAAGTTCCTACGTAACTGTACTTTACTGCAACAGACAGCTATAAAATAAAGGGGCAAAATCTGATATCCTCTCCTTAACCGTAACTGTAGCGCTCTGGATATGGGGGAAAAACAGAAGTTGAGCAGAGTCGGAAAAAATCAATAATAATAAAATGCACTGACCCAACTGACCTACATACTATACATTAAAATGATGTATTTTTTTTCTGCACTCTGCCACATTTTTTATTCTGACAAGCATACTGTGGTACATAATTGGATGTATGAGTGAACATCCAGAGCTCAGGTCTAGGCCAATTAGTATAGTACCTATACTGTATGTGTGCATACAGTACAGTTATTTATTTTCTCACTGGATGATGAGGTCCATGGGGGGTGGGGTGTAGTGAATGTTAGTAGGGTAGCCCAGTTCAAATACAAAGAAGCACAGCATTTTAACATTAAAACGGAGCTCCACAAAAAGTTTAACTGAATGGAAGATCCACAAAAGTAGACACTTTATACAAAGTGCCTGCATCGAAGCTAAAAAGTCTAGTTAACCTGTTCTGTCTCCCCATGTATTTTGTGTCACTACTGATTTCTTGAGAATGGGGCTGAACTAACTCATGGAAATTTTTGGGTCCGCCTTTATAATTGTGTCTTTTTTTTATTACTGTTACAGCTGACATGTGGAACAGGTGGTGCGATCGGGGTTGGGGTTACTGAAATTTTTAGAAATCTTTTTGCGCTGGTTGATTTATTTATTTATTTTATATATATATATATAAGACAGTGATCAAACAAGCATGTATTTCTTTGTGGCATGTACTGACCCTAGTGTTAATCACTTGATGAGGGTTCTGATTACTGCTGATCAGGGATTGGGGATGGAGATGTGAACTGTGGGGACACCTACTGGAAATTTCAATTATAACAGTAGATTAAAACTGAAAACAGCGCCACCTGGCGCATCTTAGCAGCTGATAATGGTGAGCCAATTAAATCAGAACTCGGCATACCACAACAGGCACTTACGCCTGACCGACGCGGTAATGCCGCATTGCCAGGTACCGCTCGGCAATAACGCAGCTACCAAGGTATATCGAGGTACCAGGAAACTTCACAGTAACTACCACTGTAAGTACTTGACTTGGAAAACTGTGTCCTTGGTAGCTATCACTTCTGCCATGCATATCAGTGAGTTATAAGCACTGGCAGTGGAGCCTGATTTTATCTCATTCCGTAGGGATAAGGTGGTCCTTAGAACCAACAGGAGATTCTTACCCAAGGTGGTTTCAGATTTTTATCTGAACCAGTCCATGTCTCTTCCAGTGTTCTTCACTGGTCATTCTTCTTCAGGAGAGAGAAGATTACACAGTTTGGATGTTAAGAGGGCACTTAGCTACTACATTGAGCGCACTAAGGCACTTAGGTTTGACTGCCCTCAGCTATTTCTCATTTACGGTGAAGTGGGAAAGGGTAAACCTGCTACTAAGAGAACCATTGCCAGGTGGATTGTCTCTTGTATACAATTCTGCAATGAAAAGCTAGGCAAAATACCCCCCTCAGGCCAGAGGGCTCATTCGACTAGAGATACAGCTGCTTCTCTGGCTGCTGCCAGAGATATACCCTTGCTAGAAATATGCAAAGCAGACACCTGGAAAACAGTCCATACATTCACCAAGCATTACTCTCTGGATATTCAGGCTAGGAGTGATGCTTGGTTTGGTACAGCAGTACTGCAAAGTCTATTTCCTAAGTAGGTTCTGTACCCTCCTCCTGGGAGGTACTGCTTGGTAGTCTGCATATGTCAGAATACAGCAAGACTTCATGTTGTTTGAAGAACAAAATTACTCACCTTAGTAATTGTGTTTCTTCTAATGGAGTCTTGCTGTATTCTGACTTCCCTACCTGCCTCCTGTCTCAGAACCTGTTTTTTTGGGAAGTGCTGAAATAAACAGATGCTTAATATAAGCAGATGTTTGGAAATTAACAATGGTGTGCTTAAAAAAAAAAACCGAGACAACTGCTTTTGAGTATAAAAGAGATTTGCAAGGTACTGTACGGAGTGGACATAGAGAAAATGTATATCCGCCTTGCAGCATTGCTGCAGCTAATGTATTATAAAAAGGACTTTGAGTAGTCCGGCCAAGAGTAAATTACAATGTCTGGAAACGTGGGGGTTCACTGCTGTGTGCTGGACTGTGAAACTTAGTTTAGAGTTGATCAAAAAGTCTGTTTAATTAATTTAGACAGTGAGCCATGAATAATTTGTCCTGCAGAGGAGTCCCTGTTGCTTCCTATGAGAAAATTTTTTTTGCTTTAGTAAAAATGTAGGTGTAAAAACAATGTGACTCATCAACGCCTGCTGCAGACTTATGGACCAAAAGGAACACAAGTCTTGGACTTACGGCCTCCCCAGCAATTTTTCAAACCTTGCAGTAAATGGACTTGTGGGTGAAAAATCTAGAGAAAGTCTTTGTGCCCTTTTCTACAACCATGCAGGCATCAAGGGAGCCTTATACATATTAATCTTTAAAATGCACAGTGATTTCAGCCAATCAGGAGTTCCAGAGAGCTTCCAAAAGAGTAGGGCTTTTAGTTCCAAAGTGAGTTCGGGGAGGGAGGGAGGACTCCAGACCCTCAGATGAAACATGGGGCTGCAAGGTTTGGGAAAGGCCTGCTTGGGAGTTGCCAGTCACTTGTCCCTCGGGGCCTGCAGGTATGCCTTTCCCCATGTATGAGGGAAAGTGATGTAGCTTGGTTTCGCAGCTCTGCTGAGAGAGAGAGAAAGCTGTAAGGCCCTGCAGCAGGGTGCTCTGGGACAGGAGCTACACCACAGCATTGAAAGTTTTGTTTAGAGGTTTCAGAGAGGAAAAGGTTGTCTGGAACTGCAAGGAGATGAAGATCTTCTTGGGAGGCTGCAGACCCTTTGGTGCAAGGAAAGTTTGAGTTTTGTCTACACCACAGTAGTGAGAAAGAAAGATAAAGGTTCATGCAAGGAGAAAGGTTTTGTCTGTACCCTGGCTGGACTTAACATCGTAGGATAGCGGAAAGACACTTTGGCCAAAGGTAGGGAAGGAAAGGTTTATGTAAAAATGTTTAGGGACACTTGGTATTAGAGTCCTCCTGACTCACTGGGGCTTATATTTATTTATTTATTTGAGTATTGGTAACCAGGTAAGCCCACTGAAACCATGCAGTCCCTTTTTCTGGGGTAGCCCAGGGGAGGGTACATAGGGCAAAACAGTATTTAGCATACATAGAGTTGCACAAGTTCAAAGTTAACACAGAAACAATGAATACACTGTAAATAGACTGCAGAGCTAAACAATATCTCACTTGACATACAGACAGCTGGAACAAGGTAGTTCAATGCAACAGTACTACAGATACATGTCGAGAACTCACAGTACAATGTATTAACAACAGCAGCGTGCCAACACACTTCAAATTACCGTGACTCATGGAAATTAAGAGCGTTGAGCTTCAGAGTTATAGAGGGAATCGGGATAAGAGCAGAGGCCTGTGAGTCAGGAAGTAGGGTGCAGGTCTCTGAAGCAGCAAGATGGTTAAACAGTGCAAGTTTGAAGCAATGGAGGGTAGGGCAGAAGAGAATAGATGTGAAGAGGGAGTTCCAGGCCAGGGGGGCAGTAAAGGCAAAGGATCGTCTGCCAACTGATAGCTGAGTCTTGGGTAAGTCAAGAAGTTGAAGAGAGTTAGAGCGGAGAGACCGTGTGGGCTGTTTCCGTACAATGATGTCATATACTGTAGACTTGGTGATGTATGGAAATGTGTGAGCTTGAAGGTAAAACAAAGTGAGGTATACTGGAATTTGTGTTCAAGCTGCAGCCAGCCCAGCAGACCAAGTACAGTACAGTGATGTTGGTGCGGGGCTGCTCAAAGAGTCTTATGGCAAAGTTGTTTCAGCTGGTTTGCGAGAGAGGCCTGACAGATAAGAACAAAGGTGCCCCATAGGACAGCAGAGGCAATTTTGAGATAGGATGCTTTAGATAGCAAGGGATAAAGACAGTATAGCAGACCAAGCTTCTGGGGTATGGTCTTGGTGATTTTGTGGATATGGGCCTTGAATGAAAGGTTAGAATTGAGCAGGATACCCAGGTATTTAAAGGAATAAACTGCTTCAAGAGATACCCCATTAACTGAGCGGATGGAGAGAAGCGGGTTATGGACAGCTTTATAGGAGGAAGGATGGAAAAGCATTGCTTTGCTTTTTGTTGTGTTAAGTAGTGGGTTGTTTTCAAGGAACCAGGCTTCTAAATGGCTGAAGTCAGACTCCAGATGCTGATTGAGTCAATGGTATCAGCTGAGGCACGGTATAGAATGGCTTCATCAGTGTAAAGCTGGACAGACACCCCACCACAGGAATTGGGCAACTTTTTTGCTGAATAACGAGAAGACCGGGGGACCCAGTATGGATCCCTGTGGGATGCCATGAATAATTTGTCTGAATTAGGATCGACTGTTGCCCAACTTGACACATTGGGAGTGACCTGATAAGTAGTCACAGAGCCAGAATAGGGAAGGCTGATCAAGACCCAAGGATTCCAGCTTCGTTAACAGCAGCGTATGGTTCACCAGGTCAAAGACTTTGGTGAGGTCTATAAAGATGGCACCTGTACCCAGTTCTTGGCCAAAGACATGATAAGTGTAAGAGGTGACTTTGATGAGTGCAGAGAGGGTACTGCGGTTTTTGTGGAAACCATGCTGGCAGGGTAATAGGAGTTGGTGAATTTCAGGGTGGTCTTGCAATTTATTATATAGGATTTGTTCTTGAACCTTAGCTAGGTGGCAGAGAATTGAGATTGGTCTAAAATTTTCAATAGGCACGGCATATCCCCCTTTGTAGACAGGGATTACAAGCACCTTTTTCAATTCTGAGGGTACAGTCCCTTTGAGAAAGGATCTTATCGATCAAGTTTCTAACTGGTACTGCAAGTGCTGGTGCTCCCCATTGTAAGAACCTAGACTCAAGTGAGTCTTAGCTGGGGGAGCCATGCTCTTTGAAGTTTTGGAGTAGCCTGAGGACCTCTTTGCAGATAGCCAGTTTGACGTGGACTTGGCCAGTAAAACCAGGTACACTTGGTATGGGAGTCTCTCTGCATATGGAGGCTTGGCCAGTAAAACCAAGTAGTCTGCATTAGAGAAGAGAAAGCTTTTTCTGCTTTGTAAGCACCTACATGGTGAGGAAAAGGAATTGGTTGCAACAAGGGACTGGTAGAGTGAAATGGTGCTCAGTCAGTGTAAAGCTCAGGGTTCTTGAAGGAGCCCAATTTGAATCTGTCAAAGTCTCACTGAGACCGAGTGCTCAGTGAGAAGCCAGAGACTGTGACCTGTGTGAAAAGGGCTATGTCTACCACGATGGTTGTGTGGCTGAAGGATGTTTTCTTAAATATCTGTCTCTCATCGCAGACATAGCAGTTGGGATCAAGAATATGATCAGCCTCTTCGCTGATTACACCAAGATCTGTGCTGAGGTGGATGGGGAGGAGGGTGGCAAATTACTGCAGGAAGACTTAGCAAGACTTGAAGAGTGGTAGCACACCTGGCAGCTTGGGTTCAACGCCAAGAAGTGCAAGATAACGCATTTTGGACTCAAAAACCCAGGATACAGCTACTGGATGGATGGTATCAAACTGTCCACATCCAACAAGGAGAAGGATCTGGGGGTGCTGGTGACCAGGGAATTAAACTACTCTGCCCAGTGTAGGAAGGTAGCAGCTAAGGCTAACAGGATGCTAGGGTGCATAGCAAGAGGGATTACATCCAGATGTAGCGAAGTCATATTGCCCCTGTACGGGTCCTTGGTGAGGCTGCACTTGGAGTGCTGCATGCAGTTCTGACACCTGTACTTGAAAAGGGATATAAAACTACTGGAGGCAGCACAGCAAAGAGCAATAAAGATGATCCCAGGATTGGGGGGGTAGAACATACGAGGAAAGACTAAAAGAGCTCAACATGTATACCCTGGAGGATAGAAGAGAGAGAGGGGACATGATCGAGACCTTCAGGTACCTGTAAGAGATGAACAAAGTAGGCTTCCGGGGGGTCACTCTCAGAGCAGAAGAGATACTAGAGGGCACTCCCTGAGTTAAAGGGGATCAGATTCAGGAGGGAAAGGAGGAGCACTACTTCACTGAAAGAGTGGTAACAGGGTGGAATGCACTGCCTGACCAACTCGTATCAGTGCAGTCTGTGGGGTGCTTCAGGAGGGGTGGGACAAGTTCAGGAAAGATACATACCGGGGGCAGTTGGGGAGGAAAGTTAATGGGAGAGAAGCAGCTGCAGTCTAATGGGCTGAAGTTCTGCACACTCGAGCAGACTAGATAGACCATATGGCGTATATCTGCTGGCAGTTTCGTTTAACATTGCCAACCTGAGCTGAGCTTAAGAGACTGAGTATCTACTCATTTTCAACCTGGAGCCAGGTAGGGAACCTACCAACCCTCGACTGAATGGGGCCGACTGGGCCACAGGGAGCCACAGGGCATGTGCCTGATTGCTAGGGGACCTAGATCCAATGGGAAGCCGGACCAAGGGGTAACTCCTGGTTCTGGGCTTCTTGTGGCGTAGAAAGCCTTGCGTCCGTGCTTTGCATCTAGTCTGGAAACAGGCTGAAGGAGACAAACTGCAAGACCTCCAAACAAGTCAGAAGACCCCAGCTGCAGAGTGCCTTCTCCACATCTCAGGTCTCTTCCAGTCTAAGTCTCTTGGGTTCTGCTGTTCCAGCTTCCCTCATAGGCGCAGTCACCACACCACCAGAGACTGATGAAGCAGAATCGTGAGCAACTGCAGTATTTTCCTGCACCTGGGAATGTAAATAGCTGTCTGTAATTTATGCCCAATAGCGTAGTAAATAATCAAAAGTAAGTAGAAAAGGTTAAATGTTAATTTAAGCAAATGCCACATCGTTGGACAACCAGCTGCACCACAGGCCTGTAATTATTAGTTGTGTACCCAGGGACACAGAGTTGGGGGTTTTCTGAACTGGTACCAGTTGGGGGTTTGTGAATGGTAACCACCTGCAGCAGTTAGCTAGTTAGAAGGGTTGGCAGCTGCAAGAATTAAAATATGTGTTGAAGTTTAAAGGGGATATATGATGGTTTTGGAAAAATGCTAATCTCTGATGACAATATCTAAAACAAACTCTGGTCAGAACGAAAATGGTTTTGGGGGGGCTTTTATCCATTATTTCTAATGAATTTGCACAATGCAGATCTGCTGAGAGGCAGTTTCAATGTGGTATTCCTTTTACACATTTTTATAATGTGTTGTACAAACATATGAACATACAAAATTGCCGGCAGAAACAGGTCTTATGGTCTATTAAGTCTGCAGCTAGCTCCTCATCTCGCAGCTGCCCTCCCACCCCTTCCAGCATCCCTTCTCCTTAGTCTGTCCCAACCCCTCTTGAAACTGCCACCATCTTACAGGACACTGTCTCAACTGGTAAGGTGTTCCAATTGTCCACCACTCTTTCTGTGAAAAAATGTCTCCGCATCTCCTTTATGAATCTTTCCCCTTCCAATCTCAGTCCATGCCCTCTCATGTCCCTCCCCCTTTTCATTTGAAAAATCCATTCTGTGTTGGTCTTGTTTATCCTCTTCAGGTACTTAAAGGTCTCGATTATATCCCCCCATCCCTTTTCTCCTCCAGTGAATGAATACATGTTCAGCTCTCCCAGCCTGTTCTCACAGGTCTTGCTTTCCAGTCCCTGGATCATCTTTGTGGCTCTTCGCTGCACCCCCTCCAACAATCTGATGCCCTTCTTTAGGAATGGGTGTCAGTACTGTACGCAGTACTCCAGGTGAGGCCTGACCAATGACCTGTACAGGGGCAGGATAACCTCCCTCCTTCTGGTGGAGATCGCTCTCGCAATACACTCCAGCAGTTTGTTGGTTTTGCTGCCACCTTTCTGCACTGAACAGAGCTATTCATGCTGTCCACAATGATCACTCCTCTGTCCTCCTCTGTGGAGCTCCCCAACTGTACCCCATTCAAGTGATAATCCCTCCCCTGGTTCCTGGCTCCAAAGTGCAGAACCTTGCTCTTCTTTGAAGTTTTTCCTAGAGTATGCTTGCTGATTGCTGTATATTTAGCCTGGATAGTTAACAGAAGAAATGGCATCTCATTTTTAGTGGGCTCTACATCTACACAATATTATGCTGCATTGCGTAAAATCAGAACACACAGAAAATTATATTTTTCATCTGGACTAGGCTGCCTTAAATACATACATTATAAAAATAAAACCATGACCCCACTGAAAACAAGATATTGCATCTAATCTGGGATATCCTGAGTAAATACAGTGCAAAAAATGTATAAATGAAGGTACCTATGATAATGAGATGTAGTAGCTCCCTTGCACTATATAGGATACGAAATATTTAAAGGAAATCTAGTGTACACTGAACTTCACTGTGTTCATTGACATAAACAGTTTTTTTTTTATAACATACTATATTGCAGAATTTATTTCGAATGTTGTGGCTATGAGGGTGTGTATATGTGTGTTTGCTGCAGCTCAATATATTTTTCCCAAAAAGCATATCAAAAAATGCCTGCTGATTGCTATATATTTCACCTGAATAGTTCACAGAAGACCTGGCAGTTCTTATCAGACAGTGTCTTAAGAAGTTAAACAAACTAAATATTTTTAGATTTGCTGGGAAAGGGTGATATTTACTCAGTATGAGTCTTACTTGAAAGACAGTACCTGCCCAACTGAAGACTGTAGCAAGAAAATGCTTAGCTGCTAAGTATTTAAATGTGTGTGCTGTTGCATTTCAAAAAGGTTAAACAAATCTCCAGTTTAATAGGCAACCAGTAGTTAACAAGCTGTTTGTTTCCTAATGGCCATCTGATAAGCAGCTTGGAGTTCTGTCTACAACATTTTAAACAGAAAGAAGGGAGTATTTTATTTCATTTGGCATAATGATTTGTAGAAGTGGAAGGATACATTGAAAACTCCAAAATGTGTGCCACAATACTCCATTTTTCCAGCTACAGACAATAAGATGCCCACAGCCATAATGAAAAAATGTTTGCTTAACCTGTACTCCATCCACCCTTTTCCTAACACTCCACATGTAAATAAAAAAAATGGATTACTATTTTTGGAAAATATTTGACTCAAGAGCAGGTTTTATTTAATGAACGTATTATTTGCTGAAGTCTTTAAATCAAAGTGTTAAAAAATGGGATGTTTGATTTTATGGTATTCCATGTCTGGGGCGACTACTTGGGGAGGTGGGTACAACATCCCAGTGGGATGTACAGTTAGATACCTTGCCCACTTAACATGTACTTTGGGTAGAGGCACCATGCTATGTATGCTATTCTTGGGAAAGAACCCCTGTAACAGCTAAAATGGGAACCCAGTCTGCTCAACTGGTTAGCGACTGCCCAGGCAGGGGTAGTAGCCCTCTACGACCCAGCACCAGGGCTACATTAAGCTAACAAAATTGTTTTGGAGCCTGTTTTTTGGGAGTTAGACACTCTACAATCAGGTCGGTGGAAGAAGAGGACTTGCCTGATAAAAAGAGTAGAACTCTTGAAGATATAATTATTACTCTGCTCATTTAAATGGGAAAAAGTTCCTTTTCCTATGCAATTGATCTCATCCTGCTGTATAATCCTTTGATGAAGTCACAGTTCAAAGCTGCGATGGCACAAGCTGAGCATTATGACACGGAAGTAGATGAACCACAGGGTACAATGATCCTATTTCCATGCAAACTGACCTAGCAATGGAGAACAAACAGAAAATAACCACAGACAGCAGGTAAAACATCCATGGAATTGTGTCTAAATTCTATGTTTTTTAAACTTTTCTCAAAAGTGACAAAGTTACTTCAAGGGCAAATGGAGCCATGGTAAGTGTCAGAATCAATTTTTGTTTCCTGTTATGGCTCATAGAGACTGTGAATAGTACCACAAAGGGATCCCAGACACACTGAATAGGATTGTTCTATAGGTTTCTGTGCAGTGAGTGTTAAGCACATTTCCACCTTTTAGGAAAAAGAAATAAAAATATAAAACATTTACAAATGTCTTAAAGAACTTTCAATCAACACTCTGTGATGATCAGAAATACGTTGGAACCACCGTAACCCTTTTAAACACGGCTGGCCGTAGTTTCAAGGAAAAACAGCTCCCAATCATACAAACACCAGAAAACAGACTCTGAAATACAGAATAATTGGACAATGTCGGAATAAATTTTATAAAATGTCATGAATAAATCTGATTGAGTGAACTGACACATGGCTGTAATTTACTATAATGTAATTTACCATTATACATGGGTGCAGTTGTAAATGTATTTTGTGCTCTAAAGTGGCAAAGCATGATAGCAGTTAAAATTGTGACATACTTTTTTGTGGATCTATGATGCCAGTTTGACAACTGTTTTGTCGACCGACATCACATCGACGGATTCATGTTAACCAGAAACTGCAGTCAACATAAATCCGTCAGGAGACCCTGTTTCCTTTCTGAGTCGGAGTTCATTTGGGGAGGGGATGCAGGACTAGGGGACAGAGTGCTAGGGTCTTGGGCAGACTATTAGAACAAACTGTCGATGTTGTCGACATCGACATGTTCACTGTAATAGTTTAGCCGTACAGAGGGCATACCCTTTTTTGTTCTACTTTACTGTGACCCTTCTCTCCTGACTTGTATGATATAACTTTCTTTCCACATTTTGAGTACTTTTTTTTCCACATTTGAAATAATAAAAGCAGCACTCCTTTTAACATGGCTCAAACAAGGTTTTCGTCAGTATTCTTGGCTGTTCTTGTACACCTGTTAGGTCATGGAGTAGTGCCTGCTGTGTGCTGATTCATTTATGCCACAACAGAGGTGATGTTAAAGCAATGTGTGTCCAAAAAAAACAGCTGAGAAAACTTGTGAAAAGATGGTCTGGGCCATATTAAAACAAGCACTCCTTTTATTATTTCAGTTGTAAAAAGTGGTAAACGACTCAACATGTGAAAAAAGGTATCACTCAAGTTAGGAAATAAGGGGCAATATAACAGAATAGAAAAGTAAATTTCAACATTTTCACCGCTATCTGGCACTGCTGCTTTAAAATCCATTTTGTAAACACAGTAAGATGCTTCAGGGATGTGTAATTATTCATCATAATTACATGGATGCAATTTTAAGTGATTTCTTTGCGTTAAAATCCATTTTATAAACACAATAATGCGCTTCAGATATGCGTAGTTATTTCTTCATAATTACATGGATGCCATTTTAAGTGATTTCTTTGCTTTAAAAGACATTTTATAAGGACAATAAGACACTTCAGGGATGTGTAATTATGGCCAATAATCACACTTTTCAGGGGTGTCTTGTGCAGCACATGAGAACCTCTTCCATTTATAACTACGCCTTGTGAGTTGATTTTTTGGCAAGACACCCACCTCCAGATCCTTAAGACTGTCCTCTGAAGCATCAGGGCCTGGAACTCTAGCTGCTCACGAACCACGCTGTCAGATATAGGGACTGCAGTTTGGATGTTTGACTGTCTCCTCAAGCAATTGGGGAAGGCCCAGCTGTTGAAGTAGCTGATGCAGTGGCTTGAAACTGAGGAGCTCTGGGTACCAGAACTGGCAAAGTCGGTCTGAAATTATTAGTATCAGACAAGTATGGTCCCTCCAAGCCTCAAGGATCATTTTGTGCACCAGAGGAAATAGAAGGAAGGCATACAGGAGACCTCCTGTACAGGACCAGGCAAACGAGTCCTCTGTCAGAGAACTTTGCTGAGGGGTATAAGCGCATAGTAACCAAAACTTCCTGTTTCCCCAGGAGGCAAATAGATCCACTGACCATCTTTCCCAAACTGAGAACACCAGGGACACCCCTTCTGGGTGCAGCAATCACAAATGGGACACCTCTCTAACATGACTAAGGGCATCCACAAGCTGGTTGTTTACTCCTGTGATATGGACCACCATGAGGTTCATTTGTAGCGAGCGTGCCAGGGACCATGTCTATGGTACTTCCAGACATAACTGATAGGAGTGTGTTTCACCTTGTTTGTTTGGGTAAAACGTGGTGGTCATGTCCATGTTGATCTGGACGACCTGGACATTAACTATTGTAATGAACATTAATAATGCTAGACTTAATGCAGAGTTCCAGCAGACTGGTATGTATGCTGGTCTCATTCCGTGAACAAGCGTCATGTACTCATCATACTGCCGGTGTAAGTCCCAGCTCTCGAAAAAAATTGGATTCCCTCCAAGAGGTGTGACGGTGATAGCCACCGCAAGATGGCATGCAGCATCAACTGGATCAGTGAACCAGCAGGTTAATGGCTAGATTTTCAAACAAGAACTGCTCCACAGTAAATTCTGTGCTCCAGCAGAAGAGTAGACAGTCAAACAGAAAAGCCTAGCACCAATATTAAATGCATAAATAGTTTATTAACTGTTATTCAGACTCACAAAACCATAAAAGGCACAGCAGAGCACCACAGCAGATGTGGGGACAGAGCTGTGCCTTTTATGGATTTGTGGGTTTGAATTTAATAAACCATTTATGCATTTGCTACTGATGCCCAGCTTTTCTGTTTGACTGTCTAATGGCTGAGTGTGTCTGAGACCAATGGAACCCCTGTTCCCACTGGATGGTGCTCATGTGCCACCAACTCAGTGGGACCAGCAGGTCCAATGAACCATTGCCATGGTGGATGTCATGAACCCAGGGAGACTAAGGAAATCTAAGGCTGGGCATGACTGCCCAACCCAAAAGGATTGAGCAATGGAGAACAGGTCCTCAGCCCTGTCCAGAGCAAAGGACAATGTGGCTTGCAGCAAATTTAGTTCTCCCAAAAAAATACAATCATCTGCTTTAAAGCCAGCTTGGATATGGCAGAGTTGTCAAGAAAACCAGATGCTGCAAGATCTGTATGGCCAGGTCGGTCCCTGGCCCATTCAATGTTCTGTATCAAACTGCCTATGAGAAGTCAGTTGTTCAGTTAGAGGAACAACTTGATGCTCCTACATTTAAGAGAAGCTGCCACTACCAACGGACAGGTGAAAACACTGGGTGCTGAAGGCAGGCCGAATGGCATAACCCTAAACTGGTAAGGGTTCTGTCAACTTTTAATCTGAGGAATCATCTGTGCGACAGAGAAACTGAGATGTGGAAGTACGCATCCTAGAGATCCCAGGGAGCAAAACCATACCCCTGGCTCCAGGGACAAAATGATGTGTGATACAGGTTACAACATGAATTTCTTTTCTGCCTATGAACTTGTTCAGGCTCCCTAGATTGAGTATGGTGCACCATATCCCTTTCACCTTGGTTACCAGAAGGTACTGTTGCACAAAACTGTTTGAGTGAACATGTTATGGCTATTAGAAAGAATAATACAGAATATGCCATGGCCAACCATATTAATATACAGACAAATAAAAATGTGCATCAGGTAACAGTGATAGGAGTTGAAGCTGTGATGAAAAACATTAGAGAAGGCAATGTGGAAAATCTATTAAATCAGAAAGAACAGAGATGGATTTACAACCTAGGAGCTTTAGGACAGCCAGGGTTAAATGGAAAATTTGAGATTAAATGTTCTCATTAAAAGAAAGTAATATGCACCTCTGTACCCCCCCCTTTTTTTTTATTTATTGCACTGTAAGATTAACAAAGAGTGTACATTTGGTAACAGTGGTGGGAGTTGAAGTTGTGATGAAAGACATAATAGATAATTTTGTAAAAGAAACTTTTTTTTTGGAAAATTCTTTGAAATGGAAAGAATGCAGATGTACTCATAACCTAGGAACAAGACACAGCCCAGGTTAAACAAACAATTGAAAACTATTTCTTATCTAAAAAAGTTAATTGCTCTTCTGTAAGAGTGACATCCTTTTCTCTCTCCCCCCCCCACTCTTAATCCTAACCTTGTACTTTATATATTGTAAGTGGAATGTAGACTTTGTAATTATCCTGCACAAAATTCACTTTTTGGGTAATATGGAACATTATTCTAAATAAAAATCGGGGACAGATGTGATGTAACTCTGGATGTATAATGTTTGGAGACATGCTTGATAATAAATGCATGATAAAATGGATATGTTTTAATACACATACATATGGTTCTTTAATTATATATGTTTTTATTTAAAGAACATCTGGTGGATGATCGACACTGCAGCTGCAAGAACCAAGGAAACAAGACAATATCAAAAATGATAAAAAGTTTTTGTTTATATTGGGTCTTTAAATGATGCACTGAGTGATGTTATGTTCTTTTTAATTTAAGTAAATTCACATGGTGATGTGGTAATAGAATTATGTATTTGGTTCCTATACATATAAAAGGAAGCTATGTCATTGGATGAATTAATTCTCTGAGGAAGCCCCTGAGGCATGGGGTGAAACGTAAGAACGCTTGTACTGTGACTATGATGCTGGAATAAAAACTATGTTCAGTTGAACTAGATTTTTTTGTTGTCTCCTTACTGCAAGGGTGTGTGCTGCACCTATTTACCTACTGAATTTACATGTTCTAGGAGCGTGGATATGTTGTTCATCCACACTGTTTGGCATTGTCCCCTTCCACTTTAAATCTGCCGGAAGTCTTCAGCTGGCTTCTCCCACCCACCCTGGTGGTATATTCCGCTGGAAGATGCAGGTTGCCTCCCTCATGCTCTCGCATTTAGTAGGCGCTGGTTTTCAAATTGTCGGTATTACCGAAAATCAAACTCGTTCTAGTTAGCGATTGTGCTTTCTCAGCATTGATCATAGAGGAGAAATCTTCCCCAGGATTTCTCCGGTGCCCCTGTGGCCAGAAGATGTCACGCACCAATCCCCACCTCACGTGCGTTTACTGCCTAAGTTTCGGCCATGACACCTCGTCAGTAAGTGTTTTTGCTTGGCTTTCCATCCCAACGTCCTGGATGACCGAAAAGCATGCCTGAAGCTGGGGAGACCGGAAAAAAGGAATCCTCCAGTGAAATCGAAGGAGGCTAGGTGGGCGGTTTCCGCGACCGCGGGCTCCACCGAGCAGCTGGAACAGATGAAGGCATTCAAGGAGGAAGAAGCTCGCGCTTCGGCCAGTCGAAGCTTCTTTGTCCCACTGAACCTAGGTTCCACCTTTACTGGCTCTTTCAAGGAGTTGTGCCAGTCTCTCCCCACCCGGGGTGAGGCGCCCTCGAGCTCATACTCCTCCCACTCTCGGAAGAGGGAGAAAGACCCGTCGTCTTCGTTTCGACAAAGACATTCTTGAGACCGGGAGAGGTCCGAATCCCAAGAACACGCGATCTCAGTCGAGATCGCATCCTTGTCCGCCGGCTTTTCTAAACTTCTGTCTGGCCAGGGGACCAAGGAAGTGGCTGACGAGGTTGAAGTTATCCTCGACCCGATCAACCCCTTATTGCCGGCTGTGCCCGACAACTCCTTGGAACAGACTCCGATCCTGGTATTCCCTGATGAGACCCAGCCCGCTGGTGTCCCCATCAAGGACCCTCGGGTTTCACCGATCCCTCCGGTGACTCCTGATTGACCGAGTCGGCCTGCTCAGTCGAGGTCCAGAACCTCCTCAGCCGAACGACCAAGGAAGAGCCATAAGCGCTCAAAAAAGAGGCAACGCCACAGGTCATCCTCGGATGAGGAGAGGCTCTGGCGGAAACTCCGGCGCTATGAGGACCTTATGTGGCAGCAGCTGATCTTGACCGGTCAGAAACCGTCTCCGCCACCTACCCCAGCCATTACTTGGCTCTCACCTCCTAGGCCGAAGCCGACTCCTCCGGAACCAAAGGCATTGGTTCCTCCGCCCATGGGGCCGGGCCACCCTTCGTTTCTGCCTATTCCAGTCTCTCCAACGATTCAGGTGGAACCACCGCCTAAACAGCCTGCGAGAGGGGCGCCCTCAAAGGAGGACAGACACGACATCAGGCTTCCCTGACATCTGTTGATTAAAGTCACCCCAGACTACCCTCAGTGCATCGAGGGTGACTTAGGCGGTAGACTGCAGTATTCCGACGACTTGGATGTCACCGGACTCCTCTTTCATCCTGGGGATGATGAGTCGTCTGTTGGCGCAGGGATGGAGGAAGGCCCTTCCTCCTTCCAGGGCATCCTTCGCCTCATTTCCGATTCCACCGGAATGCCTCTGGAGCCCTGCCAGAAAAAGGCAGAGTACCCTCTCACCGACATAGTCAAGAAGGGGGATACCCTGATGGAGGCCTTTCCAGTGGCCGAGGCCATTGTTTGCCCGGCCCTTGCACTTTGACAGCGCCCTGCCTCCTGCCCAGCACCATCTGCCTGCATGGCCCGCAAGTACACAGTACCCATGGGGTCCCTGGCGGGGTTCACAGAGCACCCTTCGGCGGAGAGCCTAGTGACCGTCTCTGTGTTCAGGCATACTGGCAGTTCGGCCGACACTGACTGACCGCCGGACAAGGAGTCCAAAAACATGGACCACACTGCCTGGAAGGTCTATGCGGCCTCTTCTCTAGGACTTCGTCAGGCCAGCTCGGCTGTCATTATGGCACACTTCTCTCATGCCCTTCTTGAGTCATTAGTCGAGGTCCTCCCTGTGGACATGCGGACCACGGTCAAGTAGGTCCGTGACCAGGGCCGTGCTGTTCCCAAACAGCAGCTCCAGACGGCCTTGGACATTGGGGATTCTTGTGCCCGCTCATTGGCAGCGGCAGTGGCCTCTCGCCGCAGGGCTTGGCTGAGGCTTTCCTCCTTCCCAGCGGATACTCAGCATAAGCTTGTTGACGTTCCCTTCCTCGGGACCAACTTGTTCGGTCCAGGAGTGGCCGGTCACCTTAAGCACATAGAGCAGTCCAGTGCCACCTTGGACGCCACTTCTGCCAAGGGTTTTTCGGTCAAGACCCAGCAGAAGAAAAGGAAGGCATTTCGGCACTCTTCTCCTGGGGTCCAGCAGCCCTCCTAACAAGGAGGAAATCAGCAGCAGCAGGCCCAAGCTTGGCGCCTCAGGCCCAAGCAGGGTTCCCAGCAGGCCCGCAAAGGGGGCCAAGGCTCAGGTCCTGGAGCCTCCTCCTCCTCTAAGCCTGCTCAGTGACGGGTTGCCACCCCATACCCATCATGCCAGCTCTGGGTTCTCCCATGGGGGGTCTGCTCCGCCACTTCCTTTCCTCCTGGTCCGCTATCACTTCAGACAGGTGGGTTCTTGAAGTTGTCGGTCAGGGACTGCCTCTAGAGTTCGAGTAGTTCCCTCCCAGCTGAGCCTGCGCCCCTCGGGAGGAACGGATTGCCAAGTGCACCCAGCCGGCTCTTCGAGACAACGTAGCTCACCTCCTCTGCAAGGAGGCAGTAGCTCCTATGCCAGATCCTCCAACTGACCCAGGTTTTGTCTCCAGGTATTTCTTGGTGCCCAAGCGGACGGGGGAGGGGTTGGCTCCCCATCCTAGATCTCCGTAACCTGAATCAGTTTCTCAGGTCTCGCACCTTTGGGATGGTCACTGTGAACCAGATCATACCATCCCTGGAGCGAAACATGTGGTTCTGTTCACTGGATCTACAGGACACATTCTTTCACGTCCCAATCTGTCCGTCCCATCAGCGGTTCCTCCGCTTCAGGGTCGAGGGGACCCTCTATGAGTTCCGAGCCATGCCGTTCGGCCTGTCATCGGCCCCACGGGTCTTCACCAAATGCATTGCAGTGTTGGCGGCCCACCTTCAGCGTCGAGGAGTCCGAATCTACCCTTACCTTGACGATTGGCTCTTGGCAGGTTCCACCCAACAGGAGGTGGAGAGGTCCAGGGATCTGGCCCTGCAAGCCTGCTCCCAGCTCGGCGGCCTGATCAACAAGGCCAGGTCAGAACTTGTGCCTTCTCAGGGGATGGGCTTCATCGAGGCAGAGCTCAGCTCCTGGTGGACAGCGTGGAGGTTCTCTCCTCCTTTGCCCAATCATTTCTGGTTGGGCATTTGCGCCCTGCCTGGGACTTTCTGCGCCTTCTGGGTTACATGGTGGCATGCACCTCAGTGGTGTGTTGGGCCCGGTTGCACATGCGCCCCCTCCAATGGGAGCTGACCGCTCAGTGTACTCAGCGCCACGGTTATTTCGACCAGCTGATCACTGTAACCCAGAAGATGTGGGATGCTCTCCAGTGGTGGACCGCTCCAGACCAGTTGCAGGAAGGGTTTTAACCCCAGTAATGCTCAGTATATTCATAACTTTATGCAGTCAACCTTCTAAGCAGAACTGCCCAGAGAGATGGAACATATGCAAATGATGGAATCTTTTGCATGAGCTACTTTTCCAATGTTGCATTCTACTTACTGCCTTTGCTCTAAACCCTCAGATTTCTCTCTCCGCCTGTCAAGACTAGATGCTCGGAGATCCTCTCCTCATCATCTTGTTCTGACGTGAGAGAACTTATGTAAGTATTCTTTACATTTCATTTGCTGCCTTTTTACTTTTATAATTGTAAGTAAACCCATAGTTTTAGTGTTTAAATTGTAAGTTTCTCGGTTTCTTCTGGTTCAGTATAACCGGTGAGAAACCGAAGTGTATTTTACATTTATCAGAGTTTTCTGACTAAAAAACTCCATTTGTTATGTTTAATTTTATTTAATTAAGCTTGTTTAAGAACCGATAATACTGGGTTTTGAACCGATAGCCTCAGTTAATTGTACTTTGATTTCTGGTCCCGATCGGTTCCTCATCAGTTCGGGAACCGATCGCAAATGTTAAAGTTTAAATAAATACATTTTCTTTTAGCGGCTACAACTTTTATCGGTTTTATATGGAAAATTTCAGAAAAACCGAGAAAGAAAACTGGTGAACCCAGTTTTGAATCATGTGTTGAGAGTGGTGATATTTGTTAAGGCAAACAGTCTTTGTTTGCCTCTCTGGGCATGTACATTTCTAAGCAGAGTGAAATCTGCATTACATGTCCTGAGAAAACTATTTAAACATGCCTGGATAAGGCTAAAGGAAAAAAGTTATCCACCACCTAAGGGTCCCTCTAGCTCTGACCAGCAGACTCCCTAAATTACTGTGGCTGAAACCACAATAATTATTGTAACTGCTACCCCTGAGATGGGTATACAAGCAGTTCTTAAGAGGCTTGCTGAACTGGCTGACTACCTGGTTCCCTCTAAGAAATCAAATAGAACTAGGCGCACTGAACCCCCCCACTAGACAGCATATGGGGACTTCTGTGCCTGCTAGACTTATTGAACCGGCTGACTCCCTGGTTCTCTCAAATAAATCAAACACAGAACCTCCTCCTGCTGGACAGCATTTGGGGACTTCTGTGCCTGCTATAAAGCCTAACAGCTCCTGCAGAAATTGTGAAACTTTCTAGGAGAAAGTGTGGAAAAATGCCTTGAATGGTTTAAAAAAAAAAAAAGTTTTAGGCTTGCAAGGGCTGTCTATTTCTCAACAGCAGACCACTGCAAAGCAGGCTTTCTCCTCTGATCAGTCTTCCTATTATTAAGAGGAAGAATATATGTTTTTGATTAAATGCAAGAAAGGGGAACCTATTAAACTGAGGTTTTCCCTGAACAGTAGTTGGGCTATTCCCACAGAGCATTTGAAGATTATTCCTCACTTTTCATATTGTGAGAAATGATTGGGCTGACACCCGCTAAAAAAGCTTCTCCTTCCTGTGAATACATTCTTCAGGAAAGATACTTAAAAGATTTCTACAAATTCAAAGCTCTGTCTTCTCCTCTTGAAAAGAGGCTGGATAAGAAATATCAGCTGGACAGGGAGGGAGCTGAATTTTTATTCTCCCACCCTGTTCACCAAGGAGTAGTACAAGTGACAGCCTGTAACAAGGCTAAGATATCCTGGCATTCCTCCTAACAAGGATTTCAGGAAAATTGACGGCACGGCTTTCAAGCCTTTGATGCTCCATACCAAAAGTCACTATGGCAGCCTGTCCTTGCTATGGCATTCTTCCTCTTAATAATAGGAAGACTGATCAGAGGCCCGTAGTCTGGGTAACAAGCTTCCTGAATTAGTGGCCTTGATGGAGGAGGAAGATCTGGATATCGTGGCAGTCACAGAAACATGGTACACACAGAACCATGACTGGGACGTAAACATACCAGGATACACCATCTACAGGAGGGACAGGGAGGGTAAAAGAGGAGGAGGAGTAGCTCTCTACATAAGAGAAAGAATCAAAGCAACAGAACAAAAGGGTAAACAGGGAGAGAGAAGAAGCACTGTGGGTCAATTTGGAGGCAGGCAATGGCACCACAATCTGTACAGGGTGTATACAGACCCCCTCTCAGGGGAGGAAATGGACAAGGAAATGATAGAAAGTATACTTAGAATGGCAGATAAAGGGAGATATTGCTGATGGGTGATCTGAATATGCCAGATGTTAACTGGAGTGCAGTTGCAGCAGCCACTTCTAAGAGTGGGGTTATTCTAGATGCCCTACAGGGGCATGCCTTAGACAACTAGTATTGGAACCCACTCGAGAGAGCAGTCTTAGACCTGGTCTCTCAAATGGAGATGGAGAGGATCACAGATGTAGAGGTGGGTAGCCATCTGGGAACTAGCGACCACCGAACAGTATGGTTCACAATAAACACAGCAATAGAATCAAGCCATACAAAGGCAAAAGTACTGGACTTCAGGAGGGCTGACTTTGCCAAAATGGGTGCGTGCCTAAGGAATGCACTAGCAAATGGGCAGGAAGGAGGGGTGGAAGAACAATGGGGAATAATAAAAACTGCCATCACAGAGGCAACAAGCCTTTGTGTGAAGCGAATAAACAAAACAAAATGATGTAAGAAACCACTATGGTTCTCAAAGGAGGTGGCAGTGAAGGTTCAAGAGAAAAAGAAAGCATTCAGAAAGTACAAGGAATCACAGAAGGAACAGGACAGAGAAGTGTATCAGTTAAAGCAAAAGGAAGCTGGGAAGGCAGTCAGAACAGCAAAGGCCCAAACTGAGGAAAAGATAGCCAACTCAGTTAAGAAGGGGGATAAAACCTTTTTTAGGTACATCAGGGAGCGAAGGAAGACTAAGGGAGGGATAGTGAGGCTTAATAAAGGGGAGGGGTGGGCAGAGGGTGACTGTGAAAAGGCAGAGATACTAAACAAATATTTTTGCTCAGTATTTACAAACGAAGAGGGGGAGGTACCTAAAACAAACAATAGAAACACTCTGGATACAGAAGTTGATACCAGCCCATTTACAGAAGAAAGGGTCTTGAAAGAACTCTTAAAACTGAAGGTGGACAAAGCCATGAGGCCTGATGGGATTCATCCCAGAATTCTAAAAGAACTAAGGGTAGAACTAGTGACACCACTGACTACCCTCTTTAACAAATCATGGGAGGATGGGGTGGTACCTGAGGACTGGAGGAGGGCTGATGTGATTCCCCTTCACAAAAGTGGGAGCAGGGCAGAAGCGGGAAACTACAGACCAGTTAGTTTAACCTCAGTGATATGGAAAATGATGAAATCACTTCTGAAGGAAAGAATTGTTGAGTACCTAGAGGCCAGAGGGCATAGGACCCAAGGCAGCATGGATTCACAGCGGAAGGTCATGCCAGACAAATCTAATAGATTTCTTTGACTGAGTGACCAAAGTAGTAGATCAGGAGGGCTGTGGACATGGCCTACCTAGACTTTAGCAATGCATTTGACTCAGTCCCACACAAAAGATTATATACAAGTTACAGCCTGGGAGTGGGTCCCAAGATGATAGCCTGAGTAAAGAATTGGCTGGAGAATAGGACACAGAGGTAATAGTAAATGGGTCACTCTGAAGAAGGGGGTTACTAGTGGGGTGCAGAGAGGTTCAGTATTAGGACCGGTCCTCTTCAGTGTCTTTAAGCGACATTGCAGGCGGACTGGAAGGAAAAGTATGTCTCTTTGCAGATGACACAAAGATCTGCAACAGAGTTGATGCACAAGGTGGGATGGAAAGGATGAGAAGGACTTGTCAAGGTTAGAGGAATGGTCAAATGTTGGCAGCTTAGATTTAATGCTAAGAAGTGCAAGGTAATGCACCTGGAAACAAAACCCAGGGAAGAGTACACAATGGGGGTGAGATACTAACAACAACAACAATGGAAAGGGACCTGGGGTAGTCATATCAGATGACTTAAGGTGGGCAAGCAATGTGAGAGGGCAGTAAGGAGGCTAGGGGATACTGGGATGCATAGGAAGAGGCATCATCAGTGAAAACAGGAAGTTGTTATCCCTTTGTACAGACAGCTGGTGAGACCCCATCTGGAGTACTGTGTCAGTTCTGGAGACCCAGTCTCTGCAAGGACATAGACAAGATGGAAGCTGTCCAGGGAGAGCGCTCAAAATGGTGCAGGGTCTGCACAGGAAGACATATGAAAGACTAAAGGAGCTTAATGCTATAGCCTCGAGGAAAGGAGGGAGAGAGGAACATGATAGAAACTTTCAAGTACCTCAGGGAATCAACAAAGTCCAAGAGGGTAGCATCTTTCAAAAAAAGAGGTGTGCAAGAACAAGGGGGCACAATTTGAAGATAGAGGGGGGGGCGGCTCAGAGGTAATGTAAGGAAGTATTTTTTCACAGAGAGGGTTGTGGATGCATGGAACGGCCTTCCGGAGGAGGTTGTGGAGTCAAAAACAGTGACTGAATTCAATCATGCATGGGACAGCCATAAGGCAATTCTAGGGGGTGGGGGTAGAAAGAAGTAGGCTGCTGGTTAACTAGGATCTGCAGCTTATCCATTAGGTAGGGAAATGGGCAGACTGGGTGGGCCAAGCGGTCCTTATCTGCAGTCAAATTCTCTGTTTCTGTGTTCTAAGGCTCAGACTTCCTTGTCAGATGATCTAGCTGAAACAGTTAAGTTGGGTTTGGGAGCAGCCAAATACCAGTCATATGACTGCTGCTTTTTCGGGCACTGCTGCCAGATGAATGGCAGATGCAGTGGCTCAAAGGGGGGTTTACCTGGCTGAGAGTCAGAAACCTCATTCAGGATACCCAAACCAAGGCTATGTATTTTCCAGTTGAGGGTCATCCCCTCTTGGAATAAAAATAAAGGCTTACATGACAAAGGTGGATGTACACAAAAACCGCCTATAGTTGCAGTTCTGCAAAAGAAATCTTCCCCTCCACTAAAACATATGGAAGGGGAGGCAGAGACGGATCATTTCACATTAAGCCTTTTCTTTTATCATGCAGAGTTGTGCCTCACTATTAGCAGTACCCACAGCAGGGGTACTTCAGGCACCACAGTGAGTTAGGGATTGTCTCAGAGTTCAAATCCCTGCCAACAGTTAAAAAAAAAAAACATTCAAAACATGTTACTGTCACACAGTGGAGCCTGTCCTAATACAGCAAAAGTTACCAACAAAGAGAATGGGATGTGCTGGCCTGTCTTAGACTTCATGGTACTAAACAGGAATAATTTTTTTTTTTTTTTTTTTTAACAAGGCCAAAGTTCAAAATTATAACTTTGTCACTAATTCTGCCAACACTCCAGACAAAAGAAGGGTTGGCATCACTGGGCTTAAAGGGTGCTTATTTCCTCACCTTCATAAGGGAATTTCGCAGAAAGTACCTCAGGTGCATACTCCCATCAGGTCACTCTCCAAGAATCTGCACTAAGTGCTTGGCAGGGTTTCTGACACACGTTCGAAGACAAGGTGTCACAGTTTTCCCATACCTAGATGACTGGCTGGGGGTTGTAAAATCAACCCAGCAAGTAGCGTAGGGGCTCCTGGAGTTGCTAGGGTCCCTGATAATCTAAAGAAGTTCTGTCCTTCAGCCTGCTTAGGCACTACGGTTCATAGGAGCAGAGCTAGATACCTTGCAGGGCAGGGCCTACCTGCCTCTCAGCAGGGCAAAATGTATCCCACTGATAGTGGACTCATTCAGCCTGAATAAACTAAAAGCCAAAAGACAGTTTCTTCAGCTACTGGCCCCATGACACCTGTCACTGGCATAGTCCTGGAATCCAGGTTATGGATGAGGGACATTCAGTTTCACCTCGGGGTTCACTGGGAGAAAGGTCCCTCCTTTTAAAACTAATTCTGATAACAAACATTGTTACAGGTCTCCCTAGGGTGGAAAGAAGAAATCAACCTGAGGAAAGGGGTCCCCTTTTTTTCAGTAAGAGTCCCCATCAATTGTTCAGTCAACAGATGCATCTCTGCTAGTGTGGGACTTCCATCTGGGAGTTCACACCATCCCAGCACAGAGTCACTTATGCACACAAACCTGCTGGAGCCAAGATTAGTGTTACTGGCACTAAGGGTCTCCACACAACTAGTACAGGGAAGGTGGTACGGGTCAGAAGAGACAGTACCACCACAATGTATTACACAGACAAGCAGGGATGGATAAAGTCAAGCCCTGCCTGCAGAAGACTCATGATAATAGGGAGTCAGTCTAGGATGCTCCATGGAGGATATTCATCTGCCAGGCAAGGATAATACCTGGGCAGATACCCTGACTCAAGTCGGCTAGTCCCATCATGAATGGGACTTGGACAGTCAGATGGTGCCAGTAATCTTTAGGAGTTGGTACACCCCAGAGGTAGACTTGTTTGTGTCCCACCAGAACCACCACCTGCCATTGTACTATGGCAGACAACCAGATACGGGAACAATCCCTCTGGATGCTCTGGATTAGTCAGAGAAGCACCTACATGCTTTTCCTCTTTTCCTTCTGGTGTACAGAGTATTTCTTAAGCTCAGGTGCCAGTCAGCATCAGTGCTCTTGATAGCACCAGACTGGGCCAGGCAGCCATGGTACTCTCTGCTACTGTCCATGTCTGGTTTTGAACCAATACACCTTCCTCGGAGGCACAATTTGCTAACCTCCAACCAAGGGAGGCTCCTGTACCCAAGACTTGGGCTCGAGGCATGGCTCTTGGGGGCCTACAATATGTGGACTTACATTTTTCTGAAAATGTCTTGGACATTTTAAGTGGTTACAGGAATCCCTCTATTAAGAAAATCTATGCTTCAAATGGAAAAGGTTTTTTCTATTGATATTGAACTAGGAACTGGTACCAGCACTTGCTGGGGTCCAAGCTGTGTTTGATTATTTTCCTATTTACATTCATTGGACTTGCAGTCCAGCACCCTTAAGGTCCACCTAGCTGTAGCATCAGCCTGCATATCAGCTAGACAAAATGTTTAAAGCCGCTCCAGATCCTGTCTCCAAAAGGCTCTTTAAGGGCTTCACACATAACAGTACAGGCTGGTGTCCCAGCTGTGCTGGGCTGTCTTACCTATTGCATTTACTGGGCTTACAGTCCAGTACCTTAAAGGCATATACTTATATTTCAGTGGACAGAATGTTTCTGTATTCCTCTGTACCCCAGACCCTGTTTTCAAAAGATTCTTTAAAGGCCTATCCTATTTGCACACACACTCAGAAGTAACCGGTGCCAGCAGGGTACCTAAATGTATGTATGGTTAGGCTCATGGGTTCCCCTTTTGAGCCTATGGTTTCAGTTTATCTGAAATATGCCGCATGAAAATTGTTTTTTCCTTATGGTAGTTTCTGGCAGATAAATCAGTGAGCCCCAGTCTCACTGCATTGAACAGGGCTACATTTCATTCCGTAGAGACAAAGTGGTCCTGAAAATAAATAGGAAGTTTCTTCCTAAAATGGGTTTTAATTTCCATCTGAACCAAACCATTACCTTACTTGTCTTTTCACTGATCACTTTGGTTGAAATGAAAGGAGTCTTCATTGTTTGGATATCAAAGAGCTTTAGCTACCACTTGACAGCCACTGCAGTCCATAGGCAGGACAGGAAACACCTGTTCCTGACCTATGAAATGTGGGAAAAGGTAATCCAGCATCAAAAGGTTAATTTCTCGATGGGTAGTCCAGTGTATCCAGTTCTGCTACACAAAGGCTGGTAAGGAGCCCCCATCAGGTTTGAGGGCTCATTCCACGAGAGGGACAGCTGCCAGGGATGTTCCATTACTGGACATCCGTAAAGCAGCTAACTGGAAAACAGTACACACCTTTACAAAGCATTACAATCTGGATTTTTTATCTAGAGGTGATGCTAGGTTTGGCACAGCAGTCCTGCAAAGTCTGTTTCCAAATTAGAGATCTTACTTCGAGGGGGCTCTTGCAGTAGGTGATTACATATAGGACTGACGCCGGCAGGACCCCACGGAAAAATTTCTAGCTAGCAGTCCCTGGTGAGGACGCCCCACATCAGGTGACCGCGTCAGGAGGCGTCAATATGAAGGCGGTCCCAGATGCCCGCCTTCCAGTTCTTTCCGCTTGCGTTAGCTAATTGCAGCTCTCAGCGGAAAAGTTCGTAACTTCATCAACAGTACCTTACGTCATTTTTTACCGAAAGTCTTATTTTTAAACAGCATCAGCATTAATGTGTGTATATCATCCCTACACCCTCAAGCACAAGAACAAGTGCGATTCGTGCGGCTCCCAACTACCGCACAAGGATGGCCACTCCCTGTGCCTTTTCTGCCTAGGCCTGGATCATCAAGTCGAGAAGTGCCAGCATTGCCTTAGCTTCAACGCGGCCACCCGAAAAAGACGGCAGCAATCCCTGGAGGCCCATATTCTTAAAAAAATGAGCTCTATGGAGAAGGAGCTTAAAAAGCTAAGGCAGGCGTCTACTTCCCCTGAAGGCCATTGAAAGAAGAGGGACAAGGAGAGGCACCAGGACAAAGGCTCCTCCACCGCGTCTCCCTCGGGAGTCGTGGGCATACAGGTAACATCCCCTCCGGGGGATCGCTCATCGACGGCCGCTTCGGAGGTCTCTGAAGCGGCGTCGGCCCGCCCGTCTGGCTCACGCTCGGGCCTTGCGGGAGCCTCCGGGCTCTTGGAGACCTCCGCCCCTGGTTCAGCCGCAGGCTTGCGGCCTACCATCGTGGGCGACTCCGTCAAGCCGGGCGTCGGCTCCTCTGACGTCCGCCCGGAGAGAGCTGGTAAGACGTCCGACCCCTCGTGGCGACGCACGGCTTCTTCCCCACCGGACCAGGCTGACCTTTCCTCTCGACCTGCCTCCGGTGAAGGCTCACGTAAGTCGGACGTCGGCTCCTCCGGCGCCCGCCGAGAGCTCGCCTCTATGCCTCACGTCAGCTAGTCCGACATCCGGCCGGCGAGAGGACCGATGACGGACCCCACAACGTCCGCCGTTCCCGGTTCACCGCAGCTTCGCTGCCGTCTGAGAACAGAGTCCCCCATCCTGATCCCGGGGACTCCCGTCCCAGGCGCGGTTGAGGATGTTTGCCTCTGTTAGTCCCTCTCCTCCACCTGGAAGCGATGGACCTGACGTCGGTTCCCCGGACGCCGGCTCCGCCGTCGGCCCTGACGTCGGCCTTACCGGCTCAGGGAGAGTTCCTGGTCCCATCGGGCTCTCCGCTATGGACCTGCCTGCAAGGTTCCCAGCCGGGCCATCTGTGCAGGCAGCTCCCCCGGCGTCCAGGTACCCGCCATCTTATTCGACACCGGTGTACCTGGGAACGCCGTATCCGACGCAGCAGTACCCAACGACACAGTACTCGATGTCTCAATACCCGATGCCAGGTTACCCGCAACCAGGTTTTGGATACGCTCCATATGGGTATAGCCCATATTCTTATCCCCCACCTTCTCCTCCTCCTCCACCGCCCTCGCAGCCGCCGGTGGACCTGCAGGAGACTCTGGCCTCTTGGTGGGCTGAGGCCAAGGCTCAACTCACCAAAGAGGTCGAGAGCCGCCTTCCGGCGACAGTGCCGTCCCAGGTTCCTGTGCGCCCCAGGTGGCACACTCCTCACCCGTCCAGACTCAGGGTTCTTCCGTCTGGGTCAGGAGGGGCAGGACCACGCGTCATGAGGGCTACAAGGACCTGTTCCTCCCGGGTCGGAAAGGAGTCCTACTCTTCTTCTTCCTCTTCACTCTCAGACTCCTCGGACTCCTCTGATGCTGCTCTGAGAGAGACGACGAGCCTCGCTCTCCGTTGAAGCCCCAGCCAAGGACTCCTCCGGAGGATCCTTCTTTTACGGAGTTGCTTAGGAAAATCCAGGAGGTCCATCAGTGGCGCTCTTTTGAACCAGATCCTCAGCATCTGAAACTCGCTGAACATCTGGATCTGCCCTGACAGCTCCTACACTAGTGCCACCCTGGATAGAGCCTCACGCCGACCTTGTCACCATGATATGGAAACAACCTTCGGCCTTAGCCCCACTTCCCGGGAAGTCTAACAAGCTATATCAGGCTCCAGAGGGTGTTGATTTTCTAGATTCTCACTTTCGTGCCGACTCGGTCGTGATTAGCGCCGCTCATGGCCGGTCGGCAAACCCAAAGCATCTTAGCTCGTCACCTCCTGATAAGGAATCTCACCTTCTGGACCAGTACGGGAGAAAGATTTACGCTTCCTCCACACTGGGGATTCGGGCCCTGAATTATGTCAGCCACATGGGGACTACCAGTAGGCCATCCTTACTCAGGTGGAAGCCAAGCTGGACTCCTTGCCTGACTCCCAAGTCAAACAGGTTGGCTGATCTGATCCGCTCTGCTCGTTCGGCCAGTCGCCACATGCTACGTGCGACATACGACGCAGTGGACACTGCTGGGCGGAGCTCTGCTTTCGCCGTAGGCCTACGGTGTCATGCTTGGCTCCGCATATCAGGTCTGGTCCCGGAGGTGCAATCTGCTATTCAAGAAGCACCTTTCCGGGGCCGATGCTTGGGGTGATGTCAGGACATCATTATCGATTAGAAGAAGGGGCGGCTCTGAAATCAGTTGATTCCATGTACCGTCCCCATCAACGCTTGCCGTCCCTTTCGCCAAGATGGAATCGCCAAAGGTGGGAAACCCCAGGAAGGCGGGCCACAAAACGTCAGGCCCCAGGGGCTGCTAAGCCCCCTCCGCCCAAAAAAGCAGCGAGTGCTTCAGCTGCGGCGCTGCCCCACACCACCTGACTCCTTTCCTCTCCCACTGCCTCTGGAGGAACCGGTAGGAGGTTTCCCTCCACCTTCGGGTTGGGAGAGGATAACCTAGATCTTGAGTGCTCCAGCTTATAGAAGGACACTCCATAGAGTTTCTTCGAAACCACCCCGCCACCCCTCTGAAGTCAGACCATTCGAGAACACCTTCCTTTGGTCCAGGAGGAAATCTCGGTTCTTCTCATGAAGCAAGCGATAGAGCCGATCCCCTTCATCTTCGAGGCAAGTCATTATTCCCATTTCTTCCTGGTCCCAAAGAAAACGGGAGATCTCAGACCGATTTAAGATCTCAGTTCCCTGCATCTTTATGCTAGAGTACAAAAGTTCAGGATGCTCTCTACAGAGCCTTCTGCCTCTCCTCCGGCCGGTCAACGGCTTTGTGCCCTGGATATTCAGGATGCCTATCTGCACATTCCCATTCGCCTCCCCATCGCAAATACCTTTGTTTTTACGTTCCAGGACCACTACCAGTTCAAGGCGCTCCCGTTTGGTCTATCCTCGGCCCCAGTATTTATCAAATGCCTGGCAGTGGTGGCGGCCCACCTGCGTACCAGGGGTACAGGTGTTCCCTTTACCTGGACGACTGGCTCCTGCGGCCTCGTCCAGGAGAGAACTCCTGCATTTCTCTCTCTCACCCAGCAGGTTTTTGCTTGCCTGGGTATTACCATCAACCATTCCAAGTCTCATCTGGATCCTTCCCAGAGGCTACAGTTCATCGGGGCGATCCTCGATACGACCATGAGCAAGGCCTTCCTGCCTCCGGACAGGGCGGCCTCCCTTCCGACCCAAATATGTCTGTTATCCGACCGCAGGATGGTTTCGGCGAGGTCGGTCCTTCGCCTTCTCGGGCTCATGGCGGCCGCTGTACTGACGGTCCCCCACGCTCGACTCCACATGAGGATCTCTCAGTGGACTCTACGCTCTCAATGGGACCAACTAGTGGACAACCTAGATCACTCAGTTCTGATCTCATCGCCGATGATGCGAGACTTGCAATGGTAGATGGTTTGAGAAAACCTGTTTTAGGGGGTCCCTTTCTTTCATCCTCCCCTCCCCCAAACTCTAACCACAGGGCGCCTCCAGGCGAAGGTTGGGGAGCCTATCTAGGCCCTCATCGGACCCAAGGCTCTTGGTCCAGGCTAGAACAAGCTCGAGCTTCGGGCAGTGTTGTACGCTCTCCAAGCCCTTCACCAATACATCCTTCCCGGCCACCTAGCCGTCCAGACGGACAACATGTGCATAGTGTGGTACATCAACAAACAGGGAGGAACTTGGATCCTACCCTCTATGCAGAGAGGCAATGAGGTGTGGATTGGGCAACACAACGACCTTCACCTCACGGTGATTCACGTTCCAGGAGTCGACAACACCCAGGCAGACAGTCTAAGTCGCTCTTCTGCTCTGACTCACGAGTGGGAACTGGACCAAGGGATCCTAGACGATATCTTCCATCTTTGGGGAACACCACAGGTCGACCTGTTCGCATCCCCACAAAACGCAAAGCTTCCCACCTTCTGTTCACTCGTTCCAGAGCGAGGCACTTTTTGGAACGACGCTCTGTCTGTATGCCTTTCCCCCAAATTCTCTTATCCCACGAGTCTTGCAGAAACTAGCCTCAGAAGGAGTGAGAATGATTCTGATCGCTCCTTTCTGGCCCAGGCAGATCTGGTTCTCTCTTCTACAACAATATTCAGAGAATCTTCCTCTATCTCGAGGTTTGTTGACCCAGGATCAGGGGACCCTGGTCCATCCAGGCCTCAAATCCCTTCAACTGCATGCATGGCTACTGCAGACCTAGCCCAATTCCATTTTGGTGTGTCTCCCAAAGCGGCGGAGATTTTAGTGGAGGCCAGAAAACCATCCACCATGTCCACCTATGCTATGAAGTGGAAGAGATTCACTATTTGGGCCATCTCAAGAACGTGGAACCTTTCTCCTGTTCCTGGCCAGGGGCTTCTGCTGGGTATTCGCATCTATTCGACCTGGGTTTCCAGCCATTTCCTCTTTGAAGGTACATAGCTGGCTGTGACCGACCTATCATGTTCCCTTGGCAGACAAAGCTTTCGCTCAACTGGAGATCTCTAAGACCTCTTTCTCAGAGGGTCCTCCATCTGAGCCCCATCCATACTCCTGCCCCCTGGGACTTGAATTTCGTTCTAGAAACTTACCCTTCCTCCTTTGAACCTGCAGCTTGCAGATTTGAAGTTTCTTCGTGGAGACACTCTTTGGTGGCCATTACCGACGAAGAATCTCCAAGCTCCAGGCCCTGATGTGCAAAATCCTCTACTTGATTTTCACAAGGTACAAGTTGCTCTTTAGCACAATCCTAAGTTTCTGCCTAAAGTAGTAGCAGAGTCTACCTTAAATCAGTCCATAGAGCCTGCCTTTTTCACGAGTACTCTAAATCAAGGGAATATTTACCCCATACTATGGATGTTCACCGGATTCTGAGATACTACACCAACAGGACGAAGGATCTCAGAAAGACTGATCAGTTGTTCGTCTCTTTTGCTCACAAAAGGGAAGGCAATGCTGTTTCCAAGCAGTGCCTGTCTAACTGGTTGGCTCATTGCATCACTTTCTGTTATGACAAGTACCACAAGACCCTCCCGGGTCAAGTCAGAGGCCACTCCACAAGAGGAGTAGCTGCCTCTGCAGCTTGTTTCAAGAATGTGTCTGCGGCAGACATATGCGCTGCCGCCACCTGGACTTCCGTCCATACCTTTACGAAACATTACAGTTTGGATATTGCCTCTCGCTATAGTGCAGGCTTCGGGCTAGCTGTTTTGCAAGGCCTCCTGTCTTGAGGCTTGCATGGCTAGAGCTATTTCTTGGAGTAGTTTCCTCCTCCCGGTGCCTTTTATTTATTCAGACTGCTTGGGATTCCAGTCCTATATATAATTACCTACTGCAAAGAGCCCTCTCCCGAAGTAAATTGGTACAGATTCACGTGGAAGGACTTACCGTAATAGATCTTGAGAGAGGGCTCTTGTAGTAAATCATACCTTCTCGTCCTCCAACCCCCTACGCTTTTTCAGCTCCTTTTCCATATAGAGAAATATCCGCTTCTCTCTCATCCGGCCTCTTTTGGCCTGTGGCAGGAAAGAACTGGAAGGCGGGCATCTGGGACCGCCCCTTTATACCGACGTCTCTTGATGCCGGTCACCTGACGTGCGGGCGGTCCCTCGCCAGGGACTGCTAGCTAGAAATTTTTCCGTGGGGTCCTGCTGCCTGCCGTCGTCAGTCCTATATGTAATTACCTACTGCAAGAGTCTCTCTCGAAGATCTACTGTTACGGTAAGTCCTTACGTAACTGTACTTTCTATACCCACCTCCAGGGGTACTGATAGATAGTCTGCATAAAGTTATGAATATACTGAGCATTACTGGGGTTAGAAGGAAAAATTCTAGGGACATGGATATGTTGTTCATCCACACTTATTGGCAGGTTCCTTGCCGCTTTAAATCTTGCTGGAAGGTCTTCAAGCTGGCTCCTCCCACCCACCCGGGTGGTAAAACTCTCGGCTCCGCCTATAACGTCAGATCTTCTTACAGCTTGGGCTCAGGTTCCCCTCCTCACGCTCCGTGTATAAGACTGGTTCTCCCTCTTCGGTTTTCCAAAAGTTAATCTAAGGTTTCTGAACTTTGGTCAACTATTTCCATAGGCTGCGATGGACAAATCGACTCCTGGTTTTCAAGAGTGTCCGCGGGCGAGAATATCTCAGACCGGATCCGCACTCCACATGCATCATGCTTGGGCCATGAAACACGACTGCAGGCTGCGACCTGTGCTCTTCTTTCGCTTCGTCCTGAAGACCATGCGCCGTCTGCAACTTGGGCGACCAGCGTCACCCTCGGTAAAAAGTCAAAGAGCCTGGTTGGTATTTCCATATTGGACGAGGCTCATGGATCAGCTAGAGCAGATGATAGCCCTCGAGAAGAGGCGGCAGGACCGCATCTTCCTCGACAGCGGCATTTATCCGCTCTCCTGGGATCCTCATCTTCTGCTTCCTGTAAGGAGCTTTGTTTGTCTCTCTCCACCAAGGAGAGGGACCTTCATCTTCGGGACCTTCCTCTGGTCCAGAAAGAAGAAGGACAGGAGTAGAATCAGTCCATTGGCAGCTCTTGGGAAGCGGAAGGTCCCCTCCAGGCGGTGACCATCAGACCTCGGTCGGTTGCTTGACACCAGCTGCGGTGTCCCTGTCAGGTCAGTTGACGAGACTCCCGTCGCCTATGGTCTGACCCATTGGACTTGGGTTGTCGACCCGGTGACAATCCTCTCTCCCGGTTCCCCGGTGCTGGTTGAGGATCCCGTGGGCTTGCCAGTACCTCGGTTCCAGAGCCTTTGGGTGTTCCTTCCCAAGCCGAAGGAGGCGGGTTTCCCGCTCCTTCCCTCACCCTCTCGGAAAAGCCGAGGTTCGCGTCTCGGACTTCTTAGCGGTCCAGCCGATCCCGCCACCAGGCGGTCTCAGCTGGCGGCTGACAGGCGCCGCTGCTCGTCTAACGTCACTCTTCCTCGGATGAGGAAGCTTCAGCATAAGTTGCATCAACGATACAAGGACCTCATGTGGCAACAGCATCTGTTGGCCAGGAACAAGCCGGCAACGTCGCCTTCTCACAGCCATTAAGTGGCTGTCACCGGGCGGCGAAGCAACCCCTCGCTTTAGCTTGGCGCCAGTTCCAGGCCTGTTGCTCAGCGAAACCAGCTGCTCCACCGATTGGTGGGCCTCCGCCCTCAACCGTTGTTTGGGGCTCCGACCAGAACTCTTAGTCGGCTCAGGAGTTACCCCATAGGCGCCGGTCACCCATACTCCCGATGCATCCTCGGCAGGTGAGAGGTGGCTCAGGCCTGAGGCAGCTCTTTCTGGACTCTTCCCGAGTCGATGTCGATTCCTCCCCTCTTCTCCAGGCGAGTGGACTGGAGTCCTCTGGAGGTCGTCGCTGGATGATAGCCGGCCCTCTTCTGGGTTTGCTTAGGCTCATCTCGAGGTCCACTCGGGATGCAGCTCGAGCCCGTGTCCAAGCGGGCCAGTGTCCTCACGGAGATATTGGGCCCGTATTGGAAGCCTGGCAGCGCCCTGCTTCCTGCCCTGCGCCTTCCGGCTGGAAGTATGCAGTCCCTACGGTTTCTCAGAACACCTCAGCCCGAGGTTGGTTACCAACAGCGTTTTCGGTGTGCGAAATGCTGAGACATGGACAAACCTCCCGACAGGGTCCAGAAATTGGACTATGCGGGCGAAAAGTCTACCAGCTCGTCCTCCGCCCAGCGCCATGAGCCAGCTCGGCCGTGCTTATGGCACATTTCTCCCCATGCCGTTGGGCTCCCTGGGCAGGGTAGTCCCTCATCTCCCGGCTGACCTGCAGACTACGGTTAGGCAGGTGCGGGACCAGAGGCAGGGCAGTGGCAAAGCAGCAACTTCAGACTGCTTTGGACATTGGGACTCCATAGGTCGATCGCAACGCGGTGGCTATGCGCCGTCGGGCATGGCTGAGGATATCCAGTCAAGCAACCGCTTAGCCGAGGCGCCGTTTCCAGGCCTGTTGCTCAGCCGAAACCAGCTGCTCCACCGATTAGGTGGCGCTCGCCCCAGCCGTTTTTTGGCTCCGACCAAAGAACTCTTGGTGGGCTCAGGGTTTACCCCATAGGCTGTCGGTCACCCTACTCCCGATCCGCCTCGGCAGGTAGAGGGTGGCTCAGGCCTGAGGCAGTTTTGCGAATTCTTCCGAGTCCGATGGTTTATTCTCCTCTCTCTTTCCAGGCGGGAATTGGACTTGGGTCTCTGGAGGTCAGTCGGCTGGATGATAGCCCTTCGTCTCTTTCTGCGGTTTTGCTTAGGCTCATCTCGAGGTCCATGGGGATGCAGCTCGAGCCGGTATCCAAAGCGGGCCAGAGTATCCCTCACGCAGGATATGTGGGCCCGACCTTGGAGCTCTGGCAGCGCCTGCTTCCTGCCCCGCGCTCGCCAGGAAGGTATGTCCCTACCAGTTTTCGGAACACCCCTCAGCCGAGGGGTTAGTTACGACAGCGCTTTTCGTGTGCCGGAAATGCTAGGACATGGACAAACCTCCGACAAGGAGTCCAAGAAATTGACTATGCCGGGCTAAAAGTCTACGCTGTCTCCTCCCTTGGCCTTCGCCAGGCCAGCTTCGGCCGTGCTTATGGCACATTTCCCATGCCGTTGGGCTCCTGGACGAGGTGGTCCTCATCTCCCGGCTGACCTGCAGACTACGGTTAGGCAGGTGCGGGACCAGGGAGGAGCAGTGGCAAAGCAGCAACTTCAGACTGCTTTGGACATTGGAGACTCGCCAGGTCGGTCGCAGTCGCAGTGGCTATGGCGCCGTCGGGCATGGCTGAGGGATATCCACCTTCACAGCAGATACCCAGCACAAATTGGTGGATGTCCCCTTCTGGGGACCGACCTCTTCGGCCCCTGGAGTGGAAGGCCACCCAGAGGATCGAAAAGTCCAGTGCCACCTTGACTCGGGTCTCATCCTCACCAGAGGGACAAGGGCCGCAGACCGCAAACCCAAGCCCTTCTGGCCTGTCTGCACCCCCGCACGTCCTCGCCGCCCAGCAACATCAGGGCCAGCAGGCTCAAGGCCATGCCCCAAACCCAAGCCCGCGGCTTCCTCCAGGAAGCAGGGAGGTAAAGCCCAGGTGGTCCCTGGGCGGTCCCTCACTCAAGCCTGCAAGTGACGGGTTGGAGTGTCAGCCCCAACCTCGTCACCCCTCCACCCCAGGTTCCCCGGTAGGGGAGCTGCCCAGTACTTCCTTTTCGCTTCGTCTTCCGCTATTACCACAGACCCGGTGGGTGTTGGAAGTGGTAGGAAAAGACCTGCCCGCTGAGTTGAAAGCAGGCCTGCCCTTCAGAGCCGCCGCCTTGTGGGGCCTGGGTCCAGAGCTCGCTGTTGGCCTGCCGAGCTGACATCGCTCTGCTCCTCAAAAAGAGGGGATCGGAGATGTGGCGGACCTCCTCAGACCCGGGGTTTGTGTCCAGGTACTTCCTGATCCCAAAACGGATGGGGGGCTGGCGCCCCATTGTCGACCAACACGACCTAAACAAGTTCCTAAGGTCTCGAACCTTCAGGATGGTTACTCTGGCTCAGATAATGCCATCCTTGGAACACGGCGTGTGGTTCTGCTTTCTGGACCTGCAGGACACGTTTTTTCACGTCCCTATCCGTTCGTCCCACCGAAGGTTCCTTTACTTTCGAGCGGAAGGATCCCTTTACGAGTTCCTAGCCATGCCCTTTGGCCTTTCTCTTGCTCCCAGGGTCTTCACCAAATGCATGGCAGTGGTGACTGCATTCCTGAGGCGCCGAGGGGTCCGGGTGTACCCTTACCTGGACAGCTGGCTGATAGCAGCCCCCTCCAGACAGGAGGTGGAGCGGTCCAGAGATCTGGCCCTCCAGGTCTGCTCTCAAATCGGCCTCCTTATCAACGAGGCCAAGTCGGAACTCGAACCGAAGCAGGTGATTCTCTTCGAGCCAGAGCACGGCTCCCGACGGACAGGGCCGAGGTTCTTTCCTCCTTTGCCCGATCATTTCTGGTTGGGCAATCGCGCCCTGCCCGGGACTTCCTGGCTTCCTGGGTCTCATAGGCCTGCACCAGCGTGGTCGTTGGGCCGCTGGAACATGCGCCCTCTCAATGGGGCTGGCCAGCCAGTGGTCTCAACGCTGCGATCCATTGGACCAGCGAGTGGCGGTGACCCAGGGGATGTGGAACGCCTCCGGTGGTGGATCGTTCCAGCTCATCTCTGCAGGAGGGCATCCTTTGTCTGCCCTTGTTGACGGAATTCTATCGACCGGCCTCTCTGATGGGTTGGGATGCCATCTGGGGAACAGAGCGCACGGCCTCTGGTGCCCCGCGGGAGTCCCGATGCCATATCAACCTGCTGGAGCTCGCAGCGGTCCGCCTGGCTCTCACCGCCTTCGCTCCGTTTCTACGTGGTCAAGTGGTTCGGGTCCAGACGGACAATACCACGACCATGTACTACCTAAACCGCCAGGGCGGGGCGTGCTCCATGCCCTTGTGCAAGGAAGCTCTCCGCATTTGTTCACTCGTGCGCAGCCTGGAGGCGGATCTCCTAGGCATTCATGTGGCAGGAGCCTCCAACACTCTGGCCGATGCCCTAAGCCGGATAGGGGCTGTATCCCACGAGTGGTCTCTCCTGCCGGAGGTAGTACAAGATCTGTTCTCCCATTGGGGCACACCTCAGGTGGATCTGTTTGCCTCCAGGGAGAACGCAAGCTGAGGCTGTTCCATGCCCCCCCGCAGGGCTCGCTGCAGGGGATGCCTTCGAGGCCGTGGACCCGGTCCTCTTCACGCTCCCCCATTTCCCTTGATCCACAAGGTGCTTCTCAAGGCGAGGAGGGACAAGGCGCAGGTGATTCTGGTAGCCCCAGACTGGCCCCGCCAATGCTGGTATCCAGATCTCCTCAGCCTCAGCTCCAGGCTCCTGAGGCAGCTTCCAGCTCGCCCGGACCTGCTTTCAGTCAATCAGGGGAAGGTGTTCCATCCGGACCTTCAATCCCTGCACCTGATGGCCTGGTTCCTGAGCGGCTAGAGTTCCAGGCCTTGGGTCTTTCCGACATGGTCCTCAGTGTAGTTGAGGCGTCCCGTAAGGAGTCGACCAGGAAATGCTATGCCTTCAAATGGAAAAGGTTTTCCATTTGGTGTCAGGGCAAGGGCCTGGACCCTTCCTCCTGTTCTTTGGCAAGCATTTTGGACTATTTATGGTCCCTTCTCAGCAAGGGCTCAGGTCGGCGAACCTAAGGGTGCACCTGGCAGCCATCTCTGCTACATGGGGCGGGAAGCAGTCGGTGGCAGGAGAAGGTGGTCTGGCTGCTTTCAAAGGCCTTGATCACATTTCCTCCGGTACGCGAACCTCCACCACCGGGATCTACTGCTGGTATTGGTGCTTTTTCCAGGCGTTTATCTAACCAATGCACAGGTGTGCATCTCTCACCTGTCATGGAAGACCGCCCTTCTTGGTGGCTATTATGTCAGCCAGAAGGATGGGACAGCTCCAGGCGCTTTCATTGAGTCTCCTTACCTGGTCTTCCACAGGGACAAAGGTTGTCCTAAGCCCCACCGAGAATTCCTTCGAAGGTGGTGTGGGAGTTTCACCTTAATCAGGTATTGACTCTGCCGTGTTCTACCCTCAGTCACACCTCGGAGGTCAATATAGGCTCCATACTTTGACCCTGGGCGCCGTGATTATAAGGAGCCGCGACGGTTGAAATTCGGGAGAGGTTCTCCAGCTGTTTGTCACCACGCTGAAGCTGCATCTGGCAGACCTGCAGCCAAGAGACGATAAGCAGGTGGGTCACCTCCTGCATAGATCTCTGCTATAAGTTGGCGGGCATGGAGCCTCCCAGAGGGAATAAGAGCTCATTCTACCCGCCATACTGCTGCATTGGTGGCTGCTTCCAGGGACGTCCCTATCCAGGAAATCTGCAGGGCTGCTACCTGGAAGTCAGCACACACCTTCATCACCCATTACCACATCGACCTTGATTCACGCCAGGATGCTGGTTTTGGGGCCTCGGTTCTCCAGTCTCTATTCCCTAAGTAGGTGCTGCTGCCTCCCTTCTCCCGGAGAACTGCTAGGAGTCTGCCAATAGTGTGGCTGAACAGCATATCCATGTCCCTAGAAATACAGGTTACTCACCTGTAACAGGAGTTCTAGGAATGGTATATTTGTTCATCCACACGACTCCCACCTGACCTCCCGGCCGACGCACAACCTGAGCTTCCAGCTGGCCAGATCTGGCGCCATGGGGTGGAGCCGAGAGTTTTACCAATTGGTGGTGAGGGAGCCAGCTTGAAGACCTTCTGGCAAGCTTTAAAGCGGCAAGGAACCTGCCAATAAGTGTGTGATGAACAAATATACCATTCCTAGAACTCCTTGTTACTATGATAGTAATTGTGATTCTTCCCAGTGATGTTCAGATATTCATAACTTCCCTCCCTACCTCCCCTTCCAGAACTTCAGCCTCTGCACTCCTGTATACTGTGCTCTCGGGGGCATAAATGCGATGTGTGGCACATATGTTGTGATTGCTTTCACTGTTGTTATTCCCCCTTGTCAGGCGATTCTGCCATTCGGGGTATTCTTTCACATGCTATGCCCTCCTGTTGGAGGCCTTTTTCTGGGTGTTAAAGGAGTTCCTACTATAATTATTATTATTATGTTCAATATTGTCATATTTCGTTCTCGTGGGCCTGTCTTTCCAGGCTTCTAGGAAATCAGAGGGTATAGAGCAAAGGCGGTTAGTAGAATGCAGCATTTGAAAAGTGGCTCATGCAAAAGATTCCATCATTTGCATGTGTTCCATCTCTCTGGGCAGTTCTGCTTAGAAGGCTGACTGCATAAAGTTATGAATATCTGAGCATCACTGGGAAGAAACTTAATTACTATGGTAAATAATTTTTTCATCCCGTTTCGCCTTGTCGGCCAGTCGGCCCACGACCCGATGCCTCTGTCATAGGCTGTGGAGCCCATATGGGGGACAACAGAGCCCACAGGTTCTGGACCCCCGAGGTGTCCTGATGCCACATCAATCTGTTGGAGATCAGAGTAGTCAGACTGGCAATGTCAGCTTTCACTCCTCAGCTCTGGGGTCAAGTGGTTCAAATCCAGACGGACAATACCATGACCAATGTACTACCTCAACAAACAGGGCCGCACACACCCCCGTCTGCTGTGCAAGGAGGTGCTCTGCATCTGGACCCTTGTAAGCCGGTTGGAGGCGGATCTCCTAGCCATCCATGTGGCAGGAGCCTCGAACCAACTGGCGGATGTTCTCACCCACATAGGTCAGACATCCCACGAGTGGTCTCTTCATCCAGAGGTAGTTTACAGTCTGTTCTCCCATTGGAGCAAACCGATGGTGAACCTGTTCACCTCCAGGGAAAACACCAAGCTGAGGCTGTATCGTGCCTGCCCCCCTCAGCAGGGCTCGCTGCAGGGGGATGCCTTCTCGAGGCCATGGACCCCAGGCCTCCTCTACGCCTCCCCTCCATTTCCCTTGATCCACAAGGTGTTATTCAAGGTGAGAAGGGACAAGACGAAGGTGATTCTGGTAGCCTCAGACTGGCCTCGCCAGTTCTGGTTATCAGATCTCCTCAGCCTCAGTTGCAGGCCCCCGAGCGGCTTTGGACACGCCTAGACCTGATATCTCTGAATCAGGGGAAGGTATTCCATCCGAACCTTCAGTCCCTGCACCTCACAGCCTGGTACCTGAGCAGCTAGAGTTCCAGGCTTTGGGTCTTTCCGAAGATGTCTTCACCGTGGTGGAGGCATCTAGAAAGGAATCAACTAGGAAATGTTACGCCTTCAAATGGAAGAGAGTTTCCATTTGGTCTCAGGGTAAGGGTCTGGACCCCTTGTCCTGTCCTGTGGCTAACAATCTCGAATACCTTTGGTCTCTCTCCAAAGGGGGTCTACAGTCATCGACCCTTAGTGTGCACCTGTAAGCCATTTCTACTTACCGGGTGCAGTCCTGTCAGCCGACAATGGCACAGAGACAGTGGTCGGGCGCTTTTTCAAAGGCCTGGATCACATATCCCCTCCGTTGCTTGAACCTCCACCTCTGTGGGATCTGTTGCTGGTTTTGGCAACGCTCATGGGAAGCCATTCAAACCCATGTACAGGTGTGAGCTCTCACACTTGTGGAGGACGGCCTTCCTGGTTGCTATCACGTCAGCCAGAAGGACAGGGGAGCTCCAGGTGCTTTCCGTGGACTCCCCTTATCTAGTCTTTCACAGGGACAAAGTTGTCCTGCGCCCCCACCCAAAATTCCTTCCGAAGGTGGTGTCAGATTTTCACCTTAAACAGGTGTTGACTCTACCGGTATATTACCCTAATTACACCTTGGACGCCGAGTACAAGCTCCATACTTTGGACCTGAGACATGCTCTTTCCTATTATAAGGAGAGGGCGGAAATTCGGGGAGAGGTTCGCCAGCTGTTTGTCAGCTACGCTGAAGCCGCTTCTGGCAGACCTGCAGCCAAACGGATTACATCATGCATAGGTCTGTGCTGTGATTTGACAGGCAAGGAGCCTTCAGAGGGATAAGAGCTCATTCTACCTGCCATACTGCTGCATTGGTGGTTGCTTCCAGGGACATCCCTATCCAGGAGATCTGCCAGGCTGCTACCTGGAAGTCGGCAAACACCTTCATTACCCACTACCATATCGACCTTGAGTCACGCATGGGATGCTGGTTTTGGGGCTTCAGTTCTCCAATCTCTGTTTCCTAAGTAGGGTGTGTGCACCTTGCCTTCCTCCTCCCGGAGAACTGCTTGGAGTCTGCCAAACAGTGTGGATGACAACATATCCACGCTCCTAGAAGAACAGGTTACTCACCTGTAACAGTAGTTCTAGAAGTGGTATATGTTGTTCATCCACACGGACCCAGCCGACCTCCCCGGCTGCGGACGCACACAACCTTGCTTCCAGCGGGCTAAGATCTGGCGTTATGAGGCCGAGCCGAGGTATATACCACTTAGGTGGGTGAAAGGAGCCAGCTTGAAGACTTCTGGCAGACTTAAAGTGAAAGGGGACAATGCCAAACAGTGTGGAGGGAAGAGTGACCAGTGGGGTACCACAGGGATCAGTGCTGGGACCGGTCCTATTCAACATCTTCATCAGTGACATTGCACAGGACCTAGAAGGCAGAATTTCACTGTTCGTTGATGACACAAAGCTCTGTAACAGAGTAGACACACCAGAGGGTGTAGACAGAATGAGAAGGGACCTGCAGAAACTTGAAGAATGGTCAGGGGTTTGGCAGTTGAAATTCAATGCAAAGAAGTGCAAGATAATGCATATGGGGCACAAAACCCTGGCACAATATATCAGTTGGGGGTGAGGATAAGCATGCACCAAGCAGGAAAGGGTTCTTGGGGTTATCATCTCTGATGACCTCAAGGTAGGGAAACAGTGTGACAAGGCAGCAGGTAAAGCAATAGGATGCTGGGATGTATAGGCAGGGCATCACCAGCAGGAAAAGGGAGGTCATAATTCCGTCATACAAGACACTAGTGAGGCCCCACCTGGAGTACAGTGTACAGTTCTGGAGACCATACCCACGTAAGGACATAGACAGGGTAGAGAAGGTTCAGAGGAGGGCAACAAAGATGGTGCATGGATTGCATCACAAGTCCTATGAAGACAGGTTGAAGGAACTGAACATGTACTCCCTGGAGGAGAGAGGGATATGATAGAGACATACAAGTATCTCACAGGGAGGAACAGGGTGCAGGAATACACTATTTTTAGCCGAAAAGGTGTTCCAGGACTAGAGGGCATGGGATGAAGTTGGAGGGAGAGACGATTCAGAGGAAACATGAGGAAGAATTTCTTCACAGAACAGGCGGTGGACAAGTGGAACACCTGCCAGAGGAAGTGGTTGGGGCTGAAACAATCACGGATTTAAGAATGCATGGGATAGACATAAAGGAATTCTGGAGGTCAGGGGTAAGGGGCAACAGACTTCTAGGAAAACATAAACTGAACTTCCAAGCTCAAATGGGCAGACTGGGTGGGCCATAGGCCCTTATCTGCCGACACTGTCTATGTATCTATGTAACATATACCACTCCTAGAACTACTGTTACAGGTGAGTAACCTGTTCTTTTGTGCTATTAGCACCACCAACCAAGTGCCCGTCTTTATTGTGAATGTGGGAATTTTCAGTCATTAGTGTTGCAACTGTCACTTGAGTCTGGAACGAACGATCCTCAGCATCTTTGGCAGCAATTACTGCACCATTAATTTTAATATCTTGGGCGCGTAGTAGCTCTAAAACGTTTTCCAGCCTTTTGTCTAAGTCGCTCACAGCCTTCATTACCCAGTCCCAAGGTGGCGTAATTCCTGCACTATTCAGTTGACTCGGACCTAGCTGCTGTGTAAGTTGCTGTGTGGGCTGAGCTGGTTTCTGGTTCTGCCCACCTGTTGCTCCTCATGTTCAAGTTTCGGTTCAATCGGAAGCTTATTCTCTTGCAGTGCTAATGCTACTCTGATAGTCCACCAAACTCAGGAAAATTGCAGGTATATTTTAAGGCACTGGGTCTGAACATCGCCAACAACAATAGCACGGTCAAGAACCACGCGGCAATAATGCTGTCAGTTTTTGTTTTGGGGGCTCTGGCCCCCCCCCCCCCAACTCCTTACTATGAGTCACACTCCTGTGGGGGGGTGGAGGATCATGGGACTTGTTCAGATTTGTGGGGTCGTGGAATACTGTTTCTATGGCCCTGTGTAAAAATAAATAAATAAATACTCCTAATGCACTAAAATCCTAGGAGAAGAGGATTAGAACCCTGATCTCCACTGCCACCTGAATGAGCTGCTCTATGCCCCAGCACTCCATGCCAGGGGAGCAGCTCAGCCAGCCTTCTGGATTCTGGTGCTCTTGTTCCTTCTCGGCACAGTGGACAGCGACCTGGGGAGCACTTACTGCAAGTGTTGTAAATCCCCTTGCTCTCCGTGGTAGCTCTATTCAGAGTAGCGCTCAGCTGACTGGCACTATTCTGGTAGTGCTATTCCAACCAGGTACCACATTTTAGCAAAATTCAGTGATAATGTCGGAGCTGATGTAACCCATAACCAGTCTTGTGCTTGGCTCTCTAGTGTCCCCACGTCCTTACAATAATTCTTGATCTTTCTAGAATGTCTTCAGCATTAATCACTGGTGCGTTTTAGACCAGAGGAAGTAGGACCTTGCAGGAACATATGCCTTTAAGTGTTTTGAAGGAAGGCAGCTGATGGTGGGGATAGAGCCGCCCACGAGGCAAACGTATGACATGCATTCATGGACTGGACAACAACCAATGCTGGCTCACTCTCCTACTTAGTTCTGTTAGCCAAGAAGAAGAAGAAGAAAAGGGTAAGAAGAAAGAAGGGTTGGAGAAAGAGAGCCCAAGGAACCAGAAACATATAAAAATAGAATTTGACTGCAGATAAGGACCGCTTGGCCCACCCAGTCTGCCCATTTCCCTACCTACTGGATAAGCTGCAGATCCTAGTTAACCAGCAGCCTACTTCTTCCTACCCCCACCCCCCAGAATTGCCTTATGACTATCCCATGCATGCTTGAATTTCCCCACTGATTTTGACTCCACAACCTCCTCCGGAAGGCCGTTCCATGCATCCACAACCCTCTCTGTGAAAAAATACTTCCTTAAATTACCTCTGAGCCGCCCCCATCTTCAAATTGTGCCCTCTTGTTCTTGCACACCTCTTTTTTTGAAAGATGCTACCCTCTTGGACTTCGTTGATTCCCTTGAGGTACTTGAAAGTTTCTGTCATGTCCCTCTCTCCTCCTTTCCTCGAGGCTATACATATTAAGCTCCTTGAGTCTCTCTTCACATGACTTCTGGTGCAGACCCTGCACCATTTTAGTTGCCTCCTCTGGACAGCTTCCATCCTGTCTATGTCTTATGGAGATTGGGTCTCCAGAACTGCACACAGTACTCAGATGGGGTCTCACCAGCTGTCTGTACAGAAGGATAACTTCCTGTTTTCTTCTGGTGATGCCTCTCCCTATGCATCCCAGTATCCCCCCAGCCCTCCTTGCTGCCCTCTCACATTGCTTGCCCATCTTTAGGTCATCTGATATGACTACCCCCAGGTCCCTTTTCATTCTTGTTGTTGTTAGTATCTCACCCCGCATTGTGTACTCTTCTCCTGGGTTTTTGTTTCCCAGGTGCATTACCTTGCACTTCTTAGCATTGAATCTAAGCTGCCATACATTTGACCATTCCTCTAACCTTGCCAAGTCCCTTCTCATCCTTTCCACCCCACCCTGTGCATCAACTCTGTTGCAGATCTTAGTGTCATCTGCAAAGAGACATACTTTTCCTTCCAGTCCTTCTGCAATGTAGCTTATAAAGACATTGAAGAGGACCGTCCTAATACTGAACCCTCATGGTACCCCACTAGTAACCCTCCTTTCTTCTGAGTGGACTCATTTACTATAACTCTCTGTGTCCTATTCTCCAGCCAATTCTTTACCCAGGCTGTCATCTTGGGACCCCTCCCAGGCTGGCTAACTTGTATATTAATCTTTGTGTGGGACTGTGTCAAATGCCTTGCTGAAGTCTAGGTAGGCCATGTCCACAGCCCCTCCTGATCTACTACTTTGGTCACCCAGTCAAAGAAATCTATCAGATTCGTCTGGCATGACCTTCCCGCTGTGAATCCATGCTGCCTAGGGTCCTGTGCCCTCTGGCCTCTAGATACTGACAGTTCTTTCCTTTAGAAGTGATTCCATCATTTTCCTATCACTGAGGTTAAACTAACAGGTCTATAGTTTCCTGCTTCTGCCTTGCTCCCACTTTTGTGAAGGGGAATCACATCTGCCCTCCTCCAGTCCTCTGGGTACCACCCCATCCTCTCATGATTTGTTAAAAGGGTAGTCAGTGGTGTCACTAGTTCTACCTTAGTTCTTTTAGAATTCTGGGATGAATCCCATCAGGCCCCATTGCTTTGTCCACCTTCAGTTTTAAGAGCTCTTCAGAACCCTTTCTTCTGTAAATGGGCTGGTATCAACTTCTGTATCCAGAGTGTTACTACTGTTTGTTTTATGTATCTCCTCTTTCTTCGTAAATACTGAGCAAAATATTTGTTTAGTATCTCTGCCTTTTCACAGTCTCCCCTCTGCCCACCCTCCCTCCCTTTATTAAGCCTCACTATCCCTTCCTTGGTCTTCCTTCGCTCCCTGATGTACCTATAAAAAGGTTTTATCCCCTTCTTAACTGAGTTGGCTATCTTTTCCTCAGTTTGGGCCTTTGCTGTTCTGACTGCCTTCCCAGCCTCCTTTTGCTTTAACTGATACAGTTCTCTGTCCTGCTCCTTCATGCTATCCTTGTACTTCCTGAATGCTTTTTTCTCTTGAACCTTCACTGCCACTTCCTTTGAGAACCATAGTGGTTTCTTACATCGTCTTGTTTTGTTTATTTGCTTCACACAAAGGCTTGTTACCTCTGTGATGGCAGTTTTTATTATTCCCCATTGTTCTTCCACCCCTCCTTCCTGCCCATTTGCTAGTGCATTCCTTAGGCACTCACCCATTATGGCAAAGTCAGCCCTCCTAAAGTCCAGTACTTTTGTCTTTGTATGGCTTGACAGACTTGACAGAAAGACAGTCAAACAGCAAAAGCTATAGACCCTTCTTGCATAAGGATTCAGCGAAGGTGGGGGGGACAAAAGCTACAGTAGCTTGTTTGGAAAAAGAGGTTATCTCTTTCTCTGTCTCTTTTTCTGCTATTTAAAATCTTTCCTGATTTATGTTAAAAAGGAGAAAAAACCACGGACCAAAAGAAGTGTCCATCAACATTTTTATTAATTTATTTATTTATTTTGCTCCAAGGGGTGCCCGAAGGAAAGGGGCGCACCCACCCAAAAGACAGAAATTGCCTTCCTCTTAAAAAAAAATCTTGGGGCGGGGGGGCATAAGTGGCACATTGAGGGATCATTTCCCTGAATGAGTTTGCCTCCTGATGCTTTCCTCCCTTCTTTTCTTTTTTTTTTTTTTTTTAACGGGGAAGACGGACAAGAAGGGAAGAGAGGCTGCCCAGACGCCTGGCTGTTGTGGGGGAATGTGGGCAGGTTGCAGTGATGATATTCTGGAAGATCAAGAATTACAGCAAGTACATCATTTTCATATCTTCCAAGAATCCGTCTTCATTCATCATCTTTGGGTCAGATTACCAAGCCACCACTGAATGGCGTGTTGACAAACCCCAAGAGAAATGGTTGTTCTCCCTCAGCCTCCTGTGGGGGAGAGATATAGAGGCCAGGGCCCCTCATGGGCCTGGCAAGACCCGAGATTGGTTAGGGTCAGGTGGACGCTCCTGTGGCCTAGGAGCAGGAAGGTGCCCTGCAAACCCTTGCTTGGCCCTGCAGGAGAAGTGGGCCCCCTGGAAGTGTGAGGCAATCATGTACTGGGCAAAGGGTTATAACCACGATAGATGAAGCCATGCTGTCTACTTAATGCACACCGCAGCTTCTACCAACCTGGAGGCTACCTCGTTGGCATCATAGGACGTCTTCACTTATCTCATCAGCTAAAAAATACAAACAGCTTGGGCACCACCAGAAATTGCTGATACTGTGTATATATAATATAAAAAGATTTATTAATTAAAACATTGCCTGATGCGTTTCTGGTCCATGAATGACCTTTTCTCAAAGGCTGATAAAAGGATGCCAGAAGCTGACCCAGCGTCGTCCACATGTACCTGCCATAGGATACCTGGTATGCAGCAATGCACAACATAATGTAACACTGCTGAGAAAACCCTACGACCCCAGTCATCAAAAAATACTGAATCTGACTCCAAGGGACGGTTGTGCTGTGGGCAGGAATGCCCAGAGAGAGTGTCCAGGACCTGGTCCCTGGAAGTGGGGTGAGACATGGTTCCTGGAGATCCCACAGCATGCAGTGATTGCGCTGTCATTCCCTTGGGGCTGGAGAGGGGGCAGAGGAATGGAGCCAGACATCTCGCGATGCCTCTGTAAATGGTCAAGGACATGGAGGTATGACTGCTGAGTCAGAACAGTATTCCTCAAGGAAGGAAAGCATCAGACGTACAGGGCTGCAGCCTGAAAAATGGGACAATTGCAGTTCCCCCATCATCTCCAAAAGAAATTCCTGATAAGTAGTGTAGCCAGCATCAGAAGAAAGGTGCAGAGAGGTATCCTCTTCCTCAGAGGAGAAAGATGGAGAAGAGGGGGAGCTGGACTCGGGGTGGCAGTCCCAGGGTTTCGGGCTGAAAGATGACCTGGTTTATTGCCCTCAGATACTTAGGAAAGGCACTCACCGACGCCCTAAATTGTTTCCAGGTCAGTGGTTCTGCAATACCAGAAATGCCCATAAGAATGGGTGGGACAGGCAAGAGAAGAAGGGTCACGAAGGACTAGGCCAGATCCTCTGCCTTGGCTATGGGTGTGTATAGGTGACCTGTCCAAAAGGGAGGGGCTGTGCAACTCATCCACTCAGGTATGCGCAACCATAAGGTGCGATCCAGCTGGCACCCTGGGGGAACCCCCAGGTGGGGAGGTTGAAGCTATGCAGGTCCCACAGGGCGACCCGTATCACAATCTACCACAGGCCCAGATGGCACTGCTGGCACTCCGTGCACCAGACCTAGTGCACCCACCATTAGGGCACCAATTTCTGAGGTTCACCGCCCCTTCCCCGAGGTCCGCCCCACTTCCGGAGTTGGTATCATTAGATCTTACTTCAGGATGGTTCCAGCAGTAGGTCTTCACATGTAGGACTGCACCTCCTGGCATCAGGTTCCAACGGCAAACTTGTAGATAGCAATCATCAGCAGGGACCAACCCCGACGTCAGGTGATACGACGTCAGCCCGACTATAAAAGGGGCGGTCCCGCATCCACCCTCCAGTTCTTTCCCGCTGTCGCTTCAGTTCATTCAGCTCACGAGTAAGAACAGCAGTCTATCGCCCGTGTGTCTTCAAAGTTTTTTCGCTTCAATTATACTTTTTTGACTAAAAATTTGATCGAGTGTATGTCGGCTCACTCTAAAAAGAAGTGCTGTAAGTGCGGAGCACAAATCCCGCACAGGGACGACCATTCCTGCTGCCTGTTGTGTCTAGGCTCCAAGCACAACTTTGCCGAGTGTGTTGTCTGTCAGGCTTTCAGTCAAGCCACTCAGACCAGACGCAAGCAGACCCTCGAGGCCCACCTCCTTACCCGATGGCTGGCGTCGATGGAAAAGGAGCTCCAGGAGTTAAGGGAAAGGTCTTCGTCGCCGGCCCCTAGGAAAAGGACAAGGAGAATCCGTCGCCACGTGGTAGGCCTGCTCCTAAAGTGTGTACTCCTTCGGGTACCCCGTCTACCTTTTTGGGCCGGGCACCTTCTCCCCTTCTTGCCGAGGTGAGTGGGCAGTCGGGGGTAGCCTCTATCGAGGTTTCTGTTGTGTCTCCTCTTCCCAGCACTGCTGATAAGTCACCCCTCGACGGGTGCACAGCCTCGACCGATAAGCCTAGCAACGGCCTCTCGACTACCACTAGCACGGTCTGATATGATAAGTCGGAAGGCGGATCCTCCGTTGCCCGTCCGGATCCTTCCTATTGCCCGTCGGGCTCTCATGAGGCCCCCGATGCCAACTTGATAGTTCTGCATGGAGACTCTTCATCCCTTCGGGTTGTTCCCCCTAGGGATTCGCCACCCGATCCTGCCTTGTCCTTGCTGTCAGGATCACTCTTAGACCTTTCATTGGGGTCTCTCCTAGAATTACCTCCTCGCCTGGTTTCTTGCCACCCCCGGACAGAAGTCCGTCACCGGCCAAGGATCCTTCCATGGAGCCCCCTTCCTCGGTACCATCAGGGGCCCTCCCGGATCCCATGCCACCTTGTGGCCCACAGGCACCTCCCCTGGTAGGTCCAGTTGAACCTCCGAGCGGTCTTCCGGGGCCAGACCCCCATGTTCCGCCGCCAGGCGGCCCGCCGTCGGCACCTCATTACCTGACGCATGGCCATATGCCTCTGACTCCAGCATACCCGGAGTACTGTTCCTATGGTTACCACCCAGAATTACCAGGATTTTAATATCCTTCTTGGCAGTACCCACAATATCTAGGTTACCCAGGCTACCAGCCTCCTCCTCCTCTACCACCGCCCGATTGAGAGATGATCCCTATGTGGTGGCAGGATGCTAGGACCCTGCTAGTCACAGAGTTACGGTAGTCCATGGGTGAGATTCCCTGCCTAGGGCCCCTGCCCCACCCATTCCCTCTGGGCAAGCAGCGGGTGCTCTACCCGTAGGCTCCTCTGGGGTGGACCCTTCCATCCCCAGCGGTTCAGAGCCTTCCGACTCCGACCCTTCTGACCCTTGGTCCCCTGTCAAAGGTCCACCAAGGAGTCTCCAAAGTCTCCTCCAGAAGATCCCTACTTTGGGGACCTTCTGAGAACTATTCAGGCTGCAGGAGGCTGGCCTTCCAAAGAAGTGGACCCCCAGCGTAAGAGACTGGTGGAACACTTGGATCAGGCCACTACAGATCCCCTACCCATTCCCCCTTGGATGGGCCCTCACAAGGATCTGGTTACCACCATCTGGCAGGAGCCACCCTCCATCCCTGCGGTTTCCAGAAAGGCTGATCGCACCTGCTGTCCCCCGGAAGGGATCCAACACTTCAGTTCAAACCCCAGGAAATCTTACTGTATTCTGACAAGTGCAGTATGGTCTCACCATAGGACTGCCCCGGAGCCAAAATGGTTAATAGAACCTATGCTAATAGTGGAATGTTAGGCTCGAGCTAGGTTTTCAAATCACTGTCCTGGCTGCACTTCCTGCAACCGTCAGATTCTTACAGATTTACTCCGCTTGCCTCAGTAAGACGTTTCCAGAGAGCCCTCCTTCACTTTAACTGAAGAAATCATTTCTCTGTTTAATTTTGAAAGTCAGTTTTAGTTTTTGGATTTTTGAAGCACTGTCCTTAGTTCACAGGTAGAATTAGTTCGATTAGTGTAGTTTTGGGCCAGTCTTTTGGTTCCTCTTCGGTTTTTCCAACCAAGAAGGAACCAAGGCCAATTTCTGTATTTGTTTTAATTTAAATTACTGTTGCCGTTTGGTAAAGTGGCTTTTGTTAAGTTAAAACTACCGAGGTAATTCTCGGTTTTACTTCGGTTTAAAAAAGTGATCAGTGTCACAGACCAAGAAGCAAACGGGACCCACAGGTTTCCAGCAGTGTACAGTGTGTGGGGAACTGTTCGCAAAGGCAGATTCTCATATTATTTGTGTGTTTTGCTTGGGGTTTGACCACCTCAAAGGGGACTGCGAGATCTTTAAAAAAAAAAATTTCCTCAGTCGACGTTTGATAGGCGTTTGAAACTACTGCAGGACAGGATGTCTGAAAAGGCTGCTGAACCGGCTGCAGACAAACTGATTTCTTTGCAAAAAGAACCAGATGATCAGCCCTCTGACAAGGGTGATGATTCTTCCACTAAAAAGAAACCTGCTAACCCGGCAGCCGCAGGGAAGAGAAAAGAAAAGCATTCAGCGGTTGAACCGCAACCAAGTACTCCGGTTCCAACCACTGAGGAGATAGTTAATGCTATCAGAATAATTCAGTCTCTTCAACCGATAACACCAGTTCAGGTTCAAAAGCAACCACGTTTGGATGCCTCAAGTTCCACTCTGGTTCCCGGTCCATTGGAACCAGAGGTGGACACTTTTGATGAGGATTATTATGATGATGCTGATGATTTTGAGGATGAGGACAGGGGTGAACCTATTGACCCGGATATTTCACCGGATCCTCATCGTCCTGACTCCCCTGACAAGGGGACTGAGGACTTTTCCTCTCATTTCAAATTTGTTAAACAGTTGGCTTTGTCCCTGGACCTCCCCACACAGGAATCAATCGATGAGGAGGAGGAACAGGACTAGAGGGACATGATGGATGTTCAGGCTCCAAAAAGGATTTTGCTCCCCATCCATAAGTCCTTAAAAAGGCAGGTGGTGAAAATCCTGCATACCCCTACTTCTATTCCACCAATTGATAGAAAGGTGGATAAATATTGGGTGGCTAAGGGTGGGGCCAAGTTTCTGTTTGGCCCCCCTAGCCATGAGGGTGTGGTACAGGCAGTAGCCTGTGATAAAGCATGTATTCCCCTGGCATCCCATCTTCCTGACAAGGATTCCAGAAAGCTGGATTCTATGGCAAAAAAAGATATATCTGGGTTCCTCACTGGCAGATAGGCAGGCTTCATGTATGGCCTGTGTTGCCAGATTTCAAAGGACACTCTGGGACACTGTCCTACAGATTACTGAGTCAGTGCCAACACAAATGGCTACAGATCTGGAGGAAGTTACCAAGAGAGGGATAGAGGCTTCCAAAGTCCAGTTCAGGGTGGCTATGGATAGCAATAATACTGCAGCCCGGCAGATGGCTTCCTCAGTGTCATTGAGAAGATTTGCTTGGGTTAGGACTACCAGTCTGACCCAAGACACTCAGTCCAAGGCCATGGACTTCCCATGTGAGCCCTCGTCTCTGTTTGGACAGCAGACTGAGGCTTACATGAGGAAAATGGATGAATACAGAACAGCATATCAAAGTGCTGCTGCTAAGGAGAAAGCTCCTACCCCACAAAAGCAGCATGCTAGGGGTCATAGGGGCAGACCTTACAGGCCATTCTTCCAGCCTCAGGCATATACACAGTACCAACAACAGAGAGGTTATTTCAGAGGTAGGGGCAGGAGAGGCACCAACCGTACTAGCCCCAGCATCCAGTCAGCACCTCAGACTAAGCAGACACCCTGAAGGATCTGCTCGGGTTGCCTCCCTAGTACCAGTAGGGGGCAGGCTGATCCACTATCTCCAGGAATGGCAATCCATCACTACTGATCGGTGGGTCCTGGAGGTAGTGGGTCACGGCTTTGCATTCAGTTTCAAAGTCAGACCAAGACTGAGGGCAAGAGTTTTTCAAAGTTCCTCCCCCCAGAGACATTGTTGCTGGAAAGAGAGGTGCTAAATCTGCTCTCACTTGGAGCAGTGGAGCCAATTCCTCTCTTGCAGAAAGGAAAGGGCCTCTACTCAAGATACTTCCTTATAACCAAGAAAACAGAGGAGTGGCGACCCATATTGGATCTCAGATACCTAAACAGGCATTTACTGAAACCAACATTCAAAATGGTCAGCTTAAAAACGGTTCTGCCAACTTTAAGACAAGGGGATTGGTTGGCATCTCTGGATCTAAATGATGCTTATTTCCACATCCTCGTAAGACACTCTCACAGAAAGTTCCCGAGGTTCAGGCTTCCATCAGGCTATTACCAGTTCAGAGCTATGCCCTTCGGCTTGGCAGTAGTTGTGGCACACATACGCAGGCAGGGAGTGACGGTCCTCCCATACCTGGACGACTGGCTCTTAGTGGGACCGTCTCCCCAACAGGTCAGGCAGTCTCTGGCATTGGCACAGGAACTGTTACAGTCCTTGGGTTTCTTGATAAACCAGCAGATGTCAGTACTACAACCAGTACAGCTCCTGGATTTTATAGGGTCAGAGTTGGATTCAGTCAGAGGAAGGGCTTTTCTTCCTCAGCTGAGGGCAGACACTCTCAGGGAGCTGGCAGGTTCTTTCAAACCACACAGCCTCAGGCCAGCCAGACATTTTCTCCAGCTGCTGGGCCACATGGCAGCTTCAACTACCACAGTGTCAGGAGCATGATTTCAGATGAGGGATATTCAATATCATCTCAAACATTACTGGTACCAAAAAATGGACAAATTGTCAAAGTTGGTCCCAGTCACTCAAATGTTTGTGCAGGCACTGCAGTGGTGGCAGGACTTGGGGAAACCTCAGACTACGGGTCCCATTCCTACAAGAGCAACCATCTCTGGTGCTCACTACAGATGCATCCCTTGTATGGTGGGGAGCACATCTAGAGGAGCATGCTGTACACTGTACATGGCTCAGGCAGGGGTCATTGCTGCACACCAACCTGTTGGAGCTCAAAGCAGTGTTTCTGGCAATTCAGGCATTCTCCAGTATGCTGCAGGGAAAAGTGGTCCAAGTCAGGACAGACAACATGACCACAATGTATTACACCAGCAAACAAGGAGACACAAGGTCCACACCCCTGTGTACAGAAGCTATGAAAATATGGACCTTGGCCTATTCCCTAAACATTGTACTGTCAGCAATCCACCTTCCAGGGAAGGGCAATGTGCTGGCAGACGCACTAAGCAGAATAAATCAGAACCATCACGAATGGTCTATCACAAAGCAAGTACTACAGTTGGTGTTCAGAAGGTGGGGCACTCCAGAGGTAGACCTCTTTGCTTCCCCAGACAACTACCAGCTCCCTCTATACTGCTGCAGACCTCCACTGAGGGGCACAGTACCGCTGGATGCACTGATCCTGGATTGGACAGGGAAGTTCTTGTATGCCTTCCCTTCCCTCCCATTATTATTGAGAGTCCTGAACAAGCTCGGGACACAACTAGCCACAATGGTCCTCATTGGGCCAGGCAACCATGGTATTCCCTAGTCCTGTCCCTATTGATAGCCAAGCCAATCAGCCTACCCAGGAAGCACAATCTGCTCATCTCTTTCCAGGGCAGGATCATTTATCCCAACCTTCGGTCCCTCAGACTCAAAGCCTGGTTCTTGAGGACCTAGAGTATGCAAATCTGAATCTCTCAGAGGGGTAATGTAGGTCCTTAGGGTATCCAGAAAACCTGCTACCAGAAAGATTTATACTTCTAAGTGGAAAAGATTTTCTTTCTGACGTAGAGACAAAAATTTGGATCATACCCAGGCTGGCTTATCAGTAGTTCTTGACTATCTTACTCATCTTCATTCCCTAGGTCTCAGGACCTCTACTTTGAAGGTTCATCTGGCTGTAGTATCTGCTTACCTGTCAGCAGGTGAACCTTCCTCTTTTACCTCTAATGCAGTGTTTCGAAAGTTCTTTAAAGGATTACTGCATTTGCACCCCCCCCCATAGGACCTCTACCCCTGTGTGGGATCTAAACATTTGCATAGCACAGCTTATGCAGCCTCCTTTCGAACCCATGTCATCGGCTGACCTAAAGTATGTAACTTGGAAAGTTGTGTTTTTAGTGGCTATTACTTCTGCTAGAAGGATTAGTGAGATTCAGGCCTTGTCTATGGAGCCCAATTACATGGTCTTCCATAGGGATAAGGTGGTACACAGGACAAATAAATTCAAATGACATGAAGTCTTGCTATATTATGACACATGCAGTGAGTCTCAACCTTCGAACTGCTCCGGAGGTGAAAGAGTTAACTTTCCATGCCAGGCATGGAACGCTGAGCTCGAGCTCGGTTGAAATTCTGTCTGTTGTTCTTCAAACTCAAACAGTCAGATTCTTTACTCCGCCTCACTGAACAGTCGCTCCGGAGATTTCTCCTTCTGCTCGGTTCATTTTGTCAAAGTATTGTTTTTCTCGGTTTTTGACCGAATTTAAACTGCAACCGGTCGGTTCAGGCTCTGTCTGTGGTATTTGTGAGTACTAGATAGGTTTACATTAATTCTCTTCTGTGTGGAACTTGTAAACTGTTTATCGGTTCGGTTTGAACCGATCAGGTTGTTTAAAATATCTTAATCTGTGATTAGAGTGTGGTTACCGGTTCTAATCAGTTCTAAAAAAAAACAGATTTTATTACGTTTTTTTCCACGACCCGTGACACGGTTGGGAACCGATAAAAGGGTCTTGCCTGGCAGATTGCCATAAACGGGTAAGTTTGGTTAGGACTGGCACTATGTCTGAGAAACCCAAAAGAAAAATCGGGCCCACTGGGTTTCAGCACTGCAGTGTGTGTGGGGAAGTCTTTGCCAAGGCTGACCCCCACACCACCTGTGTTTATTGTCTGGGGTTTGACCACCTCAATGCAGACTGCCAGATTTGTAAAAATTTTCCTGCAGCTACCCTGGAAAAGAGAGGCCAAAAAGTCCGCTGAACCGGATGGCCAGCCCGGTTCGGTTCCAACTGAACCAGAGGGAGTGCCCTCTGACCAGGGCGAGACTTCCTCGGGCCAAAGGAGAGCCGACTCTGAGGGGTCGGTTCCAGCAAAAAGGACTAGGAAATCAGCTGGTGTGGAGCCAAAACTTTCCTCTCCAACCACTGAAGATATAGCCAAAGCGATTAATATTGTCCAGTCACTTTCCCCAGTTCCGACCGAACCGGCACCATCAGGTAAGTGCCCGGTTCGGCCGGTTCCACCGGTTCAAGAGTATGATTTAGAGGAATATTATGAACCGGAGGAGGGGGAAGAGGAGTATGAGGAGAGTGAATGTGGATTTGAAAGTCTGGATGTGCCCATTGTCCCCAGACAGACCTTCAGGAGTGTCTCCTCCTAGGCTTTCTGAGTCCCCTTCTCATTTTATGTTTTATAAAAAAGTGGCTGAAACCCTCCAGCTCCCTATGGAGGAAGCTGTGGATGATCAAGAGGAGCCTGACTATGTGGAAATGATGGTTATCTCAGAGTCTAGGAGACTGTCTATTCCCTTGCATAAATCTTTTGGGAAACAGACTTTTAAAATTCTAAAAACTCCTCACACTATAACTCCTGTGGATAAGAGAATGGACAAGAGGTACATATTGTCAGACTCTGATACGGAGTTCCTTTCACAACAATGCAGCCATGTTGGGGTAGTGCAGGCTGCAGCCTGTGACGAGGCAAATATCCCCTTGGCTTCACACCCCCCAGACAAGGACTCCAGGAGGATTGATGCCATGGCAAAGAAACAGTACATGGCAGCATCCTTGGGACTCAGACAGGCAAATTATATGGCTTATGTTGCTAGATATCAGAAATCCAGATGGGATACTGTTATGGCTCTAGCAAAACAGGTCCCTGGCCAGCTTGCCAAGGAGCTGGAGCAGGTGGCTGCTGATGGTATTGAGGCATCCAAGGTGCAATTCCATGCTGCAGTGGACTCAAATGATGTGTCATCAAGAGTCATGGCTACATCTGTGGCACTTCGCAGAATGGCTTGGCTCAGATGTACTAGCCTGTCACAGGATACCCAGACTAAGGCCATGGATTTTCCTGTTGTGGGTAATTCCCTGTTTGGGGAGCAGACAGAGAATTACATGAAGAAAATGGATGAGTATAGGACCACCTATAGGAGTGCACAGGCCAAGGAAAGGCAGGCCACTCCTCAAAGGCAGCTTCCCAGGGTCAGGCCTTTTCATAGGCCTTTTTACCAAGCCCATGCCTCCTCTTCTGCTTATGCCCAGAGGGGGTTCTTTAGAGGGAGAGGCAGAAGGGGTGCCAGCAGGCCTGTTTCCACCCCTCAGCCCAAAGCCCCTGCCAAGCAGGCACCCTGATGGGGTTGCCAGGGCCGATTCTCAACTACCTGTAGGGGGCAGGCTGGCTTACTTTGTCCAGGACTGGGAGTCTCTGACATCAGACAAGTGGATCCTGGAAGTAGTAAGCCAGGGACTGGTTCTCAGCTTCAAAAGTTTCCAAAGATGAGAACCAGATCCTTTCCACCTGCAAATCCACCAGAGGCACTTGCCCTAGAGGCAGAGGTCTCTTCCCTCCTGGCTCTCAGAGCTGTGGAAAGGGTTCCATCCCTACACCAGGGCAAAGGGTTGTACTCCAGATACTTTCTTACCCCAAAAGAGACAGGAGAATGGCGGCTCATCCTGGATCTCAGATACTTAAACAAGCACCTTTTAAAACCAAAATTCAAAATGGTGACTCTGGGAATTATTCTACCCTCTCTAGAGGCCAGGGAACTGGCTGGCGTCCCCGGACCTCAAGGATGCCCTACTTCCATATTCTCTAGAGCTCCCCATCAAAAGTACCGCAGGTTCGAGCTGCCCTCAGGCCATTACCAGTTCAGAGCAATGCCCTTTGGCCTCACCTCTGCTCCAAGGGTATTCACAAAATGCCTGGCAGTAGCAGTTGCTTCTCTAAGAAGGCAAAGAATTGCCATCTTCCCTTACCTGGACGACTGGCTCATAGTGGGCCAGTCCCCAGACCAAGTCAAGTTACACCTACAGATAACTCAGCAACTGCTCACCTCTCTAGGTTTCCTTCTGAATCTTTCAAAGTCCGTTCTAGAGCCTGTCCAGCTCCTCACCTTCATAGGCGCAGAACTGAACACAGAGAAAGCCAGAGCCTTCCTTCCTTTGGATAGGGCAAGGACCCTGGTGTCTCTGGCCTCCTCATTCACCCTGCAGGTGTCTTGACCAGCAAGGCATTTTCTACAGCTCCTGGGGCACATGGCTGCTTCTACAGCAGTAGTGCAGGGAGCCAGATTTCAGATGAGGGACATTCAGTTCCATTTGAGAGCCTTTTGGTCTCAAAGGAAAGACCCTCTAACCAAATTGATCCCAGTAACTCGAACCCTGATCCAGACACTACAGTGGTGGCAGGATCAGAGCAATCTCAGACAAGGGGTTCTTTTTGTCACTCAGTCTCACTCCTTAATCCTTACTACAGATGCATCCCTCTTGGGGTGGGGAGCTCATATGGGCGACCTCAATACCCAGGGGTTGTGGTCCCCTCAGGAATCTCTGCTCCACATCAATCTGTTGGAACTCAGAGCAGTTTTTCTAGCACTTCAAACTTTTTCCAAATCTGTTCAGAACAAAGTTGTACAGGTCAGAACAGACAACACCACCACAATGTGGTACATCAACAAGCAAGGGGGCACTCGGTCTACGGCCTTGCGCACCGAAGCAATGAAGTTGTGGTCTCTGGCTTATTCCCTGAACACCTCCCTTACGGCAATTCACCTCCCAGGCAAGGACAATGTCCTGGCAGATGCTCTCAGCAGAATTTCCCAGGGCCATCACATGAATGGTCACTGGACCCCCTGGTCTTGGAGGTGGTATTTGCCAGATGGGGCACCCCGCAGATAGATCTTTTTGCAGCCCCAGACAATCACCAACTTCCCCTTTTTTGCTGCAGGCCCCCAGTGTTAGGCTCAGTCCCTCTGGATGCCTTAGTTCTTAATTGGGAAGGAAGTTTCTATGCTTTTCCCCTTCCTCTTCTGTTCAAAGTGCTAGTCAAAATCAGATCTCAACCCTGCAAGATGATCCTGATTGCTCCAGATTGGCCCAGACAACCCTGGTATCCACTTCTACTGTCCTTAGCAGTCCATCTTCCCCTGTGTCTTCCCAGGAATCACAACCTGTTAACCTGTGCTCAGGGGAGGGTTTGGTACCCGAACCTCAAATCTCTCAATCTCAAGGCCTGGCTCTTGAAGAGTTACAGTTTTCTGGTTTACACCTCTCCCAAGGTGTAATGGATATCCTGAAGGCTTCTAGAAAACCTTCCACCAGGGCTAATTATAATTCCAAATGGAAGAGGTTTTGCATATGGTGCTCTGGAAAGCATATTTCCTCAGAATCTGCTGATTTACCCACAGTCCTGGATTACATGGTCCACTTAAATACCTTGGGGCTGAGACCAGCTACCCTAAAAGTGCATCTGGCAGCTGTGTCTGCTTTTATTTCAGCAGGTAAGCCCTCTTCTCTTTCAGCTCATCCTGTATTTTCCAAGTTTTTCAAGGGGATTGCTTCACACCAGCCCTCCATTCAGGGACCCTGCCCCCTGCATGGGATCTTAATGTTTGCATTGCTCAGCTTATACAACCTCCTTTTGAGCCTTTGTCTTCAGCAGAGCTTAAGTACTTGACTTGGAAGACTGTGTTTCTGGTAGCAATCATTTCTGCCAGACGCATAAGTGAATTACAAGCTTTGTCAGTGGAGCCTGATTTTATCTCCTTTCATAGAGATAAGGTGGTCCTCAGGACTAACAGGAAGTTCTTGCCTAAGGTGGTTTCAGATTTCCACCTTAATCAATCTATATCTCTTCCAGTGTACTTCACTGACCATTCCTTCTCTGGCGAGAGGAGGCTGCACAGCTTAGATGTGAAGAGAGCCCTTAGTTACTACATAGAGCGTACCAAGGGTCACAGGTTTGACTCCCTCCAACTGTTCCTCACTTATGGTGAGGTTGGTAAAGGGAAACCTGCCACTAAAAGATCCATTGCCAGGTGGATTGTCTCTTGTATCCAATTTTGCTATGAAAAACTGGGTAAGGTTCCTCCCTCAGGCCTGAGGGCTCACTCTACCAGAGGTACAGCTGCTTCCCTGGCTGCTGCAGGGACATCCCTATTCTAGAGATATGTCAAGCAGCTACCTGGAAAACAGTTCATACTTTTACCAAGCATTACTCCTGGATATCCAGGCTAGGAGTGATGCTCGGTTTACACAGCTGTGCTTCAGAGCCTATTTCCTAAGTAGGTTCTGTCCCTCCTCCCTGGAGGTACTGCTTTGTAGTCTGCATATGTCATAATATAGCAAGACTTCATGTTGTTTGAAGAAAAAAATACTCACCTTAGTAAAGCTGTTTCTTCTATTGGAGTCTTGCTATATTATGACCTCCCCCCCTGCCTGCCCCTCTCAGAACCTCTGTTTTTGGGATGTGGGTGGGCAGTGCAGTGTTGGCACTTAGTAGGTGCCCACCTTGTTGTTCCCCCCCCCCTTTTTTTGGGGTGACTTGGTGTTGTGTTTTTCATTTTTTGGGTCTCCTGATGTTTTGGGACCAAAAAATGTGTTCTTATGCTTAGTAGCCAGTTGGCTAGTGTAGGTTTACAGCTTCCACACAGGACCTCAGTGAGTTTAGCTCGTAAAGATCTGACGGTTTGAGTTTGAAGAACAACAGAGTTTCAACCGAGTTCGAGCTCAGCGTTCCATGCCTGGCATGGAAAGTTAACTCTTTCACCTCCGGAGCAGTTCGAAGGTTGGGACTCACTGCATATGTCATAATATAGCAAGACTCCAATAGAAGAAACAACATTACTAAGGTGAGTAATTTTTTCTTTCTTCCTAAGGTAGTATCTGACTTTCACATTAATCAGTCTATCACCCTGCCAGTTTTCTTTACTGGTCATTCCTTTTCAGGTGAGCATAGGTTATATAGCCTGGATGTGAAGAGGGCAATTAACTACCATCTAGATCACCCAAAAGGTCACAGAGGTTGTCAAGGGTAGACCTGCCACAAAGAGATCCATAGCAAGATGGATCATCTCATGCATACAATTCTATTGTGACAAAGTGGGTAAGCAGCCCCAACAAGGGCTTAGGGCCCATTTTGCTAGGGGGACTGCTGCATCTATAGCAGCTTTCAGAGATATCCCTTTGTTGGAAATCTGCAAGGCAGCTACGTGGAAAACAGTTCATTTACCAAGCATTATTGCCTGTATACCCAGGCTAGAAGTGATGCTAGGTTTGGCACAGCAGTTCTTCAGAGCCCGTTTCCAAAATAGGTCCTCTTCCCGCCTCCAAAGGCACTGCTTGGGTAGTCTGCACTTGTCAGAATACAGTAAGATTTCCTGGGGTTTGAAGAAAACATTATTTACCATGGTAATCTTGTTTCTTCTAAGGGAATCTTACTGTATTCTGAGCTCCCACCCTTCCTCTCCTGCTAGGATATTCAGGTCTCTGATCACTCCTGTGCTACTGATGTTGGAAACCTGTGGGTACCTATTAGTTTTTTGGCATCTGTTGACTTGAGTCTTAGAGGATGCCTCCTGTTGTTTGAGTTTGTTCCCCTAATAGGGGTATTTAGGAGTAGAACACTTGGTTTGGTTAGTTAGTATTAGCTTCTGAATGCTTCGTAAGAATCTGACCGTTGCAAGAAGTGCAACCAGGGACAGTGATTTGAAAACCGAGCTCGAGTCTAACATTCCACTATTAGCATAGGTTCTGTTAACCATTTCAGCTCCGGGGCAGTCCTATGGTGAGACCATACTACACTTGTAAGAATACAGTAAGATTCCCTTAGAAGAAACAAGATTACTATGGTAAGTAATGATCTTACTTCGAGAGGGCTCTTGCAGTAGGTAATTACATATAGGACTGACGTCGGCAGGCAGCAGGAACCCACGGAAGAATTTCTAGCTAGCAGTCTCTGGCGAGGACCGCCCCACATCAGGGTGACGCCATTAAGAGAGGCCAGTATAAAGGCGATCCTCACGCCTTCCAGTTCTTTTCCCCACTGCTAGCTTATGCCAGCGCCCGCAGAAAAGTTCCTGCTTCATCAGGGTCTCTTCGTTGTATTTTAACCGAGTATTTTTGATTTTTTCTTATCCTTCGCTAGTTATCCGTTGTGTATGTTGTCCTCTACACCCTCCGAGCACAAAAAGAAGTGCAACTCGTGCGGTGCCCAACTCCCGCACATGGACGGCCATTCCCTGTGCCTTTTTTGCCTAGGCCCCAACCATCCGGTGGAGAAGTGCCAGCACTGCCTCAGCTTTAACACGGCCACCCGGAAAAGGTGGCAGCAGTCCCTGGAAGCCCAGATTTTGAAAAAGAAAATGAGCTCCATAGAAAAAGAACTGAAAAAGCTTCGGCAGGCATTGACTTGCCCTGAAGGACATCGCAAGAAAAAGGATAAAGAAAGGCACCGGGACAAGGACTCCTCTCCACAGCGTCTTCCTCGGGAGTCGCCGTTAAACAAGGTGCGCCCCGGAGACTGCTCACGACGCCGCTTTAGAGGCTTCTAAGGCGGTGTTGGTTCGCACTTGGGCCCTTCGGGTGCCGCGTGGAGGCCTCCGCTCCCAGTAAAGCAGTGGTTTTGCTTCCTACTGGTGCAAGCGGCTCCGATAAGCCGGACGTTGGCTGCTCCGACGCCCACACGGAGAAGGTCGGTAAGTCATCCAACCCTTCGGGCGGTGCATGGCCCCCATTCCACCTCACCAGGACGCCCCTCTATCGCGGCCTGCCTCCGGCGAAGGGTCTTTTAAGTCAGACGCCGGCGCCCGCCCGGATTCCGCTGCTAAGCCGCACGTTGGTTTGTCCGTCCGCACAGCGGATGAGCCGACGCTGGACCTCCCCATGTCCATCGTTCCCGGCCCCCCGCAGCCTTCGCTGCCCTCCGGGGACCCTGAGTCTCCTCAGCCTGACCCCGAGGATTCCCATCCCCGGGAGACGCTTAGGTTTCTGTTCCACCTCCATCAGATCATCCACCTTCTGGTCCAACCGATCTGACGTCCGTTCCCCGGACGCTGGCTCTTTGGCCGCCAGCTCCGATGCCGGTATTGCCGACACCGGATGACATCCCACCTCCCGATGTCGCCCGGCGAGACCCTCCACCCCAGGCCTTCGCTCCAGAACTAGCCGGGCTGTCTGCTCTGGCAGCTTCTCCGGCTCCCGGTAACCCGACCCCGTCGTATTTGATGCCGCCATACCCGGGACTGCAGTATCCGGTGCCGACATATCAGACGCCGCAGTAGCCGGCTCCTCAATATCCGACGCCGGGCTTCCCGCCATCGGGTTATGGATACGCACTTTTTGGATATAGTCCATACCCGTATCCCACTCCTCCACCACCCCCTCAGCTGCCGGTGGACTTGCAGGAGACTCTGGCCTCCTGGTGGGCTGAGGTCAAGGTTCAGCTCACCAAAGAGGTGGAGAGTTATCTTCCGACGACGGTGCCTGTGCCGGTTACCGTACGTCCACGACGACACACTCCCTCCTCACCTCCGGACACCAGGGCTAAACCCTCTGGGTCCAGAGAGGGGCAGGACACGCTTCCCTGAGGGATTCCCAAAGGGTCCATTCCTCCCCCTCATCAGGAGAGGGATTCTACCTCTTCCTCATCTTCTTCTTCCTCGGACACCTCGGATCCTTCCGACAGTTGTTCCGAGCAAGACGATGAGCCACGCGCTCTGTCCAAGCCCTGACCAAGGACTCCTCCGGAGGATCTTTCCTTCACAGAGTTCCTACGGAAGATCCAGGAAGTACATAAGTGGCAATCCTTGGAGCCAGACCCCCAGCGTAAAAAACTCGCTGAGCATCTGGATCTGCCCGTGACAGCTCCCACTTTGGTGCCACCCTGGATCGAGCCTCATGCCAACCTTATTACCACCATATGGAAACAACTGTCGGCCTTAGCCCCACTTCCCAGGAAGTCGAACAGGCTGTACCAGGCTGCCGAGGGTGTTGACTTTTTAGACTCCCACCCTCAAACTGACTTTCTTGTGATTAGCGCCGCTCATGGACGGTCAGCTGAACCCAAACATCTTAGCTCGTCTCCACCTGACAAGGAATCCCGTCTTCTGGACCAGTATGGCAAGAAGATTTTTGCATCTTCCACTCTGGGTATTAGGGCCCTGAACTACATCGGCCACATGGGAGATTACCAAAAGGCGATTCTTAGTAAGGTGGAATCTAAATTGGACTCCCTTCCGGACTCTCGGGTCAAGCAGGAAGTGGCTGACCTTGTTCGCTCTGCACGTTCGGCCAGTCGGCACATTCTTCGTGTGACCTACGATGCAGTGAACACTGCTGGTAGGAGCTCAGCTTTCGCCGTAGGTCTACGGTGTCAGGGTTGGTCCCGGAAGTGCAGTCTGCCATCCAGGAAGCGCCCTTCTGGGGTTCAGTGCTGTTCGGGGGTGATGTCAAGAACATCATCACCGACCTGCAGGAGAAGGGGATGGCACTAAAGTCTGTGGACTCATGTATCATCCCCATCCAGTCGCTTGCACCGTCCCTTTCGTGGTGGAGATGCATTAAGCGAGACCACAGGAAGAGGGCCACTAAATGTCAGGCCCCACCAGCTGCCAAGCCTCCGCCCTGCCCAAAAAAGCAGCGGGAGCTTCAGTTGTGGCGCTGCCCCATACCACCTGACTTCTTCCCTCTCCCACTACCTCCGGGCTTCCCGGAGTAACCGGTAGGAGGGAGGTTTTCCCTCCACCTTCCGGGCGGGGAGAGGATAACATCAGATTCATGGGTGCTCCAGCTAATCGCAGAAGGACACTCTAGTTTCTGCAGAAACCACCTCGTCACCCTCCCCCAAGGTCGTCGTACTCTCAGGAACATCTTCTGCTCCCGGAAGAAATTTCAGCACTTTTGCTGAAAGAGGCGATAGAACCTGTCCCTCTTTCTCTGCAAGGAACAGGTTACTGTTCCCACTTCTTCCTGGTCCCGAAGAAGACAGGAGATGTTAGACCCATTCTAGATCTCAGTTCCCTGAACATTTTCGTGGAGTACAAGAGGTTCAGGATGCTCTCACTGCAGAGCCTTCTGCCCCTCCTCTGCTCAGGTCAGTAGCTGGTAGCTGTGTGCTCTGGATATGCAGGACACTTACCTGCACATATCTATCCGCCCATCTCACCGCAGATATCTCCGTTTTGCTTTCCAGGGGGACCACTACCAGTTCAAGGCACTTCCATTTAGCCTCTCCTCGGCCCCTCGAGTATTTACCTAATGCCTTGCGGTGGTGGCAGCCTACCTGCATACAAAGGGGGGGGTACAGGTTTTCCCATACCTGGATGATTGGCTGCTGGCGGCCTGGTCCAAGGAGGAACTCCTACACTGCCTCTCCCTCACCCAGCAGGTCTTTGCCTGTCTGGGTATTACCATCTGCCATTCCAAGTCTCACCTGATCCCATCCCAGAGGCTACAGTTTTTTGGGGCAATTCTGGACACGTCCCTAGGCAGGGCCTTCCTGCCACCGGACATGGCGGCCACACTCCAGACTCAGATAAGCCTGTTGTTCGGCCTCAGACGGGTCAGTGCAAGGTCAGTTCTTCGCCTCCTTGGGCTTATGGCGGCTGCTATCCTGACAGTCCCTCACGCTCGGCTCCACATGAAGGTCTCTCCGTGGACGCTTCGCTGTCAATGGGATCAGTTGGTAGACGACTTGGACCAATTGGTCCTAGTCTCCTCTCCCATGATTCGAGACTTGCAGTGGTGGATGGTTCGAGAGAACCTTCGAGGAGTTCCATTCTTCCTTCCCCCCCCCCGCCAGACTCTGACCACAGACGCCTCGTGCGAAGGTTGGGGAGCCCATCTCGGTCCACATCGGACCCAGGGCTTTTGGTCCAAGCTCGAACAATCCCTGCACATCAGTGTGCTCGAGCTTCGGGCGGTGCTCTACGCTCTCCAGCTGCATCTTCTTCCTGGCCACCTAGCCGTCCAGACGGACAGTATGTGTGTGTGGTATGGTATATCAACAAACAGTCCGGGACTCGGTCCTACCCTCTTTGCAGGGAAGCGATGAGAGTCTGGGATTGGGCAGCACAACACGACCTTTACCTCACGGCAATTCATGTTCCGGGGTCGAGAACTCCTTAGCAGACAAACTACGTCGCTCGTCTGCTCAAGCTCACGAGTGGGAACTGGATCAGGGGGTCCTAGACAATATCTTCCCACGTTGGGGAACACCTCAGGTGGACCTGTTCGCTTCACCTGTAAACGCAAAGCTTCCTGACTTCTGCTTGCTCGTTCAAGAGCAAGGCATTTTCTGGAGAGACCCTCTGTCTCTAGATTGGAGGGACAGATTCGTCTATGCCTTCCCCCCGATTCCTCTGATCCTGCGTGTCTTGCAGAAACTCAGCTCAGAAGAGGCCCGAATGATTCTGATCGCTCCTTTCTGGCCCAGGCAAGTTTGGTTCTCTCTTCTGCAACAATACTTGGAGGAACTTCCTCTTCCGCTGTCACGAATTTTATTGACCCTGGTACATCCAGGTCTCAAGTCCCTTCAACTGCATGCGTGGCTCCTGCAGACATAGCTCAAGCCCGCTTTGGGGTTTCTCCCCAGGTGGCTGAGATCCTGGTGGAGGCCAGGAAACCCGCCACCAGGTCTACTTATGCCGTGAAGTGGAAACGGTTCTCAATCTGGGCCGCTTCAGAAGGCTTTGAACCTTTCTTCTGCTCAGTTGGGCAACTGCTGGAGTACCTGCGCCATCTCTTCAACCTGGGTCTTAGTCACTCGTCTCTGAAGGTACACATGGTGGCCATTTCGGCCTACCACGTTGCCATGAATAGAGACTTTTGCTCAACTGGAAGTCTCTAAGACTTTCCTCAGAGGGGTTCTTCACTTGAGACCCCCTATCCGAGTTCCCGCCCCTCCTTGGGATTTGAACTTCGTTCTTGAGAAACTTACTTTGCCTCCTTTTGAACCGGCGGCCTCAGCAGACATGAGGTTCCTTTCATGGAGGATGCTCTTCCTAGTGGCCATTACCTCTGCTCAGAGGATTTCCGAGCTCCAGGCCCCGATGTGTAAAATTCTGTACTTGATTTTTCACAAGGGACGTGTGGCTCTGCGTACCAATCCTAAGTTTCTCCCCAAGCTGGTAGCGGAATCTACATCGAACCAGTCCATAGAAAGCTTCACAAGGAACGTATGGCTCTGTGTACCAATCCTAAGTTTCTCCCCGGAGTGGTAGCGGAATCTACATTGAACCAGTCCATAGAGTTACCCGCTTTCTTTACGCAGTACTCCAGTCAAGGGGAGTATCTACTTCATACTATGGATGTCCACCAGATTCTGAGATACTACACTAACAGAACAAAGGATCTCAGAAAGACCGATCAACTGTTCGTCTCTTTTGCTCCCAAAAGAGAAGGCAATGCTGTTTCCAAACAATGCCTGTCTAAATGGTTGGCTCATTGCATCACTTTCTGTTACGACCAGTATAACAAGACTCTTCTGGGTCAAGTAAGAGGACACTCCACCAGAGGAGTCACTGCCTCAGTGGCATGTTTCAAGAATATGTCAGCGGCGGACATCTGTGCTGCTGCCACTTGGACTTCTGTCCACACATTCACTAAACACTGCAGTTTGGATATTGCCTCTCACCATAGAGCAGGCTTCGGACTTGCTGTTCTGCAAGGCCTCCTTTCTTAAGGCCTTCACAGCTAGAGGGTCTATCTACTTGAGTAGCTTTCCTCCTCCCGCGTGCTTCTTCTTATTCCAGACTGCTTGGCACTCGGTCCTATATGTAATTACCTACAGCAAGAGCCCTCTCGAAGTAAGATAGTACAGTTACGTAGGAACTTACCGTAACAGTAGATTTTCGAGAGAGGCTCTTGCAATAGGTAATACCTTCCCGCCCTCCATCCCCCTAAGCTTTTCAGCTCCTTTTCCAGTGAGAGAAATATCCGCTTCTCTCTCGTCCAGTCCCTTGTGGCCTGTGGTGGGAAAGAACTGGAAGGCGGGCGTCAGGGACTGCCCCTTTATACCGACGTCTCTTGACGCCGGTCACCTGACGTGGGGGCGGTCCCTCGCCAGAGACTGCTAGCTAGAAATTTTTCCGTGGGGTCCTGCCGCCTGCCAACATCAGTCTTATATGTAATTACCTACTGCAAGAGCCTCTCTCGAAGATCTACCGTTACGGTTAGTTCTTAAGTAACTGTACTTTTTCTTCTCATCCTAAGGCCGACTCAATGGTCATCACTGCCGCTCATGACATGTCGGCCCAACCTAAACATTTGAGTTCCTCGTTCCCCGACAAGGACTCAAGACAACTGGATCAGTTTGGCTGGAAGATTTATTCCTCTTCCTCTTCCTCCTGTGCCATCCAGTCCCTGAACTATGTTTCACACATGGTGGCCTTCTAGAAGGCATCCCTCTTGGAGTTGGAGAGGGACCTCCAAGAGGTTCAGGATGAGACACTCCATAACAAGCTGTTGGACAAAGTCAGAATGAGCAAGTCTTCCTGTCGCCATGCTTTACGAGCAACATATGACTCGGTATACTCAGTGGCTAGGGCAGCTACCACGAGGATCTGCATCCATCGCCTTTCTTGGCTCAGGATCGCAGGTTTGGCACCGGACGTTCAGGCGTCCTTGTTGGACGCCCCTTTTAGGGGTTTCATCCTCTTTGGTGGCGACGCCAAGGATAACATTACTGGGCTGCAGAAGAGTGGACGCTCCCTTTGGGACGTACGCTCCATGTACAAGACTGGGCAGAAGAAGCAGCCTTTTCATCGCCAAAGACATTGGAATAAAAACCAGGGTAAACGACAGGTCAAGCGTTGTGCCCCTGGTTGTGGAGACCAAACCCCTACAGTCCAAATTCCCTAAACAGGCCTCCAGGGCTAAAGCTCCCATCCCCTCGGCGTCCTGACATCTTTCCCCTCCTTCCGCTACCTCCAGCCGACAAGGAGGAACCGGTAGAAGGGAGGTTTGGCCTCCACCTGGAGGGCTGGAGGTCCGTCACCACAGATTAGTGGGTGTTACAACTCATTCAACGAGGTCACTCGATCGAGTTCACAGAACTCCCTGCCCCTTATCCTCAGGGATGGTCATTTTATCCAAGGGATCAGATTCCAATAGTCTACCAGGAGATCCAGGCCCTCCTGTTAAAAGTGGCCATAGAACCCGTGCCTCAAAACCAGCTAGGAAAGGGATTCTTTTCCCACTCTTTCCTAGTGCCAAAGAAGGATCTGAGACCGATCCTGGATCTCAGCATTTCCAAACAGACCATTTCTAGGTGGTTGGCTAACTGCATCCACTTCACCTACCTAAAGCATGAGAAATCCCTTCCGCGGCGGTTAAGGGTCACTCCACTAGGAGTGTTGCTACTTCTACTGCCCTTTTCAGGAATGTGTCCACTGCAGAGATCTGTGCAGAGGCCACATGGTCGTCTGTCCACATCTTCACTAAGCATGACAGTCTGGACATTGCCTCTAGGCGCAGAACTGGCTTTGGTCTTGCGGTTCTGCAAGGCCTCCTGTCGTAACTAGCAGCTAGTGAATTCTCCTCCTCCCAGATGTACCTCCGTATTATTTCTTTAGTACTGCTTGATATTCAGTCTTATATACGAAGACCTACTGCAGGAACCCTCTCGAAGTAAGATATTGCAGTTACATAAGAACTTACCGTAACAGTAGATCTTCGATAGAGGTTCCTGCAGTAGGTCTAGTTTCCCACCCACATTTCCCCTACTCCTGGGTAGTTTCTTTCATTTTCATCCTGCCTAGCCTTTGGGTCTAGAGAGGAAGCATAGTCCTAGGTGTCCGGTTTAAAAGAATTGGAGTGCGGGCGCAGGACCACCTTTATAGTCGGGCTAACGTCCGTCTGCCGCCTGCGTCGGGCGGTTTCCTGCTGATGATCTGCAAGTTTGCCGTTGGAACCTGATGTCAGGGGGCACAGTCCTATATGTGAAGACCTACTGCAGGAACCTCTCTCGAAGATCTACTGTTACGGTAAGTTTTTATGTAAATGCAGTTTGGGTGGGGGGCTAAAGAAATGGGATTCGCAGTGAAATCCCTAGCACCCTGACGGCAGACGCATTCCCCATCTGGAGTCCCAGATGGTTCCATAGGGTTCATAGGGCCTCAGTCAGCACTACGACTCCAGCTACAGCCCCCAGCCACTCTAGTCACAAGTGCAACGCTGACAAGGACCTCCCAATACCTACCTTGCCAGAGAAGGTTCTCTCTTTGACTGAGCCCAACAGCATTACTAGTAGCAGAAATCTACCCAGCACTGCAAGCAGCACCAAAACTCCCTTGTCACTGCAAACAGCCCTGGAATTAGACTTGGTACTGCAGATGATGCCAGAACCTGACCCAGAACTGAAAATGTCCCAGAACATAACGCAGTTTCGGTCCCAGTGCTACCATCATCTCAGACACTGGAATCCGCACCAGAGGCATCACAAGCAGCACCTTGGAACAGGGGAGGTGGTTCCATGGCCAGCACTAGGATGAGGATTGTCAGACGATACCGTTGATGCCAAGACCTAGGGCTAAATCCAAAAAGGTCCCTATCCTCACCTGAACCAAGAAGCTAGTCAGCCTTCTTCTTCTTCTTAGGCCCCTAGGAACTGACATAACTGAACTTTCCATGACAAATAAGAAAACCAGCAAAAATAGAACCTGGTGCCGTACTAAAAAGAAAAGAGAGACAAGATGGGGTGACAGACATTGACTACCTGGTACAGCTTTGAGTTGCAGTGACAAACAGACCTGTGATGCTGTGGAAAATGGCAGCACTCTCCCATGAAGTACCTTCCTCGATAGTGGGAAGAACAGAACTGAGGAGGAAGGGGAGCCGGCACCAGTTTGTAGCCAGTCCATGAGCACCACATGATACGACTGCTTTGTGGGTGGTGCCATCCCTGATGTTGACTCCCTTCAAAACTCATATTACATACAGCGACACTTGTTGCTTGTGAAAATGGGCAATTTCTGCTCATCTTGCTAACAGGTATGAAAATTAATAATGAAATAAAATATGCTCCCGCGGGTTTCTGTTTCCTCTGGTTTAAGATCCACCAGTGATAAATGGTGAAGATTGATTCTTGTAAGATCTATCAAAAGTGAAAGTGGGAGAATTGTACCCCAACCAGGAGCAGCAGCAGCAGAGACTGTGTGAAAAGGGGATGGGATTCCCCATCCTGTCACTTTTGCATTTAGAGGCTGCCCCAAAAGCATGAACACTGGAGGCACCACCTCCTTAACACACTGGCCCTGTCTGGACTTCTTGGAGTTTAAGGATTTGGTCATGCACTATTTGCCGCTGTTGAACTTGTGGCTCACAAAAGGAACCATGAAGGGAATTACTTCTCTGCGGGTGTGGTTTCAGATTTGCTTAGTAAAAGTAGTGACCAAGGTGACAGAATCAAGGGTGACATCGGTCTTCTTAGTCCTAGTTAGGTGTCGTTGCCCCAGTACAAAAGAGCTGTTCCTGCATAAGGAATATCCACCTCCCTTCACTATTGTACTTGCATAAAGGGTAAAACATGCAGCTAGGCCTGGCACCATATGGTGACCGTTGCTGCCATGGGGCTGCTCAACATGTCCGCTGAATCCAGGGTATCCTGCAGCTTACACATGGTCACTAAGAACCCCATGTCCTGAATACCTGTAAGAGCCTGCTGGTTACCCTCTAGCAAGAGACCACTGGTCAGAGTCATTCAAACAAACTCATTGATATGAATATCCAGGGATGCTGCCACATATGCTCTAAGGCCAAAATGGTCCCATTTCATGGACTCCTTGTCCTGTTTTTTTTTTTTGTTTTGTTTTTTTACACCCAGTCTCCCTGTATTTTGGTCTTGCAAAACACAGTGTCCACCATCAGATGACCTCATTAAGGTTGCACCATCAGCTCAGAAAGTTTTCCCGCCCATGGGAATCTGTACTTCTAGGAGCGTGGATATGTTGTTCATCCACACTCTTTGGAATGTCCCTTTGCCCTTTAAATCTGGCCGGGAGTCTTCAAGCTGGCTCCTACCACCCACCGGGGTGGTAAATACCTCAGCTCCGCCCCATGACGTCAGAGCTTTCTTTCCACTGGAAGATTCAGGTTCCTTCGTGCTACTTCTGCAGTATCATAGGCCCTGGATACTAATAGACGGTTTTCACCGCAATCTCTTTGAAACTCGTACGAGTTTGATTCCAATCCGAGCGCATCGGACATGAAGGATAAGTCATCCCCCGGGTTTCGCCGGTGTCCCTGCGGACAGAAAATGTCGCTCACCGATCCCCACCTCTCATGTGTTTTTTGTTTGGGTGTCGTGCATGACACCTCTTTGTGCACCATCTGCTTGGCCTTCCATCCCAACATTCTGGACAACCGAAAGGCGTGCCTTAAACTGGGGAGACTGGAGCTTTGCAATCCACCGGTGAAATCGAAGGAGGCAAGGTGGGCAGTGGCCACAGGATCTGCCGAGCAGCTCGACCAGATGGCGGCATTTGAAGAAGAAACTGACGAGATTTTTTCGTACTGCTAAACCTTGGCTGTACCTTCACAGTATCCTTTCAGAAGCTGTGCCAGTCTCTCCCCACCAGGGGTGAGGCGCCCTCGGGCATGCACTCCTCCCGCCCTAGAAAACGGGACAAGGACCCTAAGTCGTCTTCTCAGAGAAGACGTTCCTGGGACTGAGAGAGGTCTGAATCCCAGGAGCTTGCAGTCTTGGCCTTCGTCGAGATCGCTTCCTCGCCCGCCGACTTCTCAGACCTTCTGTCAGGCCAAGGAAACGGCCGAGCCGGCCGAGATATCTCTCGACCCGACTGAGCCGTTATCGCCGACCCCAGTCGACGACTCATTGGAGAGGACACCTATCCTTTCCTTCCTCGACAAGGAGATCCAGCCCTTGGGTATCCCGATCGAGGGACAGGAGCTGGAACCTCGGTTTTCACCGACTCCGGCCTCTCCCGATTGAACAAGCTGACCCAGTCGGTCTCGATCAAGGACCAGGACCCCTTCGGTCGAAAAACTGAAAAAAAGTCACAAACACTCTCAGAAGAGGCGTCGCCAGCAATCTTCATCCTCCTCAGATGAGGAGAGACTTCGACAGAAGCTCCATCGGTGTTATGAGGACCTTATGTGGCAATAGCTAATTCTGACCGGTCATAAGCCGGCTACACCAACCGTTACTTGGCCCCAGCCTCTTAGGCCGACACTGACCCCTCCGGAACCAAAGACTCCGGTTCTTCCTCCGGTAGGACCGGCACGCATGCCTGTTCCAGTCTCCCCACCAATTTTGGTGGAGCCACCGCCTAAGCAGCCTCAGGGAGGGTCTCCCTCGAAAGTGGACCAGACAGATATGGGCCTGCCCCGTCGTCTGTCCATCACTGTTGTCCCCGATCGCCCTCAGCATATTGAAGGGGACATAGGCGGGAGACCCTTATATCCCGATTCTTTGGACTCTGATACCACTGGTCTACACTCACACACCGATGATGAGTTGTCAGTGACAGGCTTGGAGGAAGGTCCTTCCTCTTTCCAGGGCATCCTCCGCCTTAGTTCAGAGTCAACCGGTATGCCCTTGGAGCCTATCCAAAACAAAGCGGAATATCCTCTCACAGATATCCTTAAGGGGGGGGGGATACCCCGACGGAGGCCTTCCCAGTGACTGAAGCCATTGTTGGCCCGGCCCTTGAGCTATGGCAGTGCCCTGGCTCTTGCCCGGCTCTGTCTGCCTGCATGGGTTGCAAGTACACTGTACCCATGGGGTCCTTGGCGGGTTTCACAGAGCATTCCTCGGCCGAGAGCCTTGTGACTGCCTCTGTGTTTAGATGCCCGGGTAGCTCAGCGGATACTGACTGCCGTCCGGACAAGGAGTCCAAGAATATGGACCATTCTGCCTGGAAGGTGTATGCGGCCTCATCCTTGGGCCTTCGTCAGGCCAGCTCGGCAGTGATCATGGCACACTTCTCTCACGCCCTTTTGGGGTCACTAGGTGAAGTCCTCCCTCATCTCCCAGCAGACATGCAGACCACGGTTAAACAGGTCTGTGACGTTGCAAAACAGCAGCTCCAGATGGCCTTGGATATTGGAGATTCCTGTGCCCGCTCACTAGCAGCCGCAGTGGCCACTCACCGCAGGGCCTGTCTGAGGGTATCCTCTTTCCTGGTGGATACTCAGCACAAGTTAGCTGACGTGCCCTTCCTTGGCACCGATCTCTTCGGTCCAGGAGTGGCAGGTCACCTCCAGAGCATAGAGCAGTCCAATGCCACCTTGGATGCCACTTCTGCAAAGGGTTTTTCGGGCACGATCCAGCAGAAGCGCAAGAAGAAGCCTTTTCGGCACTCTTCTCCTGCGGTTAGACAACCCTCCTTCCAGGGAGGTCAGCAGCAACAGCAGGCTCAAGCTTGGTGCCCCAGGCCCAAGCAGGGTCCCCAACAGCCCCGCAAAGGAGGTCGAGGTGCCAGTCCAGGAGCCTCCTCCTCCTCTAAGCCTGCTCAGTGACTGGTCGGGGGTGGCCACCCCTACACCCGTCACGCCAGTTCTGGGTCCTCCCATAGGGGTCTGGCTCCACCACTTTCTTTCCGCCTGGTCTGGTATCACTTCGGACAGGTGGGTCCTGGAAGTAGTCAGTTGGGGACTGCCTCTAGAATTCGAGCAGTACCCTGCCTGCCGAGCCCGTGCCCCTCGGGAGGACAGGATCTCAGTTTGCACTCAGTCAGCCCTTCAGGACGACATTGCTCAGCTCCTCTGCACGGAGGCGGTAGCTCCAGTGCCGGATCCTCCTACAGACCCAGGCTTTGTGTTCAGGTACTTCCTGGTGCCCAAGCGGATGGGGGGTTGGCGCCCCATCCTAGATCTCCACGACCTGAATCAATATCTCAGGTCTCGCACCTTCCGGATGGTAACTCTGAATCAGATCATACCATCTCTGGAGCGAAACATGTGGTTCTAGGGACATGGATATGTTGTTCATCCACATTGTCTGGCAGGTTTCTTGCCACTTGAAATCTTGCCGGAAGGTCTTCAAGCTGGCTCCTCCCACCCACCCGGGTGGTAAAACTCTTGGCTCTGCCCCATGACGCCAGATCTTCCTTACCGCTTGGAAGCTCAGGTTCCCTCCTTAACGCTCTGCGTGATAGACTGGATCCTAACTCTTCAGTTCGCTCGAAACTAATTTTAAAATTTTCAAAACTTCGGTCAACTTTCTCCCTCGCGGCTGCGATGGACAAATCAACTCCCAGATTTCGGCGGTACCCTTGTGGGCAGAAGATGTCCAGGACGGACTCATACTCCACGTCCGTCTACTGCCTCAGCCTAGAACACGACCTGCAGGCCTGCAAGTCATGCCGTTCGTTTTCGGCCAATATCCTGGAGGACCGCGCTGCCCGGTTACAGCTGGGGCGCCCCAAGAAGCGCTACCCGCTGGTTAAGTCGAAGGAGGCCCGTTGGGCGATTACCGCGGCGGCTGGCTCGGTTGAGCAGCTCAAGCAGATGATCGCCCTCGAGGAGCAGGCATCCCATGCCGCATCATCCTCTTCCTCGGTCGTGGCATTTATCCCGCTCTCTCTGGGTACCTCGTATTCAGCTCGTTCAAGGAGCTTTGCCAGTCCCTTTCCACAAAGGGAGGGGGGCCATCGGGACATTCCTCTCAGTCCAAAAAAAAGGACTCTAAGGGTAAGTCCCATCGTCGGCGTTCGTGGGAGCGGGAGAGGTCTCCTTCCCCGGACAGCCGATTGTCGACTTCTGTCGAGATTGCGGCTAAGGCCGCTGGCTTCCGCAACATCCCGTCAGGCCAGCGGCGAGACGCCATCGCAGCGATCCGAGATTTTCTCGACCCATCAGGCGAGCTGTCGACTAGTGAGGCCGACAACCTTCTTCACAGTTCCCTGTTGGAGACCGAGGATCTGCCTGCGCCCCTGGTGCGCGGTCCCGATTAAAGCGTCGAGCGAGGGAAGGCGGGTTTCCCGCTCCTTCCCAGACATCGCCTTGAAACACAGAGGATCTCGTCTCAGACTTCTTCTCGGTCCAGCTGATCCCGCCGACATCGGCGGTCTCGGGACCGAGGTAAGCGGTGCTGCCGCTCGTCCTTGTCTTCCTCCTCGGAAGAGGAGAGGCTTCGGCGCAAATTGCATCGACGCTACGAGGACCTGATGTGGCAGTAGTTACTTCTGTCCAAGAGCAAGTCGACGCCTTCCCCGGCCATCAAGTGGCTGTCACCCGAGCGGCTGAAACAGCCCCTCGCCGTAGTCGAGATGCCCAAGTCTGGGTCGGTTGTTCGGCCGAAACCTGCTGCCCCACCGATTGTGGTGGAACCTCCGCCTCCACAACCGAAATTGGGGGCACCGACATAGGACTCTCGGTCGGGTCAAGGCCTGCCCCACAGGTTGTCAGTCACCCTCACTCCTGTCCGTCCTCGGCAGGTGGAGGGTGGCTCAGGCCCCAGGCAGCTCTTCGTGGACTCCTCCGAGTCCGACGACGACTCCTCCCTGTTCTCCAGGCCGGTTGACCTGGAGTCCTCCGGGGGCCAGTCGTTGGATGAAAGCCCATCGTTCTTCATGGGTTTGCTTCGGCTCATTTCGGAGTCCAGCGGGATGCAGCTCGAGCCCGTATCCAAACGGGCCAAGTATCCCCTCAAGGAGATACTGGACCGAGGGGATTCCCCCACGGAGGCCTTTCCGGTGGCTGAGGCCATTGTGGGCCCAGCCTTGGAGCTTTGGCAGTGGCCTGCTTCCTGCCCTGCGCCTTTGGCCAGGATGGCCAGGAAGTATGCAGTCCCTACCGGCTCTTTGCTCGGGTTTTCGGAACACCCCTCTGCCGAGGAGTGGGTCACCGCCAGCGTTTTCCAGCATTCCAGGAACGCTAGGGACGTGGACAAGCCCCACGACAAGGAGTCCAAAAAGCTGGACTATGCCGGGCGCAAGGTGTATGCTGCGTCCTCCCTTGGCCTCCGCCAGGCCAGCTCGGCCGTGCTGATGGTACACTTCTCCCACACCCTCATGGGTTCCCTGGATGAGATGATCCCTCATCTCCCGGCCGACCTGCAGACCACGGTCCGGCAGGTTCGGGACCAGGGTAGGGCAGTGGCTAAGCAGCAGCTCCAAACGGCTCTGGACATAGGAGACTCCTGTGCCAGATCGTTTCGAGCCCACGGTGGCCATGTGCCGCCAAACATGGCTGAGGATATCCACCTTCACGGCGGATACCCAGCACAAATTGGTGGACGTCCCCTTCTTGGGGACCGACCTCTTCGGCCCTAGAGTGGAAGGGCACCTCCAGCGGATCGAGAAGTCCAATGCCACTCTGGACTCCGTCACCTCCGCCCAGAAGGACAAAGGCCGCCGACAGCAGCAGCACAAGTCCTTTCTCCCTTCTGCGCCTGCGGCACGTCTGGCCCAGCAGCACCAGGGCCAGGTGGCTCGCGCGTGGCATCCCAAACCCAAGCCCGCGGCTTCCTCCAATAGGAAGCAGGGAGGTAAAGGCCCAGGAGGTCCCTCGGCCAGTCCCTCCTTCAAGCCTGCCCAGTGACGGGTTGAGGGGTGTGACCCCCAGCCTCATCACTCCCCCCTGGGTTCCCCCCGTGGGGGGACGGCTCCGCCACTTCCTTTCCGCCTGGTCCGCTATCACCACGGACTGCTGGGTGTTGGAGGTGGTAGGAAAGGGCCTGCCTCTGGAGTTCGAGCGGGCCCCACCCTTCCGAACCATCGCCCCTTGGGGGGGCCATGGGGTCCGCAGCCTCGCTGTCAGCCCACCGAGCCGATAGTGCCCTGCTCCTCGAAAAAGGGGTGATCAGGAAGGTGGCGGATCCTCCTCCAGACCCGGGGTTTGTGTCCAGGTACTTTCTGGTCCCAAAACGGACAGGGGTCTGGTGCCCCATTCTCGACCTGCATAACCCGAACAGGTTCCTAAGGTCTCGGACCTTCAGGATGGTCACTCTGGCTCACATAATCCCATCCTTGGAACGCGGCGTGTGGTTCTGTTCCCTGGACCTCCAGGACGCGTTCTTTCACGTCCAAATCCGTCCGTCCCACCAGAGATTCTTCCGCTTCAGAGCGGAGGAATCCCTTTTCAAGTTCCAGGCCATGCCCTTTGGCCTTTACCTAGCTCCCAGGGTCTTCACCGTGCATGGCAGTGGTGACAGCATTCCTAAGGCAGAAGGGTCAGTGTACTACCTGGACGGTTGGCTGATTGCAGCCCCTCTAGGGCGGAGGTGGGCGGTCAGAGATCTAGCCTCCAGGTTTGCTCTCAGGTTGGCCTCCTCATCAACATGGCCAGAGTCGGGAACTCATGCCAGAAGCAGGTGATACAATTCATCGGGGCAGAGCTCGACTCTCTCAAGCCAGAGCATGGCTCCCGGCAGACAGGGCCGAGTTCTTTCCTCCTTTGCCCAGTCATTTCAGGTTGAGACAATCGCGCCCCTGCCAGATCTTCCTGCCTCCCTGGGCCTCATGGCGGCCTGCACCAGCGTGGTCCATTGGGCCCGCTGGTACATCGTCCCCTTCAATGGGGACTGGCCAGCCAGTGGTCACAGCACTGATCCACTGGATCAGCTGGTGACAGTGACCAGGGGATGTGGAACGCTCTCCAGTGGTGGACCGTTCCAGCACATCTGCAGGAGTGCATCCCGTTTGTCCTCCCCGAGCCGACGGTCTCTCTGTCGACCGCTGCCTCTCTGATGGGTTGGGATGGCCATCTGGGGAGCATGAGGCGCATGGCCTCTGGTCCCCTCAAGAGTCGATGCCACATCAACCTGCTCAGTGCTTTGAGGCGGTTCATCAGCCCTCACGCCTTCACTCCGTTTCTACCGGGTCAAGTGGTTCCGGTCCAGACGGACAATACCACGACCATGTACTACCTAAACCGCCAGGGCGGGACGCGCTCCATGCCTCTATGCAGGGAAGCTCTCCGCATTTGGTCACTCATGTGCAGTCTGGAGGCGGATCTCCTCGCCATTCATGTGGCAGGAGCCTCCAACACCCTGGCCGATGTCCTAAGCCAGATAGGGACTGCGTCCCACGAGTGGTCTCTTCTGCTGGAAGTAGTAGAAGATCTGTTCTCCCTCTGGGGCATGCCTCAGGTGGACCTGTTTGCCTCCAAGGAGAATGCGAAGCTGAGACTGTTTCATGCCCGCCCCCCCCCCCCGCAGGGCTCGCTGCAGGGGGATGCCTTCTCGAGGCCGTGGACCCCGGGCCTCTTCTGTGCCTTTCCCCATTTCCCTTGATCCACAAGGTGCTTCTCCAAAAGCGAGGAGAGGCAAGGCACCGATGATCTGGTAGCCCCAGACTGGCCCGCCAGTTCTGGTATCCAGATCTCTTCAGTCTCAGCTCCAGGCTCCTGGGGGGCTTCCAGCCCGCCCGGACCTGATCTCAGTCAATCAGGGAGGTATTCCATCCGGACCTTCAATCCCTGCACCTCAATGACCTAATTCCTGAGCAGCTAAGTTCCAGGCCTTGGAACTTAACAGGTCCTCAACGTCGTTGAGGGCATCCCGTAAGGAGTCGACTCAGAAAATACTACGCCTTCAAATGGAAGAGATTCTCCATTTGAGTGTCAGGGCAAGGGCCTTTGTCACCTCACTCTGTTCGTGGCAAGCATTCTGGACTATCTGTGGTCCCTTTCTCAACAAGGGCTTCGGTCGGCGACCCCTGGGTGCACCTGGCAGCCATCTCTGCTTACAGGCGCGGGCGGAAGCAGTCAGTGGCACAGGAGAAGGTGGTCGGGTGCTTTTTCAAAGGCCTTGATCACATATCCCCTCCGGTGCGAGAACCTCCACCTCCGTGGGATCTACTGCTGGTATTGGCTAAGCTCATGGGCAGGCCATTCGAACCGATGCACAGGTGTGACATTTCTCACTTGTCGTGGAAGACCGCCTTCTTGGTGGCTATCACATCAGCCAGAAGGATGGGAGAGCTCCAGGCGCTTTCCGTCGAGTCTCCTTATCTGGTCTTCCACAGGGACAAGGTTGTCCTGTGCCCCCACAAATTCCTTCGAAGGTGGTGTAGTTTCCACCTTAACCAGGTGTTGACACTGCCGGTGTTCTACCCTAATCACCCTCGGAGGCGAATGTAGGCTCCATGCTGAACCCTAGAAGGCTCGCTTATAAGGAGCGGGGCTGAAAAGTTCGGGGAGAGGTTCGCCAGCTGTTTGTCACCTATGCTGGGCTGCACTGGCAGACCTGCAGCCAAGCGGATGATAGGCAGGTGGGTCACCTCATAGATCTCTGCTATGGGTTGGCGGGCATGGATCCTCCCAGAGGATAAGAGCTCATTCTGCCGCCATACCGCTCCATCAGTGGCTGTTTCAGGGGCGTCCCTATCCAGGAAATCTGCAGGCTACTACCTGGAGTCAGCAGACACCTTAAGTCACCATTACCACATCAGCCTTGAGTCACGCCCGGGATGCTGGTTTTGGGGCCTCTGATTCCCAGTCTTTATTTCCCAAGTAGGGGGGTGATAAGCCTTGCCTCCCTCCTCCTGGAGGAATTGCTAGGAGTCTGCCAGACAGTGTGGATGAACAACATATCCATGTCCTAAAATACAGATTCTAGGGACATGGATGTGTTCATCACACTATCTAACAGTATCCTACCGCTTTAAATCTTGCGGAAGGTCTTCAGCTGGCTCCTCCACCCACCCGGGTGGTAAAACTCTCGGCTCCGCCCCATGGCGTAGATCTTCCTTACCGCTTGGGCTCGGGTTCCTCCTTAGCTCTGCGTATAAGACTAATTTCCTATTCTTCGGTTTCCGAATTTAAAAGTTTTTCGTAAAAGACCGGTCTTCTATCCCTCGCTTCAGTCACGATGGACAAATCGACTCAGTTTCGGCCGATTGCCCCTTGTGGGCGAAGATGTCTCTGACAGATCCGCCCAGTCCACGTGTGTGTACTGTTTGAGCGCAAAACACGACCGCGAGCTTGCGACCTGTGCTCTTCCTTCTCAGCCTCGTCCTCGAAGACCATGCCGCCCGTTTACAACTGGGGCCCGAGCGTTTTTCCACCAGTTAAGTCAAGAGGCCCGGTCGGCGGTTTCTGCGGCGGCGGGCACCGGCGGATCAACTAGATCAGATGGATTGCCCTTGAAGAAGAGGAAGCGGCGGGCGCATCTTCCTCGACCATGACTTTTATTCCGCTTTCCTGGGTTCCTCTTACACAGCTTCTTTTAGGAGCTTTGTCTGTCCCTCTCCACTAGGGAAGGGACCAACGTCTGCTGGACCTTTCTTCTCGGTCCAGAGAAGAAAGACAAGGGTAAAGTCTCTTGCGTCGGCGGCTCTTGGGGAGGCCAAGGGAAGGTCCTCTCCCAGTTGTCGGCCGCCGACTTGGATGGAATCGTTCGACTTGACCACTGGTCTCACAGGTAATACGTCAGGTCAGTTGACCCGAGACTCCCGTCGGCGCTGTCGAGATCTTTCTTGACCCGTTGGACGGGTTGTGGGCAATGGCAATCCCTCTCTCCCTGGTGGGAGTTGAGGATCCGATGGGCTTACCAGTGCCTCGGTTCCGAAGCCCTCGGGTGTTCCCTCCGAGCCGAGGAGGCGGTTCCACCATCCCCTCTCCGCACCGTCCCGGAAAAGCGAGTTCTCTGTCCCGGACTTCTTGGTGGTCCAGCGATACCGCCATCACAGGCATCTCGGCACCCATGATGAGTGGCGCCCGCCCGTGTCCTCTTCCTCCTCTCGGATGATGGGAGGCTTGGCAGGATGGCATGTCGGCGATCGAGACCTCATGTGTGGCCTCCTTTGACCGGGAATAAGCCCGGCCCATCGCCTTCCCGGCCATTAAGTGGCTGTCACGGCCGACCAAACAACCCCCCATTTACCGAGGAGCCTGTTGTCAGGCCGGCTGTTCGGCCGAGCCAGCTGCTCCACCGATTCGGTGGAACCTCCGCCTCCACAGCGCGGTTTGGGGCTCCGACCAAGAATTCTCGGTCGGCTCAGGGTCTGCCCATGGCTGTCGGTCACCCTCACTCCTGATACGCCCTCGGCGAGTGGAGGGTGGCTCAGGCCGAGGCAACTCTGCTGGATTCTTCCGAGTCCGGCAGCGATTCCTCCTTCTTCTCCAAGTGAGTGGACTTGGGTCCTCTGGAGGTCAGTCGGCTGGACGCCTATAGATCCTTCCTGGGGTTGCTCTGACTCATCTGGAATCCACGGGATGCAGCTCCGAAACCCGTATCCAGCGGGCCAAGTATCCCCTCCGGAATATTGGACCGAAGGATTCCCCCGAGGCCTTCCCTGTGCTGAGGCCATTGGGCCCAGCCTTGGAGCTCTGGCGGCGTCCTGCTTCCTGCCCTGTGCCTGGTCCAGGATGGCCAGGAAGTATCACGGTTCTGGTTCCCTGTCCAGTTTCTCGGCACATCCCTCGGCCGAGGGATGAATACCGACAGCGTTTTCCGGCGTGCTGGAAGCGCTGAGGCGTCGGACAAACCTCCGACAAGAGTCAAGAGAATTGGACTATGCGAGCTGAAAAGTCACGCTCGTCCTCCCTTGGCCGCCGTCAGGCCAGCTCGGCCGTACTGATGGCGCATTTTTCTCACGCCCTGTTGGGCTCCCTGGATGGTGGTCCCTCATCTCTCGGCTGACCTGCAGACCACGGTCAAGCAGGTGTGGGACCAGGGCAGGGCAGTGGCCAAGCAGCAACTTCAGACTGCTTTGGACATCGGTGATTCATGCGCCAAGTCAGTAGCGGCTGCAGTGGCTATGTGCCGTCGGGCATGGCTGAGGATATCCACCTTCGCAGCAGATACCCAGCACAAATTGGCAGCTGTCCCCTTCTTGGGAACCGACCTCTTTGGCCCTGGAGTGGAAGGCCACCTCCAGAGGATCGAAAAGTCCAATGCCACCTTGGACTCGGTATCATCCGCTCAGAGGGACAAGGGCCGCAGACCTCAACCCAAGCCCTTTCGTCTGTCTGTGCCCCCGGCACACCCGGCCCAGCAACACCAGGGCCAGCAGGCTCGCACTTGGCATCCCAAACCCAAGCCTGCGGCTTCCTCCTCCAGGAAGCAGGGAGGTAAAGGCCCAGGCGGTCTCTCGGCTGGTCTCTCCTCCAAGCCTGCACAGTGACGGGTTGAGGGGTGTCGCCCCCAACCTCGTCACCTCACCCCAGGTTCCCCCATGGGGGACGGCTCCAGTACTTCCTTTCCGCCTGGTCTGCTATTACCACAGACAGGTGGATGTTGGAGGTGGTAGGAAAGGGCCTGCCTCTGGAGTTCGAGCAGGCCCCACCCTTCAGAGCTGTCGCACCTCGGGGGGTCTCGGGGTCCGAAGCCTCGCTGTCAGCTCGCCGAGCCGACATCGCTCTCCTCCTTGAGAAGGAGGTGATAAGAGAGGTGGCGGACCCTCCCTCAAACCCGGGGTTCGTGTCCAGGTACTTCCTGGTTCCGAAACGGACGAGGGGGCTGGCGCCCCATTCTCGACCTACACGACCTGAACAAGTTCCTAAGGTCTCGAACCTTCAGGATGGTCACTCTGGCTCAGATAATCCCATCCTTGGAACCGGCAGTGTGGTTCTGCTCTCTGGACCTACAGGATAGCGTTCTTTCATGTCCCTATCCGTCCATCCCATCAAGGTTCCTTAGCTTTCGGCGGAAGGTTCCCTTTTCGAGTTCCAAGCCATGCCCTTGACTTATCTCCAGCTCCCAGGGTCTTCACCAAATGCATGGCAGTGGTGACAGCATTCCCTCTTGGCCCCGAGGTCAGGTTTACCTTACCTGGACGATTGGCTGATAGCAGCCCCTCCAGACAGGAGGTGGGTGGTCAGAGACCTGGCCTCAGGTTTGCTCTCAGGTCGGCCTCCTCATCAACAAGGCCAAGTCGGAACTCGAGCCAAAGCAGGTGATTCTTTCATCGGGGCAGAGCTGGACTCTCTTGAGCCAAACACGGCTCCGGTGGACAGAGCAGTTCTTTCTTCCTTTGCCCAATCATTTCTGGTTGAGCAATTCATCCTACCGGGACTTCCTCGCCTCCTGGGTCTCATGGCGGCCTGTACCAGGCGTGGTCGTTGGGCCGGCTGGAACATGTGCCCCTTCAGTGAGGGCTGGCCAGCCAGTGGTCACAACACTGCGATCCATTGGACCAGCTAGTAGCGGTGACCCAGGGGATATGGGCAGCTCTCCAGTGGTGGACCGTTCCAGTTCATCTGCAGGGGGCATCCCGTTCGTCCACCCGAGCCGATGGTCTCTCTTCGGCCGATGCCTCTCTGATGGGTTGGGGTGCCCATCTGGGGAACACCGGCGCGGCCTCTGGTCCCAGCGGGAGTCGATGCCACATCAACCTGCTAGAGCTCAAGCGGTCCGCCTAGCTCTCACCGCCTTTGCTCCGTTTCTTGAGGTCAAGTGGTCCGGGTCCAGACGGACACTACCATGACCATGTACTATCTAAACCGCCAGGGCGGGACACGCTCCATGCTCCTATGCAAGGAAGCTCTCCACATCTGGTCACTCGTGCGCAGCCTGGAGGCAGATCTCTTAGCCATTCATGTGGCAGGAGCCTCCAACACCCTGGCCGATGCCCTAAGCCGGATAGGGGCTGCCTCCCACGAGTGGTCTCTCCTGCCAGAGGTAGTACGAGATCTTTTCTCCCATTGGGGCACACCTCAGGTGGACCTGTTTGCCTCCAGGGAGAATGCGAAGTTGAGGCTGTTTCATGCCCACCCACCCTCAGCAGGGCTCTCTGCAGGGGGATGCCTTCTCGAGGCCGTGGACCCCGGGCCTCTTCTACGCCTTTCCCCCGTTCCCCTTGATGCATAAGGTGCTGCTCAAAGCAAGGAGGGACAAGGCGCAGGTTATTCTGATAGCCCCAGACTGGCCCAGCCAGTACTGGTACCCAGATCTCCTCAGCCTCAGCTCCAGGCTTCCGAGGCAGCTTCCAGCTCGCCCGGACCTGCTCTCAGTCAATCAGGGGAAGGTATTCCATCCGGACCTTCAATCCCTGCACCTGACGGCCTGGTTCCTGGCGGCTAGAGTTCCAGGCCTTGGGTCTTTCCGGCGAGGTCCTCAAGCGTAGTTGAGGCGTCCCATAAGAGTCGACCAGAGATGCTACGCCTTCAAATGGAAGAGGTTTTCCATTTGGTGTCAGGGCAAGGCCTGGACCCTTCCTCCTGTTCCTTGGCGAGCATATTGGACTACCTGTGGTCCCTTTCTCAGCAAGGCGTGGGTCAACGACCCTTAAGGTGCACCTGGCAGCCATCTCTGCTTACAGACACGGGCGGGGAAGCAGTCTGTAACGCAGGAGAAGGTGGTCTGGCGCTTTTTAAAGGCCTTGATCACATTTCCCTCCGGTCGAGAACCTCCACCTCGTGGGATCTACTGCTGGTACTGGCAAAGCTCATGGGCAAGCCATTCAGACCAATGCACAGGTGAACTCTCTCACCTGTCGTGGAAGACCCGCCTTCTTGGTGGCTTATCACGTCAGCCAGAAGGATGGGAGAGCTCCAGGCGCTTTCCATCGAGTCTCCTTACCTGGTCTTCCACAGGGACAAGGTTGTCCTTCGCCCCCAACCGAAATTCCTTCCGAAGGTGCTGTCAGAGTTTCACCTTAACCAGGTGCTGACTCTGCCGGTGTTCTACCCCAATCACACCTCGGAGGCCGAATATAGGCTCCATACTTTGGACCCTAGAAGGGCGCTCGCTTTCTATAAGGAGCGCCCGGCTGAAAGTCGGGGAGAGTTAGCCAGCTGTTTGTCACCTACGCTGAAGCCGCATCTGGCAGACCTGCAGCCAAGTGGACGATAGGCAGGTGGGTCACCTCCTGCATAGATCTCTGCTATAAGTTGGCGGGCATGGAGCCTCCCAGAGGGATAAGTGCTCATTTTACCCACCATACTGCTGCATCGGTGGCTGCTTCCAGGGACGTCCCTATCCAGGAAATCTGCAGTGCTGCTACCTGGAAGTTGGCACACACCTTCATCACCCATTACCACATCGACCTTGAGTCATGCCGGGATACTGGTTTTGGGGCATCAGTTCTCCAGTCTCTCTTCCCCAAGTAAGTATCAGGGGTGTGCGTCTTGCCTCCCTCCCTCCTCCCGGAGAACTGCTAGGAGTCTGCCAGACAGTGTGGATGAACAACATATCCATGTCCCTAGAAATACAGGTTACTCACCTGTAACAGGAGTTATAGGAATGGTATATGTTGTTCATCCACCAACCGACCTCCCACGACCTTGACGCACAACCTGAGCTTCCAGCGGGCAAGATCTGGCGTCATGGGGCGGGCGAGTTTTACCACCGGGTGGGTGGGAGGGAGCCAGCTGAAGACCTTCCGGCAAGATTTAAAGCGGCAAGGATACCTGCGGACAGTGTGGATGAACAACATATACCATTCCTAGAACTTCTGTTACAGGTGGTAACCTGTATTTACTCACCTGTAACAGGAATTCTAGGAATGGTATATGTCATCCTACATTCTCCAACCGACGCAACCTAGCTTCCAGCAGGCTAGATCTGGCGTCATGGGGCGGAGCCAAGAGTTTTGCCACCCGGGTGGGTGGGAGGAGCCAGCTTGAAGTCCTTCCGACAAGATTTAAAGTGGCAAGGAACCTGCCAGACAGTGTGGATGAACAACATGTACCATTCCTAGAACTCCTGTTACAGGTGAGTAACCTGTATTTCTGTTCACTGGATGTACAGGACGTGTTTTTCCACGTCCCAATCCATCCGTCCCACCAATGGTTCCTCTGCTTCAGGGTGGAAGAGACCCAGTACAAGTTCCAAGCCATGCCGTTCGGCCTGTTGTCGGTCCCTCGGGTCTTCACCAAGTGCATCGCTGTGGTGGCGGCCCATCTATGGCGTCAAGAGGTTCGGATATACCCCTACCTCGACGACTGGCTCCTGGCGGGTTCCTCTCTGCAGGAGGTGGAGAGGTCCAGCTACCTGGCCCTCCTAACCTGTTCCCAATTAGACCTCCTGATCAACGAGGCCAAGTCGGAACTCATGCCCTCTCGGGTGATGGGTGTTACTGGGGCAGAGCTCGACTCTCATCAAGCCAGAGCTCGGCTCCCGGCGGACAGGGCGGAGGTTCTTTCCTCCTTTGCCCAATCATTTCTGGGTTGGGCACTTGCGCCCTGCCCGGGACTTCCTGCGCCTTCTGGGTTACGTGGCAGCGTGCACCTCAGTGATCCGTTGGGCCAGATTGCATATGCGCCCCCTCCAGTGGGAGCTGGCCACTCAGTGGACTCAGCGTCAGGGTCATTTCAACCAGCTGGTCAGTGTCACCCAGACGATGTGGGACGCTTTCCAATGGTGGACCGTTCCAGGTCGTCTGCAGGATGGGATCCCGTTTGTCCGCCCCGAGCCGATGGTTGTTCTCACGATCGATGCCTCTCTTATGGACTGGGGAGCCCACATGGGGGACAACAGAGCCCACGGGTTCTGGACCCCTGAAGAGTCCCGATGCCACATCAATCTGCTGGAGCTCAGAGCAGTCAGACTGACGCACTGTCAGCTTTCGCTTCTCAGCTCTGAGGTCAAGTGGTTCAAGTCTAGACGGACAATACCACGACCATGTACTACCTCAACAAACAGGGCGGCACGCATTCCTGTCTGCTATGCAAGGAGGCGCTCCAGATCTGGACCCTCGTCAGGCGGTTGGAGGCAGATCTCCTTGCCATCCATGTGGCAGGAGTCTCGAACCAACTGGCGGATGCTCTCGGCCGCATAGGCTAGACATCCCACAAGTGGTCTCTCCAACCAGAGGTAGCTTACCGTCCGTTCTCCCGTTGGGGCAAACCGTTGGTGGACCTGTTTGCCTCCAGGGAGAACACTAAGCTGAGGCTGTACCATGCCCGCCCCGTTCAGCAGGGCTCGTTGCAGGGGGATGCCTTCTCGAGGCCGTGGACCCCAGGCCTCCTCTACGCCTTCCTTCCATTTCCCTTGATCCACAAGGTGTTACTCAGAATGAGGAGGAACAAGGCGAAGGTGATCCTGGTAGCCCCAGATTGGCCCCGCTAGTTCTGGTATCCAGATCTCCTCAGCTTCAGCTGCAGGGCCCCGGAGCGGCTTTGTACACGCCCGGAGCTGATACCATTGAACCAAGGGAAGGTATTCCATCCGGACCTTCAGTCCCTGCACCTCATAGCCTGGTACCTGAGTGGCTAGAGTTCCAGGCTGTGGGTCTTTCCGAGGATGTCTACACAGTTGTTCAGGCATTTCGTAAGTAATCGACCAGGAAATGTTATGCCTTCAAATGGAAAAGGTTTTCCATTTGGTGTTGAGGTAAGAGTCTGGACCCCTTATCCTGCTCTGTGGCTAATATTTTAGACTACCTTTGGTCTCTCTCAAAAGGGGGTCTACGGTCATCGACCCTTAGGGTGCACCTAGCAGCCATTTCTGCTTACCAGGCGTGGGCCGGTCAGTCGACATTGGCACAGGAGACAGTGATCAGGTGCTTTTTCAAAGACCTGGATCACATGTTCCTTCCCGGTGCGTGAACCTCCACCTCCGTGGGATCTTTTGCTGGTTTTGGCAAAGCTCATGAGTAAGCCATTCGAACCATGCACAAGTGTGAACTCTCACACTTGTCGTGGAAGACTGCCTTCCTGGTGGCTATCACATCTGCCAGAAGGACAGGGGAGCTCCAGGCACTTTTGATAGACTCCCCTTATCTGGTCTTTCACAGGGACAAAGTTGTCCTGCGCCCCCACCTTAGGCTGAGAACAGTGACTATAGTTCTAATTGAAATATACAAGTGCATAAGGAAATATTATTCCTTCAATGTTCCTTTTCTAACTTTATTGGGAGTCTATAAGCCTGACCTTCAAGACATCATTACTGTCTTAAAATGAACTACAGCACTGCACTCCCAAGGCAGCTGTAGTGACAGTAGCACAGTTCTGCATGTGGGAAATAGATACTGTGGCTTTAAACTGGAATTTACTGCTGTCAGCATGCAGATGCAGCCTCCACTGTTTTAATAGAACAAAGCTGCCTTTCTGCAGCTCTGAATACCTTGGAAGATTATCTGCGGAGGTAATAGAAATTTTTTTCTGTTCACCATATCATTAAAGAACAGGGATTTGGATCAGCCCGCCCATTGCCACAGAAACCAGTGTGTGCATTTCCTACTCTCAGCATTGTCAGTTAATCTGTCCTGTTCTGAGGACCCCCCCGGTAGTCTCTCTTCAGCCCTGTTCCATTAGAACTGCCTGTCAGATAAGGCTGGCTTAAACTGTACTTTATGATGCAACACCTTTCCCAGGTGCAATGCAAGCTGCGGACTGAAACGGAAATATAGAATAAACCACTCATTGTCTTGCCAGAAAGCTTATTATACGTCTTAAATCTGATCCAAGTTCATTTTATTTGGCTTCTACCTTATTTTCATTGCTCCCCAGTGTGTGCTCATACTCCAGTTTCAGTGCCCTCAGACGACGAGGGCACCAAGTACAACTCAACAAGAGAGTTTGCAGCCCCCCCATCACCACCACCCCTTGGCTTCCCAAAGCCTTCGCTTACATCAGAAGTATGAGCCCATATGGAAAGGTGCTAGGCTGCTATCTATAGTTTCATTATGCATCTGCCTTCTCCAGGATAACAAACCTTCCCATCAGAGTCAGTCGTTAAGACCTCCCTCCAAACCACAGGTTCACAGTGCCAGAGACCCAACGACTAGCCTCAACGGATATTCTAATTCATGGAGTTTCGAGCAGCCTGCCATGACCATAACACAGTTCCTCTGAAACATCACCCTGGCATGTTGTAAAAGCATAGAAACAGACAGGCCAGAACACTGTGAAAGCAAGCAGCAGCTAAATAAAAAAAAAATTTAAATCACAAGTCGCTAATTAGAAGACCCAATGGTAACGATTATTTTTTATTTTGTTATTTTAATTAAGCTGTTTCTGGCCTCACTGTCCAGCCCGCAAGCATCCACCTGCTATCTCCCAGCCAAGCCACCTTTTTTCCTCTGTGGCTTGCACTACTTCAAGAGGGTCTTTGGGTTCGGTTCCCCTATGGGCTTACAGGATCTGATGTAGACGGAAGACTGGCTAGTTTGGGCCAGAGAGTATCAGTGCCAGGCCATCATTTTGATGGGGGGGGGGGGGTATTGCTCTCTTTACTACAATGTGTTGAAGGAGCAATGAAACTCGACAAGTTATGTTCGCTTCTTGCACTGGTGCCATGTGCATGCCCTGTGTCCACAGCAATACTGTGGAGTGCAACTAATGGAAGCTTCTGGTCTGCTTTCTTGGTCCTCAGAGGGCTTTCTGCAGAAGTCACCAAGGTGTGGCTACCTTTCGCGGGAGGCACTTCCATGAGCCGCATCCCTCAGTCATGTTCCACTCAAGTATTTATTTTTTTATTTAAAATTTGGTAACTGGGATATGCACACTGAGCTGGGACTCGTTTCCATGTGCGATTCAGAGTACAGGATATAGCAGGGACTGAAACAACAATAACAAAATGACAAGAGGTGCTTGAACAGGAACAATAAAATCACAGTGCAGGTAATAAATTTCAGAGAAAGAAACAAAAACTGTGTAAAAAAGTATACAAACACACTGGTTATGGAACAGCCAGGATGGCAGCTAAGGGAAAGTACTGCCAATGTATGGCAAGATATTTGTACAGAATCCTGGCCAGGTCAAGCATTCTATCACATGATTCAAAGCCACAACAAGGCCCTTTAAAGAGCAACTACTCAGGTGCTCCTCCACCCCCAGAAGCATGAAGAACCCTTACCTGGCCCTAAGTCGTATGCTACAAATATTTTTTTTTTTTTTTACAGGTGCCCCTATTTAGGAAGGAAAAGGATCGTATTTTGTCTCTGTGGAACCAAGCCACGCTGACCCTTCAACTCCCTGGTACCTTCTCTTACAGCTACCCATCCCTGATACACTCCCATGCTAGCACGTTTTGTGAAATCACTATATGGAGAGCGTGGGGGAGGAATGCTTCACAGACATGAATGGGGATGTTTTTTAAAGTTACATTTTCATAGTTTAGCTGGCCATTGGGAACAAATCATGGCCACTGCTTAACTAACAAGGTAGAGGTTTGTCATGCTTCTTGGGGGGAACTTTGTATAAAAGCAAGTCAGTTGCTCTTTAAGAGGAACCCAGCTGCTGGGTGCGAGTCCAAGCTGCCTCAAATAACTCCGTGGTGTGCTGAGATTTTTATAGAGCATCTAAAAAGATGATTATGAATTAAAAAAATTGAAATATTTGTTCAAATGTCCAACTGCTCACTGGGTTGCTAAAAAAAGCTCTCTGTGTATTTTTCACAGAGGCTCCACAGTGAGAAAAAAAAGGAAGCAGGCTCTATCATTTCCAGCAATGAAATACCCATGTTCTTTCACCTCAACACTCTCACCCTCCACCTTCTTTCCACTGTTTATCTTCACTTACCTGAATTTTTGTTCACCCAAATCTAACCATACCTACTTGATAAAGCACCTTGGGCTGCCTCCTTTTATTAGGTTATTTTTGATTTCCTGTCAATTCAGTTTTAATTTTAGTTGCAATATTAATGTCATATTGTAATTTGAAATACTTTCTTGTCAATATTTTATGTAATACTATCCGTCGAATGTCTTTCACCCTTCCCACTGAAGTGGAACTTTTGTAAAAGAGCTGCTATGTGCTCAAAGGTATTGTAATCCAAGAATAAATAAATAAACAAAATAAAGTCCTCCAAGGAGGGAGGGGAGGTGCTTGATGCAAGCATATCTATATATATATATATTTTTTTTTAATCTTGTTCTTGCCACCAGTATGTTTACTTTAACAACAGCAGCCCTGGATCCAGACTTAAAATCAGATCTGTCTGTAAAGCATTTATGAAATTTCAGCTCAGGGCTTGCATCTGTGACACTGCACTGTAGAAGAACACCTAAAATTGGATAATGACATTTAGGAAATACAAGCATACCTCTCAAGTGTCCCTGATTTTTCAGGGACGTCCCTGATTTTGCCTCAAAATTTTACTCTGTCCCTCCTAAAGTTTGTTTTTTTGTGGCTAAACAATGGGGAGTGTAAGCACAAAACAATGTCAAGCATTAAAGTTATAGACTTGTTCTTCTTTAGAAAATGCATTTTGCACTAAGCCCCATATTCTACCAGCTTTCTGGGTGAATATCTCCAATTTTGAAGATGTGTCCCTGATTTTGGTCCTTTGTCCCTGATTTTTTTAAGCCGTGTCCCTGATTTATGAGGCAGGCGGTTGAGAGGTATGAATACAAGTTGAAGAGACATCAGCTTTCATCAAAATGGTTTGGAGTGTACTGGGAGAAGGGTGTGGTTAGGGATAAAACCAAGCCCCCCTCCCGAAGCTGTGTTCATTGGCTGACTGTATTTTCATATGTGTGTAGTTATTAAATGTAAACAGTCTGCTAAAAAAAAAATGCACATCAAAAATTAACACATACTCGACAAAAGGGAGCAATAAGAACATAACTAGATCTTATTTAATTTTTTCGGGCAAGAGTTTTGATACACAATATAATCATTCCATATCAAACTAGTGTTAAGGATAGGCTATCAAATTTTTCTTAAAACATTAGAGTTACATTATATAGGATTAGAGAAACTGCCAGTCCTATTATTTTCCAAGGGTAAAAATTATTCATTACAAGGGGAACCAAACACATCTTGAAACATTATATAAACAAAAAATGTTTAGACATAATGTAAGGTAGCATAATATTATTTCCATATCTATTTCTTCTTTTTTATGTAATTATAATTTTTAATCTATACAAAATATCTCTTTTAATTTCACTTTGAAATCTCAAAGTTGATTGCTGAATAGTCCATTATCTCAAATGTTGTCAATCAGCTGTAAAGGAAAAAGAAAATACACATGTAATATATGACTTGTTCCGTAGATAAAACTTTAAAAACAGGCTTAGTTAATTTGATTTTTACAGCATCCAGCTCCTATTTTTAATTATTTTCTGAGAAATGGTTTCAAGTCCCAGTCGGTGTTTAATCCCTTAGGAATCAAACTATTCAAAGTGTAAATCTAAAAACATTCCTGTTGGAGAAGTTTATTTAAATGGTCACCTCCTTTCGGGTTGTTTGGTACTTGCTCTAATGCCATGAGCCTTATGCCATCCACACTCTGATTGTGTTCCTCCAAAAAATGTTGTGCTAGGGGTTTATTTATAAGGTCGTTTTTTAATATTTCTGATGTGCTCCTGCACTCTCTGTTTAAGCGGCCTGATTGTGCATCCTGTATATAGTAAATGACAGAGGCACCAAATGTCGTATGTAACATACATGCTGTTGCAATTCAGGAAAGACCTTATGTTAACTTTATATTCATATTCTTCAAGGTCTGACATCATTTCTTGGTTGCAAAAAGCACATAGACTACATCTACCGCATTTGTGCATTCTAATCGGTAAAGGTGGTAACCATGTTCTAACTTCATTTTTTCTTGGACTAAATCTACTGTGAACTAGCTTGTCTTTTAGGTTTTCTGTTTTTAAATACGTAATTCTGGGACTTAACCCACTTCTTGCGCTAAAAGAGGGTCGTTGAGCAGTATTGGCCAGAACCTTTTCACAGTTGTCCCCACAGAAACAGCTTGGTTACTAAATTGCGTGACAATTTATCTGGGATAAAGTTTGCTATTTAAGGGAGGGATGATTAACTCAAACCCCACCCCTGAAGAAGACTACGCCTTGGTCGAAGCACTGGGTTAACTGGTTTTGAGAGTTACTTCATGTTTGAACTTTAAAGAAAACCTGTCAAGAATTTTCTACCAATAAAAGTTTTGGACTTTGAACTTGGCAAGCAGTTTTAGTCCTTCTTCAACTGGGAGTACAGTGAGTTTATTGGATGCTTATTATTAAGTTGGACTGTTTGCTCTATTATTTTTCTGATTTCGTCCTTCACCTCCTCACTTCTCAGTAGGCTGATGTTCAGTCTCCATTGTGTTGGTTTTCTCGGGAGCTGGAGCTCTATGTCCGCTATTATGGGCTGGTGGGCTGATATTGCTTTGGCTCCCACCTACATGGAGTTAAATATGTGTAGGTCGCTGACCCAGGTATTTCTCCCGCCAGACATCAACTAGACTTATGTCTTCCATTAATTTCCCCAGCAGTCTGGCAGTCCTATTGTTTGGTGCCGGAATCTGAGACGTGGAGTCCAGTCGTCTACTTATTATGACATTCCAGTCTCCTCCTCCCCCCGCCCCTTGCTAGAAGAACCCCCTTTGCTTTTTCCATTATTAATTTAAAAAACTGTGCAAAAAAGCAGAAGGGGGTGCATAAACATTCACTAGTGTGACCATCATATCTTGCAGTCTTCCCACCACCAGGACATATCTGCCCCCCAGCATCTGTCACTACCTCTTCTTCCTCAAAAGGGTGGGTTTCAGACAGCAAGATAGCCACTCCCTTTTTTTTTTTTTTTTTTACCTCTCTCCAAAGATGCCTGGAACAGTTTCAGGAATCTTTTATTTTTTAGCTTCTGGCTCTCTATTGGGGATAGATGTGTTTCTTGAATAAAATTGATTTCACATTTCTGGTCTTTCAGAAGTTTTTTGTACCGGTTTTCTTTTTATGGGGTGGTTGATTCCATTTACATTATAAGACACAATTCTGGAGCCAACTTGGGCCACGTTTACATTTAGCTTTTTCATTTATTGAATTGCTCTTTCTTTCCCTCGTGTTTATAGTCTCATTATCCATCCTGTTATATGAGGATTTGCCTTCCGTCCCAGATCCATTGCCCTGATTGGCTAATCCTGATCCCTTCCCTACTCCAGCAGTTTTTCCCATCATTATGTTTGCTTGCACGCATGTGCAAGAAACATAGTGCCATCATCTGAGTTTTCATAGGTGTGGCACCCATCTTCCAATGCAGTCAGTGTGTTTGCAGGCGCAGCCACAGTTCGCCAATGAATGCTGCAGCGGTCTATGACAGCAGTTGAAAATGCAGTGCCGTACAGTTGAAAGGCAGAACTCCGCTTCAGTGAGCAGCGAGAAGCTACTGCCTGCGCATGCGCCCCCCTCACACACACACGCACGCATGCATATTGTGTGCTAATGTGCCCCCACACACACATCATTGTATGGCTACGGTGCCTAATCCGTCTGCTCCAGTGGGTCTTCCCCACAACAGACAACCGAAGTGCCACGCTGGGAGCTCCACCCCAGCATGGCAACAGTCCCAGATACGACGGGTGCCCAATCTCCCATTGGCTCCACTGCCCCCCGCCCCAAACAGCCTTCCAGCAGCCACACTGGGAGCCCACCCGGTGTGGCACAAGTCCCACGTGCCTAAGAAAAAAAAGAACCCAAAGAGAAAACCTTCCCGCTGACTGTCCTGACCCCTGCTCCCCACCGCGCCCACCTCACGCACCCTGCCTCCCCCATACTTACCTCTGGAGTCCGGTGCGACAATCTTCGGTGGACCGGGAATGTCCATAAGCTTCAAAGCCAACCGCAAACTGAGGAAATGCCGTAAGCTGTATAATGTAATAAATAGGGTTTTTTCAACTTTGATGCATATCTCAGGCATTTTCGGGAATTATTTCACCAAATTTTCAACATGGGTTTTTTAAGACACCACCTCATGAATTCTGTCACTGTCATTTTGTTATTCGACCCCAAAAGGTGGTTTCATGGTCACTGCGCGGAACCACTTTTAGGGACTGATTTATGAAATTACAGTGTCACATTTCATGAGGTAGGCCCCCAAAAACCCTATGTTGAAAATTTGGTGAAACAATTCCCCAAAATGACTGTTTTACTAGTTTGTGTTGCGCTGTTCCTACGCACACTCATAGATTTGAACATTTTCAATATTTTCACTCTAGATTTTCAACATTGCCATTTTATCACACCTCCTTATGAGCAGTACAGCTGTCATTTTTCACATTTCTACCAAAATGTGTTTCAGCGCATGTAGCGCACAATGGCGCAGTCGGTGTGCGAAATCAATGTTCAGGACAGATTAAGAAAATCACAGTGACACTGTTCATGAGCAGAAGTGTTAAAATGGCTATGTTAAAAATTTGGTGAAAAAAGTCCATAAAATGACTGTATTACGAGTTACCATTGCGCAGTTTCCATGCACCCTCGTAAGTGCATGGATTTCTAATATTTTCAGTCCAGATTTTCACCAGTGGCATTTTTCCACACTTCTTTATGAACAGTACAGCTGTCATTTTTCACACCATGGCCGAAATGTGTTTTCACACTTCCAGCACAGAAATGCGTGGTCGCTGTGGGAAATCACTGTTCGGGACAGATTAAGAAAATCACAGTGACACTGTTCATGAGCGGAGGTTCCAAACTGCCTGTGTTGACAATCTGCTGTAAAAAATCCCCAAACTAATTGCTTTATGGGTTTGCGTTGAGCAGTTTCTACACACGCTCGTGACTTCACCAGTTTTTTTAATATTTTTCACTGCAGATTTTCAACATTGCCATTTTTTCCACCTCCCCATGAACAGTACAGCTGTCATTTTTCACATCCTGTTTGAAATGTGTTTTCGCACCTGTGGTGCCAAATGGCGTAGTCACTGTGCAAAATCAGCTTTCGGCTAACAAACTGATATTGCCACTGTTCATAAGGTGGGGTCACAAAAAACCCATGTTGAAAATTTGGAGTGAAAATGCCAACGAATGCCTGAGACATTAGGGTTTTCAACCATAACGCCCCACCCTGTAGAGATTGACCGGCATCAGGGGTGTGACTTGGGATTCTCACCTGTAATGCTCATACCATTCCACACCCTGCAGCCAGTGAGAGGCATCGAGGTGTGCCTTGGACTCTTCGGCACCAAAGTTCACCCCATTCTCCTATATGACACCCATCTCACCGTATTTCCTGATGGAATGGGGTGAGCATAAGGGCCAAAGACTCCAAGACACACAGTGACACTTGTCGGTGTCTGCAGGGTGGGGTGTGGTGAAATGGCGTGGCCGTTATGCCTGACAACCCAGAGGCACACCCCAGTGCCTGTCAGTCTCTGCAGGGTGCTGGCGGGGTTAGCTTCAGTTCAGTACTTCACTGCCATTCCTATTATGCAGCTCTCTAACTCCTACACTGCCAATGCCAGCAAGCAAACATTCAGCATTGTCAAATGCTTGTTTTAAGATAGTACCCGTCTTTGAACAACAGTAATAATAAAAAACATTCGGCTCCTGTGAGCCAGCTTTAGTTCTGTATGAAGCCTTTTTCAACTTCCTCCCACTAGATGGGGGATATAATCTTTATCATAACATTGAACTCATGCAGAATAATACTTAAAACAACGTAACTTTTAACTTGATGTTTAGTGTTTCAACTAATGGTTTGAGGCATCCTATCCCCCCCAGCCCCGGGGGAAGAGGTTTCCCAGCTCTCAGGAACTGAAGATTCCCTATGTGCCTTCAACTCACGTGGCACACTCTTTTAAACTCTTTTAAACTGGGCCTTAGGTGTCCATGTGGGGGTGAGATACTGACAACAGTAAAAATAGAAAGGGACCTGGGGGTAATTATATCAGATGACCTAAAGGTGGGCAAGCAATGTGAGAAGGTAGTAAGGAAGGCTGGGGGGATACTGGGATGTATAGGAAGAGGCATCAATAGTAGAAAACAGGAAGTTGTTATCCCTCTGTACAGACAGTTGGTGAGACCCCATCTGGAGTACTGTGTGCAGTTCTGGAGACCCCATCTCCGCAAAGACATAGACAGAGTGGAGGCTGTCCAGAGGAGGGCAACCAAAATGGTGCAGGGTCTGCACCAGAAGACATATGAAGAAAGACTAAAGGAGCTTAATATGTATACCCTTGAGGAAAGAAGGGAGAGAGGGGACATGATAGAAACTTTCAAGTACCTCAAGGGAATTAACAAAGTCCAAGAGGGTAGCATCTTCCAGAAAAAGAGATGTGCAAGAACAAGGGGGCACAATTTGAAGATAGAAGGGGGATGGCTCAGAGGTAATGTGAGGAAGTATTTTTTCACTGAGAGGGTTGTGGATGCATGGAACAGCCTCCCTGAAGAGGTCGTGGGGTCAAGAACAGTGGGGGACTTCAAGAATGCATGGGACAGGCATAGGGCAGTCCTAGTGGTAGGTAGGAGGAATTAAGCTGTTGGTTAACTAGGATCTGCAGCTTATCTGTTAGGTAGGAAAATGGGCAGACTAGGTGGGCCAAGCGGTCCTTATCTGCCATCAAATTCTATGCTTCAGAGGTTTCCCTTGCCTTGTACTTCCTAGGTCAGCCCATGTTACTAGATTGGGGCTGGTGAGCGTCCCCTCTGGGTCGCTTTGTCCTTTTAGCTGGTATGGACATTGCCTCTTATGGGGCAGTTATCGGATCTTTGTCCTTGCCCCCAGGATATAGCCGATGTCAGCAGTAACAGCAACATTAATGTCCAAATTCCCCTGAGGTGATCTCCAGGTACTCGCCTTCCTCCCATCCCAATATTTTCATGAGAATGTAGTCCTCTGTTAATCCTTTCTGTTCAGAGCAACATCATAGCATTAAGGGCTGTAAGTTTGGCTGCCAAGTCTAGCCCTGGTATGAGGTCAGGATACCTCTAGTATAACCATGAGCATTTATTCTCCTCCCCCCCTTTTTGTCCCCCTTTCACTGTACAGTCAGGCCTGATCTGGGAGAGGCCCAGTCTGCATATTTGCTCCTCGGGCTATTCTAGCTGAAGAGAGGGACTCGGAGCTCTTCTCATCTAATTTTACAGTCATTTAAGTGCCCTGGCATTTTGCAAGGAGGGACAGAGGCCATAAATATCAAGGCACTTACCTCCTGCAACCTTATGTAAGTCTCTGGTCGACAGAGCTGTTCCATTTGGTCATTCTCCTGGGGTCTAGCCCGCTCTGGCCAAATACTCTCCCCCAACCCCGACTCAGGCCAGTGCCCTGTAATAACTTTGAAGAAATAAAAAAAAAAAAACTTGAAGGAAAGTGGAGTGTTCAGTACCTCCGTTTTATGTCAGTAGGGGTTGAGGGTGAGAGATCTGTGGCTCTATGAGTCTTAAACCAGCGAGTGCAGCTCTCTTCAGGAGTCTGTATTCAGGTGAGAGTTTTCCATTTCTTCGCGGCAAGTCGACTCACCAGCCGCTTGTGTGAGGATTCCCTCAATTTGAATCCGTGAAGTATACGGCTTCAGCAGTGCAGATATGTCGGCCCTCAGAGACGACGGTTGGTTCATGCTAGACTGGTATATCATGGCTGATCCATTGCGGGCCACTGTCCATGCTGCTTGTCGTAGTTCCTTCTCCAGGCGTTATTTCCCAAGTTGGGGCGCCGTAACACTAAGCTCCTCCAGGAACTTTGAGGCTGCTTCCAGATCTTCGAACGCTTTAGTGCCCTTACTGGTCTCAGCTCTCAGGCGTGCTGGGTATACCATTTGTGCCTTCATGTTTTTTGCCCGCAGTTGCTTTAATATTGGTCATAACGTGCGTCTAGCCTCTTGCACTTGTGAGGTATAGTCATTATCAATGGTGAGTCTAGCCTTTCCGAACATGATGGACCTCATTCTCCATGCTCTGCGGAGTATTTCTTCTTTGACGCCATAGGTAGTCATCCTGACAACAAACGACCTCGGGCGGGCATCAGGGTTAGAGGGCTTCTGTGCTAGAGAGCGGTGTGCCCGATCCATAGATAGGTCAAAATTGTCTGGGAGCATCAGTGTTTTCTGGAGACCTCTCTGCAGAAAAGTAATTGGGTCTTTCGCCTCCTTTTCTGCACCTTCAGGAATTCCATATATCCTCAAGTTTTGGCACCTGCTTCTCCCCTCCAGGTCGTCTGGCTTGTTTATCAGTTCCTTCTCTTTTGCCATGAGGAACAGTAGGAGAGGATCGTGTTGGTCCATTTGCTCCATCACTGTGGAAAGACCCAATTCTAATTTATCTGTGCGGTGCTCGATTTTACCGATGTCAACTCTCAGCGCTGTTAGTGAATTATCTATTTTAGCTACGGTTCTAGCCATCTGTAGTATGATTTTGACCAAGTGAATACAGCCCTCTTCTGAGCCAGTCGCGGACACCGTGCTTTCTTCATCGTCGAAGGGGCCTGACATTCGCATCAATTTTCCTCCCGCTAGCCTTATTTGGAGCTTCTGTGCCGGGGTCTGTGGTCCCTTCATTAAAATTGCATTCGATCGTGTCACTTTTGCCGGTGATTGCATTTTGTTTTCTAATGGATGCCTTTAGATTTGGGATGAGGAGAGCTGCGAGTTATGCTGCCATCGGGCTGCTGAAATCACCGGAAGTCCCCTTCTTTTTATATTTAGATAGCCCATTTTATAAGTGTGATAACCCACTCCAGCCCATGGGTGTGTCAGGGCATTAATGCACTTCCCAGCTGGTTGAAGTCAGTAGGGCTGCGCTCTCATGCCTCACAATGCATCAGGATGTACATTAATCCCCCGATACACCCGTGGTCTGTTGTAGGTTATAGTGTACTTAACACTGCACCCTGGGCCCTTTCTTACCAAAATCAAGCAATAATCAGCATGCCACAAACAAATACAAATACCTCGTGAACTGTAATGTAAGTGCCACGCACAAAGTATAAGTGGCAAAGTTGTTCAGCAAAAAATTACCGTTCCAACGGGGCTATGCAATCAACTATAAGCAATTTTCTTTTTCTATACTAGTTGAAATAGCAAAAAAAAGTATTTCCCGGAGGTAATGAGCTAGGTGAGGAAACCTGTTCCAGGTTAATCATCAGTGGGTAGGTTTTCCTCTTCTGGACCTCCTCCAGGGGAGTGTCCAAAGATAAGGACATGCTGTCCAGTAATGAGGTGAAGAGGGAATGCTACACGGGGGTGGTGGAATTGAGGGAAGGACCACAATAGGTTGCAGAGGTGCTGTTGGCAGTGCTGGAGGTGGTGGAACTGGGCATATGACTGGAGTTTGCACCAACCTACCACAGGCCCAGATGGGTGACCAATGGATATCAGTTAACCTCAGCCCTGGACATATGCTTAATTAGCTCTTTGCTACCATGTGGCCTTCTGTCACTTGGGATAAGCTCAACATCAGCAATGGGAGCCCAATGATAAGAATCAGAAATGAACAAACACTGTCAACAATGTAGGTTGCAATGTTGAGAGTGAGAATGCAACCTTGATCTTGAACACCTATGATTCCATTGATGAGGCACTGGCTCTGTTGGTGTCAACTTCCCCACTGGGGTGGGGGTGTTAACTGTGGCCTGAAGAATTGAAGCGCTGGGGCTGGAATGACCAGTGGAGGCTAGAGAGGTGAAGCTTGACTGGCATCTTACCCGAACCCATCTGTCCAGTCTCGGGCAGGGTAGCCACTAGTACTATAGTCCACATGTAAGACGATTCATCTCCCTTCGAGGAGTCATACTGCCCAAGCTTGAGGGACAGATCTACCAATGTTGAGATCTTCAGGTGTCCAGCTGAAATCTCCACAGACACAGCGATGGGCTCTATGGGCATTTAATCTCCCCAGAGTATAACTGACTTTGAGGGCCCTCTGGAAAGACAGATTGCAAACAGCCCTTCATCAACATTTCTCCCACGACCTGCATTGACTCATTTTCCTTGTGCTGTAATGCCTAAGAGGTGAGTCACCTTCAAATGTTGAAATGCATAACATGAAGTCATGAAATTCTTTGCCATCATGAGGAGTGGGATTATCCCCTGCCACTCTTTCCTGATTGTCAAATGGTCCAAGTCTAGGATGTCTTCAAAGGTCTGGGGGTGGTCATCCTATTTGGCCAACCACCAGGCCATTAAAGATGAATACCAGTCCAGGCGGTATCATAGAATCCCCCAAGGCTGACCTCACAGGCAGAATCAGCTGCAAGTGATTCAGTTAGGCTATGTGCTGAAACTATTTATAGTTCGCATATCCTGGTCACTGGTACCACTGCCCTTCCAAGACTAAGCATAGGTCGTGTGACCTGTACTTTGTCATGGGAAGGCAGTGAACTGGAGACCGGCAAAATAGAGCTATACATAACTCTAATGCATGACCTACTTAATTGAATCTCCCACGACTGATCCTGGCTGTAACATCAGCCACATGGGATGTGGGCACAATGCCTAGATTGTAAGATCTTACTTCGAAAGGGCTCTTGCAGTAAGTAATTACATATAGGACTGAAGCCGGCAGGCGTCAGGACCCCTGCCAGAGACTGCTAGCTAGAAATTTTTCCATGGGGTCCTGCCGCCTGCCATCTTCAGTCCTATATGTAATTACCTACTGCAAGAGCCTCTCTCGAAGATCTACTGTTACGGCAGGTTCTTACGTAACTGTACTTTATCTGCGATGTCAGAGTGGGGAACTGCAGGATCAACCGGATAAAAATAAATTTAACTGCTTAAACTTATTAACAAATTAATTACTCAATGTTTGCACTGAAAGTGCACACTGGGGGCCACCCAACACTTACAGTACATGTGGGACGTGGATTCATGGACATATCTCTCTTTACTTTTCAAAGCCCCTCCAGCTATACAGCTGAATGTTTATTTTTCTTTTTCTTATTTTCCTGCCCTGTATGAAGTTCAGTGCTACTAAAATGTGTAACATTAGTCCTTCAGAAATACCCAGTCACAACAAATTTTGTCCAGCTCAGAGAAATGACTACACACACATGTTAATTTTGCTAATCTGGAACTGATGACTTAGTTTGTTACCCACCCCACATCATGGATACAGGCTGTACAAGAAATGAACCACAGCCATGTGTTCCCAGCTGGTCTTTGATTTTATTAGCTTTCTAACACCCATGGAATTTACCATGCTCATATGTAATGATTAAAAATTAAAAACATTCAGGGAACTGTAAAACTAACTTTTCAAACAACATGAAGTCTTGCTGTATTCTGACTATTGCAGTTAGCCCCAGCCTTTAAACTGCCCCGGAGAACAAAGGGTTAACTTTCTATGCACCACATAGAATGCTGAGCTTGGTTGAGGTCTCTGTCTGGAGCCCTTTGAAATCCAACCGTCAGATTCTTTACTTTGCCTCACTGAACAGTCGCTCCAGAGATTTCTCCTTCAGCGCGGTACGAAAGTCGATTAAAGTCTCTGTTAAGTTGTCGGTTTTTACCAAATTTATTTCCACATAGTCGGTTCAGTCTCTGTCTGTGGTACCGTGAGTACTAGATAGGTTTTGTTCTGATTTTCTGTGTGGAAATTGTAAAGTGTTAGATTGGTTCGACTAAACTGATCATTTATATTGAATCCTTGTGTTTTACTTTAGAGTGTGGTTACTGGTCCTTATCAGTTCTAAAAAAAAATGTGTTTTGAATGTTTTTTTCCAACACCCGTGACACGGTTAGGAACCGATAAGGGAGTCTTGCCTGGCGGTTGCCATAAAAAGGGTAAGTTTGGTTAGGTTGGCCATGTCTGAGAAACCCAAGAAAAAAAACGGGCCCACTGGGTTTCAACACTGCAGTGAGTGTGGGGAGGTCTTTGCTAAGGCCGACCCCCACACCACCTTTGTTTATTGTCTGGGGTTTGAACACCTCGATACAGACTGCCAAATTTGTAAAAAAATTTCCTAAATCTACCCTTGAAAAGAGATTAGGTAGACTGAGGGAAAAGGAGGCCGAGAAGTCCGCTGACCCAGATGGCCAGCCCGGTTCAGTTCCGACTAAGCCAGAAGGGGTGCCCTCTGACCAGGGTGATACTTCTTCGGGCAAGAGGAGAGCTGATCCTGTGGGGTCGGTTCGTAAAAAAGGAAACGCAAAGAAAAATCGACCGGTTCAGATCCAGAGGTTCATGTTCCAATCGGCGAGGAAATAGCCAGAGAGATTCAAATTGTGAAATCGCTTCGCCCGGTTCCGACCGATCCAGCACCTTTTCGCAGGGGTTCGGTTCTGTCGGTTCCCCCAGTTCAAGATTATACCCCTGAAGATTTTTATGAACCGAAGTTTGAGGAGGAGGGGGTGTTTGAAGATGATGGTGATGATGGTAAAAGTCTGGATGTGGCTGTGGAACCGGACATCTCCCCAGACAGACCTTCTGGTGTATCCCCTCCTAGGTTTTCTGAGTCCCCTTCCCATTTTCTGTTTTACAGAAAAGTGGCTGAAACCAGCTTCCTATGGAGGAGGCAATGGAGGATCAGGAGGAGCCTGATTATGTGGAAATGATGGACATCCCAGAGTCCAGGAGACTGTCTATTCCGCTTCACAAATCCTTTGGGAAACAGACACAAAAAATCCTGAAGTCTCCCAATTCTGTACCCCCTGTTGACAGAAGGATGGACAAGAGGTACACACTATCAGGCTCAGATAGGGATTTTTTATACCAGCAATGCAGCCATGTTGGGGTAGTGCAGGCTGCTGCCTGTGACAAGGCAAATATTCCCTTGGTTTCACACCCCCCAGACAAAGACTCCAGGAAGATTGATGCCATGGCAATAAAACAGTATATGGCATCTTCCTTGGGACTTAGACAGGCAAATTATATGGCTTATACAGCCAGGTACCGAAGTCCAGGTGGGACACTGTACTGGCACTGGCTAAACAGGCCTCCCCCCAGCTAGACAAGGAGCTGGAGCAGGTGGCTGCAGATGGGACTGAGGCATCAAAAGTACAGTTTCATGCTGCTGTGGACTCCAATGATGTATCATCAAGAGTCATGGCTACATCTGTGGCTCTTTGGAGAATGGCTTGGCTCAGATGTACTAGCCTCTCACAGGACACCCAGGCCAAGGCCATGGATTTTCCTGTAGTGGGTAATTATCTGTTTGGGGAGCAGACAGAGAATTACATGAAGAAAATGGACGAGTACAGGACCACTTATAGGAGTGCTCAGGCCAAGGAGAGGCAGGCAGCTCCTCAAAGGCAGCAGTCTAGGGGCAGGCCTTTACATAGGCCTATTTACCAAGCACAGACCTCTTCTCCCTTTTCACAGAGGGGGTTCTTCAGAGGGAGAGGCAGAAGGGGGATGAGCAGGGCTGCATCCGCCCCTCAGCCTAAGGCCCCTGCCAAGCAGACACCCTGATGGGTCTGCCCGGGTCGACTCTCCTATTCCAGTAGGGGGCAGGCTGGCTTACTTTGTCCAGGACTAGATGTCTGTTACCTCAGACAAGTGGGTCCTGGAAGTAGTAAGCCAGGGACTGGTTCTCAGCTTCAAAAAATTTCCGAAGATGAGAGCCAGATCTTTTCCACCTGCAGGTCTCTCAGAAACCCTTGCCCTAGAGGCAGCGGTTTCATCTGTTCTGGCCTTAGGAGCCACAGAGAGAGTTCCTACCCTACACAAGGGCAAAGGTCTGTACTCCAGGTGCTTCCTTACCCCAAAAAAGACAGGGGAGTGGTGACCCATCCTAGACCTAAGGTACCTGAACAAACATCTTTTAAAACCAAAGTTCAAGATGGTAACTCTAGGAATAATTCTTCCCTCTCTAAGGCCAGGGGACTGGCTAGCCTCCCTGGATCTAAAGGATGCCCATTTTCACATTCCCATCAGGTGCTCCCACAGAAAGCACCTCAGGTTCGAGTTGCCCTCAGGCCACTATCAGTTCAAAGCAGTGCCCTTTGGTCTAACATCAGCCCCAAGGGTTGTCACAAAGTGCCTGGCAGTAGTCGTTGCCTTTCTAAGAAGGCAAAAGATTTCTATTTTTCCATGTCTGGACGACTGGCTCATAGTGGGCCAGTCTCCAGACCAAATCATGTCAGACCTGCAAGTGACCCAGCAAGTGCTCACTTCTCTAGGATTTCTTCTCAACCTTCCCAAGTCAATTCTCGAGCCAGTACAGCTCCTTACCTTTATAGGGGCAGAGCTGGATACTGTCAAAGCAAGAACCTTTCTTCCCCTGGAAAGGGCAAGAGTTCTTATAGAACTGGCTTCTTCCTTCTGCCTTCAGGTGTCTCGACCAGCAAGGCATTCCTCCAGCTCTTGGGCCACATGGCAGCTTCTACAGCAGTGGTCCAAGGGGCAAGATTCCAGATGAGGGACATTCAGTTCCATCTGAGGGCCTTTTGGTCCCAAAGGAAGGATTCCCTTACCAAACTGATTCCAGTGACTCGGACCCTGATCCAAGCCCTTCAGTGGTGGCAGGATCAAGACAATTTAAGGCAAGGGGTCCCATTTGCCACTCAGTCTCATTCAGTGGTCCTTACCACGGATGCTTCCCTCCTGGGCTGGGGAGCCCATCTGGGAGCCCTCACTGCCCAGGGACTGTGGTCCCCTCAGGAATCCCTTCTCCATATCAATCTCTTAGAATGCAGGGCAGTTTTTCTGGCCCGGCAAGCTTTCTCTCAGTCAGTGCAGAACAGGGTGGTTCAAGTCAGAACAGACAACACCACCACCATGTGGTACAGCAACAAGCAGGGAAGCACTCGGTCTACGGCCTTGTGCACAGAAGCCATGAAGTTGTGGTCCCTGGCTTATTCCCTGCAAACCTCTCTGATAGCAGTCCACCTTCCAGGGAAGGACAATGTGCTAGCAGATGCACTAAGCAGGATTTCTCAGGGCCATCACGAATGGTCCCTGGACCCTCTGGTCTTGAAGGTGATTTTTTCCAAGGTGGGGCACTCCAGAGATAGATCTGTTTGCAGCCCCAGACAATCACCAACTTCCTCGCTTTTGTTGCAGACCCCCAGTCTTGGACTCAGTCCCTCTGGATGCTCTGATTCTGAACTGGGAAGGGAAATTTCTGTATGCCTTTCCTCTACTGTTCAGAGTTTTAGTCAAGATAAGGTCACAACCTTGCAAAGTGATTCCAATTGCTCCAGACTGGGCCTGACAGCCTTGGTATGCCCTGTTGCTGTCCCTAGCAGTCCATCTTCCCCTGTCTCTTCCCAGGAATTACAGCCTGTTAACCTCCTCTCAGGGGAGGATTTGATACCCCAGTCTTCAGTCTCTCAATCTCAAGCCATGGCTCTTGAAGAGTTAGAGTATGCAGATTTGCATCTGTCTCAGGGAGCTTCGGATATTCTCAAAGCCTCTCGAAAGCCCACCACTAGAAAAACCTATAACTCCAAATGGAAGAGATTCAGCATTTGGTGTTCCAAGAAACATGTTTCCCAGACACTGCTGGATTGCCTACAGTTCTGGATTATATGGTCCATCTGAATGGTTTAGGCCTCAGACCAGCTACTCTCAAGGTGCACTTGTCAGCTGTTTCTGTTTTTTCTGTCAGTGGGGAAGTCTTCCTCACTGTCATCTCATCCTGTGTTCTGTAAATTTTTTAAAGGATTGCTTCATACCAATCCTCCCTTTAGAGACCCTGCCCCTGCCTGGGATTTAAATGTTTGCATTGCTCAACTTATGCAACCTCCCTTTGAATGTATGTCCTCAGCAGAGCTTAAGTACTTGACTTGAACTGTGTTTTTAGTAGCCATTACCTCTGCCAGACGTATCAGTGAATTGCAAGTCTCTGTCAGTGGAACCTGATTTTATCTCCTTTCATAGCGAGTATGGGTGGTCCTTAGAACCAACAGAAGGTTCTTGCCCAAAGTGGTTTCAGATTTCCACTTGAATCAGTCTGTCTCTCCTGTTTTCTTCACCGATCATTCTTCTTCAGGAGAGGAGGCTACACAGTTTAGATATTAAAGGGCCCTTAGCTACTATATAGAACGTATCAAGGGTCACAGGTTTGATTCCTCCAGTTGTTCCTCACTTATGGGGAAGTGGGAAGAGGCAAACCTGCCACCAAAAGAACTATTGCCAGGTGGATTGTGTCTTGTATACAATTCTGCTATGAGAAACTAGGAAAAATTCCACCCTCAGGCCTGAGGGCTCACTCCACCAGAGGTACAGCTGCTTCCCTGGCTGCTGCCAGGGATATTCCTTTCTTAGAAATTTGTCAAGCAGCCACCTGGAAAACAGTCCATACCTTTACCAAGCATTACTCTGTGGATATCCAGGCTAGGAGTGATACTCGGTTTGGCACAGCAGTACTTCAGAGCCTATTCCCAAAGTAGGTTCTGTCCCTTCTCCATGGATGTACTGCTTGGTAGTCTGCAGTAGTCAGAATACAGCAAGACTTCAAGTTGTTTGAAGAAAAAATTACCTTAGTAATTGTGTTTCTTCTAATGGAGTCTCGCTGTATTCTGACATGCCTCCCTCTCAGAACCTGTTTTTGGGAAGTGGGTGGGCAGGTGCAGTGCTGCACCTCAGGATTGCTCCTTTTACACCCTCTTCTTTTTGTTTGGGTGTTTGTTTTATTATTATACTTATTTGGATTGGTTTTTGGTTTCCTGACTTGAGTCTTCCTTGGGAATCCAAAACTTTTTGTTGCCAGTTGACTAGTAAAAATGTTACAATTTCCACATAGGATAGTTAGTAAGTTTTTGCTCGTAAGAATCTGATGGTTGGATTTCAAAGGGCTCCAGACAGAGACCTCAACCGAGCTCGAGCTCAGCATTCTATGCTCTGCATAGAAAGTTAACCCTTTGTTCTCTGGGGCAGTTTAAAGGCTGGGGTTAACTGCAATAGTCAGAATACAGCAAGACTCCATTAGAAGAAACATAATTACTAAGGTGAGTAATTTTTTCTTTTCTCCTCACTCAGGCTCCATAGAATATAAATTCTTTAGGGTATCACAATGCCTCAGTCTTCTGAAGGTATACCTTTTTGACTGGCATACTGAAGTGTTAATCTTTTAGAAGCAGTACTATGTAAGTACAGAAAGAACATAAAGAAAAAAAATTACTCGCTGTAGTAATGATGTTTCTTGTAAAGGGTCTAACAGCAAGCCAATGCAGAAAATGAAAATTACGTATTCACCGTAGTTCTTGATCTTCTAAGAATATCTTCACCACTGAGTCACACTAATGGGTCTTAACTGGAGCTGCTAGGACCCTACGGGAGCCAGAACTTTTCGGAAGAGCTGGTACCAAGACAAGCTGTGCATATGCACAGCAGCAAGAGAGTGGCTCGCAGTGCCAGGCTTACCTCGGCATCAACCATTCAAATACCTTATTTACCGGTAGGTACGTCATAATCTAGTACTTATGCACTAAACCTAATGACATAAAATAACCCTGATGACCCCTGCAAGTAGAGTCAACAAACCTGTAGGGAACCAGGAGAAAACTCAGTACTCTGCAAACCCGGATGAGGCAGCTATAGGTAGATTAGAATGGAGATATGAGCAGCAAAGCTAGAGGCTCAGGCCCATAAAGGGGATGCAGGGTGGGACGTCATGACCAGAAGAAACAGATTCTCTAGAAGAGCTGCTGTTATGGTAAGTATGTACCTGTTCTGTTTTCTTCAAGGATATCATTTTTATCAGGCCACAACCATAGAAAGAGTACAAAGCAGTACTGACAGCGAACAGTCTGAGTGGCTAGAGCCTACAGGCTTAAGAAAGTAGGCCTTTTAACATAGCTAGGCCAAAGCCAGCCCATTCTACAATAGACAGTGTTTAAGCTGTAGGGTTTAGTGAAGATGTGGACAGTACTCTAAGTGGCAGCAGCACAGATGTCTGCAGCAGAAATGTTTTTACAACAAGCAAGCAGTGGCCATGCTGCCTCATGGAATGACCACAAACCACCTCTGGAAGTTCCTTGCTCTACCTCCTGTACCAAAAGTATGCAGTGACTAGCCATTTTGATAGGCACTGTTTAGAAACTTGGGCATCCTCTTTCCCAGGGGCAAATGAAACAAAAAGCTGTAAAGACTTCCTGCAGTCTTTGGTATGTTGTGTATAGCATCCGAGTATTCTATGCACGTCCCAAGTATGGAGCAATGCTTCCCCTGGACTAGCATGCTCTGGAAAACAAACTGGCAGGTGGATGGTTTGATAAAATAAAAGTCAGACATGACCTTTGGTAGAAATTTAGGATTCTATGCATACCAACTGTCTTTGTGGAAAGTGAAATAAGGAGACTCTCATAATACAGCCTGTAGTAGCTCTGAAATCCTTTGAGCAAAAGTGATTGCAACTAAGAAAAAAAAATGCTTTCCATGAAAGAAAGCGTAAGTAACAAGTTGAAGCTTCTCCAAACATAACTCAGGTCAAGTAGTGATGTGCGAAATCCACAAATATTGTTACGTAAAATATTTCGAGAAATTTGCACGTTTTGTGAAACATTTCACAGGAGCAAAATGCAAAATTCTGCCAGCGAAATCATGAATTTTGCCACTCTTGGGCAAAATTCTGCTGCTCACTGGCAGAATTTCACAGCCACGAAATTTTTCAGTGAGATCCTCAAATTTTGCAAAATGTTTCTTGCGGTGAAATTCGCACTTCTGCGGGAATTTCACTGCATCTCTAGTCCCAAGCTGGGACTGGATTCTGGATGGCAGGCTTCAAATGAAGGATGCCTCTCAAAAAATGTACGGGCCACCTCTTGTTGGGCAACCATACAACCCTCTATAGGCACATGGAAGGCTGATATGGCAGTCAGGTACACCTTGATAAAGGAATACTGCAGGCCTAAATCAGATGAGGACTGCAGACACCCTAGAATCTGATTGACTGTACAGGTGAACGGATTCAGGTGAAGTGGCCCATAAAGCAAAACGTTTCCACTTCATAGAATAAGTGGGTTTGGTGGAAGGCTTTCTTGTAGCCACTAGAATATCAGCCACTTTTTGGGAAACCCCAAAGCAAGCAATGGCTATATCTTCAGGAGCCATGCAAATGGATGGAGAGATTTCAGGTCCGGATGGACCAGGGTTCCCTGTTCCAGTGATGGTAGATCCATGCACAGGGGCAGAGAGACTGGGGGCTCCACCACTAGCTGTTGCGGTATAGGCAACCAGATCTGTCGAGGCCTTGGGGAGCAATGTGCATTGGAGCTGTTTCCTCCCTTTGGAGCTTGAGTAGGGCTCTGAATTAGGGGAAAGTGGGGGAAGGCATACAGGAACCTCCCTTTCAAAGAAAAGGACAATGCATCTCGCTGGACAATTCCAGGCCCTGGAGCAAGCGAGCAGAAAAGCAGCAGTTTGGTGTTGTATGGGGATGCAAAAAGGTCCAACTCTGAATGACCCCACCTGTTAAATAGGTCTTTGACTACCGAGATCAGCAAATCTTACTTCGAGAGGGCTCTTGCAGTAGGTAATTGCATATGGACTGAAGCCGTCAGGTGCCTGGACCCACAGAAAAACTTCTAGCAAGCAGTCTCTGGCAGGGGACCGCCCCCACGTCAGGTGACCGACGTCAGTATAAAGGGGGGGGTTCCCCCATGCCCGCCTTCCGGTTCTTTCCCACCATCTGCTTGCCATAGTGCCTCGCAGCTAAGTTCCTCTGCTCGTCAGTCAATCTTCGGTCTTTCAAACCACATTTTTTTCTCGCTTTTTCGATTTATTCATAACAAAATGACGTGTATGCCGTACCCTACACCATCCGATTCGCATAAGAACAAGTGCAACTCGTGCGGCGCTCATCTCCCGCATAAGGACGGTCATTCCCTGTGCCTCTTCTGCCTAGGCCCAGATCACCCGTGGAGAAGTGCAAGCACTGCCTAAAATTCAGCACCGCCACCTGTAAATGGAGGCAGCAATCTCTGGAGGCCCTTATTTTAAAAAAGAAGATGACCTCTATGGAGAAGGAGCTGAAAAAGCAAAGGCAGGCCTCCACTTCGCTTGAGGGTCACTGCAAGAAAAAGGAGACGCACCGGGACCAGGACTCCACTTCCACAGCTACTGCGACTTCGGCTGGAGTCGCTGTACTACAGGTAACGTTCTCCCCCTCCCTTGGGGACCTGATCCTCGATGGCTGTCTTGGAGGCTTCCATGACGGCGGCGGCCCTCCCGTAGGGCTAGCGCTCGAGCCCTTCAGGAGCCTCTGGGAAAAAAGAGGCGACCGCTCCCAGGAAGGCTGATGTCTCGCAGCCCTCCTGGTCGAGCGGGTCCGGTAAGTCAGACGCCGGTGCCACTGACTTCCGACCAGACAAGACTGATAAGTCATCAACCTCTTTGGGGGCGCGCACAGCCCCTTAGCCACCCGCCAAGGCCGCCCCTCCATCGCAGCCTTCGTTGGGCGCAGGTTCCGATAAGTCGAACGCCGGCTCCTCCGACGCCCACCCGATCCCACCAGTAAGACTGTCATCGGCCCTCTGACCAGTCGCTGGCAAAGAGCGATGCGGGACCCACTCTGACCAGTCACGCCATTCCTGGCTCGCTGCTTTCGCCCGGTGCGAGGGCCCCAGCGTTTCTCCTGTTGGACCCTGGGGATTTTAGACCTCCTTCCGGGCAACACAGTGGACATCGGTACGCTGCCGTCAGGTGTTCCCCCTCTGGAACCGGATCCCCTGACGCCGGACCCTCAGACACCAGCTCCGACGCCAGCCTATCCGACTCCGGGCGACATACCATTACCAGACGCCTGCGAGGCCACCTGTTCCGGTCCCGCCTGCTGGGCCTCTTCCAAGGCCTTCTGTGCCGACAGAGCTCTTGGTTCCTGGGTACCCGACTCCGTCTTATCCTACGCCGTCCTACCCGGGACTACAGTATCCCATGCCGCAGTACCCGACGCCAGCCTATCCGACGCGACAGTACCCAATGCCTCAGTACCCGACAATGGGCTTCCCACCATCGGGCTATGGATACTCGCCCTACGGATACCCCCAGTATCCATATCCCCTCCTCCTCAGCCGCTGGTGGATTTGAAGGAGAGACTGACTGCCTGCCTGGTGGGCTGAGGCCAAGGCTCAACTCACCAGGGAGGTGGAGAGCCATCTACCGACAACGGTCCCGGTACTGGATCCCCTTCGCCGGAGACAGGACTCCCTTCCCCCCGCCCGACACCAGAGGTGAGCCCTCAGGTGCCAGAGCCGGGGAGGACACGCTTCTCCGAGGGCTGCCCAAGGGGTCCGTTCCTCCCCCAGGCATGATGGAGTCTTCTTCTCACTCTTCCTCGGAGACCTCCAGCTAAGATTCCGGGGGGGTGCTCCGATCCTGACGACGAGCCTCGCTCTCCAGACCGTCCCAGGCCAAGGACTCCTTCGAAAGATCCTTCCTTTCTGGAGCTGCTGAGAAAGATCCAGGAGGTCCACCAGTGGCAATCTCTGGAGCCAGATCCACAGCGGAAGAAACTGGCTGCCCATTTGGATCTGCCTGAAACAGCTCCAACATTGATTCCACCCTGGATCGAGCCTCATGCAGACCTTGTTTCCACTATTTGGAAACAACCATCCACGGTATCCCACTTTCCGAGGAAGGCAGATAGGCTATACCAGGGTCCCGAGGGTGTTGATTCATTGAATACACACCCAAAGGCCAATTCTGTTGTGATTAGCGCCGCTCACGGCCGGTCTGCTAACCCAAAGCACCTTAGCTCGTCTCTGCCAGACAAGGAATCCTGTCTTCTGGACCTGTACAGGAAGAAGGTGTATGCTTCTTCCACACTGGGAATCAGGACCCTGAATTATGTCACACATATGGGGGATTACCAGAAAGCTATCCTCAGTCAGGTGGAATTCAAATTGGACTCCCTTCCTGAATCTTAAACCAAGCAGGAAGTGGCTGATATCGTCCCATCTGCTCGTTCAGCCAGTAAGCGCATGCTGCATGCCACGTACGATGCAGTGGACACTGCTGGTAGGAGTCTGACTTTCGCCGTGGGCCTTCGGCATCATGCCTGGCTCTGGGTGTCAGGATTTGTCCTTGAAGTGAAATCCGCCATTCAGGATGCGCCCTTCAGGGGTTCGGTGGAGATGTCAAGAACATCATCTCCGAACTGCAAGAGAAAGGCACTGCACTTAAGTCTGCTGACTCTTTGTAAAAGACGTTCTCGGCTAAAAGCGAAACCTCAGGGCAAGCGGGCTAATAAGCGTCGGGCCCCTACGGCAGCCAAGACTCCACTGTCCAAAAAAGCTGCAGGAGCCTCGGCCGCCACGCTGCCTCACACCTCCTGACTCCTTTCCTGTCCCACAGCCTCTGGACTCTCCAGAGGAAGCAGTAGGAGGGAGGTTCTGCTTTCATCTGCCAGGCTGGGAGAGGATTACATCAGATGCTTGGGTACTCCAGCTGATAGCAGAAGGACACTCAATCGAGTTTCTTCAGAAACCACCATGAAGACCACCCCCCAAGTCGTCTTCCTCCCCGGAGTATCTTCCTCTGCTTCAGGAAGAAATATCCTCCCTTCTCTTGAAGGCGGCAATAGAACCAGTCCCCACTCACCTTTGGGGGACTGGGTACTATTCCCATTTCTTCCTGGTTCCAAAGAAAACGGGAGACGTGAGGCCTATTTTAGATCTCGGCTCCCTGAACATGTTCGTGGAGTACAAGCGCTTCAGAATGCTCTCCCTGTAAAGCCTTCTGCCGCTCCTTCAGCCGGGACTGTGGATATGTGCTTTGGATATGCAGGATGCCTACCTGCACATCCCCATCTGCCCTTCCCACCGCAAATTCCTCCAGTTTTCCTTTCGGGGGGCCACTACCAATTCAAAGCCCTCCCATTTGGTCTTTCCTCGGCTGCCAGAGTGTTCACCAAATGTCTTTCAGTGGTAGTGGCCCACCTGCATATCCAAGGGGTACTGGTTTTCCCATACCTGGACGATTGGCTCCTGGCGGCCTCATCCATAGAGGATCTCCAGTGATCCCTTTCCCAGCAGATTTTCACCAGCCTGGGTATCACCATCAACCAGGCCCATCTGGTCCCTTGTCAAAGACTTAGGTTCATTGGGGCGATCCTAGACACGACCATCGGTGAAACCTTTCTGCTGCCAGACAGGATGGACACCTTTCAGGCACAAGCAGTTCTGTTGTCCAGCTGCAGAACGCTCGGCGCCCGGTCAGTCCTTCACCTCCTTGGGCTTATGGCAGCTACAATTCTGACAGTCCATCATGCTCGGCTCCATATGAGAATCTCAGTGGATACTTCGGTCTCAATGGGACCAGACTTTGGACGACCTAGACCAGGAGGGTCTGGTCTCCGTACCCCATGATCCGGGACTTGCATTGGTGGATAGTGCAAGAGAACCTTTGCCGGGGAGTTCCGTTCTGCCTGGAACCCCCCTCCTAAACTCTGATGACAGATGCCTCAGGAGAAGGCTGGGGAGACCACCTGGGACCTCACAGGACTTAAGGCTCCTGGTCCAGTCTCAAGCGCATTCTACACATCAATATGCTCGAGCTCAGAGTCGTTCTGTATGCTCTTCAAGCTCTCTACTCTTGTATTCTTCCTGGTCATCTAGCAGTCCAGACAGACATGTGCGTAGTCTGGTACATCAGCAAGCAGGGAGGAATGGGAGTTTGGGGCTGGGCAGCTCAGCACAATCTTCACCTGATGGCAGTGTACGTTCCGGGAGTAGACAATTCACTGGTGGACCACCTCAGTCAGTCATCAGCCAATGCCCATGAATGGGAGCTGGATCAGGAGGTACTAGACAAAGTCTTCCTGCATTGGGGAACCTCTCAGTTAGACATGTTCGCGTCTCCTCTAAACGCAAAACTTCCTGCCTTTTGCTCACTCACTCCAGGGCGAGGCATTTTTTTGCGGGACACTCTGTCTCTCGATTGGAAGGACAGATTCGTCTATGTCTTCCCTCCGATTCCCTTAATCTCAAGGGTCTTACACAAACTCCAATAAGAAGGCGCTCAAATGATACTCATCGCTCCATTCTGGCCCAGGCAAGTTTGGTTCTCTCTTCTGCAGCAGTTTTCGAAGGAACCTCCACTTCCTTTTCCTCTATCGCAGCACTTGCAGACCCAGGATCAGGAGACCCTGGTCCATCCAGGTCTCAGAACCTTCAGTTGCATGCGTGGCTCCTGCAGGCGTAGTTCAAGCCATTTCGGAGTTTCTTCGCTCGTCGCAGACATTTTGGTGGAGGCCAGAAAGCCTTCCACCAGAGCCACCTACGCTATGAAGTGGAAGCGTTTCTTGATATGGGCCACTTTGAAGGACTTGGAGCCCTTCTCTTGCCCAGTTGAGAGCCCTACACTACATCGTCACCTCTTGACCTGGGTCTCAGTCATTTCCTCTTTGAGTCCATATGTGACCATTCGACCCTCTTCATGCCTTTGGTGACAGGACTTTCGCACAGTTGAAGTCTCTGAGACCTTCCTCAGAGGGGCTCTTCATTTAAGACCCCCCCCCCCATCCGTGTTCCTGTGCCACCTTTGGATTTGAACTTTGTTCTCGAGAAGCTTACTCTGCCTCCCTTTGAACCAGCGACTACAGCAGACTTGAAGTTCCTCTCCTGGAAGACTCTCTTTCTAGTGGCCATTACTTCAGCTCGACAATTTTCCGAGCTTCAGGCCTTGATGTGCAAAATCCCTTTATTTGATTTTCCACAAGGAATGTGTGGCTCTGTGCACCAACCCTAAGTTTCTCCCTAAGGTGGTAGCAGAATCAACGCTGAACCAATCCATTGAGCTGCCTGCTTTCTTTACACAACACTCCAATCAAGGGGAATACCGCTTGCATACTTGGATGTTCACAGGATCCTGAGATATTATACCTCTAGGACTAAGGATCTCAGGAAGTCGGATCAGGACTTTGTCTCTTTTGCTCACAAAAGAGAGGGCAATGCAGTTTCTAAGCAATGCCTTCCGAAGTGGTTGGCTCACTGTATCACTTTCTGTTATGACAAGTACCACAAGACCCTGTCAGGTCAAGTCAGAGGCCACTCCACCAGAGGAGTAGCTGCCTCTGCTGCTTGTTTCAAGAATGTGTCAGCGGCAGACATCTGCGCAGCCGCAACTTGGACTTCAGTCCATACCTTTACGAAACACTACAGTTTGGACATTGCCTCTCGCCGTAGAGCAGGCTTCAGGTTAGCTGTTCTGCAAGGTCTTCTTTCTTAGGCCTTTACAGCCGGAGGTTTATTAGTTGGTAGTTCTCCACCTCCCAAGTGCTTTTCTTTGTTCCAGACTGCTTGTCCTGTATGTAATTACCTACTGCAAGAGCCCTCTCGAAGTAAGATTGTACAGTTACGTAAGAACTTACCGCAACAGTAGATCTTCGAGAGAGGCTCTTGCGGTAGGTAATACCTTCCTGCCCTCCATCCCCCTTAGCTTTTTCATCTCTTTTTCCAGGAAGGGAAATATCCGCTTCTCTCTCGTCTTGCCTTTTTGGCCCTTGGTGGGAAAGAACTGGAAGGCGGGCGTGGGGGACCGCCCCTTTATACTGACATCACTTGACGTCGGTCACCTGGCGTGGGAGCAGTCCCCTGCTAGAGACTGCAGCTAGAAGTTTTTCCGTGGGGTCCTGGCGCCTGACAGCTTCAGTCCTGTATGTAATTACCTACTGCAAGAGCCTCTCTCGAAGATCTACTGTTACGCTAAGTTCTTACGTAACTGTACTTTCCCACTCATGCAACCTGAACTGTGACCTGATTAGCCTGTCTGCCAAGACGTTTTAGGTGCCTAGAACAAGTACTGCTGACAGTTCAAGACAGTGTTCTAGAGCCCAGTACCAAACTCTCATTGCTTCCTTGCATAAGAGGGAGGGATGAATCCCCCTTGTCGTTGATGTAATGCATCACACTAACATTGTCCATCTGTAATAGCAGTGGGCCTGGGGACAGGTGGTCATAGAAGGCCTGAAGCCCGTAGAGGATAGCTCCCATTTCTAGAACATTTATATGCAAGATGCTTGTCACTGGGTCCATGTACCCTGCATCTTATGGGAGCCCAGGTGTGCTCCCCAACCTATCGCCAAAGCATCTGTTTTAAGAATCTGGAGAGGAGTGGGGATCATGAAAGGAACCTCCTTTAATAGGTTGCCAGGTGTCATCCACCACTTCAGCACTTTGCACAGAGGGGATGTGACTAGAATCATTTGTTCTAGTTCATCTGTGAGTTCTTCCTATTGGACTCTTAGGGTCTACTGGGGGAAACTGCCTGTGTAGCCTGGTCAATGGTATTGTCACAATGGTCGCTGCCATGAGGCCGAGCAGGCATTGACTCCTCCTTGCTGGGACATACCAGCTGTCATACGTCAGCTGTGCTTGGGCAGCCAGGCATTGGGCCCTATCCAGGGGCAGGAAGGCTGAGCCCTGGGCTATATCCAAGACAGCCCTATGTGCTGCAGTAACTGGCAGGGTGTCAACACTGATTTTGGTATGTTAGCAGTCCCCCGACTGGGCTTTCAGTAGCCAGTTATCCAGGCAGGGAAAATGTAGAGGCCTTCCATGTGAAGGGCTGCTGCCAAAACTGCCAAGCTTTTGGCAATACCTGTGGCACAGAAGACAATCTAAAGGGCAACATTCTGAATTAGTAATATTCCTCTTGGAACAGGACACTCAAGTATTTTCTGTGAGGTTTCTACATTTTGATATGCAGGTAAACATCCTTCATATTGAGGGAACAGATCCAGTCCTCTGCCAGCAGCAGTGGGAGCAGGCCTTGCAAGGTGAACATTTGGGACTCCTTATACTCTGTGAAGAGGTTCAGCTGTCTGAGATCCAGGACAGGCCGCTGGTCTCCTATCCACTTTGACCAGGAAGTACTGAGAGTAGAAGCCCATGTTCCTTTGTTGTAAAGGCACAGGTTCTATGGCTCTCTTTTGTAGCAGTCTGTACTTCCTCCAGAGGCAGAGGTAAATATTCTGGATGTTTGTGGTTCACTAATGGCAGATGGTCTGGAGGAATGTCTAGGAGATCCAGAGCATGGCCCTGTTCTGTGACTTCTAGAATCTATGTATCGGTTGCCACTCCCTTCCACTGGTTTAAGTGGTGAGACAGGCAACCCCTACAACCACCCCTGGAGGTAAAGGTGGTTGAGGGGTATGTAAGGAGACAGGCAGAGAGGATTCTTCTGCACCACCTCCTCTAGGGGCTTTTGGATGGGCACCTGGAGTGGTGCTGGGGGCTCACAAGGCTTTTGCTCCCTTGCCTCTATTCTGCTGTCTGGTTGCTGGGCACTGTCTGACAGCAGCTGTATGAAAAGGACTCCTGCTCCTACCCCTAGGCTGGGTATGGTAAAGGGAATACATTTACTTCAGAGTTCTACCTGATGCCTGGAGGATTGACAGAATATCCTAGACATCAGAACCAAACAATCTGTGTTCTCTGAATGGGGCACTTAGAATAACTTGTTCAACATCATATGCAAACCCTGCCACCCTGAGTCTTGAACATCTTCTACGACAGATGCCACAGTCAGCAGCCCTGGCAGAAGCATCTGAGACATCATAGGTGGTGTGGAGCAAATGTTTGCCCACATCAGCCCCAGCTATAAGGGCTTTAAGATGCCCCTGTAAGGTGTGTGCAGCTGCCTTAGCCTTTCACCAGTGGGTGTTCTGGTACTTGATTATATGAGCCTGACAGTTAGCTATACGAAGGCCCAAAGAGGCTGAGGCAAAAGTCCTTTGGTTAAAAACATCCAACCGCCAGAAGAAGTTGCGCACCGATCCTCACCTCACATGCATCTACTGCCTAGGTGCCAGCCATGACACTTTGTCCTGTAGCTTTTGCTTGGCCTTCCATCCCAATGTTCTGGACGACTGCCTGGCACACTTAAAGTTGGGGAGACCGGAGAAAAGGAACCCTCTGTTGAAGTCCAAAGAGGCTAGGTGGGCGGTTTCCGCGGCCGCAGGCTCTGCCGAGCAGTTGGAACGCATGCAGGCATGCATGGAAGAAGCGGCTCGTGCCTCCGACTCTCGGGGCTTCTTCATTCCTCTCAACCTAGGCTCTTCTTTCTCAGGTTCCTTTCAGGAGTTGTGCCTGTCTCTTCCCACCCGGGGAGAGGCGTCTGCGGGCTCGCACTCCTCCCGATCCCATAAGCAGGAGAAGGAACCCAGTAAACCTTCATCTCGGTGAAGGCGCTCTTGAGACCGAAAGAGGTCCCAGTCCCAAGACCATGCGGTCCCCACTTCGGTCGAGATCGCTTCTTCAGCCGCCGGCTTTTTGGACCTTCCATCGGGCCAGCCGACCGAAGCTGCAGTCGACAAGGTTGAAATTGTCGTCGACCCCATTGACCCACTGTCGCCGGCTCTGTCCGACAACTCTTTGGAAAGGACTCCGGTCCTTGTCTTCCCCAATGAGGAGACCCAGCCTGCTAGGGTTCCCATCGAGGACCCGGTTCCAGATCCCCAGAAGTCACCGGTCCTGCCGGTGTCTCCAGAGCGATCGAGTCGGCCTGCCCGATCTTGGTCGAGGTCTAGAACTCCCTCGACCCACAGGCCAAGGAAGAGCCATAAGCGCTTTAAGAAGAGGCAACGCCATCGGTCGTCCTCGTCCTCGGAAGAGAAGAGGTTCCGGCGCTACGAGGACCTCATGTGGCAACAGCTGATCTTGTCCGGGAACAAGCCTACTCCAGCTCCTACCTGGGCCATTATTTGGCTCTCGCCTCCTAGGCTGAATCCGACTCCTGTGGAGCCGAAATGTTCGTTACCCCGCGGGGCCGGCAAATCCACTTCTTCGGTCTAAACTGGTCTCTCCGCCCATCGTGTTGGAACCGTCGCCTTAGCAGCCTTTAGAAGGGGCTTCTTCAAAAGAAGACAGACCGGACACCGGGCTTCCCCAGCGTTTATCGATCACGGTCACCCCGGACCACCCTCAATGTGTTGAGGGTGATTTGGGCAGCAGGCCGTTGTACCCCGACTCTTCGGATGTCACAGGGCTCCAGTCATATCCTGGGGATGACGAGTCATACGTTGGCCTTGGGATGGAGGAAAGTCCTTCCTCCTTCCAAGGGATCCTTCGCCTCATCTCTGAGTCCACAGGGATGCCCTGGAACCCATCCAGAAAAAGGCGGAGTACCCTCTTACGGACATCCTTAAAAGAGGGGATACCCCAACAGAGGCCTTTCCTGTGGCCAAGGCCATTGTTGGCCCGGCACTCGAACTCTGGCAGCATCCTTCCTCTTGTCCAGCGCCATCTGCCCGCAAGTATGCAGTGCCCATGGGGTCCCTAGCGGGGTTCACAGAGCACCCTTCGGCCAAGAGCCTGGTGACCGCCTCAGGCGTACTGGCAGTTCTGCCAACAGGGACCATCCTATCAACAAAGAGTCCAAGCTCTTGGACTATTCTGTGTGGAAGGTCTATGCGGCCTCCTGCTTAGGCCTTCGTCAGGCAAGTTCGGCCGTCATCATGGTGCACTTCTTCCACGTCCTCCTTGGGTCGTTGGATGAAGTCCTCCCGCATCTCCCCGTGGACAAGCAGAATACGGTCAAGCAGGTCTGAGACCAGAGCCGAGCTGTTACAGAACAGCAGCTCCAGACGACCCTGGACATAGCGGATTCTTGCGCCCGCTCGGTGGCCGCTACAGTTGCCTCCCATCGCAGGGCTTGGCTGAGGCTCTCCTCCTTTCTGGCGGATACTCAGCACAAATTAGCTGATGTGCTGTTCCTCGGGACCAACTTGCTCAGCCCAGGAGTGGCCGGTCACCTTCAGCGCATTGAGCAGTCCAACGCCACCTTGGACGTGGCTTCTGCCAAGGGTTCTTCGGGCAAGAACCAGCAGAAAAAGAAGCAGCCTTTTCGGCACTCTTCCCCTGCGGCTCAGCAGTCCTCCTTCCAAGGGGGACAGCAACATCAGCAGCAGGCTCAGACTTGGTGCCCTTGTCCCAAGCCCGGACCCCAACAGGCCCGTAAAGGAGGCCGAGGTTCAGGTGCTGGAACCTCTTCCTCCTCCAAGCCTGCCCAGTGACGGGGTGGGGGTTGCCACCCCTGCTCCCGTCACGAAAGCTCTTGGTCCTCCCGTAGGAGGCTGGCTCCGCCACTTCCTTTCCGCCTGGTCTGCTGTCACTTCGGACAGGTGGGTTCTCTAAGTGGTTGGTCAGGGACTGCCTCTAGAATTAGAGCAGTACCCTCCCAGCTGAGCCCACGCCCTTCAGGAGGAACGGATTTCCACTCACATCCAGTCGGCTCTTCGAGACGACATTGCACAGTTCCTCCTCAAGGAGGCAATAGCTCCTGTGGCAGATCCTCCAGGTACTTCCTGGTGCCCAAGTGGACTGGGGACTGGCACCCCATTCTAGATCTCCACGACCTGAATCAATATCTCAGGTCTCGCACCTTTCGGATGGTCACTCTGTCCCAGATCATTCCATCCTTGGAGCGAAACATGTGGTTTTGTTCACTGGATCTGCAGGACACGTTCTTTCATGTCCCAATCCATCCGTCCCATCAGCAGTTCCTCTGCTTCAGGGTCGAAGGGACCCTGTACGAGTTCTGAGTCATGCCGTTTGGCCTGTCTTTGGCCCCACGGATCTTCACCAAATGCATTGCAGTGGTAGCAGCCCATCTACGGTGTCAGGGGACCACAGTTTACCTCTACCTCGACGACTGGCTTCTGGCAGGTGACACCCTACAGGAGGTGAAGAGGTTCAGGGATCTGGCCCTCCAGGCCTGCTTCCAACTCAGCCTCCTAATCACCAATGCCAATTCGGAATTTGTGCTTTCTCACATGATGGGCTTCATCGGGGCAGAGCTCGACTCTTGTCAAGCCAGAGCTCGGCTCCCAGTGAACAGGGCGGAGGTTCTTTTCTCCTTTGCCCAATCATTTCTGGTTGGGCAGTTGCGCCCTGCTCGGGGCTTTCTGCGCCTTCTGGGTTACACGGCAGCTTGCACCTTGGTGGTCCGTTGGCACATGCGCCCCCTCCAGTGGGAACTGGCCACCCAGTGAACTCAGCACCATGGTCAATTTGACCAGCTGATCACCATAACCCAGAAGATGTGGGACGCTCTCCAATGGTGGACCGCCTCAGACCAGTTGCAGGAAGGGATCACGTTTGTCCGCCTGAGCCAACGGTCGTTCTCACGTTCGATGCCGCTCTCATGGGCTGGAAAGCCCCCATGGGGGACAAAAGGGCCCATGTGCTCTGGACCCCTGAGGAGTCCTGATGCCACATCAACCTGTTGGAGCTCAGAGCAGTCAGACTGGCACTGTCAGCTTTAGCTCCTCAGCTCCGGGGTCAAGTGGTTCAAATCTAGATGGACAATACCACAACCATGTATTACCTCAGCAAACAGGGTGGCATGCACTCCCGTCTGCTGTTCAAGAGGTGCTCCGCATCGGGACCCTCGTGAGCCAATTGGAGGCGGCTTTCCTAGCCACCCATGTGGCAGGAGCCTCCAACTATCTGGCAGATGCTCTCAGCCGCTTGGGCCAGACATCCTGTGAGTGGTCTCTCCACCCAGAGGTAGCTTACAGGTTGTTCTCCTGTTGGGGCAAACCGATGGTGGACCTGTTTGCCTCCAGGGAAAAAAACAAGCTGATGCTGTTTCATGCCCACCCCCCTCGGCACAGCTCGCTGCAGGGGGATGCCTTCTCTAAGTGGTGGACCCCAGGCCTCCTCTTCGCCTTCCCTCCATTTGCCTTGATCCACAAGGTGCTCCTCAAGGTGAGGAGTGACAAGGCGAAGGTGATCCTGGTAGCCCTAGACTGGCTGCACCAGTTCTGGTATCCAGATCTCCTCAGCCTCAGCTGCAGGCACCCGGAGCGACTTTGTACATGCCCGGACCTGATCTCTCTCAGTCAGGGGAAGGTATTCCATCTGACCCTTCAATCTCTGCACCTCACAGCCTGGTACCTGAGTGGCTAGAGTTCCAGGCTGTGGGTCTTTCCGAAGATGTCTACACTGTGGTGGAGGCATCCAGAAAGGAATCGACCAGGAAATGTTATGCCTTCAAATGGAAAAGGTTTTCCATTTGGTGTCAGGACAAGGGCCTGGACCCTTTATCCTGTCCAGTGGCTAACAGTCTCGACTATCTTTGGTCTCTCTCCAAAGGGAGTCTGCGGTCATCGACCCTTAGGGTACACCTGTCGGCCATCTCTGCCTACCGGGCGCAGGCCGATCAGCCGATGTTGGCGCAGGAGACAGTGGTCGGGTGTTTTTTCAAAGGCCTGGATCACTTATCCCCTCCGGTGCGTGAACCTCCACCTCCGTGGGATCTACTGCTGGTATTGGCAAAGCTCATGGGCAAGCCATACGAACGAATGCACAAGTGTGCCTTGTCACACTTGTCGTGGAAAAATGCCTTTCTGGTGGCTATCATGTCTGCCAGAAGGACAGGGGAGCTCCAGGATTCTTAAAGGGGAAAAGGACATGCCAATAAGTGTGGATGAATAACATACACCACTCCTAGAACTACTGTTACAGGTGAGTAACCTGTTTTTGGCCTGCACCAAGTAGCAAAGGTGTCATCTTCTAAAACAGGGAGAGAGGTGGCACTACAACTGCAGGAGAATCAGGCAACTCCAGGAACCCAGGGCCCCGATTTTTCTGCAGTACATCGGAGCAAAGTTCTGTGGCAAAATTCTCATTTGCCGCAGAACTTCTATGGCACTCAACACCAATTTCTTGGGACATTTTTACCCTTAATTTTTTTCCTTTTTTTTGCCATTATCTGATACAATGCACGTCAGAATACAGTTATTTTATGATGCTTGTCACCAAATTTTCAACATAGCCAGTTTAAGACCTCTGCTCATGAACAGTATTGCTGTGATTTTTAATTCGTCCAGACATTGATTTAGCACACTATTTCCCGCGCATTGTGCTTCATATGTGAAAACACATTTCGGGTGAGATGTGAAAAATGACAGTTGTACTGTTCATAAGGAGGTGTGGTAAAATGGCAATACTGAAAATCTGGAGTGAAAATATTAAAAATGTTTGAAGTTACTAGCGTGCATAGGAACTGCGCAATGCATGCTCGTAAAACAGTCATTTTGGGGAATAGTTTCACCAAATTTTCAACATAGGGTTTTTGGGAGCCTACCTCATGAACTGTGACACTGTCATTTCGTTAATCATTCTGGAAAGGTGGTTCCGCATAGTGACTACAGCACCACCTTTCAGGACCGAGTAACAAAATAACAGTGTCACAGTTAATGAGGTGGGGCCCCAAAAAACCCATATTGAAAATTTGGTGAAAAAATTCCCAGAAATGGCTGAGGTATGCACTAAAGTTGAAAAAAATTGATTTATGCCATTATACTGCTTACGGCATTTCTTCAGTTTCGGTCGGCTTTGAAGAGTGCAGACATGTTCCCGGTCCACTGAAGATCATCACAGGGCTCCGGGTGGTAAGTATGGGGAGGTGGGTACTCAGAGGTGGGTGCAGGTTGGGGAGGGGCAGAAGAATCAACGAGGGAAGGTTTTTTTTGTTTCAGGTCTTTTTTTTTTTATTATTTACACACAAGGGACTTTTGCCACGCTGGGGTGGGCTCCCAGCGTGGCTTGGGGGGAACAGTGAAGACGACGGGGGATTGGGCACCCCCATCGGCAAAGGAAGTTTTTGCCACACTGGGGTGGGCTCCCAGCGTGGCACATGAACATTTTGGGGGGAGGCAGTGACACTGACGGGATTGGGCACTTCTGTCGGCAAAGGAGTTTTGCCACGCTTGGGTGGGCCTCAGCGTGGCTTTGGGATAGTGAAGCCGACGGGGATTGGGCACCGTCACGTGCAAAGGAAGTTTTTGCCACGCTGGGAGCACAATGAACATTTTAGGGGGCAGTGAAACCGATGGGGATTAAACCTCTGCTATAAATGAAGCTTTTGCCATGCTGGGGTGGGCTCCAGCGAGGCTTGGGAAATGAAGCCGACGGGGATTGGGCACCCTCATGGCAAAGGAGTTTTTGCCATGCTGGGGTGGCTCCTAGCGTGGCACAATGAACATTTTGGGGAGGAAACCCTACGGGATTGGGCACCCCTGCCGGCAATGAAGCTTTGCCACGCTGGGGTGGGCTCCCAGTGTGGCACCAGGCAGCTTGGGGGGACAGTGAAGCCTTACGGGGATTGGGCAACTCCTGCCGGCAAAGGACGCTTGTTCAGCGGGCAGCCGCAAATTCTGTGGGTGACAGCAAATTCCGCGGATATTTCCGCGGTTTGCTGCACCCGTGGAATCGCGGTAAACTCGGGGCCCTGTCTATGAGATTTTTCTTAATAGTGTCCTGTTCCTCCAGGTCAAAGCCCATGGCAACCTATAACTGCTACATCATGGTGAGGAAAGAATGCTCTTCTAGAGGAGACCTTGTGGTGTGGACCACCGAGTCCTCACTGCAAGTGAACACAGTGGAGCCAGTGCCCCTGTCATAGGGGCTTGTAGCATAGTATTCAGCCTCTTCTTCCTCCTCCTCATCCTGCATTTTCAAATTGGGATTGTATTCATACTCATCATCGAGCGGGTCAACAGGGAAAAGAGAATATGCTGGCAATGTCAGCGGTGCCATAGAAAGTGTCCGGGAAAAGGGTGTACCTTGTGACATTAATTGGGGATTAGTAGGGAGCCTTGTTCAGGGCCCTGGAACAGGGGAGTAGGTAAGGCATCTAATAATGTCACTAAAAGATGATAGAATCACCTGGACACTGGTGCCTCTTTGGTCAGCAGATGAAACTGAAGGAGTCAATGGGGAGATTGAGTCCTTGACACTAATGTACCAGTTGTATTAGGTCTGGCAGTACCTACACAAGCCCTGACCTTGATGTCGTTGATGGTTGGGGTTGATGCAGCATCTCTAGCATAGCAGTCGGCGGCACAGAAGAGATCATACCTGCAGGCGAAGGAGCAACCGGGAAGGCTCGCTCCTTATCCTCATGCCAGTGCTTGTATTTGTGACTCCCTGACACCGTGTCCTGGGATTTGGACTACCTGGATTCAGTTGACTGGGCTGCAACACAGCAGTACTCTTCTGTTGGAGCTCCTTCTCTAGCTTAGCTTACTTTTTTCTTGAGAAGGTGTTGTAGAGTGCTTCTGGTGCAAGCACCTGGTTCTGGAATTGAAACCCTGGTAGATTTGGCAGGCTTTCATGTTGTGGTCCTGGCTTAGGCAGCAGACACAGATATCACAGGAGTCACCAGTGCAGATCTTGTCTCCACACTCACAATACCAGAATAGTTTTGATGGTTCTTTCGACAACATGCAGTTCATCAAAAATCACTGTAAATAATTAGTTATAATACAAAAATAAATAAAAACAGTGGCTATTACAGAGGCATTTCATTCAGTGGTCTGACGAGTACGGCCGATGGCAGGAAAAGAACTGAGGAGAGAAAGGCCACCCACATTTATATGGGAATCGACATCTGATGTTGTCGTAGGCAGCCCCTGGTGGACTGCCTGCAAAAGTTTGTGTGTGGTCCCGTGTTGGATAAGTTACTTTTAAAAAGTAATCAGTTACAGTTACTAGTTACTGTAACTTTCAAATAATGTAATCAGTTAGTTACTTATTACTTTTATATAAAAAGTAATTAGCAACTATAACTGTAATGCATATTACTTTTTTTTTTATGTATCATGTTACTATTTATCGGCATCTGCGGCACACCTCCTAGGGGCATCCAGCTGCCGGCCCCTACTGACCCAGAGAGCAGCAGGCTCACTTGCATGATGGGGGTCCAGTGTCGCCGCCCCACCCACCAGAGGGCCTCCCCATGCCTCTCCAAGTCGGGCTGGACCGGAACCCCAGCATGATTCCACAACAGTCCTCCAGGTTGTCAGGAGCGTGGTCATCAAGCTGCCTCAGTCGCACCCAGCCATTTTTCTTCTGTTTTTTCTCACCAAGAGCTGACAGTGCAATAACATTCACGCTTAGGCCGACATCTTGCCGTGTTGCTCCCCTTTTCTGTGCACTATAATTGTGCCACACCTGGTCATCACCAGGCACCACTACAATGCAACGTGCATTCCCCTAACCATCCCAGAGGGGGAAAGCAGCCCTGGAATGCTCAATCCGTCCTCTCCCCTGCCGACCCCCAGCAGCCTATATCCGTTCCCAAATCCACGTTACCGACCTGTTACAATGTGTGGCGTCCAGCACCTCAAAACTCAGTGCCACCGGGCCGGCCATATTACTTCACATTACTTTTGATAACGTGGTTGTATTTACTCATTGAACAAAGCTATGTGCTCATAAAACCCCAAGAAGTGTATAAAAGAAATAAAACAGATTCTAAAAACAATGATTATGTTAATTACGCAGTACCCATCTCACTTTGCCACCCACAGCAATCCCTTTACATTTCCATAAATAAGAGCTGTATTAAAAAAACACTCGGACACACACCCTGCATATACTACTGCCCTCTGCAATCTCCCCTCCCCTCCTCACAGCTGAATCCTGACTTTGCCAGCCACTGCTGTCCCTGACCCTTTTCATTTCCATAACACCCACACTCACCCTCCAACACACATACACCGCATCTACTGCCAGTGTCCTTCGTGATCTTTCTCAACCAGCTGTATATCCTGACAATGCTAGACTCAACTACCCCTGTACATTCCACCCTTACCCCATCGCCACACATACCCTGCTGCATCTTCTGCACTTGGTGTTCTTTCCCACATCTAGACTGTATTCTCCTCCTGACAATACAAGCGCCACAACTACCCCTTTAAATTTCACTAATTAACCAACCTCATATAGCTCCCCCTCCACTCACACACATGTACACCCTGCAGATCTACTGCCCTTTCTTGCCTTGGTGATATTTTTTCATTTCCCCACAGCAGCCTAAACGCTAACATTGCCATTGCCAGCCACAGATCCACCCCACATCACATACTGTACAATAAATTCCACCAGCTCACACCTACTTACTCCAACTCAATTTAAACACACTTTCCCACAGCTGAAACTTGACTTACCACTGCCACTGAGACACAGTTATATTTATAACTAAGTTTGCCATGCCTACTATGCCACTGCCAGTATGCCACAACTGAAGTTAGACAGTGTCACTTTCAATCAAATTATCCCACAACACAATACATTTGTTGCACTTCAGTACATACCCCTTCGATAAGGATTTTCTTTTAAGATGGGTCAGGTGATGGTGATAAACTTGGCAGATGCATGGTCGGATGATCAAGCCGCCTGCTGTGGCAGTTTGGTGCATGTGGTGGTGGAAATAGACCCTGAGCCCTGCCTGCAGAAGGACTACTTGTCTTTTCCATACAACAGCTATGCTGACCCCAATTCCCTCGGGGTTCACAATGGCTACTATAGAGGACCACGACTGATGACAAGCAGGGGTGTGGGTAGCTAGCTACAGATTGTGTATCAACTGCCCAATCCATTGCCCCACAAGCAAATGTAATCAATTCCTATAGTGATTCTTAGCAGTACCATGTAGCGGTGCATAAATAGTATAATCTGTATATCAAATGTTGCAAACTGATATACGTAATACTAAACCGACAAATAAAATGGTGTTTTCTGACTTTTATTTGCACAGCACATTACAGATGTAAAACAAAATGGTAATAATAAACACATGCTGAAAATAGAAAATTGAGTTAGAATCGATGTTTCAACCATACATCTCTTCAGGAATTATGTAAAAGAGAAAAAAGCAGGTCAGGGAAATAAGAGACATACAGGTATATATGAGGAAAGAAAAATGGTGATACTAGGTAAGGTAAGACTAGAATCTGGAAAAAGAAAGGGTGATGATAGGTATGAAAAGGCACAGTAGAAGTGAATGAGCTGAGGAGTCCTGAAGTGTGGAGTAATTAACAGAACCTAGGAAGAAGGCTGAAAGGTGACAGCTATGTGTACACACTCATCTTCATGTTCAACAGATCAAAGAAATACTCAAAAGGGAAGGGTCAGTGGTTTAACTGAATGGCTAACCCCTGACTCATCACTCTCACCACCCACTTGTCTGTGGTGATGGTTTTGCACTTAAGTAATGAGTCAGTCTCCCACTGGTAGTGGTTCTATGGCAGCCTGCAGAGAGTCAGAGATCTTGTTATTCTTATGGTTTAGGAGCTCGTAGATCTTACTTCGAGAGGAAGCTGTTGCAGCAGGTAACACATATGTAGGACTGACGCCACCTGGCGGCAGATCTCGGCATTTATGTTCCTCTAGCAGTACCGACGTTGGACCGCCTCCCCGACGTTGGCCCCGCCTCCGACATCACATAGTATAAAGGGCGTAGGCGGTCCCCACGTGTTCCAGTTCTTTCTCGCCGTGGCAACTTGCTAGTCTGCTCTCAGCTCGCCTATGGGTTCCTCAGCCTTAGAACAGTTCCTTCATAGTTTCTAAAGATTTTTCAGTGACATATGCCCTCCATTTCGACCAGGCACTGTAACAAGTGTTCTTGTGGATGGCAGATCCCTACCAAGGACAGTCATTCTGCCTGCCTCTTTTGCCTGGGCCCAGACCATGACACCGGCGCCTGTACCCACTGCCAGGCCTTCAGTAGTCGGAACAGGATCCGTAGACAAAAATCGTTTCAGGCCCATCTAGCACAGCAGCAACTGACCCAGATGCAGCAGGACACATCCTCTGGGAGGGAGTCTCGCGCCCCTACTCTTCGGAAAGAGAAGGAGAAGCACCGCCATCGGGATCGAGACCGCTCGCCTTCCAGGTCCAGGTCTTCCAGCTCTGCTGGTCATTCCGGCTCCTCCGGACACGAGGCCCGGCCTACCTCCTTCAAGCCTCCTACCTCGCTCAAAAGACTCCCGCCTTGCAGCCCAATCGACTTCAGATTCTCGTTCCGCGGGCGGGTCGGGTTGCCTCGATCCTGGTGCATCCGCCATGAACCCGCCCAGCTCGAGCTCCTATAGTCATCGTTCTCCAACTGCCTCCATCCTCCTCTGGCTAAGGGGTGTCCGTCAGACGTGGTTCCAGTACCGACACCGGTTGCTCCTCCACTAGTGCTGGACAAGGCTGCGCCGCAGCCATCATCGGTCACTCCGACGTCACCTCGTGACCGTTTGCCGGTCCGGCCGACGCTGGATCTACCCGACGTCACCGGGGATCTTTCACCGGCGTCACCTGCCCCACCGATGCCGGTCCTCCCCTACGCCAGCCCCTCTGCAGGCTGACTGACGTCACCTCTGAGGACAGCATCCCCAAAGCTGGGGATGTCCCAGGTCAAGGAGCTTTTTGCTCACTGGTTGGAGACTATTAAACAGGATGTAGTAGGCCTTCCGGTCCCTACTGCCAAAGCTTCTCCTGTCCCTCAGCCTGAGGGTCAGGATACGCATGTCCCCTCCGGAGCAGAGGGTGATAGGTCACCAGCCAGCCCCAGGAAGTGCAAGGACAAGTGCAAGAGGACTAGGTCTCCTTCCTTCTCTCACTCTCCTTCTCCGAAACGGCCCAGGCATAAGAGGAGATGTCAACGGGTTTTGTCTTCCTCCTCCTCCTCTTCCGCCTATGACAAATCGGACTCCTATCCCGATTCGGTCCCAGGCTCTCTCCCTGGTGACACTGAGGACCAGCCGAAATCTCCTCCCGATGACCCCAGTTCTCTAGTGGTCATGCGGCACATCCAGGAGAACATGGGATGGGATATGGAGGCCTTGGACCCCGTACGCTTGCGCCTGGCAAAACACATGTGCCAGAAGGATCCCAAGCCAGTGGTCATCGCTCCCTTGGTGGATACTTTCAAGGATGTTAACTTAGCTACCTGGAGGCATCCACTTGCATCTTCTGCAATGCCCAAGAAGGCCAACCACTTGTACTGGGCCCCCAAGGACCATTCTTACCTGGCCGAACACCCCACGGCTGACTCCGTGGGAATTTTGGCCGCGCACGATCGTTCACAGAGGCCGAAGCACCTAAGTACCCAGCCGCCAGACAGGGAGTCTAAGCAGTTGGACTCTTTAGGTTGTATGGTGTACTCATCTGCCACCTGCAGTATCCGGAGTCTAAATTTTTTGACTCGTATGGTCCAATTCCAGAACGTCTTTTGGGACCAAGGTTTGTACATTCTGCAAGGTTTGCCTGACTGTCCTCAGATGACAGAACTTGCTAAACTTTTACAGACTGGCTCAGATGTTGGTACCCATGTTCTTCAAGCCGCATACGACTCTGCAGACATTTCGACGAGGGCGGCCGCTATGGGAATTTGCCTTCGGCGCTACTCCTGGCTCCGGGTAAGACCACACTTCTGGACACCCCTTTCAAAGGCTCTGTGCTTTTCGGTGAAGACACAGAGAAGGTTATCGTTAGACTGCAGGACTCGGGCAAAGTGGTCCGCACTGTGCAGTCTATGTATCAACCGAAGCAGGAGTGTTTTCGTCGGCCCCGTTTCCATGGCAGAGGGGGACGCCAGCCTCAGGAACCCCGTGCTCAGCCTCACACACAGCGGGGTGGCTTTGGTCGATGAGGGGGTCACCGAGGCGCTACCTCTGCCCCTTCTAGACAGGCTAGACCTCCAGCAGCCGCCCTCCCGGCCCCTCCTTCCACCTGACTATTTAAACAACCCTTCCCTCCTGTACCTTATGTCAGGAGAGCGGGTGGGAGATCGCTTTTCTCATCACCATCTGGTATGGAGAGAAGTGACCTCCGACATATGGGTCCTCGACCTCGTGGAGTTCGGGCACTCCATAGAGTTCGAACCTCTACCCCCGGACAGATGACCGCCCCCTTCTTACCACCTGAGAGACCACGGGCCTCCCATCAGGTGGGAGATCCAGTCTCTCGTAGAAAAGGATGCCATAGAATGCATACCGGGGGCAGAAGGGGACTCTGGTTTTTACTCCTGCATCTTCCTGGTTCCCAAGAAGTCGGGAGACCTGTGGCCGATCTTGGACCTCAGTGATCCCAACCAATGGGTCGCTTACTGCAGATTCCGTATGGTGTCACTTCCGAATCTCCTCCCCTTCCTGTCAGTCAGGGATTGGCTGGCGTCTCTGGAGATACAGGATGCCTACCTTCACATTCCTGTTTGCCACGGTCATCAGAGATTCCTGAGGTTTAAGTTCTAGGGTCGGGCCTGTCAGTTCAAGGGTCTTCCCTTCGGCCTTTCCTCCACTCTGAGTCTTCACCAAGTGCCTCGCCATCGTTGCAGCGACCTTGCGCCGAGACGGCCACTTTTTGTTCCCTTATCTCAACGACTGGCTCCTCTTGCCCTGTCCAGGTCTCATCTTTGGGAGACCATCCTGGCCACGCTCTCCCTTTGTCAGCATCTGGGGATCACAATAAATCCAGAAAAATCCCAGCTCTTCCCCTCTCAGCCTCTTCAATTTATAGGTGCTCTCTTAGACACCACATTGGGGAAAGCCTTTCTCCCTTCAGACAGAGCAGAGCGCATCTTGGCTCTGGCGTCCCAAAGCTTTTCAGCCTCCATGGTTCCAGCCAGGTCCATTCTCAGGCTTCTGGGGCACCATTTAGTGGGCTCTTCAAGTCCAGTGGGACCAGACCAGGGACGACTTAGACTTGCTGGTCAGGATCTCGGAGCCAGTTTGTCGAGAACTCCGCTGGTGGGCGTCTCCACAGCATCTCTGCTGAGGACTCCCCTTCCAGCCGGAAAGTTTGTTCCAAACGCTCACTACAGACGTATCGGGGACGGGATGGGGGGCTCACCTGGGGATTCACAAGACTCAAGGACTGTGATCTCCATTAGAGGAGAACTTGCATATTAATGTGCTCAAGCTCAGAGTGGTCCTGTACTCCCTACAGGCTCTGGCTCCTTTTCTAGAGCTCGGCCACCTCCTTATTCAGATGGACAACACTTCAGTGATGTTTTTACATCAACAAACAGGGAGGTACACAGTCTTACCCTCTTTGTCAGGAAGCTATGAGGGTGTGGGACTGGACGGTGGAGCACCATCTCCAACTTTCTGCAGTTCACGTTCTGGGCTCCACGAACATAGTAGTGGATGCCCTCAGCAGGGAAAAAATGCCCTGCCACAAGTGGTCCCTGTTACAGTCCATGGCAGACGAGCTCTTTGCAAGGTGGGGAACACCGGAGTTGGACCTTTTTGCGTCTCACTGCAACACAAAACTCCCTAGTTTTTGCTCACTCGATCCCGAGCCTGGAGCTTTCTGGCAAGATGCATTGTCCCTATCTTGGAGCGGGAGGTTTCTTCACGCCTTCCCTCCCTTTCCCCTCTTGCTGCGGGTCCTCCTCCAGGCCCAATAGGAGAGGGTCACCATGATTCTGATAGCCCCCTTGTGGCCCAGACAGATTTGGTTCCCACTTTTCCGGCATCTGTCGGTGCAAGCTCTGTGGCCGCTTCCCATTTTGGGTCAGTTACTCTCTCAGCAGCAGTGGACCTTTGATTATCCCATCCTGCGTTCCCTTCACCTTCACGCTTGGCTCCTATGGACCTTGCGAAGACTCGCTTTGGAGTTTCTGATGACATCGCCCGGATTTTAGTAGAGGCTCGGAAGCCCACTACCAGGGCCACTTACGCCATGAAGTGGAAACGTTTTTGGCTTTGGGCCATAGCCAGGTGGCTTGACCCTCTGGTCTGTCCGGTGAACTCGATCTTACAATACTTGTTATCCCTGTCGGAGTCAGGTCTCAGCTACTTCTCCATTAAGGTACACCTTGGCGCTTCTGCCTGTCATCACTGTATTCAGGACAGGACAGTGGCTCAATTGGAGGTGGGTCAGACTTTTCTGAGGGAGATTTTGCATCTCCATCCTCTGGTCCGAGACCTTGTTCCTCCTTGGGACTTGTTATTTGTTCTGGAGAGGCTTACTCGTCCTCTCGTCGAACCGACCATGTCGTGCGTGCTCCGCTACCTCTCTTGGAAGACTTTGCTTTTGGTGGTGGTCACTTCTGCTCTACGCATTTCAGAGCTTCATGCCCTTATGTGTCGAGAGCCCTATCTTATTTTCCATAAGGATAGGGTAGACCTGTGAACTAACCCAAAATTTCTTTCTAAGGTAGTGTCGGAGCTTACACTTAACCAATCGGTTCAGCTTCCGGTATAATTTCCAGAGCATTCTAATCTAGGAGACGCACTCTTACACACCCTTGATGTGCACCGTGCTCTGCAGTGTTTTTTGTCCAGAACAAAGGGTATAAAAAAATCGGACCAATTATTTGTATCCTCTGTGGATAGATCCTTGGGGCACCTGGTTACAAAACAAACGCTCTCGCGTTTGGCTGGTAAATTGTATATCCTTCTGTTATCAGCAGGCTAACAAGACCTTGCCGGGCTCAGTTTGGGCTCATTCCACCAGAGCGGTGGCTACCTCCTTCGCAGCTCTTGAGAGAGTGTCGACGGCTGACATTTGTGCTGCTGCTGTCACCTGGCACTCTGTTCACACCTTCATCTGACATTACAGTCTGGACATTGTTTCCAGACATCATGCAGGTTTTGGCCTGGCGGTCCTCCAGGGCCTTATTTCCTGAGAGGTCTTGTCTCCCAAGAGGTTTTTCTTCCTCTCCTTTCCTTCTCATTCAGGGTTGTCTTAAGATTAGACCTTGAATGTGGTATGTGTTGTTGACTACCCTTCCCAGGGGCTGTCTTAAGCTTATAATTGTTTCTACCTTCCCTTTCCCAGCGGTTGTCTTTAGTTTATACTGCTTGGGAATCAGCCCTACATATGTGTTACCTGCTGCAAGAGCTTCCTCTCGAAGTAAGATAGTACAGTTATGTAAGAACTTACCGTAACAGCATAGATACATAGATACATAGACAGTGTCGGCAGATAAGGGCCTATGGCCCACCCAGTCTGCCCATTTGAGCTTGAAAGTTCAGTTTGTTTTCCTAGAAGTCTGTTTCCCCTTACCCCTGACCTCTAGAATTCCTTTATGTCTATTCCATGCATTCTTAAATCCCGTGATTGTTTCAGCCCCCACCACTTCCTCTGGCAGGGTGTTCCACTTGTCCACCACCCGTTCTGTGAAGAAATTCTTTCTCATGTTTCCTCTGAATCGTCCTCCCTCCAACTTCATCCCATGCCCTCTAGCAGATCTTCGAGAGAAGCTCTTGCAGCAGGTATGATTCCCCTTCCCCTTCTTCCCCCAGGATTGAGCCTCTCTGACCTGGGTCAAGTTCAGCTCCCTTTTCAGGCCTAGCTATTTTTGTTGTTTTTTTTTCGGTGGAATGTTATCCTCCACACGTTTATCTTTTGGCCTGTCTTTGGCGTGCAAGAACTGGAGCATGTAAGGACGGCCTACACCCTTTATACTACGTGACGTCGGAGGCGGGGCCGACATCAGGGAGGCGGTCCCACGTCGGTACTGCTAGAGGAAAAGAAATGCCAAGATCTGTCGCCAGGTGGCGTCAGTCCTATATATGTGTTACCTGCTTCTCTCGAAGATCTAGTTACGGTAAGTTCTTACGTAACTGTACTTTACTTCTGCCTTGCACCTTTCTTGCCTCTACCTCTTGGAGAGCCCCTAGGAGGAATGCAGTCATAGTAGGAGTAAGGATTTTGATAGTAGGCACTGTCTTGCCTCCCCTTCCATATATCTTTAAGGAAGTAGTAATCTCCTTTAGAGTCAAATTCTTTTAGTGTGCCCCCCCCCCCCAAATCATCCTTTTTCATGTAGACTTCTGTTTTATCCCCTGAAAGGGAGGGTCCTTCGAATGGGAAATCCAAACAGCCTTTGTTTTGGTGTTCTATGACAGGAAGGTTGTTCTGAGCCAAGCAAGCCTCCTCAGAACTACTGCATGCGTTAGTGCCCTTGAGGCAATGTAATTTGCATCAACAATCATGTGAAGCCGATATCTGGTGGTTTCCATTGCATCTTTTGCAGTTTCTGATAGATCTCTGTCAATTTCACCACCCAATTTTGTACCTCGAGCTTGCAAAGTATTGTAAAGGGCATTCTAGTACTGCACTGTGTATTCTATGTTAGCAGCCTGTCTTAACTGCAAGGTACCTGAAGTTTACACCTTTTTGCCATATAATGGTGGCAAACCCATAACCGTTAACTCTGGAGTTGTGGTCTGTTGACAGTGAAGATGGCAGTCATGCTGGGCTGCCGTCTGCTTGGGCTTTAATGCCTGAGCTGAAAACTGAGAGGAAACACTGCCCGGAGTTTATTTTTGTTAACGTTTTGGGATTTTAGTCGGACAACAGCTTAATTCGGGGAAGAGGTCTGATTTTTGGCCTCGTGAAGGTTTTTAGTTAGAGTGGGGCGATTAGCATAGGTAGAGTCTGTATGGTGAGGTAGACCAGGTGTTTTTAGGCTTTTATTTTTAGTTAGGGAAAGTGCCGTGTAAAAAGTGTGCTGCAGTTTTGTTACAGCTGGCAGCTCTACTGTTCAGGAGGAGTGTATCGGAGCTTTGGATCTTACTTCGAGATACAGCTCTTGCAGCAAGTAACACCATTAGGACTGAAGCCGGCAGGCGGCAGGACCCCACGGAATTCTTCTAGCTAGCTAACTTCAGCGGGGACCGCCCCCGACATCGGTCCCACCTCCAACGTCAGGCGTAGTACATAAGGGGGCGGTTCCACCAGATTCCCCAGTTCTTTTCCCGCCATCGACTTGCATGTCTCGACCTTTCGGATCGTTTCTAGCGCACGACACATGGTCAAGTTCTTCCTTCGGGAAAAAGTTCATTTTTTCAGCTAAGTTGCTGTCTGATGTCCTCTCCTACCTCCGTTGAAGGCCATCCCTCGAAGTGCGACTGTGGGAAGCAAATCCCGTTCAAGGATCCGCATTCGGCCTGCGTCCAGTGCCTAGGCCCAGACCACGACACCCGGTCCTGTATTTTCTGCCAGGGGTTTAACAGCCAGACCCGGATCCGCCGCCAGAAGGCTCTGCAGGCGTTCCTGCTCGAGGAGAACGTTAAGGCCATGGACACCTCCAAGGGGAGTTCTGCTGAGAAAGCCTGGAAACATTCTGAGAAGCATAGAGAGAAGGCTCCATCCAGGTCCCCGTCTAGGGCCTCTGACTCCCGTAGTTCCGGCTCTCGGTCCGACCGTTCGCTATCCCGGGCCCGCTGTCAGCCTCCCTCCACTGCGGTGAAGAAACCTTTGGGCTTCTCTTCCTCCTCACAGGCCAAGACCTCCAGGCCCTTTCGTCCTCTTCTTCCAAAGCCCTGGTTAGGTCTGGGGACCATCATCTTCACCGCAAGTCGGGTTCCCGCCATTCCGAACCCGACGTCAGGTCTGCCTCCTTGCCTCCTCCTCCCCAGCGGAAGACCAAGGAGCTTACCTCGCTCAAGAAGCCGTCGGACCCGACGTTGGCCCGTCCGATGTCGGCCACTCATCACAGGTCCCAGGAGCCGTCAACCAGACACCCGTCGCCGGTCAGGCCTTCGCCCTCTCGGTCGTCGGCAGGAGGGCCGACGTCCGCACGAGTCGAGAAGAGGACATCGACGCCTCCTACCGACGTTAGTCAGGAGACTATCACAGAGGAGGAACTGACGCAGCCCGAGGACCAGACGGGCGAACCCGGTCCTGTCGAGCCTCCAAGGGAACCCTCCCCGCAACCTGAGGCCCCTGAGGAGCCGACGCCAGAACCCGACAACCGGCCACCGGCGCCCGGTCCGTCGTCGGGCCTTTCTTTTTCTGAGGTGAAGGAGCTGTTTACCTACTGGTGGGATACCATTAAAAAGGATGTGGTTCCCACACCACCTCCTTCTCCTGCGCCACCTGCGAACCCTCCGGCCCCTGCGCCCCCTTCCCCATCCGGGGCAGTGGGCCGAGTACCTCCCCCCCAGAGCCTACGGACCCTCCAAGGGGAAGACCAGATAGAAGGAGACTTCCGTCTAGATCCTCTTCAGGGTCACCCAGTCCTAAGAGACCCAGAAGACGACGCCGTTCGCCTTCGACGGAGGATACAGGATCGGAGTCCTCGACAAGATCCAGATCCCTCTCTCCCCTTCCGATCTCCTCTGGATGATCCATCGTTCTCGGAAATCATGAGACATATCCAAGAGAACATGGGCTGGGATGTGGAAGAGTTAGACCCCGAGAGACTACGCCTTGCTAGATATCTTCGGCAGAAGGATCCCAAGCCTGTGGTGGTACCACCCTTGGTGGACACTTTTGTGGACATCACCAAGGCAGCGTGGAAGCGTCCACACTCGCTCCCGTCGATGCTGAAGAAAGCTGACCACCTGTACAAGGCTCCTAAGGAGGACCAGGACTTGGCTCAACATCCTCTGGCCGACTCTCTGGTCATAACAGCCTCTCATGACCGGTCCCAGAGACCGCAACATTTGAGCACCCTGCCACCGGACCCGGAGTCCAAACAGCTGGATGCTATGGGCAGGCGCACGTATGCTTCCGCTACCTGCGCCATCAGATCCCTGAACTACTTGACCCATATGGTGCAGTTCCAAAATGCTTTGTGGGAACAGGGACTGGATCTGGCAGAGAAATTGCCAGACGGTGAGCAGAAGGAGGAGATGTTGCAGCTCCTCCGTACGGGTTCAGACGTGGGAACCCAGGTGCTGCGAGCCGTGTATGACTCCGCGGACTCCTCGGCCAGAGCGGCAGCTTCAGGCGTATGCCTCCGGAGACACTCATGGCTTCGTGTCTCCGGATTTACCCACGGACGTCCAGAAGAACATCATGGATGCCTCTTTCAAAGGAGAAGTTCTCTTTGGTGCACCCTCTGAGAAGGTTCTCACCAAGCTCCAAGAGGCCGGGAAGGCAGTGAGGTCGGTCCAGGCAATGTACCGACCAAAGCTTAGTTCCTTTCGTAGGAACCAAAGCCATTTTCATGGACGGACACAGAGACAACAGTCCCGCACCGGTCCACAACAGAGGGGCTCTGGCTCCCGCAGAGCCCAGGGAAGACAGCCTGCGGGCAGAAGTCAGCGCCCAGCTAAGCTGGCTCAACCCGCGGCTCCCTCCGCTGCCACAGCCTGACTCCTTCCCGGCCCCCACCCCTCAGGATCAACGGGACATCAAGGTCGGGGGTCGTATAGCGAATTACCTGCTAGGATGGCAGTCCATTACCACTGACAAGTGGGTTCTTCAGTTGGTCGAAAAAGGCCACTTTATAGAATTCGCAGACAAGCCACCCTCGAGGCCTCCTCTGCTCTCCCGTTACTCAGGTCAGCACAAATTGCTTATCAGGCAAGAAATACTCGTGCTCCTGCAGAAGGGAGCAGTGGAGTATGTTCCAGAGAACCAGATACTGTAGATTCCGGATACTATTCCCACTTCTTTCTGGTTCCCAAGAAAACAGGGGACCTCTGTCCAATCTTGGACCTCAGCGACCTAAATACGTCGGTCGCCTACAAACGATTTCGCATTGTGACCCTTCCGGGCCTCATTCTCATGCTGAAGCAGGACGCCTTTTTAGCGTCCATAGACATGCAGGGCCACCTGCACATCCCTGTGGCTGCAAGACAGGAGGTTCCTGCTTCGAGTTCCTCAAGCTACCATTTTCAGTTCCGGCCCTTCTGTTGGACTGTCATTGGCCCAGGGTCTTTACCAAATGCATGGCAGTCGTGGCAGCGCCTTATGGAGACAGGGCCACCATGTGTTCCCGTACTTGGACGATTGTCTTCTCATGGCCTCCAGAGAGGCGTTGTTGCTGGCTATTCAGAGCACTCAGGACTTGTTCCAGTCTCTGGGCATTATAATCAACTATGAGAAGTCTCTCCTCATACCGTCACAGAAGCTGCAGTTCATAGGCGCAGTTCTGGACACTGTTCAGGGGAAAGCATTTCTCCCAGATGACAGAGCGGAACACATCAGATCCCTCATCAGGGATCTCTCGGCGAAGAAGACTGTCCCTGCCAGGCTGGTCCTTCGTCTGCTCATACACATGGCTGCAGCCATTCCGACCGTCCCTTTGGCAAGGCTCCACATGGGTAACTCAGTGGATGCTCAAGGTGCAGTGGGACCAAAGGCAAGACCATATGCAGCATCCAGTCAGAATCACAAATGCCGTGTTTCGAGACTGGCAATGGTGGTAGACCAGGGACACTTTCTGCAGGTGTCCTCGCTTACAGCGCCTGTCCCCGAGATAATCTCTCCACAGACGCTCTGGGCTAGGGTGGGGAGCACACTTGAACGGGGTGAGGTCCCAGGGAACATTGACCCCTCAGGAAGCCCACCTCCACATCAACGTGCTGGAGATGAGGGCGGTCCTCTACGCCCTGCAGCCCTTTCAGTCAGAAATCCCGTTGTGCACTCTTCTGCTTCAGACAGACAACACGGCAGTGATGTATTACCTCAACAAACAAGGAGGCGCACACTCTTACACCCTTTGCAGGGAAGCCATGAGAGTGTGGGATTGGGTAATTCGACACGGCGCGAACCTGATTGCAGTTCACGTTCCCGGAGTGGACAACACAATCGCAGATGGCCTGAGTCTCTCCCAGGACAGAGTCCACGAGTGGGAACTTCTTCAAGGGGTCGCAGAGGATCTGTTTCTTCGATGGGGCACTCCAGAACTGGACTTATTCGCTTCCCCATCCAACGCAAAACTGCCCAATTTCTGCTCGCTAGATCCAGGGCCTGGTGTTTTCTGGCGAGACGCATTGTCCCTCGCCTGGGTGGACAGATTCCTCTACGCTTTCCCTCCCTTCCCGTTGATCCAGAGAGTTCTTCTCAAACTGCGCAGGGAGCATGCAACAATGATCCTGGTAGCACCATTCTGGCCCAGACAGATCTGGTTCCCCTTGCTAATGCAGCTGTCCCGGGAACCTCCAATTCTGTTGCCTTTCAGCTCCCATCTCTTGTCTCAGGAGGAAGGTTCTCTAGTCCACCCGGACTTACGCTCACTGAACCTGCATGCTTGGCTCCTAGAGACATAGCCATTTTTGCGACACGGGGTCTGCAAGAGGTGGCTGAAGTCCTTTCGCAGCAGAAAGCTGCAGCGATAAGTGACGATGCCATGAAATGGCGCTTTTGTCTGTGGTCGCAAGCACGCGGCTTTTCCCTTTTAGGTTGCCCGGTGAAAGCGGTGCTAGAATACCTGCTCTCCCTTTTCCATTCGGGTCTCGCCTACTCCTCTATTAAGGTGCACCTCTGCGCTATTTCTGCTTACCACTTCCCAGTGGGACAGCACACAGTGGCACAACTTGACACCTCTCGAGATTTTCTGAGAGGGGTGTTACACCTTAGGCCACCCATTAAGGACCCTGTTCCTCCATGGGATTTACTCTTTGTCCTGGAACAACTCACGCTTCCCCCCTTTGAACCTGCCACGGATTGCGAGCTGCGTTTCCTGTCATGGAAAACGTTATTTTTAGTTGCTGTTACGTCAGCAAGGAGAATTTCTGAGCTTCACGCTCTCATGTGTAAGGAACCTTATTTGATTTTCCACCAGGACAGAGTGTCCCTGAGGACGAATCCTAAGTTCTTGCCTAAGGTGGTCTCTGCACTCACTCTCAATCAGGACATTGACCTGCCTGTATATTTCCCTAAATATGCTAATAGAGGAGAAGTGCTGCTCCACACCCTGGATGTTCACCGCTGTCTTAGGTATTACCTGAGCAGGACTAAACAGCTTCGCAAGTCAGAGCAACTCTTCGTTTCCTTTGCTGAGAGGATGATGGGCCAACTAGTATTGAAGCGGTCCCTTTCTCGCTGGCTTGTCCAGTGTATATCATACTGCTATGATGCTAAGCAGAAGTCCCTCCCAGGTATAGTCCGGGGCCATTCCACTAGGGGGGTGGCTACCTCCTTTGCAGCACTTCACAACGTCTCCTCCTCTACCATTTGTGCTGCAGCCACTTGGAGCTCTGTGCATACTTTTATCAGGCATTACAGCCTGGACATTGTTTCACGGCGAAGAGCCGGTTTCGGCCTGGCTGTGCTACAGGGTCTCCTGTCATAGAGTCAGGACTTGGATAGTTTTTCTTAGTTTCCTCCTCCCAGAATGCTTACAAGCGTTATTGCTTGGAAATCGGTCCTAATGGTGTTACCTGCTGCAAGAGCTGTATCTCGAAGTAAGATAGTACAGTTACGTAAGAACTTACCGTAACAGTAGATCTTCGAGAACAGCTCTTGCAGCAGGTACCTTCCCGCCCACCTACCCCCTTGGAGGAGGCATGGCTTACCGAGCCTTGAGCAGGGGCTTATGCCCTTTTGTCTTCTGATGGTGGCTCGTCAGTCTCCCATTCTGATGTCGTCCTGTGGCCGGAAGTCTCCAGCGGGAGAACTGGGGAATCTGGCGGGACCGTCCCCTTATGTACTACTCCTGACGTCGGAGGCGAGACCGACGTCAGGGGCGGTCCCCGCTGAAGTTAGCTAGCTAGAAGAATTCCGTGGTGTCCTGCCGCCTGCCGGCTTCAGTCCTAATGGTGTTACCTGCTGCAAGAGCTGTTCTCGAAGATCTACTGTTACGGTAAGTTCTTACGTAACTGTACTTTACTCACCCACGGCAAGAGAGGAGGTGCGGGTGTTGCCGATTGCAGCTGGAGGACTGGACTATTGATCCGTATCCCCTCCTCCTCTGCTGCCCCTCCACAGCCGCCGGCAAACTTGAAGGAGACTCTGGCCACCTGGTGGGCTGAGGCCAAGGCTTAGCTCACCAGGGAGTTAGAGAGCCATCTACTGGCACCGGACCCTGCACAGAACTCGACGCTGGAGACGGAGACCCTCCCTCGCCCCAACACCAGAGGTGAACCTCGGGTGCCAGGGGTGGGAGGATACACTTCCAGAGGGCTTCCTGAAGCTGCTCACCTTCCCCCGTCGGGAGGGTGTCTTCCTCCTCCTCTACATCGGAGACCTCGGACTCGGGGTGCTCCGATCCGAGTGACGTGCCTCATAGTCCAGAATGTCCCAGGTCAAGGACTTTTCCAGAGGATCCTTCTTTCTTGGAGTTATTGAGAAAGATCCAGGAAGTCCATCAGTGGCAATCTCTGGAGCCAGATCCACAACGAAAGAAGCTCGCTGTCCACCTGGATCTGCCCGAGGCCACTCCTACATTGATTCCACCCTGGATAGAGCCTCACACAGACCTTGTTTCCTCTATTTGGAAACAACCATCCGCGTTAGCCCCCCCTTCTGAGGAAGGCAGATAGGCTGTATCAGGCTCTCAAGAATCCACACCCCAATGCGGATTCGGTCGTGATTAGGGCCATTCATGGCCATTCTGCCAATCCAAAACATCTCAGCTCATCTCCACCTGATAAGGAGTCACAGCTTCAGGACCAGTATGGGAAGAAGGTTTATGCATCTTCTACCCTGGCTATTAGGGCCCTGAACTGTGTGGCACATATGGGGGACTACCAGAAGACTATCCTGAGTCAGGTGGAATCCAAATTGGAATCCCTTCCTGAGTCTCAGACACCAACAGGAAGTGGCTGACCTTGCCCGTTCGGCCAGTTGGCACATGTTTAGTACCACCTACGATGCAGTGGACGCAGCTGGATGGAATTCAGATCATGCTTGGCTCCAGGTGTCAGGTTTGGTCTCTGAAGTACAGTCCACTATTCAGGATGCGCCCTTCAGGGGTTCAGTGCTGTCCGGCGATGATGTCAGGGACATCATCACCGACCTGCAGGAGAAGGGTACTGCAATCAAGTCCGTGGACTCTCTGTACAGACCCCCTCTGGAACAGCGTTGTCCTCTTCATCGATGTACTCGGCAAAAGGCGAAACCACAGGGCAAGCAGGCCAATAAGTGTTGGGCCGCATCAGCAACCAAGCCTCCCCCGCCCAAAGAAGCCGCGGGAGCCTTGGGTGCTATGCTGCCCCACACCTCCTGACTCCTCCCCTCTCCCACGGCCTCTGGGCTCTCCAGAGGAACCAGTAGGAGGGAGGTTCTCTGTCCATCTACCGGGTTGGGAGAGGATAACATCAGATGCTTGGGTGCTCCAGCTGATTGCGGTAGGACACTCAATCGAGTTTCTTCAGAAACCGCCCCGAAGACCACCCCCCAATTTGTCTTACTCCCCAGAACATCTTTCTCTAGTCCTGGAAGAAATCTCCTCCCTTCTCTCAAAGGCGGTGATAGAATCAGTCCCACGACACCTTTTGGGGACAGGTTACTATTCCCATTTCTTCCTAGTTCCAAAGAAGACGGGAGACATGAGGCCTATTTTAGACCTCAGCTCCCTGAACATGTTCGTGGAGTACAAACGCTTCGGAATGCTCTCGTGACAGAGCCTTCTGCCGCTTCTTTGGCAGGGACAGTGGCTGTGCGCTCTGGATATGCAGGATGCTTACCTGCACATCCCCTTTCCACAGCAGATTCCTTCAGTTTTGTTTTCAGAGGGACCACTACCAATTCAGGGCCTTCCCATTTGGTCTTTCTTCGGCCCCCCGAGTATTTACCAAATGCCTGTCGGTGGTAACGACCCACCTGCGTACCCAGGGAGTGCAGGTATTCCTGCACCTGGACGACTGGCTCCTGGTGGCCCCATCCAGGGAGGAACTTCTACACTCCCTTTCCCTCACCCTGCAGGTTTTCACCAGCTTGGGTAACACCATCAGCCAGGCAAAGTTCCATTTGGTCCCTTGCCAAAGACTCCAGTTTATCGGGGCGATCTGAACATGACCATCATCAAAGCCTTTTTGCCTAGGGACAGAATGGACACCCTCCAGGCACAGGCAAGCCTGCTGTCCGATCGCAGGAGGGTTGGTGCCAGGTCAGTCCTTCACCTCCTCAGGCTCATGGCGGCTACTATTCCGACAGTCCCTCGTGCTCAGCTCCATATGAGGATCTCTCAATGGACGCTTCAGTCTCAATGGGACCAAACACTGGACGACCTGGACCAGGAGATTCTAGTCTCTGATCCCATGGTCAGTGACTTACATTGGTGGATGATGTAAGAGAACCTTTGCCAGGGAGTTCACTTCATTCTCGAACCCCCCCCCCTCACAGGCTTTGACAACAGATGCCTCAGGAGAGGGCTGGGGTGCCCATCTAGGGTCTCTCAAGACCCGGGCCAGCTGGTCCACGCTCGAGCAGAGTTTGCACATAAATGTGCTCGAACTCAGAGCAGTCTTGTATGCCCTCCAGGCCCTACACTTATCCATTCTTCCCGGTCATCTAGCCATCCAGACGGACAACATGTGCATGGTCTGGTACATCAACAAACAGGGAGGAACTCGTTCCTACCCTCTGTGCAGGGAAGCAGTGAGAATCTGGGGTTGGGCTACCCAGCACAACCTCCACCTGACGGCAGTTCATCTTCCAGGAGTAGAAAACACGCTGGCACACCACCTCAGTCAGTCATCAGCCAGTGGCCACGAATGGGAACCGGATCAAGAGGTAGTACACGACACCTTCCTGCTCTGGGGACCCCTCAGGTAGACCTGTTTGCGTCTCCTCAAAACGCAAAACTTCCCGTCTTCTGCTCGCTCGCTCCAGAGCGAGACAGTTTCTGGCGAGACGCTGTATCTCTCGATTGGAAGGACAGATTCATTTATGCCTTCCCTCCAATTCTCTTTCTCCTGAGAGTCTTACACAAACTCAGTACAGAAGGAGCCCGGATGATCCTCATTGCTCCATTCTGGCCCAGGCAAGTCTGGTTCTCTTTTCTGCATCAATTTTCAGAGGAACCTCTGCTTCCTCTTACTCTGTCACAACACTTATTGACCCAGGATCAGGGGACCCTTGTTCATCCAGGTCTCAAATCCTTTCAAGTTGCATGCGTGGCTCCTGCAGATGTAGTCCAAGCCTGGTTCGGGGTCCTCCGCTTGTAGCAGATATTCTGGTGGAGGCTAGAAATCCTTCCACCAGATCCACCTACGCCATGAAGTGGAAATTATTCTCTATTTGGGCCTCATCTAAGGACTATGAGCCCTTTTCTTGCCCACTTGAAAGAGTCCTGGACTACATGCATCATCTCTTAGATCGAGCCATTCCTCCTTTTAGGTCCACATGGCAGCGATTTCAGCCTAGCATGTTCCCTTTGGTGACACGACTTTCGCCCAGTTGGAAGTCTCTAAGACATTCCTCAGAGAGGTTCTCCATTTGAGACCCCCATCCGCATTCCTGCTCCTCCTTGGGATCTGAATTTTGTTCTCAAGAAGCTTACTCTGCCTCCTTTCGAGCCGGCAGCCTCAACAGATCTGAAGTTCTTCTCTTGGAAGACACTCTTCCTCGTGACCATTACTTCAGCTCAATGAATTTCCGAGCTTCAGGGCTTGATGTGCAAAATCCCATATCTGATTTTTCACAAGGAACGGGTAGCCCTGCGCACCAATCCTAAGTTTCTCCCTAAGGTGGTAGTGGAATCTATGCTGAATTAGTCCATTGAACTGCCTACTTTCTTTTCGCAACACTCCAATCAACCTTTTGCATACTTTGGATGTTCATAGAATACTGAGATACTACACCACCCAGACTAAGGATCTTAGGAAATCTGATCAGCTATTTGTCTCTTTTGCTCACAAAAGGCAGGGCAGTGCCGTTTCCAAGCAATGCCTATCTAAATGGTTAGCTCATTGTATCACTTTCTGTTATGACAAGTACAACAAGAACCTGCCAGATCAAGTCAGAGGTCACTCCACCAGAGGAGTAGCTGCCTCGGCAGCTTGTTTCAAGAATGTGTCAGCGGCAGACATCTGTGCAGCCGCAACTTGGACTTCAAACAACATGAAGTCTTGCTGTATTCTGACATACACAGTTAGCCCCAGCACTTGAACTGCTCCAGAGAAGAAAGGGTTAACTCTATGCAGGAGCATAGAACTTTGAGCTCGAGCTCAGATTTCAAACCTCTGTGTGTGGTGCCTCAGAGTGTAACCGTCAGATTCTTTTCTCCTACTTAACTGAGAAGTCGCTTCGAGATTGTCTCTTCTTCGGTTCAGTTCTAGTAAAAATCATTGTTTGTTTTCAACCTGCTTACTTTATTTTCAGTTTCGAGCCTCTGTCTACAGTACTGTGATTAGTATACTAGGTAGTGAACTGTGTGTTTAAAGTTTTTCTGTGTGGAAATTGCATTTTCTCGGTTCCCTTGCAGTCGGTCCGGTTGGGAACGGACTCTGTATAGCAATTTGATAGTTTCTGGGTTTTAGTGTGGTGTACCGGTTACTATCAGTTCCAAAGAAACCAAACTTTTTTGTTCCTTTCAACAACCCGTGACACGGTTGGCTACCGATAGGAGTGTATTACCTGGCGTAAGGCTGTAAAGGGTAATTTATTAGTCTGGCCATGTCTGAGAAACCCAAGAAGAAAACCGGGCCCACTGGGTTTCAACACTGTACGGAGTGTGGGGAGGCCTTTAAGGCCGACCCCCACCTCGTATGTGTTTATTATCTGGGGTTTGACCACCTCAAAACAGACTGACAAATATGTACAAATTTCTCCAAAGCCACCCTGGAAAAAAAGATTGGGTAGGCTCAAGGAGAAGGAGGCAGAGAAGTCCGCTGACCCGGATGGCCAGCCCGGTTCGGTTTCGACCAAACCTGAGGGGGTGCCCACTGACCTAGGCGATACGTCCTCGGGCAAAAGGAGAGACGACCCTGAGGGGTCTGTTCCGGCAAAGAAACGCAAAATGTCAGTCTGTTCAAATCCAGTGTCTCCCAGTCCAACCGCTGAGGAAATAGCCAAGGCGATTAGTATAATTCAATCGCTTAGACCAGTTCCGACCGAATGGGTGCCATCGGTTCGACACTCGGTTTGGTCTGACTCAACTCCATCAGATTATGATCCGGATATTTTTTATGAAATGGAGTGGGAGGGGGACAAAGATGACAATGATGATAATGATTGTGGAGGTCTGGATGAGCCTATTGAACCGGACATCTTCCCCAGACAGACCATCTAGTGTCTCCCCTCCAAGGCTAGCTGAGTCCCCTTCACACTTTGTTTTACAAAAAGGTGGCTGAAACCCTCCAGCTCCCTTTGGTCGAAGCTGTTGAGGAAGAGCCTGATTTTGTGGAGATGATGGACATCCCAGAGTCCAAGAGGCTGTCTATTCCCCTCCATAAATCCCTGGGGAAACAGACACAAAAGATAATACAGACTCCAAATTCTGTACCTCCTGTTGATAAGAGAATGGACAGGGGGTATATGCTGTCAGGCTCAGGTACGGAGTTTTTGTTCAACCATTGCAGCCATGTTGGAGTAGTGCAGGCTGCTGCCTGTGACAGGGCAAGTATACCTTTGGCTTCACACCCCCCAGATAAATACTCCAGGAAGGTGGATGCCATGGCAAAAAAACAGTACTTGGCATCTTCCTTGGGACTCAGGCAGGCTAACTATATGGCCTATAGAAGCCAGGTACCAGAAGTCCAGGTGGGACATGGTTCTGGAGCTGGCTAAGCAGGCTTCCCCCCAGCTAGCCAGAGAGCAGGAGGAGGTGGCTGCTGCTGCGATTTAGGCATCCAAAGTTCAATTCCATGCTGCTGCTGTGGACTCCCAGTGATGTGGCATCGAGAGTCATGGCTACATCTTTGCCTCTCAGGAGATTTGCTTGGCTCAGATGCACTAGCCTTTCTCAGGCTACCCAGGCTAAGGCCATGGATTTCCCTGTGGTGGGTAACTCTCTGTTTGGGGAGCAGATAGAGGCTTACATGAAGAAAATGGATGAATACAGGACCACATACAGGAGTGCACAGGCCAAGGAAAGGCAGGCCTCTCCTCAGAAGCAGCAGTGCAGGGGCAGGACTTTTCATAGGCCTTTCTGCCAAGCCCAGGCCTCCTCTTCCTTCCCACAGAGGGGGTTCTTTTGAGGGAGAGGCAGGAGTGGGATGAGTAGGGCTGCATTCTCTTCGCAATCCAAGGCTCCTGCCAAGCAAAAGCCTTTCTCCCATTAACAAGGGTGAAAGCTCTTACAGATCTGGCCTCCTCTTTCCATCTCCAGGTCTCTCGTCCAGCAAGACACTTTCTTCAGCTCCTAGGCCACATGGCAGCTTCCATGGCTGTGGTGCAAGGGACCATGTTCCAAATGAGGGACATTCAGTTTCACCTAAGGACTTTTTGATCTCAGAAGAAATACTCTTTTTCCAAACTGGTTCCAGTGACCCAGACTCTGGTCCAAGCTCTCCAGTGGTGGATGGACCAGGACAATCTAAGGCAAGGGGTTCCCTTCCTTGCTTAGTCTCATTCAGTGGTTCTGACCACAGATGCTTCCCTTCTCGGTTGGGGGGCCCATCTGGGATCCCTCACAGCACAGGGAGTTTGATCTCCTCAGGATTCTCTAATGCACATCAATCTTCTGGAGCTCAGGGCAGTATTTCTAGCCCTCCAAGCTTTCTCAGACTCGGTGAGGAACAAGATAGTTCAGGTCAGGGCAGACAATACCACCATGTGGTACATCAACAAGCAGGGAGGCACTTGGTCCACTGCCTTGTGCACGGAAGCCATGAAACTTTGGTCTCTGGCTTACTCCCTGCAAACCTCCCTAACAGCAATTCACCTTCCAGGGAAGGACAATGTCTTAGCAGGTGCTCTGAGCAGGATCTCTCAGGGCAATCATGAGTGGACCTTGGACCTTCTCATCCTGAAAGTAATCTTCACCAGGTGGGGCATTACAGAGATAGATCTCTTTGCAGCCCCACACAGTCATCAGCTTCCCTTCTTTTGTCGCAGACCCCCAGTCCTGGGGATGGTCCCCCTGGATGCCCCAACACTGAACTGGGAAGGCAGGTTTCTCTATGCCTTTTCCCCCTTTTCCTCTGTTGTTCACAGTCCTCATCAAAATCAGGGTTGGCTCCAGACTGGGCCAGGCAGCCTTGGTACCCTCTGCTGCTGTCCCTGGCAGTCTTACGCCCCCTGTCTCTTGCCAAGAGGCACAATCTTCTCTCTTCCTCTCAGGGGAGGATCTGGTACCCCAATCTCCAGTCTCTCAACCTCAAGGCCTGGCTCTTGAAGAGTTAGAATATGCAGGTCTACATCTTTCCCAGGCAGTTCTAGACATCCTTAAGGTTTCTCGGAAGCCCTCCACTAGGAGAACTTATAATTCCAAGTGGAAGAGATTTAGCATTTGGTGTTCCCACAAGGATATTCTGCCAGATACTGCGGGCATTGCTACTCTTTTAGAGTATCTGGTTTACCTTAATGGGTTAGACCTCGGGACAGCCATTTTAAAGGTTCACCTGGCAGCTGTCTCTGCATTCTTATCAGCAGGGAAAGGCTGTTCCCTGGCCTCTCACCCAGTCTTTACTAAGTTCTTTAAAGGTCTGGTTCATATCAATCCTCCCTTTAGAGAGCCTACCCCAGCCTGGGACCTCAACATTTGTATTGCTCAACTTATACAGCCTCCTTTTGAACCTTTCGCATCAGCTGAGCTCAAGTACCTGACCTGGAAAACTGTGTTTCTGGTAGCTATCACTTCTGCCAGGCGTATTAGTGAGCTATAAGCCCTTTCTGTTGAACCTGATTTTATCTCATTCCACAGGGATAAGGTGGTCCTCAGAACCAATGGGAGGTTCTTGCCTAAGGTGGTTTCAGATTTTCATCTGAACCAGTCCATGTCCCTTCCTGTCTTTTTCACTGATCACTCTTCTTCTGGAGAAAGAAGGTTGCATAGTTTGGATGTCAAGAGGGCACTTTGTTACTACATTGACCATACTATGGCACATAGGGAGAACTGTCTCCAGTTGTTTCTCACTTATGGGGAAGTGGGGAAGGGTATGCCCACTACTAAAAGGACCATTGCCAGGTGGATTGTCTCTTGTATTCAGTTTTGTTATGACAAGCTAGGCAAAACACCCCCTCCAGGCCTAAGGGCTCATTCAACCAGGGGTACAGCTGCATCTCTGGCTGTGGCCAGAGATATACCCTTATTAGAGATCTACAAAGCAGCCACCTGGAAAACTGTACATACCTTCACCAAGCATTACTCTCTGGATATCCAGGCTAGGAGTGATGCTAGGTTTGGCACAACAGTACTGCAGAGCCTATTCCCAAAATAGGTTCAGTGCCTTCCTCCATGGAGGTACTGCTTGGTAGTCTGCATATGTCAGAATACAGCAAGACTTCATGTTGTTTGAAGAAAAAATTACTCACCTTAGTAGTTGTGTTTCTTCTAATGGAGTCTTGCTGTATTCTGACCTGCCTCCCCTCTCGGAACCTAGTTTTTGGGATGTGGGCTGGCAGGTACAGTGTTGCACTTCAGTGGTGTATTCTTTACCCTTCCTTCTCGGGGTGGGGTATTTATTTATTTATTTGTTGTCTTCGATGTTATATATTGTTCACTACCTGCTTTTTCTCTTGGGTTCTCGACTTAAGTCTTATGGGCCCAAGGGTGTTGCCTGTTGGCTAGTGTTTTACAGTTTCCACACTGGAAGTGTAGTTTATTTAGTTGCTCATAAGAATCTGACGGTTACACTCTGCGACACCACAGACAGAGGTTTGAAATCCAAGCTCGAGCTCAACATTCTATGCTCCTGCATAGAGTTAGGTGTCCGCGTGGCTCAGTTGGTAGCACATCTGCCTCTGGACCAGAAGGTCGTGGGTTCTCGTCCCACACCGGGATTGGACTTGCACCTAAAAATCATTGGCATCCAAGTGCAGTATAGGGGGGTGCTGTACTGCTGGGGTGTGCCGTCCTTCGGATGAGACATTAAACCGAGGTCCCTTCTGCCCATCCTGGTGTTGTCCTTGTGGGTGTCCAGGTGGAAGTAAAAGAACGCAGGACACTCTTCGCAAAGAGTAGGGAACATTCCCGGTGTTCTGGCCAATATTCCCCTTCCCATAAACTAGTTCATGCAATTATCCAGGCTGTGTGTGGGTGATGATGTGTGATATGGCCGCCACCACACATTCAGTCACTTCACTACCAGTCTAGCATTGCTTGTAAAGCGATTTGGGATGTATGAAAAGCGCTATATAAATGCTGATTCTTCTTCTAACCCTTTCCTCTCCAGAACAGTTCAAGTGCTGGGGCTAATTGCATATGTCAGAATACAGTAAGAAACCATTAGAAGAAACACAGTTACTGAGGTGAGTAATTTTTTCTTCTGTTCATACCTTTACGAAGCATTACAGTTTGGATATTGCCTCTCACGGCAGAGCAGGCTTCGGGTTGGCTGTACTCCAAGGTCTTCTTTCATAAGACCCATGCAGCCTTAGGTGCCATTGGTTGGATCATTTTCCTCCTCCCGAGTGCTTTGCCTTTTTCCAGACTGCTTGGGATTCAGTCCTATATGTAATTACTTACTGCAAGAACCCTCTCGAAGTAAGACAGTACAGTTATGTAAGAACTTACCGTAACAGTAGATCTTCTAGAGAGGCTCTTGCAGTAGGTAATACCTTCCCACCCTCCATCCCCCTTAGCTTTTTCAGCTCTTTTTCCAAGAAGAGAAATATCCACTTCTCTCTTGTCTTGCCTTTTTTGGCCCTTGGTGGGAAAGAACTGGAAGGCGGGCGTGGGGGACCGCCCCTTTATACTGACGTCGCATGATGTCGGTCACCTGACGTAGAGGCGGTCCCCCTCCAGAGACTGCTAGCTAGAAATTTTTCTCAGGGGTCTCTGACGCCTACCGGTCAGTTCTATATGTAATTACTTCATTGCAAGAGCTTTCTCAAAGATCTACAGTTACAGTAAGTTCTTACGTAACTGTACTTTTCAACCGTACATCATTTTCAGGAATTATGTAAAAGAGAAAAAAGCAGGTCAGGGAAATACGAGGCATATATATGAAGAAAGAAAAAAGGGGTAGGCTGTAGGAAAAAGGTGATACTAGGTAAGGTAAGACTAAAATCTGGAAAAAGAAAGGGTGATGATAGGTATGAAAAGGCATAGTAGAAGTGAATGAGCTGAGGAGTCCTTAAGTGTGGAGCAATTAATAGGACCTAGTAAGAAGGCTGAAAGGTAACAGCTATGTGTACACACTCATCTTCATTTTCGACAGATCAAGGAAATACTCAAAAGAAAGGGGTTAGTGGTTTAACTGAATGGCTAAACCCTGACTCGGCACTCTCATCACCCACTTGTCTGTTGTGATGGTTTTGCACTCAAGTAATGAGTCAGACAGTCTCCCGCTGGTAGGGGTTCTATGGCAGCCTGCTCTGAGTCAGGGATTTTGTTTTTCTTGTAGTTTAGGAGCTCGTAGTTGCTCCTGCCTTCCTCCTTTCCTGCCTCTGCCTCTTGGGGAGCCCCTAGAAGGAATGCAGTGATAACAGGCGTAAGGCATTTAATAGTGGGCACTGCACCGCCTCCCCTTCCATGTCTTTAAGGAAGTAGTAATCTCCTTTTGAGTCAAATTCTTGTAGTGTTTTTTTTTTGTGTGTGTTCATCAACCTTTTTCATGTATTTATTTATTCAGTTTTGATAACTGGGTAGGCCCACTGAGCCATGGAGGTCCCTTTTTCAGGGGCAACCCAGAATTAGTTACAGAGAGAAGCCAAAAATATCAATGTACAAAGAACTTAATACATGCAAGTAGGCTTCTGTTTTATCTCCTGAAAGGAAGGGTCCCTCGAATAGGAAATCCAAATAGCCTTTGTTTCAGTGTTCTATAACAAGAAGGTTGTTCTGAGCCAAGCAAACCTCCTCAGAGTACTGCATGCACTAGTGCCCTTGAGGCAGCGTCATTTGCATCAACAGTCATATCATGCCGATATTTGGTGGCTTCCATTGCATCTTTTGCAGTTTCTGCTAGATCTCTATCAATTTCACCACCCACCTTTTCACTTCGGACTCGCACAGTATTGTAAAGGAAATTCTGGTACTCTGCTGTGTATGCTATGTTAGCAGCCTGTCTTAACTGCAAGGTACCTGAAGTTTATACTTTTTTGCCATATAATCTGACTTTCTGGATTCCTCTTCTACAGGCATGGAAGTTAGTGGCACCTTAGATTTCTCACATGCAGCTGTCTGCAAAACTCATGATCAGGGTGGGAATATAAAAATTCTGCCCCCTTCTTCTCACTTTTTGCTCAAAGTCAGGAGATGAATTTGAATGCTCCAGAATCTTGCTAGTGACTTTTTTGAGGGATTTGTGAATGGTTCCTATTAGCCTTTTATATTAGATCACTTATGGGAAACTCAGATTCTATATTTAGAGTGTCAACTATATCCCTTACAAGAGTGGAATGCTAGGAATAATCCTGATTTACTTTTGCTGGGGAACCAAACTCCTGTTTAGGGGATACATCTGGTTCCTTTGGTTCCCCCTCATTTTTCTTCAGCACAGTTTTAAAGAATGCCTGAGTGGGGTGGGGGGCAGGATTAGTAGCAAGCTTTCCCAGTTTGAAAGCCTAGAAGAACTGCTGATCTTACTTTGAGAGGGCTCTTGCAGTAGGTGATTACATATAGGACTGACGTCAGCAGGCGGCAGGACCCCACGGAAAAATTTCTAGCTAGCAGTCTCTGGTGAGGGACTGCCCCCACGTCAGGTGACCGGCGTCAGGAGACGTCGGTATAAAGGGGTGGTTCCTCATGCCCGCCTTCCAGTTCTTTCCTGCTGTTAGCTTATGCCAGCGCCTCGCGGAAAAGTTCAATGCTCGTCAGGTTCCTTCGTCGGTAGTTTTACCGAGTATTTTCGATTTTTTCTCAGCCATTGTCAGGTATCTGTCGGTGTATGTCGTCCCCTACACCCTCTGAGCACAAAAACAAGTGCGACTCGTGTGTCGCTCAACTCCCGCACAAGGACGGCCATTCTCTGTGCCTTTTTTGCCTAGGCCCCGGCCATCTGGTGGAGAAGTGCCAGCACTGCCTCAGCTTTAACGTGGCCACCCGGAGAAGGCGGCAGCAGTCCCTGGAAGCCCACATTTTGAAAAAGAAAATGAGCTCCATGGAGAAGGAACTGAAAAAGCTTCAGCAGGTGTCTACTTCCCCTGAAGGCCATCGCAAGACCTCAGTACCCAACGCTGGGCTTCCCGCAATCGGGTTATGGATACGCGCCCTTTGGGTATAGTCCTTACCCATATCCCCCTCCTCCTCCACTGCCCCCTCAGCCGCCAGTGGACTTACAGGAGACTCTGGCCTCCTGGTGGGCTGAGGTCAAGGCTCAGCTCACCAGAAAGGTGGACAGTCGTCTTCCGACGACAGTGCCGGTGCTGGTTCCCGTACATCCATGACGACACACTCCCTCCACACTTCCGGACACTAGGGCTAAACCCTCTGGGTCCAGAGAGGGGCAGGACATGCTTCCCTGAGAGATTTTCAAGGGGTCCATTCCTCCCCCTCGTCGGGAGAGGGAGTCTGCCTCTTCCTCATTTTCTTCTTCCTCGGACATCTCGGACCCTTCCGATGGTTGTTCCGAGCAAGACGACGAGCCATTTTCTCCGTTCAAGCCCCGGCCAAGGACTCCTCCAAAGTCTCCTCCGGAGGATCCTTCCTTCACAGAGTTGGTACGGAAGATCTAGGAAGTACATAAGTGGCAATCCTTGGAGCCAGACCCCCAGCGTTAAAAACTCGCTGAGCATCTGGATCTGCCAGAGACAGCTCCCACTTTGGTGCCACCCTGGATCAAGCCTCATGCCGACCTTATTACCACCATATGGAAACAACTGTCGGCCTTAGCCCCACTTCCCAGGAAGTCGAATAGGCTATACCAGGCTCCAGAGGGTGTTGACTTTTTAGACTCCCACCCTCGTGCTGACTCGGTTGTGATTCGCGCCGCTCATGGCCGGTCAGCCCAACCCAAACATCTTCGCTTGTCTCCACCTGACAAGGAATCCCGGCTTCTGGACCAGTATGGCAAGAAGATTTTTGCTTCTTCCACTCTGGGTATTAGGGCCCTGAACTACGTTGGCCACATGGAGGATTACCAGAAGGCGATTCTTAGCAAGGTGGAATCGAAATTGGACTCCCTTCTGGACTCTCGGGTCAAGCAGGAAGTGGCTGACCTCATCCGCTCTACACGTTCGGCCAGTCGGCACATTCTTCATGTGACCTACGATGCAGTGGACACTGCTGGTAGGAGCTCAGCTTTCGCCGTAGGTCTATGGCGTCACGCTTGGCTCCAAGTGTCAGGGTTGGTCCCGGAAGTGCAGTCCGCTATCCAGGAAGTGCCCTTCTGGGGTTCGGTGCTGTTCGGGGGTGATGTCAAGGACATCATCACCAACCTGCAGGAGAAGGGGATGGCACTAAAGTCTGTCGACTCTATGTATCATCCCCATCAATCGCAGTGCCATCCCTTTCGCAAACGGAATCAGCCCAAAGTGAGACCACAGGGAAAGAGGGCCGCTAAACGTCGGCCCCCCCCCCAGTTGCCAAGCCCCCACCCAAAAAGCAGCGGAGCTTCAGCTGCGGCACTGCCCCACACCACCTGACTCCTTCCTCTCCCATTACCTCTGGGCTTCCGGAGGAACCAGTAGGAAGGAGGTTTTCTCCACCTCCGGGCTGGGAGGATAACATCAGATTCATGGGTGCTCCAGCTAATCGCAGAAGGACACTCAATAGAGTTTCTGCAGAAACCACCTCGTCACCCTCCCCCAAGGTCGTCGTACTCTCGGGAACATCTTCTTCTGGTCCAGGAAGAAATTTCAGCACTTTTGCTGAAAGAGGCGATATAACCTGTCCCTCTTCCCTTGCAAGGAACGGGTTACTATTCCCACTTCTTCCTGGTCCCGAAGAAGACAGGAGATGTAAGACCTATTCTAGATCTCAGTTCCCTAAACCTTTTCGTGGAGTACAAGAGGTTCAGGATGCTCTCACTGCAGAGCCTTCTGCCCCTCCTCTGCTCGGGCCAGTGGCTGTGCGCTCTGGATATGCAGGATGCTTACCTGCACATAGCTATCCGCCTGTCTCACCACAAATATCGTCATTTTGCTTTCCAGAGGGACCACTACCAGTTTAAGGCACTTCCATTTTGCCTCTCCTCGGCCCCTCGAGTATTTACCAAATGCCTTGCGGTGGTGGCAGCCTACCTGCGTACCTGGGGGTACAGGTTTTCCCGTACCCGGACGATTGGCTCCTGGCGGCCTCGTCCAGAGAGGAACTCCTGCACTGCCACTTCCTCACCCAGCAGGTCTTTGCCTGCCTGGGTATTACCATCAACCATTCCAAGTCTCACTTGATCCCATCCCAGAGGGCTTCAGTTTATAGGAGCGATACTGGACACAACCCTAGGCAGGGCCTTTCTGCCTCCTGACAGGGCGGCCACACTCCAGACTCAGATAAGCCTGATCGCATCCTCGGCAGCTGGTTTCTTTGATCTTCCATCAGGCCAACTGTCCGAGGACCCAGTCGATGAGGCCGAGATCATCGACCCTCTGTCTCCAGCACCGGCCGACAACTGCTTGGAAAGGACCCCGGTCCTTGTCTTCCCTGATGAGGAGACCCAGCCTGCTGGGGTTCCCATTGAGGACACGGTTCGGACCCCGGAAGTCACCAGGTCCCGCCTAGTGTCTCCGGGATGCGACCGAGCCGTCGCCGATCCTCGGTCGAGGGTCTGTAGAACCCCTCACAGATCAGCCAAGGAAGAGCCACAAGTTCTCTAAGAAAAGGCGACGCCAGTGGTTGTCCTCGGGAGGCTCCGACAGAAACTCCAACGCTATGAGGACCTCATGTGGTAACAGCTGATCTTGTCCGGGCACAAGCTTACTTCGGCTCCTACCCAGGTCATTACTTGGCTTTTGCCTCCTAGGCCAAAGCCGACCCCTATGGAACTGAAAGTCTCAGTTCCTGTGCCCGTGGGGCCGGCGAGACCTCTCCTTCAGCCTAAACCGGTCTCTCCACCCATTGTGGTGGAACCGCCACCTAAGCAGCCTGTGGGAGGGGCTACCTGTAAAGAAGACAGACCGGACACCGGGCTTCCCCGGCATCTGTTGGTCACAGTCACCCTGGACCGCCCTCGGCATGTCGAGGGTGATTTAGGTGGTAGACCGTTGTATCCCGACTCTTCGGATTCGGACATCACTGGGCTTCACTCTCATCCTGGGGATGATGAGTCATCCTTTGGCTTAGGATTGGAAGAAGGTCCTTCCTCCTTCCAAAGGATCCTTCACCTCATCTCTGAATCCACAGAGATGCCCATGGAACCCATCCAGAAAAAGGCGGAGTACCCTCTTACGGACATCCTTATACCCTGATGGAGTCCTTTCCAGTGGTCAAGGCCATTGTTGGTCCAGCCCTTGAACTGTGGCAGTGTCCTGCCTCTTGTCCAGTGTCATCTGCCCACATGGCCCACAAGTATGCAGTGCCCATGGGGTCCCTAGTGGGTTTCACAGAGCGCCCTTCTGCCGAGAGCCTGGTGACTGCCTCTGTGTTCAGACGTACTGGCAGTTTGGCCGATACGGACTGATCTCCCGATAAAGAGTCCAAGCTTTAGGACCATTTGGCCGGGAAGGTCTGTGCGGCCTCTTTGGGCCTTCGTCAGGCAAGTTCAGCCATTATCATGGCACACTTCTCCCACGCCCTGTTAGGGTCTCTGGATGAAGTCCTCCCACATCTCTCCATGGACATGCAGACCACGGTCAAGCAGGTCCGAGATCAGGGATGAGCTGTTGCCAAACAGCAGCTCCAGACGGCCCTGAACATTGGGGATTCTTGTGCCCACTCGATGGCCGGCGCAGTTGCCTCCCATCGCGGGGCTTGGCTGAGACTCTCTTCTTTCCTGGCAGATACTTAGCACAAACTAGCTGACGTGCCCTTCCTCGGGACCAACCTATTCGGCCCAGGAGTGGCCAGTCACATTCAGCGCGTTGAGCAGTCCAGTGCCACCTTGGATGCAACTTCTGCTAAGGGTCCTTTGGGCAAGAACCAGCAGCAGAAGAAGAAGAAGCCTTTTCGGCACTCTTCTCTTGCGGCTCAGCAGTCCTTCTTCCAAGGGGGACAGCAGCACCACCAGCAGGCTTAGGCTTGGCGCCCTCGACCCATGCCTGGACCCCAACAGGGCAGCAAAGGAGGCCGAGGTTCAGGTCCCGGAACCTCTTCCTCCTCTAAGCCTGCTCAGTGACGGGGTGGGGGCTGCCACCCCTTCTCCCATCACAACAGCTCTGGGTCCTCCCATGGGCGGCAGGCACCACCACTTTCTTTCCACCTGGTCTGCTGTCACTATAGACAGGTGGGTTCTCGAAGTGGTCGGTCAGGGACTGTCTCTAGAATTCAAGCAGTACCCTCCAAGCCGAGCCCGTGCCCCCAAGATGGAACGGATATCCGCTCACGCTCAGTCGGCTCTTCGAGATGACATTGCTCAGCTCCTCCTCCAGGAGGCTATAGCTCCAGTAACGGATTCTCCAGCAGACCCAGGCTTCGTCTCCAGGTACTTCCTGGTGCCCAAGCAGATGGGGGGGCTGGCGCTCCACTCTAGATCTCCACGACCTGAAGTAATATCTCAGGTCTCGCACCTTCCGGATGGTCACTCTGTCCCAGATCATACCATCCCTGGAGCGAAACGTGGATCTTATCTGTGTCAGTCCCACCATTGGGTTCTGGCTGGAGGTCATGACCCTGCGGGAGCTCTTTTTTTTTTTTTTGAATGGGCGGAGTTGACTCACCATCTGTGCCGTCCTCAAGGCCAACGCACTGTGTGGCGCTTGGGGGTTGGCCGTTAGGTGTTGTCAACTCTGCCCTCCTGCCAGTTCTTCATCTCCTGCCATTGAGGTCGCATCTCGTGGGTAGCTCCAAAAAAACTGCATGAGAGGTCTGTTGATCTTCGAAAAGCCTTCGGCTCCGTTATCGTAGTCCGTCGACTCCAATATCTCAATCGTGCCTACCAGTTCAGTTTCGCTGCACTCGACGTCGCCTGGAAAGACTGTTCCTTATTTTATTTTGCGACGTCGGGTCTTGTTTGGTGTTCTTTTATCCATAGGTCATGTCTCGGTCGGGGGGCAAGAAAACTTTGAAGACGGGACGGCCCCCTATGCTTCGGTGCCTGTGTGGCCATAAGTATTCCGTCACTGACAAGCATGACCATTGCCTCGCGTGTCTTGGCCTGCTACACGACATGGATTCATGCGACGCCTGCTTCTCCATGGACTGTCGTGTCATCGAACATGCCTGGAAAGTTGGACAAGCTCCACCAACTTTCGAGGGACGGCGCACACTCGTCGGGCCAAGCCGTGTTCTCTCGGCTTTTCTTGCCATTGCGGAAGCCCCTTCTGCGGTGCAGGAGGTCCGGTCCGTTCCCCTTGGGGGACGGGCGGGAGGCACCGCCTTGGCAATCGCCCCTTTGGGAGTGAAGGCTCCCCTGGTGTTGTACCCTCGGCTCATAAGGCCTGGGTCGGCGCCATCCTCGATGCCATCTGTCGGTGCCATCTTGGACCTCGGTGCCACCGTCGGTGGCGCTGGTCCATCACTTGGCATCATTGCTGCTGTCGGCTCCGTTCGCGGCGCTGATGGTGCTGATGGCACCGTGGGAGGCTCTACGGCGGCGTCCTGTGCTGTTTCTCACCATGACAGGCTCCGACTCCGATGCTGCTGGCACCATGGCTTCTTCTCTCACCGTTCGCGGTGCGGCTCAGGGCCTTGGCCCCAGCTCTGGTGCAGTCCCTCAGTCTGGTGCCCCTTTCAGTCGGGATGGCAACGGGTGTCCACGCACTGTTTGGCACAGAACTTCGGTCTCCACCTCCTCGGAGGGGGAATCGGATTCTGAGTCAGACAGGCAGTCTGACTTTTTGGAGTTGGTTGCTCGCGTGGACATCTTGGTCAACAGGCCGGAACCAGCCCCCTTCTGAGGAGAGGACAGTTGCTCCTAGGACCAGGGTCAGGGTTGCTGACCGGCAGGCAGTGGTGCAGGCCACTATTGCTCTGCAGCCTGGTCTCAGTGGGTTTTCTGACCCCTCAGCAATAGTACCCCCTCAGGTGGTGTACCTGGATCGCCGAACTTTGGGGCCGATCGGAGCACCCACAGGAGAGGAGGGTGCTGCTCCCTGGATAGCCCCTTCGGGGGCCGACCAGGTTTGCCAACTGCCTAGGCTGGCTCTTTCGAGGAGGAGGGCACTTTCCGATTCTGAGGGGTCGAGGGGTATGGGTTCCTTGCGGCAGCCTTTTTCTGGAACCCATCCAGGCTCTGGGAGAAGTCGTAACACAGATCTCCGCCCTTCCCTTTCAGTTTCCTCGATAGGGCCCCATTCTTTGGAGGTGGGGGACCATCCTTCTGGACTTTCACGGCTCTCGGTCACCTCACGGGGGATTCTTCAGGGCGCAGCGTAGGCAGTTCCAGTTTGGTTGACAAGCTGTTGGCTGTTGAGTTTTCTGGAGCTCCTTCTTCCCTTAGGGCTCCAGGTGCACTCCCTAGCCCAGGTAGAGCCTGGACAGCCGATTCCTGTTGTTGGCTCTGCCTCCTCTCCTCTGCCACATTCTCCTGCGCTCCCAGGTATTTTTGGTCCTAGCGGTCCTCTCTCCTGGGAGCAGTTCAGAGCTCTGGCTGCTCAGTTTCCCGCTTATGTCAGGGCTATGAACAGACAGGTTTTTCAACCTCCCCCTGAGCAGCCAGCTTCTGAACTCTTGAAGTCCCCTCACTCCTCATCCCCCCTCTTCTGGGGGAGAGGAACCGTCTGTCCACATCTCCCCAGCTGCTGATCTCGCAGAGTATCAGCGATTCTCGTGAGGATGTTGGAGGACCTGCACATCGCCTCACCCACGCAGCACAATCCAGAGCACTCGATGTGTGCCTTTTTAGGCGATTTCAGTGCAGACACCCTTGTGGTGCGCCCCCACGGCCTGCTCCCTTTCGGGAGGCATTGTTGCGTTTCTGGCAGAGACCCTTTTCCGGAGTCTCAGCCCCTAGGGATCTCTGCCAGAGGTACTGTGCCCCCCAGAGTCTCCAGGTTCCATGTCTCATCCTCAGTCAGGATTGACGCAGCTGGACACTTCTGATGGGCTTCGCGCCCCTCACTGTGACCAGCCCCCAGATCAAGAGTCTATGGATTTTGACTTCTGGGGAAGGAGGACATTCTACTCGGCACGGTTGCTGCTCTCTATTTCAGCAGATCAGGCCCACTATTATACTTATGATAGGTTAATGTGGTCCAGGCTAGTTCAACTCCTAGCCGCTTTGCCTGACACGGAGGTAACCAGACAAGCCATTGCACTCTCTGCTCGTGGCCTGGAGCTGGCAACGCACCGAGCGAGGGCATCTTACAACGCCGAGGTAGCTTCCAGGGTCGCAGGGACAACAGTCTGCACTAGGCGGATGGCATGGCTGCGTCTTTCCTGGTTGTCACCCTTGGCCCAGCGTAGGGTGATTTCCTCCCCCTACCAGAGAACCCATCTTTTCTCCCGAAGGGTGAGACGGCGACTGCCAGGGCAACTTCCTACTCCTTCTGAGGAGTCCCCGTCTCACTCTCCCCACTCCTGGGCCTCTCCAGACCCGTGAAGGCTCTCTCTCTTGGTGTGCCACCCACTGAGAGCTAAGGGACTTAGTCCTTTAGGGTTAGGGCCCCCTTCGGGGGGGCTTAGCACTCACCCAAAGATGAATGGTGAAGATTGACACAGATAAGATATGGAAATTACGTACCTACCTTAATTCTGATCTTTCTGTGTATCTTCACCATTCATCAGAACCTGCCCTCCATCCTCCTGGGGCCCTCAGTCTCTGGGTCCTCCTCCCTCTCTGTGCCCTCTCCCTCGGCCCCCTCCTTTCTGTTAAGTCAGGAGTGAGGTGACTTGGGGCACATGGGGATAATTTTCTCTAGGGGTAGAGTGGTCAGGATGGGGGGCACTTCTTCTTCAGTGTCTCGGCTCCACCCTCTGTGGGGTGGGGGTTGGTAGTTGCCCTCCTTTCTTTCCTTCTCCCTGTCAGCTTCCTTTGATTTCCTTGTCCTTAGGACACAACCCCAATTTAAGAAACTAGGTTTCTTACACCAAAAATTTATTTTTTGGTGGGGGGGGGGGGGAGATATCCCTGTATCCTGTCTTTTCTTCCAGAATAGCCAGTTCTGCTTATGTTGGAGTTATTGCCAGTGATTCTGTGCCTTGAATTCTGGCAGTTAGCCTTTTGACTACTCCTTAGCAGTTCCTATACAATCTGAAGGCGGGTCAAGGTTCCAGGTGTGTTTCCCCCATCCTTATTTCTAAATTCCTTAACACCCTCTCCTCCTCCTTTCTACTTCTAGAGATTGGGGCCCCTACCCAATCCCTTAGTTTTCAAACTTATTCTTTCCTCTCAGTCATTTATTTCTCCTTTTAGTTTATATCTTTTCCTTTGTCTGTCCCTTGGACTTCCTTGTCCTTCCCAACCCTTTTCAAACAACATGAAGTCTTGCTGTATTCTGACAATATGCAGTTAGACCGACCGGTTCAACTGCCCTGGAGAACAAAGAGTTAACGCTATGCAAATGCATAGAACATCGAGCTTGGTTTTCAAACCACTGTCCTCATTACGTTCTAGTAACTGATCAGATTCTTTGCTCCGCTCACCAGTGAAGACGCCTTGGAAATTTCTCCTCGCTACATTCAGTCTAGCTGAGTTTTGTCGGTTCAAATTCAACCGCTTTTTTATTTTATTTTAAAAACGTTCTCAAACCGCTGTCTTCGGTATAGTGTACGTTCCTAGGTTGGGTAAGTGTTTGGTTCCCGATCGGTTCCATGACTGTGAGGGAACCGAATGTCTAATTTTTCCCTTTTCTCTGTAAATTTACACTGTATTGGGATCCGGTACAAAGTCCTGACCAGAACCGGGGGCTCTTGGTTCGTTTTTGGTTGGCGCTAAACTGTTGGCCGGTTTGGACTTTGTTTCTCTATTACCCGGCCTAGCTAAGCCTTCAGGGGTCATTTTCTTTATTTCTTTATCCTGACCTAACTAAGCCACTCTGGACAAAGTAGATATTTGTTTCTTGCTTAACCGACCTAACTAAGCCACTGGGTTAAGCACCAAATTTTAGGGTTATGTCACAGAAACTCAAGAGAAAAAACAGTCCCATTGGGTTTTAGCATTGTACTGAGTGTGGGGAGCAATTTGCAAAAGCTGATCCACATTTGGTTTGTCTGTACTGTTTGGGTCTTAACCACTTACAAACAGACTGTGATATTTGTAAGAATTTCCCTCAGTCTACTTTAGACAGGCGCCTCAGTAAACTGAAGGAAAGCATGGATAAGACTGCTGAGGCCGGTTCGGGTTCAACCAAACCTTCGGATCCGACAACCGACCTTTCAAGCCAGGGTGAACCGTCGACGGGTAGACGACGTTCGGAGTCGGCTTCTGAACCTGCACCATCAAAGAAAGCCAAACGCTCGGTTCGGAACCGCGTAAACAGTCGGTCCCGGTTCCAACTGTGGATGAAATTGCAAAAGCCATCCGAATAGTGCAGTCTTTGCAATCTGGGTTTGGCAAACCGTCGCAGGTACCGTCTGGGCAGCCAACGGTTCCGGATACCGGTTCAACTCCTTCAGGACACATTGACCCTGAGGAGTATTATTTTTCTGATTATGAGGAGGGGAATGAGGGACAGGATGAAGGGGAACTCACTGACCCTGAGGTCTCCTCTGACCATCTTCAGTATGAATCCCCTCCCAGGCCTGTCTCTGAGGCTACCTCCCATTTTGCTTTTATGAGGCAGGTGACTGAGACCCTGCAGCTCTCTGTACAAGAGGCCAGGCAAGAGGATGATGAGGAAGAGGATTACAGGAGATGATGGATCTTCCTGTATCCCGGGGACTTTCGATTCCCATTCATAAGTCCCTTAAGATGCAGACTTTAAAGATCCTCCAAACCTGTAGTTCTGTCCCTCCTTTAGATAAGAAGATGGACAGGAAGTACTTTCTGGTTGGCAATGGTACTGACTTTTTAACCAGCCATTGTAGCCATGTAGGGGTGGTTGAAACTGCAGCCTGTGAGAAAGCTGGCATTCCACTGGCCTCTCACTCCCCTGACAAGGATTCCAGGAAGGTGGATTCTCTTGCCAAGAAAGGGTACCTGGCATCTTCCTTGGGTATCAGGCAAGCCTCCTATATAGTTTATGCCTCCAGGTATCAAAAATCCCTTTGGGAAGCTGTGAAATAGTTGGCTAAAAAGGCCCCTCCTGATCTTTCTGCTGATCTCCAGGAGTTGGTCAACAAGGGGGTACAAGCATCACAGTCCCAGTTCCACATGGCTGTGGACTCCAATGATGCAGCTTCCATGGCTATGGCTTCTGCTGTATCCCTCAGGCATTTTTTCTGGCTGAGGTGTACTACCCTGTCCCAGGACACGCAGAATAATGCCATGGATTTTCCCCTCGTTCAGAACTCTTTGTTTGGGGAACAGACTGAGGCATACATGAAGAAAATGAATGAGTATAGAGTGGCATACAGGAGTGCTTCAGCAGAAGAGAAAGCTGCCACTCCTCAGAAGCAGCAGGCCTGGGGCAGACCTTACCCCAGACCTTTCTACCAGGCCCAAGCTTTTCCCTCTTACCAGCAACCCAGGGAATTCTTTAGAGGGAGGGGCAGGAGGGGTGCTGGCAGGGCTGCCTCTACACCCCCCAGTCTGCTGCCCCAGCAAAACAGACACCCTGAGAGCTCTGTTTGGGCCACCTCCCCTTACCCTGTTGGGGGCAGGCTGATCTACTATCTCCAGGCTTGCCATTCCATCACTTCAGACAAATGGGTCCTGGAGATAGTAGGTCAGGGTCTTGCTCTCACTTTCAAGGTGCCCCAAAACTGTGAGCAAGAGTTTTCAGACCTTCCAGCACTGCAGAAGCAGCCTTGCTGGAGGCAGAGGTTTCCACTCTTCTTCATTCCAAAGCAGTGGAGCCTGTGCCCTATCAGCACAGGGACAAAGGACTGTACTCAAGGTACTTCCTGGCACAATGAGGAGTGGTAGCCTATTCTGGATCTCAGATTCCTAAACAGGCATCTTACAAAGCCAAAATTCAAAATGACAGCCCTGGCTACCATTCTACCTACTCTCAAGCAAGGGGACTGGTTGGCATCCCTAGACCTGAAGGATGCTTACTTCCACATCCCTATCAGACAGTCTCCAGAAAATATCTCAGATTTCGACTGCCTTCAGGTCACTACCAATTCAGGGCTATGCCCTTCGGCCTGACATCTGCACCAAGAGTGTTTACAAAATGTCTTGCAGTAGTGGTGGCATTTCTCAGACGACAAGGGGTTTCAGTTTACCCCTAGCTGGACGACTGGCTGTTGGTGGGTCAGTCCCCCCAACAGGTCACAGAAGCCGTAAAACTCACTCAGGATACTCTTTGCTTTCTGGGGTTTCTGGTAAATCATCAAAAATCCATCTTGACCCCAGTACAAATACTAGACTTCGTAGGGGCAGAGCTGAATACCATTCAGGCAAGGGCCTTCTTGCCTTCTGCAAGGGCACAGACCCTCGTAGATTTGTCAAAGTCTTTCCATGTTCGAGTTCCTCATCCAGCAAGGTACTTCCTACAGCTCCTAGGACACATGGCCTCCACCACAACTGTGGTTCTGGGGGTCAGGTTCCAGATGAGGGACATTCAGTTCCACCTGAGATCCTTTTGGTATCAGAAAAAGGATCCTCAGTCCAAACTGAGTCCACTATCTCCCACCCTTCTGTTAGCTCTTCAGTGGTGGCAGGAGATGGACAACCTCAGAGTGGGGGTTCCCTTTCTTCCTCAGGTACCCTCTCCGGTGCTAACAATGGATGCTTCTCTCCTGGGCTGGGGTGCCCACCTCGGGGATCGCACAGCACATGGTACGTGGCTTCCTCAAGAGTCTCTCTTGCACATCAATCTTCTGGAGCTCAGAGCAATGCTTCTGGCTGTTCAGAAGTTTGCCAATCTATTACAGGGCAAGGTGGTGCAGGTCAGGACAGACAATACCACCACCATGTACTACATCAACGAGCAGTGGGGAGCAAGATCCTCCCTGCTGTGCACAGAATCCATGAAGATTTGGAAATTGGCATATTCTCTCAACATGTCACTGTTAGCAGTTCACTTGCCAGGCAAGGACAAGGTACTGGCAGATGCTGTCAGCAGGATCAGCCAGGGCCATCATGAATGGACGCTGAACAAACAGGTCCTTCTCTCAGTATTCAGGAGGTGGGGGGTTCCAAAGATAGATCTCTTTGCAGCCCCAGACAATCACCAGTTACCACTGTATTGTCGCAGGCCCCCACTCCAGGGCCCAGTGCCACTGGATGCTCTCCTTCTGGACTGGTCAAACAGGTTCCTTTATGCTTTTCCCCCTTTTCCTCTGATAGCCAGAGTCCTGGTCCAGCTGAGGTCTCAGTCTGCCACAGTGATTCTCATAGCTCCAGACTGGGCCAGACAGCCATGGTACTTGATGCTGCTGTCACTATTAGTGACCAAGCCAATTTCTCTACCTAGGAGGTACAACCTGCTGACATCCTCTCAGGGCAGGATAATGTACCCCAATCTTCAGTCTCTTCACCTCAGGGCTTGGCTCTTGAAGATTTATAATATGCAGATTTACAACTGTCTCAATCTGTCTTGGATATTCTGAAGGGTGCCAGAAAACCTGCTACCAGAAAAACCTGTTTCTCTAAGTGGAAACAAATTTCTATCTGGTGTGCCCAGAAAGATCTGGATCCACAGCAAGCTGGAGTACCAGAACTTCTGGACTATCTGGTCCACCTTCATTCTCTGCATTTACAGCCATCTACCCTGAAGGTACACCTCTCTGCTGTCTCCACTTATCTTTCAGCAGGAAAGGCCTCTTCTCTGGCTTCACACCCAATTTTCTAAAAGTTTTTCAAAGGGTTGTTGCATCTTCATCCCCCACATAGAGAACCTACCCCTGCATGGGACCTGAACTTTTGCACAGGTCAGCTTATGCAGCCTCCTTTCGAACCTATGTTTTCTTCGGAACTCAAGTTTCTCACTTGGAACGCTGTTTTTCTAGTGGCTATCACTTCTGCTAGAAGAATCAGTGAGCTTCAGGTCTTGTCTGTGGAGCCTAACTATATCTCACCCCACAGGGATAAAATTGTGCTCCAAACTAATAGGAAGTTCCTCCCTAACGTAGTTTCTGATTTTCATCTTAACCAATCCATTACCTTGCCTGTAGTCTTCTCAGATTACTCTAGTTCAGGTGAACGCAGAATCTTACTTCGAGACATAGCTCTTGCAGCAGGTTACACCATTAGGACTGAAGCTGGCAGGCATCAGGACCCCACGGAAAAATTCTAGTTAGCTATCTTCAGCCGGGACCGCCCTCGACGTTGGTCCCGCCTCCGACGTCAGGCGTAGTACATAATTGGGCGGTCCCGCCAGATTCCCTAGTTCTTTCCCGCCGTCGACTTGCATGTCTCGACCCTTCGGTTCAGTCTCTAGCGCGCGACGCGTGGTTAAGTTCTTTCCTATGGGAAATTCGAATTTCTTCAAGCAAGTTTTCTCTGATGTCCTCTCCGACCTCTGGTCACTTATCGAAGTGTGCTTGTGGGAAGCAGATCCCCTTCAAGGACCCTCACGCAGCCTGCGTCCATTGCCTAGGCCCAGACCACGATACCCGGGCCTGCTCCTTCTGCCAGGGGTTTAATAGCAGAACCCGGATCCGTCTGCAGAAGGCCCTTCAGGCTTTTTGTTGAGGAAAGCTGAAGACCATGTCTTCCAAGGGGACTCTTCAAAAAGACCCACAACCGCAATCTATGGGAGAAGGCCCCTTCCAGGGCCTCAGACTCTCGCAGCCCCGTTCCAGGTCCGACCGCCCCTCCAGGGCCAGCTCTCAGCCTCCCCCTGCTGCGGTTAAGAAGGCTTCCTCTTCTCAGGCCAAGACTGCCAGGCCATCCTCGTCCTCCAGGGCCTTGGTTAAGTCTGGGGATCGCCACCATCATCATCATAAGTCAGGTTCCCGCCCTTCTGAACCTGACGTTAGGTCGGCTTCCTTGCCTCCTCGCAAGACCTTGGAGCTCACCTCCCTGAAGAGGACCTGAGACCCGACGCCGTGCGTCCGCTTGTCGGCCTCGCCATAGATCCTGAGCCGCCGCCGCCAGACGACCGTCGCCGCCGTTAACATCTCATCGGATCCGGTAGGGGGACCGACGCCCGCCTCATCGAGAAGAGAGCCCCGACGCCTCCGACCGACGTCAGTCAGGAGACTATAACCGAGGAGGAATTGACTCAGCCCGAGGACCAGACGGGCGACCCCGGTCCTGTCGAGACGCCCAGGGAACCCTCGCCCTTACCAGAGCCCCCTGTGGAGCCGACGCCGGGACCCGATGACCGTTCACCGGCGCCCGGACCGTCGTCAGGCTTTTCTTTGGTTGATGTGAAGGAGCTGTTCACTTACTGGTGGGACACCATAAAGAAGGACATGGTTCCCACTCCTCCTCCTCTTCCTCCTACGCCGATTACTCCTCCGGTTCCTGCACCCCCCTCGCCATCGGGGTCTGCAGGCGATTACCTCCCCCCCGGGGGCACAGAACACCTCCCAGGGGGAGACCAGACAAACGGAGACCTCCGTCTATATCCTCTTCTAGGACACCCAGCCCCAAGAGACCCAGAAGACGCCGACGATCGCCTTCGACGGAGGACATGGGATCAGAGTTCTCAGCATCCAGATCCCCATCTCCCCTCTCCATCCCTTCTCCGGATCCACGCGAGATGCCGAAGTCTCCTCCGGATGACCCTTCATTCTCGGATATTATGAGACACATCCAAGAGAACATGGGATGGGATGCGGAACAGCTAGACCCTGAAAGGCTACGCCTTGCCAAGTATCTTCAGCAGAAGGACCCCAAGCCTGTGGTGGTGCCACCCTTGGTAGACACTTTCGTGGACGTCACCGAGGCAGCGTGGAAGCGTCCACATTCGGTCCCGGCGATGCCGAAGAAAGCTGATCACTTGTACAAGGCTCCTAGAGAAGACCAATACTTGACTCAGCAGCCTCAGGCCGACTCTCTGGTCATCACAGCCTCACATGACCGGTCCCAGAGACCGCAACATCTGAGCACCCTGCCACTGACCCAGAGTCCAAACAGTTGGATGCTAGGGTAGGCGACGTGACGCCTCCGCTACCCGCGCCCATCAGATCCTGAATCACTTGACCCACATGGTGCAGTTTCAAAATGCCTCAGGGAACAGGGTCTGATGCGGCTGGAAAACTGCCGGAAGGTGAGCAGAAGGAGGAGATGCTTCAGCTCCTCCGTACGGGTTCGGACGTGGGAACCCAAGTACTACGAGCCGCGTATGATTCCACGGACTCTTCGGCCCAAGCAGCAGCTTCAGGCGTATGCCTCCGGAGACACTCCTGGTTGCGCGTCTCCGCTTTTCCCCCGGACGTCCAGAAGAATATCATGGACGCTCCATTCGAGGGAGAAGTCTTGTTTGGTAAGCCTTCTGAGAAGATTATTACCAAACTTCAAGAGGCCGGGAAGGCGGTGAGGTCTGTTCAGGCCATCTACCGACCCAAGCTTAGTTCCTTTCGCAGGAACCAAAGCCGATTTCGTGGACAGGCGCAGAGCACAGTCCCGCCCGCACCACAATCAGAGGGGCCACGTCAGAGCCCTGGGGAAACAGCCCACAGGCCGGCCAGCATACTTGCCGCCCAGCCAGCGGGACCCTCAGCCGCCACAGCCTGACTCCTTTCCGGCCCCCGCCCCTCAGGATCAACAGGAAATCATGGTCGGGGGTCACATTGCGAACTTCCTGCCGGGATGGCAGGCTATAACCACCGACAGGTGGGTTCTGCAGTTGATCAGAAGAGGCCACTATATAGAATTCGCAGAGAAGCCACCCTCGAGGCCTCCTTTGCTCTCCCAGTATCCGGGTCAGCACAAGTCTCTGATCTGGCAAAGTACTCAGGCGCTCTTGCAAAGGGAGCGATGGGGAAATGCGTCCGGAGAACCAGAGAGGACAAGGATACTATTCCCACTTCTTCCTGGTTCCAAAGAAAACAGGGACCTTCGTCCAATTCTGGACCTCAGCGACCTCAACATGTCGGTCGCCTGCAAGAGATTCCGCATGGTGACTCTTCCGGGTCTTATTCCCATGCTGAAGCAAGATGCCTTTTTAGCGTCTCTAGACATGCAGGACGCATACCTGTACATCCCTATAGCTCAGGCGCACGAGATGTTCCTGTGCTTCGAGTTTCTCGACCACCATCTTCAATTCCGAGCCCTTCCGTTCGGACTGTCATCCGCACCAAGGGTATTTACCAAATGCATGGCAGTCGTGGCAGCGTCTCTAAGGAGACAGGGCCATTATGTGTTCCCGTACCTGGACGATTGACTTCTCATGGCTGCCTCCAGAGAGGCGTTATTATGTGCGATCCAGAGCACCCAGGTCCTGTTCCGATCTCTGGGCATCTTAATCAACCACGAGAAGTCTCTCCTGGTACCGTCGCAGAAGCTGCAATTTATAGGCGCAGTACTGGACACCGTTCAGGGAAGAGCTTTTCTTCCAGACGACAGAGGGAGCGCATCAGATCCCTCATCATGGAATTATCGTCGAACAAGACCGTCCCTGCCAGGTCGGTCCTTCGCTTGCTCGGACACATGGCTGCGGCCATTCCTATCGTCCCTTTCGCAAGGCTCCACATGCGGGTAACTCAGTGGATGCTCAAAGTGCAATGGGATCAAAGGCAAGACCACATGCAGCATCCAGTCAGAATCACGAACACCATGATTCGAGACTGGCAGTGGTGGCTAGACCCAGAGTCGCTCTCCACGGGCATCCCGTTTGTAGCGCCGTCCCCAGAGGTAATTCTCACCCCAGACGCCTCAGGTCCAGGGTACGTGGACCCCTCTGGAAACTCATCTCCACATCAACGTCCTAGAGATGAGGGCAGTCCTTTATGCCCTGCAGGCCTTTCAGTCAGAAATCCCGCCGAGTACTCTCCTGCTTCAGACAGACAGCACGGCGGTGATGTATTACCTCAACAAACAAGGAGGCGCACACTCTTACCCCCTGTGCAGGGAGGCCATGAGGGTGTGGGATTGGGTAATCCGACACGGCGCGAATCTGATCACTGTACATGTTCCCGGGGGTGGACAACACGATTGCAGACGGCCTGAGTTGCTCCCAGGCCAGAGTCCACGAGTGGGAACTTCTTCAGGAGGTAGCAGAGGATCTGTTTATTCGATGGGGAACTCCAGAGTTGGACTTGTTCGCATCCCCATCCAACACAAAACTGCCCAATTTTTGCTCACTAGATCCAGGGCCTGGTGTTTTCTGGCGAGACGCGTTGTCCCTCTCCTGGGCGGACAGATTCCTCTATGCTTTCCCTCCCTTCCCGTTGATCCAGAGAGTTCTTCTCAAACTGCGCAGGGAGCATGCAATAATGATCCTAGTGGCCCTTTCTGCCCAGACAGATCTGGTTTCCTTGCTATTTAACTATCCCGGGAACCTCCGCCTCCGCTGCCATTCAGCTCCCATCTCTTGTCTCAGGAGAAAGGTTCACTGGTCCACCCGGACTTACGCCACTGAACCTGCATGCATGGCTCCTAGAGACATAGCCATCTTGCGTCACGGGTCTCGTAAGAGGTTGCGGAAGTTCTTTCTGCAGCCAGAAAGCCGGGTAACGCATGTATTTAGATGCCATGAAATGGCACCGTTTTTGTTTATGGTCGCGAGCACGCGATTTTTCCCCTTTAGGTTGTCCGGTGGGAGTGGTGTTGGACTACCTGCTCTCCCTTTTCCGTTCAGGTCTAGCCTACTCCTCTATCAAGGTGCACCTCTGTGCCATTTCTGCCTACCACCTTCCGGTGGGGACATCGCACAGTGGCACAATTAGACACCTCTCGGGAATTTTTGAGAGGGGTGTTACACCTCAGGCCACCCATTAAGGACCCAGTGCCTCCATGGGACTTGCTCTTTGTCCTGGAACAACTCACGCTTCCCCCTTTCGAGCCTGCTGCGGATTGCGAGCTGCATTTTCTGTCGTGGAAAACGCTATTTTTGGTCGCTGTTACCTCAGCGAGAAGAATTTCCGAGCTTCACGCTCTCATGTGCAAAGAGCCTTATTTAGTTTTCCACCGGGACAGAGTATCCCTGAGGACGAATCCAAAATTTTTGCCTAAGGTGGTCTGTACACTCACTCTCAATCAGGATATTGACCTGCCGGTCTACTTCCCGAACTACTCCAACAGAGGAGAGGCTCTGCTCCACACCCTAGATGTTCACCGCAGCTTGAGATATTACCTCAACAGAACCAAACAACTTCCGTAGTTCAGAGCAACTTTTCGTTTCCTTTTCTGATAGGATGATGGGCCAACCAGTATCCAAACAGTTCCTGTCTCGCTGGCTTGTCCAGTTCATTTCATACTGTTATGATATCAAACAAAAGCCCCTCCCGGGTACAGTCCGGGGTCATTCTACTAGGGGTGTGGCCACCTCCTTTGCAGCACTCCGCAACGTCTCCACTTCTGCCATATGTGCTGCAGCCACTTGGAGCTCTGTACATACATTTATCAGGCATTATAGCCTGGACATCGCCTCGCAAGAGCCGGCTTCGCCTGGTGGTGCTACAGAGTCTCCTGTCCTAGATTCAGGACCTGGAATGTTTTCCTAGTTTCCTCCTCCCTGAATGTTGGCAGCGTTACTGCTTGGGAATCAGTCCTAATGGTGTAACCTGCTGCAAGAGCTGTGTCTCAGTAAGATAGTACAGTTCACGTAAGAACTTACTGTAACAGTAGATCTTCGAGAACAGCTCTTACCTTGCAACTACCTCCCGCCCACCTTCCCCTTGAGGAGGCATGGCTTAGGCCTTTACTATCAGGGATTTTTTCCCTTTTGACTTCTGACGGTGGATCCTCGGTCTCCCATTTCGATGTCAGCCTGCGGCCGGAAGTCTCCGGCGGGAGAACTGGGGAATCTGGTGGGACCGCCCCCTTATGTACTACGCCTGACGTCGGAGGCGGGACCGACGTCAGGGGCGGTCCCCGCTGAAGGTAACTAGCTAGAATTTTTCCGTGGGGTCCTGATGCCTGCCGGCTTCAGTCCTAATGGTGTAACCTGCTGCAAGAGCTGTTCTCGAAGATCTACTGTTACGGTAAGTTCTTACGTAACTGTACTTTACGTAGCCTGGACGTAAAAAGAGCTATTAGCTATTACATGGACAGGACAAAGGAGCTAAGGAAGGATTGTTCCCAGCTTTTTCTTACCTATGGTGAAGTTGGTCAGGGCAGGCCAGCTGCAAAGAGGACTATAGCCAGATGGATTGTGGCTTGTATCTAGTTCTGCTACAGTAAGTTGGGTAAGGACCCACCAGCAGGTCTTAGGGCTCACTCTACCAGAGGTACTGCTGCCTCCCTGGTGGCTGCCAGGGAAGTCCACTTGCTTGAGATATGTAAGGCTGCCACCTGGAAGTCTGTCCATACATTCACTAAGCACTACAGCCTGGATATTCAGGCTAGGAGTGATGCCAGGTTTGGCACAGCAGTACTGCAGAGCCTATTCCCCAAATAGGTTCTGTGCCTACCTCCATGGGACACTGCTTGGTAGTCTGCATATTGTCAGAATACAGCAAGACTTCATGTTGTTTGAAGAAAAAATTACTTACCATAGTAATGTTGTTTCTTCTAATGGAGTCTTGCTGTATTCTGACCTCCCACCCTACCCCTTCAGAACCTGGGGAAGGGTGGCTCTTCTGCAGCAACTTTTTAATTTAAACCATTAGTGGGTATTGGTTTTCTTTGGGCATCTGTGACTTGAGTCTTTTATGTGCCCTTTTGTTTTTTCCTTATGTTGCCCCTGTAGGGGACCCGTTTAGGCTTAGTTTTGGCCATTACCTACATATATATCTAGATCACTTCATAGAATCTGATCAGTTACTAGAACATACCGAGGACAGTGGTTTGAAAACTGAGCTCAAGCTCAACGTTCTATGCATTTGCATAGAGTTAACTCTTTGTACTCCGGGGCAGTTGAACCGGTCACTCTAACTGCATATTGTCAGAATACAGCAAGACTCTATCAGAAGAAACAACATTACTATGGTAAGTAATTTTTTCTTCTCATTCTACAGTGACTCAGAACTGGCGGGAGGGCAGAGCCGACAACACCTAACGGCTAACCCGCGAGCACCATATAGTGCATCGGCCTTGAGGGCGGCGCCGACGCTGCGTCAACTCCACCCATCAAAAAAAAAAGCTCCCGCGGGGTCGTGACCTCCAGCCAGAACCCAAAGGTGATGAATGGTGAAGATACACATCCCAATCCGTCTGTCCCATAATTGATTCCTCCACTTCAGGGTCAAGGGGACCCTGTACGAGTTCCGAGCCATGCCGTTCGGCCTGTCATCGGCCCCACGGGTCTTCACCAAATGCATTGCAGTGGTGGCGGCCCATCTATGGGTGTCAGGGGATCAGAATTTACCCATACCTCGATGACTGGCTTCTGGCAGGTCACATCCTACAGGAGGTGGACAGGTTCAGGGATCTGGCCTTCCAGATCTGCTCCCAACTTGGCCTCCTAATCAACGTGGCCAAGTCAGAACTCATGTTTTCTCAGGTGATGGGCTTCATCGGGGCAGAGCTTGACTCTGGTCAAGCCAGAGCCTGGCTCCCAGCAGACAGAGCTGCCGTTCTTTCCTCCTTTGTCCAATAATTTCTGGTTGGGCAGTTGCGCCCTGCCCGGGACTTTCTGTACCTTCTGGGTTACATGGTGGCATGCACCTCGGTGGTCCATTGGGCCTGGTGGCACATGCATCCCCTCCAGTTGGAGCTGGCTGCCCAGTGGACTCAGCGCTACGTTCAATTCGACCAACTGATCACTGTAACCCAGAAGATGTGGGTCGCTCTCCAATGGTGGACTGCCCCAAACTGGTTGCAGGAAGGGCTCCCGTTTGTCCGCCCCAAGCCGACTGTTGTTCTCACGACCGATGCCTCTCTCATGGGCTGGGGAGCCCACTTGGGGAACAAAAGGGCCCATGGGCTCTGGATCCCCTAGGAGTCCCGATGCCACATTAGCCTGTTGGAGCTCAGAGCAGTCAGACTGTCACTGTCAGCTTTCGCTCCTCAGCTCCAGGATCAAGTGGTTCAAGTCCAGACGGACAGTACCATGACCATGTACTACCTCAACAAACAGGGCGGCATGCACTCCCGTTTGCTCTGCAAGGAGGCGCTCTGCATCTGGACCCTCATGAGCCAATTGGCGGCAGATCTCCTAGCCATCCATGTGGCAGGAGCCTCCAACCATCTGGCGGATGCTCTCAGCTGCTTGGGCCAGACATCCCACGAGTGGTCTCTCCATCCAGAGGTAGCTTACAGCCTGTTCTCCCGTTGGGGCAAACCGATGGTAGACCTGTTTGCTCCAGGGAAAACACCAAGCTGATGCTCTTTCATGCCCCCCCCCCCGCAGCAGGGCTCGCTGCAGGGGGATACCTTCTCGAGCCGTGGACCCCAGGCCTCTTCTACGCCTTCCCTCCATTTCCTTTGATCTACAAGGTGAGGAGGAACAAGGCGAAGGTGATCCTGGTAGCCCCAGACTGGCGCGCTAGTTCTGATATCCAGATCTCCTCAGCCTCAGCTGCAGGCACCCAGAGTGGCTTTGTACACTCCTGAACCTGACTTTTCTCTCAATCGGGAAGGTTTTCCATCCGGACCTTCAATCCCTGCACCTAACAGCCTTTTACCTGAGTGGCTAGAGTTCCAGGCTTTGAGTCTTTCCAACGATGTCTACACCGTGGTGGAGGCCTCGACAAAGGAATCGACCAGCAAATGTTATGTCTTCAAATGGAAGCGGTTCTCCATTTGGTGTCAGGGCAAGGGCCTGGATCCTCTGTCCTGTCCAGTGGCTAACATTCTCGACTATCTTTTGTCTCTCTCTCCAAAGGGGGTCTACGGTCATCGACCCTTAGGGTGCACCTGGCAGCCATCTCTGCCTACCGGGCGTGGGCCGGTCAGCCGACGGCGCAGGAGACAGTGGTCGGGTGCTTTTTCAAAGGCTTGGATCACATATCCCCTCCGGTGCGTGAACCTCAACCTCTGTGGGATCTACTGCTGGTACTAGCAAAGCTCAAGGGCAAGCCATTCGAACCCATGCACGTATACTTTGTCACACCTGTAATGGAAGATGACCTTCCTGGTGGCTATCACATCCGCCAGAAGGACAGGGGGCTCCAGGCTCTTTCCGTGGACTCCCCTTATCTGGTCTTCCACAGGGACAAGGTTGTCCTGCGCCCCCACCCGAAATTCTTTCCGAAGGTGGTGTCAGAGTTTCACCTCAACCAGGTATTAACTCTGCTGGTATATTACCCTAACTACACCTCAGAGGCCGAGTACAGACTCCATACTTTGGACCTGAGACGTGCTTTCTCCTATTTTAAGGAGAGGATGGCGGAAATTCGGGGAGAGGTTCGCCAGCTGTTTGTCACCTACGCTGAAGCCACTTCTGGCAGACCTGCAGCGAAGCAGACCATTGCAAGATGGATTACATCTTGCATAGGTCTGTGTTATGAGTTGGTGGGCAAAGAGCCTCCCAGAGGAATAAGTGCTCACTCTACCCGCCATACTGCTGCATCAGTGGCTGCTTCCAGGGACATCCCTATCCTGGAAATCTGCCAGGCTGCTACCTGGAAGTCAGCAAACACCTTTATCACCCACTACCACATCGACCTTGAGTCACGCCGGGATGCTGATTTTGGGGTCTCTGTTCCCTAAGTAGGGGGGTGTGCGCCTTGCCTCCCTCCTCCCACAGAACTGCTAGGAGTCTGCCAATAAGTTTGGATGAACAACATATCCATGATCCTAGAAGAACATGTTACTCACCTGTAACACTAGTTCTAGGAATGGTATATGTTGTTCATCCACATGGACCCAACCAACCTCCCCGGCTGCGGACGCACAACACCTGGCTTCCAGCAGGCTAAGATCTGGCATCACGGGGTGGAACCGAGGTATATACCTCCCGTGTGGGAGGGAGGAGCCAGCTTGAAGACTTCCGGTGAACCTTAAAGGGGAAAGGGACATGCCAATAAGTGTGGATGAACAACATATACCACTCCTAGAACTGCTGTTACAGGTGAGTAACCTGTTAATTTCTATAATGTCCTCCACTGTGGGCACAGCTCTCTGTTTTACTGCTGCTTCCTGATCCTTTTCAAAGGGAGGTACGGTCAGCTTCTTCCCTTTCCGTTTTTTATATTTGCTTGTGCGCATGCACAAGAAACATTTCGACACAGCTTAGGAGAGAAGCAGGGTTTTGGAGGTGCGGCACTGTGGGAGCCAATGCCCCCAGTGCTTTGGGCACAGCTCACTTTCCCAATGCAGCGACACGCTGCTGCTGACCTAGTTCAGCAGCATACCACCACCTTGAAATGAATCCGCCGCTGCAATGAGGTAGCAATCCATCATTGCAGGGTGGTGTCTTGACTGGTGAAATATTTCCTATAACATGGCAGTGGGCGGCGGCTCTCATCATCCACCTCAGAGTCCCCATGAAAGCTGACATGAGGATTCCCAGTCCTCCTGTCGGCATGTCCCCATCCCCAGTTCATTTGCTGATGGGGTAGCCCAATCTCCGTCGGCATGATGTGCCTCCCCCCCCATTTGTTATGTGCCAAGGGGATGCTCAATCCCCGTCGGCTCTTGCACTCCCACTTCCCGCCACCACACTGTATGGCCAACGGGGGTGCCTAAGCCCATTACCTACCTCACCAACAAACACCTGGCCAGGTGGCACACTGGGAGCCCACCCCAGCATGCCAAAGTGTCCCGTGATGTCTTTTTAATTTTAAATCCTGTTAAGAAAGAAACGGGTCCCTTATTGAGCCCTATGCCTCACCCCAACCCGCCCACCCACTGTGCATTCTACCTCCCACCACCCCACCCCACACTTACTTCTGATCCCATGCTGACGATCTTGGGTGGACCAGGAACACGTCTGCACTCTTCAAAGCCAACCGCAAACTGAAGAAATGCCGGTAAGCTGTATAATGGCATAAATGTTTTTTTTTTTTTCAACTTTGGTGCATATCTCTATCATTTTTTCCAATTTTGGCACCAAATTTTCAACATGGGGTTCTTGGGACCCCACCTCATGAATTCAGTCACTGTCATCTCATTATTCAGTCCCGAAAGGTGATTTTGCGGTCACTGCATGGAATCACCTTTCCGGACCGATTAATGAAATGACAGTGTCACTGTTCATGAGGTGGGCTCTCAAAAAGCCTATGTTGCAAGTTTGGTGAACAAAATTCCAAAAAATTACTACATTATGAGCATCGTTGCGCAGGTTCGCGAATTTGTAATATTTTCACTCCAGGTTTTCAACACTGGCATTTTCCACACCTCTTTATGAATAGTACAGCTGTCATTTTTCACATCCTGGCCGAAATGTGTTTTCACACTCCCGGCACAGAATAGTACGATCACTTGTGGGAAATCAGTGTTTGGGACAGATTAAGAAAATCACAGTGACACTGTTCATGAGCAGAGGTCCTAAACTGCCTATGTTGAAAATTTGGTGACAAAAGTCCATAAAATGAATGTGTTACAAGCGTGTATTGCGCAGTTTCCACGTACCCTCGTAACTTTGCAAATTTATAATATTTTCACTACAGATTTTCAACATTGGCATTTTGCCACACCTCCTTATGAACAATACAGATGTCATATTTCATATCCTGCCCGAAATATGCATTTGCACGTCTGACGCATAATGGCACGGTCGCTGTGGGAAATTAATGTTTTGGACAGATTAAGAAAATCATAGTGACAGTATTCATGAGCAGAGGTTACAAAATGCCTATGTTGAAAATTTGGTGAAATAATTTCACTAAATGACTGCGGTACAAGCATGTGTTGCTCAGTTTCCACGTATGCTCAGAACTTCGAGCATTTTTAATATTTTCATTGCAGATTTTCAACATTGCCATCTTTTCACACCTCCCTATGAAAGGTACAGCTGTCATTCTTCACATCCTGCCTGATTTGTGTTTTCACACATCTGGCGCAGAGTGGCACGGTGCTATGGGAACTCATAGTTCAGGACACATTAACAAAATCACAGTGCCACTGTTCATGAGAAGAGGTACTAAATGCTTTTATGAGGTGGGGGTCACAAAAAGGCCATGTTGAAAATCTGTAGTGCAAATACCAACACACGCCTGAGGCATTAGAGTTTCTAGCCATAACATCCCACCCTGTACAGACTGACAGGCATCAGAGGTGTAACTTTGGTTCACCGACTGTAATGCCCACCCCCACCCTGAAGCCAGTGACAGGCATAGAGGTGTGCTTTGCACTCTTCAGCCCCAGACTTCACCCCATTCTCTTGTACTGCACCCATTTCTGCGTATGTCCTTATGAAAGGAGGTGACTGTGAAGGCTTACACCCCAAGGCACACCTCAACACTTGTCGGTGTCTACTGGATAGGGTGAGGTGAAATGCCATGAGCATTATGGGCAATGACCCGCAGGCACACCCCAGTGCCTGCCCATCTCTGTAGGGTGGAGGTGGGATTGGCATGAGTTCAGTACTTCACTGCAGCTCCTATTCTGCATCTGTCTAACTCCTGCACATCCAATGCTAATATCAGCAAGCAAACATTCAACGTTGACAAATGCTTGTTTATCTTGACTGGTGTTGATGACACCACAGTATTTGCAACTTTTTTTCTTTCTGCCATCCTTAGCATCAGGGATTCCCCTACCAGACATTATGTACTCTTTCTCTGAGCTGGATGATGGATTTGAAGCTTTATACTTCGCTTTGGTTAGAGACTGCTGCTTTTCCATCATCTTAGATTTTGGTGCAGCATGAGGGGGGTGCTGCACTCCTGAGGTGCCATCTTTCAGATGAGATATTATACCGAGGTCCCATCTGCCTGTTCTGGTGGTAGTTTAGGTGGATGTTAAAGATCCCATGGCACTTCTTGAAAAGGGGGAATTTCCCCGGTACTCTGGCAAAATTTCCCCCCATTCACTAAAAAATACCACCAACAGCTTAATCTGATTCAAGGTCAGTTGGCATTCATCTGTATCCCCCTTCCCTGGGTTGTCCTGGAAAATAGGCAGAATTTATCTAGTGCGGTTAACCCGGTCATCAGCAAAAACTAACTAAATAAATAAATAAATAGAATTACTTTGAGGAGAGATACTTGCAGATGTGTGCTTTCCACCATCTGAGGTACATCCCTCCATTTTTAAGTTTGCCGTGCGTGGTGTGAAAGTCTTGCTATAACTGCCTTTTAAAGGGGTGTGACACTGTCAGTCCAAAGCAGACTGCTCTGTTAGGGGCTCGACAGTGTCACACCAATCATCAGGCAGGCTAATTATCATGCTGTTTTTTGTTTTTTTTTTCATGGGCAGCAACATCCTCTACTTGTGAAGAAAAAGCCAAACCAATCATATGGTGACTTTTTCTTTGATGTGCAGGATGAACACTGCCCAGCAAACAGCTGATCGGTGACATCCAAATGGTCTCCTTGCTTGCTTTTATGCTGTCCCCCCACCCACCATTATACAGTCCATCGGGGCTCATCTGTAGCTGCAGTGCGACTCCTCGATCATTTCTCCCCTCAGAGAGTGCTCTGCCCTTACCTGAGAATTAAACCCGACAACGGGGGGTCCCAAACCTGATATCGGTACTAGGAGCCTGCCCTTCCCAGTACAGTGAGACACTGGGGAGCTCACTCCCAGTGTCCCGAAATGTCCCAGTAATCCATCACTGTATAAAAAAAAAAAGTTCCCCCAACGTCTTTTTTTCCCTGTAAAAAAGAAAATGGTCCATCATCGCCTCTCCATCGCCCCATCCTGACCCTTCCACTGAGCAACCCACCACCCTCCCCCTTGCCCTATACTTACCATCCGAGGTCAGCGGTTGTCATCTTCTGTGGACTGGGACACGTCTGTACTCTTCAAAGCCAAACTACAAACTGATGACTCAAGGTAAGCACTGTATAATGGCTGTCTTTAGCGTTTTTAACTTATGTTGCTATCACAGCCATTTTTCAATATTTCTACACCAAATTTTCAACATGGGTTTTTTGGGACCCCACCTCATGAACACTGGTAGTGTAATTTTGTTTTAAACAACTTGAAGTTTTGCTGTATTCTGACAAGTGCAGTTAGCCCCAGCCTTTAAACTGCCCCGGAGAACAAAGGGTTAACCTTTCTATGCAGAGCATAGAATGCTGAGCTCGAGCTCGGTTGATGTCTTTGTCTCTTTCCCTTTGAAAGCTAACCCTCAGATTCTTTACTCTGCCTCACTGAACAGTTGCTCCGGAGATTTCTCCTGCAGCTCGGTTCGAAAGTCGGGTTAAGTGTGTTTTTTTTGTCGGTTTCTAACCGAAAACATTTCCCGCATAGTCGGTTCAGTCTCTGTCTGTGGTACCATGAGTACTAGATAGGTTTTGTACTGTGTTTCTGTGTGGAACTTGTAAAAAGTGTGGATCGGTTCAGCCGAACCGATCATTTGTTTAATTCTTGTGTAACTTTAGTGTATGGTTACCGGTTCTTATTGGTTCTAAAAAAAATGTGTTTTGAAATGTTTTTTTCCAAGACCCGTGACACTGTTAGGAATCGATAAGGGAGTCTTGCCTGGCGGTTGCCGAAAAAAGGGTAAGTTTGGTTAGGTTGGCCATATCTGAGAAACCCAAGAAAAAAAACCGGCCCACTGGGTTTCAACACCGCAGTGAGTGTGGGGAGGTCTTTGCTAAGGCCGATCCCCAAACCACCTGTGCTTATTGTGTATGGTTTGACCATCTCGATTCAGACTGCCAAATTTGCAAACATTTTCCCAAATCTACCCTGGAAAAGAGATTAGGTAGACTGAGGGAAAAGGAGGCCGAGAAGTCCACTGACCCGGATGGCCAGCCTGGTTCGGTTCCGACCGAACCAGATGAAGTGCCCTCTGACCAGGGCGATACTTCTTCAGGCAAAAGGAGAGCTGATCCCGAGTGGTCGGTTCCAACTAAAAGAAAGCGCAAAGAAAAACCGTCTGGTTCAGATCCAGAAGTCCATGTTCTGACCGCTGAAGAAATAGCCAGAGCGATTCGGATTGTGGAATCGCTTCTCCCGGTTCCGACCGATCCAGCACCTTTTGGCAGGGGCTCGGTTCGGTCGGTTCCCCCGGTTCACGATTATACTTTGGAAGAATTTTGTGAACCGGAATTTGAGGAGGAAGGGGAGTTTGAAGATGATGATGGTGATGGTGAAAAGTCTAGATGTGCCTGTGGAACCGGACATCTCCCCAGACAAACCTTCAGGTGTATCCCCTACTAGGCTTTCTGAGTCCCCTTCCCACTTTATGTTCTACAGAAAGGTGGCTGAGACCTTCCAGCTTCCTATGGAAGAGGCAATGGAGGATCAGGAGGAGCCTGATTATGTAGAAATAATGGACATCCCAGAGTCCAGGAGACTGTCTATTCCCCATCACAAATCTTTTGGGAAACAGACACAAAAAATTCTGAAGTCTCCCAATTCTATACCTCCTGTGGACAGAAGAATGGACAACAGGTATACACTCTCAGGCTGAGAAACAGAGTTTTTATACCACCAATGCAGCCATGTTGGGGTTGTGCAGGCTGCTGCCTGTGATAAGGCAAGCATTCCCTTGGCCTCACACCCCCCCAGACAAAGACTCTAGGAAAGTTGATGCCATGGCAAAAAAGCTGTACATGGCATCTTTCCTGGGACTCAGACAGGCAAATTATATGGCCTATACAGCTAGGTACCAGAAGTCCAGGTGGGACACTGTACTGGCACTGGCTAAACAGGCCTCCCCCAGCTAGCCAAGGAGCTGGAGGCGGTGGCTGCAGATGGGATTGAGGCATGTAAAGTTCAGTTTCATGCTGCTGTGGACTCTAATGATGTGTCATCAAGAGTCATGACTACATCTGTGGCTCTTCAGAGAATGGCTTGGCTCAGATGTACTAGCCTCTCGCAGGATACCCAGGCTAAGGCCATGGATTTTCCTGTAGTGGGTAATTCTCTGTTTGGGGAGCAGACAGAGAATTACGTGAAGAAAATGGATGAGTACAGGACCACCTACAGGAGTGCTCAGGCCAAGGAGAGGCAGGCAACTCCTCAAAGGCAGCAGTCTAGGGGCAGGCCTTTTCAGAGGCCTTTTTTCCAAGCACAGGCCTCTTCTTCCTTTTCACAGAAGAGGTTCTTCAGAGGGAGAGGCAGAAGGGGGATGAGCAGAGCTGCATCCACTCTTCAGCCTAAAGCCCCTGCCGAACAGACACCCTGATGGGCCCTGTCCAGGTCGACTCACCTATTCCAGTAGGGGGCAGGCTGGTCTACTTTGTCCAGGACTGGATGTCCATTACATAAGACAAGTGGGTCCTGAAAGTAGTAAGCCAGGGACTGGTTCTCAGCTTCAGAAAATTTCCAAAATGAGAGCCAGATCTTTTCCACCTGCAAATCTCTCGGAATCCCTTGCCCTAGAGGCAGAGGTTTCTTCTCTTCTAGCCTTAAGCGCCATAGAGAGAGTACCTACCCTACACTGGGGCAAAGGGCTGTAGTCCAGGTACTTCCTGACCCCAAAAAAGACAGGGGAGTGGCGACCCATCCTAGACCTAAGATATCTAAACAAACATCTTTTAAAACCAAAGTTCAATATGGTAACTCTGGGAATAATCCTTCCCTCTCTAAGGCCAGGGGACTGGTTAGCCTCCCTGGACCTCAAAGATGCCTACTTTCACATTCCCATCAGGTGCTCCCACAGAAAGTACCTCAGGTTTGAGTTGTCCTCAGGCCACTATCAGTTCAGAGCAATGCCCTTTGGCCTAACCTCAGCCCCAAGGGTTTTCACAAAGTGCCTAGCAGTAGTAGTTGCCTTTCTAAGAAGGCAACAGATTTCCATTTTTCCATATCTGGACGATTGACTAATAGTGGACCAGTCCCCAGACCAAGTTAAGTCTCACCTAGCAAGTGCTCACTTCTCTAGGATTTCTACTCAACCTTCCCAAGTTAGTTCTCGAACCAGTCCAGCTTCTTACCTATATGGGGACAGAACTGGACACACTCAGAGCAAGAGCCTTTCTTCCTCTAGAAAGGGCAAGGGTTCTTATGGAACTTGCCACTTCCTTCAGCCTTCGGGTATCTCGACCAGCAAGGCATTTCCTCCGGCTCTTGGGTCACATGGCAGCTTCAACAGCAGTGGTCCAAGGGGCAAGATTCCAGATGAGGGATATTCAGCTCCATCTGAGAGCTTTTTGGTCTCAGAGGAAGGATTCCCTTACCAAACTGATCCCAGTGACTCTGACATTGATCCAAGCCCTCCAATGGTGGCAGGATCAGGACGATTTAAGACAAGGTGTTCCTTTTGCCACTCAGTCTTGTTCAGTGGTCCTTACCACGGATGCTTCTCTTCTGGGCTGGGGAGCCCATCTGGGGGCCCTCACTGCCCAGGGGCTGTGGTTCCCCCCAAGAATCCCTTCTCCATATCAATCTCCTACAGCTCAGGGCAGTTTTTCTGGCCCTGAAAGCTTTCTCCCAGTCAGTACAGAACAAGGTGGTTCAGGTCAGAACGGACACCACCACCACCATGTGGTACATCAACAAGCAGGGAGGCACTCGGTCCACGGCCTTGTGCACAGAAGCCATGAAATTGTTGTCCCTGGCTTATTCCCTGCAAACCTCTCTGGTAGCAGTTCACCTTCCAGGGAAGGACAATGTGCTAGCAGATGCACTGAGCAGGATCTCTCAGGGCCATCACGAATGGTCCCTGGACCCTCAGGTGTTGAAAGTGATTTTTTCAAGGTGGGGCACTCCAGAGATAGATCTCTTTGCAGCCCCAGACAATCACCAACTCCCTCTCTTTTGTTGCAGACCTCCAGTCTTGGGCTCAGTACCCCTGGATGCCCTGATTCTGAATTGGGAAGGGAAGTTTCTGTATGCCTTCCCTTCCTTCCCACTCCTGTTCAAAGTTTTAGTCAAAATAAGGTCTCAAGCTTGCAAAGTGATTCTGATTGCTCCAGACTGGGCCAGACAGCCCTGGTACCCCCTGTTGCTGTCCCTAGCAGTCCATCTTTCCCTGTCTCTTCCCAGGAATTACAACCTGTTAACATCCTCTCAGGGGAGGATTTGGTACCCCAATCTTCAGTCTCTCAATCTAAAAGCATGGCTCTTGAAGAGTTAGAGTTTGCAGATCTGCATCTTTCCCAAGGGGTTCTGGATATTCTCAAAGCTTCTCGAAAGCCCTCCACCAGAAAGACTTATAACTCCAAATGGAAGAGATTCAGCATTTGGTGTTCTAAGAAGCATATTTCTCCACATACTGCTGGATTGCCTACGGTTCTGGATTATATGGTCCATCTTAATGGCCTAGGCCTCAGACCAGCTACTGTCAAGGTACACTTCTCAGCTGTTTCTGCGTTTCTGTCTGTGGGGAAGTCTTCCTCACTATCTTCTCATCCTGTGTTCTGTAAATTTTTTGAAGGATTGCTTCATACCAATCCTCCTTTTAGAGACCCTGCCCCCGCCTGGGATTTTAATGTTTGCATTGCTCAACTTATGCAACCCCTTTTTGAGCCTATGTCTTCAGCAGAGCTTAAGTACTTGACTTGGAAAACTGTGTTCTTGGTAGCCATTACCTCTGCCAGGCGTATCAGTGAATTGCAAGCCCTGTCAGTGAAACCTGATTTTATCTCCTTTCACAGGGATAAAGTGGTCCTTAGAACCAATAGAAGGTTCTTGCCCAAAGTGGTTTCAGACTTCCATTTAAACCCGTCTATGTCTATTCCTGTCTTCTTCACTGATCATTCTTTATCAGGAGAGAGGAGGCTACACAGTTTAGATGTTAAAAGAGCCCTTAGTTACTACATAGAGCATACCAAGGGTCACAGGTTTGACTCCCTCCAGTTGTTCCTCACTTATGGAGAAGTGGGAAAGGGCAAACCTGCCACCAAGAGATCTGTTGCCAGGTGGATTGTGTCTTGTATACAGTTCTGCTATGAAAAACTGGGAAAAACTCCACCCTCAGGCCTGAGGGCTCATTCCACAAGAGGTACAGCTGCTTCCCTGGCTACTGCCAGGGATATTCCTCTCTTAGAAATTTGTCAAGCAGCCACCTGGAAAACAGTCCATACCTTTACCAAGCGTTACTCTCTGGATATCCAGGCTAGGAGTGATGCTCGGTTTGACACAGCAGTACTTCAGAGCCTATTCCCAAAGTAGGTTCTGTCCCTCCTCCATGGAGGTACTGCTAGGTGTTGCACTTTAGTCAGAATACAGCAAGACTTCAAGTTGTTTGAAGAAAAAATTACGCACCTTAGTAATTATGTTTCTTCTATTGGAGTCTTGCTGTATTCTGACCTCCCTCCCTGCCTCCCCTCTCAGAACCTGTTTTGGGAAGTGGCTGGGCAGGTGCAGTGTTGCACCTCAGGGGTGCTCTTTTTTTACACCCTCTTCTTGTGTGGGTGTTTATTTTGTTATATTCCTGTTTGGTTTGGGTTTTGAGTTTTGGGTTTCCTGACTTGAGTCTCCTTTTGGTAGTCCAAAACTTTTTGTTGCCAGTTGGCTATTAAAAATTTTGTTTTACAATTTCCACATAGAATACTATTAGAGTGTTGCTCGTAAGAATCTGACGGTTAGCTTTCAAAGGGAAACAGACAGAGACATCAATCGAGCTCGAGCTCAGCATTCTATGCTTTGCATAGAAAGGTTAACCCTTTGTTCTCTGGGGCAGTTTAAAGGCTGTGGCTAACTGCACTTGTCAGAATACAGCAAGACTCCAATAGAAGAAACATAATTACTAAGGTGAGTAATTTTTTCTACTCAGTCCCAGAAGGTGATTTCGCAGTTGCTGCCCGGAATCACCTTTTGGGACTGAGTAATTAATTGACAGTGCCACTGTTCATGAGGTGGGGATCCCAAAAACCCACGCTGAAAATTTGGTGCAAGAACACCAAAACAAGACCAAGTTACACGCGATCATTGAAATTCTTCTACACAAGCTTATAACTTCGGCACTTTCTGATATTTTCACTTCAAATTCACAACATTGCCATTTTTGCACACCCTCTTATAAACAGTATAGCCGTCATTCTTCACATCCTGCCGAAATGTGTTTTTGCACCTGTGGAGCAGAATGGTATGGTCGCTGTGCGAAATCACCAGGATCATGGAATAAAACGACAGTTTCACTCATCATGAGGTGGAATCCCAAAAAGGCCGCATTGAAATTTGCTAAATAAATAAAAAAAAAAATGTCCGAGTTACATGCGGGCATTCAAAATTTGCTACATGCATACCTTTGGCCATTTTCAATATTTTCACTCCAGATTTTCAATATAGCCATTTTATCACACCACCTCATGAACAGTACAGCTGTCGTTTTTAACATCCTGCTCAAAACATGTTTTTGTGCCTATGGCACGTAATGCCGTTTTCCCACAGAATTCAGAGTTTTCACCTGTGGGGTTCATGAGGTGGGGTGATAAGACTGTCTTCAACATTTGGAGTCAAAATATGAAAAAATGGTAAAGTTATGCCTATGCGTTACAGTTTTGGTATGCATGCTCATAACTGCGGAAATCTTAAATATTTTCACCCCAGATTTTATTTATTTATTTTTTATCATTTGTTTAGTTTTTGTTGACCGGGTAAGTGCACTAGACAAATTCTGCCTATTTTCAGGCACGACCCGGGGCAGGGGGATACAGATGAATGCCAACTGACTTTGAACCAGATTAAGCTGTCTGTGGTATTTTATTGACTGGGGGGGGGGGAATTTGGCCAGGGCACCGGGAAAATTTCCCCTGCTCTTTTCGAGAAGTGCCATGGGATCTTTAACATCCACCTGAACTACCACCAGAACAGGCAGATGGGACCGTGGTTTAATGTTTCATCCGAAAGATGGCACCTCAGGAGTGCAGCACCCCCATCATGCTGCACTACAGTGTCAGTATTGGGATTTAACCCAAGTGCCTGGTGTGGGGATAGAACCCACAGCCTTCTGATCTCCTGGCCTCAGAGGTGAGTGTGCTACCTGCTGAGCCACTGACACTGACAACCTAGCCTTATTACCTGAGCTTCTGTATGTCACAGCTGTCAAATGCTATCCAAAAGCTGTGTTTGCATCTTTGGTGTGGAATGGCATTCTGCTTTGTACAACAAATTCAACAGTCCAAGAAATCCCAAATGAAAGTTTCTATTTTTCCTAGCATCAGTGTGGCTGTGTGTACATGGCAAGGGCAGGCTGGCAAAATACATTTTTGACTTGTGCCATCCAGAGGGAGAGTGCAGAGGGCCCACAAGAAATGTAACAGTCCTAAATAAAGGTTTAGTTTTTCTCCAGACTTCAGTGTGCCTGTGTGTACAGGGCAAGGGCAGCCTGGCAAAATAAATCTTTGACTTGTGCCATCCAGAGGAGAGAGAGAGAGAGAGAGTTGCGGGGTGGGGGTGGGGAATGAAAATATAAGAGTCCCAGAAATCAGGCTGAGCAGTGATGTAGTGGAGTGGGCCTTGCTTGGGTTCCAAACGTGGTTGTGAGATTCAGAATCCTGATGACAGTAACCAGTGCTGGGAGAACATAAAAAACACGTGTACAACTGCAATACCAACGGTGAAGTTTCAGCATTGACAAATGCTTGTTCTTTTATAAGAGCTGTTGGTGAGTCAGGTTTTGCCCTTCTCTTTTATGTGTTACAGAAAAAAAGTTTACACAAATCCCAGTTTAAATAGTTGTGGTCATGGCCCAAACAGTCAAAACATTGAATGTGACGGTCTGCCTTTGCCATAATCTTGTAACAGGATTCACAATTCTTAAATCCTACAGGCTATGTCCTTTTCTTAGGCTTTTCAATCATACTAATTGACTAAATATAGCCCAACATTGTTGCCGGTTCCATAGATAACAAAATTCATAAACTACTAAATAATGAATGTACAATAGAGCATAGTTGATGAGCAGCTGTGCACAACCAGTGTGTTCTGCCAGAGAGGGGTTCTGATTCCCTGTGACTTCGAGAGCAAAGCTCAAGAGATCCATGGGAATCAGATCCCTAAAGTTGCAGAATACTCTAGTTGGGCATAGAGTTCCCCATCCAATATTTTTTGTAGTGTGTGGTGCCCCTTAAAATAATATAAGAAAACAAGTTTGATTTGTTTTTAAATAGAAAAAGAAATTCTTGCTGCTGTGTCTCAGTCTGAGATTTAAGACTGGTTGCTAGGGTCAGTGGTGTGATTAGGGACTAAATGCGGGCTGATGCTGGTTGTCAGCTGGATTTGGGAGGGACTTTTGGGGGAAAAAAAACATGGTGGCTGTATCTCATTAAGCAGGAGGACTGCGACTGAGAGGAATTGCTTTCATTTCTGAGAGTAATTTTTAAATATCTGGTTGATCCTGTTGGAGTCGTGGTTTGGGTGATCATGCTGCCCCCACGAGTATGTATCTGGTTAATCCTGGGGTTTTTTCAATGTACTTTTTGATCCTGTTGGGGTCTTGGGTTTGGGTGATCGTGCTACCCCCCCAAAAGTATGTAGCTGGTTGATCTTGCCATTTCTGTGTCTCATGAGCTTTTAAAAATGCTGAATGCTGTCGTACCACAGTGTGGTAGTATCACATTCTATGACCTTTGAACTGTGGGTATGACAACATTTCAGCTAGGATGGATTTCTGTCCAGAACAAGCCCTCATCATGCACAATAAATGGTTATTTTTATGTTTTTAACAAGAGTAAATGTTGCCACATTAAAAGCAGAAACTGCAAAGTTAGACTATTCTCTGGTGCCAGGAACCAACCAATGGGAACCAGAGAATACCATTAAAATTCCGAAAGTTAGATAAAATAACCCTCTAGCACAAACGCTGAGAACTAAATAGGACAATTCACTGGAGTTTTTATAAAATAAAAGACGTGGCAGATGAACTTGGAAAGTTCCCTGAGGCAACTGTCCCCCCCCAGCGGAGAAAACAAACCTGATGTTAGAACATTGGAGGAACCATTACCACACAGCAACATCTGAATGGAGTTCTGATTAAACAGCAGCATTCTAATCTCCAAGGCAACATCTCAGCATTGAGATGATACCAGTTTTGCATGGCATCACTACTGGACTGATGTTGTTAGGAGCTGCTAGGGAGTGGAAAGACAAAACTTTTACTCTTAGTGCTGATCTCTTTACCTGTGGACTCGAGAGCATAATCTGCCAGTCCGGTCTGATCCTCACTGTACAGCCTCAGAGCTTGGTCCACAATGGCATTTGCTTGCTGGAAAATATGAAAGACTAGAGGTCAGGTATATTACAGGTAAACCATATAACTGAAAAAGAAGGAGAAAAAAGGAAAAAGAGAGAAAGCTGTTTTTTCTGCTCTAGCTGAGATGTTACAAGTAAATATTTGTGTTGCCATTGAGTTGTGCATTTGAGAAACAGTAAGGTGCTTGGGAATAGCCCAGGTTTCAGTTGTCTGAGTGGTGCAGCTGGTTAGCCCAATCAGGACGATATTCCCAGGTGGCCTGGGTTCAAGACCCAGCTGAGGCACTTATTTCTTTCTCACCTCTGTTTGTATGTGTTCCATAAATATACACACTGCACTTCAGTGTGATTGTTACAAGTAAATATTTGTGTTGCCTTTGGGTTGTGCATTTGAGAAAGAGTAATGTGCTCGGGGACAGCCCAGATTCCAGTTGTCTCAGTGGCACAGCTGGTTAGCATATTCAAAAAAGGTATTCTGGGAGGCCTGGGTTCAAAGCTGAGGCACTTACTTCTTTCTCACCTCTGTTTGTATGTGTTCCATACATATGCACACCGCCTTCTTCTCGGATTGTTGCAGTACTAACTGAGATTTTACCAGATTAGTTCAACCTTGCATACCCTCAATTAGCCAGTCACTCATCACCCATTACTCACTCTAGATGTGATCCAGAATTCATAATCCAGCCTCAGTTATTCCCACATTCTGTTTATTCCTCAACTGCAGTCAGGCATACAAATCTCAGTTTTGTCTCCTCAGTCACTGCCTGTGCATTTACCCTTATCCCTAAGGCCATTTGGCCTATCAAGTCTGCTTATGTTACAGGGTCCACAGCTTGAGCTAATGTTCCTGCCCTCCCTCCCCACTCCTCCCATCCCCCCTACCCATGATCTTTACCTTCCCCCATGCCTATCCCAGCCTCTCTTAAAACTGCCCACTGTCTTCAATGAGATGACCACTTCCAGCGGTGCATGCCAAGTATCCACCACCCTCTCTGTGAAGAAGTGCTTCCTGACCTCCCTCCTTAACCTACCATCCTCCAGCTTAAGACTGTGCCCCATCGTGTTATGATTGCCATTCAGCTTACGAACATACGAGATTTGCCAGCAGATAAAGGCCTAGAGGTCTATCAAGTCTGCTCAAATGTGCAGCTAGCACCCCTTATTCTGCAGCTGCCCCTCTCATCCACCCTTCCCCTTCATTGACCCTCCTCCTTGTCCTGTCCCATCCCCTTTTGAAGCAGTCCACTGTTCTACTGGATACCACTTCTGCAGGTAACGCATTCCACCCAGCCACCACCTCTCTGTAAAAAAGTGTCTCCTCATCTCCCTCCTGAACCTTCCTCCCTCCAGTCCCATATCATGGTCCCTGGTGTCCCTCCCCTCCCTTACTTTGAACAGCCCCTCTGTACCTGTCTTGTTTATTCCTTTCATGTACTTAAAGGTTTCAGTCATGTCCCCCTGTCCCTCCTCTCCTCCAGTGAGTACATGTTCAACTCTCTCAGCCTCCTCTCATATGATAAGTCCCCCAGCCCCTTGATCATCTTTGTCGCCCTGCGCTGCACCCCCTCCAGTAACTTAATGTCCCTCTTCAGATATGGGCACCAGTACTGCACGCAGTACTCCAGCTGTGGTCTAACTAATGACCTATACAGTGGCAGAATCACCTCCTCGAGGAAATACCCCTTGCAATACAACTCAGCATTTTTGTTGGCCTTTGCAGCTGCCTTCCTACATTGTGCCGAGTTGTTCATTAACCCTGTAATGAGCACCCCCAGATCCTTCTCCTCCTCTATCTGGGCTAGCTGCACTCCCCCCAGCCGGTAACTCCTCCTTGGGTTCTTCATCCCAAAATGCAGCACCTTGCACTTTTTGGCATTAAACCCCAGTTGCCAGTTGTCTGACCAGGTTTCAAGCTTTGCCAGATCATCCTGCAACCCCTGCTATCCCCCTAGGTCATCCACCATCGCTGCTACCTTGGTATCATCAGCAAACAGACTGATCTTGCTCCTGATGTCCAATGATATGTCTGCAATGAATATCCCAAACAACACTGGTCCCAACACTGAGCCCTGTGGAACACCGCTCATCACTACCCTTGGGTGTGAGAGCTTCCCACCCACCACCACCCTCTGTTGCCCTCCCTGAAGCCAGTTCCCTACCTACAGTATTTCACCAGCTTTACACCTGCCCCTGTGCCTACTAACTTACTTCCCAGCCTTCCATGCGGCACCGAGTCAAATGCCTTACTGAAGTCCAGATACAGGACATCCACTGCATGGCCCCTGTCCAGTTGCCTAGTTACCCAGTCATAGAACTCCACCAGGTTGGTTTGGCAGGATCTGCCCTGTATGAAGTCATGCTGTCCTGTAGTCCTGTGGCCTCTAGGAGGACCACCAGCCTCTCCTTCAGGATAGTCTCCATTAGCTTACCCATGATGGATGTGAGGCTCACTGGTCCATAGTTTCCTGGTTCATCCTTGCGGCCACTCTTGTGGAAGGGCACCACATGAGCCATCCTCCAGTCCTGAGGTACACACCCTGAATGTAGTGAGGCATTAAATAGGTCTGCCAAAGGTCCTGCAAGGACTCCTGCCAGCTCCTTCAGTACCCTGGGGTGGATGCCATCTGGGCCTGGTGCCTTATCCACCCTCAGTGCCTTCAAACACTCCCGAACCCTGCCCTCCATGATTTCCCCATCTGTCACCCCCTCTCCCCCTGTTTCTGCCATTTCTCCTCCCTTGGGTGTCACCCCCCTCTTCTCTTTAGTAAATACTGAGCAGAAGTACTCATTTAGTGCTTCTGCCTTATCGCATCCTGCTTCCACCCAACCCCCCTCCTTCCTAATCCTTACTATGTGGTCCTTACAGCTCCTTTTCTCCCTGATGTACCTAAAGAAGCCCTTCTCCCCCTTCTTAATGGCTTGTGCCAGCCTGAGTTCTGTAGATGCCTTGGCTCCCGTTACTGCCCTTTTCACTTCCTTCGATTCCGTCAAGTACTCCTCCCTGTCCTCCCCTCTCCCTGTTTTCTTGTACTTCCTAAAGGCAGCTCTTTTCCTCGTTACCTTTTCCATGACCTCCTTGCTCAACCAGCTCGGTTTCGTAGCCCTTGCCTTCTTGCTCTGGGCCTTGCAGCAGGTTTTGGTTGCCTCCACTATCCCCAGCTTTATGAGCTCCCACCTCTGGTTAGTGTCCATACTAGATTGAAATCTGGCAAGGTACCCTTTTACCACTTCCCCCATCCTCCCAAAGTTAGTCCTCCTGAAGTCCAGCACTATTGTGCCAGATTCCACTCCTTCCTTGCCCATATCCAATGTGTGCCATACTGAGTGGTGGTCACTCCCTGACAGCGGTTCCTCCCCTGTAAGTTCTCTCACAAAGTCCCCATTTGCCAGCACAAGGTCAAGGGTATTCCCTAACCTGGTTGGTTCACTGACCATTTGCAGCAGGAAGCTGTCCTGGAAGGCATCCAGCAGTACCTGCTTCCTTCTGTTCCTGGTTGTTGGGGTACTCCAGTCCACTCCTGGCATGTTGAAGTCCCCCACAATCACCACACTACCCTTCTTGCTGATCTTCTTGATCTGTCCCGCTAGTTCCCTGTCTAACTCCTTCGTCTGAGATGGCGGCCTGTCCACCACTCCCATTCTAAGAATCCTATTCTTGGAATCCTGGATTTGCATCCAAAATGACTCCGTATTTCCCTCCTCCCCTTCCTCCCTTACACACTTCAGTCCTTCCTTCACATATAGTGCCACACCCCCTCCTTTCCCAATCACCCTGTCCCTACGAAATAACCTGTACCCTGGTACAGACAGGTCCCAGTCATTGTATTGGGTGGCCCATGTTTCTGTGATGGCTGCAATGTCCACCTCTCCCTCTGCCATGAGCACCTGTAACTCTGCAGTTTTCCTCTCAAGGCTCCTAGCATTAAGGGTAACCACCTTCCACCTGCTTAAAGAGACTCTCCTTATCAACCTTATTTATCCCTTTCTTTTTTTTTTTTTTGCAGTATTTCTTTATTCCCTCCTACGTGCCCCGACCTGCCAATTCCTTCAGGCAGCCATGATCCCCGACATCCATCTACTGTCCTCTCTTGGAACCCCCTACCTCAGATTGCAGCCAACCCAGGAGTAGCTTGGCCTAACCCTTCGCCAAGTGGCTGTCCCTCCTCTGAGGGGGAAGGCACTGGTAGGGCAGTCAGGACACATTTTCTCTCAGCCCCAGGGCACTGCTGAGGCAGTCAGGCGCCTCGAGAGTTCTTCGGTGGTGTCGGCAGATCGTCTGCCATCATCCTGGCCAATCGGGATGGTTTTTCCATTTTCCTGGCACCCCTGACGTCTCGCCGTATCTTGTAGTGCTCCCGGTCTCCACGGGGCGCCTAACAAGCGAGCATCACCTACCCACCCCAGGAGAAGAGCCATCCTTCAGATGCTTAATCCTCTCCCGCCCCTGCTGACCCTCAGCGACCCGAGTCCGTTCCCGAATTCGGGTCGCCGTTGTGATTTGAGGTAAGGTGCCAGCGCCTCAGCCCTCTGCACCACTGGACTGGCTATTTATCCCTTTCAAGTACTTGATGGTCCCAATCATGTCCCCCTCTCTCTCTCTCTCTCTCTCTCTCTCTCTCTCTCCTGCCTTCCAGGGAGTACATATTATGTGTCCTTAACCTCTCCTCATATGGCTTACCCTGCCAACTGGCAGTCATCTTTGTAGCCCTCCTCTGGACCTTCTCCAGCAGGTTAATGTCCTTTTTGAAGTGTGGGCACCAGTACTGAACTCCATACTCTAGGTATGGCCTTACCAGTGACCTGTACAAGGGCAGTTTAACCTACTGCTGATCCCCCTAGATATGCATCCCAGCATCTTGTTTGCCTTTGTTGCTGCTTTCTTGCACTGTGTGGAGTGCTTCAGGTCACGAGCGATCATAACTCCCAGGTCCTTCCTCTCCTCTGATGCAGATACTCGTCCACCCAGGCAGTACTCTGTCCTGGGATTCTTGGCTCCAATATGCATAACTTTGCATTTCTTGGCATTGAAGCCAAGTTGCCAGATCATGGACCACCTCCCCAGCTTTTCCTGATCTTTCTGTAGGTCCTGTATCCCTTCAGCTGTGTCCACTCTCCCACAGAGCTTGATGTCGTCCACGAATAGACAGACACATTTTGCCCTTAATGCCATCCCCAATGTCATTGATGAAAACATTGAACAACATGGGCACCTGGACTGAGCCCTGTAGGACCCCACTGGTTACCTCTTTGGTGCCAGATAACTCTCCTCCCACAGCCACCGTCTGGGTTCTGTCCCTCAGCCAGTTTTCCACCCATCTGGCCATCTTTTCCCTAACCCCAAGATCCACCAACTTCCTGTTCAACCTTTTGTGGCGCACAGAGTCAAAGGCCTTGCTTAAATCTAGATAGAGGATGTCTACCACTTGGCCCCTCTCTACTATCTTAGTGACACAGTCAAAGAAGTCAATCAGATTCATTTGACACAATCTACCCCCACCACCCCCATGAAGCCATGCTGCCTTGCATCCTGAAGGCCATGCTCCTCTAGATATTCCACCAACCTTTCCTTTATTATGGTCTACACGAGCTTGCCCACAATGGAGATCAGACTTACTGGTCCGTAATTCCCTGGGTCATCCTTGGGGCCACTTTTGTAGAGGGACACTACATGTGCTGTTCTCCAGTCCTGTGGCACCACACTTGGCTCTACTGAACTATTAAACAGGGTTGCTAGTGGTCCTGCCAGCTCCTCAGCCAGCTCCTTTAGTAACCTTTGATGTACTCTGTTCAAGCCTGGTGATTTGGCTACCTTTAATGCCATCAACCCCTCCCTCACTCTATCCTCCTCTAGTTCCTGAAGAAGTGTACAATACTAGGTGTACACAGGGTCTGGGTAGCAAAAGTTGGTATGGCTAAAATAGGGGGTGGCGTAGAGGCACCAAAGAGTCCTGGCTTATAGATTTTATTTTCCTAGCTAAAGTACTGCTGAGCCATGCCTCACAACTGCCTTCTCAGCCATTAGATTAGGAACTGCCTGCAGCAAATTAAAAGTAACTGGTAATTTTACTCGGACATTTATGGAAACAGGGGTAGCACCTGCATTCCCTGTGAATGCAAAGTAGAATTGCAACAGTACTGCCTTTTTTTGTTAGCTGTGTTCTGACTCGTTTGGTGTTTGTTTGGGAGCAGGAACAGGAGCAAGCACCATTTTGGAAGCCAGAACTGAGTAATGAGGTGACAGAGCATGGCCAATCGGAGGGCAGCCAGCAGGAACTGCCTGCAACCAGTTTAAACCTCCCTTGCCCAGCATGTCTCATCACACTCGTGTACCATCATGTGAGTGGGGGCAGACAGCAGTGGAGCATCCGAATTAAGAGTGTTAGCAGAGCAACTGCAGTCTGTAGGAGACTCTGCAAGGAAGACAACAGGCCAAAGAAGGAGAGAAAACATTAGTTATTACAGTATACTGGAAGAACCAGCAACAGCACCTCCTTCTCTTCCACCCTGTAGGGATTTTAAGAATAGAACACAGCCAGGCCATTTTACATTAAACACAGGTTAATGGAGCCTCTTATGTTGTGTTTTTGCAATGATCACTAGTTCTTTTTCATTACGCCTCATTCAGTTGTCAGTTAACAACTACAGTCACCATTTGTTTTCATAAAAAAACACTTCCTGAGTTTAGCTTGTTTGTAGAAGGCCACAATGGTCACAAGCTTCTGGCTGAGTGCCAGTGTATTGCAAAAGGGATTACCTCACTGACTACTGTAACCCAAGCAGTGGCTGTGTAATGAGCTGTTAGCAAACTCACACTAATGCCAGTTTAGGCTTGCTCACAATCATTTTAGCAGTTTACTTGTGAGTTAACCACATAATCACATTAAGCAATGGGCCCTGCTTATGAACCACTAGAGACATCAGGCTTCATTCTAACTCACAAAAATCAACGTTCCAATATGGTGGGTTTGTAAGAGACAATAAAATGAAATATGTCACCAAATTAATGCACTTCAAATGTGAAATAAATAGTGGAGCTCAACACTGGGGCAGGAAGCTAAGTGGGATTTAAGCTCTGTGCAGCCGTGCTAGTGATTTATGTTCTGGAGTGCACCCAGGACAAGGCAATTGTTAGCCCCACTGAGAAGAGTGCTCAGCGTGTCCTTGCAGGGGGTTGGGGATTGGGATCGATTGTGCATTATACAACTGGAACAGTCCCTGGTCATAGGCCAGGGAGCTTGCTTCTCTACTGGGGACACATTCCATCTGTGTGAGGTCACCTTTGAGCTCTGCTGCTAATGCAATCTAGATGATGATCACTGTTACTCCCAGGCCCTGTACTACATGGACCTTGATGCGATCACAGTTGTCTGGACTTGGGAGTATGCCAACTAATGAAAACCTGAATCCTTGCCCAATGCCAATGATGGGAGAAGATAAAAATAATGTGATACGTTACCCTTGTCAGCCCAGTTATTCAAAGCTACATAAACTGTGAATGTTGCTTAGAGACAGTGTTGGAATGACACTTTGTGTGCACTGGAAACCATGGAGGTCCTATTTTAAAACAGAGCAACCTATTCCCATTCTAAATAAAGTGAAGCTGGGAGTTGGGAGTACAGGCACTCATTTCAGAACTTTGCGAGTAAACTCCATGTTAAGGGGTGGTAAAGGGAGGGACATGGGCATACCTCTCAACTGTCCCAGATTTTGGCTCAAAATTTTACTCTGGTCCTCCTAAAAATTGGATTCATGACAGTTGGTCAGCAAATCAATTGTCGACCGACGTTACAGCGACACCTTTATATCGACCACAATTGCGGTCAGACTGTGTTTTCTTCTGGGGGGGGCTCTTCCCCCTGCTCTCCTCATAATTAAAATAATCAACTCTGAGCTGGAGTTGATTCAGGGAGGGGGTGCAAGACCCCCAGAAAGCAGTGTCAGGGTCCCGCGCCGACAGTACAGCGACCTGCCACTGTTGTCACTTTACTGTCACTCACGGTCAAATTGTCGCAGCAGCAATGGCATACCCTAAAAATTGGGTTTCTGTGACTAAGCAGTGGGGGTTGTAAGTACAAAATAATGTCAAACATTAAAGTTATAGACTTGTTCTTCAGCACCTTATTCTACCAGCTTCCTGAGTGGATATCATCAGTTTTAAAGATGTGTCTCTGATTTTGTTAAGCCTTGTCCCTGATTTATGAGGCAGGAGGTTGACAGGTATGGACACGGGCATCCAGGCAAATATCTATACAAATCTCCTACTATAGTGATTAGTGAGGGCTGGGGCTCTGACTAGGGAACTTGGTCTTGGGGTGTTAAATCTGAGATGGCTCCTGCTGGGCCACTGCTGCCTTGGCTGCTGAGATGGAAGGGGCCAAAACTGGAAAGGCTTTCTTCTGCATCTGCCCTTTCGAGTCCTCCTGAGATGAGGTCACAGAATCCAGGATGGCATTGGAATTTTCAATCCTGGGGAAGTGTCCTTCCACCCCAGGAAGGAGACATTAGCCAGCTTATGCTGGATGTACGCCATAAAGGAGAAAATCCTCAGCCAGTCCTTATTATGCATTGCAACGGCTGCTGCCATGGCACAGGCATAAGAATCACCCGCACCCAAGGACATCTGAAGCTAGTGTTTAGCCAGCACTCGACCCTGGTCTCAGACCACATTCACTGCCAGCTGCTTGCCAGCAGGGAGGTATGAAAGGACATGATCCAGGACACCCATCAGGGAGTGACCAAAGTGGGCCATCATCAGGGCATAGCTCACCTGATGAAGACCAAGGGAAGGTACAGCATAGACTTTCTTTGCTGCATGGTCAAGCTTTTTGGACTCCTTGTCAGAAAGCTTGACAGAGTCTGCAAATAGACCCTCAGCCATGGGTGGTTCAAAAATTCTAACAAGGTGCCAGTAGGGACAGCATACTTGCAGACCATACAAGCAGAGGGTGCCAGACAGGAAGCTGGGTGCTACCAAAGCTCCACCAGTCCCAGGATGGCTTTAGCCATCAGGAAGGCTACCCAGGATCTTAGTAAAAGGGTATTTGGTCCTTTCTGAACTAGCTCCAAGGGAACCTCCCCAGACTCAGACATAAGCCTGAGAAGAGTCCCAGAGGACACCAGCCTGTGGTTGGTAGTCAACTCTTCGGCCAAATCAAGGTCAAAAGTATGAGTCCTCGAAGATTTACTGAGGCTCCTGTGGAGTCATCGAAGAATCCTCAAACTCAGCCTTCTGCCACTGTGCACCACTCAGGATTTGTCCAAGTGCATGAACTCCACCAGCAAATGGCCTGGCAAGCTGGTTGCCAGACAGGAGTCCTGGGGGGCCTCCCTGCAAGGGCTGTCCTGGAGATGGCTCTACCTGAATTGATGACGCGACTCATGTCGGGGACAGTTGTCCTAGCAGGACCAGTATGAGCTGAACTGGTGATGACCAGGGGCTGCGGGGCACTCATCTTCAGGTGTCTGCTCTGGAGGATGGGGCAGTGTCCTACTTATAGGAGTCTGAACAACCTTTGAACTCAGCTGGAAGCAGTATGATGGGAGATAGCCAGCCTACATCACCAGCTAATCTGGAGTTCAAGCCAACCACATCCTCTCCCCCAGAGACTCACTGGCCCTGGGGGTTGGAAATTAGTGGGTTAGAGAAAGGAGACGATTTCAAGGATGGACCATGAAGACTGTGTTCAGACAAATACCATTCCAACGATGAACCATTTTTCACTGCTGGAGAAGATGAAGGATCCTGACTCAGTGAGAAGTGACTCTGAGCTCATCGATGGGACCTGGCGTAGTGTCCAAAGGTGACAAGGAAACACATGGTGGATCCAGAAGTAAGCAATTTCTTGTTCTGGGGCACTTGATGATCAGGAGAGTTGAGTCCAACCTGAGTAAAGGTACACAACCTAAGTTAGCGGTTAAATGCCTCCCTGGAGCTTCAGCACAGCATGACACTGAACGCATCAGAAGGTTGGTAGACAAAGTGGAGAAAGGAATCAATGTTCAGATTCATCTCGATACAAATTACCTGTCTGATCAAACAGTGGAAGAAACCAAGCAAAATTTCATTAAGTTGGATGAATGGCTGGAGGCTAGAACGACTGCCCTGACATTCTCAGAGATCCTCCCAGGATGGGGCAAAAGGGATTGCAAAGACAAAATGAGGAATAAGGACACTGAAGAATTCAATGCTTGGCTACATGAATGGTGTCTTGAAAAGAATCACATCACAGGCTCATGGGAGAGGAAGCTATTCAGGCTTGATGGACTTCACCTGATTAAGGAAGGAGTAAGTGCACTTGGGCAGTAATTTGACATCCGTCTCAACCATTTAAACTAAGTGAGGGGGAGTCAAATGCTAGGGAACCTATCAGAAAATACACTTGTGATAGAAACTTAGTCATCTCTCCCCCACAAGCAGAAATTTCTCCCTAAGGAATCATAAAGAAAATGTTTGGAAACTTTCAGGAACCGAGCACAGGACCACACATCCATAGGTCCAAGAGCAGAATCAATAGCAGATGGGGTACCTAACTATGGAAAGGGGTAGGCATCAACGGTAAAAGCCTGGGAACCAAAATAAGTGACCTGCAGACAGTGATGGTGGATTCTTGAGTGAACCTGGTGGCCGTCACGGAGACTTGGGCCTTGGGGAAAAACAACTAGGACCTTTCGGTTCTGAGTTATGCCCTGTTCAGACAGGCTAGAAGGGTGGGGTGGGGGTTACATTATATGTAGAAGAGGGATAAATGCCATCTCAGTGGCCAGCATCAAAAATGAGGGTGTGGAATCCCAGTGGATGCTACTCAGCTCGGCAAATGGGGAGAGGATCCACATAAGTGTGGTATACTAGCCTCTAGGGCAGGCTGAGGCAGGGACAAAGAGCTCCTAGAGGAGATCAGAGGTGTAGCACAAAAAGGGGGTACGGTAGTGGTAGGAGACTTGAATATTCTCGATGTTAATGGAGCATCTCAGTGGCAGGTTCTACTAGGAGTCAAAAGGTGGTTGATGCCCTAGAAGACTGCCTACTTACACAACTAGTTAGTACCCCTACTAGATTGGATGCCATCCTGGAAGTAGTCCTCACTAACTCGGAAGTAGTAAGAGCTACAGGGGTTGGGGAGCCACCGGCCAACAGCGACCACAACTTTGTGTGGTTTGAGTTATTTATTGAGTAGAATCAGATATGCCTTATACCCCTAGTTAGCCCTAGGGGTAGGAAAATCGCAATCCAAGACAGAGATTTTAAACTTTAGAGGAGCTGATTTTGACGAAATGAGGGATGTAGTCAGAAGCAAGCTGTTAAGGATACAGGAGCATTTAGTTGTGGAAGAAATATGGAGCTGGTTAAATTAGCCATTTTAGAGGCTACCAGAATGTACATAAAAACAGTGACCAAAAAGAACATAAAAAAAAACAATATGGTTCAGCAATCAGCTAAGGACTGGAATCAGAACCAAAAGGGAGGCTTATTGGAACTATAAAACTCAGAAAGACAGTGCATGGCAAGCCTACAGTCAGAAGAACAAAGAACCAAAGAGTATGGTGAAATCAGCTAAGGCCACAACAGAGCTTCAGCTAGCAGAAGGGGTTAAAGTAGGGAACAAACACTTATATATATAGGGGATACATGATGGGTGAGTGGACTATGGAAAATATTAGCATGAGTGCAGAGTCTACTGTGATAATATCACGAGTGGCGAAACCACGAGTGATATGATCGCAATTCACTCTGCACGAGTGCTGATATTTGCCATATTTCACAAGTCACACATCATGTGTGCGATTTATACAATAGGGCCAGAATTATTAGGGGAGGCAGTTGTTTTGCAAAGTTTGATTGTTTTGGTTATTATTTTCCTATAGTGTGTGGGTTTCTTTTTCGTGCTCATCCTCGTAGTAGGGCAGGTTGTTAAGGTAGGTTACAACATTGCTATGCAGCCAACACATGTTTGTGTAGAACGTGCGTTGCTATTGGTTTGCTGTTCAGTGTGGGAGGGTCAGAGAGTTCGAAGATTATGGCGGTTCTGTTCGTATGATGGCAACAGTTACGCATTGTAACGTGTTGGGAGCAGTTCATTTTGTTTCTTTTTTCCTCCTATTTAAATGTGTCCTGTAATGTTGATTTGTGTGTCTGCATTGCTAAGTGACATTGGGGCCGAGTTGGTGAGTGGAATTTAGAAGACTGTGAAGAGTGGAAGAACGCTAACAGGGAGGGTCGGACAGTGCAGGAACTGTTTGACATTCAGGAAGGTTAGTATATGTTCTTGTGATTTGAAAAGGAAGAGAGAGAGAGAGTGCTGGTTTGGGGTTTTGTTTCTGCTGTAAGCAGTTTTTCGGTAGAGAGCTGGGGGTGTGCAAATGAATGGAGCCCTGTTGTGTGTGTCTGATATTTACGGAGTAGGCTTGGAGATATTGGAACTGTGTTGAAGAAGTGCCGGGAGTTATTACTGCTTTTTAGTGCATTTTTGGGTAGTGTTTATTTAATTTTGGGGGGCTCTTTTAGTTTAGTTCTGCTTTTCTGTGTTGTTGTTTTAACAGATTCGTACTAAACTTGATCTGTTGTGCACTTGTAACAGGTGGCTTTCATTTAAAAGTAGTTCGGTCAGGCAAATAAGTAAGCACTGTGAGAATATCACCTGCTGACGTAGTCACTGTTGAATCTCAGCAACTGACGTAGACACTGTGGAATATCTGTTAAGATATTCCACAGTGTCTACGTCAGCTCCCTGATATTCTATAGTGATGAAAATAGCAAACATTTATTCAGAGTGTTATTTCCTCACCCCAGTTGTATAAATACACATACAAAAAAAGGGGAGAAATAGTTATACTCAAAGACAGTGACAGAGTAGTAGTGGAGGATAAACAGAAGGTCACAGTTCTGAACAACTTTCTTTGCTCATTGTTCACCAAGGAACACAAAAGCCCAGTATCAGACAGTGGCATCAAGGCTGCTGACAAAGGTGTTCCACAAATGGAAGCACAATCAATCACCAACAGTAGGGTTAGAGAGGTCCTGGATCAGCTCAGGGAAAACAAGTCACCAGGGCCTGATGGAATACACCCGAGGATGCTAAAGGAGCTAGCGAGCGATTTGTCAGGTCACTTAGCACATTTATTCAGCAGCTCACTTCAGATGGGGGTAGTGCAGGGAGATTGGAGAAGAGTTGATGTGGTACCTCTCCACAAGGGAGGGAGTTGGGAGGAAGCAGGCAACTAGCAACAGGTCAACTTTACGTTGGTAGTGGGGAAACTGATGGAAACCTTAATAAAACAAGCATTGGTACAGTACCTAGATAAGAACAGTCTGCAGTACAACAGGCAACTTGGGTTTGTGTTGGGAAGGTCATGCACAACAAAACATCACATTTTTTTACTGGGTCACAAGGGAACTAGACAGAGACCACCCAGCAGACCTCCTCTACTTCAATTTCAGTAAGGCCTTTGGATTCAGTGCTACACAACTGTCTGTTGAAAAAGTTGGAGGACTGTGGTACAGCAAGTGCATAGTCAGGTAGGTAATTCGCTTAGGGACAGACAACAGAGAGTAGTGGTCAACGGGGTAAGATATGATGAAAGCACGGTCACTAGTGGTGTGCCCCAAGGCTTAGAGTTGGGGGCCAGTGCTGTTTAATGCCTTTATCAGTGACATCAGCATATGTATACAGGACAAAATTGCCCTATTCACAGATGATACTAAGCTAGGTGGAAGGGATGACAGTGAGGAAGTGGGTAAGGACCTTCAGAAAGACCTGCAGAGACTCGAAATATGGTCCAAGATCTGGCGGCTGAAGTTCAACACTAAAAAAAGTAATGTGATGCATTTGGGTAAAGGGAACCCAAGGACAGAGTACCACCTCAGCAGAGGCCAACTCAGCCCCATGCAGGAAGAACAGGACCTACGTGTCATCATAAGCAGCACCATTAAACAGACAAGTCATTGCAACAAAGCTTATAGCAAGGCCAACAAAGTGCTGGGTTGCACAGGGAGGGAATTCGACAGCAGGAGAAAAGAGATAATACTGCCACTCAACAGGTCCCTGGTAAGGTCCAGATGGGACCAGTTTTGGAGTCCACATCTGAAAAAAATATAAACCGGTTGGAGACTGTCCAGAGAAGAGCAACCAAAATGATCCAGGACCTTCAAGGGCACTTGTACAAGGAGCATCCGGAAGCGTTATCTGTGTTCTCACTGGAGACGAGGGAAAGGGGAGACATGACTGAAACACAGAAACTTAGAAATTGTCGGCAGATAAGGACCGCTAGGCTCATCCAGTCTGCCCATAGGCCCTATACATTGTATGTGGCTATGACCCTATCTGATCAGTGGCTTGTCATCAATCCAACTTCCTGAGATGAATAAGGTGCCATCCACTGACCTGTTCAACAGAGTCTCTGACTGTTAACACTAGAGGGCATGAGTGGACGTTGAGGAGGGGGAACTTCAAGAGGGAGCTTAGGAAACACTATTTTACAAAAAGAGTTATGGAGCCATGGAATAAACTGCCAGTTGAGGTAGTGGAAGCAAAGTCTGTGGTATCATTCAAGCTGGGGAGGGACAAGGTTAAAGCATGATCAAAAGCGATAGGAGCAGTAGGAGGTATTAGACAGAAGGGGGTTTGGTCCTGGGATCTGAGAAGGTCCAAGGAACGCTTGGGCAAACTACAGTGAAGCCCATTAAGATTAAGCGTAGCACTGCAGAATTCTGCAGTAGATTTGCTGCAGCAAACAATGCAGTTTCAGTGGGAGTTAATCACTTTTGTCATGCTGTAAACCTGTGACACTGTACTTCATCCTGGTGGGTTTCACTGTTGATGAACCCTTGGTCTCCATCTGCCATCTTTTTTTTTCTGTGTTTTCCATCTTGCATGTCCAGAAATGCTAACCAATCCTGAGGCTTGAGGAATGCTAACAAGGTTCAGAAAAAGATCATGCTGAACATGAACCTTTTCAGGTTTCTGAGATCGAGAATGGGGTGCATGCTCCTCCCCCCAACTCTCTGGAACAAGAAAATGAGGTGAGCAGAAGCCTGTGTTGTGCTCTACCTGCAGCACTACTGACACTGCCCTGCTGTTTAGAAGGCCCATAGACATATCTCCTTTGCCAGAAGTTCTAAGTGGGCTGAAGGAAGGGGTTGCTTTTTGGGTCGATAATCTGGAGGGTTTTCTGTAAAATTCAAGGAGTATCCTTCTTGGATAATCCTTGGCACCCACTTGTCCATCATAATGGATTCCCACTGATGGTAAAACTGAGTCAGGTGCCCCCCCCACCCCACTAGAAAAGAGAGCTGTTTGCCCCGGGGCAGTTGAGGCTGGTCCGGGGTCAGGACATCCGGAAGTTGCACTAGGCATGTGAGGCTGTGCTTTTGGCTGCACCGTCTTTTGTGGCTGGGGAGGCTGACTTGATTTGAGCTCCCTTGCCTTTGCCATGAAAGATTGCTTATTATGGTAGAAGCCTCGACCCTTCCCCCTTTGGCGATAGAAGAGGGCAGGCATGGAGGTCTTGATAGCTGTTCTAGTTTTCTGGGAGGCCTCAAGAGACTGCTGTACCTGCTACCAAAACAGGTAAGAACCATTAAAGGGAACATTCATAACCTGTTGTTGGACATCAGTGGAGAAGCCCGATGTTCAAAGCCAGAAATGCCTCCTGATACATATTCCTGCAGCAGCAGAGCGTGAGGCAGTGTCAACGGCATCCACAGCAGTCTTGAGCTGATGACTGTTAAGACTCAATGCCATGAGTGACAGTCTGGACAATTTTCTGTTTGGTTTAGGAATCGGGCAGGGATACTGCCAGTGACTTAAGTGAGCTATCTCAAAGTGCGGCCCTATCATTGCATTAGTCCTTTGTTTAAACTTTATGGCAGTTTATAATGACACCCCGAAAAGCCAGAAGCCAGGATGAGCAAGCAGACTGTTTGTTGCACCGGGGAATGATTTATGAGAGGCTGAACAGAGGACTTGGAACTTCTTCCCATGCTGTTGTGCTGAGATATTAGCACTGGATTCCAAGGTCCTCTTCCAAGCAATAGATTTTCTTGATTCATTTCATAATATGACTTAATCAGTTCATGTGTTTCTGCTACTGTGTAGAATATGAACATTACCTAATACTGTTTGAAATAAGGGGTGTATCTTGCATGGTGTATGTCAGGGGTGTAAAGTGACTTGCTTAGAATCACACTGTGTAAAACAGGAGGTTGTGGGAATTAAACCCAGATCTGCTGGATGCACCAAGCAAATTCACAAGGCTAGTGTTAGAATAAGGAGCTTTGAAGGAGCTGTGAATGAACTTGGTACATCAGCAGATCTGGGTTTGATTCCCACAACTTGGCTGGACCTGATGTTCTTTTCTTAGCTCCCTTAAAGAGCTACTGACGCCTCAAAGAAAACTTTAAAAAACTTAATAATTAGGTACAATTCTGCCTGCATTCCATTTATATTTTGTATATTTCAAACAACATGAAGTCTTGCTGTATTCTGACATAATGCAGTTAGCCCCAGCACTTGAACTGCCCTGGAGAGGAAAGGGTTAACTCTATGAAGGAGCATAGAACGTTGAGCTCAAGCTCAATTTTCAAACCTCTGTCTGTGGTACTTCCCACTGTAACCATCAGATTCTTTACTCCGCCTAACAGTGAAGTCGCTCCGGAGATTCCTCTGCTCGGTTCGGTAAAGTAAAAGCGTTTGGTTTTAAACCGTATCTATTTGTTTTTTTCAGATTTCCAGCCTCTGTTTACGGTACAGGTAGTGTGTAGATAAGTAGTGACTGTGTTTTATTTAAAAAATTAAAAAGTGTGGAAATTGTTCTTTTCCTCGGTTTCTTTTTGGTTGGTCCGGTTTGGAACCGACCTTGTTATATCTTCTGTTTAAATTTACTGAATTTCAGGGATTAGAGTGGTGTTCTGGTACTGAATGGTTTCAAAAGAACCGGGAATTTTTCTGATTCTTTTTCAAAACCCGTGACATGGTTTGTAACCGATCGGTGATTCATTACCTGGCTTAAAAGCTGCTATAGGGTCTGGTAGGTTGACCATGTCTGAAAAACCCAAGAAGAAAACCGGTCCCACTGGGTTTCAACACTACTGAGTGTGGGGAGGCCTTTGCCAAGGCCGACCCCCACCTCATCTGTGTTTATTGTCTGAGGTTTGACCACCTCAAGTCAGACTGACAAATCTGTAAAAACTTTCCCAAATCCACTCTAGAAAAAAGATTGAGTAGGCTGAAGGAAAGGGAGGCAGAGAAGTCCATAGATCCGGATGACCAGCCTGGTTCGGTTTTAGGCCGAACCTAAGGAGGTGCCTACTGACCTAGGCAATACCTCCTCCGGCAAAAACAGAGCCGACTCTGAAGGGCCGGTTCCGTCAAAAAGGAAACGCAAGTCTGCCAGTTTGGATCCAGTACCACATACTCCAACCGCAGATGAAATAGCCAAAGTGATTAGCATTGTTCAATCGCTTTACCCGGTTTCATCCAAACTGGTACCGCCAGTTAGGCGGTTGGTTCGGTCGGATCCGTCTCCTCCAGATTACGATCCAGATGCTTTCTATGAGGAGTGGGCGGGAGACGAAGACTATCCCGATGATGAAGATGATGACCAGGGGGGTCTGGATGTACCCATTGAACCGGACATCTCCCCAGACAGGCCCTCAAATGTTTCCCTTCCCAGGCTTTCTGAGTCCCCTTTACACTTCTCGTTCTACAAGAAGGTGGCTGAAACCCTCCAGCTCCCCTTGGTTGAAGCTGTTGAGGAGGAGGAAGAGCCTGATTTTGTGGAAATGATGGACATCCCAGAGTCCAAAAGGTTGTCTATCCCTCTTCATAAGTCTTTGGGGAAACAGACACAAAACATTTTACAAACTCCTAATTTATTACCTCCTGTGGACAAAAGAATGGACAGGAGGTATATGTTATCAGGCTCAGATACGGAGTTCCTTTATAATCATAGCAGCCATGTTAGGGTAGTGCAGGCTGCAGCCTGTGACAGGGCTAACATTCTTTTGACTTCACACACCCCCGGACAAGGACTCCAGGAAAGTTGATGCCATGGCCAAAAAACAATATTTGCCATCCTCTTTTGGACTCAGGCAGGCAAACTACATGGCCTACAGAGCCAGGTGCCAGAAGTCTAAATGGGATACTATTCTGGAACAAGCTAAACGGCCTCCCCCCAGCTAGCTGAGAAGATGGAGGAGGTGGCTGCGGATGGAATTGAGGCATCTAAAGTACAATTTCATGCTGCTGTGGACTCCTTTGATGTGGCATAAAGAGTCATGGCTACATCTGTGTCTCTCAGAAGGCATGCTTGGCACAGATGTACTAGTTTTTCACAGGATACCCATTCCAAGGCTATGGATTTTCCTGTAGTGGGTAACTCTCTGTTTTGGGAGCAGACAGAGGCTTACATGAAGAAAATGGATGAATACAGGACCACATACAGGAGTGCACAGGCCAAGGAAAGGCAAACCACTCCACAAAAGCACCAGTCTAGAGGCAGGGGCAGGTCTTTTTACCAAGCCCAGGCCTCCTCTCCTTTCCTTCAGAGGGTTTTTTTCAGAGGGAGGGGCAGGAGGGGGATGAGCAGGGCTGCTCCCTCCTCCCAGTCTAAGGTTCCTGCCAGGTAGACACCCTGATGTGTCAGCCTAGGTCGACTCCCCAATCCCAGTAGGAGGCAGACTGGCTTACTACTTTCAGGCCTGGAAGTATGTGACCTCAGACAAGTGGGTCCTGGAAGTAGTAAGCCAGGGACTGGCCTTCAGCTTCACAAAGTTCCCAAAAAAGAGGGCCAGGTCTTTTCCACCTGCATCAATCTCAGAAACCCTTGCCCTAGAGGCAGAGGTTTCCTCTCTTCTGGCTCTCCAAGTTGTACAGAGGGTTCCTACTCAGCACAGGGGAAAAGGCCTGTACTCCAGGTATTTCTTTACCCCCAAAGAAAACAGGGGAGTGGCAACCCATCCTAGATCTAAGGTATTTGAACAAACACATTTCAAAACCCAAATTCAAAATGGTAACTCTGGGAATAATCCTTCCCTCTCTAAGGCCAGGAGATTGGTTAGCATCCCTGGACCTCCAGGGTGCCTACTTCCATATCCCTATCAGGTGCTCCCACAGAAAATACTTCAGGTTCGAGTTGCCTTCAGGCCATTACCAATTCAGGGCCATGCTATTCGGCCTAACATCAGCTCCAAGGGTGCTCACAAAGTGCTTTGCAGTAGTGGTGGCTCACCTCAGAAGACATGGTATCACCGTTTTCCCATCTCTGGATGACTAATTGTAGGTCAGTCATCACACCAGGTCAGGTCAGCTCTGCAAACCACCCAGGACTTGCTCAGTTCCCTGGGGTTTCTTCTCCACCTTCCAAAATCTGTCCTCGAACCAGTACAATTTCTTAGTTTCATAGGAATAGAATTGGACACTACCCAAGCAAAAGCTTTCCTTCCCCTGGCAAGGGTGAAGGCCCCAGTAGATCTTGTTTCCTCTTTTCAACCTCAGGTCTCTTGTCCAGCAAGACAGTTCCTCCAACTCCTGGGCCACATGGCAGCTTCCACAGCAGTGGTACAGGGAGCCAGATCTCAGATGAGGGACATTCAGTTCCACTTAAGGTCTTTTTGGTCACAGAAAAAAGATTCCCTCACCAAACTGATTCCAGTGACTCAGACTCTGGTCCAAGCTCTCCAGTGGTGGCTGGAACAGGACAACCTCAGACAAGGAGTCCCATTTCTTCTTCAAGTCCCCTCAGTAGTTCTAACTATGGATGCTTCTTTCCTAGCTTGAGGAGCCCACTTGGGAGCCCTGACAGCTCAAGGGGTCTGGTCTCCACAGGAGTCTCTCCTTCATATCAACCTCCTGGAACTCAGGGCAGTGTTCCTAGCTCTTCAATGCTTCTCAGATTCAGTCAAGGGCAAGGTGGTCAAAGTTAGAACAGACAACACCACCACAATGTGGTACATCAACAAGCAGGGAGGCACTCGGTCCACAGCCTTGTGCACAGAAGCCATGAAACTGTGGCCTCTGGCCTATTCTCTTCAGACTGCCCTAGTAGCAGTTCACCTTCCAGAGAAGGACAATGTACTGGCAGATGCCTTGAGCAGAATCTCCCAGGGACATCACGAATTATCCCTGGACCCTCACATCCTGCAGGTCATCTTCTCCAGGTGGGGCACTCCAGAGATAGATCTCTTTGCAGCACCGGACAATCATCAGCTTCCTCTGTTTTTTTGCAGACCTCCACTCCTGGGGACTGTGCCCCAGGTTGCTCTTATCTTGGATTGGAAGGACAGGTTTCTCTCTGCCTTCCCTCCCTTCCCTCTGCTGTTCAGAGTCCTGATCAAAATCAGAACTCAACCCTGCACAGTGATACTAGTGGCTCCAGATTGGGCCAGACAGCCTTGGTATCCTCTGCTGCTGTCTCTGACAGTGTCACATCCCCTGTCTCTTCCCAAGAGATACAATCTTCTGTCCTCCTCCCCCCCAGGGAGGATCTGGTACCCCAATCTCTAGTCTCTCAACCTCAAGGCTTGGCTCTTGAAGAGTTGGAATATGCAGGCCTGCATCTTTCTCAGGGAGTTCTGGATATTTTGAAGGTTTCTAGGAAACCTTCCACTAGAAAAACTTATAATTCCAAATGGAAGTGGTTTAGCATTTGGTGTTCTCAGAAATTCATTGTGCCTGATTCTGTAGGCATCTCCACAGCCTTAGATTATCTGGTTCACCTCAGTGGTCTAGGCCTTAGGCCTGCAACTCTGAAGGTTCACCTAGTAGCTGTTTCTGCATTACTTTCAGCAGGGAAGGGCTCTTCCCTGGCATCTCATCATGTTTTCAGTAAGTTTTTCAAAGGTCTGGTTCATATTAACCCTCCTTTTAGAGAACCGACTCCGGCTTGGGATCTTAATGTCTGCATTGCACAGCTTATGCAGCCATCCTTTGAACATATGGCTTCGGCTGAGTTGAAGTACTTGACCTGGAAAACTGTGTTCCTGGTAGCTATTACTTCTGCCAGGTGGATTAGTGAATTCCAGGCCCTGTCAGTTGAACCTGATTTCATATCCTTCCATAGGGATAAAGTGGTCCTAAGAACCAATAGGAGGTTCTTGCCCAAAGTGTTATCAGATTTTCATCTGAACCAATCAATGTCTCTCCCTGTGTTTTTCACTGACCATTCTTCTTCAGGGGAAAGAAGGTTACACAGTTTGGATGTTAAAAGAGCTCTTGGCTACTACATAGAGCACACTGAGGCACAGAGAAATGACTGCCTTCAATTGTTTCTCACTTATGGTGAGGTGGGGAAAGGTAAGACTGCCACTAAAAGAACTATTGCCAGGTGGATTGTCTCTTGCATACAATTCAGCTATGACAAATTGGGTAAAACACCCCCTTCAGGCCTGAAGGCTCACTCGAATAGGGGTACAGCTGCTTCTCTGGCTGCGGCCAGAGTTATACCCTTGTTAGAGATCTGTAAAACAGTACGTACATTCACCAAGCATTACTCTGTGGATATCCAGGCTAGGAGTGATGCTAGGTTTGGCACAGCAGTACTGCAGATCCTGTTCCCAAAGAAGGTTCTGCATTTTCTCCTCCATAGGGAACTAATTCTTAGTTTGCATTATGTCAGAATACAGCAAGACTTCATGTTGTTTGAAGAAAAAATTACTCACCATAGTAATGTTTCTTCTAATGGAGTCTTGCTGTATTCTGACCTCCCCTCTCAGAACCTAGTTTTTGGGAAGTGGGCTGGCAGGTACAGTGTTGCACCTCAGGGGTGTACCTTGTACCCTTCCTCTTTAGGGTGGGTTAGTTGTTTTATGGGTTATTTTCTAGTGTTATACATATATTTAATATTGTCACTACCTTTCTTCTTGAGTTCTCGACTTGAGTCTTTTGGGCCCAAACTGTTGCATTTTGGCTTACATATTTGAATAATTTCCAAAGTTTTTACTCAGTTAGTTAGCTGCTCGTAAGAATCTGATGGTTATACTGGGAAGTACCACAGACAGAGGTTTGAAAACCGAGCTCGAGCTCAACGTTCTATGCTCCTGCATAGGGTTAACTCTTTCCTCTCTGGGGCAGTTCAAGTGCTGGGGCTAACTGCATTATGTCAGAAAACAGCAAGACTCCATTAGAAGAAACAACATTACTATGGTGAGTATTTTTTTCTTCTCCCATTATTTATTACTAAGGAAATTTATGTGAATATAAGATCTTTATCCCTTGGAGTTCCTTTAGAGTCCATCTGCCTCTATAGCTTACTCCCTACTTCAAGTCATAATCCTCTGTTGTGACATCACAATATGTTGCTATAAGAGTAACTGTGATATCACAAGGTGTGTTCTATGACTTCAGGTAGGGAGAAAGCAGCAGGAATAGAAATTATTTTTAGGAGCAAAATCCTGTTTTCATACAAATGACCTCAATAATAAACAATGGGAAGGAGGAATACAGCACTAAAGGGAAATACAAGCTGGACTGTGTCTGAATATTAGGTTTTGTTAAAGTTCTCCTGAATGTGTCACCAGCTCTTTAAATTCACCCCCTCTACCCACTCCCTTCACCCTCTCCATGCCCTCGTATTCTCACGCATCTCACCTCACCTTACGCTCCTCCATCCTTTTGACCAGGCCTCTTGGACTGATTCTCTCTTTCTCTTTTTGTAGTAGTTTCAGTCTCCGATTGTTCATCCTTTTGACTAAGCCTCATGAGCTGATCCTCTCTTCTCCTAATGTAGTCGTTTCTGTCTGCCTCTGATTGTTCATGCTATTGACTAAGCCTCATGAGCTGATCCTCTCTTCACCTAATGTAGTCGTTTCTGTATGCCTCTGATTGTCCATGCTATTGACTAAGCCTCATGAGCTGATCCTCTCTTCTCCTAATGTAGTCGTTTCGGTCTGTCTCTGATTGTCCATGCTATTGACTAAGCCTCATGAGCTGATCCTCTCTTCTCCTAATGTCTTCGTTTCTGTCTGTCTCTGATTGTCCATGCTATTGACTAAGCCTCATGAGCTGATCCTCTCTTCTCCTAATGTAGTCGTTTCTGTCTGTCTCTGATTGTCTCCCAATTTCAGTATATGCATTTCGCACCGTGGCTTACATCGTACAATGCCACTCATACTTGCTCTCTTTAGTTCCTCATGTTAGACGTGATTTATTTTGTGTTTACCCTATGGCACTGTTGCGTTGTTATGTGCTATCCACCTGCTAGCATCATATTGTTTTCTGCTTGTGTAATCCTCTGATGTGGAACCTATGTAAAGAGCTTTCAGCTCAAAGGTGTTAATGTGAGAACTCAATTAATTAATTAATTAGAAAACTTCCAGTTGCATAAGGTGTGACTCTAAGTAAGTCACGTAACATACACCCCGACACATAGACCATGCAAAGAAACATTCAGCATTGACAAATGCTTGTTACTTTTATGATTACTGGCAGTGTGGTTTATGGTAAGCCTCCTAATCTGGATAATGATGTTAGTAGAACTTTCCAATGCCTTCCATTTCTTTTTTTATCTACCTAGTTTGTCTTCTGTTTCTGAAACTGCCTTTCTCTATTATTTGTATTCTGTTGACTGGAGTAGGAGAGATATTTCTGTTTTTTAAACAAGTTGGTTTCTCCACCTTTTAAATTCACTCTGCTTTCATAGCTATATAAGATGTTTCTGTTTTGGCAATTATAGCCGTACTATTTGCTCATTGATCATTATGGACAGTAAAACTAAGCGTAGCCTCATTACTTGGAACAGTAGTGGCCTGAATTATAAGACAAAGAGATACTGGGCTGGATTTTTCAAAAGGTGGGGCAGGGCTTGTGTACAGCCCTGAGCTATGGGACTCAGGCTTTGAGGTGAATCAGACCCTTTTGCCGCAACTGCACTCGATTTTTCAATCTGGGGCACAGTTGCGATAGTTTCTATGCTTTATGGCAGCTTGCATGACATGTCCAGTGCAGGCCTCCTATCTTAGGCTCCCGGGAGTGGCGCAGGCTAGACCATAAAAATGTGGTCTAAGATCCTGTGTGTGGTGCATGGAATGGAAAATCATGATCCTTGGCCGGAGAATGCTGCAAGAAGCCCCGTGCCCCGTATATGTGGTGCACCAGAGGCCTGCGGCATCCTTGTGGTTTGGAAAGTCCATCTCACTCTATTTTATGCCATCTTAAGAAGCTAAAACAGTCTATTGCTTTCTTGCAACAGACTCATGTAAGTTGCAATAATTACAATTTGATGTTAAGGGACTAGGTGGGGCAAGTTTTGGGGGCAGGTCAAAGTTCAATACAGACAGGCATCATGATATTAATTAAAGGAAGTCTAGGTTTTAAGCTAATATGATTATTGCTAATGATTTAGGCCATTTTATGGTGGTTAAAGGGGAACCGGAAGGCTAGATTACCACCCTAGTCAACATACTATATACTGTATGGACCTACCAACCCTGCCCATAACCTTTTCCTAGAAATTTATAACTAGCTAAATATTTTTCTGAATAGCACTATTAATAAGGCAGAAAACTTTAACAGCATCATTGACCATGTACTAGATCAGTCTCATGGCAGAAGTATGAGATGTAAATCAGCCAGAGACCTCAGAAACTTCAGTCTAGGACTAATAGACATCTGGAGCGTCTTACACTGTGATACCAAAGATTTCACCTTCTGGTCTGAGTGTCATAAGTCTGGATCCAGGCTGGCTCAGATATACAGCCTCAAAAGTATGGCAGGTCAAGCTTTGCAAACAGAAATAAAGGAACAGGTCCTGTCCGATCATTCTCCTGTGATTTTCAGTTTTGAGGGCATGCTTTGTGCGGATCGTGATTGTAGATGGAAGCTAAACAACTCCTCTTGGAGGATGAACATTCTGTCAAAAGAGGAAAAGGGAAACTATCAGAATTTCTGATGTTCAGTAATCCTAGTGATACCTCCCACGCTAATGATAGGGAATTTTTGAAATCCTGGCTAAATGGATTTTTAATTAGTGAGGCTTCCGCTATAAAAAAAAAAGAAGAAATTAGAGGAACTGTTTAAAAAAAAAATAAAAGATATAGAAACTATGCTCACTAATGATTCCCCACAGAGCTCCTGAACTTCCTTGTCAAAATTCAAAACTGAATATTATGATTTAATAAGTGGGGAAGCAGAGCTTGTGATCAGGAAATCCAAACTGAATTATATAGATTTGGGTCCCAGAGTGGCAGAAATCTTGGCCATCCATCTTAAGCAAAACAGCCAAACCACTAAGAGTCATTTTATTAAAAGAAAGGTTGATGAACACATCTTAGTAAGTCCCAGAGATATTAATAAAGAATGTCATAGTTTTAGGGGTGCTGTGGAGTATACCAACCAACAAGTCGTAGGAAAGGAGAGCTCCTAGGATTTGAAGCTATAAAGCTAATAAAAGTTAATATTTTTTTGATCCAGTGTCACTTTGGGTGACAGAATTTAATTCTACTCACTGAAAGGAGTCGAGTGATACCAAACTTCTGTGATGGGTCACAACTCTAAAGCGGCTGGAGCCGCCGCCAAAACTCCGCCACTAGCAGAAACAACTGCGCCGGAGACTTACTAACTCATCCTGGACCTGAGCCACCTTGGAAGGCCCTACAGAAACTGATGCAGGCCGCAGACTGTAAAACTGAGTTGGCCCTAACCCGCTTGGCAGAGCAGGATGCCAAGACAGACATCGCTACAAAAACAGCTGGAGTACCAGAGTCGATGGCTACTAAAGCCCTGTCCTCAACATCTAAATTAACTCAAGAAAACTCACAATTACGCTATCAACTGGAAGCCCTGAAAAATGCACAGAGGGCCCAGAATGTTCGCATAGTTGGTCTGCCAAAGCACAGCAAGGAGGAGAATCTGCTTACATTTCTAAGCAACTGGTTAACTGCAACTTTGGGCTTAGAAGTGAACCTCCCAAAAACATGCTTTCTCAAAACATATCGTATCACTCCTAGAGCAACCGTCAACTAGGGAGATGTTTCACGGACCATCCTGCTTCAAATGGTAGGAGCTACGACGAGGGACATCATCTTACAAGGTTGCCAGAGGAACGGGGTCTCTTAATTATCAAGGAAGGACTGTACACTTGTTTCCTGATCTATCTTTAGCCACCTGGCCCAAAGAAAAAGATTTTATGGTGTACGCGGCAAGCTCAAAAGTCTCGGTGTTGCGCACTCTCTGTTGTTGCCTGCCTGCTTGAAAGTATTCTATGGTGGGCACATTTTGCGATATACCGACCCTGAGGAGGCCAGAAGGAAAGCTGAATCCAATGGGAGGGAGTGTAATAGACCAAGACCAGAGGAATCAGAATCGGATGAGGACATCCGAACAATTATTTAACTGGTTAGACTCGATTTACCTCCCCTTTCATTCTAATTTAAATGTGTTTATTCAAACCTAATCATGGTAATAGCACAAATGGAAAAAAATGTTAGATAAAATATAATAATGGTTGGTGGGGCTAGTGCCTGGAGATATGTGTGATTATTCCTTGCTGTTAAATGGGGTAAACAAGTGTAAATTCCAGAGGAGGAACATTATGTCTAACTATTGCCTTGATTTCTGCCTCATCTTGAGTACTAGAAGCAGTGAGTTTAACTGCATAGTTACTATTAAAGTCTGATCCTTTCCTTTTTGTTTTTTTCTCTCACTGTATGGCTTTGTATGTTTAAAAAACAAAAACTGTTTGTATATTATTCATTTGCCTATCTCCATGACCAAATAAAATGTTAAGCAACTCTACTGTTGGAAGGAGGTCATATCAGCACTGGCTGCTGCATGTATATTTTTATCTACATTTTTGTATTGACCACCCATAGTTTTGTAGGGTGCAGCATATCCTGGACTATATGATTGTTGGACTTCAAGCTAAGGAAATACGCCTATATTCACAATCCTGTTTGCATAGACTAGATATACTCATTGGCTGTATCGTCTGACAATATATGGTGTTCTTTTGCGTGAGATCATTATATGTCATTGTTTTATCTCAAAAGCAATAAAATATAAGTATAAAAAAAAATGTCAGTTTTTATAAAGACATATAATGTAGGGGCAAATCATTCATCAATGAATCTACAGGACTTCTGGTGAGGCATTTCCTTACCAAAGTACCAGAAGATTACAGGGACCTTTTGAGCAAACTGATAGAGAAAGAAGAGGTGATGACAGCCATCCATTCACTTAATAGTAAAATAATAAATAATAAAAAAAAGCACCTGGTACTGATGGCTATTCAGCTAATTGTTGTCATTACATTGGTGGGAGTTATGGGTGTTATTTTAGAGGGGCTATATAATGAAGCACTTATGAAAGGTGCACTACCACCTAATACGACTCAAGGACTTATCGCCCTCATACACAAATCAGGAAAGGATCCCTTAGAGTGTAAAAATTACAGGCCCATAACATTGTTAAATACTGATACAAAAATCATAGCAAGTAGATTGGAAAAGGTAATCCCACATTTTATCATTGCAAAGTAGATGGGTTTCATTAAAAACAGGATTGCAGGTGGACAATACTAGAAAAACTTTTCCACCTCATGGAAGCAGCAGCTAGTAAATTGGATAGACCAGTGGTAGTGTTCGCTTTGGATGCTGAAAAGCATTTGATGGGGTTTTATGGCCGCATATTTTTGACCCTGCAACCTTTGTTAACTATGTAAGCTTACTTCATAATAACTCCCGTGCGGCAGTGGTCACCAACAGAGTAATATCTTTATTTTGTTTTTGTTGACCGGGTAAGTGCACTAGACAGATTCTGCCTTTAATTCTGCCTATTTTCAGGCACAACCCAGGGAGGGGGATACAGATGAATGCGAACTGACCTTGAACCAGATTAAGCTGTTGGTGGTATTTTTAGTGAATGGGGGGGATTTGACCAGGGTAATTCCCCTACTCTTTTCGAGAAGTGCCATGAGATATTTAACATCCACCTGAACAGGCAGATGTGACCTCGGTTTAACATCTCATCCGAAAGACGGCACCTCAGGAGTGCAGCACCCCCTCATGCTGCACTACAGTGTCAGTACTGAGATTTAACCCAAGTGCCTGGTGTGAGGATAGAACCCACAGCCTTCTGATCTCCTGGCCTCACACCTGAGACAATCTCATTGAAAAGAGGTACAAGACAAGGCTGTCCTCTTTTTGCTCTTTTATTTAATTTATCCATGGGCCCCTTAGTAAGGAAATTAATGAATGAAAAAGAAACAAAAGGGATTAAAATTGGAGAAATGGATTATCTTATTTCGCTGTATGTGGGTTATATTCTGTTAATGCTATCAGACCCTGATAAATCCCTGGTTAAGATTTTAGAGGTAATAAACACATTTAGTGGGGTATCTGGGTCTAACTTTAACAAGGACTAATCTTTTTGCCAGCCTCTGAACAACAAATGCCATGAGGCAGAGATTACAGAGATGGTCATCACCATGGAGAAAGAATTTACTAATTATTTAGGGGTGAAGATATATAAAACTGTATCTACAATGATTATCAAAAACCTCTTCACTCTGAGGAACAAAGTACAAGAAAGGGTAAAGTAATGGGATTCCCTTCCTTTTTGGTTTGTGGGGCAGAATCGATGCTATTAAGATTCATTTTTTACCATGAGCTATTTACTTTTTCATGATACTTCCTTTTTAGGGTATACCATTAAAAGCGTGACTGAGACTGAGGAACTCAGATTTAAATGACTCAATCTCAGTGCCTGTAAGGTCAGTGACCCTGAAAGGGTAGCAACCGGGAAGTGCAAGGCAAAGGGAAGAGCAATAGGATGTCGGAAGGTACCCGGAAGGCATGCGAGGGGCGGCGAGGTGGGAAGCCACTGAGCTGGCTGTGTGGCGTGGTGGTTAGAAAGGCTGGCTGTGGTTGGGAGGGTGCAGGGTTCAAGGCTGGGGAGAACAGTGTTTTGTGCTGTTGTGTTTTTTTTTTCTTCCCAGTTCTCCCCCTCCCCAACATGCACCCCCCCCCCCAGAGTTTATTTTAGTAAGGGGAATGGGGGGGCGGCAAAGCCTCTCCCCGCATAAACAGTAGAAGAGAGTTTCTTCAATGAGAATGTATATCACCATTTTTAGTTTCAGCGATGTACATTCGCCCTAACAGTGCTCGATCACCATTATTATATAGAGACTCTTTTTCATACCAAAAAGTGGCTCATGAATATTCAGTCTTTAATACCTAATTTTATTTGGGTAAACAAAAAATCCCAAATGGCCTATAGCAAACTGACTAGATCCAAATCTAAGGAGGTGGGGGAGGAGTCATGCTTCCAGATTTACACTGTTATTATTTAGCTTGCAGAACATCGCAGTTTTCAATATGGTATAGGGCAAAAGGAGGATGGGGGAACCCTGACTGGTTAGAAATAGTGTTATGTTTAACAGACTGTCACTCTGTGGACCTTAGGTCCCTTTTATTCCCTAAACCTCGTAAACCTATACAAAACAAAATCCTCTCTGACAATATAAGGGTAATCTCTCAGTGGTCAGCACTACTCAGTTTGAACTTGGGTAGATCTCATCTCATCTCCAACCGTTGTGGGGCAAGCCCAGTATTACCCATAATCAGTAATCGATCCACGAGAAGGAATGGGCTGAGAGGGAGGTTTTAGAAATTAGGGACATCATAGTAAATGAGTCATTTGTTGATTATAATAGGCTAATATAGGAAAAACCTGTTCTGCCTGAGGTGGTAGAACTGTTTAAGGCACTTAAGATAAACATCTCTCTGCTTTGCAATAACAATATTAGACTGCTGTCACCTAATGACAGCACAGTTAACTTATTGGTGATTGTGAGGCCATCTCCTAGAATTGCTGATTTTTATAGTTTACTAATAGATGTACTTAGCGGGTCTACGTTAGAGAATCTAAGATGGTGATCTTTAATTCTTAGTAAAAACACAGAAGTTTGGGATTGGAATGAAATATGGTTGAATATTTTGTCTTTTATGTCGGTTAACATAAAGATGGTTCAGTGTAAGTCCCTAAACAATATTAGTGTTACTCAGATGTATCCAGACAAATCCGCAGATACTTCCACTATCTGCCTGTGGATCCAGCCATTGGATCCTAACCAGGATCCATAGCTATCTAGCCCTGGATCCTAACTATCTGCCCTAGGATCCATGGATCCTAATTAGGATACCTGGACCCTAACTAGGATCCATCACTATCTGACCCTGGATCCTGCATCTGTAATGCTGAAGAGTAGTGACCTCAGTACTGAGCCCTGGGGTACTCCGCTAGTCACGTTTCCTTTTGGTGACACTGCTCCATTAACGTGAACCCTCTGAATTCTGCCTTGTAGCCAGTTCTTAACCCAGTGTACCACTACCTGACCTACCTATGCGTGGTCTAGTTTCATTACCAGCTTTCTGCGTGATACTGAGTCGAACGCCTTGCTAAAGTGGAAGTAGACCACATCCACCACCCTGCCTCAGTCCACCTCCCTGGTATCCCAGTCAAAGAACTTAATCAGATTGGTTTGGCATGATCTGCCGGCTGTGAAACTGTGCTGCTTTGTGTCCTGCTGCCCGCTGGCTTTGAGGAATGCTACTATTCTCTATTTGAGCAATGTCTCCATCAGATTACCCACTATGGACATGGGACTTACTGGTCTATAATTTCCTGCTTCTCCCCTGCTATCTGATTTGTGAAGTGTGACCACTGTTGCCTTTTTCCAGCCCACAGGTACCACTCCCCTTTCCAAAGAGTTGGTGAATAGTTTTGCCAGTGATGCTGCTAGTTTGTTTCTCAGCTCCTGCAGGATTCTTGGATGTATCCCATCGGGTCCTATGGCTTTGTCCACCTGTTGTTTATTTAGGGCTTCCAGTACCTGAGTTTCTGTGAAGGGACTAGCATCGCCCTGGACTGGGGCGCCTCCCTTAATGAATGCTAGGCCATCCCCTGGATCTTCCTCTGTAACTATAGAGCAGAAGTACCTGTTTAGTTTATCTGCCTTTCCATGGTCTTCTTCTACTATCTTTACTTCTCTGGCTTTAATCATCACTATGCCTCCCCTAACCTTCCTTTTCCCCCTGCTGTATCTAAAGAAGGCCTCATCTCCTCTCCTGGCCCCTTCTGCTATCTGGGCCTCTGTTTGGGCTTTGGCATTTCTTATCCCTTTGCTTGCCTCCTTCATGTTTTCTTTATGTGTATCCCAGTCCTTATATTTTTTGGTTTCTTGGTATGTCTTGAATGCCTTTTTTTTTTTTTTTTCCTTCACCATGGTGGCTACCTTCTTGGAGAACCAGAGAGGGATTTCTTTTCCCATTTTGTCTTACAGACTCTTTTGGAGCATTGCTCTGTGGCTGTCTGGATTGCCCTCTCGAGATTTTGCCACAGGACTTCTACTCCCCCCTCTTTATCTTTGATTAAGTTTTCCTTTAGAGTAACTCTCATCTTGTTGAAATTGGCTTTTCTAAAATCCAGAACCCTAATTTTTGAGTGGCAAGTGTCAGCTGAAGGTATACTCGGTTTCTGCACTGAGGGCTCCTGTGGCTTTTTGCCTGGAGAGTCAATGTGCTTCTTTTTAGCCTTTTTAGACTCTTTTCTTGGCTGAGACGGTTCAGGAACTGGTTCCCCGGTTCTTTTTGGTTTTGAACCTTCACCTTTGTTAAAGGGTTTAGTCTCCGAATTGTATCTTTTGGAGGAGAAGACAGTTTATCTGGAACTGACCCACTTGGTTCCTCAGTAGAAGCCATTCACTTTTTAAGGCGTTCAAGGTGCTTTTCCATAGTTTTAGCCAGTAAAGTCTTACAGGTATCACAGCTGGCTCGAAAATATGAGGAGCCTAAGCAGACCAAACACAGGTCATGTTTATCTGCTTTAGCAAAGACTTCCCCACACTTGGTGCAGTTTTTAAAGCCTGTAGGCCCTGCATCTGTTTTCTTTTTAGGCTTATTGGAAATAACAAAAGATATCCCCAAAACAAGCATAGAATTAGGATTGTACTAACAATTTTAATTTAATACAAAGAAAGGGAAGAAACAACCATATGTAATGCGGTCGGTTTTTAAACTGAAGAAAAACTGTAAAACCTTCAGAATTCAGTGAAGACTTAGATAAGGGCTCTGCTAGAGTCCCTATACAAATAACTAATAAACAAGCATTTGTCAATGTCGAATGTTGCTTGCTTGTATGTGCTGTGTAGGTGTTTGGAAGTCAGTGGAGTGCAATATTGAAAATTTGCAAACTTACGAGCGTGCGTAGGAACTGCGCAATGCACGCTCGTGAAACAGTCATTTTTAGGAAGTTTGTGACCAAATTTTCAACACAGCCATTTTAAGACCTCTGCTCATGAACAGTGTCACTGTGATTTTCTTAATGTGTCCCATACATTGATTTCGCACACCGACTGCGCCATTGTGCGCTAGATAGGCGGAAACACGTTGTGGGCAAGATGTGAAAAATGACAGCTGTTCTGCTCATAAAGAGGTGTAGTAAAATGACAATGTTGGAAATCTGGAGTGAAAATATTGAAAATTCGTGAACTTACAGTGATGCGCGTGGGAACTGCATAGCATGAGCTCGTCAAAACAGTCATTTTTAGGAATTTTTCACCAAATTTTCAGCATAGGCTTTTGAGAGCCCACCCTATTAACACTGGCAGGTCGCTTCATTAACGGTGCCAAAGGTGATTTCACACAGTGACCGCGAATCACGTCAGTCCGATTAAAGCCATAACAGTGAGAGCATTCATGAGAAGGGTCCCAAAACCCCATGTTGAAAATTTGTCAAAATTCAAAAATGCCTGAGATATGCAACAAAGTTGAAAAAACTATTTATTACATTATACAGCTTACCCGGCATTTCCTCAGTCCGCGGTCGGCTTTGAAGAGTGCAGACGTGTTCCTGGTCCACTGAAGATCCATTGCGCCAAGGTCCGGTAAGTATGGGGTGAGGGGTGTGGGGAGGTGAAGTCCGCAGTGGGTAGCAACGTGGTGGGCCCAGACAGCGAGGGACCGCTTTTGCGCTTGCAGGTTGTTTTGTTTTTTTTTTAAAACAGGAGGACGACACGGGACATTTGCCATGCTGAGGTGGGTCCCCAGCGTAGCACAAGGACACTGTCTGGGGGCATGGAGCAGGGGATTGGGCACCCCGTCGGCGATAGCATCTGTTGCCACGCTGAGGTGGGCACCCAGCGTGGCATGTGCAACTCAGTTTTTTTGGGGGGGGTGCAGCACAGCCAACGGGGGATTGGGCACCCCGTCAGCTATACAGTGTGTGGGGGGGGCCGAGCATGCAGTATGCGTGCGTGTGTGTGTAGGGGGAGCGTGCATGAGCAGGTGGTATCTTATCGCTGCTCACTGAAGTGTAACTCCCCCTTTCAACTGTACGCCACTGCATTTTAGACTGCTGTCATAGACAGCTCCAGCAGCGATTGGAGAACTGCGGCCGCGCCTGCAAACACACTGACTGAATTGGAAGAGGGCTGCCACACCTCCGAAAACTCAGATGATGGCACTATGTTTCTTGCACATGCGTGCAAGCAACAAAAAAAAATAGGAAATAAAGATAGAAAGACATGGTTCTTTGATGGTTCAAAGAACCACTGAGGAACTGCAAACTGAGGGAAAAAACTATTAAATACTCTAATTAAATAAGTGGTATCTAAAGGTAGAAAAGAAAGGCAGCAGTTCTAACGGTAAATAAACACAGAATACTTATATTTTTACGAAAATAAAGGAATCTTCAAAACGCTAAAGAGAAATCTCTGAGACCTTATCACAGGTAGGTGGAGAAAGAAATTTGAGCATTATAGAATGCAGCAGTTGGTAAGGGCGACAGTTCTGAATGGTGGCACGAGCCAGTAGATGTTCCATTATTCGCACATCATTCCAAAAATCTCTCCAGGGCAGTTAAATGCTGGAGGCTGACTGCTGCTACAGTTAATAATATTAAAGATTTCTTTGGCTCAGAATTTTCTATTTTGTACCTGATACAGCCAGCATTTTGTTAAATGAAGACCAGCCCCTGGGAGAGTGCGTTGCCAAAAACGTGATATATCGACGCGGTGTTGCACCTATTACCCTTATGTACGGAGACTTAAATATTTCCTTATTTTCCATGACCGACACTATTTTTACAAAAGTTGCCTATGTGCCAGTTGTGTGCTTCTTCCCTTCTTGTCAGCGAGTCCCCATCAGTCCTACCGACTCACCCAGCCCTTTCACCTGCTTTCCCCAGTACGTACTTCACCTCCTCTACACCCTGGATTACCACTAGGGTGTGGCCATCGGGAGTGGGGTGTACCCCGACAAAGACTAAGTAGGTGCCACGGAGGAGAGTGCCTTAGCTGGCAGTGGGGTCCTGCAGCAAGGGGTGGATGTCCTCCTCCAGCATCTGGCCAGTTTCCCATTTTTTTCTGACCCAGCTGCTTTTGGGATGTTGAGAGGAGCTCTTGATGTACGTAGCACTTCAGTGTCTCCCCTGGATCTACTGCTCCCCTTGCACTGCCACCTGTGGTTAACCAGGTGGCAGTAGCACAGCGGAGGTTGTCTTCCCTTCCTCCCCAAGGTGGAGAGCTTCCTCTGGGATACTGCGCTCACCTACCCCGGCCTGCCCTCTGACAGCTCGGGTTCCCTCCCAAAGCCTGGTCATCAGCAACACGAGTGGTAGTAGTATAGCTGCGCTGGTGGTCCAGTCCAGGAGCAAATGAAGTTTACCGAAGGTGAATGTAAAACTGATTTTTGTTTGTGTGTTTGTATAGTGGCACTGTGCACTTTTTCAGTGACCAAGAGAGAGATGGGGAGAAAGCAGACTTCAGCTTATGGCTATGCAATATCGTTAATGTGAACAAGATGTGGCTTCACACTGGAATAAGAGGACAGAGCTCAACTCTGATGAGTGTAGTTTCAACTGCAGCCCACATTTTTCTCAGCAAACATATACTGCAGCTGTAATCTTGAAAAGGACAGTTGATAAAATTGTTTTCTCTTACCTTCTAAACTCAGATTTTGTGAGCAGTTCAGCTTGCAGCTCCTATAAAATAATTTTAGAAAGTTAACACAGCTTGTATTTTATTGCATTTTTACTCCATAAACAGCAATGAAACTGTACAGAAACAGAACCTGAAATTTGTGTCATGTCCTTCTTCACTACTGTTAGAATGAACTTGGCAATGAGCTTCCTAGAATGCATCCTTAACTAGCTAACACAGGGGGTAAGGCAAAGATTCCCACCTATAGCACTTGCCTTACTACTGGTATTCCTACTACTGAATGGTAACACTAGTGCTGCCTTCTGAACATGCAAGTTCTTGGAACGCCCACTAGCTCCAACTTCAGCTGTTCACCTCATTCTTTTACACTGGCATCCCTAAGTACCACAGACCTTTTGATCAAACAATAGGAAAAGTAAGGAACTGCCCATAAGGTACCCATTACAGAGGGTCAGTAGCCAAAGGAGGCTGGATGGTCCAGGCTGATTAAGAGTCAGACAGCATTCCAGGGGGACAGGAGTATTCTAGGCTGGTTGAGCCTCCAGAGTGTAAAACCACCTGTCCCCAAAAGGCAAGGAAAGGACCTATCCTCAAGAAGGTGGAAGGGCAGGCAAGCCAAAGAAATGTTGTAAGAAGCAATGGGATGGACTGTCTCATGGTGGAGGCAAAGGGATGGACTTCCTGATGGTGGCCAGGCACAGGTGTAGGAGACACTGAAGGCTGGCTCATCTGTAGTGTCTGGCTGAAGACTGTGGGTCCCATATTCAGAGTCAGCTAGTTGCGTGCACAAACAGGTGCATTGCATGCAAAAATTGGGCCTTCTGGCTCTGGCACTATATTCAAACAAATAGTGTGATCCGAACTGACTGCACTATCTATTTGAATATCAGACCCTGGTAAAACAGGACACAGCAAGTGGTCGCCATGTTCGGAGCAGTGCTACTAGGATGCGGCACTGAAGATCACTCATAGGGGTAACAGCATGGTGCCTACTGTTTAGCGCTGTGGACTCCATGGGTGATATTCAGCCCATTAGGCATGCCCAGTGCTATGGTAACATTTGCATGCCATTATGGGCTCATCTGCATGTGAGCATCCGGCCCGAGCGAACATTCCCCCAACCCTAATCCATGTGAAAATGAAAAATTCCCCACATGACTTGTAGTCTAGTGGCCCCTCCCCAAGCCTGTATCTGTGTGAATATGAAAAAATTAATCTCCGATTCCCCTGGTAGTCTAGCGGTTCCTCCTTCCTGGGGATATCTGTTGTATCATGACACAGATCCAGGCTCGGGAAGGGGGACCACTATGCTACCAGGGAATTGGGGAATATTTATTCATTTTCGCTCGGGGAAGGGGACCAGTAGACTACCAGGGAATTGTGCATTCTTTTTCATTATTACATAGATTGGGGCTAAGGAGGGACCACTAAACCACCAGGGTACCCAGCCCTTGACATGGGAAGATGAGTCTGCACACTGCTTGTGGCCATTTAGTGCTTCTGAACACTTTCAGTATTGTGCTGCACCGCATATGCAAGGGGGAGCCGTCATATGCATGGGTGCGCCACAATATTTGGCATGATGGTGTTCTCAGGGGTGTACTGCACATATGAGCCCTTTGAATACGGGCACACCCACGACAACTAGCACTATTTCTGGATCTGTCTTCAAGGTTGGAGCTCTTGCAGCAGGTCATACCATTAGGACCGAAGCCGGCAGGCGTCAGGACCCCATGGAAAACTTGTAGCTAGCAGTCTGAGGCAGGGGATCGCCCCCGACATCCGCTCCGCCCGATGTCCTACGTGGTATAAAGGAGGTGGTCCCCTGGCGCCACCCCAGTTCTTGTCCCGCTGTCGACCCGCGTAGTTCAGCTCCACGGACACCCCTCTCTGCAGTCGACAGCTTCGAACACCAGATAAGTCGTTTAGTATAATCTATACCTAACGCCTTGTTTATGTCATCGCCCTCACCACAGAGGCGAAAATCCAAGTGTGCCTGCTGGAAGCAGATTCCAGCGAAAGATGGCCACGTGATCTGCCTAGGCCCAGAATATCAGTCTGATTCCTGAGACCACTGCCAGAAGTTCAATCAGAAGACGCGTGCCAGGAGAGACCACGCCTTGAAAATCTTCATCCTAGAGAAAAAACTTATGGCCATGCAGTGAGGTTCGGGGGCCAGCTCATCCTCTCCCACTAGAGAATCCCCTTCCAAAGATGGGGCCTCGTGGGAAGCATCACAAGGAGAAGGATTGGGCCAGGTCTGAATCTCGCCATCCGTCACCAGCCAAACAGGCGTCATCTTCTTCTTCTTCCAGCAAAAGGTTGGGTTCAGTCCCAGCAACCGACTCTTCCCACTCTTCTAAGTTCCCCCCACCCTTCTCACGGTCGCCACCGGGAGTTGGCATCAGCGGGACATCGTTCTTCTTCCCTGGTCCATTGACCTCATAAAACCATAGGGTCAACCCAGGAAAGCCTGCCTAGGGCTCTGGACAGGCCTAGCTCCTCGGAGAAGAGGAAACATTCTGAGGAACATTCTGGTAGGCAAGGGGATGCCTGGGCTCGGACGCCTCCCCCCAGGCTAAGGTGTGCCCTCCGCCAGATGTCCGCCCACGTATCTGCTCGACTACCCCGATGACCCACTCCCCAACACCAGACATGGGGCGGTCGCCGGACGAGGATCAGCCATCTGCCCCTCCACATACAGGCCAGATGCCAGCCAACACCCCGAGGGACACCGGTCGCTTGCCTTCGGATGCCGGCCTACGCCTGCCATGCCAATAGAGGTGCCTGATCCCCAGACGCCCGTTCCCAAGGACCCAACGTCTGGTCCCTCTGACCCGATGCCGGCTCCAGCGGTCATCCCAGTGGCGGATATAGGTAATTTGTTTACTACCTGATGGAATACCTTAAAGGGGGACCTTCTATACAGACCACCGGACAAGGTCCCCACTCCACCTCCTATGGGTCCTCCTTCTACCCCAGACAAGGGCCAACCAGAGGAGCACCCAACTCCACATCCAAAGGGGAAGTGAAAGACATGGTCTCCATCCCCGTCTCCTTCATCCCTCCCTCCAATACGTCCTCCTCAGATGAGGCAGGCATAGACTCAGACTCTTCAGAGGACAGGTTCCTACCTCCTTCGCCAGGACCCAGGGACTCTCCACGGTCCCCTCCGGATGATCCCTCATTCCTTGACCTCCTAAGGCACATCCAGACTATTTATGAATGGGATACCGAGGCTCTAGACCCAGAACGAAAATGTCTAGCCAAGTTCCTGGGTGAAAGGGAACCAAATCCCTTGGTCATCCCACCATTTGTAGAGCCCTTCAAGGACGTTGCTCGCCTTACTTGGCGTACACCGTCATCTATCCCTGCAGTTCTGAGGAAGGCAGACATACTCTACAAACCTCCCAAATCGGAACCTTTCCTGGTGGAACAACCTAAGGCTAATTCTCTAGTCCTTATGGCTGCCCACGGATGGGGGGCCCAACTGAAGCATCTAAGCTCCCAGACCCCGTCTCGAAGAAACTAGACAGCTGGGGCCGAAAGGTTTTTTCCTCAGCTGCCAGGTCCATCAGGTCGCTGAATTTCATGGCCCACATGATCTCCTACCAACAATCCCTATGGAGACTGTCCCTGACTCGGACTCCAAACAAGAGATTTTGATATGCACTCAGTCGGGCCTGGACGTGGACAAGCATGCCCTCCGTTCTTATGACGCCGTTGATATGGCCTCCAGGGCCGTGGCATCAGGCATATGCATGAGATCGCAGTCCTGGCTCAAACTTACTGATTTCCAGCAAGATCTTCAGGACTCAATCCTGGATTCTTCTTTTCAGGGCCTGGTGTTGTTCAGCCCCGAGGTGGAGCAGATGGTGAAACAACTGCAGGAATCAGGGAGAGCAGTGGCAGACGTACACCAGATGTACAAGTCCCAACCCCAAACAAATCACTGGCGTCCCTTTTGTCAACGTCAGACTCAAGGACAAACCGGCAAGCAATCCCAGGGAAAGGGATTTACGAGATGGGGTAACTCTGCCCCTCAAGGTTCCCAGAGCCCTAAACAGCCTCAAGCTCCCAGGGCCCAGGCCCCTCCCAACCCCCTCTACCTGACTCCCACTGCTGCCCTCCTCCTCTCGGGGATAGGCAGAATGAACAGGTAGGAGGGTGGTTATCACTATCGACCAATGGGTACTGGATCCCGTTCGGATAGGGTACTCGATAGAATTCTCCTCTATCCCAACGGACAGCCCTACCCCCCCCCCACATCCCATTGTCCACCTCATCACAGTCTCCTTGTGGAGAGAAATCCAACATCTTTTAGACAGAAGAGCGATTCAAAGGGTCCCACCAGCCCAGAGAGGGAAAGGTTTTTACTCTCACTTCTTCCTCGTCCCGAAGAAGACAGGAAACCTTCGTCCCATTCTGGACCTCAGCCAGCTCAACCTCTCCGTGAAGTACCAGAGGTTCTGCATGGTCACCTTGGGATCCCTCTTCCCCCTGCTCCAGCAAGGAGACTGGCTATGCTCCCTAGATATGCAGACGCCTACCTGCACATCAAGGTCCTGAAGACCCACAGATGTTTTCTGCAGTTCTGCTTCAGAGACGAGCATTACCCATTCAGGGTTCTGCCCTTCAGCCTCTCGTCAGCACCCAGGGTATTCACCAAGTGCCTAGTGGTGGTAGCAGTGGCCCTCCGCAGGAGAGGCCTCTTTGTCTACCCCTATCTGGACATGGAAACATAGACTTTGATGGCAGATAAGGACTGCTTGGCCCACCTAGTCTGCCCATTTCCCTACCTACAGGGTAAGCTGCAGATCCTAGTTAACCAACAGCCTGTTTCTTATTACCCCCCACAAGAATTGCCTTATGTTTGTCCCATGTATTCTTGAATTCTCCCACAGTTTTAGACCCCCACAACCTCCTCAGGAAGGCTGTTCCATGCGTCCACCACTCTCTCTGTGAAGCAATACTTCCTCACATTGCCCCTGAACCGCCCGCCTCTATCTTTAAATTGTGTCCACTTGTTCTTGCACATCTTTTTCTGAAAGATGCTACCCTCTTGGACTGTGTTGATTCCACTGAGGTACTTAAAAGTTTCTATCATGTCCCCTCTCTCCCTCCTTTCCTCAAGGGTATATATATTAAGCTCCTTTAGCCTCTCCTCATATGGCTTCTCTTGCAGACCCTGCACCATTTTAGTTGCCCTCCTCTGGACTGCCTCTATCCTGTATATATCCCTGCAGAGATGGGGTCTCCAGAACTGGACGCAGTACTCCAGATGGGGTCTCACCAACTGTCTGTACAGAGGGATGACAACTTCCTGTTTTTTGCTGGTGATGCCTCTCCCTATATAGCCCAGTATCCCCCCAGCCCTCCCTACTGCCTTCTCACATTGCTTGGTAACCTTAAGGTCATCTGATATGATTATCCCCAGGTCCCTTTCCATTTTTGTTGTTATTACTACCTCCCCCCAATTGTGTAATCTGCCCCTGGGTTTTTGTTTCCCAGGTGCATTATTTTGCACTTTTTTGCATTGAATTCAAGCTGCCATACTTCTGACCATTCCTCCAACCTTGCCAAGTCCCTTCTCATCCTTTCCACGCCTCCTTGTGTATCAACCCTGTTGCAGATCTTTGTGTCATTGGCAAAGAGGCGTACTTTTCCTTCCAGTCCCTCTACAATATCACTTATAAAGACATTAAAAAGGACTGGACCCAGTAGTGAAACCTGCGGTACCCCACTAGTAACCCCTCTTTCTTCAGAGTGGACTCCATTTATAATTACCTTCTGTGTCCTGTTGTCCAGCCAATGTTTTACCCAGGCAACCACCCTGGGACCCACTCCTAGGCTGGTTAATTTGACTGTTAATCTTTTGTGTGGGACTGTGTCAACTGCCTTGCTAAAGTCTAGGTAGGCCATGTCCAGAGCCCCTTCCTGGTCTACTAGTAACTTTGATCACCCAGTCAAAGAAATCAATTAGATTTGTCTGACATGACCTTCCCACTGTGAACCCATGCTGCCTTGGGTCCTGTGCCTCACTGACCTCTAGGTACTCAACAGTTCTCTCCTTCAGAAGTGATTCCATCACTTTCCCTACCACTGAGGTCAAACTGACAGGACTGTAGTTTCCTGCCTCTGTCTTGGTCCCACTTTTGTGAAGAGGAATTACCTCCGCCTTCCTCCAGTCCTCAGGTACCATACCATCCTCCCATGATTTGTTAAAAAGGGTAGTCCGAGGTTTCACTAGTTCTCCCCTCAATTCTTTTAGAATTCTGGGGTGAATTCCATCAGGCCCCATTGCTTTGTTCACCTTCAGTTTTAGGAGTTCTTTCAGAATCCTTTCTTCTGTGAAAGGACTGAGATCGACCCCCCTATCCATAGTGCTTCTGTTATTTGGATTAGGCACCTCCCCCTCCTCCTCTTTTGTGAATACTGAGCAGAAATATTAATTTAGTATCCCTCCTTTTTCATTGTCCCTCTCTGCCCACCCACTGTCTATTCTATTCAGCCTCACTATCCCTTCCTTTGTCTTTCTGCGCTCCCTGATGTACCTATAAAAGGTTTTATCCCCCTTCTTAACCAAGTTGGCTATCTTTTCCTCAGTTTGGGCCTTTGCTATTCTGACTTAACTCCCTGCTTCCTTCTGCCTTAACTGGTACAGCTCTCTGCTCTGCTCCTTCTGTGTTTCCTTATACTTTCTGAATGCTATCTTTTTCTCCCTGACCTTCCCCGCCACCTCTTTTAAGAACCATAGTGGCTTTTTCTTTCGTTTTGATTTGTTTATTTGCTTCACACAAAGGTTTGTTGCCTCTGTGTTGGCAGATTTGATGTTTCTCTATTGTTGTTCCACTCTTCCTTCTAGCCTGTTTGCTAGTGCTTTTCTAAGGCACTCTCCCATCTTGCCAAAGTCAGCCCTCCTGAAGTCCAGTACCTTCACTTTTGTATGGCTTGACTCTGTATCTGAGTTTATCATGAACCACACTGTTTAATGGTCACTTGTTCCCAGATGGCTACCCATTTCTAGATCTGAGATCCTCTCACTGTCCCCATTTGAGAGTATGAGGTCTAAGATTGCTCCCTCACGAGTGGGTTCCAAAACTTGCTGTCTGAGGCCTGCCACCTGTAGGGCATCGAGAATGGCCCTGCTCTTGGATGTGGCTGCAGCAAATGCGTTCCAGTTAACATCTGGCATGTTCAGGTCTCCCATCAACAGTATCTCCCCTTTCTGTGCCATCCTAAGAATGCCTTCTATCATATCCTTGTCCATTCCCTTCCCTTGACATGGGGTTCTGTATACAACCCCTGTGCGGATTAGGGTGCCATTTCCAGTCTCTAAGGTGACTCACAGTGCCTCCTCTCCTCCCTGTTTACTCGTTTGTTCAGTTGCCTTTATCCCTTCCCTTAGATAGAGAGCTACTCCTCCCCCTCTTCTCCCCTCCCTGTCTCTCCTGTAGGTTGTGTACCCTGGTATGTTAACATCCCAGTCATGGTTCTCTGTGTACCATGTTTCTGTGACTGCTGCGATATCCAGGCATCCCTCTTCCATCAAGGCCACCAGTTCAGGGAGCTTGTTGCCCAGACTATAGGCATTGGTACTCATTACACTCCATTTCCTGAGGGCCTTACTCCTTTTTGCCCCATCCCTGTCGTTATTGCCTTTGTCACTTTCTCCATTTACCCCTGCCCTTCTCCCTATCGACACCTCTATCTTGGTGTTTACCTCACTTACTACACTGCCTGTTTTGGGGGGCTAGGATTTCCCTGCTGCTTTCCAGTGCCTCCCCTCTTAGCTAGTTTAAATGCTTGCCAATGAAGCATTTAAACCTATCACCTAGGATCCTGGTTCCCCTCCTGGACAGATGCAGACCATCATGCCAGAATAGGCCTGCATCACTCCAGGTGGACCCCAGTCCCCAATGAAGCCAAACTCTGAGCTCTGCACCAGTTTTTCAACCACTGATTGAATCCCATGATGTGGAGCACCCTAGCCTTACCTACGCCATAGACAGGCAGCACCTCCGAGAAAGTTACTGTGCGTGCTACTTGTCTAAGGCCCCTCTCCAACTCTACAAACTCTTTCTGCACTGCTTTGATCCCTTTCATAGCCAGGTCATTTGTCCCTAGGCTGACTGTGATATCCAGCTCCCTCCCCTGTGCAGCTGCTCGGGTGATCCTGAGGATTCACTCCCTAGTCCCTCCAAGCCATGGTGCCAGGCAGGCACCTTACCTCCCACTCCCTTTCCTCCCCCAGTTCTACCTTCCTAACAAGAGTTGTTTCCTTCTGTTTTGGGGTTCCATGCCACCCTCCTGTTAATCTCCTTTGTGGAGGTTCCCAGCATGCTCCTTGGTCTCCACTGCGGGTGCCTCCATAGAGGAAGCACACGTTTCCAGAATGGCATATGAATTGTGGAGAGGTACAAATGGAGGGATGCACCTCTGTTCCACCACCTTCACCCTCCCTGAGCCCACTGTGGTCCAACCGCTCCTCTTTCTTGGCAACCTCTGAGTCAACGGCAGTGGCTCTGGTGGTCTCTGGAAGGGAGAGAAGGTCCCACAAATCCTGGCCAACTCAGCCTGGAGATGAGCAACCTTCCCCCTCATCCCAGAGAGGTGCCTGCAGATGGGACAACACCGCATCCTCCAGAACATCTCCCGGAAGACTGCTGCTCCACAGCCACTGCACTGCACCACTCCCATCATGTCTTATTTCAGGCCGCTTCACTGTTGTTTGGAATCCTTATTGTTTCCTCTGTTTTTGTTTCCCCTACTTACTTACTTATTGCCTCTGTGACCTTTAAGCTCCTGATCTTCCTGTTCTGAGACAAGAAGATCCTATATTTCTCAGTAGTCCCCTTACTTACTCAGAGGCAGACCTTTAGCAGCTGGGGGGGGGGGTGGAGAGCTACTCTTGTCCTTCTAGGATGGTGAGTCTTTGGTGGCTCTGTGATCACTCACTTCCTGCTCCCAAACAGGAAATTCCTGTTGTCAGTCAAATCCTGTGCCTATAAAAGTAAAACTGGCTTTGGGTGGGGGTGGAAGGGAGGGAAAAAGGAGGACAATATAGTCCCAGTAGAGAAGTCCAGTCACACAGGAACTCCTTCCTCCTGGTGTTCTCTGCCATGTCTCTGGCAGAAGCTATCTAGGGCAGTGTTTAAATCTGGCTGTAACCTGGCTTGCTTCTAGCTAAGCCACTCCCCCTACTTAATAGATCTTTCTACACTTAGTTAAATTGCACAGATAACAATCCCCTTCAGCCACCTGAAATTTACACCGAGATAACTTCTCAGATAACCGTTCACTTCAGCCAACTCAGACAAACACGCTAACTTTTTTTTTTTTTACCCTAAATTGAAGGTCCCAGTAGTAGAGCTCTACTTCTTTAATCCCAGTAGAGAAGTCCAGTCACACAGCAACTCCTTCCTCCTGGTGTTCTCTGCCAAGTCTCCAAGTGTGTCCTTGACCTCCTTTTTATTCTGGAGAAACTCACACTTCCTCCCTTCGAACCGGCAGCCTCTTGCGAGCTGCGCTTCCTCTCTTGGAAGACTCTCCTCTTGGTGGCCATTACCTCCACTCGAAGGGTTTCAGAACTCCAGACTCTGATGTGTACAGAACCGTACATAGTCTTTCACAGGGACAGGATGAATCTGCGCACGAACCCCAAATTTATGCCAAAGGTGATATCCGTACTGACTCTTAACCAGGATATCAACCTTCCGGTATACTACCCTAACTCTTCCAACCAGGGTGAAGCGCTGTTGCACACCTTGGATGTTCATTGCATTTTGCTGTATTATCTTTACAGGACCCGCTCCTCTAGGAAATCGAGCCAGTTGTTCGTTTCTTTCGCGAAGCGACTGTTAGGAGCTCCTGTCTCCAAACAGCTACTAGCCCATTGGCTAGTACATTTCATTACGTTGTTATCAGCAGCATGACAGACCTCTCCTGGGTGCTGTTAGGGGTCATTCCACCAGAGCAGTGGCATCTTCATTTGCGGCCCTGAAGAATGTCTCTTCAGCCGATATTTGTGCTGCTGCCACGTGGTCCTCCATCCACACCTTCATCAGGCATTACAGCCTGGACATTGCTTCCAGAAGGAGAGCAGGTTTCGAACTAGCAGTCCTGCAAGGCCTTCTCTTGTAGATGTCCGCTCCATCTTGCCTTTATATCCCCATCCGCCCTATCAGACCTGGGCCTATCCTAGGGTACTGCTTGGGACTCAGTCCTAATGGTATTACCTGTTTCAAGAGCTCCACCCTCGAAGACAGATAGTACAGTTACGTAAGAACTTACCGTAACAGTAGATCTTCGAGAGGAGCTCTTTGCAGCAGGTGGCTTTCCCACGCTCCTTCCCCCGGGATAGCTTAGGGGATTATTATTGTCATTCTTGGTTTCCATCCAACCAGGATGCGGAAATTTTGCTACCTGGTTCTCCAAATTCTGTCTAGCCAGGTCTCTGGTGGGAGAACTGGGGTGGCGCCAGGGGACCGCCCCCTTTATGCCACGTAGGATGTCGGGCATAGCCGATGTTGGGGGTGGTCCTCTGCTTCAGACTGCTAGCTACAAGTTTGCCGTGGGGTCCTGATACCTGCCGGCTTCAGTCTGAATGGTATTACCTACTGCAAGAGCTCCTCTCGAAGATCTGTTACAGTAAGTTCTTACGTAACTGTACTTTATTCATGGTTAGCACGCCACAAACCCAGTGTGTCCTTGAGAGAATGTGGCAGTCTAGGGACAATCTGATCAAACACTGAAATAAGTCGATGATAGACTGCTGTCAATACTGAAACAGTGGGGGTACCAAAACTAGACACGTAAGTGGCAGCCCTCAGCTGAGGTAAAAAACCCTGAAGCAGCTGCCAGAAGTCAATGCAGCAGTAACGCTACTCCTTATGGTGCCAGTGACCCAAGTTAGGAAGCAGACTCAGGTTCCCGGGAACAGCCGGGGGGGGGGGGAGGAACCAGGGCATCAGTGCAGTGGTAGTGCTACTCTCCACGGTGCCAGTGACCTAGGTTTGGGAACAGACTCAGGTTGCTGGGGGACGGCATGGGCAGGAGGATCTGGTGAGTCAGTGCAGCAGTAGCGCTACTCCCTGCAGTGGCAGTGGCCCAGGTTTGGGAGCAGACTCAGGTTGCTGGGAGATGGCCAGGGGGGGGGGAGGATCTGGCGTGTCAGTGCAGCGGTAGTCCTACTCCTTGCGTGCCAGTGATCCAGGTTTGAAAGCAGACTTAGGTTGCTGGGGGGACAACAGGAGGAGATGGATCTGGTGTGTCAGTGCAGTGGTAGTGCTACTTCCCATGGTGCCAGTGACACAGGTTCGGGAGCAGACTTAGGTTGCTAGGGGACGGCCGAGGAAGGAGGATCCAGCACATTGGGGCAGCGGTAGCACTACTCCCTACAGTGCCAGTGACCCAGGTTTTGGAACACACTCAGGTTGCTGGGAGATGGACGGGGGGGGGGAGGATCCAGTGTGTCGGTGCAGCAGTAGTGCTACTGCCTGCGGTGCCACTGAGCCAGGTTTTGGAGCAGACTCGGGTAATAGAACTAGTTCAGTGGGCCCGTTTACACATGTGACCTCTTCAGAATGGAATGCTAGTAGCCTGGAGTCAAACCTCAGAGGACTATCAGGCCTTGATCCTACTTATTCAACCTCTTTGACAATCGCTGAACTGGTGGGTGAGCTCCGGGACCCTAAGCAAGGGGTCACCCTTCAAAGTTTCTCAGACTCGATCCTGATAACTGATGTTAGTCTGTTGGGCTGGGCTGCAGTCCTGGACCAAGTTCTGGTCCAGGGGTTTTGGTGTTCACAGGAACAGCAGCTGCACATCAACATGTTAGAAATAAGGGCAGTATGTCCTGCCGTCCTTCACTTTCAAAAGCTGTTATGGTCAAAAGTCATGAAAGTAAGGGCAGACAATGCCACCACAGTAGCATACATAAATCAAGGAGCAGGGAGATGCTAGCAGAAGCAAAGAACCTGCTGTTGTGGGCAAGGGAGAATCTTCTAACTCTCTTAGCAGTTCACCTGACAGGAGAGTTGAACATACAGGCAGACTGGCTAAGCCAAAAGACTGTCGATCTAGGGGAGTTAATGTTGAATCCAGAGGTGTTCAACCTTCTGTGCAGAAGGTTCAGTCACAGATCAACCGGTTTGCCTCCAGCTAGAATGCTCGTATACCAAGTTTCTTCAGTTGGTAGCGGTGTCCTCAGGTGGAAGCAGTGGATGCTCTGTCACAGACATGTTTTTTTCTGCAGGGCATATGCCTTTCCTCTTTTGCTGCTCTTCCCTAAGGTCATTCACAAAGTAAGACACTTGAAAGGAAGTTTTCTTTTGATAGCCCCATAATGGCCAAGAAGACTATGGTTCTCAGACCAAGTGAATCTAGTTCAGCATGTGCTGTTCTGACTCCCAGTCTGAGGGGGTCTTATCTCCCAAGGATCTATTCCACATACACATCCAGAGGTGATGCAACTTGTGGCCTGGCTCCTGAGTGGAGGAGGAAACTGCTAAAACAGGGATTTTTGAAAAAGGTAGTGGACATCAGGAAAGTCTCTACATCTGCAGCTTATTATTGAGTGTGGACCACCTTCTTGGCTTTGGCCCGAGAGAGAGAGGAAAATCAGTCCTTCAAAAGCCACAGTCTCACAGATTTTGTTTTATGCAGGCAGGAGTGGACAAAGGGTTGACACTCTTTCAGCTTCAGATGGTTCATCCTTCTCTTTGGGCTTGCAGTCACATTCAGGAACAGACTAGGCCGGCACACTTCAGACTCCCACATCTAGGCTATGCCCCTCAGAGGGAAGCGCATATGGCAGTGCATAGCTGGCACACTACCAGGTGGACTCACAAGCAGATCTGGAAAACAGTCTCTTGCATTCAGCATGTTTTACTATCAGCACATTCTGGTTGCTTTACATAGAAACACAGACTTTGATGGCAGATAAGGACCGCTTGGCCCACCTAGTCTGCCCATTTCCTACCTGTTGGATAAGCTGCAGATTCCAGTTATCCAAAATCCTGCTTCCCCTTACCCCTCACTATAATTGTCTTATGTCTGTCCCATGCATTCTTGAATTCCCCCACTGTTTTTGACCCCACAACCTCCTCAGGAAGGTAGTTCCATGCATCCATCACCCTCTCTGTGAAAAAGAACTTCCTCACATTGCCCCTGACCACCCCTCCTCTATCTTCAAACAGTGCCCCCTTGTTGTTGTACATATTTTTTTCTTAAAGATGTTCCCTTCTTGGACTTTGTTGATTCCCTTGAGGTACTTAAAGATTTCTATTATGCCCCTCTCTCCCTTTCTTCAAGGGTATACATATTAAGCACTTTTAGTCTCTCTTTGTATGGCTTCTGTTGCAGACCATGCACCATTTTAGTTGCCCTCCTCTGGACTGCTTCAATCCTGTCTATGTCCCTGCGGAGATGGGGTCTCCAGAACTGTATGCAGTACTCCAGATGGGGTCTCACCAACTGTCTGTACAGAGGGAAAACAACTTCCTGTTTTCTGCTGGTGATGTCTTGCCCTGTACATCCTAGCATCCCCCCAGCCCTCCTTACTGCCTTCTTGCATTGCTTACCTACCTTAAGGTCATCTGATGAGTACCCCCAGGTCTTTTTCCATTTGTGGTGTTGTTAGTACCTCTCCCCCCCTCCCATTGTGTATTCTTCCCCTGGGTTTTTGTTTCCCAGGTGCATTACGTTGCAGTTTTTTGCACTGAATCTAAGCTGCCAAATTTTTGACCATTCCTCCAATCTTGTCGAGTCACTTCTCATCATTTGCACCCTTTCTTGTGTATCAACTCTTTTGCAGATCTTCTTGTCAGATGGTCACAATCTCCTCAACCATACAGCTCGCGTGACAGGCATGGTCCTTTTAGTTTTCAAGACACAGTCTCTCAACATGAGTGCATTCCCCTTGGGCTAGGGAGGAACCAAAGCTTGCACTGTCTCTTTCAAAGTCCCTTGCTCTTTACATCACAGAACAGGAGCCCAAGGTGTGACTCCTAACCAGGATAGCACTTTTCTTGTCAGTAATTCAGTCTCTGAGATGCTTCTCAAAGCACAGATCATGACAGCAAAAGTCCTTCTTGGCTATGCTGTCACTTGCAGCTCCAATATAACATTTACAGAGTCCTCTCAGTAAGTCAAGGCAAAGCTCTGACCCCAGGATACTTTCCCCTTCATTCCTTTAGGCACACTTAAATGGTCACATTAGGTATTTCACAAACTGGACCATCCGAGGTCATTCTGGCAAACAGATGTCCACCCTATCTTAGGTGCTAATCAAACATGGGGTACAGACAGAACTTGAGCACCTCTTGGCTCTCTGGGCTTTCCGGCCCCAAGCAGGTCTCCAAATAACTTGTACTTGTTAGCAGACATTTACTCACTCAGAATGATTTAAAAAGGCTTTCATTTCCTGAAGTTACAGGCTTCATCTGCACTCTCACTACTGAGGTACAACATTTATGCAGCTCTCTCACAGGTGAAAATAAATTCATGTTTCTCCCACATTTTCCCCAAAACATGGAAAGGCAAATGCTATCTCTGGGGGATGATGACTGGCAACTGCACAGGCCAGTGACTCCACGTTTTGACAGCCACTTACTCTCAGGAGACAGAGTGTTGCTGAGGGGCTCCCGCTGAACACACCAGGCCCATTCTTCTTCTTAGTAGAGGGCCATAGCCCCTCTCCCTGTAGAGGGGCTCACATCGAACTGATCTCAGCCAGAAAAGTCTCTGGGTTTTGGGAGTTCTGTGAGGCTCCTGATTGGCCGAATCCACTTGTCTGCCCCAAAAATGAATATTCATTACACCTTCTTAATGCCGGATAGGCTCCTTGTTTGGGCACCTAAATTTAGTCCCTGCTTTTCCCACAAGCTCTCTGCAAAGTCCCATAAGTCTGGCAAAAGTCCCAGAAGGCTTCACAGTGAATCCTGGCTCCCAATTGGCTGGCGTGCTGCAGATATGGCTGCAGTTGTACACAGTCTCCTTGCAGCCCATAGTAGCCCCAACATTAAAGTTCTGGTGCAGCAAAAAAAAAAAAAAAAACATTTTATTTATATCATTGCCCACAGTTCAATAGCCACTTTATCACCCTCACAAGCACTTTCATTTTTTAACACTTATTATCTTTCGCCTATCACTGCTGCTGAAATGTGCAGTCCCCTTGAAGTAGACAGGCTTGCTCATGAATAACAATGCATGCTCATTTATATTCATAAGACCAGGTCTAGACACACAGCATGCATGGCGCTTTTCATTTGAAATATCTGGTGGCTTGTCTCTGGCCCTGTTGCAAATCATTGGCCCTGACCTGTGCCAAATGGGGACTGGGACCACCTGAAAGCCATCCACTTGATCGCAGTTGCAGTCAGAAAAACAAAGTGGTGCTGTAGGCGCGGACACCGACTACTCCAGGAAGCAGACGGTGATGTGGTGACCCCGCTCTACCTCCTCTGGACCCTACTCAAGCCTGCAAACGTGCAGGGGCTAGGGGGAAACGTAAAGGTGCTACGGGGATCAGGTCAGAGGCAGTGCAAATGCTGAAGGATTGGGGACACTAGGAGGCACTCCAGCAGGCAGTCAGGAGCAACAGGAGATAAGGAGGCAATTAAGGTAAGCCCCCACAGTGGGTGGGGTTACAGAGACAACAGAGAGAGAGAGAAAAAAATGGCTCAAATGATTTTACCCCTTGTTCAAAGGCTTTGAAATGGAGACAGAGTTCAATCTCATGGGTCAATATTAGTCGATTGATTGCTTTGATTTACTAAAACCCCACTGTAAAGGGTATAAATATTTTTGGAAATATTAGCCCCATTGAAATGAATGGGGCATGCTCATGCAGCCTTCATTCTGTGACATCACAGAACAGGGCTGCGTGGGCCGACGGGGCATAGTTTCCATCCTGGGAAGTCGGTCCTTATTTTTGCCTGCCGGCTGGATTTTAATTTTATGAGAAATATAACTTTAACAAGTGAATTAGTTTGTATGCCACACTTCGATGGTAGCTGTCTGTGTGGGTAAGTTATTGAATGGGCTGGGGGAAGGCAGCACAACTAATAGTAGGAGGCTGCTCTTTAAGTAGGTAGAAAAGGCAGCTGGTAGGGAGCTCTTTAGGGTCTTCTTACATAATGACATCATTGTATTCAGCTGTCCCAAGCATTGTTACTCAGGAAAGTCCTGCATTTTGTCTCGTTTCACTTGTATGTCTCCTCTGTTTTGTGATGTGGAACCTTTGCAAACAAACCTCTGGTTCAAAGATAATCTGTAATCATGGATCTCAATAAATAAATAAATTGTTTACGTAGCTAGCTTGGGTAAGAATGATTATGTCATTTGGAACTCTCACAGTAGCATAACCATTTTCTGGCACAGCTGGTCTGTGGAGCTTTAGAATGTTCAGTGAGTCTGAGTTAGTGTGATATAGTGGGACTGAGAGTGGCAGGATTCCTGCCAGTGGGCTTTGAATCTAGGGCCTTGGATTTCTCACCCTAGTGTTGGATTATAATGTTCAGCTTCCAGTGAAGTGGTGGAGACCTTTCTTCAGCAGGATTTTCTGATTTTTAGTCCAAGAGAGGTGGAAGGAACTGCTAGCTCAGTGGGTCTAAGGGGCAATCTCCTGAAGATCCTTTGGTGTTTTCAGTTGCTTTTGGAAAGCACTTTAGGGAGAGACTGTTCTGACATGTGTCTTTAGTTGTTCCATGTCCAGTGGAAGGAACAACTGGTCAATTACTACTTTTGTTAGGAGACAAGTTCTCCAAGTAGGGTTTTTCTTTCTAGGGTGTGTATGCTCATACAGAAGGCTAGATCACACCAATTAGTGCCCCTAGTTCACCCAAATGACTGAAGTGGAAAAATGTTCACCCAAGTGAGTGAAAGTAAAGTGAAGTGTTAACCCAAGTGAGTGAAAATAAAGTACAGTGTTCACCCAAGTGAGTGAAAGTAAAGTGGTGTTCACCCAAGTAAGTGAAAGTAAAGTGTTAACCCAAATGAGTGAAAGTGAAGTACAGTGTTCACCCAAGTGAGTGAAAGTAGTGAAATGTTCACCCAAGTGAGTGAAAGTAAAGTACAGTGTTCATCCAAGTGAGTGAAGGTAAAGTACAGTGTTCACCCAAGTGAGTGAAAGTAAAGTGTTATCCCAAGTGAGTGAAAGTAAAGTGAAGTATTAACCCAAGTGAGTGAAAGTACTGTTCACCCAAGTGAGTGAAAGTAAAGTGTTCACCCAAGTGAGTGAAAGTAATGTGTTCACCCAAGTGAGCGAAAGTAAAGTACAGTGTTCGCCCAAGGGAGTGAAAGTACAGTACAGTGTTCACCAAATGAGTGAAAGTAAAGTGTTCACCCAAGTGAGTGAAAGTAATGTGGTGTTCACCCAAGTGAATGAAAGAAGTGTCCACCCAAGTGAGTGAAAGTAATGTGGTGTTCACCCAAGTGAGTGAAAGTAAAGTACAGTGTTCACCCAAGTGAGTGAAAGTAAAGTACAGTGTTCACCCAAGTGAGTGAAAGTAAAGTGTTCACCCAAGTGAGTGAAAGTACTGTTCACCCAAGTGAGTGAAAGAAGTGTTCACCCAAGTGAAAGAAGTGTTCACCCAAGTGAGTGAAAGTAAAGTACAGTGTTCACCCAAGTGAGTGAAAGTAATGTGGTGTTCACCCAAGTGAGTGAAAGTAAAGTACAGTGTTCACCCAAGTGAGTGAAAGTAATGTGATGTTCACCCAAGTGAGTGAAAGTAAAGTACAGTGTTCACCCAAGTGAGTGAAATTAACGTAAAGTGTGGGACCTCTAGCATTTCAGTGGGGAATGGGGGATCTTACTTCGAGATACAGCTCTTGCAGCAGGTAACACCATTAGGACTGAAGCCGGCAGGCGTCAGGACCCCACGGAATTCTTCTAGCTAGCTAACTTCAGCGGGGACCGCCCCCGACGAAGGTCTCGAAGTCAGGCGTAGTACATAAGGGGGCGGTCCCACCAGATTCCCCAGTTCTTTTCCCGCCATCGACTTGCATGTCTTGACCCTTCGGATCGTTTCTAGCGCGCAACACATGGTCAAGTTCTTCCTTCAGGAAAAGTTCATTTTTCGGCTCAGTTGCTGTCTGATGTCCTCTCCAACCTCCGTTGAAGGCCATCCTCGAGTGCGCCTTGTGGAAGCAAATCCTATTCAAGGATCCGTGATTCGCCTGCGTCCGTGCCTAGGCCCAGACCATTTACACCCGGTCCTGTATTTTCTGCCAGGGGTTCAACAGCCGGACCCGGATCCGTCGCCAGAAGGCTCTGCAGGCGTTCCTGCTCGAGGAGAAAGTTAAGGCCATGGACACCTCCAAGGGGAGTTCTGCTGAGAAAGCCCGGAAACATTCTGAGAAGCACAGGGAGAAGGCTCCATCCAGGTCCCCGTCTAGGGCCTCCGACTCCCGTAGTTCCGGCTCCCGGTCCGACCGTTCGCCTTCCCGGGCCTGCTCTCAGCCTCCCTCCGCTGCTGTGAAGAAACCTTCGGGCTCCTCTTCCTCCTCACAGGCCAAGACCTCCAGGCCCTCTTCATCCTCTTCTTCCAAAGCCCTGGTTAGGTCTGGGGACCATCATCATCACTGCAAGTCAGGTTCCCGCCATTCCGAACCCGACATCAGGTCTGCCTCCTTGCCTCCTCCTCCCCAGCGGAAGACTAAGGAGCTTACCTCGCTTAAGAATCCGTCGGACTCGACGTCGGCCCGTCCGACGTCGGCCACTCATCACAGGTCCCAGGAGCCATCAACCGCCAGGCGCCCTTCGGCGGTCAGGCCTTCGCCCTCTCAGTCGTTGGCAGGAGGACCGACGTCCGCACGAGTTGAGAAGAGGACTCCGACGCCTCCTACCGATGTCGGTCAGGAGACTATTACGGAGGAGGAATTGACGCAGCCCGAGGACCAGACGGGCGAACCCGGTCCTGTTGAGCCTCCCAGGGAACCCTCCCCTCAACCTGAGGCCCCTGAGGAGCCGACACCGGAACCCGACGACCGGCTCCCAGTCCGTCGTCGGGCCTTTCTTTTTCTGAGGTTAAGGAGCTATTTACCTACTGGTGGGATACACCATTAAAAAGGATGTGGTTCCCACACCACCTCCTCCTCCTCCATCACCTGCGACCCCTGCGCCCCCTTCCCCATCCGGGGCAGCAGGCCGAGTACCTCCCCCCAGGAGCCTACGGACCCTCCAAGGGGAAGACCATACAAAAGGAGACCTCCGTCTAGATCCTTTTCAGGGTCACCCAGTCCTAAGAGACCCAGAAGACGCCGCAGTTCACCTTCGATGGAGGATACAGGATCGGAGTCCTCGACAAGATCCAGATCCCTCTCTCCCCCTTCCAATCCCCTCTCCGGACCCACGTGAGCTTCCTAGATCTCCTCCGGATGACCCATCGTTTTCGGAAATCATGAGACATATCCAAGAGAACATGGGCTGGGATGCAGAAGAGTTAGACCCCAAGAGACTACGCCTTGCTAGATATCTTCGGCAGAAGGATCCCAAGCCTGTGGTGGTACCACCCTTGGTGGACACTTGTGGACATCACTAAGGCAGCGTGGAAGCATCCACACTCGCTCCCGTCGATGCCGAAGAAAGCTGACCACCTGTACAAGGCTCCTAAGGAGGACCAGTACTTGGCTCAACATCCTCTGGCCGACTCTCTGGTCATCACAGCTTCTCATGACCGGTCCCAGAGACCGCAACATTTGAGCACCCTGCCACCGGACCCAGAGTCCAAACAGCTGGACGCTATGGGCAGGCGCACGTATGCTTCCGCTACCTGCGCCATCAGATCCCTGAACTACTTGACCCACATGGTGCAGTTCCAAAATGCCTTGTGGGAACAGGGACTGGATCTGGCAGAGAAATTGCCAGAAGGTGAGCAGAAGGAGGAGATGTTGCAGCTCCTCCGTACGGGTTCGGACATGGGAACCCAGGTGCTGCGAGCCGCGTGTGATTCCGCGGACTCCTCGGCCAGAGCGGCAGCTTCAGGCGTATGCCTCTGGAGACACTCATGGCTCCATGGCTCCATGATTTATCCCAGACGTCCAGAAGAACATCGTGGACGCCTCTTTCGAAGGAGAAGTTCTCTTTGGTGCACCCTCTGAGAAGGTTCTCACCAAGCTCCAAGAGGCCGGGAAGGCAGTGAGGTCGGTCCAGGCAATGTACCGACCAAAGCTTAGTTCCTTTCGTAGGAACCAAAGCTGTTTTCGTGGATGGACACAGAGACAACAGTCCCGCACCGGTCCACAACAGAGGGGCTCCAGTTCCCGCAGAGCCCAGGGAAGACAGCCCACGGGCAGAAGTCAGCATCCAGCTAAGCTGGCTCAGCCTGCGGCTCCCTCCGCCGCCACAGCCTGACTCCTTCCCGGCCCCCGCCCCTCAGGATCAATGGGACATCAAGGTCGGGGGTCGTATTGCGAATTACCTGCCAGGATGGCAGTCCATAACCACTGACAGGTGGGTTCTTCAGTTGGTCGAAAAAGGCCACTTTATAGAATTCACAGACAAGCCACCCTCGAGGCCTCCTCTGCTCTCCTGTTACTTGGGACAGCACAAATTGCTTATCAGGCAAGAAATACTCACGCTCCTGCAGAAGGGAGCGGTGGAGTATGTTCCAGAGAACCAGATAGATTCTGGATACTATTCCCACTTCTTTCTGGTTCCCAAGAAAACAGGGGACCTCTGTCCAATCTTGGACCTCAGCGACCTAAATACGTCGGTCGCCTGCAAACGATTTTGCATGGTGACCCTTCCGGGCCTCATTCCCATGCTGAAGCAGGACACCTTTTTAGTGTCCCTAGACATGCAGGATGCCTACCTGCACATCCCTGTGGCTCAAGCGCACAGGAGGTTCCTGCGCTTCGAGTTCCTCGGCTACCATTTTCAGTTCCAGGCCCTTCCGTTCGGACTGTCATCGGCCCTCAGGGTCTTTACCAAATGCATGGCAGTCGTGGCAGCGTCCTTAAGGAGACAGAGCCACTATGTGTTCCCGTACTTGGACGATTGGCTTCTCATGGCCGCCTCCAGAGAGGCGTTGTTGCTGGCTATTCAGAGCACTCAGGACTTGTTCCAGTCTCTGGGCATTATAATCAACTACGAGAAGTCTCTCCTCGTACCGTCACAGAAGCTGCAGTTCATAGGCGCAGTTCTGGACACCGTTCAGGGGAAAGCATTTCTCCCAGACGACAGAGCGGAATGCATCAGATCCCTCATCAGGGATCCCTCGGCGAAGAAGACTGTCCCTGCCAGCTGGTCCTTCGTCTGCTCAGACACATGGCTGCGGCTATTCCAACAGTCCCTTTGGCAAGGCTCCACATGCGGGTAACTCAGTGGATGCTCAAGGTGCAGTGGGACCAAAGGCAAGACCACATGCAGCATCCGGTCAGAATCACAAATGCCGTGATTTGAGACTGGCAATGGTGGCTAGACCCAGGGACACTTTCTGCAGGTGTCCCGTTTACAGCGCCGTCCCCGGAGATAATCCTCTCCACAGATGCCTCAGGGCTAGGGTGGGGAGCGCACTTGAACGGGGTGAGGTCCCAGGGAACATGGACCCCTCAGGAAGCCCACCTCCACATCAACGTGTTGGAGATGAGAGCGGTCCTCTACGCCCTGCAGGGCTTTCAGTCAGAAATCCCATCGTGCACTCTTCTGCTTCAGACAGACAACATGGCGGTGATGTATTACCTCAACAAACAAGGAAGCGCACACTCTTACTCCCTTTGCAGGGAAGCCATGAGAGTGTGGGATTGCGTAATTTGACACGGCGCGAACCTGATTGCAGTTCACATTCCCGGAGTGGACAACAAAATCGCAGACGGCCTGAGTCACTCCCAGGCCAGAGTCCACGAATGGGAACTTCTTCAAGGGGTCACAGAGGATCTGTTTCTTCGATGGGGCACTCCAGAACTGGACTTATTCGTTTCCCATCCAATGCAAAACTGCCCAATTTTTGCTCGCTAGATCCAGGGCCTGGTATTTTCTGGCGAGACGCGTTGTCCCTCTCCTGGGCGGACAGATTCCTCTATGCTTTCCCTCCCTTCCCGTTGATCCAGAGAGTTCTTCTCAAACTGCGCAGGGAGCATGCAACAATGATCCTGGTAGCCCCATTCTGGCCCAGACAGATCTGGTTCCCCTTGCTAACGCAGCTGTCCCGGGAACCTCCAATTCTGTTGCCTTTCAGCTCCCATCTCTTGTCTCAGGAGGAAGGTTCTCTAGTCCACCCGGACTTACGCTCACTGAACCTGCATGCATGGCTCCTAGAGACATAGCCATTTTGCGACACGGGGTCTCGCAAGAGGTGGCGGAAGTTCTTTCCGCAGCCAGAAAGCCGGCAACGTATGCCATGAAATGGCGCCGCTTTTGCCTGTGGTCGCAAGCACGCAGTCTTTCCCCTCTAGGTTGTCCGGTGAAAGCGGTGTTAGAATACCTGCTCTCCCTTTTCCATTCGGGTCTCGCCTACTCCTCTATTAAGGTGCACCTTTGTGCTATTTCTGCTTACCACTTCCCGGTGGGACAGCGCACAGTGGCGCAACTTGACGCCTCGCAGACTTTCTGAGAGGGGTGTTACACTCTTAGGCCACCCATTGGATCCTGTTCCTCCATGGGATTTACTCTTTGTCCTGGAACAGCTCACGCTTCCCGCTTTTGAACCTGCCGCGGATTGCGAGCTGCGTTTCCTGTCATGGAAAACGTTATTTTTAGTTGCTGTTACATCAGCAAGGAGAATTTCCGAGCTTCACGCTCTAATGTGTAAGGAACCTTATTTGATTTTCCACCAGGACAGAGTGTCCCTGAGGACGAATCCTAAGTTCTTGCCTAAGGTGGTCTCGGCACTCACTCTCAATCAGAACATTGACCTGCCTGTATATTTCCCTAAATATTCTAATAGAGGAGAAGCGCTGCTCCACACTCTGGATGTTCACCGCTGTCTAAGGTATTACCTGAACAGGACTAAACAGCTTCGCAAGTCAGAGCAACTCTTCGTTTCCTTCGCTGAGAGGATGATGGGCCAACCAGTATCGAAGCAGTCCCTTTCTCGCTGGCTTGTCCAGTGTATATCATACTGCTATGATGCTAAGCAGAAGCCCCTCCCGGGTACAGTCCGGGGCCATTCCACTAGGGGGGTGGCTACCTCCTTTGCAGCACTTCGAAACGTCTCCTCCTCTGCCATTTGTGCTGCAGCCACTTGGCGCTCTGTGCATACTTTTATCAGGCATTACAGCCTGGACATTGCTTCACGGCGAAGAGCCGGTTTCGGCCTGGCTGTGCTACAGGGTCTCCTGTCCTAGAGTCAGGACTTGGATGGATTTTCCTAGCTTCCTCCTCCCAGAATGCTTACAAGCGTTATTGCTTGGAAATCAGTCCTAATGGTGTTACCTGCTGCAAGAGCTGTATCTCGAAGTAAGATAGTACAGTTACATAAGAACTTACCGTAACAGTAGATCTTCGAGAACAGCTCTTGCAGCAGGTACCTTCCCGCCCACCTACCCCCTTGGAGGAGGCATGGCTTACCGAGCTTTGAGCAAGGGCTTATGCCCTTTTGTCTTCTGATGGTGGATCCTCGGTCTCCCATTCTGATGTTGTCCTGTGACCGGAAGTCTCCGGCCGGAGAACTGGGGAATCTGGCGGGACCGCCCCTTTATGTACTACGCCTGACGTCGGAGGCGGGACTGACGTCGGGGGTGGTCCCCGCTGAAGTTAGCTAGCTAGAAGAATTCCGTGGGGTCCTGATGCCTGCCGGCTTCAGTCCTAATGGTGTTACCTGCTGCAAGAGCTGTTCTCGAAGATCTACTGTTACGGTAAGTTCTTACGTAACTGTACTTTTCCCATGGTGTAACCCTGAAGGAATGGTAGAGACATCAGTTGGGGCAAAGGGTGTGAGGAACGCCATCTAAATGCTTACAAGGCCAGGCTAACTGGTTCATGATGGGGTGCCTGTTTTTACCTGAGCAAAGGCCACTGCTGCAGGTTAAGGTGTGTGGCTTAGTTTCACATTAGGCACCTAATTTGGAGAAGAGATGTCTGAGTGTGAGTCTTAGATTCACGTAAAATACACTCATGGGATAAAAATATGTTCAGATGTGTGCCTCAGTTCCACGTTCATACACCATGGGAAAGGAAAGAAGTTCTGTGTTCTCAAACTGTGTTGCATGCAAGGAGAGCTTGTGAATTGTGCCTGTTTTGCCTTGACCAACCTGTGGGGGTCCACTGCAGCTTTAATTTCCATCTGTTAAATAAACCCATACTGCAAAATCCTAGTTACTGTTCTGGACAATCTGATTCTTGCTTCTGGTGTGGAATTACTGGGGACCCCTCAGCAGTTTAGATCTAGCATACACTTAGCATCCTCTACCCTGGACCTGGTTGTAGTTCTTGTACCCCCACACCCTTCCTCTAGAAATGAGTCTGGTATACATCCTAAGGGTGGTACCAACCTTTGAATTTATGCATAAAGTTAATGGTACGCCATATGTGGGTGCTCATGCCAGTAATTTACGGGGGGTGTCCAAAACTGCCTACAGATTTCAATATCACCTCCTCTGGCATTCTGTTCCACCTTGCTATCACCCTTTCCGTGAAGTAGTGCCTCCTCATTTCCCTCTTGAATCTTCCACCCTTCAGTTTCAGACTGTCCCTACATGGCCTATCTAAAAATACACGTTATGTAACTACACAGCAGTGTCTGTTGTGACGCAAGTCTTCCCTATGCCAACATTTTACGTGGGACCATAGGTTCTTTACATTAGCAATCATAGGATTTGTCACCCAGCCCAAGGATAATCTTGGTCGCCCTTCACTGGACCCCTTTCCAGTAGTTTGACGTCTTTCTTTAAATAAGGCACCAGAAATGCACACCGTACTCCAAGTGAGGTGTCACCAGTGACTTGTGCAGCAGCAGAACAGCTTCCTCTCTCCTAGAGGTGATTCCCCTGGCAATGGATCCCAGCATCTTATTAGCCTTGGCCTCCACCTTCCTACACTGCGCTGAGTGAGTCATGTCCCCTGTGAATAGAACACCCAAATCATTCTCCTCCAATGAAGTGGATAACTGCTTCCACCAGCCAGTAGCAATTCCCAGGGTTCCTGGCTCCCAAATGCATGACTTTGCACTTCTTAGTGTTGAACCTCAGCTACCATGTGTCTGACCAGCTCTCGAGCCTTGCCAAATCCTCTTGGGAGTACGTGCCCCCCCTTCCATACTATCCACTTCTGCCCCAATCTTTGTGCCGTCTGCAAAAAGGCTGATCTTGCTTCTAATCCAATCCGATATGTCGGCAATGAAGATGTTAAATAACACCAGTCCTAGTACCGAGCCATGTGGGACCCCACTGGTCACAGCTCTGGGAGTTGTGAGTTCTCCCCTGCAACTACCCTCTGCTGTCTGTCCTGCAGCCAACTCCTAACCCATCCAACCAGTTTCTCTCCTGCTCACAGATTTCTCAGCTTACTAGTCAGCCTTCCATGTGGCACCGAGTCGAAGGCCTTGCTGAAGTTCAGACACAGGACATCCAACGCTGGCCCTTGTCACCCAGTCAAAAAAGTCAACCAGGTTTGTCTGGCAGGATCTGCCCAAGACAAACCCGTTTTGCCTATTGTGCTGGAGACCATTTTCCTGAAGAAAGATCACCAACCCATCTTTAAATACAGTCTCCATTATCGTTCCCACGATGGAGGTAAGGCTGACTGGTTTGTAGTTACCTGGTTCATCTTTGGGTCCACTCTTATGGAGGGCCACCACATGTGTCATCCTCCATTTCTGAGGGATACAACCAGTCCCCCAGGAGGTGTTGAACAAATCTGTCAGAGGTCCCACCAGGACCTCTGCCAACTTTTTCAGGACTTTTGAATGCATGCCACCCAGATCCCCTACCCACCTGCAGGAACCTAAAGCCCTCCAACACCCTGCTCACTGAGATCTCCCCATCCATTACCCCTGTTCCCCCTCTGCCCACCCTGCCTTTCACCTGGAGCATAGGCCCATCCCTCTGCCTGGTAAACACTGAACAGAAGTGCTCACTGAGTTCCTCTGCCTGCTTTGCCCCCTTTTCTGCCCACCCTCCATCTTTCTTGATCTTGACAATCAGTTCTTTACAGTTTCTCTTCTCCCTTATGTACCTGAAGAAATCCCTTTTCCCTTCTCTGATCCCATGTGCCAGCCTTAGCTCCCTTGAAGCCTTGGCTACCCCGACTACTCTACTCACCTCTCTGGATTTCCTCACAGACTCCTCCCTGTCCTCCTCTCTTTTGGTTATCTTATAGCTTCTGTAGGCAGCTGTTTTCTCCCTCACCCTCTCTACTACCTCCCTGCTCAACCAGCTCATGTCTTTGGACCTGGCCTTCTTATTTTGGATCTTTGTACATGAATTAGTGGCCTCTGCCAGACTCAGCTGGATGATGGCCCATTTCTGGTCGGCATCCATGTCTGAATGAATTTTGGAGAGGTGCTCATCCAGTATGCCTCCCATCCAGCCAAAGTCTGCCGTTTTGAAATCCATTACCTCTGTCTTGGTTCAGGCTGCCTCCTTACCTAGATTGAGGAAAAACTACACTGTGTAGTGATCGCTTCCTGCCAGGGGATCTTCCCCCTATGTCCTGGATATGCTCCTCGTCCATGAACAGAAGATCCACTATGTTTCCCTCCCTGGTTGGCTCCATACCCTCTGCATCAGGAAGTCATCCTGCCAGACTGAAATCCCCTAGTATCACAGTATTGCCCTTACTACTAAACCTCCTTATGTGCTCTACCAACTCCCTGTCAGTTTCCTCATTTTGAGAGGATGGCCTGTACACTACCACAATCTAATCTTCCTACCTTTTGAGTTCTGGAGCTGTACCCATAAGACTTCAGCCCTGCCCTCCTTCCCTTCCTCCCTGTTGCACAGTATTCTTTCCCTTACATAAACAGCCATCCCTCCCCTTTCCCTTTATCTCTGTCCTACAGTACAGTCTGTACCCAGGGATCACTAGGTCCCAGTCCTGGTACTGGGTGGCCCATGTCCCAATGATGACTGCTATGTCCACCTCTCCTTCCACCATCAGTGCCTGCAACTCTACACCTTGTTTCCCAGGCTCCTTGCATTAATGGAAACCACCCACCATCATGACCCCCTGCCCCTCCTCGCCCTTCCCCTCTCCACTATCACGTCTCCTTTTTGAATTTTCCTACTTCCCCTCCTGATTAGTTGGGGGGGTGGTCTAATGGACTCCCTCACCTGGAGGCACTGTCTGTCACTCCCCCCTTTGTGCCCCCCTTACTTAGTATAAATTCGTTCTGGATGCTGTGTACTTCACCAGGTTTTGCTTGAGGACACCTGAGCCTTCCTTACACAAATGCAGTCTATTTGGTGCATACAGATCCTTGTTCTCCCACATCCTAGCCCACCCCTCCACCAGACCATACCCAATGGTCTCACACCATTCCCACAGCCATTCATTGAACACCATAATTCTTTGTATTCTGTCCATACGTGATCTAGGTAATGGGAGAATCTCAGAGAAAGCAACTGAACGTCTATCCTTATTGCATATCCTTGCCACTTCTTGGAATCTCTCTTGCACCTCTTCGACCCTACTCTCCTATAGTTCATTTGTACCCAGGTGCACTACAGTGGAGGTTTCTCCCCATCCCTCCCCACACACTTAGTAATAAACTGCCCCACTCTTTCTGCCATCATGCCTGGCATACATTCCACCCATGTGTGGATTTTCCTGGTGTCCTTGCCACCCCATCCTACACCCTTCAGTGTCATCCCCCAGAATGATGACCCTCCCCCCTTTCTCCTGCTCTCCTTTTTGGTCCTTCCCATTCTTCTGCTCTCAGTCCCAATCTCCCTCACTTCTTTCCTTGCCTGCACCCCCCATTGCCTCACTTGATCCCTGATTTACCATTTCCTTCATCTCCTCCTCATCCCCTATTATTCCTGCCTGGTCTAATTCATCCCCCCCACACACCATCCCCCACATGCTCCTCCTCACCTCTATTTGAATATGTTACCCCTTCTCCTGCCTTAACACCCCCCTTGGCAATGCTGCCGTCCAGCGCACTGACATTGCTTCCTGCCACCCTGCTAGTAGTCTCTCTGCCACTGCTGATACACTTTTCCCTTACCTTCTCTATGACTCTCCCTTCCCGCCTGATCATCCAGGCTAGCCAGCACCGAGAACCTGTTCCTAGACTGCCTCTTCTTTTCCCAAGCCTCCCCTGATGCCCCACCCTGTGGCATCATTCCATGTTCTGTCACTGATCCCGTTCTCCCCATGTTCTTAACCACCATCCACTTATCTGACTCTGATCCCATCAGCTCCTGAGTAGATGCTGACTCTGCCCCCTTTAGCCTCCCTCCTTGTTTCACCCGCTGTTCACCAGCTGTGACATCTGGGGGAGCCCTCCCCCAGCCCCTTGGCCCCAGATGCTCCCCCCAACCCCGTCCACCCCCTCTACTCAATTCCCTTCTCAGCCATATAACCTCCTCCCTAAGCTGCATGTACACCTTGTATCCCCCTGCTCTACACACACTCCCCAAGAAGATGGCTGCCCCACAGCCATTGCAGCTTACCACCCTCCCTGCAACTGCTCCTGTACTGCTGCCACCAAACATCCACCACATCCCTGACTCTCTCCATGACTGCTGCCTGCCCCAGTTCCTAGGTCCCTCCATCCTACCTGCTATCCTCATTTAGTACATCCTGCTCTCAGGTCCCACAGCTCAGTAATGCAGGTAGCATAGGTATTTTCAGTTCAAACAATTTGCTAGCTGGCAAACTCTGTACATAAATTAGCTGAGCCTCTGACCCAGTAATGATTCACCCAATCCCACAAACTGGTTAGTACTGCGAAACAGTGCAAATCAAACAACAGGTCTATGTGCTAGATCAGCTGAAACTATACCCCAATTTACATACACTAACTTGATCACTTGGCTAATGTGCTCCCATGCCCCAGACTGCTTCCTTGCCTCCCCAGGCTCCACCTGACACCACTTAACCTCAGCTATAAAAGCAGAGTTGGACGAGGGTGGGTGGGTGGTTGGAGAGGGGGGGAGGGAGGCAACATATTATACACAGAATAGCAAATAAACAGGAGCATAGTGAACTCCTTGACTGCTTTTGTATAACAGCAGCCCCTTTGCTGAGTCAACACAAGCTTGTTTGCTGAGATGCACAAAGGTTTTTGATTGCATGTATAAGAGTGTCACCTTTTGTGTCCTTACGGTGAAACCACTCAGCTTTATTTCACAGTCCAGTCACGCAAACAGTGTGTGAGGTGAATTGTACCAGCAAGAGACACCCTAAGTGTCCTGATAATTTAACATATGACTAGAGGCTAACCTGCATTAGCTGTTGAGTTTGTTGTAAGGTCTTGTGTCCTATCCTTTGTTATGCACAATCACTTTGCATGGCTTGATTATGAATTATGTTCATTCTGATGTGATTTCTCTATGTAAATAATTCCAGTTACTCTTGAAAATGGGATTCTGGATCCAGTGAGCATGCCTGGTTACCAAGAACCAGTTGATAAATAAATATTTAAAATATATCCCCTCACCTGCATATAAGCAGCTCTGTCTCTCTCCAGCTCATACTTAAGCACAGCCTTCTTCTCATTCATATACATTGCTATCATTGCAAGGGCCTCATCCTGCATCAGAGATGTCGAGGATGGTTTCTGGCTTTCCTCAATTACTCAAGCCAGCTTCTTGTTCTGGTGCATCTCCCCCTGCTTCTGTTCATGGGGGTCAGTGAACAGAGACTCTGTATTAAACTCCAGTCCAGCTAACCGATCCTCAAGCTGCCAATCAACGACATTGGGAAAATTAACCAGATAGGAAGAAAAAGAAGACATAAAATGTATCTAGTCTGCACCTTGCATTATGAAATAAAACTGAAACACAACTTAACAAATTGTTTTTCAACACTGCTCTCCACGGCTCACCCCCACCAGCCAGGACTTCTTTTGTCCGACTCCAGCACCAGTCCTGACAAGATCCCACCACCTAGTGACACACTTAAAAGGGTGTTCACCTTTAGTTTGAGCCCCCTGGCAACGTTTCCTTTAGCTCCTTGGTGATGTCTCATGCAATCTGTTGTCCCTGCAGGTGGAGGTGAAGACCAGAGGTGACTATGGGATCCAGTGGTGGATATGGTGGCAGGGAGTCATCACCTGCCCCACTGGCAGCATTTTATTTGGTTTCTCATAGATGAAGCGGGTGTGCAGTGGCATCCTATCAACGTCTAGCACATGCATGTGCCTGACATGCTGACATCCACTGCTCCACCAATTTCCCATGCATGTGTGGTTAGGCTCACTGACCCCCCAGCTAACTCTGAGGATTGGACTGTTTCAGAGTCCCACAACCTTCCTTCCCTGAAGAACTTTCCACCAGACAATCAATCCTCCTACCCACAGATGACCTTCCGATGCTCTAGATTTATTCTTGAACCCAGAATGTTGTCACTGCATGCGGTGGCACTACTATTATACTGGTGGTCCAGCCCAGCTAAACAGTTAAACACTCACTACTCTACTCTGTATGTTTACATGGATTGATCCGTTAAATCATCTTTATAAGTCAGGAGAACTTTGCACTGCCACATCCATGCATCCGCTGCACTGGTGTTATAGAGCAGTGAAAGTTTCATTTACTGGTACTTTACATTAAACCAGTACAGCTCCATCACCTTTCGTTCCTCCTCTATTGCACTGCCATGTCAATGCATCGGCTGCACAGATGTTACAAAGCAGCGAAAGTTTCATTTACTGGTACTTTACATTAAACCAGTACAGCCCCATCACCTTTTGTTCCTTCTCCCTTCTTTCACCTGCCCACCCTCCTCCTAATCCCTGACATACTCAGACCCCCACTCCATTCTAATCTCTCGCTGTAAAAAGTTTGCTAGCAGGCTTCATTTTTCTCTGCCCCTTCAAGAATAGCCTCCCTCCCTCTATTCTTGTCCCTCTCTTCATTTAAAGAAGATCTACTGAGAAGGAAGCTCAAGCCACTGCTGTATAGATTGTGGCTCAAGCCCCCAGTCCCAATGTTTGTAAAATAATTAACAGACCTCATCACTGTAAAAATAATTTCCCCAGGGGCTGAGCCGGCATATTGATGACTGGAGCACAGCCCCCTGAGAGATCGCTCTGGCAAACACTGCGAGCTGATGATGCGGTGTTGTCTCTTCCTCCCCACTGCCTATATATACAGAGATATTAAAATCTCCCATTATACTCTGCCAGGTGTTATTTTCACAAAAGGTGCATCTATGCTATGTGGGTACTGTATATGTTTGCTGTGAATTCAAGTTTATTGAAAAAAAAAAACCCTATATTTTTGCAATTAGTTAGGGTGGAAGTACAAAGGTACAGAAGCAGGGAATGATCATGATCATGGGGGGGATCCATGACAGGAGCGTGACAAATTTTTTGTCGAACGCCCCATCAATGACACTGGCAGGTCGACCGCATTCTGCAGTCAGCTGCCGGTTCGCACTGTCCATCCTTTTTTTTTTTTTTTGGCAGGACCCTGTCACTTTATCGGCCCTGGTCACGGCCCCTGGAAGCCTCTACCACCATCTATGGCTGCCGGGGTCCCCCAGTCACCCCTGGCTTGCCCCCTTGAGGGCGGGGCCGTGGCCACGTTCTTCCGTGACCACAGAACCAGTATCTAGTTGGGGGACCCGTAGCGATGGTGGTTGCTCGAGGTCTTCTGGGAGGGCTTCATTTAGATGGTGGCCCTCGCCCGCCTGTATTTTTCTTGTCTTTTCCTCACGGAGGTGGGGACGTGCAATAACGCCAGCGTCCGGCCCGCCTCCCAGAGATTCAGCATCGGCAGCGTGAGATCTCCCGGCCTCCGCCAGGAGTCCTCAGTGCTCCGAGTGCTTCTCCTGCCCTCCCCCAGGAGAAGGAGAGCAGTCCACAGGCGCTCCATCCTTCTCCCGGCCGACCCTCCGATGGCCGGGTCGTTCCGAACCAGGTGCCCGATGTAAACAGAAATCCCACCGCCTGCGGCCCGCACTGTCCATCCTTGTTTTCTTTGGGGGCTGCATCTCCTGCACCCCCCACTTAAAGATTATCAACCCAAGTCGGAGTTGATTTGAGAGTGCTGGACCCTCGACAGACAGTGCCAGGTTCCAGCGGGTTTCCCACAGCAGCATGCCCTTACAAAAAGTTCTTCGGAATACCATTGGAATACTACTCATTTGCCATTGCAATACCACTGTGATTACCACTGTACTACCATTAAGGTTTTCATGGTATCACAGTGGTTTGTTTCAATTCCATTGTGATACCATTGTACCACTGTCCTACCACATCAACAAAAATAATCAAAATGTAAACTACCATAGTACAACCATGGTACCACTGGGTAGTACCATTACACATTTTGTAGCTCGCCATTGTGGTGCCATGGTGTTGCCATTGTGTCACATTTGGTAAGGGTGGCACTGTAGTCGCTGTGGGGGACCTCACTGGTGAAATGTTGCTGTCGGGGGGGGGGTGACCAATCATGGGGTGATCCTGGAAGGACTGCAGAGTGGGGGTTCCTGACTCAATGTGTCTCAGAACCAATAAGAGCTGAAGCAGTTCTTGATCTGGTGCTCACAAATGGGGAGCATGCAGAGGAAATAATGGTCAGGGAGCCACTGGTTGGAAGTGACCATTGCACATTGTGGTTCCTGCTGGATATGGGCAGAGAAAGCATCCTGACTAAAACCAAAATCTTGGATTTCAGGAGGGCAGACTTCAGGAAAATGGGGGAAGTGCTAAGGAGCCACCTGGTGGGCATCAGAGCAGACATGGGGATGGACCAAATACTGCCCTTGTACAGGTTCCTGGTAATGCCTCATCTAGAGTATGGGGTTCAGTACTGGTGCCTACACCTCAAAAAGGACATTAACCTGCTGGAGAAGGTCCAGAGGAGGTCAGCAAGGTAAGGCATATGAGGACAGATTCTATAAATAGCAGGACAAGAGGACACAGCATGAGATTAGAGGGAGGCCGATTAAGGGGGAATGTGAGGAAATTCTTTTTCACAGAAAGGGTGGTAGATGCATGGAATGGCTTACCACAAGAAGTGGTGGCTATGAATACAGTGCAGGGCTTCAAACAGGCATGGGATAGGCATAAGGGAGCAATACAAATGACTATGAATAGATAGGTCACTGACAGAGCAAAGGCCGATGGCACATTTATAAGGTAGAAAAAGAAATGGGCAGACTGGATGGGCCTTGCGGTCCTTATCTGCCGTCAACTTCTATGTTTCTATGTTTCTATGAGGGCACTGAACATGTACTCCCTAGAAGACAAGAGAGAGAGAGAGGGGACATAAGTGGGACCTTCAAGTACTTGAAAGGGATAAATAAGGTGGCTAAAGAGAGAGTTTCTTTAAGTTGAGTGGCAGCCATAACACAAGGTGGCACAGCTTTAAGCTGGAGGGTGGGAGGTTTAGGAGGGAGGTTAGGAAGTACTTCTTCACAGAGAGGGTGGTGGACACTGAAATACACAGCCAGAAGAGGTGATCTTGTTGAAGACAGTGGGCAGCTTTAAGTAAGGCTGGGATAGGCACAGGGGGAATGTAAGGATCATGGGTAGGGAGGATGGGAGGTGTGGGGAGGGAGGGCAGAGACAATAACTCAAGCTGTGTACCATGCAATATGAGCAGACTAGATAGACCAAATGGCCTTCTGCTGGCTTCTTTGTATGTGAGTATGTCTGTACGAATACGGGGTCAGGGTAAAAAGGCGATTATTCTATCTTTGATACTGTCGTTCAGGGTTCACTCATACACCAATGCCAATCTGTGAGAAATTGGTTGGGGAGGGGGAGATGGTAACAAACTACTGGAAATGGGCTCCCAGTGGCTGTGAGTGTGTGTGTTTTGGGCTGGTGGCATGCCACAAGAGATGGGCTCCCTGTGGCTACCCCTTTAGTGGAGAGAGCGTTGCACCGCCAGGGATGGGCTCCCAGTGTTCCATATCAGCTCTTGGTGTTGCGTATTGGTGAGGGATGGGCTTTATAAGACTGGAAATTTATTTAAAACTTTTAGCAAAGCAAAACATACTAAGTTTATAATAGATTGTTTCCAGATGCATCCTGGGGTAGTGGAAGTGGGGTACACTAAAACTAGATACAAATATAAAATAAATAAGATAACTTATATAAAAATATATAAAAGATAAAAGCATTCATTGGGGACTGGGGCTCCACCTGGAGGGATGCAGGCCTATACAGGCGTGATGGACTGCATCTATCCTGGAGGGGAACCAGGATCCTAGGTGATAGGTTTAAATGCTTCAGTGGCAAGCATTTAAGCTAGCCAAGGGGGGAGGCGCTGAAGAGGAGAAGGGAAATCCTAGCCCCCCCCCAAAAAAATCAGGGTAATTAGTGAGGTAAACACCAAAATAGAGCAGTCGATAGGGAGAAGGGCAGGGGTAAATGGAGAAAAAGACAAAGGCAGTAGGGACAGGGATGGGGCAAAAAGAAACAAAGCCATAAAAAAATGGAGGGTAATGAGTACCAATGCCCGTAGTCTAGGTAAAAAGCTCCCTGAGATGGTGGCCTTGATGGAAGAGGGATGCCTGGATATTGTGGCAGTCACAGAAACATGGTACACAGAGAACCATGACTGGGATGTCAACATACCAGGGTACACAATCTACAGGAGGGACAGGGAGGGAAGAAGTGGAGGAGGAGTAGCTCTCTATGTAAGAAAAGGGATCAAAGCAACAGAACTAAAGGGTAAACAGGGAGGAGAGGAGGCACTGTGGGTCACCCTCGAGACTAGAAATGGCTCCACAATCCGCACAGGGGTTGTATACAGACCCCCATCTCAGGGGGAGGAAATGGACAAGGAAATGATAGAAGGCATCCTTGGGATGACAGAGAAAGGGGAGATACTGCTGATGCAGGACCTGAATATGCCAGATGTTGACTGGAGCACTTTTGCTGCAGCCACATCCAAGAGCAGTGCCATTCTCGATGCCCTACAGGTGGCATGCCTCAGACAGCTAGTTTTGGAACCCACTCGGGAGAGAGCAATCTTAGACCTGGTACTCTCAAATGGGGATGGAGAGAGGATCTCTGAACTTGAAGTGGGTAGCCATCTGCGAACAAGCGACCACAAAACAGTGTGATTCACGATGAACTTAGCTGTAGAGTCAAGTTACACAAAAGTGAAGGTACTGGACTTCAGGAGGGCTGATTTTGACAAAATGGGAGAGTGCCTCAGAAAAGCACTAGCAAACAGGCAAGAAGGTGTGGTGCAGCAACAATGGGGAAACATCAAAACCGCCATTACAGAGGCAACAAGTCTTTGTGTGAAGCAAATAAACAAATCAAAATGAAAAAAAAACACTATAGTTCTCAAAAGAAGTGGCGGGGAAGGTAATGGAAAAAAACATAGCATTCAGGAAGTATAAGGAAACACAGAAGGAGCAGGACAGAGAACTGTACCAGTTAAAGCAGAAGGAAGCGGGTAAGGCAGTCAGAATAGCAAAGGCCCAAACTGAGGAAAAGATAGCAAACTTGGTTAAGAAGGGGGATAAAACCTTTTATAGGTACATTAGGGAGCAATGAAAGACTAAGGCAGGCATACTGAGGCTGAACAAAGAGGAAGGTGGGTGGGCAGAGAGCGACAGTGAAAAAGCAGGGATACTGAACTAATACTTCTGCTCAGTATTCACCATGGAAAAGCAGGGGGAAATACCTAATCCGGTCAATAGAAGCACTCTGGATAGGGGTTTGATATTAGTCCTTTCACAGAAGAATGGGTTCTGAAAGAACTCTTCAAACTGAAGATGGATAAAGCAATGGGGCCTGATGGGATTCACCCCAGAATTTTAAAAGAATTAAGGGAAGAACTAGTAACACCACTGACTACCCTTTTTAATAAATCATGGGAGGATGGAGTGGTACCTGTGGACTGGAGAGGGTGGATGTGATTCTCCTTCACAAAAGTGGGAGCAAGACAGAGGCAGGAAACTACAGACCTGTCAGTTTGACCTCAGTGGTAGGGAAAATGATGGAATCACTTCTAAAGGAAAGATTTGTTGAGTACCTAGAGGCCAGTGGGGAACAGGACCCAAGGCAGCATGGATTCACAGTGGGAAGGTCATGTCAGACAAATCTAATTGATTTCTTTGACTGGGTGAATAAAGCAGTAGACCAGGGAGGGGCTGTGGACATGGCCTACCTAGACTTTAGCAAGGCATTTTACACAGTCCCGCACAAAAGATTAATAAACAAATTAGCTAGCCTGGGAGTGGGTCCTAGGGTGGAAGTCTGGGTAAAACACTGATTGGACAACAGGACACAGCGGGTAATAGTAAATGGAGTCCACAGTGAAGAAAGGAGGGTTACTAGTGGGGTACCGCAGGGTTCAGTACTGGGGCCGGTCCTTTTTAATGTCTTTATAAGTGACATTGCAGAGGGACTGGAAGGGAAAGTATGTCTCTTTGCAGATGACACAAAGATCTGCAACAGGGTTGATACACAAGGTGGGGTGGAAAGGAAGAAACGGGACTTGGCAAGGTTGGAGGAATGGTCAAATGTATGGCAGCTTAGATTTAATGCAAAGAAGTGCAAAGTAATGCACCTGGGAAACAAAAACCCAGGGGAAGAGTACACAATGGGGGTGAGATACTGACAACAACAAAAATGGAAAGGGACCTGGGGGTAGTCATATCAGATGACCTAAAGGTGGGCCGGCAATGTGAGAAGGCAGTAAGGAGGGCTGGGGGGATACTGGGATGCATATGGAGATGCATCACCAGTAGAAAACAGGAAGTTGTTGGCCCTCTGTACAGACAGTTGGTAAGACCACATCTGGAGTACTGCGTACAGTTCTGGAGACGCCATCTCTGCAAGGACATAGACAGGGTGGAGACTATCCAGAGGAGGGCAACCAAAATGATGCAGGGTCTGCATCAGAAGACATATGAAGAAAGGCTAAAGGAACTAAAGATGTATAGCCTCGAGGAAAGGAGGGAAAGGGAGGACATGATAGAAACTTTCAAATACCTCAAGGGAATCAACAAAGTCCAAGAGGGTAGCATCTTTCAGAAAATGAGATGTGCAAAAACAAGGGGGCTCAATTTAAAGATAGAGGAGGGATGGCTCAGAGGTAATGTGAAGAAGTATTTCTTCACAGAGAGGGTTGTGGATACATGGAACAGCCTTCCTCAGAAGGTCGTAGAGTCAAAAACAGTGGGGGACTTCAACAATGCATGGGACAGACATAAGGCAATTCCAGCGGGGGGGTAGGAGGATGTAGGCTGTTGGTTAACTAGGATCTGCAGCTTATCCGTTAGGTAGGGAAATGGGCAGACTAGGTGGGCCAAGCGGTCCTTACCTGCCGTCAAATTCTATGTTTGTATGTAAGATACAGATGACATAAGAGTGACACATAAACACAAAATAAACATACATAGCCTGTCCAGTAGCACTGAAGGTTGAGGTGCTGGATGCCCCACCTCGTGCTGCATCGGTGTCCCGGGTTTGGGACTGGGACAAGGTCTTCAAGGGTCGTGGGGGGGGGGATCAGGACTGAGCCGCCAGAGTAGCAGTTCTCCTGTCTTGGGGAGGATCTTCGTAAACCACCCCCCCCCGTACTTCTGCTCCCTGTCAGGTGGAGGTCTGACAGGTAGCGCAGGTGGGCAGGGGTGGCAAAGCAACAGGAGGGTGCCCTGGAGCCACAGCATGTGCATGCCTCCACAAGTGCACGCGTGACTGGAGCGGGACGCGGGTACAAAAATGGGGAAGAAAAGCCTAATCAAAATGTAAATAAAAAATAAACATACATTAGCTGTAATTGACAAAGGTTTGAAATAGCTTTGGCATAGGGCATGCTCCAAAACCCAGAGGAGATGGTGCCTAGAAGGGAGATTGTATGGTGTGAGGATGCCAGGTCATGGTATAGTTGAGGGCAGTTACAGGAGTAGAGAAGTCATGAAGGAGGGATCTGAGAGAGGAGGCAGAGCGGACAGCAGGAGAAAGGGAAGCCCAAAGTTTAGAGAACTGGAAGGCCAATCAGCTTGGTCTGCAGAAGCTCTCATGTAAGGAAGTATGAGGGATGAGGGCGCAGGAGGAAGAAACGAGGCAGGTAATGTGCCGTTGGTGAAGCCCAGCCAGAATTTGGAAATAAAGGAAACACAGTGAGAGACACCTGGCTTTCTGAGTGGGGAAGGAGAGGAATAGCGGGAACAGTGGTGGGACTGAGAGGGCAGTCTGGTGCAACGTGACATAAAGAGTACAAAAGAGGGTCCAGTCTGGCCAGAATGGACTTAGCAGAAGTATGGACAATGTCACCATAGAATGGACTCCCGGTATTGCATATGGGTGGGAGAATAGGTTTTGTAACACCAGAGATGGGCTCCTGGTGCTACATATGGGTGGGGGGGATGGACTTTGTAACATTAGGAATGGGCACCCTATGTCATTTATTGCCCACCAACTGTGGGTTCAAAGTGTATGAAGGCACCAAGGATGGGCTTCCCATGGTATCTACCCAGATTGTTCAGCTGAGATACAACATCTCATTTACAGTAGAGTCCTGCTCATACCCATTTCCACAACTGGATGGAATGGCTTACTGGAAAGTTAAGGGACTTCCTCAATGTGACAGTGAGAATTTGGCTATGGTGGGGTTTGAACCAAAAGATCTCCTGGGGATGGGCTTGTGGTGCCACAGTGGATGACATAAGTTATGAATACCTGCAGGGGGTAAACAAGGCGGCTAGCAAACATAGTCATTCTAAGTATGAATAGAGGCAAGCTGAGGAAGTCACTGAAACTGGCTCACCGGGAAGATTCAGGAAGGATGTCTGCAAGCACTTTGTCACAGAAAGAGTCACAGACACATGGAGCAGGCTACCAGAGGAGGTGGCGACAACCAGAACACTGGGAGGTTTCAAACTAGGGTGGGACAGGCACAGGACATTAGTATGAGCTAAGATAAGGGAGAGCGATAGAGACTAGGGTGTAAGTGGGGTAGTTAGGTAAGGTGGGCAAGGTTTCAAAGTAGGATGGGACAGGCACAGGACCTTAGTATGTGCACAGGTAAGGGAGAGGGATAGTGACTAGTGCGTAAGTAGGGCAATTAGGGAAGGTGGACATATGGGATGGACCACTGGGCCTTTATCTGCTGTCATATTCTCGTCATTGAAAATGATTTGCATTTCAAAGACTAATGGTTTGCGAGAGCTCTGATTGGGGCTCCTATAAATAGGGACCCCCCACAGTTGAAGGGACAGAGTGTGCTGAAAGCCGGTATCATGTTGACCTCCTATCTACCATTTGAGATCTGCCAAGAATGGTGGGTTAGCCACTCCATCAACTTGCCTGGTACAGATGGAGCCTTTCCACATACCCAGACTTGTTATAGGAATAGCCTGTCCAGCTTCCTCAAGGCAGTCCCATCCCTGGAGAATTTGAAGAGACCCTTGATGAAATTTTTTCTCTGATGTTGATATTAATGCCTCTGTTGACCGATTTTGCATTTTCTCTGGTGTCCACTAATTATGATTTATTGTTACTGACAGTTTATATTCCATGGCTCCTCATCAGAGTAGATGCCATGGAAACCTGCTTTGTTGATGGGCCTGCCCTAGGGATATACAAAGGACTAGAGTTTCTATTGATAATCGCACAAGAAAATCTGACTGCAATCATCAGAGCCACAATGTCATGCCACTGAATCACACCAGGGTGCTTCCCAATTACGTTCTGTTCCGTTTTTGACTTCCTGGCAATGTATATCTTCCTATACATTGAATACTCTTGGCTGGTACTTCAGTATTTTGTTGTCCAGAGAAGCCGTTTTCTATTAGTTCGTAACAATACCATACCCCTGTAAGAGAAAATCATGAAGAGCAAGGGTTGCGTTTTACATTTAAACCTTAAACATATATATATATATATTTATACAACATGTGTTTTGGAATAAATGGAAGGATAAAAAGTAATATCTGACAGGCAGTGATGATATCATTAATATCTCCACGTTCCTATACATTATAGTGATATCTCCATGTTCCTGTACGTCATGGTGATATCGCCACGTTCCTATACATTATAGTGATATCTCCATGATCCTGTACGTCATGGTGATATCTTCATGTTCCTGTACGTCATGGTGATATCTCCATGTTCCTGTACGTCATGGTGATATCTCCATGTTCCTGTACGTCATGGTGATATCTTCATGTTCCTGTACGTCATGGTGATATCTCCATGTTCCTATACATCATAGTAAACAAAGTGAAAGTACTGAACTGTTGTGCCTCTCGTTGATCCCCTGCACAATTGCAACATGTGGTTGATCATCATTATCAAAAACTAATTTTGTTTTAAAAAAAGTATCCAGTTGATCCTGCCGTTTTTCCCAGGTCCTACTAAACCCCTTTCCCTTTTGTAGTAAATTCATAGCATGACCGAGTGGTTTCACAATAGTGGAATACGATCTGCCAGAGAACTCATAGCAAGACCAAGCGGTGTTTCCACAATAAAACATAACCTGCCACTGATTAAAGTAAGCAGTTTTCCCTGTAAAGCTTAGAAATACTATGCCTTTTTCTGAACTTACAGTAGTTCAGCTTCTCTTCTCTAGGGACAGCAGAAACATGAGAGACAGTGTGACTGAGTTGCAGTTTCATTAAAGGGAACGCAAGCTCGAATGAGTGTTGTCATAGCAACACTGCTACAGCGACACTTCTTCGAGCTTGTGTTTCCTTGCGTAAAGCTGTAAATCATTTGCACTCTCTCTCTCCTATTCCTACAATGCTTTGAAAAAAGCTCCACTCTGTTTACAAAAATGTATACTATTTCTGAACTTTAACGGGGAAAACTGCTTATTTTAATCAGTGGCAGGTCATCTTTTACTTTGGAAACACTGCTCGGTCATGCTATCAGTTCACTGGCAGATCCTGTTCTACTATGCTAAAACCACTTGGTCATGCTACGAATTTACAAGAATAGTGAAACATAGAATTTGACGGCAGATAAGGACCGCTTGGCCCACCTAGTCTGCTCATTTCCCTACCTAACGGATAAGTGGCAGATCCTAGTTAACCAGCAGCCTACTTCCTCCTACCCCCCACTAGAATTGCCTTATGTCTGTCCCATGCATTCTTGAATTCCCCCACTGTTTTTGACTCTTCGACCTCCTCAGGAAGGCTGTTCCATGCATCCACAACCCTCTCTGTGAAGAAATACTTCCTCACGTTACCTCTGAGCAGTCCCCCTTCTATCTTTAAATTGTGCCCCCTTGTTCTTGCATATCTCTTTTTCTGAAAGATGCTACCCTCTTGGACTTTGTTGATTCCCTTGAGGTATTTGAACGTTTCTATCATGACCCCCTCCTTTCCTCGAGGCTATACATCTTAAGCTCCTTTAGTCTTTATTCATATGTCTTCTGGTGCAGACCCTGCACCATTTTGGTTGCCCTCCTCTGGACAGCATCCACCCTGTCTATGTCTTTGTGGAGATGGGGTCTCCAGAACTGTACACAGTACTCCAGATGTGGGCTTACCAACTGTCTGTACAGAGGGCCAACAACTTCCTGTTTTCTACTGGAGATGCCTCTCCCTATGCATCCCAGTATCCCCCCAGCCCTCCTTACTGCCCTCTCACATTGCCGGCCCACCTTTAGGTTGTCTGATATGGCTACCCCCAAGGTCCCTTTCCATTTTGTTGTTGTCAGTATCTCACCCCCATTGTGTACTCTTTCCTGGGTTTTGTTTCCAGGTGCATTACTTTGCACTTCTTTGCGTTGAATCTAAGCTGCCATACATTTGACCATTCCTCCAACCTTACCAAGTCCCTTTTCATCCTTTCCACCCCACCTTGCGTATCAACCCTGTTGCAGATCTTAGTGTCATCTGCAAGAGACATACTTTCCCTTCCAGTCCGTCTGCAATGTCACTTATAAAGACATTAAAAATGACCGGCCCGAGTACTGAACCCTGTGGTACCCCACTAGTAACCCTCCTTTCTTCACTGTGGACTCCATTTACTATTACCCTCTGTGTCCTGTTGTCCAGCTAGTGTTTTACCCAAGCTACCACCCTGGGACCCACTTCCAGGCTGGCCAATTTGTTTATTAATCTTTTGTGCAGGACTGTGTCAGATGCCTTGCTGAAGTCTAGGTAGGCCATGTCCACAGACCCTCCTTGGTCTACTGCGTTGGTCACCCAGTCAAAGAAATCAATTAGATTTAACTTGAGTCCTGTGCCTCACTGGATTCTAGATACTCAACAGTTCTTTCCTTCAGAAGTGATTCCATCATTTTCCCTACCACTGAGGTCAAACTGACAAGTCTGTAGTTTCCTGCCTCTGTCTTGCTCCCACTTTTGTGAAGGGGAATCACATCCGCCCTCCTCCAGTCCTCAGGTACCACACCATCGTCCCATGATTTAATAAAAAGGGTAGTCAGTGGTGTTACTAGTTCTTCCCTTAGTTCTTTTAGAATTCTGGGGTGAATCCCATCAGGCCCCATAGCTTTATCCACCTTCAGTTTGAAGAGTTCTTTCAGAACCCTTTCATCTGTGTAAGGACTAATATCAACCCCCCCATCCAGAATGCTTCTATTGACTGGATTAGGTATCCCCCCCCCACACTTTTCCACTGTGAATACTGAGGAGAAGTACTCGTTCAGTATCCCTGCCTTTTCACTGTCGCTCTCTGCCCAATCACCTTCCTCTTTATTCAGCCTCAGTATGCCTGCCTTAGTCTTTCTTTGCTCCCTAATGTACCTATAAAAGGTTTTATCCCCCTTCTTAACTGAGTTGGCTGTCTTTTCCTTGGTTTGGGCCTTTGTTCTTCTGACTGCCTTCCCTGCTTCCTTCTGCTTTAACTGGTACAGTTCTCTGTCCTGCTCCTTCTGTGTTTCCTTATACTTCCTGAATGCTATCTTTTTCTCCCTTACCTTCCCCGCCACTTCTTTTGAGAATCATAGTGTTTTTTTCTTTCATTTTGATTTGTTTATGTACTTCACACAAAGTTAAGATTACTTCATCCCCAATGTGGCGGAAGTTAGCGTGGAAGTGTAGAATCAGGTATTTCCGTTCCCCCCCAGGTCCTCAGCAAATATCTACCGGAGGATTATGGCAGGTGTTGGCGTGACTGCGGCTATAAATGTGCCTCACTGGGTCATATCTTCTGGACTTGCCCATATTTAATGCCATTCTGGTTGGCACTTCAGACCGAACTCTCGAGGTGTCTATCAGAAACTATTGAGTTAACAGCTGAACAGGTGTTGTTGGACATTTACCCCGATCACTCTCCACCCTGGAAATACACCCTTATACCGGTGTTTTACTTGGTAGCCAAGAAGGCTATCACCAGACGGTGGATGACTAATGTAATACCATCTATTATAGATTGGAGACAAATTATGAAACAAATATATTACACAGAAACAATCAACTCCAGGATCCAACACAGGGGACCAAATTGTATGAGAAAGTGGCAAATCTGGATATTATACTAGGCCTCAAACGATTCGGATTTTTTCCCCCTAAAATTAAAGAAGGACTAAAAGAAGAACAGTGGATGGGACAGGAGGAGGGGATGGAAGTTCATCCACTCCCCCCCTACTGGTTGGGTGAATTGGCGAGGAGATAGGGGAAGTCGAAACAAACATCAGGGAAGGAACATTAAAACGGGACATCTGTGACACGGGATACATGGAGTTGAAGACATTTGAAAAGTAACTGTAAGTGTTGGTAACCGGTTTGATTATAAAAAAGCCCTCATTGACTCTAAATTGGGTAAGACATATGTATTAGAATCAAATAACGTTATTCTCCTGAAATGTATTGCTTTAAAAAGTACTATTGTATAGGTCAATGGACAACAAAAGAATGTGTATGAATAGTATAATGAAACGTGTGCAAAATAATAATAAAAACAAATAAAAAAAAAACAATATAACAAGTATGCAGAAACATGATGCAAATTATACAGTAACCATAAGACTTGGTGAATTTAGCCTTGGTGGACAGAATATTGGGGGAATTCAGGAAGGAGTGCTGTACCTAGGAAATAGTGGTATGGGAACTCAGATGTATGTCTGAAACACCTCCCACTACCTGCCCGACTAAGGCCTTCTGCCGGCTTCTTCTACCCTACCTGCCCCAACTGAGTCCCTCAAGCCTAGCTCTAGATCTGAGTTCTATATGTAGTGTGTGTTTGCATTAATTATCCCTAGTATTTCACTGTCAGCTATACAATTGCTCTTGTAACAACCTGACTGTGTACTGATGAACAGCTATGTAACTGTATGTCTCTGTAAATTATGTGACATGGAACCTTTGAAAAGGAATCTCTGACTCAAAGGTATTTTCCGAACCTCCCAATAAAATAAATAAAATGTCTATATCTGGCTGTTTCCTAAAGTTTAGCAAACAAGGCTATCCTGTCATTTTGGTTGTTTTCTTAAGTTTGGCTAACAAAGTTATCTTGTTTGGACTCTTTGCTTAGACAAACTGCAGGTTCCTCACCTTAAGTTGTGCTTCCTGTGCCAGACAATGGAGGTACCACATAAGCTAATTATGAGGTCATTTTGACCGAGTCAGACAAGCATATGCCTTATTTGTAAAACGTGGAGTTAGCAAAACACATAGAACAGCCTGAAGGGGAAGTAATATATAAGGAGACAAACTCTTATTAGTTTTGTTACACAGTAGATGCTAGCAATGGAATGTAGACTTCTCAGCTGGGTGACCCTGCTAAAGTGAAAATCTAGATTTAGTATTTGCCATATTGGTCCTTGCAAGAATAGATCCAGAAGCAAATGATTTGATATCTTTTAATGGACCAACATAGATCCGCTTTTTACGCTTACGCTTCTGAAGAAGAACTGTTTGGGGGGTGCTGGTGAGCAGCAAGATGGTGGCAGCAATCTGAGACAGTTCCTACTTAGATCTGATATTAAAGTCTTAAAATCAATATTTAAACTCTCTGCAGCAGTCAAAATCTACTAGGGACATGTCAGAAACCCTAAGATACAAGATGGGGCCGAAAAGAGACACAAAACGAACCTTCTATAACATGGAGTGATATATTTCTCCTACATGCTCCAATGCTACTATGGGACCTGCAGCGGGGATAGGACTGGCGACACCGGAGCTCCCTACTACTCAAATCGTAGCGATGCAATCCAAAATTCAAGCCAAAGGAGAAGAGACAAACAAGAGGTTGGCGGCAGTCGAGGCAAAACTCTCAGAAAGTGATCGTAGCTTACAGGACAATGCGGGTGCGACAAAAGAGCTTTGGGATTCACAGGGATGACAGTCCGAGTGCAACGCAGCTTTTGTTTGGGACTTGTCACTACTTAAAGCAAAAATGGAAAGCCTTGAAAATACGCAACGGCAGGGCAATGTCAGAATTGTAGACTTTCCCCCACATTTCGACGGATCAGCTGACATTTCCTCAGTGGTGACAAAAATGTTATTTGAGGACCTCCAACTCCTGCCAAAAGACTCTGGGGGTCAGACTCCTAAAGGCCTTTGCCATTTCACAGACAGCCCGATCAAGAGGGCCTTCTCAGCTAAAACCTCTGACAACGAATGTAACCCTGGGGCCGCCTGAGGGTCGGATAGAGCTCCTGCAAGCTGCACAATCCAAAGGAGAGATTGTATGGGAGGGTAGTTGGTTGGGGTATTTCTCTGACCTTTCTGCACAGACCCAAGCCCGAAAGAAGGAATTACAGATCATAAAGAAAGACCTATTATGCCATGGGGTTGAAGCTCGTCTGAACTTCCCGGCGTGGCTCCATATTCGACATGAGGCGAAAACGCACATTTTCCTGGACCAATTGGCTGCAGCTCAATTCGCAGAGAGACTGATAGAGAGACTACAGCCTCCTGATCTTTCATCGGACGAAGACGGCTGAAATACTGGATCAATATCTTCTTGAGAAATCCTTTCTATCTGAGGTACAAGGACATATATTTGTATTTGTTATATAAATGTGTTGTTATTAAACAACGAGGAAAGGATTCTTTATATTTCCAGGCCTTAACCTGGTCGTTGCAATTACAGAGATTGTACCTGTTTGGACTTTATAGCATTTTTCAATGCCATATGGAGCTGATTAAAAAGCTACCTGTTATGATGTTTTAGCCCTTATATTTGCTGTTCTAGATGTTAAACCTTTTAAATTCCCTCAGTGAGACCAAGTATGATAGTTTATCAATGTTGGTGAGTAAGATGACCACTCAGTTAGTGTGAACACTAAAAATACCCTGAAATTAATGTTTTTTCACCTGCAGGGCAGGCTGCGTCCTGCCTATAACTGTGGGGCAATAATGCAACGTAACTGAGACTGGGACTTCGTTAGTATATTTTCTATTGTTACTTAGGTCACTCAGCCCTCCCCTACTGTTCAGTTCTGCAAGGGAACGGAAGCCCTGGACTATAATAGTTCTTATTGATTTTAATTAATGAGGTGAGAGTGCTACATATCTACAGGTCTGTCTGTTCATATTTTCTCCTGTAAGTTTTCCACCTGCCAACCCTTTATAGAAATTAAGTTTAATGTGCTACTCATCTGGTATGTAAGTTAACCTCCTATTAACTGTGAAGGTCTGCGTACCTATCTGCTGATATTTTATGTCTGATGTAGTTGTGTACTGTAAGATTATAAAATTCCATAAATAAAAAATTAAAAAAAAAAAAAGAACTGCTTGGTCCGAAAACTAGAGCAGCCTGCTATAGTGAATATGCCTTGTTTGTACTTACAAGCAGTTAGCCAATGGTAACAGGATATATAGTAATGCACATAAATGAATGTATTTGTAGTCTGTGTTTGAGGAAAGTTTACTAATGCAGTGGTTCAGAGAACTGAAAATGTTATGTTAGATATCTGTGGCTTTCTATTCTAAATCTCTGTGAAATAAATTGGGTTTTGCTACACCTTTATAACTGTCTATAAGACTTTTCATTGGCAATTCTAAAATATTTCTGACATAATAATCAGAAATCCAATAATCACTAGCCAGCTGTGGTGAAGAGTGGAGGGCTGTGTCAGTCGCCAGCTCAAGTATGGGATGGGGTAGTGCGGTGGTGGAGCACCGCCTGTCGGGTTGGGGGAGGTCCACAAGACTGCCAGGAAAAGATATATGATTATTTATGGGAGGAAGTCAAGGATAGGTGGGGGGTTACTAGACCACCACAGAAAGTTATAGTAGTATTACAGGGACAGATTGGGAACAGGGAGGTGGGTCTGTTAGACCACCAGGGTCAGTTTTATTATTATTGGGGCAGATGGGAGATAGGGAGGGGTGTCTGCTAGACCACCAGGGACTGTATATTTTACATGTCTAAGTGCACTTTGACCACACCTGCAGCTTGCAGCAAACCTCTTGGGTGTGCTCTCTCTTTGGCACACAGCCACCTTTGCTGCAAGCTGTCAGACTTTGCCACCCAAACCCTACCCAATACAGAATCAGGCACAGGGTCCTTGGCACACTGGCAATCGGCGCAAGCTGCTGTTGGTGCAGCTTGCACTGACCTTTGAGAATTGAGCCTCAGCTCTTCAGGAAACAAGCCCTCAGGCACAGTCTTCTGAGATCCAGATAAGACACCTTGTCCTGTGGCATAATCAGCAGATTGCATCTCAGGGGCAGTGAGATGGGGTTTTTGCATGATAGGGACAGCCGCAGTGAATACCAGGTCTCTCTGGCCCAATTTTTTAACTACTAGTATGATTGCTGCTGGCTGCCTTCACTTTGTCGGGAGTCTCTGAATGAGGGGAAAAAGAGTGAAGAAAGACATATAGGAATTTCCCGACACAGGGAAGGGAGAGTGTATCCTCTGGCACTGTCCCTCTTGAGGGAAGTCTGTAGCTGAAGTTGGGAGTTTTGTGTTCTCCCATGAGGCAAACAGGTCTATCTCTGGAGTGCCCCAGCGCCTGAAAACTGTTGCCAGCACTTGTTGATTCAGTGACCGTTTACGGTTGCCTTGCCTCATCCAGCTCAGCGAGTGTGCCAGTACATTGTATTTGCCTGGCAAATGAACAGCAGACACTCTGGTATCTGGAAAGTATGTCAAGTTCCAAATCGTCATTGCCTCTGTTCACAGTTTTGAGGATCTGGTACCTTCTTGTTTATGTTATACAGGGTGCTTATATTGTCTCTTCTTAATTGAACTATTTGACTTTGTAACAGGAAGGAAAATGACTTGGCTGAGAGGAGTACTGCCCTGAGTTCTAGCAGGTTTATGTGTTCCATGCACTCTTGTGTGCTCCAGACCCCACTTACTGGTCTGTCTCCAAATGAACTTCCCATCCTAAGATGGAGGCATTTGTTGTAAGCACCTGAGTCAGACAAAATGGATTTTTTTCCCAATTGTTTAACCAGGAGAGACACACTAAGCTGAAAACTTATTTACAGGTGCGACCTGGGAGCAAAGCGAGGTTAAGTGATTTGCTCAGGGTCACACAGTATGCAAATGGGGCTATGGGATTCAAACCCAGGTCTCCAGATTTGCAGCTCGGAGCCTTAAACCACTGCACTATACTACCTCAACTGATGATAGGAAATACCTTACCAGTGTTTTTTCTTTGTCTTCCTACAATGCCACCCCCTCCCACCCATTTGTTTTCTAACTTGTACTGAGTGATTCAAGGAGTTGGCCCTTTGGTACCAGTACTTCCTCAGATGGTACTGTACATTCCTCATTTATAGGTGGCCCCAGAGCACTATAGCTGTGGCGGATCCCATATGGAGTAGGAGCTGCATGAATTCCCTGGCAAGCTGTCTTTGGCCTGCCCATATAGAATTTGCCCGTGACATCAGATGTTCTACCCCGTTCAATGGAACAAAAGCTTTGTCTTGCAGGGTGTCCAGCTCTGCACCTAGGAACTCCAGTACTTGACTGGTGTGAGGATTGGAGTTATGAATATTAATGATGCACACACTGTGTGATGTCACAGCCTTTTGAATCTAGTATACATAAGGCTTGATGGGCTATAACCTGCCAAATTACTGCTAAACCTGTAACTGTATGCATCTGCACTGTCCTAAGCTGGCAACAAGTAGTAAAGCGTTAAAACCATAATTACCTGCCACTGCATGTTATTACATGATGTCAGAAGATGAAGCAACTCTCGCCATCTCGCACACGTGATCTCACTGGCAACCTGGCTAAAAACTGTCACTGTTTCAAGCAGCAAGCTGCAAAAAATTTTTGTCGTGGCCCTGGGGGTTGCTGAGAAGTCCCAGAAGATACAGGTTGCAACGTTCTTGCATGTTGTTGGACCTGCAGCCCTGGAGGTGTAGGCACTTTTGGCTGGGCGAAGGAGGAAGGTACGGAAAACTTGCCCAAAGTTATAGAGCAATTCGAGGGGTATTACAACCCATGCAAGAACTTAAGATACTGTATGAGAGGCATTTTTTCAACATTTGGAATCAAAACCTGAGTGAATCTAGTGATGCCTATGTTGCAGAGTTGTGTCTGAGAGTTAAGTCTTGTGAGTTTAGCAGCCTGAGTGATTCACTGATTAGAGACAGAATTATATGTGCCATTTTAAATGATCATGTGTGATGTCAATTGCTCTAAGAAGTAGATTTGAGACTTGCTAAAACTATTGATACCTGCAGAGCGGCTGAATTAAGTGAGGGGCAAATTAAAAGTACAGTATGAGTGAGCTGCCCGGGGAGGAAGCTGGATTATGACAGTTCTCAAGAAAGGGGGAGAAGCAGAACGAGAGACTGAGCACAAAGTGAGAGGGAGTTTGCCAGCAAGAATGTGCAGCTGTGGAAAATGTAGTCGAGAGCGTGGTCCAAATAGGTGCCCAGCATATGGACAAAGGTGTTGACTATGCAATAGACAGAATCATTTTGCCAGAATGTTTGCTAATGAACAAGGTGCAAAAGTGCATGTTGTCGGACAGACGTAGTAGTGAAAGTGAGAATGCCTTTGCTGTTGAAACACTAACTGATAATGCTGTGGATAATGACTGGAAAGTGAATAAATATCAGTGGGCAAATAGTAGCTTTTCAGTTGGATACTGGAGCTTAATGTAATGTTATGTGTATTCATATGTACCGAACTGTGTCTAGAGAGAGGATTCAAAAATTGGAAGCAAGCTGATTTTATATCCAGGCAATCAGCTGAATGTGCATAGGAAAGCAACACTGGCTGTAAGATTGAAAAACCAGTACTATGTTGTGATGTTTCAAGTAGTGGATGCCAATGTAACTCCAGTGCTAGGATTGCCTACGTGTCTAGATATGAGGCTTGTCAAGAAACTGTTCTCAGTAAATAGCTTAGTAAGTAGCCTGGACTGGAGCCCGATTAGGATTCTCCTGGCATTGGATGAGGCCCTTGCCTACTTCCAAAACTCACTCCTCAATGCGGCATCACTCTTTGCCCCCTTCAAAAAAAATCGTACAAAAGGAGGCTGCCATAAATGGATTTCCCACTATGTGAAATCTCAGATGAAAAGAAGGGACAAGGCTTGGAAGAAATTCCGGCTCTCCCATCTTATAATTGTAAGCTAGACATCAAACTCGCCAAGAAGGAGTATTTCAACCGCCCCCAAAGGTCCACATTGGGGAACCCTAAGCTCTTCTGAGCACAAATCAACAAAATGCTTAAGGGCAACTCCAAGGAGGCACAAGGCCAAATTGAGGTACAAGGACAGCGTATCAGTGATTGCCAGCTTATAGCCTCAACGATCAACCACCACTTCACCAACCTTGATGCATACAAGGTAGGGCTACCAACACCCATGCTTGTACAGACCTTTGAGGAATCCCATTGTCTAAACAGACCCCAATTTCACATGAAAATGGTCAAGGTGAGTGAGGTCCGTAAACTTCTTATAGCCTTCAAACACAAAGGCTCCGATGGCCCAGATGGAATCACCCTGAGGTTACTGCAGGAAGGTGTACTGTCCCTGGCCAAACCTCTGACCTGGATCATCAACAGATCTTTACTTGAAAGGTACGTTCCACACCAGTGGAAGGCAGCCAACGTGGTCCCAATTTACAAGGGTGGATCTCATGAACAAATTGGCAATTACAGGCCCATCTCCCTGCTGTGTACCCTGGCCAAATTGCAGGAACGACTAGTTTATGGGCAACTGAGAGACTATCTGGAGCTCCACCAAATCCTAGCCCCTTCACAACACGGTTTTCAGGCAAACCATGGAACTGACACAGCGCTCACCAAACTCACAGTGAACCTATTCAGTGCAATGGACGAGGGCATGTCGACGGGTGCTATCTTCATAAACCTGTCCAAGGCATTGGTCTTGATGCCCAGGCCCTTAACTGGTTCAAGAGCTACCTCTCAGGCCACTCTCAGAGGGTCATTTGGAAGGGAGAGCTATCCGCCCCTTTACCCATCAAGAAGGGTGTGCCCCAGGGCTCAATTCTTAGCCTCCTCCTGTTCTCTCTCTTGACTAATGACTAATAAACCAGCACTGTGGGGATAGCTCAGTAGTTCAGTACGCAGACGATACTGTCATGTACCAGGCCAGGTCTACACCACACGATCTGGGCCCTCTCCTACAAGGGGACCTTAACAGACTTGAGGTCTGGCTCACATCAAACCAAATGATCCTCAATGCAGCAAAAACCAAAGCCTTGCTGTTTGGTCCTAGATCCCAGGGTCAGGATCAGACCAGTTCCCTAAAAGTTACTACCCTTGGGGATAAATGAATAGATGTAGTTGACAACATAAAACACCTAGGGCTAACTATTGACCAGGGGCTCACCTTTAAGCCACACGTTGACCAGATAACAAAGTCTATCCATGTCAAACTAGGCACCATGTAAAGGCTTAAAAACCAACTCATCCCAGAGGCTAGACGAGCAATCGCCTCCAGCATCCTCCTACCCACAATAACCTATGCTGCCCCGGTAATCCAGGGCATGGCAAAGGGCGAGGTTAGCAGGCTTCAGGTCCTGCACAACAAGGTGGCGAGGTTTGCGACAATGTGTCAACCAAGAAGCCACCACTGCATCTCACTAGCCCAGCTGCAATGACCTTCTTTCGAGGCTCGTCTACAGTGTCCCCTGCTCTGTCTTGCTTACAAATTGCAGAGCCTGGTGGCCCCACCAAGCCTAACAGGAATAATCATGGCCAAGCCTAACCCCCGAATGCTCAGAAACTCGGGTCGCTCCCTACTGGCAATCCCCAGAATCAAGACTCTCAAGGGAGGCTATTTCTTCACTTTCACAGCCCTCACACTGTGGAACGCTCTCCCACCTCTAGTACAGGAAGCCCCCTCGCTACTAGTATTTCGTACCAGGTTTAAGTCCCATTTGCTAGGGACAAGCTCATGCCATTATGAGGGTATAGGATAATTTATCCCCGATCCCAATCACAACACCCATCCCCCCTCTCTTCTCAACAAAACCGAAATTAAAACATGACTCAAATCTTTCAAGTGTTGCTCTTAAGGTCTACAAATTGAATAATTTCCTGTACTGCTATGTTCATTATCTTGTCTTCCTTTCGTAACCTTGTTTCACCTGACTGTATGTAATTGTATTGCTTCTGGGTCACCTGACTGTATGTCTTTTTGCTTCTGTTCCCAGGGTCACCCCTGAAAAAGGGACCTTCAGGGCACAGTGAGCCAACCCGGTCAACAAAATTCAATAAATAAATGCAGAAAGAGACTCGACTGAAGAGATACTGTCCAGTTTTACAGATGTATTTCAGGAGCCGGGGTGTTTGGTGGGAGGACACCATATCAAAATAGGTAAGTCAGTGAGTAGTGGTGCTTGGTTACCAATCTGGTGGATCCGAGCACCCTCCGACAGATAGCTGTGCAGTCCAGCTGTGAGATCCGGTCCCCATCTCATTATGATTGAATGCCGGATCCCTATCTGGATGGGGTCAGATGTAATCAGATTCTTGGATCATACCCTTGAATTGTTGCAATCCGACTGTCAGATCCTGCAGTTTTTCTGGATCCCCCTCGGAGTGTTGCAGTCTGACCACCGGATCCCTGATCTGGTGGTCGAATCCAGCAGATCATCTGTGTAACAAACGGATCCACTTGGGATCTGAAGGGATCGGATCCATGGTCGGATGCCATCAATATCTGATGGTACCCAACATCTGGTCAAAACAGTGGTATCTGCTGTTATCCTACACTGGCGGACACCTATCTGAGCAACACTATCAGTAAGCCCTGTAATTCATCCACCTAGAAAAATCCTATTTGCCTTAAAGGATAACGTGAAAACTGAACTTGATAACATGGGGAAGTTATATGTCATTTAAAAAGTAGAGAGACCTACAAGCTGGTTTAATTCAGTGATGGTGATGGAGATATTTCTTTTTGGTGACAGAGAAGCCTAATAAAGTGAGAATATGCACTGACCCCAGAGATCAAAATAAAGCAATTAAGAGAGGGCATTATCCTATGAAAATAGTAGAAGAAGTAGCCTCCAGGCTTGCTGGTAACAAAATCTTCTCAATGCTAGATGTTGGCCATGCCTTCCGGCAAATAAAGCTTGATGAGCCCAGCTCAGAACAGGTAACATTTAATATGCTGCTTGGGCACTACAGATTTAAGTGAATGCCTTTAGGGATCTGCTCAGCCCCAGACGTTTTTCAAAGAAAACTGTCTCAAATGTTTGAAGGTTTAAAGGGCATAGAGACTTAGATGGATGACATACTGATATCGGGTTGTGATTTGCAGGAACATAATTAGAGACAGAAAAAAGTATTACAGAGAGCTCGAGAGTGCCATCTTAATCTGAACTTTAAAAAATCTAAACTGGACTGAAAGAAGTTCCTTTTATTGGGCATGAATTAAGTCACGAAGACTGTAGCCCGAGACTGTATTTCCCTACAATTTCAACTATAAAATCCCAAAGCACAAAATCCCAACACCCACCAGCTTGAGACCAGTATCCTGATGCTGCAGTAACCTGATGGCATAAAACCCCAATAATGGTAATAAACCAACAGTGGACTCATGCTGGGTTTCTGGTCAGTTGGGAGGGCTATGCCCCCCCGCACCCCCTTGAGTAATAACAAATTCTGAGTCCTAGCAAACTCCATTGTCAAGCTTACCATCATTGGCATGTTGGTTTCAGGCTGGTGGGTGTCGGGATTTTAAGTTTCCTTATCATGTAGTGATGCCCCCACCAACCCATTGTGCACTTATACAGAAAATTATCCTATCCACTTTTGACTATGCAGACATAGTCTATAGTGCCATACCCAAATTCACCCTGGCCAGACTGGGCACACTCTATCAGTTCTTTTGTCATTTCACTTTAGCCAACCCCCTCGTACCCATCATTGTGACCTTTACACTGCCCTCTCCCTCCCTTCCCTTGAATCTAGATACCTCATCCACTCTGCTTGCTTCATAGCCAAATTGTGGTTTAGATCACTACCCTCCTAACTCTCCTCTACTCTAGCTACCCCCAGCATAATGTTCTACCACCTCTGCAGCTGTCGTTCCAGACCCCTGGCCCTACCAGACAGATCCTCCACAGCTGGTCAGTCTGTCTCCGCATATCATCGTCCCAAGCTGTAGAGCACTCTTCCCCTCTCCATCAGAAATGCCCCTTCCCCACTGCCTTTACCTCCCTTCTACATAACCATGCCTCCCATTCTTGTCCCTGTCCCTAATTCACCACTCCGCTTAACCAATACTCCTCCCTCAAACCACATACTATGCCTTTCTTTCCCCTAGTACTTAACACTTGTCACTTAACTAATATTATCAAGCTCAGTCACCTATTCAGTGCTACTGGTCCTTCCCTCACAGGACAACATCCCCTCAGTTATCCAGCAACAATCTTGGTTTACCCACTCAGTCACTTCTTACCACTGCACAGTTATAATTACCAAGCCTCCGGACCAGGAACTGCTTTGTCCTTGGCTTCTTCTCCAGTCTCCACTCTAATAATAGTTTCTACTGTCCCCCACACTGCTTGGTATTTAATTACCTGTGATTACCCATCACAATTTCTTGTCCTGCTTCCCTGGAACCTCCCTTCTAGTAGCGTGGATATGTTGTTCATTCACACTGTCTGGCATTGTCCCCTTCCACTTTAAATCTGCCGGAAGTCTTCAAGCTGGCTTCTCCCACCCACCCGAGTGGTATATACCTCGGCTCCGCCCCATAATGCTAGATCTTACTTTCCGCTGGAAGATACAGGTTGTCTCCCTCGTGCTCTTGTATTTTGTAGGCCCTGGCTTTCAAACTATTGGTTTTACCGAAGTTCAAACTCGTTCGAGTTAGAGATCGCACTTTTGCAGCATCGATCATGGAGGCAAAATCTTCCCCAGGATTTCGCTGGTGTCCTTGCGGCCAGAAGATGTCGAACACCGATCCCCACCTCACATGCATGTACTGCCTAGGTGTCGGCCTCAACACCTCATCATGTAGCTTTTGCTTGGCCTTCCATCCCAACATTCTGGATGACCGGAAGGCATGCCTGAAGCTGGGGAGACCAGAAAAAAGGAACCCTCCGGTGAAGTCGAAGGAGGCTAGGTGGGCAATTTCTGTGGCCTCGGGCTCCACTGATCATCTGGAACAGATGAAGGTGTTCGAGAAAGAAGCCTCTCGTGCTTCGGCCAGTCGAAGATTCTTTGTCCCGCTGAACCTGGGCTCCACCTTTATGGGATCCTTTAAGGAGATGTGCCAGTCTCTCCCCACCCGGGGAGAGGCACCGTCGGGCTCGCACTCCTGTCGCTCTCAGACAAGAGAGAAGGACCTACTGTCTTTATCCCAGCAAAGACATTCTTGGGACAGAGAAAGGTCTGAGTCCCAGGAACACGCGGTCTCGACCTCAGTCGAGATCGCATCCTCGGCCGCCGGCTTCATGGATTTTCCATCTGGCCAGGGGACCAAGGACGTGGCTACGAGGTCGAGATTAACCTCAACCCGATCGACACTTTGTTGCTGGCTGGTGCCGATGACTCACTAGAACTAACTCCGGTCCTGGTATTTCCAGATAAGGAGACCCAGCCCGCTGGTGTCCCCATCAAGGACCCGGTTCCGGACCCTAGGGTTTCACTGATCACACCGGTGTCTCCCTATCGACCAAGTTGACCTCCCTGATCTCGGTCTCGATCCAGGACCCCCTTGGCCAAATGACCAAGTAAGAGCCATAAGCGCTTGAAGAAGAGGTGGTGCCACAGGTCGTCCTCGGATGAGGAGAGACTCCGGTGGAAACTCCATTGGCGCTATGAGAATCTTATGTGGCAACAGCCAATCCTGACTGGGCAGAAGACGGCTCTGCTGCCTGTCCTGGCCATTACTTGGCTTTCGCCTCCCAGGCCAAAGCCGACCCCTCTGGAACCAAAGTCCCTGGTTCCTCCACGTGCGGCCGGCCCGTCTTCCAGTTCGGCCTATCCCGGTCTCTCCACCTATTCCGGTGGAACTGCCACCTAAGCAGCCTAAGGAAGGGGCTCCCTCGAAAGAGGACTGACTAGATACCAACCTTTCCCGACGTCTGTCGGTTACGGTCACCCCGAACCTCCCTTGGAGGATCGAGGGAGATTTAGATGGTAGACTGTTGTATCATGACTCCTCGGACTTGGATGTCACTGGGCTCCACTCGCATCTGGGGGATGACGAGTTGTCTGTTGGGATGGAGGAAGGACCTTCCTCCTTTCAAGGGATTCTCCAGTTCATTTACGACTCCAGCGGAATGCTCCTGGAACCCATCCAGAAAAAGGCAGAGTACCCTCTCACAGATATTTTGAAGAGAGGGGATACCCCAATGGAAGCCTTTCCAGTGGCCGAAGCCATTGTTGGACTGGCACTTGAACTTTGGCAGCACCCTGCCTTATGCCCAGCACCGTTTGCCCGCATGGCCTGCAAGTACGCTGTGCCCATGGGGTCCCTTGCGGGGTTCACGGAGCACCCTTCGGCCGAGAGCCTGGTGACCACCTCCATACTCAGACGTACTGGCAGTTCGGCCGACACTGACCGACCTCCGGACAAGGAGTCCAAGATTATGGACCATACTGCCCGAAAGGTCTATGCGGCCTCTTCCTTGGACCTTCGACAGGCCAGCTCGGCAGTCATTATGGCACACTTCTTTCATGCCCTTCTTGGGTCATTGGACGAAGTCCTCCCTCATCTCCCGCAGACATGCAGACCACGGTCAAACAGGTCCGTGACCAGGGCTGTACTGTTGTCAAACAGCAGCTCCAGATGGCCCTGGACATAGGGGATTCTTGTGCCTGCTCAATGGCTGCCGCAGTGGCCTCTCATGCACAGGGTTTGGCTGAGGCTTTCCTCCTTCCTGGCAGATACTCAGCACAAGTCGGCTAATGTGCCTTTCCTGGGGACCGACCTGTTCGGTCCAGGAGCGGCTGGTCACCTACAGCGCATAGAGCAGTCCAACACCACCTTGGATGCCACTTCTGCCAAGGGTTCTTCGGGCAAGAACCAGCTGAAGAAGAAGAATAAGCTCTTTCGGCATACTTCCCCTGTGGTTCGGCAGTCCTCCTACCAAGGAGGACAGCAGCAGCAGGCCCAAGCAGGGTCCCCAACAGGCCTGCAAAGGAGGCCAAGGCTCAGGTCCTGGAGCCTCCTCCTCCTCCACTAAGCCTGCTCAGTGACTGGTTGTGGGTTGCCACCCCTATACCCATCACGCCAGCTCTGGGTCCTCCCGTGGGGGGTCGGCTCTGCCACTTCTTTTCCGCCTGGTCCGCTATCACTTCGGACAGGTGGGTTCTCGAAGTGGTTGGTCAGGGACTGCCTCTAGAATTCAAGCAGTACCCTCCCAGCTGAGCCCACACCCCTCAGGAGGAACGGATGTCTTCCTGGTGGGCTGAGGCCAAGGCTCAGCTCACCAGGGAGATAGCCGCCTTCTGATGCCAGACCCAGATTCGGACCCCCTGCGTCAGAGGTGAGAGACTCCTTCACCTCCTTCAGATACCAGAGGCTAGCCCTCTGGTTTCAGGGCAGGGCAGGATACGCTTCCCCGAGGACTTTCCAAGGGGTTTGTTCCTCCCCTGCACTGGGAGGGGGGAGTCCTCTTCTTCTTCTTCTTCTTCTCCATCCTCCTCGGACACCTTGGATGACTCCAACGGTCATTCCGATCCAGACGACAAGCCACACACTCCAGACAAGCCCAGGCCAAGGTCTCCTCCGAAGTCCCCTCTGGAGGATCCTTTTTTCATGGAGTTGCTGCATAAAATCCAGGCTGTTCATCAGTGGCAATCCTTGGAGCTGGATCCGCAGCGTAAGAAATTCTCTGCACACCTGGATCTGCCCAAGACCGCTCCCACTCTAGTTCCTCCCTGGATTGAGCCTCATGCTGACCTTGTGTCTACCATTTGGAAGCAACCGTTGGCATTAGCTCCCCTTCCTAGGAAGTCGGACAGGCTATATCCGGCTCCGGAGGGTGTTGACTCTTTGAATTCACACCCCAGAGCTGATTCGGTCATGATTAGCTCTGCTCATGGCCGGATGGCTAACCCCAAGCACTTGAGCTCGTCACCACCAGACAAGGAATCCTGCCTTCTGGACCAGTACGGGAAGAAGGTCTATGCTTCTGCCACTCTGGGAATCAGGGCACTGAATTACGTTGCTCACATGGGGGATTACCAGAAGGCAATCCTTAGCAAGATGGAAACTAAGTTGGACTCCATTCCTGAGTCTCAGACGAAGCAGGAAGTGGCTGACCTAGTCTGGTCTGTGCATTTGGCCAGTTGGTACATGCATCGTGCCACGTACGATGCAGTGGACGCTGCTGGTTGGATCTCAGCTTTCATCATAGGGTTGTGGCATCATCCCTGGCTCCAGGTGTCAGGTTTGGTCCTGGAGGTGCAGTCTGCTATCCAGGACGCACCCTTCAGGGGTTCAGTGCTGTTCAGTGACGATGTCAAGGACATCATCACCAATCTGCAGGAGAAGGGTATTGCACTTAAGTCTGTTGACTCCTTGTACAGGCCCCCTCAAGCCCAGCATCGTCCCTTTCGCAGATGTTCTCGGCCCAAGGTGAAACCTCAGGGAAAGCAGGCCAGCAAACGTCGGGCCCCTCCGGCTGCCAAGCCCCCCCCCGCCCAAAAAAGTGGCGGGAGATTCAGTTGCGACGCTACCTCACACCTCCTGACTCCTCTCCTCTCCCACAGCCTCTGGGCCTCCCAGAGGAACTGGTAGGAGGGAGATTCTCCTTCCATCTACCAGGTTGGGAGAGGATCACTTCAGACACTTGGGTGCTCCAGCTGATTGCAGGACACTCAATAGAGTTTCTTCAGAAACCACCTCAAACCCCCCCCCAGGTCATCTTACTCCCCAGAACACCTTCTTCTGGTCCGAGAAGAGATGTCCTCTCTTCTTCTGAAGGAGGCGATAGAGCCCGTCCCACCCCATCTTTGGGGGACGGGTTACTACTCCCATTTCTTCCTGGTCCCGAAGAAGTCGAGAGACATGAGGCTGATTCTCAGCCTCAGTTCCCTGAACTTGTTTGTGGAGTACAAAAGGTTCAGAATGCTCTCTCTGCAGTGTCTTCTGCCCCCCTTCAGCCGGGACAGTGCCTGTGCACTCTGGACATGCAGGATGCTTACCTGCATATCCCTATTCGCCCTTCCCACCGCAAATACCTACGTTTTTCATTCCAGGGGGACCACTACCAGTTCAAGGCCCTCCCATTTGGTCTTTTCTCAGCTCCCCGAGTGTTCACCAAATGCCTTTTGGTGGTAGCAGCCTACCTGTGTACCAAGGGGGTTCAGGTTTTCCAGTACCTGGATGACTGGCTCCTGGCGGCCCCATCTAGGGAGGAGCTTCCGTGCTTCCTTTCCCTTACCCTGCAGGTTTTCACCAGCCTGGGTATTACCATCAACCAGGCCACGTCCCATCTGATCCCATCCCAGAGGCTCTAGTTTATCGAGGCGATCTTGGACACGACCTCCGGCATGGCATTCCTGCCGCTGGACAGGGCAGCCACACTCCAGGCTCAGGTCAGCCTGTTGTCCAGCCGCAGGCGGGTCAGCGCCAGGTCAATCCTTCGCCTCCTCGGGCTCATGGTGGCTGCTATTCTGACAGCCCTCGCACACAGCTCCACATGAGTATCTCTCAGTGGACCCTTCGGTCTCAGTGGGATCAGTTGGTGGACTACCTAGATCAACAAGTTCTGGTCTCCAACCCTATGGTTCAGGATTTGCAGTGGTGGATGGTTCAGGAGAACCTTTACTGGAGGGTGCCCTTCTGCCTTTCTCCCCCCCCCTCCCAGATGCTGACAACAGATGCCTCGGGCGAGGGTTGAGGAGCCCATCTGGGGTCTCACAGGACCCAGGGCTCCTGGTCCAGGCTCGAACAAACACTTCACATCAGTGTGCTTGAGCTTCGGGCCATGCTGTATGCTGTTCAGGCTCTGCATCTGTATCTGCTCCCTGGACATCTGACTGTCCAGATGGACAACATGTGTGTAGTCTGGTACATCAACAAACAGGGAGGAACTCGTTACTACCTCTCTGCAGGGAGGTGATGCGAGTTTGGGATTGAGCAGTGCAGCACAACCTTCACCTCACGGCAGTTCACGTCCCGGGGGTCGAGAACACGCTGGCAGACAACCTCAGTCGGTCGTCTGCTCACGCTCACGAGTGGGAACTAGATCAGGGGGTGGCAGATGATATCTTTATACGCTGGGGAACACCACATGTAGACCTGTTGGCATCTCCTCACAACGCAAAATGTCCGGCCTTCTGCTCGCTTGCTCCAGGGCACGGCATTTTTTGAACAGACACTCTGTATCTAGACTGGAAGGGCAGATTCATCTATGCCTCCCCTCGATCCCCCTTGATTCCGAGGGTCTTACAGAAACTCAGCTCAGAAGGAGCTCGCATGATCCTACTCGCTCCTTTCTGGCCCAGGCAAGTTTGGTTCTCTCTTCTGCAATAGTATTCAGAGGAACCTCCTCTTCCTCTTCCTCTTCCTCTGTCACAACGTTTGCTGACCCAGGATCAGGGGACCCTGGTCCATCCATGCCTAAAGTCCCTTCAATTGCACGTGTGGCTTCTGCAGACATAGCTCAGGCCCAGTTTGGGGTTTCCCTGCTGGTGGCTGAGATTCTGGTGGAGGCCAGAAAGTCCTCCACTAGATCTACTTATGCTATGAAATGGAAACGGTTCTCTATTTGGGCCGCTTCCCAAGATTTTGAGCCTTTCTCTTGCTCTGTTGGGTGGCTTCTGGATTACTTGCACCATCTCTTTGATCCGAGTCTCAGTCATACCTCACTGAAGGTTCACATGGCAGCCATCTCCGCTTACCATGTTCCTTTCGGGGACAGAATCTTTGCTCAGTTGGAAGTCTGTAAGCCTTTTCTGAGAGGGGTTTTCCACTTGAGGCCCCCTATTTGTGTTCCTGCCCCTCCTTGGGATTTGAATTTTATCCTTGAGAAGCTTACTCTGCCTCCTTTTGAGCTGGCAGCCTCAGCAGACCTAAAGTTCCTTTCATGGAAGACTCTCTTCCTAGTGGCCGTTTCTTCTGCTTGAAGGATTTCCGAGCTCCAGGCCCTCATGTGCAAAATCCCATACTTGATTTTCCACAAGGAACATGTGACTCTGCGTACCCACCCTAAGTCTCTCCCTAAGGTGGTAGTGGAATCTACGCTGAATCAATCCTTCGAGCTGCCTGCTTTCTTTATACAGCACTCCAATCAAGGGGAGTACCTCTTGCATACTTTGGATGTTCACCAAATTCTGAGATACTACACTACCAGGACGAAGGATCTCAGAAAGACTGATCAACTGTTTGTCTCTTTTGTGCGCAAAAGAGAAGGCAATGCTGTTTCTAAGCAATGCCTATCTAAATGGTTGACTCATTGTATCACTTTCTGTTATGACAAGTACAAGAAGACCCTTCCGGGTCAAGTCAGAGGCCACTCCACCAGAGGGGTCGCTGCCTGTGCTGCTTGTTTCAAGAATGTGTCAGCGGCAGACATCTGTGCAGCCACAACTTGGACTTCTGTCCATACTTTTATGAAACATTACAGTTGAGCCAAGGAGGATAAATACCTCTATGGAAAAAAAAGAAATCATGGCAGTTTCATAAAAATGGGGAAAATCATGGAATCCATGACTTCCATGAGGAATGTACAGCCTGAGGACTCTCAGGTCCATTTCAGTCTCCACTGTTGTAATGGTGAGAACTCAGATTGTACCCCCACACAACCTTGCTCCAGTCATTCTGAAGCCTGCTTCTATCTACACCCTTGTGTTCCTTCCTTCCTAAGTTGTTGATGCCCCCCAACCTGGCAAATGGCACATAATCAGTTAGTCATATCTGGAAATATTTTGTTTCTGACCTTACTTTCTGCACTGGGTTTCATAACTCTCACACATCAGCAGTCTGGGGAATGGAAACTGCTACTATCTGGCTTTGCTCCTAGAACCATGTAGCACTTGTACCCTAATGTGTATTGCTGTTCATCTTTACCATGTGCTACCCTGACTGTGTGCCTGTAAATCATGACTGCACACTGTTATGTAGATTTACTTTTATATAATTTTCATTACTTTTGCACCTTATATTGTGTATTTTCACCTGCATATCCCGTATTGTATATGCCCCTTCCCCACCACCCTCACAATACATCTGGAAACAAGCTGTTACCAGCCAGATGTCTTTCCTGATTAAACTTTTGAAATCAATTGATCAACAAGCAATAAATCAATCAATCCACAAAGGAATCCATCACCTGCTAGCTTAGTGTCATCAGCATATTCAAACAGCTTGCTGGAGACCCTAGATTCCAGTTTGTTGATGGAACAGCAGTGGCCCTAGCACAGATCCCTGAGACGTGACACTTAGTAGCTCTCTCCTACTGGAGTAGGACCTGTCTGCTACAACCCTATACTTCCTGCACCAAAACTAGAGCTGCTCAGGTAGTATCCTAGAAACTAGGATACTGACAGATACCACCTGTTTATCTGAACACGGACCTGACCCTCTAGGATCCAATGCAACGATCCGAAAAATGTTGTGGATCCTATGGATCCTGGCAATGGATCCATGAAGTTGACCAATGGATGCATTGATCTGACCTCAAATCCCTGGATCCAATCTCAGAGCCATTGCTCTTCAACCCCAGATCTGACACCTGATTTGGTTGGATTTCTAATCGGATCCTACATCAGATACCAGCACTATCCAATGGAAGATAGTCAGATCCACAAAAACATTATCCAAGTATAACAGAGTAGAATAGGACCCTGTCCCATTTGTTTTGGAGAAAGTATTTACATGCAAGAATCTGTATTCTCTCCTTTTCTCCCTTCTCTGTCTGGTTGCGCAACCAAATTTTCTTGTAAGACCTCGGACTTGATCAACCTGAACAGCCTCGCAATTCTTTGTCTCTCAGTTTTCTCTTGCTGTCTGTTTTTCTTCCTTGTATACCTATATCAGCTAATATAAAATTATGTGCAAATCAATGTGTGGAATGAAACTGATAATGGGATCACTTTTGTTTACAAAATATTTAGTATTACTGTTGAAATGTGTATATATTTAAAATTTGAAATAATTGTAGATAACTAGAAGTTACTTGAGTGCAAATGTTTAGGCTTTTTTTTTCAAAAGCTGCAAAAAGGGTTCCTCAGGAAGCTCTCTGTGTTCTAGCAGATCCTGCCTGATAGTTACGAGAACAACATTTGGCAGACAGGATGCTTACTGAGGATAGAGGTTGAAAAGACTTATAAAACAACTAAGCTGAGCTAGCTGCAAGGGGAGATTTTACAACAAATATTGTATTTTGCTTCTGTACATAGTTATTCTGAACAGGTTTATTTTGTGTTACTGCAACTACAAATAAACAGTTTTGTGGAATTTTGCAACTGCTCCTGGGTTTTCCTTATGCTTCCTGATCTGTGCCTCAACGACACCAAGCAACACTAACCAAGCCAGTATTAAACCCACCATGCTTATACCTTGTCTTCACCACACTGGAGTACTTTGCCCAGAAGCATGTCATGCCCCACAGTGTTAAAGGCCTTGTTCAAATTCAGATATACTATGCCTGTAGCTCTACCCCCGTCCAGCTCCAGGGTCACCCACCCAAAGAAAGTGCAGTGTTATCATGGAAAGTGATCTGCCTCTTATAAAGCCATGCTGAGAGGAATAGGAGGAAATTAAAACAAAGTTAAAATAACACGGTCTGTCTATGGCTATTATATGAAATAAGACATGCCAATAGAGAACCTAAGAGAGAAAAAATACATAGTGCTTTGTGGGGAGGGAGTCTGTCTCTGACAGGGAATTCATGGGAGACTGACACATAGTCGCTGTGATCACTGCAGAGCACTGCTGTAAAGGAACTTCATAAGTATGTTGCAGGGCTTGTAGCTACCCACCACAGACAGGGGCATAGCCAGGATTTTAGATCAAGAGGTTTTCCGCTATTTAATCTTGGTGCAAAAAATAAATAAATAATGAAACAATAATGGAAAGCAGATAGGAGGTGGGTTCTGGGCACCCAGGCCCCCTCCTCCCTGACAGTGCCCATGACAGTGCACCAAGTGTAAGGATCCACATCGGGATAAGGGTATGTGGAGCTGGGATTAGATCAAGGACCAGGACATCGGACTACAACTGATGCAGGGAAGGCTTGGAGCATATAAGTACCATAGGAGCGGGATCCCAAGCATTGTAACTGGGATTCCCGGCAGAGCACTGCAGTCAGAAAAAAAATCACAGTTCTGGTTGGGTAGGCAGTTAAAAAATAAATGAAATGTCTTTTAAAAAACAGATCAGGCTTATGAAATTCATCAAGTAAACACATTGTTATAGGGTGAACAGTTTGCATTTCAGAATGTCTCTGTATCTAATTATTGTAATTGAAACAGAAAACTCACCAAACAGAAATAATCCAAACACTAGCATCACTAACAGCATCTTTTTCCAGGAGGAGAGGAGTCTGTGAAGCAAACAACGGTACAAAGTGTTAGTAATTTGAACTTTAAATTAAATCAGGAGGGAAGATCCCCACATCCCTTTTTGTTTACTCTCTTTTATTCATTCTCCAATTCGCCCCAGTGCAGTCCCACTCATTCAGGCATTCTGAACTCCAGCTGCCCCTCAAACTCGCTCATTGCTGAGAGGATCTGCCTAGAGAGAGTCAAGCAGACCTTTGCCGCCATCCCCCTGTGAATCTGGGGGGCTGTATGCTGTAGCTCAGGGAGCTGCAGACACTGTTCAGAGTTCAGAGGGCTTGTAGTGGCTAAGGGGGAGAGACAAGGCACACTTTGGATGCAGTGTCATGGGAGAAAACCTAGGCAGTCATTATTCAGCACATTTACTGGCCATTTTCTTGCTTATTTCCTGCCCACCTCCCCAGCACATGTGCTACAACCTACTGGGGGCGGCACCCGTCAAGCTGTGGTCACCAGCTCCAAGTCAGTCACTAGGAGTCACTACAAGGCAACACTACACAACCCCCCATCCCAGGAGTGTCCAGCTGCTGCTCATAATCCTACATGCCGCCTCCGCTCTTGACACCCAAGGCTTGGGACGCAAACCTGGGACACCAGTGAGTCAGAATGGTCTGCTCCCAGTCAGTGCCATGCAGCCAGCTCCTGCTTCCTTATTAGGGATCCTACATACTGTTCTAACAAATTGTCTCTCCTACATGCTATCTGTGAGAGTGCTAAATGTCTGTTTTCCCTTGGCATAGACCTGGAACTTGACAGGGACTGCACGGCACTGCACTGTCAATTGTCTGTCCTACATGCTACCTGTAAGAGCACTAAATGGCTTGTCCTTTGTCGCTGACCTAGAACTTGACAAAGATAGGGACTACACTACACTGTCAATTGTCTGTCCTGCATGCTGTCTGTGAGAGCACTAAATGTCTGTTGTCCTTTGACGTGGACCTCAAACTTGACAGAGACTGCACTACACTGTCCTAAATTGATACAATCTGTAACACTTTCACTGTATACTGTCTAAGCTCATTGTATTGTTTTACCCTGCATTGTCTGTTTATCTCTTGAAATTTTGCTTGATCCTGTATAAACCTTGTATTTTTTCTGCATATTCCATGTAATCTCCTGGGTCGCAACTGAAAACAGGCATATGTCTGTCTAGTGTGCTTACCTGGGCAACAAAAGCTAAACAAACAAATTCTGGTCAGAGCCTACATATCTACATGAAGCTATTAAGAGAGCATGGAGGTGATGATGGAAACGGTCTCCGTGTTATGGAGTTCAGGGTGTAAATGTCCGCTGTGTCCAAGATGGTCAATGGAGTTCACCCGTGCAGTAAGATACAGTGTTCATCTTGGCAACAGCAAGCATTTCTGCTGTGAGCCACTTGCACATGCGTGACATGGCAAAATGGGGAAGTATAACAAAAAAGACGTGCACCTCCCTCTGACTTGGGTATGCTTTGTTGGTATGCTGTGTTATGGGACACTGATAAGGCACTGAATTCCTCTGTTCTGCATTCTCCAGAGCTGTCTAGCAGACCAGGACACAGTGAACCTCACTAAAACATTTGTCAGTTGGTTCAGGATCTGAATATGGCAGTTAAGAAGGTCACCAACCATGCTGCTTGACTGTATAGCAAGTATAATTTGCAAGCATGAGCCTGGGGGAGGAGGTGCCACTAGACACCAGGGAATGAGAAAAATATTACTGGACAGATTTGAGGGGAGGAGGCACTAGACACCAGCGAAATATCCTTTGTGTTTTTTTCCCTGCCATCCTAAACTACTAATGCTACTGCAATCTTTTGAATAGGGAATCTTATACTCCACATATATGAGTGTTGGTATAGTAATCCTGTCTTACAGGAAACACAATGATTCGGTGTCAACTTACCTTTTGCGGTAATAGCTGCATTCATTTTTCTGCTGTCAAAACAGGGAGGCAGAAACAATTGATTTGACCCACTGAACCAATGCTATCATTGAACAACTTCAGTTTTTGTCCCTGTTTATACATTTGGAATACTTCCGAATATAAAATCCAGCATGCCAATCACTGTGTAGTATCATACATTTTTTCCTTCAACTGAAATGACAAGTGTGACTGTGTGCTGCAGAAAATATACATTTACTTGTCCTCTGTGTGTGAATATCTCTGTTATTCTTTGTGGTTTCCCCCAGTATTTTATGTTGGTAGTGGATGGCTTCTGCCAGTTGCAATGCTGCATATTTGTAATTATACAACGGCAAGAAAGAATCCTGGCTCCTGATTGGTCAGTTGGCCATCACAGCATGGATGTTATCCTGGCATAACATTCCTGCCGATGATATGCTTGACCAGCACCACATTGCTTGCATCTTTTCTTAAAAAAAAATTGTAAACACTAAATAAAATACTTTCAATTTTTTTTTTCTGTATAAAACAACTAGCCATTGTATAATAGGAATAATGCCCTCCATGGTGGGTGTTATGCTGGGATAACATCCCTTCTCGGGTGTTGGACGCCCTCGGCCAGTGGCCTCAGGCCCAACCACCTGAGGTGGGATGTTATCCCAGCATAACACCCACCCTGTCAGGCATTAGTCCTTTAATAGACACTGTGTATGGTTTCACTAATTGGGCGCCTCTGATGTGATTTTAAAACAGTTAAAGTAAAGAAACTGAGTAGCACATATTCGCAGATTCAAACTTATGTTCAGGTTCAGACTTTATAAAAACAAAATCAGAAGCAAGGTCCGCCAGTCCTTGTCTCTTGGGGCTCTGTGTCATGCCACTGCTACATGCTGAACAACCAAATATTTAGCATAGTTCTGTGTAGGACCAAGTGGGTGAGGGGGGGGAGCTCAGCTTTGAAGGGTCATGTCCCAGAGCCCCCAGAGACAAGACTGGTACAATCCTGCATACCATTATTTTTTTTCAGAGTCTGAACCTGAGCACAACCCTGAATCTGTAAATATATGGAACTCATTTCTAATAATTTAACATTTTTAAAATCACGTCATAAGCATCCAGTACATGGGACCATACAAAATGACTATATACTGTACAAATATACAGCATTAAAATTGTTAGAAGTGGTTGAAGATCAGGAGCTTAAAGGGCACAGAGGCAGTAAGTAAGTAGGGAGGAAAAAAAAAAACAGAGGAAAGAGTAAGTATTCCAAACAACAGTTAAGGGGCCAGAAATAAGACATGATAGGAATTGTGCAATGCAGTGGCTGTGGAGCAGCAGGCTTCCGGGAGACATTCTGGAGGATGCGGTGTTGTCCAATCTGCAGGCACCTCTCTAGGCTGAGGGAAGAGGTTGCTCATCTCTAGACTGAGTTGGCCAGGATTTGAGGGACCTCCTCTCCCACCAAGGGACCACCAGTGCCACTGCCATTGCCTCAGAGGTTGCCAAGGAACAGGAGCGGTTGGACCACAGTGGACTCAGGGAGAGTGAGGGTGGTGGAACAGAGGCACATCCCTCCAGTTGTACCTCTCCACAATGCATTTGCCATTCTGGCAAAGTGTGGTTCCTCTATGGAGGCACCCACAGTGGAGACCAAGGAAGATGATGGGAACCTCCACAAAGGAGACCCACAGGAGGGTGGCATGGGACCCCACATGGGAAGGAAACAACTCCTGGTGGGGGACTTCACTGTAGGAAGGTAGAACTGGGGGAGGAAGGGGAGAGGGACGTAAGGTGCCTGCCTGGCACCATGGCTTGGACGGACAGGGAGCGAATCCTGAGGATTACTGGAGCAGTTCCACAGAGGGAGGGAGCTGGATGTCATTGTCCACCTAGAGACAAATGACCTGGCTAATAAAAGGATCAGAGCAGTGCAGGGAGAGTTTGTGGAGTTGGCGAGGGGCCTTAGACAAGTAGCATGCACGGTAACCTTCTCGGAGGTGCTGCCTGTCTATGGCGTGGGTGAGGCTAGGGTGCTCCACACCATGGAATTCAATCAGTGGTTGAAAAACTGGTGCAGAGCTCAGGGGTTTGGCTTAATTGGGGACTGGGGGTCCATCTGGAGGGATGCAGGCCTATACTGGCGTGATGGTCTACATCTGTCCAGGAGGGAAACCAGGATCCTAGGTGATAGGTTTAAATGCTTCATTGGCAAGCATCTAAACTAGCCAAGGGGGTGAGGCACTGGAAAGGAGCAGGGAACTCCAACCCCCCCCCAAGATCAAGGTAGTAAGTGAGTGAGGTAAACACCAAGATAGAGATGTCAATAGGGAGAAGGGCGGGGTAAATGGAGAAAATGACAAACACAGGAAGGACAGGGATGGGGCAAAAAGAGGTAAGGCCATCAAGAAATGGAGAGTAATGAGTACCAATGCCCGTAGTCTGGGCCACAAGCTCCCTGAACTGGTGGCCTTGATGGAAGAGGGATGCCTGGATATCGTAGCAGTGTCAGAAACATGGTACACAGAGAACCATGACTGGGATGTTAACATACCAGGGTACACAACCTACAGGAGAGACAGGAAGGGGAAGGGAGAAGAGGGGGAGGAGTAGCTGTCTATGTAAGGGAAGGGACAAAAGCAACTGAACAAAAGAGTAAACAGGGAACAGAGGAGGCACTGTGGGTCACCTTAGAGACTGGAAATGGCACCACAATCCGCACAGGGGTTGTATACAGACCCCCATGTCAGGGGGAGGGAATGGACAAGGATATGATAGAAGGCATCCTTAGGATGGCAGAGAAAGGGGAGATACTGTTGATGGGGGCCCTGAATATGCCAGATGTTAACTGGAACACCTTGGCTGCAGCCACACCCAAAAGCAGGGCCATTCTTGATGCCCTTCAGGTGGCATGCCTCAGACAGCTAGTTTTGGAACCCACTCGTGAGGGAGCAACCTTAGACCTTGTACTCTCAAATGGGGATGGTGAGATTATATCAGATCTAGAAGTGGGTAGCCATCTGGGAACAAACGACCACCAAACAGTGTGGTTCACGATAAACTCAGCTACAGAGCCAAGCCATACAAAAGTGAGGGTTCTAGACTTTAGGAGGGCTGACTCTGGCGAGATGGGAGAGTGCCTTAGAAAAGCACTAGCAAATAGGCTAGAAGGAGGGGTGGAGCAGCAAAGAAACAAATCCAAAGAAAAGAAAAAGCCACCATGGTTCTTAAAAGAGGTGGTGTTGAAGGTTAGGGAGAAAAAGATACCATTTAGGAAGTATAAGGAAACACAGAAGGAGCAGGATAGAGAACTGTACCAGTTAAGACAGAAGGAAGTAGGGAGGACAGTCAGACTAGCAAAGGCCCAAACTGAGAAAAAGATAGTCAACTCGGTTAAGAAGGGGGATAAAACCTTTTATGGGTACATCAGGGAGTGTAGAAAGACAAAGGGAGGGATAGTGAGGCTGAATAGAATGGACAGTGGGTGGGAAGAGAGGAACAGTGAAAAAGCAGGGATACTGAACAAATACTTTTGCTCAGTATTCACAAAAGAGAAGGAGGGGGAGGTGCCAAATCCAGTTAACAGAAGCACTCTGGATAGGGGTGTCGATCCCAGTCCTTTCACAGAAGAAAGGGGTCTGAAAGAACTCCTAAAACTGAAGGTGGACAAAGCAATGGGGCCTGATGGAATTCACCCCAGAATTCTAAAAGAATTAAGGAGAGAACTAGTGACACCACTGACTACCCTTTTTAACAAATCATGGGAGGATGGTGTGGTACCTGAGGACTGGAGGAAGGTGGATGTGATACCCCTTCACAAAGGTGGGAGCAAGACAGCGGCAGGAAACTATAGACCTGTCAGTTTGACCTCTGTGATAGGGAAAGTGAAGGAATCACTTCTGAAGGAAATAATTTTTGAGTACCTAGAGGCCAGTGGGGCACAGGACCCAAGGCAGCATGGGTTCACATTAGGAAGGTCATGTCAGACAAATGTAATTGATTTCTTTGACTGGGTGACCAAAGTAGTAGACCAGGGAGGGACTGTGGACATGGCCTACCTAGACCTTAGCATGGCTTTTGACACAGTTCCACACAAAAGATTAATAGTCAAATGAACCAGCCTGGGAGTGGGTCCCAGGGTGGTAGCCTAGGTAAAACATTGGCTGGACAACAGGACACAGAAGGTAATTGTAAATGGAGTCCACTCTGAAGAAAGAGGGGTTACTAGTGGGGTACTGCAGGGTTTAGTACTGTGTCCAGTCCTTTTTAATGTCTTTATAAGTGACATTGCAGAGGGACTGGAAGGAAAAGTATACCTCTTTGCAGATGACACAAAGATCGGCAATAGGGTTAATACACAAGGAGGCATGGAAAGAATAAGAATGGACTTGGCAAGGTTGGAGGAATGGTCAGATGTATGGCAGCTTAGATTCAATGCAAAGAACTGCAAAATAATGCACCTGGGAAACAAAAACCCAAGGGAAGATTACACAGTGTGGGGGGGGGGTAACAACAACAAAAATGGAAAGGGACCTGGGGGTAATCATATCAGATGACTTTAAGGTATGTAAGCAATGTGAGAAGGCAGTAGGGAGGGCTGGGGGGATACTGGGATGTATAGAGAGAGGCATCACCAGTAGAAAACAAGAAGTTGTCATCTCTCTGTACAGACAGTTGGTGAGACCCCATCTGGAGTACTGCATCCAGTTCTGGAGACCCCATCTCCTCAAGGACATAGACAGGATGGAGGCAGTCCAGAGGAGGTCAACTAAAATGGTGCAGGGTCTGCAAGAGAAGCCATACAAGGAGAGACTAAAGGAGTTTAATATGTATACCCTTGAAGAAAGGAGAGAGAGGGGGGGACATGATAGAAACTTTTAAGTACCTCAGTGGAATCAACAAAATCCAAAAGGGTAGCATCTTTCAGAAAAAGAGTTGTGCAAGAACAAGAGGACACAATTTGAAGATAGAGGGGGGACGGCTCAGGGGCAATGTGAGGAAGTATTTTTTCACAGAGAGGGTGGTGAATGCATGGAGCAGCCTTCCTGAAGAGGTTGTGGGGTCTAAAACTGTGGGAGAATTCAAGAACGCATGGGACAGACATAAGGCAATTTTTGTGGGGGGTAGGAAGAAATAGGCTGTTGGTTAAATAGGATCCGCTGCTTATCCTGTAGGTAGGGAAATGGGCAGACTAGGTGGGCCAAGTGGTCCTTATCTGCCGTCAAAGTCTGTGTTTCTATGTGTAACGTCTAAATGAAAATCTGATATATAGATGATCTCACTTGTGATTACGATGCACAAATACTCTGTACGAACATGCAGCGTTGTGACTGTCAGCACAGAATGTTTACATTCTAAAAGAAAATCCAATATTACAATCACTGGCTACTGTCATTCACTTTTTTCACCATACTACACTTATCTGTGTTACTAGGCACTGCAGAAAGCATATGCATTTGTGTACCCTATGAGTGAATATCAGTGTTATTCTGTGTTGTTGTTTTTTTTTCCAACACTATTTTCTAATGGTACTGGATTCTGCTGCCAGTGGCAAGGCTGTAAATTTGTATATAGTCAGTATGCATGATCTCACATATTAGGTGCTTTTGTTGTATTTTTTTAAATATTTAAATTGTTACAACTGAGTACCATAAATTTACAGATGCAGTGTTGTGCTGCATTCCAGACTTTGCAAGAAATGGTGATATGCAGCGTCAGGCCAGTCCTTGTATCCAGGGGCTCTGGGTCATGCCACAGCTACAGTATATGATGAACAACATAATATTTAGCACTTTTGTGCTGGCCCAATTATAGAGTGGAGATAAAAAAAAATCTCAGCTTTAATGTCATGTATCAGAGCCTCATTCAACACAGGCAGTATAACGCAGTGGCTGAAGGCTCTGAGCTGCAAGTCTGGAGACCTGGGTTTGAACCCCACGGCCCCCACTTGCATACTGTATGACCCTGAGCAAGTCACTTAACTTCCTTGTGCTTCCAGGTCGCACCTGTAAACAAGCTTTCAGCTTAGTGTGCCACTCCTGGTTAAACAGTTGCAAAAAACAAAAGCTGGCAGGAGCATGCATCACATTCTTTTTTAGCGAAGACTGAACCAGAGCAGAACTCTGACCATGTCTGACTATATGGGACTCATTTCAAAATTTTTCAAATTCAAAAATCAGTACAAAAGCACCAAATAAGTGACAGCATACATAATGACTCTATACAAACATGCAGTATTGCAAATGGCAGTAGTGGATGTATTATTTCTAAATGAAAATCTGATATGTAAACAACTGCACTCCTGATTATGTTACACAAAGACTATGTGTAGATATGCAGCATTGAGACAGTAAGCAGTGGATGTAAGCATTCTACAAGAAAATTCAATATACCAATCACTGTCCAATATCAAACATTATATCATCCTACTTAACTGATGTGTGACTGTGCCCTGCAGAAAGCATACATTTCCTTGTCCCATCTGTGCGAATAACTGCCGTTCTTTGTGCTTTTTCCCCAATATGTTCCAATGGAACTGAATGCCTGCTATCAGTGGCAACGCTACATAGTTGCATACAGTCATTGTGTATGAGCTCACGTATTGGGTGCTTCTGTTGTAATTTTTAAATATTTAAATTATTTGATCAGAGTACCAAAATTTTTTTTTTTATTTTGTTTTTATTCAAGGATGTGACATATACATGAAATAGAGTCATTATCATGAAACCAACATTTGATAGCTGTTCTATTTAAAACAATGTATCAAGGACAATAAAATAATTGTACTTTAACATGTGTCTGTGTTTTTCATTCTATAAAGACTGAAGTTATTAACTTGATAAGTAATTCACCTCCGGTATAGTCATTAAAGGTTCGGTTCATTCAAAGAATTCAAAACATTTAAGGATCAACCAGATGTGACGGCAGTACTCTAGAAACCTCCGCAGATTCTCAATCTTTTTTAATATGATAGGAACAATTGTGGTGTGGAGAGGCTAAGGGGACAGAGCCTGGGTCTTGTCTGGATAAATGCAACACCCAAGGTCTCCAAAAAGTTTTGAATGCCTGGTATTTATTATGGTGTTCGGCTGTAAGAGATTCCATATAGAAAATGTCTAAAACCACCCCCCTCCAATCCCCTAGAGACGGAATAACGATAGTTCTCCATTGTCTGGTAATAGCTTTTTTTGCTGCTAAAATATAGATAGGTAGCAGGGTACGCTGCCACGAGGGTCTGTGGGGGGAAATATGGATAAAAGAATCAATTTGGCCGTAAATTCGACCGACTCGCCCAAATAATCCGAAACCTCCTGTTGGAGCGCACACCAAAATGGAGTCAACTGAGGACATGTCCAGAATATATGACTCTGGTCAGCATGTGCACATGCACAATTCCTCCAGCATCTGCCGTAACTGGACGGTAAATATTTGCTAGGATAGTCGGTGAGCGAAAAAAGCGACTATGGCACTTCCAGGCAAACTCCCGCCATTTCGTGGAGTGTGTTACTTTGCATGCTAAAGGAGATGTCCATAGCCAATCATGGTCTCATATATCTTCGACAAGATCCCAACACCAGCTATTTAAAATAGTGAGTGAGGAATCACCCATCCCCTTCCCGAGAATTGGATAAATATGTCTCACTTGGTGTCCCCATAAATGTCCATTTATATGGTCTTCTATATATGTCTATGCCATGGGGATGGGGTCGGGTAATTTTGTTACCACCTCTCTGTCTTAGAATATAATTTTTAACCTGGGTATACCTGTAGATATCAGTGCCGTTAGGCCGTAGGTTGCTTTTAGAGTTTCAAAAGGGATGATGCCCGTATGACATAGGAATTGCCTGAAAAATTGAAGACCCAATCTTCTCCAGCTTACAAAATTATGATCTATGGTAGATGGGAGAAACCTATCATCTCCCGGAATTTGTGTATAAAAGAAGAAAAGTGCTCTAAAACCCTTGTGTGTTTTTAACTTGTACCATAATTTCAAAATCTGTGCTGTAAATGGAGTGTAGTCTCTTATAGGCGCTGTCCTGGGTCGCCGTGGAAAAAGTTACTTTGGCAATGTCATATAGGTCATTAATGGCAAATTCTAGCTCCTTCCAGGGAGCTTCATATGCCGAGGATACCCAAAAAGCTAATATTCTGAAAGACGCAGACAGGGCATAGAATTTCAGGTTTGGAAGATTGGCACTGCCCTGAGAGAGCCGGAGTTGCAGTAGAGATATCCTAATTCTAGGGCGTTGACCATTCCAGACAAAATTCAAAATGATTTTATCCCATGATTGAAAGTAGAATTTAGAGGGAAAGGTAGGAACATTCTGAAATAGATACGGGAATTTGGGTAGTATAATCATATGAATTGTTTCAATTCTTTGAAAAAAGCTTGATGGTAATTTAGACCAACGAGCCAGGTCTGATTGAATTTGGATTAATAAAGTTCGTAATTTAATAATTCCAAGTTATCTGAGTTTTTCTGCATATGGATTCCCAAATATGTAATCTTAGTTTGATGCCATTTTAAGTGATATTTCTTTTTAAGGGTTAGGGATGGGGAGAAGTATAATGAAAGGAGATCTGTTTTGGCTATATTTAGTTAAAATCCTGAGATGGCTCCAGAAAGGTCCAAGGTTTCCCAGAGCACTGGGAGGGAGGTTTCTGGGGCTATGGTCGAGATTAGAGTATCATCGGCGAACAGGAGTACCTTATGTTCCCGTTGACCCACTGGAATGCCTTCGATCTGGGCATTACCCCATATTGCTTCGGCCAGAGGTTCAATATAGAGAACCAAAAGTAACGGGGATAAAGGGCAGCCCTGTCTCGTACCCCTTTGTATCATGATTAGTTGAGATAAGTAGCCATTGACTCGTATATAGGCTTTGGGGTGGGCGTAAATGTTTTTCATACAGGAAAGAAAAATGTTGGGAAAAGAAAATTTAGATAGGCTGGCCCATAGATATTCCCAATTAACCTTGTCAAACGCCTTGTCAGCATCTAAACTTATTATTGTAGAAGGGATCTTCCTAGTATGTATAAATTCCATTAATAACATAATTCAGCGTAAATTATCAAAAGTATTCCTTGATTTTATGAAGCCAGATTGATCCTTGTGTATAAGGTATGACAGTATAGGTTCCAACCACCTAGCCCAGATGGCCATGAATATTTTATAGTCTGCATTTAAAATTGAAATGGGACGGTATGACTGTGGAAGAGTAGGGTCTTTATCGGGCTTTAGCAAATGGGAGAGAACCGCATAGTTCCAGGAGGATGGAGGGGTGTCACCTTCGGTAACTGTCCGGCATGCTGGGAGAAAGCTGAGAAGCAGCTGCGGCATAAAGGCCTTATACCATTCCGGCCCAAAGTCATCAGGGCCAGGACACTTCGATGGTTTCAACGCTTTGACCTGTAGTAGAATTTCCTCTGGTCTAATTGGGCATTCCAACAGTTTAATGTGATGCTCGGACAACTTAGGTAATGAGAGTTTATCCAGAAAAGCCGCTATTGCCTGCGACTGGTGGGGGGCTTTATATAAAGTTTCATAAAAGAGTTGGAAAGCATATCTGATTTGGTTTTCTTTATAAGAAGTTTTATTGGAGGCATTAGTTCTTATTTTTAAAATAGCTGAAGCTCGTTTGTTCGGTCTGAGTTTTCTTGCCAAAGCCCTTGCTCCCCTAGCTCCCCCCTCCTAACTGTGTTGTTTTAGATAATTCAGGCTCTGGAAAGTTCTGTAATATAATATTTGTTGTATCTCCTGTTTTAAGCCTCTTATTCGATGTTGGAGAGTCAAATCACCCTCCCTATACAAGAGTTGATATGACTCCAGAAGATCTGTTAAGAATTTGAGTCTGGCATTCATTTTTTTTGTTTGCGAGAGGCATATTCCAGCAGCTCCCCATGGAGAACCGCTTTCATTGTGTCCCATTGTATAGAACAAGAGGTTTCCGGAGATATATTTTCTTGGAATGCTTGAGGGATATGTTTCATAAAGTGGTCCCGAAATTCTTGATCCCGAAGAAGGAATGTGTTAAACCACCAGAGTCTGAACCTCTTTTGTTTTCCCAAATCTATTTTTAAAATTAAGGGGTTGTGATCTGAAAGTACCCTGGGCTCTAGCAGTATATCTTGAATTAGTGTGAGATGTTCTACTCTTATAAAAAAATAGTCCAACCTGGAATAGGTGCCGTGTCTTGCGGAGAAATGTGTATAGCCTGGATCTGATGGAAAAAGTCTCCGCCAGGCATCCTCGATCCCCAAATGGGTAAAATTCCCCTTTAAATATTTGGCAGCTCCAAAAAGTCTGGTTAGGTTATGATTAGAAGAATCAAGGTGTGGATGAAAAGGGATGTTAAAGTCCCAACCATAATCAGTATCCCCTTGAGCCTCTCCATCACCTTCTGTACAAACGTTCGTACCACCGGAAGTGACGTCTGGGGAGGAAGATAAGCATTAACCAGGGTCACTGTTTGAGAATAAAGTAAGCCTACAAGAATCACATATCTTCCCTGAGGATCTAAGTAAGTTTCTTGTATCTCTAGTGGGGTCGAAGATGGAACTAGAATTACAGTACCTCTTTTATGTCCCCTTGGGTGGGAGGATGCGATCACTGAATATCTACCTCCCCACTGTAATTTAGAATGTTCCAACACCGAGAGATGAGACTCCTGTAAAAAATATAAGTTTGCCCTCTGTTTTCCTAAGTGTTGCATGATCCTGTAACGTTTAATATGTAAGTGTAAGCCATTCACATTCTGGGAGAAATTTTTTACTCCAGCATTAACCATAATCCCCTGGAGAAAAAGATACAATTATAAGGGATGGAGGTTGTTGGAGAATCTTAAAAAATTATTTGTACTGTATACCACCCTCGCTCCAGCGGTCTTATTAGACCAAACAGAGCAATGCCGGAGTGAGTGGCAACCTTAAATGTATCCGCCCTGTCAAGAGCAGCCCCTCCAACCAGAACCAGGGAACCAACTGCATTAAAAAAGAATCTGTCATCATCCATTTTTTAAATTAACAGTAGAAATGTAACTAGATAATATAGCCAAAATCTATCTACATAACCTAATCCTCTAACTGGGATAACTACATACAATTTCTCTTCCACAGTTGGTGGAGACATGATCATCTCACACCTGGGTCCTAAGGTGACCAAAATGTGACAGCCTTAGGAAAGTGGGGCTTCTACCCACCTAATGTGGGTATAGACCCACCTGAGAGAGAACACCCCTTCTAGGAACCCGACTCACCCTAAGAGTGGGAGCCGGTCCTGAAATGGTTATAGCATGGGTAATAAAATGTTAAATATTAAAATTGTTGTATAGCAGGGAAAAGAAGAAAAGAAAAAAAAACACACACACCAAGAAAAAAGAGAGAGGCACTCTCTGCCCCCCTTATAAAAAAGCAAATCATTTCCCTCGGGTTGGGTTTCCAGTGTGGAATAGGGCCAAGGTATATAATGTAAGAATAAAGCATAAGAAATATAATACCATATAGGTATATACTTCCATTACATAATAGTACAGTTTTAACATATGGATAGACCACCTAAGGTTAAATAGTACAATGTCTTCATGAGGTCGGATATTAAACAGAAGGAGAAACCACCTGCATTACCTTTGTTAATATCCCGCAACTTCTCCTCCTCCCACTCACTCTATTACCCCCCTGTTTTTTCTTTTGGCGGGGGCAATAAATGACCATAGTGGGCATGGTCTGTGATCAGAAATACAAGACATTGCTCAGAAACAACCCCTCCTTTAGAAGGTACCTCGTATATTTCTACCATTTCATTTCTCCCACAGGCCCTAAGTGAAAGCCCAGGAAAAGACCCACTGTTGGACTATAACCCTAGAGTATGAGGAAGGCCCCCCTTATGAACTATCTAGCTTGGTTACTCCCCAAGTTTATGAATACCCTCTACCCCAACATCCCGCTGCCTTATACAGTGATGATCAACTTTAAATAAGACCAAAACAAAATATGGCTCTCTAAGAGAGTAACCAATTTCACAATCTTTGGCTCAAAGTTTGTTGAGGCCCTGCATTAATGAACTGCGTTACCAGCTCGCGTTGGAAGTGTATTTTCCTTTTAAGGCACGAGGCACCAAATATATAAACGAACGCTCTCCATGACCAACAGGTTAAGTATCAAGGAGAGAAAGAAAGTTTTCCATATTGCTAGCAGGGAGGAGAGCGGGGGAAGCAACTTAAACCTAGCAGTGAGCGGGGGGGGGGACTAAACACCCCTCCAGCCTCATAGTATAACCTTATGTTTTATATCTTTATTGTTATAGTGAATATGAGGCCTAAGGAGAAGCAATAACCCATCCTCTACCCCTCAACCCGGACCCGCCCGGTGACTCACCCGCTCTCAACCCCCCCCATAAGCGATACCTCAAAATGTACATTTTGGTGTAGATCTCAGTTCTCATTCATCTGTAACATAGGGCTTCTCAGCTGGTGAACCCTGTCCAACAGCCTCTGAAGATGGGGATCTCTCATCTCAGCCACACATTTCTCTTGGTTATCAGAGCCAGAAAGTCGGGGCTGGTTCTGCAGCATAAATTTAGGGTCAGTCTGTGAAAGGAACCCTCACTGGAGCAGGTCAGTCTTGGCCTCTGCCATTGTGTTATAAGTGATGGGCCCAGTTGGAAACAAAATTACCAATTTATCCGGGTATGGGGTGCGAAACTACAAATTTTTGGCCTGGAGGAGGGGGAACAAGGAATATGATCAAGTGCATGCGCTGAGTTGCTGGCACATAGTCATTATCAATGATAATACGATTGTTCCCCAACATAAGCCTTTGTTTGCACCACGCCTTAATCAGAAGCTGATCTTTTTGGTTAAAAGTAGCAAATCTCATGACAAAAGATCTTGGACGGGCTCCAGGTTTAGAAGATTGGGGGCCCAATGCTCTGTGTGCCTTTTCAATATCGAGTTGAAAATCAGGGCCTAATTCAAGAACCAGGCGGAGCAGATGGTCCGCAAAGGCTGTGGGGTCATTCCCTTCCTCTCCCTCAGGGATCCCATACACTCGAATATTTTTTCTCCTTCCTCGATTCTCTGTATCTTCTTGCTTCAAAGAAATCTGTAGCTGTTCTTCTGCCAGGGTTCGTACTAATCTCTCTAGATCAGCTATTCTGTCCGCATTCTCTGAGATTTCTGTGTCAGCCTCTGTAACTCTGATCTGTAGATCCCCCAAGTCCATTCAGATTTCTTTAAGTGCATCCATCATCTCCGACCGAAACTCAGCAATTGCCGAAAGGATTGTCTCAGAATGGGAGTCGGTAGGCATTTTTGTTTGTATTGTTTGTTGCTGTTGCTTTTGCTTGAGTTTGTCTTGTTTGCCCCTTCTGGTTTCTGGGTGCAGGGTGGCGCAGGCCACAGTGTCCAGATGCAGCAGGCCACAATCCTCATCGCCTAGTAGATCGCGTAAAGGTTAGTAGAAGGACATGCAGCTGCCATCAGCTTGCCATGCCCCAGGGAATATTTCTGACCACAAATTCCTCCCGGTGCGTTCCGATATCAATTAGTGAATTACTTTGTGAGCGAAGGTTGGACTGGTAAAGAGGAAATGCCTCTTGTTGATGTGGTGGGGCAGGATCTCCAATTCACCGAGTGCTTACAGCGCAATGCTAGAACCGAAAGTGTCAGAGTACCAAACATTTATAGATTCAGTGTTATGCTATAGTTCAGACTTTGCAAGAAATAGTGATATGGGAGATCATGCCAGCCCTTGCATGCAGCTGCTCTGGGTCATGCCCCTACTAAATGCTGAACAATCCAGTATTTAGCTGGACCAAGTAAACTGTGGGAAAAACAATCTCACCTTTGAATGATCATGTCCCAGAACCCCCTGAAACAAGACTGGCACTACCATGCATTACATGTTTTATTTTTTTTGCAAAGTGTGAACACGAGCTCGGCAGTGATTCTGAAACTACTGTATGTGGGACTCATTTCTAATAATGTAAAACTTTAACAATCAAATCAGAAGCACCCAATAAGTGAGATGATACACAATAACTGTGCTGGGTTGTGGTTGTCAGCTAGGGATGTGTACGTCATAATTGAAAATCCAGCATGCCAGCCACTGTGCAGTATATGTTTTTTTCCTCCAACTAAAATGCCTTGTGTTACTGTGCACTGCAGAAAACATACAGCACATTTACTTGTCCCCTCTGTATGAATATCTCTGTTATTCTTTGTGGTTTACCCCAGTATTTTCTGTTGGGAGTGGATGTCTGCTGCCAGTCGGAATGCTGCATATTTGTAAATAGACATTGTGTATGGTCTCACTAACTGGGTGCCTCTGATGTGATTTTGAAAGATTTAAAGTAATGAAACTGAGTATTATATATTTAAAGAGGCAAACTTGGGTTCAGGTTCAGACTTTACACAAAAACAAAAATAGACTTTGGTAATTTTTTTATTTTAGTCTTTTGGTAACCGGGTAAGGACCACTAGGCACAAGTGCCTGTTTTCACGGGTGACGTGGGAGCACTGGGCGGTTAAGTGACTTGCTCAGAGTCACAAGTGGAGGTTGTGAGAATCAAGCTCAGGTCTGGTCTGCTGGATGTATCAAGCTAGTTTACACCTTGTTCCTCTAACCTCTAGGCTATACTGCCAGCCAAATAGGAAGCAAGGTAGCGCTAGGGTACGCGTTCCTGCATTTGACAGAGTATCAGCTGTTCTCAGTCAGCAGCACCTATTATTAAGTGGATAAAAGTGCAGTGGATTGGTGGAATTAGTATGCACTGTTTTTGCATCACACTGCAAGGACTCCTGCCCTATTAAATGCTAGCTGATGCTGACAGGATGGCATAAGATCATAGTGGTAAAGATCAATCAATCAATCATCAGTTCCTGTCAGCAGCTGTAAGGCAAACACGCCACTGGTAAGCAAGGGTTAGCTCCTCTGTTCATTCTATAACGAAAATATAACAAAAAATTATTAACTGCTACCAGTGTTATCCTTGCGTTTAACTCTCTTAAACACAGACAGTTGTACTAGAAATGGAGCAGCTCTTATTAAAGCACAAATCAGATAACAAGGTGCCAGGGAAACATACAGGGCTCCCTCATCTATAGTACAGGGATTCCTATATTACGGAGGAGCAGCAAATAGCTCCCAGCTGCATGTAGAGTATGCTTGATTCAGAAGATCAAACAGGCAGCAACAAAAATTAGCAGTACTTGAGACTTTTCACAGTATATCAGCCTCTAATGTTAACAAGGATGTTGCATTTTTTTGTTTAAACATTGCATAGGCCCATATTCGTTCATAAAATTGTACTTATATATTCAGTTTGAGGGGATATTTTATTTATATAATTTTGATACTGTAAGAACTTACTATCTCGAATGTCTAGCAAAAGAAAACAATATTCAAATAAATAACATAGTATTTTGAGGCCGGACAGGACTCTAGGTCCATAAGGTCCACGTCCTCTCACAAAACTCCTTTCAATAAACAGGGAGTAAGTAGGCTGTGCAAAACGTAGTAATCTGTAGGGCTATTCCACCCCTTTTGTCTAGTGTACCTTGCAATTCCTTTAGTAAGCTATGTCCAGAGGTACTTCAAAGATGTTTAACTACTTACTGAAAGGAGTAGAGAGCAGAGAAGGATTCAGAATGAAATGCAGTTTATTAAGTAGCTAGCTGAAATGTGCTACAATGGGCCTAATTAATCCCCCCCTCCCACTGTATGAAGCCAACCCATTTCCTTTCTTTAGACATCCGGAAGGACTGAAGCTGATCATTCAGTGAACCAATAGGTGGGAGGGGTGAATCTGTGACCTCCCGTTTCGGTGTTCTAACAGCTAGACCACACTACCTCTCCAGTAAATAAAACTATGTATGGTAATACCTGAAAATTTAGTAAACTTTTTTATCTTGATCATCGGAGGACACGATAGCATATGATACAGCGTGGGCTACATTGGCTTAGAAATCATCATTACCTTCAATGATTGTCCTCTGCCATGATATTTCACTGTTTAGCTTGCCTCCGCTTGCAAGTTTGTTTGTGTGCTTACATGGTCAACACAAGGTGAGCTTTTATACTTCCATTCTAAAATAAAACACTTTGGAACCTTACAGATCATCTCAGCTTTAAAATAGACACATTGCTAACAGATCTCATTCAATAAAGTCTCATACAAAGCAGCAGATTGACAGAGATGGTAGTAATCATGTATATGCTTATGCTGCCAAAGGTATGGGAACTTTTTCTCTTTATAAAATCAGTGCAGCTACATACAACACAGCTGAATTCGTTCCAGCACTAATGCATTCTTTCTTTTGAGTTGATAACACCCGTAATAAGTTTGACTGGCATTTTTTGACACAGCATTTCCCTCAAAACTCATATATAATTTCCAGTATCCTGTACAGAAGGGTGCTTCATCTTGTATGTCTCCAGAACAATCCCAGGATTGTGTCAGCATACTCAGAGATGGGTGTGCACTGTGCACTTCGAGACAGTCTCACATACAGCTCACATCATCACCCACAAGATATTTTCAGGAAGACAGAAAATAGAGTTGATTTAGACTTGCCACTCCATGCCTTTTGCAAAAACTGCCTGTAAAAAGTCTTGATTTGCTAAAATGCTTGATTGGACTGTATATATATGTACATATACACATCATAATTATATAACCGAGAAAAAGTTAAATCGAAGCAATAGTTTAAATCCGGTAAGCATAGCTGCCGAGATAGATAGATAGATAGACGTGGTAAATAATAAATGTTCACAAGCAACCAGTTGTACACACTGGGCGGGATATTCAGAAGAGTTGCACATGGCGCAACGCCTGGCATGATATTCAAACGGGGATTGAGCCAGTCACAAATCCCGATGTGCTGGAGCGCATCAGTAATGTATGCAGCGCAGGTGGGGGGGCATGCCCACGCATACTCCGCACATCCCGATATTCAGCCCGGGATGTGCTGAGCCCATGCATGTGCAACACCTACCTGCGTTGCACACAGGTGAGCCAAAAAAAAGGAGCAACAGCTGGCCACCCACAGGTGAGCTGCTGTATTGCAGGGCACAACACGGCAGCTGCCACCTGTGGGTGGCCACCTGAGCTCCGGCTGCACCTTCGTGGCGGCGCCCCCCTTGCCTGATCGTGGGCATACGTAGAATAAGGATAGTCCCATATCCCTGGTGGTCCAGTGGACCGCTCGCAGCCCGATCGCAGGCATATGTAGCATAGTTAATAGTCCTATATCCCTGGTGGTCCAGTGGACCGCTTGCAGCCTCATCGTGGACATAGGTAAATTTAAATATAGTTAACTCCATCCCTGGTGGTCCATTAGACCGCTCGCAGGCCGATCGCGGGTGTCAGTAACACATAATGCCACACCAATCCAACCCTGGTGGTCTAGCGGTACCCCCCTCCCCATCTGCCCACTGAGCCCCACCACCCCCCTCCCCCCCGGTCAGTGACGGGTGGCAGCTTCCCACCCGCTTGCCGCCCCGCCGACTGACACCATACGGTAAGGCTGTACGCCCATTCGTCCACAGCATGAGCCAATGGGTGTCAGCCCATACCGGATACACAGTCCAGATATGTGAATGGATCCATTCACATATCTGGACTTGTAGTACGGTACAGGCTGTATGCCCATTGGGTCACACTGTGGACCAATGGGCGACAGCAAGCAGGTGGAGCTGCCGCCCGCCACTGACCGGGGAGCGGGTTGGTGGGGCTCAGTGAGCGGGGGGAGGGGGTACGCTAGACCACCAGGGTTGGATTGGTGTGGCATTATGTTTTACGCCCGCGATCGGGCTGCGAGCGGTCCACTGGACCACCAGAGATATAGGACTAATATGTTTCCTACATATGCCCGCGATCGGACTGCAAGCAGTCCACTGGACCACCAGGGCTAGAGTTAACTGTTTTTAAATATACCTGTGTTCTCCATATACATATGCCCGTGATCGGGAATTGGGGCACTTTGACGCAATGTGCAGGGGGGTGTCAGTCCCCGACGGCTGCAGCCTGGCAGGGCTCCAAGTGCAAGTGGCCAAGGATCGGTGCACCTGCATGCAAATGGGGCTATAATGACATGCAGATGGCCCCATTTGGGCCTTGCATACATTATGGCTCCATTTGCATGTGCACTTTTGAATATCGCAGTTGTTGCGCCTAGCGCAACGGAACTTGTTGCTAGCGCATCCCCCTGCTCCACTCTGGCCACTTGCGCTGGTGCAGTGCCACTGCACCATGCACACTGCGGGTGGCCAAGGTGCGATATTCAACTATGCTGTGCCATGGCGTAGCTCCGTTGAATATCACCCTGTCAACGCCACTGCGCAGCCAAGTTGCACTGCACCCAGGCTTGTGCCACAGCCTGGTGCAGTCTGACTATCCTGCCCACTAAATACAAAGTACAAAATGCAATAGGCGACAATTTAATACAATTAGAAACAATCGCAGTCAGAATTTAAAGAACATCAGGAGCACATCATCACATGAATTTCATTTTGTAAGTTTCAGACACTGCAGGCAGTTATACAAGTAATATGTAGGCCAAAGAACCACAGAGCAAACAGATTAGGTAGCTACCCAGGTAGCTGGCAGTAGTAGAACAAAAAACATCAGAATCCAATAGAAACTTGTAACATACTGTACTGTATTTTTTAGTTTGCACAGTGTGGGCTCCATATTGGCAGTCATTTCCCCCGAGACCCCGCTGCCTGCTGATTGCAACTCATGGTGGTGTCTGTCTGATGTTGGAAGTCAGTGAGTTACATCGCTCTCACTCTCCAACCATGGGCTGGGTCTGGCTGCACTTTGTGACAACTCCAACGTGTGTCGGACTTGGTGGATTCCCTTCATGTACTGAATCAGTAATTTCATACTACATATCGTACCTCTCAACCTTTTGTCACTGAAATGAGGGACATGGACATTTTTGGACACTCACAATAAGGGATAATGAGGGACACATCCTGAAACATGGAGATACTAGCTCAGAACACAGTGAAACCATAGTGTTTTCTTGTACAAAGTTTAGTTTTGATTTAGTATTTTAGAATATTAAGAATTTCTGCTTTAGAGTCTGATTTTTATGGCACACTCTCTGTGTGGGCAGCACCATTTCTGTGAGGGAGGGATGAGGGAGAGAGCAATTTTAAGGCGTAAAATGTGGAATGTCCCTGTAATGAGGGACAGTTGAGAGGTGTGCTACATATTACTATATACTGTACCAATTTTCTTCGGTGTGTAGCTATTTCATCCCTGCACACAGACACATGATGGGGGTAATAATCACTATCAATCCAAGGCCTTAAATGTAAATATTGTAGAATACTGAAGCAAGCATGCAGTAATAGTTTTATAGTGAAAATGTATCTTCATAAGCAGCATGCACGCACGCACGTGTGTATGTGTGTGTGGTTAGTTGGTTTTTAAAGTGTCTAAACACCATAACAAACGAGATGTACTTGTACTTGTATTTTTTTTTTGAAAACTGCAATAAAATATTTTACTACAAAAAACAAACACGTTCTTCAAAAGTAAAATTGATTTACATTTTCCAACCATGATTTTTAAAAATTGCGTCTATTTTTTTGGGGAAGTTTAGCTGTTAAAGGATTAGTCTTCTGTTGAAGGATCCCAATCTGTATGCACCCTCTCCCTCAACATACATACAAACAAGTTATTTCGTATTTCAAGTCAGCGTATCTATTGTGTTGTTATATTGGGAAGCTCCCAATCATAATAACCGGCAGGTATCTTGTTGTCTTGCAGTGGGGGTCAGAGGTTAGACACTCGTGTCAGCTGTAGAGACAGGGAAGAGGGAAAGATAGTCTTTCCAAAAAGCAGCTGGTTTATTTTAATGAACACTGGGACCCTCCCACAAGAACCAAGCAAGGAACAATCCCCTTTTACTGGCAGCAAGATCCTTGCCATCTTGGCTTCATCTAAAAACATTCCTCACTCGTCAAGGCTTCTTTCCACAGTGGGAAACTGCCGAGATCTCAAGGTAAAGCATTTTGAGCACCCTTTCCTTTTAATTAGCATTTGGTGAAGACACTGATGCCGATAAAACAAAGCTGTTGGCTGCAAACAAATGTGAATTTGCAGCGTTTTACAGAGGGTATTGTTAAAATAGTAATTAGTATGTAAAGCTGCAAAATTGCCTACTTCAGGTGAGTGACAGATTGTGTGGTGACAGATTGTGCGGTTGTCAACAGTGCTGTGTGGCAATGTAGGACAGAGTTGGGGTGGGTTAAACATACTCTCCGGGGCAGAGCCGTAGGAAGGCATTTTGGTGCCCTAGGCAAGAGACTAATTTTGTGCCCCCCCCCAAGAAAACAGCCGGTGGTCTGCGGGCCTTGCAGCCCCCAGAAGCTCTAGGTTATTTACATGCTCTGTAGTGAGTTTTGGGGCTTTTCTTGAAGGAAAAACATACTTTTGTTATATGTTCCCTACCCCTGATTTCAGAGAAAACTTTGTTCCCATAGAATCTGAGGTGTGGGAGTCGAAGATGCTGGCTGGCTGTCATCAGAGCGTGCAGTGCAGCTATAATTGTTGTGGACAACTGTCTGACCAACAGTTCCATCGAGAGTGGCTCATGGGGGCGTATACAGGCACCTCAGTGACGTAGTTACAGTCCTCGAGTGCTGGACACATGTACCTCTGAGATGCCCCACCTGCAACCACCCATCCTCGCATAGGGGGATGTATCACCATGAGCCCACTCACTCAGCCCTGATGTCAGGCTCCACTACCCCTGTAGTGGAATCACCACCACCTAACAGAAGGAAAAGCCTCCACCCCCCGACCATCCTTCCTTCAGCTAGACTATCTCCAGCACTCATTGCTGCTTGACCACCCTTCTAGGCCATAACCAGACTCCACCCCCCCAACCATCCTACAGTGGCTTGAACACCTCCGCAACACCACATCCACCTTAGCTGCCTACCTTCCCTATAGATGAACCACCACCCTACACCAAGACAAGTGCCCATGAACCCGAATAATCCCCGCAACTAGACCAACCGCACGTACCTCTAAACTGTCCTTGATTTCGCAACCAAATTTGCATTTGTCCATCATAAAGTTTGTTTTATGGTAGAGAACAGTGGGGTGGGGGGTTAAATCACAAAATAATGTAAAACATTAAAGTTACAGACTTATTCTTCTTCAGAAAATGCAGATGAACACAAATCCCCTTTTTCTATCATCTTTCTGAGTGAATAATGTCAATTTATAACATGTGTCCAAGATTTTGGATCTTTGTCCCTGATTATTTTAAGTCTTGTCCCTGATTCATGAGGCAAGAGGTTTAGAGGTATGTAGCCCCAAGTCTAGCATCCCCTCCAGAGGACAACTCTTTCTGCAGTGGCATCCCCCCCACAAACAATATTCGGACTGTGTCCAATCCCCCCACCACAGGAACCTCCCACAGAAAAGCACCCCCTGCATCTGCCTCTACCCTCGCGCCCCCCCCCGCAGTTGGGAGAGGGCCAAGGAGCGTAAGATTTACATCATAGAACTGCTGCTATGGTGCTGTCCAGGGTCCCACAGTATAACTTCTGGCATACAAAAAAATGCGCTGCTCCTCTGGTCCACTCCCTATCTCTCTCTTTCCCCAGCTCAGACTCATATACTCTGTTGGCAACCACGAACATGGCAGGTATTTTTATATGTAATTTATAAGCGCTTCCAGAAACTGTCAGATGTCAAGATCCAGAAGCGGTCAATTGACATCCATGATTTAGGTGACATGCTCAGTCTATGCAGTGTTATAAATTATTAATAAAACTGTCATGTTCATAGATGCAAGCCAAGCAGACCTAGTGAGTCGGGGAGCTTTCCTTTTCTGCCAGAAGTTTTACTGTGGGACCCTGGACAGCACTGTAACAGCAGTTCTCTGCTGTGTATCTTCTGCTTCCTGGCCCTTTCCTGACCAGTGGGGAGGGACAGTTGCAGGGGGTAGCTTGTCTGGCGGGAGGTCCAGCTGTGGGATGGGGATGGGATACATTATGTAGTAGTGTCCCCTAGTTGTAGTGTGTAGGCGGGGCCCTGTGTTAAAAAAAAACAAAACAAAAAAAAAACGACAGGGCATGATAGGGTGCTTGAGCTTGAGGACCCCCAAGGGCCCATTTAGTTAGCCCTGGTGAGAGACAGTGTAGGGGCCCCATGGTGCAGTGAGAAGTGTCATTAGGGGAAAAAACATTCTGCCTAGCCTATACCAGTTTTCAGTATGCCTTAGCATAGTGCAGACCCTCTCCTCTGCCCAGTAAATAACCCCTGCACAGCACCTCCCCCAGTACAGCTGAGCCAGCCCAACTGCTCCAGTCAGCATCCCTGCAGCCAGAAGGACCCCCACTCCAAATCCCCTTATTCCCCCGATTCCCATCAGTTCCCCTCCACAGCCCAAGCCAATCCAGATACATGTAACTGTTAATATGTTATGATCTAAACTGTACAGATCCCATCACATGGCATCCAAGACAGCTAGGCAAGGCACTAGCAGGCAAGGCCTCATTTTCTAAGCAAGACAGGTGTGGGTGGTGGGGTGAAAATGGAACAAGGACTCTGCTAGGGAGAATCAGAAGGAGAGGACACACAAAAAAAGGCAATAGAATGGGAGTGCTGGAGGGACCCGGGTCAAGAGGAAAGAAAAGAAAATGTAACAACCTGGTAGACAGAAGGGATGGTGTGCCGTATGCCTACGCCATAGCAGTCAGGCCAAGGCTGAGGCAACTGCTTCAAAATCTTCACTCCCATCCCAGTCTCCAGTCCAGTGCATGAAGTTCAAGTGGATTACACAGTCGCTGCCCACCCACCAGCAGAGCCGACTCCAAGACAGGCCCACCCAGGCCCAATAATTCAATGGCAAGGAAAGCAGATCTTTGTTTCCCAACTTCCTGAGTGAGACTATCAATCCCCTTCCCCACTGCACTCTCACCATATAGATCCCATCTCATCATCTCACAATTTGGATTCAGAAATTAATTTGGAATTATTCATCACTTCGCCGGGTCTGCTCTTCTGCTTGTCTGCAGTGCCATCACTTTTTACTACAGACACTCTTTCACTGATGAGTGACAATTACCAGTCTCATCGACATAGACAACAACAGACAGAGTACTTAGTGTGGTGTGCATTCTGCTTATGCTTACATTACACAAGTGATGAAAAAAAATATAAAGCAAGGATCTCTTCTGTCTTCTCTGTCTCTCGTGACTCATCTCTCCTCTCTGACTCTCTCACTTTTTTTAGTCTCTGTGACTGTCTACTACTCTACGTTAGTATGCTCAACAACTTGATCCACACTCTCCCTGTTTCCAACACAAACCGCCTCTCACTCAGTGCCAAATGCTCCGCCCATACCTTTTTATACTAATGGGTGGCACACTGGCCCACTCACAGTTTCTCTTTCTCAGCACAACATGGTTATTATTTTCTGCAGTAGACTGTGCAACCATGTGATCCCCCCCCCCCCACTTGCTGGTTCTTGGTCTGCAGATGCACCCCTGCTGACAGTCATTTGTAATTACAGAACCAAATTTAAAAAAAAGATTTAAAGTGACACGCAAGTGAATTAGAACATGAGCTTCAGTGGAAAAATGCACCCCTCGGAGGCATGAGCCCGGGGCGGGAGCACCACCCGCCCCACCCTTCCTACAGTACTGCTCCGGGGGGAGGGGACCTCTCAAGACATCAAGTGGCAAGCAAAATAGGGCTCTTTAACTACAGTAAGCATAGTAATTGGGTTCTCAGTGGAATAAACTATTTTAACACTTTTTCACATTGTGTGGACAGAAAACATTATGTAGGTCCTTTTCTAATGCAAAACGTCTGCAGGCTTCACCCACTGCAGACATAATAAATACAGTCTCTCTCCTGCATGCTGCTTGTGAGAAAGCTAAGTGTCTGTTTTTCTTTGGGACTGATTTAGAACTTGGTTGAGAGAGGGAGGGACTGCACTGCACTGTCAACTGTGTCTCCTGCATGCTATCTGTGAGAGTTCTAAGTGGCTGTTTTCCTCTGCTGCGGACCTGAAACTTGGCTGAGATAGGGACTACACTACACTGTCAATTGTCTCTCCTACATGCTGCCTGTGAGAGTGCTAAGTGTCTGTGTTCCTTTAGCATGGACCTGCAACTTGGCATAGACAGGGACTGTTCTACACCAAGTAGTCTGAAAATTCCTAAACATTCTGTAGTTTGTTGCTCTTAGTCTAAACTCCAAACCCAAATTTAATTGATAAATGCTAGGAGCAGGTGTTGGTTCAAGCAAGGAGGACTGAATGTATTAAAAATGCTGGAAGACTATTGACAGAAAAAAAGATCTCTTCTGGAAAGATAGATTGCACCACAATCAAAAAGGAGCAAGCATTTAGAAACCTTGGCTCATCGCAGCTGTAAAGAACATTTTAAACTAAATGTGGAGAGGGATGGGGTACTGAAATAGACTAGTGAAGCCAACCTGAACTGGGACAGAAAAAACAAATGAACAACATACTGTCAAACAATCTAATTCAGAGAATAAGATGAGCAACACAAGCGGTTAAAACATGGCACAAAAAGAAAGATGTATGTACAGTAATGCAAGTAGCTCAAGAAACTAAACTGGTGAACTAGAGACACTGGTCAGCATGGAAGAACTGGACATTATAAGAACAGAGGCATGATGGGATAACATGACCTGAGGGGAATGGAGCTAGAAAATAACTAATTATATACAGGAAAGAGAGACCTGTCAAGAAAGGAAGAGGGATAGTACCATTTGTCCAAAACCATTTACTGGTAACGGAAATATAGGAGCAAGCAAGGCTAGATCCAAGACTTGCTCCAGGACAGGAAGTGCAGACTCAGAAGTAGACACTGAGAAGCAACATCTTATATCCGGCCACTCCTGCATCTGCATGGACTGGAGCACACCGTCATTGGAATCTCTACCATGCCACTTCTAGGTATTGCTGAATAAGTTGTATACTGAACCACCCATTCCACAGGTCAAGAGAAGCTCATGGTCCTCTAGTAGGTAGAGCATGATTGAGAACTGGGAGATTATGTTCAACCCACTAGAGACAAATACACTCACTACGTGATCCTGAGCAAGTCACTTAACCTCATGGTGTTCTAGTCTATGAAGCTGCAGATATGGGTAAAAGCAGGATCCCACTGGAAATGAGGCACTGCATCTCAGTGCTTGCTTCCCAATCTACACTGCGTGACCTGAGCAAGTCTCATCAGGTCTGACCCTGCCTTCTGTGCTTACTGTCCTCAACAGAACCCAGTCACCTGCCCACCATCATGGCACCCTTCCCACTCCACAAACTGCACTACCACTTGTTGACATTTATGTTTTTACCTCACTAGCTAACCCCACCCATTGCACTACTAAAATATGCAGGCGCTGAATAATGCTTCCTGTGTACAGCAGCAGTGTTTGAGAGCTAGGTAAAAACATCATACAGCTTCTGTCATAAACATTTTGTTACTGACAACCTTTGATTCAAGTTGTTATTACTAGTTTTGTAATTAAGTCTCAAATCAATAAATATGGCCACGACAAGTCATTATTAAAACTCAAGGCTGTAGAAGATGGATACATCAGGGGAAGTAAGGAGGAGACAAAATCACTGTGGATGTAGCTCATAGTAGTATCAGGTAAGAAACTATGATTGGGAGTATCTATAGGCTGCAAGGATAAGGGGAAGAGGGGACTAGGGAGCATATGGAAAAACTAGGAAGGGGAGTGGCAAACGGGGAGGTAGTACCATAGTAGTACTAGTGGGTAATCTGTCTGTGAACCTCCTGGATATTAAATGGGATGTTTCAGAGTTCATTGGCACCAGAAGCTGATCATCTGTGGTTTGTTGCACCAGAAGTCAGACCCTTCTGGATATATTCCAGGACTGTCTACTAGTGCAACTGGTTAACAAACCCACCAGACAGGCTGCCATTCTTGATGCAGTACACACCAACTTGGGGGTGGTAGGAGGTGTGCAGGTAGGGAAGGTCCAGTGACCATAGCTCTATTTGGTTCAAGCTGGCCCTTGTGACCAGAAACCCCCAGTCGAGGACTGAGGTCCTTGACTTCTGAAGGGCAGACTTCAACTGGATGAAGGAGTTGGTCTGGGACAAGTTAGTCATGGTAGACAGCATTGACCGTTTTGAGGAGAGGTGTCAATTAAAGGGACCAGTAGGAGACATCTTCCAGCTAAAGAGGCAATTGAAAACAGGGGGCATTATATGCAGATATTAGGGAAGAAGTTCAGTGAAAACATTAGAAAATTCTACTTCATGGAGAGGGTAATAGATAACTGGAACAAACTCCCAGGAGGTGGTGGGGACAAAACTGTGGGGGTTCAAGGGATCATGGGATAAACACAAGGGTCTTTTGAATCTGGGGGGAGACAGTAGGAAATTGCAAAGTTCTAGCAGCTAGTTAGGCAGACTGGGTGGGCCTGGTGGTACTTTTCTGCTGACACATTTCTATGTTTCTTGAGACATCTGAGTTGTGCATGAAAACCGTAATCAAAAGAAACAGGTACAAGAGACCAATATGGTTCCAGAAATGGTAGGAAAAGCAGAGAGGGCAAAACAAAAAAGGCTTTCACAAGGTACAAGGAAATTCAGCTGAGGAAGAATGAAAAGAACTGCAATTGAGAACAAAGGAAGCAAAGAGGGTGGTTAAGGAGGCAAGAGCAGACACTAAGCTAATACTGCAAAGGGGGCAAGGGTAGAGAAAAGCAGTTCTTCATGTATTTTAAAGAAAAAAGAAAGGATGAAGAATATTTAGGTTATCTGAGCAAGTGGGTAATAGAGGAGGACATGCAAAAGGCAGCCATCCTTAATGATCACTTCTGGTGTGTCTTCAAAAAGGAAGATAGTGGATCCCTGCCAGCACATGGCATCAAGGCAGCCATAAAGGGAGTTCCTGAGACAAACCAGCCAGTATTTACCAAGGAAATGGCCCAGAAAGGGCTAGCAGCCCAAAAGATAGAGAATGCCCTAGGGCCTGATGGGATGCATCTGAGGGTAGACAAGAAACTAGCATCAGAACTGGATGAACACCTGGCAGGGCTATTCAGCAGCTCATTACAGATGGGATGTAGTTCTGAAAGACTGGATGGTAGCAGATAGAGTTCCACTCTGTAAGATGGGGACAAGGAGCAAGCAGGGAACTACAGGCACGTCAGTCGTAACTCTGATGTGGGTAAACTGATGGCGTCACTAGTCAAAGAGGCCCTTGTAGACTATCTGGAGCTCATAGTGTCCACCCTTAAGTGCAGTCCATGACAGGGTGAGGGAACAGAGATACCCTCATTGTCCTTCAGAATGCTCACCGAGGTCAAGACTGCACCTCAGCCATGAGTATCCGGGACATCCCTCTAGCTCTGGATAAGGGCACAATTCCAGTCTCGAGTCTTGTGGCCAAATGTGAACCTTTACTTGGCTATTACATAAAGAAGGAGAAAGACCCAGACGTCACACTCTCTTCGGGGTAGCAGTGTAACACCTGATTTAGCCTTCTCCCTAAAGGACATGCAACAGCCTGGTTCAAAATCATTGTACCCTGACTGTGGTTCCAGTTTGTGCAAGAGTACTGTACTGCTGTTATTTGCTGTGTATAACCTTGTTTTACAGGGGGTCTCCAGGGCCGGGCCAGAGGAAAGCCCTGGTGGTAAGTGCAAACAGTGTGGGTACTTGTGTGGTGTATCGGGGTATTGCGAAAGCGATTACTGTGTATTATTCCAGCCACTAGTAAGGAAAGAGGGGGGTTACAGTGTCCCAGAGGGCTGTGCCCAAGTTAGCTTGTCCACTACCAACCCTGACCTCCGGGTGGAGGCACCCGTTTCAGAACTCAGGCCCCTTAACCTGCTACTAGCCAAGCAGGCAAGGGTAGTAGCCCTTGGGATAGCGCCACCTAGGGGTTACATTTTGGAGGCTCACCACTGGGATTTTGTGCCTTCTAGTGGCCAAAAATTACAAATTATTGTTAAAGATCAATGGCTACCCCGGTAGAAATGGCTGTACACCAGTTGGTGGAGTGGTGTACTGGGCAGGAGGTTGACCCCCAAAATGCTCTATTTATACTGGATATCCCCCTGGGTACCAGTAAAGACACTGTAGAGGGAGCACTCTCCAAAGCTGAATGTTTAAAAAACCCTGTAGTGGTGGGTCAACAGGCTGATTTAATCGCCCAAGCTTTCATAGCCTTGGTAGAGTGTAGTGACCTCATGGACAGCTTTAAAGTGCCACAGACTACTGCCCCAGAAGAAGTTCCAGCTGCCTGGAGAGTGATAATAAAAGACAGTGAAGACCCCGGGGAGGATGAGCTCCCACCCTTATCTGAGACTTTTGAGGAGAAATTTGCTAAGTTGCTGCTGGATGAAGGGAAAACCATAGAGGACTTTAAGAAACTATTCCTGCCACCTGGGAGTGTTCCTTCCCCAACACCCCCTCCCACTCCAGCACCAGTTACTGCCCTGTCTTCTGTGCCGTGCCAATGCTGGCCCCTATATCTGTACCTGCCATTAGTCACGACTCCTACTGAAGGCTGAGAATTGTCTCGGGCACCCTCCCCAACCCCCAGAGGGAGGATGACTGAGAGACCTGGATAGACTATGTTGCCTCTCTAGTACTTGAATGGCAATGCTCAGAAGCAGAGAAACAAAAGAAGTTGAGTGAGAGCCTCTGAGGTCCTGCCCTGGCTACCATCTGTGCCAAGTGGGCCAAAAACCCAAAGCAACTGCACAGGACTATGTTGATGCATTGGAAAATGTGTATGGGAGCCCGGATTCAGATGAGGATCTGTGGTGGAGAGTAAGAAACACTCAGCAGTACCCAGGGGAGCCATTGTCTGTATATGTACCTCGGCTTGAAAAGCTGCTACAAGAGTGCCTCAGAAAGGGTGGTTTGCCGTCAAATGAACTAGATCAAACTAGGCTGGACCGGATCCTTAAGTCTGCTCCATTTTCAGAATTGTTACTGCTTCAGTTGTGCCTTGCCACCTGACTGGAATTGCCCCCCTCCTATGATGAACTAATGAAAGAAATTTGGGGGGGGGTTGAGCAAAGGCGACCCTGTGGGGGAATTGCACCCATATCTGCTGCTGCTGCACAAGTGAACGAGAGTGATCAGTCAAGTGAGGCTCAGGGGCAAAAGTAGGCACTTAACGAGCACTCTGAGAATGCAAAGGACTTCCCGCCCTGGCCCAGCACTGGAAAGATGAGCTACTAAAGGAAGTCCGAGAGTTGAAGACAGATGCCTCTGCAAGGGTTTCCCCCATGGAACAAGATTCTGGTCCCTTTCAGGATGTGACTGCCATGGGGGTGGGGGTGCACCCTCAGGCATCCGCTACCAAGGGTGGCTCCAAGGCTGAGATCACCGGATTGACTGTCACTCTAAAGGAACTGTTAAGACACGTTGCACCACTCTCACTGCTGCAGTCAGATACTAGACCCCAATCTGTTACTACTGCTTCAGTTCCTCATACGATGTTCTCTCCCAGGATGACCTAGGAGTCTATCATTTGTCACAACTGTGGAAAGGATGACCATATGAAAAGAGAATGCCGGTCTCAGAAGGACTTAGAAAGAGTAGTAAACAGACTCCAAGGGGAACTCCAAAAAGCAAATCAGTGGCCAAGGGGTGCCCAAAATTACCACAGTGAGGGTTCGAGAAACCCTAACTCAAATTTCTGTGTGGCTAAATTGTCTGTCCATGCCTCTGCTACTGCCTCTCCAGACTGGTCCAAAATAGCAGGCCCTTCAATGGAGACTATGGTGACTGTGAATGGTATTCATACTTGGGCTGTGCTTGACAGTGGGTCACAAGTGACCATTGTATTCCTGGACTGGTATGAGAAACACTTATAAGATGTGCCTTTGCAATCCCTGGAAGGCCTACATGTGTGGGGCCTGAGCGACAAGTCTTATCCCTACCTAGGGTATGTCTGCCTCTGGTTGTCTTTTCCTGCAACTGCAATGGGTGTAGAGGAGCGAGTAGAGACATTGGCCCTAGTGTGTGTCCCCCCCCACCAGACTGTATGATGGGTCCCCTTGTTAATTGGGACAAACACCCATATGTTTGGGAGACTGGCGCAACTCTGACACGAGAAACAAGGGTGACGGACTGGGAGGGCCCTGAGAATTCCAGCTCTGATCAAGAGGGCCTATGATTTGCAACAGAAACCCAAGAAAGTAGACCAGGATGAACCAGTGGGGATTGTGTGGAAGAAGGATCCGTATTCAAAGGTACTGGCCCCTAATGCCCAGTGTACCATTCAAGGGGAGGTCTGCCTCCGGAAAGATATCAAGAACAAAATACTGATGTTGGATGCACCAGGCGATGGAAAATTGCCAGAAGGATTATTGTTCAAGCTCAGCATCTTGCCTGCTTGTGCCCATGCCTGTGCATGACGAGTGATAGTCCAGATTCACAATGTGTCCATTCGGGAGATCCGGGTGAACAGAGGGTGCACCTTAGCTACGGTACACTGCGCAGACACTACAATGTTACCCAGCAACAGGCACCCTGGTGAGAAGGAAAGAGTGACCCCAGACTTGTTTGACTTTGGTGACTCCCCATTGCCAGCTGAATGGAAGGCTGGAAATAGCAAGAGACTTGCCCAGAGAGACCAAGTGTTTTCGTTGAAGGAATGGGATGTGGGATGCATCCAGCATGTGCGGAGCATCACATACGCCTGCACGATGAACGGCCATTTCAAGAGAGGTCCCGATGCCTAGCCCCAGCAGACATAGATGATGTAAGAAGACACCTGCAGGAAATGCTCGCGGCTGGCATGATACAAGAATCCAGGAGCCCATACGCCTCTCCCATTGTGGTTGTGTGTAAGAATGCGTCTGTGAGGATGTGTGTTGATTATCGAACCTGAACTGGTGGATCGTCCCAGACCACTACACTATGCCTCGAATACAAGATGCCCTGGACTGGTTGAATGGGAGCAAATGGTTCTCGGTGTTGGATCTTTGCAGCGGATACTACCAGATCCCGATGGCCCTGGAAGACTGTGAGAAAACAGCCTTCATCTGTCCATACGAGTTTCTGAGGATGCCACAGGGGATGTTGGGTGCTCCGGCCACCTTTCAGCAACTGTTGGAACGTGCGGTGGGAGATATGAATTTGCTGGAATGCCTGGTGTACTTGAACAATGTCATTGTGTTTGAGAGCACCTTAGAGGAGCATGAGAACCGACTGTTTAAAGTCCTAGACCGACTGGAAGACTTCGGCCTCAAGCTGTCCGTCAACTAGTGCCAGTTTTTCCAAACCTTTATGAAGTATGTGGAGCGCATATTATCTACAAAAGGGATAGAGACTGATCCCAGTAAGGTTGAAGCACTGACTACTTGGCCCTAGCCCCATAATTTGAAAGAACTACAATGTTTCCTGGGGTTCTGTGGCTACTACCACAGGTTCATAAAAGACTATTCCAAGGTGATGCACCCACTCTTGAACCTTACCCAGGGTTACCCTCCTTCCAATCGTAAATACAAAAAAGGGGCCGTGAAAGAACCAGAAAAAGTATACTTCTGCCCAGGTGAACTCTTAAGGCCCCGCTGGATGCCCGACTGTGAAGCAACCTTCCATGAGATCATATACCAGCTCACCCATGCCCCCATCCTGCCTATGCCGACCCCACCAAACCCTATGTGCTGCATATGGACTTGGACGCTAGTCTGCAGGGTCTAGGAGCGGTGCTGTATCAAGACCATGAGGGTGGCCTGAGACCAGTAGCTTTCACCAGTAAGAGCTTGACCCCATCCGAACGAAACTACCCTGTGCATAAGTTGGAGTTCCTTGCGCTAAAATGGGCCATCATTGACCAGTTTCATGAATACCTCTATGGGGCAAAGATATTGGTGAAGACTGACAATAACCCGTTGACCTATTAACAGACTTCAACTAAGTTAGACACCATTGGGCACCGGTGGCTTTCTGCATTTTCAACCTATGATTATGCTGTTGAATACAGACCGGGCCTGAACCATATTGATGCTGACGCCCTATCACGAAGGCCCACTTCCAAGAGTGATTGGGTGATGCTGTCTGAACCTGATATTCAAGCATTGTGCCAAAAGTTTGATAGAGATGAACAGATGTCTGTGGGCACAGTGGACTGTTTAGTAGATTGATTGGGCCCTTCTGACACCTGCATACCAGCTGCTTATTGCCACTTCTGTGTTCTAGATATTAGTGCAGTACATCAATTTGATAATGACAGCATTCAGTGGGCTCAATCCCAAGATCCTATGATTCAGCCAACACTTGATGTCCTGCGTGCAGGGAAAGATGTATCTTAAGTTACATTCCACTGACTTGTGAACTGTTTTATTGTTTAAAGAAGGCCCCAAATTGAAGTTGCTCAACCAGTTGTTGTATAGAGAGACAGCAGATTGTAGTGGCAAAGTAAACAAGCAACAATTGGTCCTGCCCACGGCCTTTAAAGATTTGGTACTGAGGTCACTCCATAGTTACATGGGGCACCTCGGTATTGACAGAACTTTTGACCTGATATGATCTCGATTCTACTGGCCCAAAATGGGGGCAGATGTTGAGCACCCTGTAAAGACTTGTAGTTGCTGCCTGCAAAGAAAAGCCCTGCCTCAGAGGGCTGCCCCCCTTGTTAATATTATTACCAGCCCCCCCATGGAGCTAGTCTGCATAGACTTCTTGTGTTTAGAACGTGATCGGTGGAACATTGTAAATGTGTTAGTGGTTACGGATCATTTCACGCGGTATGCACAAGCTTTCCCCACCAAAGATCAAAAGACATCTACCGTGGCCAAGGTGCTAGTGGAAAATTTCTTTGTTCACTATGGTGCCCCCCAGAGGATTCATTCTGATCCAGGCAGAAACTTTGAGAGTCGGCTAATCAAAGAAATGCTCTCTCTCTTTCTACGGGGGGGGGGGGTGCGAAAGTCAAGAACCACCCCTGTCACCCATGGAGACCCTCAACCGGAATGTTTTAACCACACCCTTCTAGACATGCTGGGCACCCTCCACTCAAAAGACAAGCATAAATGGAGCCTGCAGATTAGCACCTTGGTGCACGCGTACAGTTGCATGAAAAATGATGCTACTGGGTTCTCCCCCTACTGCCTCATGTTCGGGAGAGAGGTCCGGCTGCCAGTTGATGTCTGTTTTGGGGTCTCTCCAGATGGGGTCCGAGCCAAAAAACACTTGCAATATGTACAAAAACTGAAAGCTCAATTGAACCATGCCTATCAGTTGGCCCAGATAATGGCCACCAAAAGAAATCTAGCCAACAAAGAGAGGCATGATAAAAAAGTAAAGGCTCAAGAGCTTCAACCTGGAGACCGTGTGTTGTTATGCAATTTGGGACTGCATGGTAAACACAAAATTGCTGATCGGTGTCACCATTTTCCCCATGTAGTAGTTGGAAAGTTGGAAGATTTACCTGTGTACAAGGTGCACCCAGAGAACAACTCCAAAGCTGTCAAGACCATGCACCATAACCACTTGCTACCTATTGGCCAAGTCATGATTGAGGCTGAACCCCCAGAAATTGAGCCTCCTGTGCTGGTGACTCATGCTGCTGCAAGAAAGAGACAGAGTCAGCCTACCCCAGTGGTCACATATTTAAGGTTTCCTCCACAGCAGGCCCAGAATGATAGTAACTGTCAGTCCACTTCTGACGAAAGTGAGTGCGACTCTGCCTATTACCCCTCTTATGAACTGAGTCATCTGTTTCGAGGCAACCCCATGTTTAATTGTGGGGATGAAGCTGGGCTTTCTGGACTGCCCAACCCCCCCCCCAGCTTTTTCCTTAGAGCCAATGCTCCCTGAAAGTGAAGTGCAAACTATCACGTCTGAAGATGCTGAGTCTCTGTGTATTGTGGAACTGTATGATTTGCCTGAGGGAGAGGCTGATGGAATGAGTCTTTCTGGTGACATACCAGAACTTGAAGAAAACTGAGAGTGCTGAGCACCCCCTTCAATTCCTCAAAGCTTGATTGTGCCTGAGCCTTTGCAAAATTAGTCAAGTGTTGTAGAAACAGAGCCTACAGAGCAAGGAGCTGACAGTGCTCCAAGTTTGGACATTCCCATCCAGGCAGAGGCACCCCTCACAAGTGATGAGAGTCCCCAGACCAGTGCTGAGGGTACAGAGACTGTAGTTGTCCCCCTCAGAAAGACTGGCCGAGCTGTCAAGCCAGTAGTACACCTCAGTTATGATTCTCTTGAGAGGCCAGTGGATTTGCCTCTCAATGTGGTGCACAAAGGTGTTTATGTCTCACCGAGCTCACTGCCCAAATTGAGCTTGACAGGCAATTCCAGGTTACTTGTCTTTCCCTCTCACCATGGTGCCCCTGTCCCCTCTAGCCCCAAGTTAGCTGATAGGGAAGGGCCCCCTCCTGCATTGTTTAAGGTACAAGAAGTTATTACCTGATTCAGTATAGTAATGTTCAGTTTACCAGTGTGAAATATGCACAATGTGTTGTCAGAATGGATATAGTATCATGAAGTGTAGTGAATATGTATACTGAAGTAACAAGGTTATGTTAACTGATGCATCATGGTACAGACTTGATGCGGACGCCAAGTTTTCTCCAGGCAGGGAAGGGTGTAACCCACCTACAAATGGGGGTTCCCGAAAAGTCTTCCTTGAGCTTGCCTAAATGCTCACTGCCAGGCTGGCGTCCTGCGTTTTAGCAGTTTAAATGTGATTGCCAGAGAGTGCCTGTATAGCCTCTGTGTGCTGTCTCTTTAAGAGCTGCCTGGATTGCAGTCATAAGTAATTTGAGAGGGAGCTCTGTTGAAAGATGTAACTATTTGCTGAAAATCATTTAGAGTGATAATGATAATGTAGTTTGTTTAACCTGCCTTCTTTGCAGCAAGGACTGTTTTCTTTATCTCGGCTATCTTGGTCCTGGACTGCGAATTGGACCAATCCGTACTGGTGGGACCTAAAATGGAGCCGGACTATAGTAGCTGTCTGGAGTCAAAATCTGTAGGAACTGTAGTTTGGGGCTTTTTGCACCTGAAGGGGGAGCCTCTGTTGTGACTGACAGGAGGATCAGCCAACCAAACCTTTTGGATCTTGGGGAATTTCTAAGGCTGCTGCAGCTAGTTTTCAGTTTTGAGCTGAGAAGTGAAGAAGTAACAGCTCCAGTGATTTTTGGCAGTAGTTCTGTATAGTTTTGCATGGGAGAACTGTGAAATGGTTGAGTTTTGGCCTGCCTGTCTGCTGTCCCTGAGAGAGAAAATAGAGTTTCTAGGGACATGGATATGTTGTTCAATCCACACTTATTGGCAGGTTCCTTGCCGCTTTAATTGTTGCCGGAAGGTCTTCAAGCTGGCAGAAAATGCCCAGGACAGATCCGCATTCCACATGCGTCTACTGCCTAGGCCTAGATCACGACCTGCAGGCCTGCGAGTTGTGCCGTTCTTTCTCGGCCAACGTCCTGGATGATCGCGCTGCCCGATTGCAGCTCGGGCGCCCCGAGGAGCGTTTTCCACCGGTAAAATCAAAAGAGGCTCATTGGGCGGTTTCCCGGGTGGCTGGCTCGGCTGAGCAGCTCGAGCAGATGATCGCCCTTGAGGAAGGCGGCCCAGGCCGCATCTTCCTCCTCCTCGACCGTGGCATTTATCCCGCTCTCTCTGAGTTCCTCGTACACGGCTTCGTTCAAGGAGCTTTGTCAGTCCCTTTCCATGAAGGGAGAGGGGCCATCGAGACATTCTTCTTGGCCCAAGAAGAAGGAGTTGAAGGGTAAGTCTCACCGTCAGCGTACGTGGGAGCGGGAGAGGTCTCCTTCCCCGGACAGCCGACTGTCGACTTCGGTCGAAGTTGCAGCTCAGGCTGCTGGCTTCACGGTGTCCCTGTCAGGCCAGCCTGCCGAAACTCCAGTCAACGCAGTTGAGATTTTTCTCGATCCGTCGGATGGGCTGTCGACTGGTGAAGCCGACAACCCTCCTTCACGGTTCCCCGGTGGAGACGAGATCTGCCTTGTGCCCAGGGGCGCAGTCCCGGTTAAAGTGCCGAGCGAGGTAGGCGGGTGTCCCCGCCCCTTCCCAGACCGCCCTCGGTCCCCGAGGGTCTTGGTCTCGGACTTCTTCTCGGTCAAGCTGTTCCCGCCGACATCGGCAGTCTCGGTTTCGGTACCGAAGTAAGCAGCAACACCGTTCCTCCTCATCCTCTTCCTCGGATGAGGGGAGGCTTCGGCGTAAATTACGTTGCGCTATGAGGAGCTTATGTGGCAGCAGTTACTGTTGTCTGGGTCTAAACCGACTCCGGTTCTGACCCCGGCCATCAAGTGACTGTCACCCGAACAACCGAAGCAACTGCTCGTCCTAGTCGAGTTGCCCATTCCAGGGCCAGTTGCTCAGCCAAAACCGGCTGCTCCACCGATTTTGGTGGAACCTCCGCCTCCACAACTGAAGTCTGGGGCACTGACCAAGGATTCTTGGTCAGGTCACGGCCTGCCCCACAGGTTGTCAGTCACCCTCACTCCCGACCATCCTCGGCAGGTAGAGGGTGGCTCAGGGCCGAGGCAGCTCTTGAACTCTTTGGAATCCGATGGCGACTCCTTCCTTTTCTCCAGGCAGGTCGACCTGGAGTCCTCAGAGGCCAGTCATTGGGCGATAGCCATATCGTCCTTCTTGGGTCTGCCGACTCATCTCGGAGTCCACCGGGATGCAGCTCGAGCCCGTGTCCAAACGGGCCAAGTATCCCCTGACCGAGATTCTGGACCAAGGGGATTCCCCCATGGAGGCCTTTTTCAGCAGCTGAGGCCATTGTCGGCCCAGCCTTGGAGCTCTGGAAGCAGCCTGTTTCCTGTCCTGTGCCCTCGGCCAGGATGGCCAGGAAGTATGTGGTCCCTACTGGCTCTTTGCCTGGTTTCTCGGAGCACCCCTCTGCCGAGGGGTCAGTCACCGACAGCGTCTTCCGGTGTTCCGGTAACGCTCAGGACGTGGATAAGCCCCCCGACAAAGAGTCCAAAAAGCTGGACTTTGCCGGGCGCAAGGTGTACGCTGCATCCTCCCTCGGCCTCCGACAGGCCACCTTGGCCATGCTGATGGCACACTTCTCCCACGCCCTCTTGGACTCCCTGGATGAGGTTGTCCCTCATCTCCCGACCGACCTGCAGACCACGGTCCGTCAGGTGCGGGACCAGAGTAGGGCGGTGGCGAAGCAGCAGCTTCAGACTGCTGTGGACATAGGTGATTCCTGTGCCAGGTCAGTAGTGGCCGCGGTGGCCATGCGCCGCAGGGCGTGGCTGAGGATATCCACCTTCACGGCGGATACCCAGCACAAGTTGGCGGATGTCCCCTTCTTGGGGACTAACCTATTCGGCCCTGGAGTGGAGGGACACCTCCAGCGGATCGAAAAGTCCAATGCCACTCTGGACTCGATCACCTCCGCCCAGAGGGACTAAGGCCGCCGTCAGCAACAGCATAAGTCCTTTCGTCCTTTGACCCCTGCAGCTCGACCAGCCCAACAACACCAGCAACAGGGCCAGCAGGCTCGCGCTTGGCATCCCAAACCCATGCCTGTGGCTTCCTCCAACAGGAAGAAAGGAGGTAAAGGCCCAGGAGGTCCCTCGGCCGGTTCCTCCTCCAAGCCTGCCCAGTGACGGGTTGAAGGGCACCGCCCCCAGCCTCGTCACTGCCCCCTGGGTTCCCCCCGTGGGGGGACGGCTCCGCCACTTCCTTTCCGCCTGGTCCACTATCACCATGGACCGCTGGGTGTTTGAGGTGGTAGGAAAAGGCCTGCCTCTGGAGTTCGAGCAGGCTCCACCCTTTCGAGCCATCGCCCCTCGGGGGGCCACGGGGTCCGCAGCCTCGCTGTTGGCCCGCCGAGCTGATATTACCTTGCTCCTCGAAAAAGAGGTGATCAGGAAGGTGGCGGATCCTCCTCCAGACCCGGGGTTTGTGTCCAGGTATTTCCTGGTCCCAAAACGGACAGGGGGCTGGCGCCCCATTCTCGACCTGCACAACCTGAACAAGTTCCTAAGGTCTCGGACCTTCAGGATGGTCACTCTGGCTCAGATAATACCATCCTTGGAACGAGGCACGGGTGCGGTCTTTCTAGATCTTAGCAAGGCCTTTGACACTGTAGGCCATCACCTTCTAATTGATTGTCTTGCACACATAGGTGTCACCCCAACCACCTTACAGTGGTTTACCAGTTACCTTACGGAAAGGATTCAAAAAGTCAAAGCCGACAGCCTACTTTCTGCCCCACTTTCAATCACCAGAGGAGTCCCTCAAGGCTCCATACTGGGACCAATCCTTTTCTCCCTCTACATTAACAACCATGACTCCCACATAAAGACATCCAGCATACACTTCTTTGCGGATGATACGGTACTATACACATCAGACTCGTCCCTATCTAAAGTCAGGGAAACGCTCCAAGCTGACTTCTGTCAGCTAGAAAGCAACCCCATCAATGCTAAGTTGCTCCTAAATGCCAAAAAACTAAATCTATGATTTTCTGAGACTTGCGTCGGCTGACCCATTACCGTTCTCAACTAAAAACTTTGTGGAAACCTCGCTAGGTGAACCCCTGGAAGTCGTAGATAAATTCAAATACCTAAGTATGTGGATAGACAATAAGCTCTCCTTCCAGGACCACATCGAGGATCTTTTAAGGAGACTTAAAACACGTCTGGGTTTCTTCTACAGAAATAAGGCCCTCTTTTCTCTAGCAATCCGTAAAAGACTGGTTCAAGCAACTTTCCTTCCCCTGCTTGATTACGGAGACATTATCTATATATCCTCCCCTACCCTGAACCTAGCAAAACTAGACGTACTATACCACCATGCTATCCGCTTTAGTACCAACTCGGCGTATAGGATCCACCACTGTGATCTTTATACAGCAGTTGGTTGGTCATCCCTGACCACCAGATGTCTCCTCCATGCTGGCATGTGGACCCTCAAACTGCTACTTCACAAACTGCCAGCATATTTGACATCACTTAGAAATATCTCTCACAGCACCTACTCCTTAAGGAAATCCAACCTTGTCTTACTAGATGTGCCCATGACACGAACTGTAGCTGGACAAAGGGCTATCTCATACTCTCTACCAAAGATTTGGAATCAACTACAACCCATGCTGAAGCTAACCAGTACTATATCAACTAACTCCTTCAAAACATTAGCATTCTCCAAAATAAAAGACATATGTAGATGCAGCTAGACCTCAACGCCTAATCAGCTCCACAATTATTCACTGGCCCTCCATGGTATAAATCAAAAGTGATACATAATATAAGACTAGGCCAACTCTGAATTGTACAGCATTGTAGTACAAAAATGCCCATTGTATATACCTCCTAAATGTATATAATTATCCACCTTTTGTCCTTCACTGTATATCTCCTAACATTGTATTTATGTATCGTATATGCTTATGACTCAGGACCTCCTTGTAAATGAGCTTGCTCAATGGAGTCTTTCCTGCAGTAAACTTGAACTTGAGGCATGTGGTTCTATTCCCTGGACCTCCAGGATGCATTCTTTCATGTCCCGATCCGTCCGTCTCATCAGAGATTCCTCCAATTCAGAGCGGAGGGGTCCCTTTACGAATTCCGGGCCATGCACTTCGGCCTCTCTCTAGCTCCCAGGGTCTTCACCAAATGCATGGCAGTGGTGACAGCATTCCTGGCACTGGAAGGGTCGGGTGTACCCCTACCTGGACGACTGGCTGATTGCAGCCCCCTCCAGAGCAGAGGCGGAGCGGTCCAGAGATCTGGCCCTCCAGGTTTGCTCTCAGATTGGCCTCCTCATTAACGAGATCAAGATGGAACTCATGCCGAAGCAGGTGATACTCTTCATCGGGGCAGAGCTTGACTCTCTTCGAGCCAGAGCTCGGCTCCTGGTGGACAGGGCCAAGGTTCTTTCCTCCTTTGCCCAATCATTTCTGGTTGGGCAATCGCGCCCTGCTCGGGACTTCCTGCGCCTCCTGGGCCTCATGGCGGCCTGCACCAGCGTGGTCCATTGGGCCCGTTGGTACATGTGTCCCCTTCAATGGGGACTGGCCAGCCAGTGGTCACAATGCTGCGATCCGTTGGACCAGCCCATGACAGTGACCCAGGAAATGTGGAACTCTCTGCAGTGGTGGACCGTTCCGGCACATCTGCAGGAGAGCATCCCATTCGTCCGTCCTGAGCCGACGGTCTCTCTATCGACCGATGCATCTCTGATGGGTAGTGGTGCCCATCTGGGGGAGCACAGAGCACATGGCCTCTGGTCCCCTCGGGAGTCCCGATGCCATATCAACCTGCTGGAGCTCCGAGCGGTGCACCTAGCTCTCACTGCCTTCGCTCCATTTCTATGGGGTCAAGTGGTTCAGGTCCAGACGGACAATACCATGACCTTGTACTATCTGAACCACCAGGGCGGGACGCACTCCATGCTGTTATGCAAGGAAGCTCTCCGCATATGGTCTCTAGTGCGCAGCCTGGAGGCGGATCTCTTAGCCATTCACGTGGCAGGAGCCTCCAACACCCTGGCCGATGCCCTAAGCCGGATAAGGGCTGCGTCTCACGAGTGGTCTCTCCTGCCGGAGGTAGTACAAGATCTGTTCTCCCACTAGGGCACACCTCAGGTGGACCTGTTTGCCTCCAGGGAGAATGCGAAGCTGAGTCTGTTTCATGCCCGCCCCCCCCCCAGCAGGGCTCGCTGCAGGGGGATGCCTTCTCGAGGCCGTGGACCCCGGGCCTCTTCTATGCTATTCCCCCATTTCCCTTGATCCACAAGGTGCTCCTCAAGGTGAGGAGGGACAAGGCGCAGGTCATTCTGGGAGCCCCAGACTGGCCCCGCCAGTTCTGGTATCCAGAACTCCTCAGCCTCAGCTCCAGGCTCCCGAGGCGGCTTCCAGCCTGCCCGGACCTGATCTCAGTCAACCAGGGGAAGGTATTCCATCCAGACCTTCAATGCCTGCACCTGATGGCCTGATTCCTGAGTGGCTAGAGTTCCAGGCCTTGGGTCTTTCCGACGAGGTCCTCAACGTCGTTGAGGCGTCCCGTAAGGAGTCGACCAGGAAATGCTATGCCTTCAAATGGAAGAGATTCTCCATTTGGTGTCAGGGGAAGGGTTTGGACCCTTCCGTCTGTCCCTTGGCAAGCACTCTGGACTATCTGTGGTCCCTTTCTCAGCAAGGGCTTCAGTCGACGACCCTTAAGGTGCACCTGGCAGCCATCTCTGCTTACCGGGCGCGGGCTGGGAAGCAGTCGGTGGCGCAGGAGAAGGTGGTCAGGTGCTTTTTCAAAGGCCTTGACCACATTTCCCCTCCGGTGCGAGAACCTCCACCTCCGTGGGATCTACTGCTGGTATTGGCCAAGCTCATGGGCAAGCCATCTGAACCCGATGCACAGGTGCGATATTTCCCACCTGTCATGGAAGACCGCCTTCTTGGTGGCTATCCGTCACCCAGAAGGATGGGAAAGCTCAGGCGCTTTCCATGAGTCTCCTTATCTGGTCTTCCACAGGGACAAGGTTGTCCTGCTTCACCGAAATTCCTTCCGAAGGTGGTGCTGGAGTTTCACCTTAACCAGGTGTTGACTCTGCGGTGTTCTACCCCAATCACACCTTGGAGGCCGAATAGGCTCCATACTTTGGACCCTAGGCGAGCACTGCAGCTTATAGGAGCTGACGGCTGATGTTAGGGAGAGGTTCGCCAGCTGTTTGTCACCCTACGCTGAAGCCGCACCTGGCAGACCTGCAGCCAAGCGGACAATAAGCAGGTGGGTCACCTCCTGCACAGCTCTGCTATAGGTTGGCGGGCATGGAGCCTCCCAGAGGATAAGAGCTCATTCTACCCGCCATCCCGCTGCATCGGTGGCTGCTTCAGGGGCGTCCCTATCAGGATATCTACAGGGCTGCTACCTGGAAGTCGGCACATACCTTTTTACCCACTACCACATTGATCTTGAGTCACGCTGGGATGCTGGTTTGGGGCCTCGGTTCTCCAGTCCTTATTTCCCAAGAAGTATATGGGAAGTCGCCTTGCCTCCCTCCTCCGGAGAATTGCTAGGAGTCTGCCAATAAGTGTGGATTGAACAACATATCCATGTCCCTAGAAATACAGGTTACTCACCTGTAACAGGAGTTCTAGGAATGGTATATGTTGTTCATCCTGACCCCAGCTCCGCGCTGACCTGGCTTCCAGCGGGCTAGATCTGGCGTCATGGGGCGGGCTGAGAGTTTACCACCGGGTGGGTGGGAAGAGCCAACTGAAGACCTTCTGGCAACAATTAAAGTGGCAAGGAACCTGCCAATAAGTGTGGATGAACAACATATACCATTCCTAGAACTCCTGTTACAGGTGAGTAACCTGTATTTATTCATACTGAATCCGAGTTGTGAAGACTATTTAAGCCACTGGACTGTGACTAGGCTTTAACCTGAAGAAGGCCGAAGATTTGCTGAGTGCAATCAGCCTGTCAGGATTTCCAGCTGCTCTTTAATCCCCAGTTTGTGCAGAGACTTTGCGGTCGTGACCGGAGAGCGGTTTGCCTGGTACAGTAGAATTTCCTTACATGTAAATGTGCTGTGTATTGAAAGTGGATCTGCTGGAAGGTTTATCCAGCCTAATCGGACTAAATCTGCATTCATCTCCATTCGGCCTGGGCATGCCACTCTGGCCCTGCCAGACTACCCCACTGCACAGAGAAAGCCACAGACGAGAGGCCTGCCTGGGGATCAGCCCCCTGCTCCACGCTTGAACAGGAACGATGCCTCGGCGAATCATATGGGCCCTGCTTCTCCTGGCACTCCAGATTAACCACCTGCTGTCTCGATTTTTGTCCAGCCTGTGTCCAGTCTTGGGTATCGTGAGTAATCATCAGGGTAGCTCCCTGCAACAATAGACTAATCTAAAAATGTGTCATCTGATTGTCTTGTTGTTTTCTTTTCATGAACTGAGCCCTCCGGCTTCAGATTACAAATAGTGTGTGTTGTGCATGTTGTTTTCTTCCATCACAGGGCCCCAGCCAGCTGCAACATTCCTGGCTAGCCCACCGTTCTCCATCTGGGTACCCAGAGTGTGTGACTGTTTATGGACCCTGAAGTGCATGCATAACTGTTTGATTGATAGAGCCTTTAAGCAAATTAATCTGATTACACCTCCCTTGTTCAAGCCCCTTAAATAAATCAGATCTAACTTTTTTGCATTTACCCTGACTGTGGTTCCAGTTTGTGCAAGAGTATTGTACTGCTGTTATTTGCTGCCTATAACATTGTTTTACAGGGGGTCCTCAGAGCCGGGCCAGAGGAAAGCTCTGGTGTTAAGTGCAAACAGTGTGGGTACTTGTGTGGTGTATCAGGGGTATTGTGAAAGTGATTATTGTGTATTGTTCCGGCCACTAGTAAGGAAAGAGGGGGGTTACAGTGTCCCGGAGGGCTGTGCCCACATTAGCTTGACCAGTACCAACCCTGATCTCGGGGTGAAGGCATCCGTTTCAGAACCAGGCCCCTTAACCTGCTACTAGCCAAGCAGGCAGAGGTAGTAGCCCTTGGGATAGAGCAACCTAGGGGTTACAGTTACACCACTTGTGAGATATTTAACACTCCAGCAAGAACGCTTCAGTGGAATACCTTTACTAATGTCAGACAGGGAGACAGTATAACGCAGTGGTATAAGGCTCTGAGCTGCAAATCTGGAGACCTGGGTTTGAATCACACAGCCCCCACTTGCATACTGTGTGACCCTCAGCAAGTCACTTAACTTTCCTGTGCTCCCAGGTCGCACCTGTAAACAAGCTTTCAGCTTAGTGTGCCACTGCTGGTTGAATAATTAGATTAAAAAAAAAAATGTGCAATGATGCAACTGCTTCATAGACTCCCTGACATGGACATGTCTTGCCACAGTACAGCATGTGGCACGCTGATATTGGGAAGAAAAACTTCCTTTCACAAGGACTGGGCAGCAGACTGTCAAAATACACATTTCTGGATAGCATTCACATTTCTCTGCATGCATCCATGATTGCTGCCACAGCCAGGCCAGAATGAGTAACACAATATATTGATGGTCCAGTTTTCAGTGCCCAGAGTTCATGAAAATGCAGTTTGAAATTGACATCACAGTACAAGTAACCAGATCTTACAATGCTTAGGCAGCACTACTGTATATTGCCGATGGGACACTGAAGTACAACTGCAAAGTCTGATTACAGGAGCAACAGAAAGCACTGCTAGGGACTTTCTTCCAGAAACCAGTGTTCTTACTCACACTCAAATGACTGTCATGTACTGTACCATTCATACAATTGTGGGTCTGCTGTATAGCTGCCTTCTCTGATAGCAGTAGTGCTTGAAAAATGCTCACCGAAGGGCCAGCCACAGATAAGGGCAGCACAAACAACATTGCACCAGACACTTAGGAAAAAAGCGTCACTATAACTGCACAGAATTAAATACAGTACCTGATTCGCTTGCACTTCGCTTGGGATAGCAGCAAGAAGAGGGACATAAACAGTGCGAATCTATGATAACAGGAGGCATGCCACTTGGAATGCACTTTACAGTTTTGACTTTCTGGGGAGGAACAGGAAAGGAAAACTGTGATTGCGTGGAATTAAACCAAGGGACAAATCAAAAAACAAAAGTAAGAACGTGGGAACGAGTGCGCCATGTGCATTAGCATGGCTGTTGTGGGAATTGTGGGTGCGACAGACGGCATGGCACCACAGTACTCGTGGGCTATATTTGGAAATAAATATACAAAAATGCTTAGACTGCCAAAGCATTGCAGCAGCCGCCCCTTTGTCTGGGGGCCCCCTTTCCCCCCCTTCCATGGCCAGTGACCAGAGGCTGCTAAAGATCAGCCCAGGGGAGTGGCTAGCAGCCTCTGGACACAGGCAAAAACAGCGCATAGCTAACCCCTCTGAAGTGGGGGAGGGTCTAAGGGGAGGGGACGAATAAAACTGGCAGGCAGGCTGGTTTCCAGCCTTCTTAATCATCCTCCCCTTGGATCAACAGCTGCTCCAGCTCCCAGACACGAAAAGAAAAGAAAAAGGTAAGGTAGCTGGGGCCTAAAGGGGGGTGGCATCTTTGAAGCTGCCCAGAGATACATTAACCATGTAGCTGGGGTTTGAATCTCATCAGCTCCAACTTAGTAGTACAAACCTGAGCAAGTCACTTATATTGTGGTGCATCGTGCAGACCTGGATTTGAATCCCGGCAGGGACAGTTCCTTTGATCTCTTTCATATCCCTGAGTACAAAGGCCAGTGCTGGGAGGGGGCCAGCTGGCTCCCATGTGATCCTGAAGGCACTCTCCTGGGCAGTTGTGGAAGGCACCCCCTTCCAGTTTCCCGCTTGTGATGGTCAATGCAAAAAAAAAATTTATGAAATAAGACAAAGGGGAATCTGGGAACTGGGATGGCCTTCCTGGGGTTGGGGAAGTTCCTCGTCCCCACTGCACCTGCAATTCGGTCATCTGGCTCCTCTGCCCCATTGGGTGGTTGGAGAGTGGGCGGCATTGCGGAGTGGGGGCCTATGCGGCTCCGGCTTATAGATCCGCTGCAATTTCCCCTGAGTCCGGTGGGTGTAGCATGAGTGGTTTTGAGTGCACCCCCCCCATGCTAACAGATGCCGATGGTGTTTTCTGTGTAGTTGGCCTGACTGGGGTATCTAGGAGCGAGATGTCACGGCCTGGGATCAGTTGTGCCCCCTATGGTCACTCTGGGAGTGGTTGGTGGCTCCACTCCTTGTCGGGAGCCAGGGGGGCAGGGGACTTAGCGATACAGATCTAAGTGCAGCGGTTCGGCCCCCGGGTCGTGAGTGGCCTGGGGGGGGCTCGCAGGGTGCGTGAGGCTTGTGCGCTTCATCCGGCATCCTGCAGTTGGGGACTACAGATCCTGGCATTCCCGGCTTGCTGCTGGCTGGGGATTGGTCGCAAGGTGAAGTCGTGCGGCCCTGGGCTTCCCGTGAGATCTGTACCTAGCTAGCATGCAGCCCTTGAAAATCTTGCGGGAACACCCACGAGAGTCAGCCATCTTGGCTGGGGCCTGTGGCTGGCAGGCTGAGTTTTGGGAAAGAAGTTATCAATCAGCAAGCAGGAACAAGCTCATGGGCAGTAGCCCTTGCTACAGCGGCAGGCCTTGGAGGGCCGGGTGCTTGGTCACCAGGCCACGTTAGGCGAGGACTGCCTGTGGAGCCCACCTTACGTCTCAACCTCTCAGCATTCACCATCATAGTGCTGACCATTAAAAACATAGCAAAATGGGCTGAATGGGTAGCACTTTCCTATTTTAATGGTAGTGTGTTCACATATAGTGGGCCCATATAGCTTATGTTACCATCATTTCTATCAACTTGCTTTATTGATTTAATAGTTTGTGCCTCCAGATATAGCTCTAACTTCAATACAAATAGCCGCAAAACTATGCGAAGCAAGTGTATTTAGAGTGTAATATTGTGCTATGCAGAATTCATAGCAGTTGAGAGGTGGGGGCCTACCGGCAGAGGATTCAGCCAGGGGACTGAGACTGCAACACACTGGGGATCACTGTAATAATAAAAATATATATATATATATATATATATATATATATAAAAAAACAGAAACAACGCGCTGCGTCAGCATGTGGTCTAAAAACAAAACAAAATGGTTATATTAAATGCATGCTGAAAATAGAAAATATAGTTAAAAATCTACATTTTGACCTTAGGTTTTCTTCAGGAAATATCTAAAAGAGAAAAAAAAAAAGTTAGTGTAGAGGGGAGGTAACATGAGGGAGATATATATGTGGGGAAAGAAGAAAGGGGAGGCTCCGGGAGAAGAAGTGATAAATGGTAAGATTAAGAGAGAATCTGTGAAACAAAAAGGTGATGATGGGAAAGATAAAGCATAATAGGAGAGAAAAAGCTAGGGAAGTTTCCAGGTGAGGACTAATTAACAGGGCCTAGTAAGAAGGCGGAAAGGTGACAAATGTGTAGGAAGGAGAGAGAGATGGAGACTTGTGGTGAAAATGAAAAGAAATTAAATGAGTACAAAAACAAATAGACTTTACGGAAAAAAGGGGTGGCTGAAAGATGTTAGTGGAAAATAAGTCTATCATTTAAACCAGAGGGCTGCTGGGAGCCAAGGCGGATGATCAGCTTGGCTTCCATGTTTTTTCCTTGGTCAGGATCCCAGAAGCCCTGCTGAAGGACACAAACAGAAAGGTCATTGACACTGCGGTCCCTGGAGATAAAGTGGGATACAATGGGTTTAGCAGTGTCACCATTCCTGACTGCTCTGTAATGTTCCCTGAAACGGTCAGCAAGGCGCCTACCAATCTGTCCGATGTAAATAGCTGTACACTTCCTGCAAAGAATACAATACACCACATTAGCGGAGATGCAAGAGAACTCCTTGTTGATGTGAAAAACACCTGTAGGCCCCCGAATTTCAGTCACACTGGAAATAAATTTGCAGGTGTAGCAGCGAGTTCTGTTGCAAGGTTTGGTACCTGGGAGGGAGGAACTGTTAGGAGTAGGTAGGCTGCTTTTAACCAGGAGATTCCACAGGTTAGGTGGCCGTCGGTAGGAGGCAATAGGTGGTTCTGTAAAGGAAGCACCAATGTTAGGGTCAGCTTGCAAAATGGGAAGGTTACTGGTGATGATCCTGTGAAGAGAAGGTGCGCTCTTGTGGAAAGGAAGCACTAGTAGAATTCGCCATTGTTCTTGTGTGACAGTATCCTTCCTGCGGGGGTCAAGGTTACAGGGCATGTTGCTGACCCGGGAGAGTGCTCTGTCCACTGTGCTTTTAGAGTATTCCCCGTTGATAAAAAAAAACTATGCATTATTTGGGTCTGCTCAGCAAAATCATCCTCTTCACTGGATAACCTGCAAAGTCTAAGAAACTGAATAAGGCAGGCCATTCTTGACATGTTTAGGATGGAAGGAGCTGTGGAGGAGGAAACTGTGAGAGTCAGTGGGTTTGTAATAAACTGATGTCTTCAGACCAGTGTTCTGTACTGACAGCTAGATATCCAGAAAAGGTAGTGTAGAGGAGGATACTTCAACTGTGTATTGAAGGGAGGGATGAGCCATGGTAAACTTGTCAAGGAAGACTTGGAGGGTCACCCTGGAACAGGAGATGGCCCCCACACAGTCATCAATGTAGCATTTGTAGAGTTCAGGCACAGTCCCTGTGAATGAGAGAAAAAAAACGTTCCTCCACCCAACCCACAAACTGATTAGCAAAGCTGGGACCCATCTTGGTACCCATGGCAACTCCACTGACCTGCTGAAAAAAACTGTTATTAAAAGAAAAAGCACCAAGTGTAAGAGCCAGTTCTGCCAGATGAGTTAATGTGTGTGTGGGTGGCTGCTGGACTTCCCGCTTATTCAAGAAATGCTGCAAAGCTGTCAGACCATCATCATGGGGGATCACTGTATAAAGACATTTGATGTCCATGGTAAAGATGAGGTGATGAGAGTCACTGAATCTGAACCTGTCAAATAACTGGAGAACATGGTTAGTGTCTTTAACACAGTAGGGCAGGGACTCAACAAGGGGTCTCACAAGGCTGTCCAAAATTGCAGAGATGTGGGATGTGGGGTAGGAGCAGGCAGACACTATGGAACGACCCGGGTTACCTGTTTTGTGGGTTTTGGGAAGGAGATAAAACCTGGATGTCTGGGGATGCTGAACTATGAATCTCTTAGCAGAAGCAGGGAGCTCTTTGTTTTCAATAGCAGAGGTGATGGTGGTGGTGACCTCAGTATGATAGTCAGCAATGGGGTCCTGTGGAAGAGAAGAATAAAACCTTGTGTCAGAGAGTTGCTGTGTGGCTTCAGTGATGTATAGCTCCTTTTGCCAGACCACAACAGCACCTCCCTTATCAGCTGGTTTGATGACAATGTCATCCCTACATTACAGAGATCTGAGGGCTGCAAGTTGACCAGGTGTCAGGTTGGAATGGTTGTGCCTGCAATGAAGTGGTGTTTCCCATGCATTGGTTAACAAAATAATCAACAGCAACAAAACATCCTGGAGGGGGTGTCCATGCAGTTCGCTGGGGATTGATATCGTTTATTGTTCTGGTGATACTGTCATCATCTGTGGGAAGAGGAGTCTTATTAGAAAAATGAGCTGTAAGGCGTACTCTCCGACAGAAGCACTGCAGATCACCTTTAACCTGGGGTGCATCAAGATATCTGGTTGTGGGCACAAAAGAGAGACCTTTGCTAAGGAGTGATTGCTCATCTTGTGTCGGGTAAGTCTGGAGGAATACAAAATACCAAATTGTTAGGTTGTGTCTGACTCGAGGGCTCATGTTGGTTGTTGATCTGCTGGGTGAGAGACTGGAGTTTTGCAGATTTGGTGTCCTTGAGGAACTGAGAGAGAGTGGAGTTAAGGTTTTGGATGCAGTGCTTAATAAAAGGAAGGTTATGTGGAGCTGTTTGCTGCAGGGAATCCTTTTACCTTTTAATGGTTTTGTCCACAGAGATTAGCTGTGTTTTGATGGAGAGAATGGTGTGCGTGATAAGTTTCCTAGAGAAAGTTTTCAAAAGTTTATTAGTGGAGGAAACACGCATCTCAGACCCAAATGAACAAGGATGGAATTTCGAGCAGAAACCTTTAGGAATAATACCCATGTGGTGGCATTTGGAAAGAAACTGTAAGTGACTGCAGAGTTTAGTCTTAGAGCAAATGGCAGAAAATAATTCAAGAGAAGACTTAGAAATATGAGAAGGGAGTGCAGATGTAGATGAAATGAAGGAGCATCGTAGACAATTCAGAAGAGATTTCAGATTAGGCATAGTGGGTTGCAGCAAATGTAGCATACAAAATGTAAAAAATAGAAACAAGGCGCTGCGTCAGCATGTGGTCTAAAAGCAAAACAAAATGGTTATATTAAATGCACGCTGAAAATAGAAAATGGAGTTAAAAATCTACGGTTTGACCTTAGGTCTTCTTCAGGAAATATCTAAAAGAGAAAAAAAAAACAAAGTTATATGAATGGAGAGCATAATGATATGCTTGGACATCGCATAGAGTACAACAGTGTGGTAATGCTAAATAGAAAACCAATAGCCCAGTAGGCGTTCCGCTTGCTATTCTGGGTGGGGAGGGGCTCGGTTTCTAACTCTCCAGTCACGGCTGCCAGCCTCCTTGTGGGACAGGATTTATTGGTAAGTTCAATTTGGTTCAGGTAGTGAAGTAATTTACAGCCTGGGTGCCATCGGTGACTCCTTCTCCCATCTTGGGTTATGAACCGTACAGTTCTTCAAGGATCACAGCATCCTAATAGGCATCAGCGGCTCGACTCCCCCCATCCCTCCCATGACAGATGACACACTATCTCGGGGCGTAGTGCAGTCGGGTTGAGGGTGCAGAACTGTTTAACGAGGAGGTAAGGGGCCCCCGATAAGGCCAGGGGGCAGTTAGGTGGCAACACTCACTAACCATGTCTTTGGGGGGGGGGGTCTTAGTTGTCATTTCAGACCATGTCTGCCAGGAAGTGATTGCCCACATCCAAGGCAATGGCGCCCGCTGAAGACAAGTTACAGACCCTGTATAGGAAAAACGGAGCAGCCTGGGTGCGGGCGTGCCTGGAAGGGTTGTAGGACTCCACTACACCCAAGAGGAAGAAGAGAGTCGCCGGCCAAAAGTCACTGCAACCAGTGAAGCTATCTTGTCCGGCAGGTAAAGCTAGATTCGAAGGCCCCCAGGAGGGGGCCAGCCAGGCAAGGCAGGTGTTGGGGGCAGTGAGGGGAGAGTCCTCGGTGGGGGAGGAGTCATCAGATAGTGAGGTCGAGGGTACAGGAGCGGCAGACACTCCGGAGTCGGACAGAGTCGAATCCGGGGGTGCCTCCAACGGATCAGAAGGGGAGGAGTCAGAGGAACCGCAGCCCTTGCCAGACAACAGTTGGTGGGCAGCAGTGGATGAGTGCTTGAAGCAGTTGGTGGGGGTGGTAGAGGACTTAGTGATGGAGATTAAGAATCGGCCATTGCCTGTGCCCACCCGGGAGGGCTGGCGCGGGGGTCAATGGCCAGGCACCAGACAAGCCAGCATCTCCCCCACCAGTGAACCTGTACGTGGGTCTAGATTCCCCAGTGGGAACTCACTTAACCGACAAGGTCAAGCAATAGATCAGGAGCAGGGAGTATGTAGATATTTTTTCCCTCCTTAATTGCCCCACTGATGACGCGGAGAAGGAAAAAGGGAATGAACAAGAAAAACAAAAGATTAAGGTTCCCTGGACATGTGACAACTGGGTTGTAGCCTTCCTAATCTTTGCAACGGTAGTGCCAGAGAGCGACGACAAACAAGGGGTGGAAATACGTTATTATATGCATTGCATCTCCTTGATGCATCGCAAAAAAGGCGGGACGGCTTGGCTGGACTACGACAAGGAGTTCCGTCGCAGACAGCAGGTGGACCATGCCATCAGCTGGGGCAAGCCGGACATGCCACTATTGGTGGATGTGATGCAGTGCGGGGAAGTGTGGCACACGGAGAGCGGGCTCCCGATTCGTGCCCCAGTACCAAGAGAGGGGGACAGCAGCTCTTCCCAGCTGTGCTATGTGTACAATCAGTCAACCTGCTCGCGTCCCAACTGCCGGTTCAAACACGCATGTTAGGCCTGTGGCTGGCAGCACCCCTTTCTATAGTGCTCCTCCCCTCGGGGGGGGAAGGGGGGGTCGAGGCAGGTACGGTAAGCCTCCAAGTGGCAGGTCTTCCCACTCTGGTACAGATAAAAAAGATTAAGCCGTGACTGGACCAGTACCCAGACAGAGCAGCTGCAGAATTGTTGGAGGCAGGGTTTTTGGAAGGCTTCAGGATCCCGTACTCTGGTCCTCGTTGGCAGTACAAGGCAGAGAACCTGTAGTTGGCCAGATACCTGCCTCACATCATCCAGGAGAAACTGGAAAAGAGCGGTGGCTCGGGCGGGTGAGTGGCCCCTTTCCCAGGCCACCCCTGCCAAACCTAAGGGTTTCACCAATTGGACTAGTGCCCAAGAAGGTTCCGGGAAAATATTGGCTGATCAATCACCTGTCGCACCCAGTGAGGGACTCGGTGAATGATTACATTGACCAACAGTACACATTGGTTCACTACCAGTCATTCAGCCGGGCAGTGGACATGGTGCAGGCAGCAGAGCCTAGTGTACTGATGGTGAAAGTGGACATTGAGTCCGCATTCAGGCTTTTTCTGGTACACCAGGAGGACAGGGTACTGCTGGGCATGAGGTTTGAGAATGAGTACTATATGGACAACTGCATGCCTATGGGAGGACTTTAATGTGACGGTTGGCCAGCATAGAGGCCAGCTGCACCAGACCCCATCACAGGATTTGGTTCATGCAGTTCCAAGAGGATTTGCAGGTTTGGCAGCTGTTCCTAGACCACTTCAATGGGATGGTCTTGTTGCAACTGCCACGGGGAAGGAAGCCCTTGGCGCTGTACACTGATACAGCGGGTGGTCTGGGGTTTGGGGCTTAGTTCCAGGGGCAGTGGTGCACAGGCCAGTGGCTTCCCACCTGGCTGGAGGCTGGGGTGGGGAAGCAGATCACGCTGCTGGAATTCTTCCCAGTTGTAGTGGCACTGTGCATATGGAGTCACAGAGTCCGTAACCAAGTACTGCACTTCAGATCGCATAACATGGGGGTGGTGCACACCATCAGTGGGCAGTTGGGTCACTTGGGACCAATGGGGGTCTTAATGTGAGTATTTTTTTTTTAAATGTATGTTACTTAACATGACATTTCAAGCTATACATGTCCCAGGAATTGACAACGGCATTTCCGAATCCTTATCTCATTCACAGTGGGACAGATTCTTCAGGCTGGCACCAAGAGTGGGCAAGGAGCCACAGCATGTGCCTCCCTTCCTTCCTATGGGAGGTAGTGACCGACAGGCTTGGAAATGCATAGATAACTCCATTGCGCCTAGTACCAAAGAGGCGTACTGCCGGGGGGTTGAACTCTACCTAGCCATGTAACAGGACAAGGGGTGGCAGGACATCTGGCCCATTCTGGTAGATCAGCTGTGCAGTTATGTCGTGGTAGGCAGAGCAGAGGGATTATTGCCGGGAGTAGTGGCACGTCATCTCACGGGCTTGTCTTGGGTGATGAAAGCCATGGGCTTGGCGGACACCATATGTGCCTTTAAGGTACGGAAGCTATTGGAAGGCTGACATAGGGAGGTCATCTCCACTCCGGATGCTAGATAGCCCATTATACCAATGAAGTTAGAAGCTATTTGGGGGGTTTTGCCCAAGGTTTGTAGGGACAAGCATCAGGCCCGGTTGCTCAGCACCATGTTCCTGGTCACTTTCTGTGGGGCCTTCAGGGTTTTGAAACTAGCAAAACCCTCCAAGGACCGGGGTGTCCCAAGCCTGATGTCACAGGACGTGGTGACAGTGGAGAATAGGGTATTCCTGCACCTCCGCAGGAACAGAGGGGAGCAGGCGGCTGGCATGAAATTAAGGCCCCTGTCGGGGAATGATGGCATGTAGCCTGTAGTCTGGCTGACTATAGGATGCACTGCCCCGCGAACAGGGAGGCCTTCTTCAGGCATCGGGATGGCACTGCAGTGATGGCTTATCAATTCTGGTTCATCCTGCAGAAGGCTATCCAGGGGCTGGGGCTACCAGCCGGGAATTATGGGACACATTCATTCCGCATTGGGGCAGAGATGGCTGCCAGGGGAACGGGCCTTTCAGATTCTTAGATGCAGGCCTTGGGACACTGGAAGTCTTGGACATTCCTGCATTATGTGAGACCACACCTGCAGTAACTGTTTATTGTCTCTTACAGGCCCTGAGGAAGACATTGTGTGTGTTTGGATATGTGGCTACGCATTCGTCTGTTGGGCAACTCAGAGGGCAGTCGGTCAGCTGGGGGGAAGCAACTTGTCTCTGCCATGGCAGGTCACCCAGATTGAGTGGTTGGGGACCAAGGGTCTGCTCTGGGAGGGGTTGCTTCTACGATTGCAAAGGGAGGCTGACCGAGGGAACACACCGCACATCTTGTTGATTCACTTGGGCGGAGAAGGCCTGGGCTGCAGGAAGACGGTGAAGCTGCCGCTGGCAATGAAGGATGACTTGTTGACCATCAAGGGTTGGTGACCTGGCATCACTCTCATCTGGTCACACTTGTTGATGAGGGAGCAATGGGCTCATGCACGTAAGGTGCCCGTACTGAATCGGGCTTGTCTGTGTATCAACAAGGAGAAGGGAGCATTTATGGAGGCCCTGGGGGGCACTGTATTGAGGCATGACAGTATTTACCGGACCCACCGGTGCCCGGAGGGTCGGCCACAGGGTGATGTTTTAGATTACTGAGCAATGTTAAAACAATATTGGAGGAAAGGGTTGAGCAGAGGGCTTAGGGGGCAGGACAGGGTCTGTCCTGTGGTGGCGTGGGAGGAGCACACGAGGGAAGTAGCGGAAAATAGGGGACGATGCCATTTCTCCCAAAGGTGTCGTGGCCCCCTGGTCAGCATGAGGATGGTGGACCACAAGACCTGTACTCGCACTGGGGGTCTAGGTCCAGCCTCAGCAGCACAGACTGCAAGGTTGGTGACACCAGACGGGGTGGCCATCAGAACCTTGGCCATATGACTTGTCCTGCTACTGCAGAGGCATGCCTCGGTCCGCACCCGAAGGGGTCTCCCAAGTTGGGGGTGGTGCAGGGGTCTGGGGTGTGCACTTCCTCCCTGCAGCGCCTGCTGCTCAATATTAATTGATTAAGGTATTAATCTAAAGTAGAAATTATAAAGTAATTTATGACTTAATGAAGATTAATATCTAGAATTGTAAACAATAAAACATGGCTGTGGCCATTTTCTCCGAGAACTGTCTTGCGTCTTTCTTGACCATGGAAGGAGGGGCTATGGGGGCCTACCAGACCATGTTTAGGCTGCCAAAGTATTGCAGCAGCCGTCCCTTTGTCTGGGGGCCCCTTCCCCCCCTTCCATGGCCAGTGAGAAGAGGCTGCTAGAGACCAGCCCAGGGGAGTGGCTAGCAGCCTCTGTACCTGAGCAGCAATAGGGCATAGCTTGCCCCTCTGAAGGGGGTCCGAGGAGGATGAATAAAACTGGCAGGTAGGCTGGTTTCCAGCCTTCTTATCGTCTCCCTCGGATCACCACCATCCCCTGCATTTCAGGAGGCGAGATGGCTCAGTAGGGCCCCTTTTTGACCCCCTATGGGCGACCGCATTATGGGTTGGGGAGAGACTTTTCCCGGTTTTCCTCTGCATGGGGTTTTTCCCGGGTTTTTCGCCTCCCCCAAAAAGGGATGTTATAGTATGGAAGTAGAGAAGTAAGGGCATCAGGTAACAGTACAACAAAATGCATGTCAAACAAAGTAGCATAAATATTTAACTGGCAGTGTGAAAAGGTGTTACAATATGTTGCAGCCAGGTAGTGTGGCGCGGGAGGAGCGCATGAGGGGAAGTAGCGGAAAATAGGGGACGATGCCATTTCTCCTGAACGTGTCGTGGCCCCCTGGTCGGCGTGAGGGTGGTGGACCACAAGACCTGTACCCGCACGGGGGGTCTAGGTCCAGCCTCAGCAGCATAGACTGCAAGGTCAGCGACACCAGACGGGGGCAGCCATCAGAACCGTGGCCATATAATCTGTCCTGTTACTGCAGAGGGATGCCTCGGCCTGCACCCGAAGGGGCCTCCCAAGTTGGGGTGGTGCAGGGGTCTGGGGTATGCACTTCCTCCCTACAGTGCCCGCTGCTCAATATTAATTGATTAAGGTATTAATCTAAAGTAGAAATTATAAAGTAATTTATGACTTAATAAAGATTTATATCTAGAATTGTAAATAATAAAACTTGGCTGTGGCCATTTCCTCCAAGAACTGTGTCATGTCTTTCTTGACCATGGGGGGGGCTATGGACAATGAACACCAGGGACTTCGAGGAAGGAAAGAAACACTGAAGTATAAGGTAAAAATAATACTGTGGCAGTACTGTGATCATGAGTGTTTTCCTTTAAGAACTCTAACTGCTATTTTTCACCAGAGAACTGACGGACTCTTTCTGTTTAAGCAGGCTTTGCCTTTTGTCTTGCAACTGATTTCCATTTCCCAGCATGCATTAAAAGTTTCTATTTGAACATTGAGCTGATAAACTTTGTCCCAGACTGCTGTTTTCTGAACTGTTGGCTAACATGGAGCTTCATCTCGTTCCCTGGTCTCTCCTGCAGCTGTTTAACAATGGAACTGTCTTTGTTGTGCTGTGCACTATTTCTGCTCTTCTCTTCGACTTTGTGAAGAGGAGGAAGGTGTGGAGCAAGTACCCCCCAGGACCAAGGGGTCTGCCTTTTCTTGGAAACTTGTTACAGATTGATATGAGCAAACCCCAACAGTGTTTTATTGAGGTAAGGAGAATGTAAGCAGGGATCAGATTTACTGAAAAACGGGAATGTTAACAGCTTGTGAAAAGCAACTTCATTGAAAATTTCATTTAAAATGTTGAAAACAGTTTTTGTAAACAGGACCCCCCCACACACACATTTGAAAGCTGATTAGCAGCAGCCTTAGAAATGTTTGTAAACTGTGCAAAAATATGCCATGTGTATCCCTTCTTTTCCATTTTTTGTTCTCTTAACAATTTAACTTTAGAGTTTCCTTTTTTTCTCCCTACCTTCTTCTGTAGCTGACTCTTTGATTCAGACACTGTGGGTCCCTCCACCATGACAGATTGTCTGCCAGGTTTTGTTTCTGTGGTCTGTAATGGGACCAGGGGCACATGAAGTGTGTAGAATAGTAACATCTTAAATGTTTTAACACAAATGCATAAACTTATTCTGCACATAAAGCTTTGCAGTCAAGCACTAGGGATCTACCTCTTTATAGTGTATGGTGGAACGTTGTTAGGGATGGAAATATATCCCTAGAATAGGGTTGTTGTGCTGCAGTAGCTACATCATTTACTTTAATTTTTATGGTTGGTTGTTTATTTGTTTGTGGGTTTTAATTTTTCTGATTGCTCTTATTTTTAATTTATTGTATTACCTTTTAGTTTGTAACCAGGGTGGGGGTTTATTTTTGTGCTGTGGGCCTATTGGGGTTATTTTGGGGTATAATAGATAGTATGTGTAGGGAAGGTTCAAGAATGGTCAGGCAATATTCTCCCACCAGGCTTAGGGAACTGCGCCCCTTTGACTGCCCCTTCCTGCCAACAGAGATTTACAAACACTGTCAATCCCTTGGGATTGCTAGGAGGCGCAGGAAGGTGTGTGAGGCTGGGCCTGGTGGGGAAATGGAAAAGGGGGGACGTATTGGGGTGGTGGGGATCAGGCGATGCCCTGGGGCGAAATGGTGTCAGGACAGGGGTAATCCCTGTCTTGTCCCCATACCCAAGGGCCCAGAAATTGAGGCTGGACAGGAGTTGAGGTCTTCCCCAGCATCTCATCCAACCCGGGTGGTGTTATGTAATGCCAGGTCCATCAAAAACAAGACAGCTATTATAGCTGATCTTGTTCAAACGGTGGACCTTGGTTCTCAGTGATTCACCGCCCGAGGTTGGATCGTAGGGGTGGGGATGTGGCCATCTTTTTTAAGACTGAACTGGGCCTTGTGGATGTTCCAGTGGGGATGGCTAGATCCTTTGAGTGCATTATGGGTGAGGGTGTAGGCTGTAGGATACTCCTCATTTACTGTTCACCAGGTGATGAGGATTTATTCCTGCAGGAGATTGTGGACTTCATCATCGACATGGTGTTGGAGTCCCCCAGATGGATAATTCTGGGGGACTTTAGTGCCTGGGTCGATGATGAACTCTCGCAGTTTGGTCAAAATCTCCTCCAGCTAATGACAATGCTGGGCCTTTCTCAGTTAATTACCTCCTCTACCCATATAGGAGGTCACTCACTGGACTGTTCCTCCTGGGGATGGAGATCAATGACTTGGGGGTGGAACCAGTCAGTTGGTCTGATCATCACACCATAGAGTTCAGTTTCGGGGCCTCCCCAAATGGAACTACCCCTTCAGAGATGGTTCGGTACCGCCCTTTAAGGGGAGTTACCCGGGATGGTCTGTTGGCAGTGTTGGATCTATCGGGATTACTGGGTGAAAGCATGGGTCTTGGGGATCTTGTTCTAGCCTATAATAAGGCAATGGGAGATGCCATGGACTTGATTGCTCCTGTCTGTGTTCGACCACTCACTCTTGGTCCAAGGTCCCCTTGGTATGATGGGGCCTTGAAGAAGCTGAGGCGAGTTGGTCGAAGGCTGGAGAGAGCATGGTGGAAGTCCTGCCTGGATGCTGACAGGCTTAGATTGATGGAACATTATAAGGGCTATCAATCAGAAATCACCTGTAAGAAGGCAGAGTTCCTGTCCAGGGAGATTTCTGCTATGCAGAAATGACCAGCTCAGCTTTTTCGAACCGTTGACAGATTGTGCAATCCAATCTGTCTCCAGTCCGGAAGAGCTTTTTCACAAATTAAGTGTGATGAGCTAGCTTGGTTTTTCACAGATAAGGTTGCCAGCATCAGGTCCGGAATCCGCCTGGCTTTCTCCATGAGGGACTGCAGAGGTCGATGGGTGGTGATGGGCACCCGGTCTGTCTGGATGGATTTCAGCTGACCGGAATTCATGGACATTGTAAAGATTGTCCAGACTTTGCTCCCAACCTGTTGTAGTTTGGATCCGGGCGCTACCTCCCTTTTAGTGGGGTGTGTAGATGTTATCTGCCCGATCCTAGCTGAAATTATTTGGAGATCCTTGGAGAGGGGAGTCTTTCTAGATCCCCTAAAGGAGGCAGTCATTCAACCACTCCTTAAAAAACCCTCCTTGGATCCTGACGACCCAGCTAACTACCGACCTGTCTCTAACCTTCCCTTTGTGGGGAAGGCTATTGAGAAGGTGGTTGCATTGCAACTGGACAATCATCTTGTAACCCATAATGTCTATGAAGCTCTCTAGTCTGGGTTTAGGAAGAGGCATAGCACAGAGACTGCCCTTGTTCGGGTATTAAATGACCTCCTAATGGCGAGAGATCGAAAGGCTTGTACCAACTTGGTCCTTCTTGATCTCTCAGCAGCCTTTGACACTGTGGACCATGAGGCGCTTTTGGAGACCCTGCGGTTCCTTTGTGGACTGTCGGATACAGTCCTCAAATGGTTTTGATCTTTCCTTGTAGGCAGGTCTCAGAGGATGGTCACTGGAATTTATTCCTCTGATGCACTCCCCCTGTCATGCGGGGTGCCGCAGGGCTCCATATTGGCACCCATGTTGTTCGCAGTGTATATGCTGCCATTGGGAGATATCATCAGGTGATATGGCTTGAGTTTTCACTGCTATGCAGATGATACTCAGCTGTATCTGTCCTTTGTGCCCGGACAGGTTGATGCAATCTCTGTGCTAAATAGCTGCCTTTCCGAGATCAAAGAATGGATGAGCTCGAGTTGGTTAAGATTGAATCCGGATAAGACTGAGGTGTTGGTTGTGGGTCTGAGTTGCCCAGGGGCAGGTTTTGGGGTTGGGTACATGTCGGGCCTGTGATTTGATGGTGTCCAACTCATTACCTCAGATCGGGTACGTAACCTGGGCATTATTTTTGATGACGGCTTAACCCTGAAATCTCAGGTGTCAGCTGTGGCTAAATCCTCATTTTACCATCTGAGGAATTTCGCCCAGGTGAAATACCTGATTCCACTGGGTGACCTTCCAACATTGGTCCACGCCTTCATCACTACCCGTCTTGACTACTGCAATGCCCTCTACCTAGGGCTGTCTGGGGTTGATATCCGCTGCTTGCAGCTGGTGCAGAACGCTGCGGCCAGGCTGTTGACTGATACTTCTAGGACCAGTCACATTACGCCTGTGCTGCGCAAAGTACACTGACTGCCAGTTCAGTGGCGGATCACCTCTAAGGTAGGCTTGCTTACCTTGAAAGCCCTACACGAACAGGACCCAACTACCTGAAAGATCTCCTGACTCCCTACTCCCCCAGTCGCCCTCTCCGATCCACCAACGAGGGATTGCTAGAAATTCCCAGGGTTTGTCTTAAAACATCTGGAGCTCATGCTTTCTCATTTGCAGCACCAACCCTATGGAATTATCTACATTGTTGGTTAAGAGAATGCCTGACCATTAGTAGTTTTAAATCCATGTTAAAAACGTATTTATTTTCTTTGGCCATCCCTGTTTAATTGCTTAATTACCTGATTGTTTCTAATATTATTTGTTCATTGTGGTTCTTATTATGTAAAACGCCTTGATTTTGAAAGGCGCTATACAAATAAAGTTTTGATTGATTGATTGATCATCGTAGCTGTTATGCTGCACTAGCTATGTAGCTACTGCAGCATAACAATGTGGAATGCACTCGTGCATGTGCGTCGCCCTACCAACACAGTTCAGGAAGCGGCTGCAGCGGTGAGGAAATAGTGCTGGAGAGCGGCTCTGAATAAAAAAAAAAAAAACAGCAAAGTAAGGAGTAAAATGTTTTTCTTTTAACTCTGGATTGTAGACTGTACACTATTAAAGACAATGTACAGTATGGTCCAGTGTTCCCCATTCATTGTTTTAGGGCGGTGGGCCACCACCCCTATATTTTTTTTACCACCGCTCTATCTTTTTTACCACCACCCTATTTTTTTTTGCCACCATCCTACATTTTTATCCATTTTTTTATAAAATCCTCCAAAATTGTCTTTTATTGACATCCTTTATTGTAATACTACCCATTTAATACCAGCACACTATGTGTTACTTAAAAGCTACTTATGCACATGTACAGTGCATATAGGAGGTCCCGAAAAATAACGCACCATTTGACCCGATCACCATTGCCACCACCCTATATTTTCAGAGAGTAGGGAACCCTGTGGGCTACACTCAATAACAAGCGTATGTAAACATCTCGAGGTTGCCATGGTGACGAACCTCTCGAGGCTTTGCTCTCGAGGTTCTGACTGTCACCACGGCAACCTCTTGATGTATACATATGCTTGTTATTGATTGTAGACCATACATTATCCTCTATATTAGGTGCATTCCCTGAAAGCTTCCAGACGAGGACACTACCACTGAAATTTGGTCACTACACGAGTCCTAAGGGGGACCTCAGTTATTTCACATCACCTTATTCTTTGTTCAGCTGCTTCCTCCTGGGAGACAGCATAGCATGCTGTAATTAAGCAGTCAATAAGACATGATGGGGTGTGCATTGTTGTGGTATAATGGCACTCCTCAGGTGTGTTGTAAGGTATTAGGCATCGCTGAATGCTTTCAGCCACCCAAGAGGTACTGTTATCCCACTAGGAAGCACACCCTGGAGTGTCTTATTGCTATTATAAAATGAGTGGTGGTAAAAAATAAATGCCCCAAAATAAAATAATGATAAATATTTTAATGGTTTGTTAAAAAACGTTCATCCACCCTACAGAACAGTCCCAGCACATCCCAGCATTGGCATGCTATGTCAGTTTCAAATATGATGAACAGCAAAATACATTTTGTTTTTAAAATTAGCCCTTAAACCTCTATTTTCCCCAGCCCACTTCCATTTATCTGTTTACTCACCATCCCCCTTCTTCATACTACAGCCTGATTATATAAAGAATCCTGGTTATAACAAACACTTGGACCCTTTTATAACTACCTTCTCTCACCTGCAGTTTGTTAGCACCTGTTAGCCGTCTCAATAAATATGGTGTGTGGAGCTGCAGTTACTAACAGTAGCCAGCCGAAAGAGAGCCAACCAGCAGAGTGAAGCAAACAAGCATTTGTCAATGCCGAATGTTTGCTTGCTGGCATTGGCATTGGTAGTGTAGAAGTTACAGAGCTGCGTAATAGGAATTGCAGTGAAGTATTGAACTGAAGCCAACCCCACCACCACCCTGCAGAGAGTGACAGGCATTGGGGTGTGCCTTTGGGTCGTCAGGCATAACAGCCACGCCATTTCACCACACACTACCCTGTAGACACCGACAAGTGTCACGGTGCGCCTTGGGGTCTTTGGCCCTTATGCGCACCCCATTCCATCAGGAAATACAGTGAGATGGGTGCGGTATAGGAGAATGGGGTGAACTTTGGGGCTGAAGAGTCCAAGGCACACCTCAATGCCTGTCACTGGCTGCAGGGTGTGGGTGGGGGTGGAATGGTATGAGCATTGCAGGCGACAATCCCAAGTCACAGCCCTGATGCCTGTCATTCTCTACAGGGTGGGGCATTCTGGTCGGAAACCCTAACGCCTCAGGCATTTGTTGGTATTTTCACTCCAAATTTTCAACATGTTTTTTTTTTTGTGACCCCCACCTCACGAACAGTGGCAATATCAGTTTGTTAGAAGAAAGCTTCTTTTGCACAGCGACTACAGCATTTGGCACCACAGGTGCAAAAACACATTCTGAACAGGATGTGAAAAATGACAGCTGTACTGTCCATGGGGAGGTGTGAAAAATGGCAATGTTGAAAATCTGCAGTGAAAATATAAAAAAAAAATGAAGTCACGAGCGTGCGTAGAAACTGTGCAACGCACACCTGTAATGTAATTAGTTTGGGGATTTTTTACAGCAGATTGTCTACACAGGCATTTTGGGACCTCCGATCATGAATAGTGTCATTGTGATTTTCTTTATCTGTCCCAAATAAGGATTTCCCACAGCAACCACGCATTTTTGCACTGAAAGTGTGAAAACAGATTTCGGCCATGTTGTGAAAAATGACAGCTGTACTGTTCATAAGGAAGTGTAGAAAAATGCCACTGGTGAAAATTTGGACTGAAAATATTACAAATTCATGAACTTACAAGGAAACTGCGCAATGCTCATTCATAACACAGTCATTTGATGGACTTTTGTCACCAAAGTTTCAACATAGTCATTTTAAGATCTCTGCTCATGAACAGTGTCACTGTGATTTTCTTAATCTGTCCCAAACATTGCTTTCGCACACTGACTGCACCATTTTGCGCTACATGTACGGAAACACATTTTGGGCGAGATGTGAAAAATGGTGGTTGTACTGCTCATAAGTAAGTGTGGTAAAATGGCAATGTTGAAAATCTGGCGCGCAAATATTAAAAATTCACAAACTTACGAGTGTGCGTAGGAACTGCACAACGTGCGCTCCTAAAACAGTCATTTTGGGGAATGTTTTCACCAAATTTTCAACATAGCCATTTTAAGACGTCTGCTCATGAACAGTGTCACTATGATTTTCTTAATGTGTCCCATACATTGATTTTGCACCGACTGCACCATTGTGCGCTCAGTGCGTGGAAACACATTTTGGGCAAGATGTGAAGAATGACAGCTGTACTGCTCATAAGGAGGTATGGTAAAATGGCAATGTTGAAATCTAGATCTAAATATTAAAATTCCACGAACTTACGATGCGTAAGAACTGCATAACTCACGCTTCAGAAAGCAGAGTTTTAGATTTTTTCACTAAATTTGTAACATAGGCTTTTTGAGAGCCCACCTTATGAACACTGGCATCATGTCGTTGTTAATCAGTTCTCGAAAGGTGATTTCGCGCAGTGACCGCGAAATCACCCTTCAGGCCCAATTAACGCCATGACAGTTCAGAATTCATGAGGAGGGGTCCCAAAAACCCCATGTTGAAAATTTGGTGCCAAAATTCCAAAAAATGCCTGAGCTATGCATCAAAGTTGAAAAAACCCTATTTATGGCATTATACAGCTTACCAGCACTTCCTCAGTTCGCGGTCAGCTTTGAAGAGTGCAGACGTGTTCCTGGTCCCCAGAAGATTGTCGCGCCGGACTCCGGAGGTAAGTATGGGGTGAGGTGGGGGTGTGGGGAGGCAGAGTGCACAGAGGGTGGTAGCGGTGGGCAGGAGACCGCCGAGGAACTTTTTGTTTCCAGGTTGTTTATTTTTTAGGAAGATGGCCTTGGGGCGTTTGCCATGCTAGGGTGGGCTCTCAGCATGGCAGCTGGAAAACTGTTTGGGGGGCCTGGAGCCGCGGGGATTGGGCACCCCGTCGGCCATAACAGTTTTTGCCATGCTGGGGTGGGCTCCCAGCGTGGCACCTGGAAACTTTTTTTTTGGGGGCGCAGCAGAGCCAGCGAGGATTGGGCACCCCGTCGGCCATACAGTGTGTGCGTGGGGGGGGGAGCGCATGAGCATGCAATATGCGTGCGTATGTGTGTGTGTGTGTGGGGGGAGCACTACTCACTGAAGAGGAGCTCTCCCTTTTAACTGTACGGCACTACATTTTCAACTGCTGTCATAGACAGCTGCAGCATTCATTGGAGAACTGTGACCGCGCCTGCAAACCCATTGACTGAACTGGAAGACGGGTGCCACACCTCTGAAAACACGGATGATGTCACTATTTTTCTTGCACATGCATGCAAGCAAACATAAAAAACATGCAGTTTTTCAGTTTGTACAGTAAAATGTTTGAGCCAATAAAGTATAACGCACTTGCTGTGACTATGAAGCTAACCATCATCATAACTGGACAACTAAAAATGTTTTTTTAAATAATAAGTCTATTTTTACAGCAATAAAAACTACATAAATTATTTTCTACTAATAAAGAAACTAAAACTTCATGCTGTCTTGTGTTTGTTTTTTCAGCTATCGTGAGCACTATAGAACATGAAATTACATTAAATGTCCCATGGGAAGAAAGGCAGTACTCACAATTGCAAAACTTCATTATAACGAACTGTGAGGCTGGATCCCAATGCATTTCTTATAATGAGGGTGCACTGTATTCCTCCCTTTTCCCCAAAGTTTTTATTTTCTATCTTTCCTATTATAGTGGCGTGGTAGTGCCACTATGGACTGAGTAGAGTGTTCAATGTTAAACCCCTAACTTTGCACATTAATATCTTTGACACTGTTTGATGAAATAAGCTGACATTTTGCAGGAGGCAAGGTCTTGATCTGTGGAAATTTGTGTGAGGGCAGCTTGTGCAATTTCTGAGATCTGCATTTGTCATTTTTCGTAAAAGGCTAACTTTTTTCGTATACTTATCATGTTTTTTCCTTTGCTGTTGCCTACAGCCTACATGGAATGGAAGTTTTTCTCTAGCCTTGCAGGAGACATGTGTCACATCCTAAGGTAGTGCCTTTGATAGGTCTGGTGAAAAAATATTAAATGGTTCTAGAGTTATAAAGCTTTGAAGTTTAGTGTTTTCCATTCTGAGCATGCACAATAGGGTTTTTGAGATAACGTTCTGGGGCAAAATGAAAAATTTGATGTCAAGGATTTTTTTTTTGGTTTCGCACCACTTGCTTGGCAGGGCACTAGACATGTTTTTGTGTCGTGACAACTGCCATCTTGTTGATTTTTTTCCACAAACTAATAAGCATGGAAAATACATAAATATGCTGTCATTTTTAAACAAACTCTAGCAAGAGCCAATTCGACTGCAGTGGAGGTACAGCAGAACATGGCGCTATCTGCCATGTTCAAGATGACTGCCAGACTTTGCTGTGCGTATGCGATGATTCCTGCATGCGCAGTGGGCTGCAGTGACCATCTTGGATACAGTGGACTGTGCCACTGTGCCTCTGGAGTTCAGTACGCATAGGTGAGTCATCACACATGCACAGAAAACTCTGGCAGCTATCATGGACACAGCAGACAGTGCCATGTTCTACCAATACCAATGGACAAAATAGTGATGTGAACACACAGTGATTGTCATTCACCTCCACGATTTAAAATGTCCGGTGAGCTCCCTTTTCTCTGGATCTGGCACTTCTGAATAATGTTCTGCACAATATGATTTTATTTATGTTTATTCTGAATGGTTCTACTGAATCTGTAGTTTTTATTGTGAGGTGCCCAGAGCCTTTGTGAATGGGCACCATATAAACAAGCATTTCTCAATGTTGAAGTTTCTCTTGCTGGTATTTGCTGTGTAATTGTTGGGCATAGATAGCGTAGAGGCAAAAAGTAATAAATAAGAAGAGTTGTAATAGTGAAATTGTTACAGTTGTGAAAGGAAGAGTTGTCTGCCTCCTCAGAACACCACCCAACACATGGCTTGACTCCATACTCAGGGGACAAACCAAGGCTCCACTGGGAAATGGGGAGATAGCTGTAAAGTGGGTTTGAGTGGTTGTGGAAGGTATCTGGAGAAGGATGGTGGATAGGTGGGGGAGCGCAGGGAGGGTGGTGTTATTCTCAATGGCTCAGTCAAAAAGTAGATGAAGGATAGCAGTCACCACATGTGATATCAAAAAGAGACGTGGAAGCAGTACTAGTGCCTCTCAATTCCTTTATTCCACCATTTGTCCAAGACAGGTGCAGAGGTAGCAGTAACAGTGCAGGACAGAACCTGTAGACCTCATGTTTCACCTCAAGAAATCAGAGGCTTCATCAGTAGTACCGTCAGCCACTTTACAGGCTTCTCTTTAAGCAGTGTCTCATCTGGACAAATTACCAAACAAGTATTATAATTTTTCATTTTGTCTGAACCTTAATTTGTGGGACAGTGTTCCTTAAAATTTTCTGGAACACTGACGGCTGTATGTATTGTCACTGATCACGTGCTTCAGTCTTTGAATAGACACTGCTAAGCCAATAGCACATCAGGGTTTTAAATGTGCAAATGAGTCACTTTTTAAAGAGAAGCCCGATGAGTGGCTGAGCTACTTCTGATGAAACCCATCGGTTGGGCTAAACATTAGGTGTACAGGTTCTGTCCTGCATGGTTATTGTTACCTGTGCACTTGTCATAGACATTTGGTGAAACAAGTAAACTGAGGTGCCCTAGTTCTGTTTCCTAGTGTCTCTATCAGATGAATCGTGAGTGGTATCATTCATCTAATTTTGGTGTCCAGAGACAGCAGGGGTGGGGGCAGGGGGCATTAATTATTTAGGGAAATAATGCTTAACAATCACAAATGCTGTAAAACATTGAAAATAAAGCATTTTTTCTCACCTGTGTGTCCGTTTGTGTTTCTGACTCCATTCTGTGTGTTTGTCTGGTGGGTACAGATAATCCACTTGTGTTCCTTCTCTTTACCCTTTGTGTGTGGGGTATGGCATCTCTCACTAAAGTCACCCCAAGTGACCCCATCCTGCCCCAATAATTATGCATATCTCCAGCCCCTCCCATCTGATACCACCCTCCCCAGTTTGCAGAACATCCATGATCCCCCTCCTGTCTGCTGACATGCAATGGTCCAGTAGGTATACACTGCCACAGTATGTGCACCCTTTCCTAATACAAACACCACTCTGTCCCTCGTCACATCTACTGATAAGCACCATGTCCCAGAATGAGTATTCTTATCCTTCCTCCCATCTACTGATGCTCACCATGTTCCAATACAAATACCCTTACTCCCCTCCCATCAGGTTACACCAGCTCTGACCCAGTATGAATACTCTTACCCCTTCTCGCATCAGCTATAACCACCATGTCCAAGTATGAATACCCTTACCCCTTCCTCCCAACTGCTGATACCTACCAGGCCCCAATACAAATACCCATACCTTGCATTAACCCCAACCCACCAGGTCCCAATACAAATACCCCTACCTTGCATTAGCCCCAACCCACCACCATCTCCGTAGCTTCACTCTCTGGGAGTATCCGCCCTGCCCAAGGAACAGCCCTCCCAATTTGAGCACCCTTCCTAGAGCTGAACCATCCCCATCTCCCAAGTGACCTTACCGGGAGCTAGACCGATCATCCCTGCACAATGCAGCCCCCTACCGGACCACCTCCCTTGAGCTGACCCTCCTCTCCTGACCTCCCTTGAGCTGGCCCTCCTCTCCAGACCACCCTTCCTGCCCATGGATCACATGCCTCACAACCTGGTGAAAATAAAATGTGAGTCATCCAATAGTGTGTATCCTGTGCATGGGGGGGCATTCCGCGGCTGTTCCTGGTCCTCCACATGAGCAGAGGGAGGAGGAGGAGGAGGAACCATTTTAGGATTGGTCCCATAGTGTGTTTTTTATGTCTGCATTAAAGGCAGAGTTCACAGCACCTTTTCTGTGTGGCAGCATCTTTCCCATGAGGGACAGGTCAGATGTATGGGAGCAGTTCCCCTGAAGCTGGACTCCCTCCCCACAGCTGGAGCCCACTCTGCATCTGGCAGCCCCTTGCATCTCAATTCTCCCCACAACAGAATAACAGACTTGTTATGTGGTCTCTGGCTCTCTCAAAGCTGGACACCCCCCTACAGCGGGACACCCCCTTCCTACATCTGGCCGCAGTCCTGCATCTGCCCACCCCCATATCTGGATTCTCACAGCAAAAGAACAGACCTGCTCTATGCTCCCCAGCTCCAGTCTGCACTTAGGGAAAGGGCCAGGGAGCAGAAAATGCCTTAGGATGTCAGCTGATGCTGCAGCGTTGTGAGTGCTCCCTGGCCCTGATCTGCAGTTTGAGGGAGAAGGATAGCAAGGATATGGGCTGCATTGGTTTTGTGGCACAAGACCTATAAAAGTGGCGCTGTCTTCTGGGACAATTACCAGTTCACTTTAGCAAATCCTCTAGTTAAGTGAAAGCTATGGAGGCTTGCCAGCCATTTCGGGGTGTGTGTGTGTGTGTGTGTGTGTAATGGTATCCTGAGGCTATGATGGTGGGCCGAGCATGAGATCCTTAGGGTGGCGGTGGCTCGGGACCCTAATGTTAAGGCTACAGTGGATAGATGCAAAGGCTGCGGCATGGCTGGGCTAGAAAACGTTTTAGGTCCTGGACCAGGCTCTCCTCCCAGCAGTTGAACAACCTTTCCAGCACCTGGAGTAGCCCTGCCCCTCTCCAGCCAGCCAATCTTTCATCATTCATACCAACCTGTACTCACCAGCAGACCACCCTCCCTGCCTAGCAACCCTCCCATTCAGCCTGTCTCTATGCATCTTAATTCACCTTCCTGCCTCCTCCCCCCTGCCAACAGCCAACCACTGTCCCTAAATTTGAACTACCAGCCACCCTGCATCCACCTAAATCTTAGCACCGTTTCTGTAATTGGATTCCTCCCCCAAGCGCACCCCCCCACACAGCAGATCACTCTCTCTGCTGCCAACTCCCCCCGAGCAGCACACTCTCACTTTATCTTAGCTGCAATGGTATGCACTATAAAATAAATATAATTTTCTTTTTATTTCTGCTGGTGGGAATCATACCTCTCAAACTCTTGCGTCATAAATCAGGGACATGGCTTAAAAAAACAGTCAGGGACAAAGACCAGAAATCAGGGACACATCTTAAAAATGGGTACTATTCTCTCAGAAAGCTGATAGAATAAAGGGATTACTGTAAGATGCATTTACTGAAGAAGAACAAGCCTGTAACATTAATGCTTGACATTATTTTATGCTTACAGTCCCCACTGTTCTGTTTCAAAAAACACAAATTTTAAGAGGGACAGAGTAACATTTTGAGGTAAAGTCAGGGACATCCCTGAAAATCAGGGACAGTTAGGAGGTATGGTGGGGATAGGTGATGCTAGCGTGCTATACAGACAGACAGTGCAGAGGCAGGTATGGAAATAGACAGTGCATGGGGGTTGCAAGGGTGGGCACTACAAAGGGGATAAGGGGATAGACAATTCATGAGGGCTACAGAGACAGGCAATGCAAAACAGGCAACATGGATCAGTGATGCAGAGGAGCAACGGGTTCAGGCATCTGGAAGAGGCAATGCAAACACAAGTGGGGTACCTTAGGGGTCAGTTCTGGGCCAGTCCGCTTCAATATCTTCATCAGTGACATTGCAGATGGACTGGAGGGTAAGGTTTGTCTGTTTGCAGATGACACCAAGATCTGCAACAGAGTAGATGATCCAGATGGGGTGGTTAGAATGAGAAGAGATCTGGATAAACTGGCAAAATGGTCTGAAGAGTGGCAGCTGGGGTTTAACGCAAAGAAGTGCAAGATCATGCCCATAGGGAAGAGAAACCCTGAAGCCACCTATAGGCTGGGAGGGGGAGTTGCTGACCATCACAAGGGAAGAAAGAGACTTGGACATCATCATCATCGATGACCTGAAATCATCCAAGCAGACCACTAAAGCAGTAGGTAAGGCTAGAGGGATGTTGTGGTGTATTAGTAGGGGCATCACAAGTCGGAAGAGGGAGGTAATAATCCCTCTTTACAAGACACTGGTTAGGCCCCATCTGGAGTACTGCGTGCAGTATTGGAGGCCACACCTTCACAAGGACATTAACCAAATTGAGGCAGTCCAGAGAAGGGCAACCGAAATGGTGCAGGGACTGCTTCAGAAAACATATGAGGACAGATTAGCGGAGCTCAATATGTACACTCTAGTAAAGGAGGGAGAGAGGATATATGATCGAAACATTCAAACACCTTAAGGGCATTAACAAGGTGAAAGAGCCTAACATGTTTCAATATAAGAAAAATAGCAGGACCAGAGGACACAACATGAGAGTAGAGGGAGGTCGATTAAGGGGTAATGTGAGGATGTTCTTTTTCACAGAAAGGGTGGTGGATGCATGGAATGGCCTACCTCAGGAAGTGGTGGATATGAATACAGTGCAGGGCTTCAAACAGGCATGGGATAGGCATAAGGGAGCAATAAAGATGAGTATGAATAGATAGGCCATTGTCAAGAGTACAGGCCTATGGCACATTCATAAGGTAGAAAAAATGTGCAGACTGGATGGGCCTTGCAGTCCTTATCTGCCGTTAACTTCTATGTTTCTATGAGAATGTTGACAGGGACTGCAAATTAGGCAACAGTGATAGGCAATGCAAAGGGGTATAGGGATATGCAAGGGAGCGTGGGGATAGGCACAGACAAAGCACAGTTGTGCTGCAGCATTTTAGCTTAACTACTTTGCACAGATAAATCTCTTACCTGGATCCTGGGAGCCTGGTATTGGGTTATTAAGACAATGTCCAGTCATACCTGTAAAAGAAAAATATCCATAGGGTCACAAAGGATCCATAGTTCTATAGGAACAAAATTAGAGTGACAGGGAAAGTTAAATATACAATAAAACTTATCTAATTTGCAGATATCCATGTCCTGTCAGACTGGGGTCAGAGTCCTGTCAGACCTGTGAAGAAAAAAAAAAAAGAGGACAGAGTCAAAAATGGTGAACCTAAGGGGAACAAATTCTGGTCAGAGCCGAGATGGCTGTGGAGAGCTTTTGTGATGCTTTTACCCATTATTTCTGATTAATTTGCACAATGCAGATCTGTGGAGAGGCAGTTTCAGTGTGGTCTTCCTTTTACACATTTTTGCAATGTGTTTTCCTGGATTATGCCTGCTGATTGTTAGATATTTAGCCTGGATAGGTCACAGAAGACATGGTATCTTATTTTCAGTGGGGCTCTACATCTACACAATATTATGCTGCATTGTGTAAAACCAGAATGCACTGAAAACAATATTTTACATCTGGGGGGACATATTAAGTGTCAGACTGATGCACAGGCAGAAAGATGTGCCGTGCAAAGAGGGTGTGCCGGTCGGCACTGATACAATATGCAAATAGAATGCGCCACTGGTACAAGGTGTGCATGTAGTGAAGCCCACCAGAATGAAGTGCAGCACTGCAGAATTCTGCAGTAGAGTTACTGCAACAAGCAGTGCAGTTTCAGTGGGAGTTTGTCATGCAGTAAACCTGTGACACTGCACTTTATCCTGGTGGGCTTCATTGTACCTGTTGAAAATGTGACCCTGGACAGGAGTCACAGTGCAGGCGACCACCAAGTCAGGTGCATCCAGGGTGACCCCAACTGAATACCTTCCAGGAGGAATGTGTGGCACATACCAGTATGCGCTGCAGCCTCCGTGGGCAATATTCAGCCCAGGAATGCAGATGAACTAATTGAGCATGCAGGGTGCAAAGGGGCCTTATGCATGCTCATTACTGGCCCATTTGCATGTTGGCACAGGGATGAATGTAGCGGAGCAGCTCTTGCCCACAAGCCCCGACCCCGATCGCTCCGATGTGGGACAGACCCTGAAGTCTCTGGTGGTAAAGTGGCACCCCCCCACCCGTTCCACCAGCCCTGATCGTACCGTAGGCCAGACTCTATTGGTTCCATACTGTAGGGACCCCAATGCCATCCCTGATTGCACCTGAATACACCTGCAGTCCATGTCCATATTGTAGTGGCCCCCTCTCCCCCTTAACGGTGCACAGCCCCCCCCACCACATCAGACCATCCCATTGTGATGACTGGCTCTGTGATGGGATCGTACCACTGTGGCGGAACACTGGCAGTAGGATGCTGGAATGTGTTAAATGTAGGCACGAGCTGTGTATGGGTGATAATGCCCAGTGGCCATACATCTCAGGAACTCGCATGTGGATCCATCATCCCAGTGCCATTGCACTGCTCAGTGCGGGTGATGGCCAATGCTGTACACACTCATACAGGTCCCAAAACAGGCATGTTACAGCTGACCTCCCATTTGTTTGTACAATTGGGGAAATGCAGACGCACTATCCATAGCCTGAAGCATACACTGTAAATGGCATTGCAGGATACCGCACCCCATGGCACCCAGGATACCTCAGCAGTCCAGAGGGTGGCATGTTACACAGGTGAATGGGGGAAGAGTGTGGGCCTGCAGTGGTGTATGACAGCAGAAAGATACAGCATCAGCAAGGCATGCACTGGAGGTATGTCAGTTCCCTCTTACAGTTTGCCTGGGATGTACTCATGGCTGCATACACTGGTGGGTCCGCAGCTTGCGTGGTGCCCCAATGCATGGTACAGCCAGTTGGGTCATTCCAGAGCAGTGCAGTCAATGGCTGGCCATAGCAGAGTTTGGAGGGCAGTGCTAGTCTTTGAAACAGGTCGGGTATGGGGGTAGTGAGGGTGTCTGCATACAGGGGCAGTGGGTGGGGGTCCTCTACACTATGGATATGGACCATGGTTTCCCTCTGGTGTGATCGGGTCTGTGGGGGGGCTCTACACTATAGAACTCTTCGGGGATGAAGTCAGATAGATTGGGGATGTAAAGGGTGTACTACTAGTCCACCAGGGCTGCCAGACTGCTGTGCACCTGGGTGCACATCCGCAGCCTGCCTGTGGGTGGCTGGCCAGGTTAGGCCAGCTAGTTGTGGCCTAACTGTGGCCTGTGGTACTCTGGACTGTGAGGGGTGCAGTCCCACTGAATATGCCGCAGCATGGCGCATGCATGGGACTGCTCCCTCAACTTGCATGGCACACCATCTGTGTGTGCCCTGGCCCATTCCCTCGTGGCCGGCACATCCCGCACATTTGAATGTCATGCTGCTGGGCAGTGTTGCAGTTGTGTGGCACAGCTCCCTTTTCCGACCAGATGCGCTGCACATCTGCTTTGAATGCGGACTAGGTACCCTGAATAAATACATTACAAAAATGGTGAAATCATGACCCCACTGAAAACAAGATATTGCATCTAATTTGGGACAGCCTGAGTAAATACAGTGCAAAAATGTGTAAATGAAGATCCCTGTGACAATGAGATATAGCATCTCCCCTGCCCTATCCAGGATACGAAATATAGGATAAGAAATATTCAGTGCTCCCAGATCCAAATAACCATTACCCTGTAAGAAGCCCTCATTTTTCCTGTGTTTTTCCCCACAGTGGCAGAATCAAATCCCTGTAGATTTTTCCATTTCCTGTGTTCTTTTCATAAACAGTGCCTATATGCATGTGAGCCACACCCACTTGGCATATAGGCACTGTTTGTAAAAAAACAAAAAACGTCAGGTATAGAAAAAATGGAGATTTTAATATCTCCGTATATTAGGGCAATACAGAGGAAGAGGCAAAACTGCGTCATCTTGTTGTGGGTTTTGCCTTCGAGATCTCCCAGGGGGCACCATTTCATATAGCAACATGCCAGCTGCACTGACCCTAAAATACAATTTTACGAGTGACAAGGTAATTTTATTTAATGAATAGATACTGGGACTTGGGGGTGGGGGATCGGGGTACTCGAGCCACAATCTACGCAGCAGTGACTTGAGCACTGTTGCCAGTAGATCTCCTTTAATAGTGTCACTATGAAAACGTGAGGAATGCACACAAAACAATTTGATTTAACCTGCCACAGCTGCCACATAATTTAATGCCCATTAATAAAATTTTTCGCTAGTATTCACGGCATGAATTAATTTTATCATGCCATTATCTGTTCGAGCAATTTTATATAGGTATTTAAATGGACATAACCAGTACTCGGCAGTATTTTATACACACAGCAGTGAATATTACCATAGGTTTAAGTTTTATTAAATGGCTTTTCTAGCCAATTATATTGCACTCTTATGGTGTTCACTAAGGTCTAAGATCAATGTATCAAAAGGAAGGCGGGGGATGATAAGGTACAAATGCACAGCAGTAATCTGATGAGTCTGTGTTTCAGCTAACCCATAAAAACACTATAACAAGAGAACAAGAAGTGGGGTGGGGGGTTCTAGGGCTAAATGGAAACATATTGAATTCAAAATATCTTTCAGTATAGCAATATTGCCAACTAAATTTGGTCATTGATATCAGGTCACTCCATAGCTCCCAGTTCATATATCCAAAAAGCCTCTCTCCTTGCCAATTTGGTTTCAATATCCCTTCCCCTGGAATCTGTCATGATTTTATCTATTGCTGTGAATTTTGGTTTGTGTAGTGCAGCATTTCTGGAATTGTTCACGTGTACTGCTAATGCATATTTTTCATTTTTATTTATTAATGCACGTGTTCACCAGTATGCTCCTTGAATTTACATTTGGTTGTTCCTACATAAAACATTCCACAGCTGCACATAGCTAAATAAATGACATTCTGTGTATCACATAGAAACATAGAATGTGATGGCAGATAAGGACCGCTTGGCCCGCCTAGTCTGCCCATTTTCCTACCTAATAGATAAGCTGCAGATCCTAGTTAACCAACAGCTTACTTCCTCCTACAACGCCACTAGGACTGCCTTATGTCTGTCCCATGCATTCTTGAATTCCCCCACTGTTCTTGACTCCACGACCTCCTCAGGGAGGCTGTTCCATGCATCCACAACCCTCTCTGTGAAAAAATACTTCCTCACATTACCTCTGAGCCGTCCCCCCTCTATCTTCAAATTGGCCCCCTTGTTCTTGCACATCTCTTTTTCTGAAAGATGCTACCCTCTTGGACTTTGTTGATTCCCTTGAGGTACTTGAAAGTTTCTATCATGTCCCTCTCCTTCTTTCCTCAGGGTATACATATTAAGCTCCTTTAGTCTTTCTTATATGTCTTCTGGTGCAGACCCTGCACCATTTGGATGCCCCTCTGGACAGCCTCCACTCTGTCTATGTCTTTGCGGAGATGGGGTCTCCAGAACTGCACACAGTACTCCAGATGGGGTCTCACCAACTGTCTGTACAGAGGGATAATAACTTCCTGTTTTCTACTATTGATGCCTCTTCCTCTGTATCCCAGTATCCCCCCAGCCTTCCTTACTACCTTCTCACATTGCTTGCCCACCTTTAGGTCGTCTAATATAGTTACCCCCAGTCCCTTTCCATTTTCAGTGTTGTCAGTGTCTCAACCCCCATTGTGTACTCTTCCCCTAGGTTTTTGTTTCCCAGGTGCAATACCTTGCACTTCTTTGCATTGAATCTGAGCTGCCATACATCTGACCATTCCTCCAACCTTGCCAAGTCCCTTCTCATCCTTTCCACTCCATCTTGTGTATCAACCCTGTTGCAGATCTTTGTGTCATCTGTAAAGAGACATATTTTTTCTTCCAGTTCCTCTGCAATGTCACTTATAAAGACATTAAAAAGGACCGGTCCTAGTACCGAACCCTGCGGTACCCCGCTAGTAACCCTTCTTTCTTCACTGTGGACTCCATTTACTACTACCCTTTACGTCCTGTTGTCTTGCCAATTTTTTATCCAGGCTACCACTTTGGGACCCACTCCAAGGCTGGCTAACTTGTGTATTAATCTTTTGTGTGGGACTGTATCAAATGCCTTGCTAAAATCTAGGTAGGCCATGTCCACAGCCCCTTCCTGGTCTACTACTTTAGTCACGCAGTCAAAGAAATCTATTAGATTCGTCTGACACAACCTTCGCATCGTGAATCCATGCTGCCTTGGGCCCTGTGCCCCACTGGCCTCTAGGTACTCAACAGTTATTTCCTTCAGAAGTGATTCCATCATTTTCCCTACCACTGAGGTCAAACTAACTGGTCTGTAGTTTCCTGCCTCTGTCCTGCTCCCACTTTTGTGAAGAGGAATCACATCCACCTTCCTCCAGTCCTCAGGTACCACCCCATCCTCCCATGATTTGTTAAAGAGAGTATTCAGCGGTGTCACTAGTTTCTACCCTTAGTTCCTTTAGAATTCTTGGGTGAATCCCATCAGGCCCCATTGCTTTGTCCACCTTCAATTTTATTAGTTCTTTCAGAACCCTTTCTTCTGTAAATGGACTGGTATAGACCCCCGTCTTCAGAGTGTTTCTCTTGTTTGGTTTAGGTACCTCCTCCTACTCTTCCTTTGTGAATACTGAGCAGAAATATTCGTTCAGTATCCCTGATTTTTCACTGTCACCCTCTACCCACATTCCCTCCCCTTTATCAAGCTTCAATATCCCTCCTTTGGTCTTTCTTCGCTCCCTAATGTACCTATAAAAGGTCTTATCCCCCTTCTTAACAGAGTTGGCTATCCTTTTCTCGGTTTGGGCCTTTGCTATTCTGACTGCCTTCCCAGCCTCTTTCTGCTTTAGCTGATGAAGTTCTCTGTCCTGCTCCTTCTGTGTTTCCTTATATTTCCTGAATGCTATCCTTTTCTCCTTAACCTTCCCTGCCACCTCTTTTGAGAACCATAGTGGTTTTTTTCCTTTGTTGTGTTTTGTTGATTTGCTTTACACAAAGGCTTGTTGCCTCTGTGATGGCTATTTTGATTACTCCCCATTGTTCCTCCACCCCTCTTTCTTGCCTGTTTGCTAGTGCTTTTCTGAGGCACTCTCTCGTTTTCCCAAAGTCAGCCCTCCTAAAGACCAATACTCTTGCTTTTGTATGGCTTGATTGTATGACTGTGTTTATTGTGAACCACACTGTTTGGTGGTCACTTGTTCCCAGATGGCTACCCACTTCTGAATCTGAGATTCTTTCTCCATCCCCATTTAACAGTACCAGGTCTAAGATTGCTCCCTCCCGAGTGGGTTCCAGTACTAGCTGTCTGAGGCATGCCCCTCCTGTAGGGCATCAAGAATGACCATGCCCTTGGATGTGCCTGCAGCAAAGGTGCTCCAGTTAACATCTGGCATATTCAGGTCCCCCATCAACAATCTCTCCCCTTTCAAACAACATGAAGTCTTGCTGTATTCTGACTATTGCAGTTAGATCCTGCCTTTCAACTGCCCCAGAGAACAAAGAGTTAACTTTCCATTGCCAGCATGGAACGTTCAGCGCGAGCTCGGTTGAAGCCCCTGTCTGCTGTTGTTTAAACTCCAACCGTCAGATTCTTTACTCCGCCTCACTGAACAGTTGCTCCGGAGATTTCTCCTTTGCTCGGTTCGAAAAAGTCAGTTAAAAGAAAGAGAAGAGAAAAATCATCCATTTCGGATCCACAAATTCTTTCTCCGACCGCTGGTGAAATAGCCAAAGCGATAAGGATAGTTCAATCGCTAACTTCGGTTCCGGCCAAACCGGCACCATCTAGCAGGGGCTCGGTTTGGTCGGTTCCCCCGATTCCGGATTATACTTTGGAAGAATTTTATGAACCAGAGGAGGAGGAGGAGGAGGAGGAGGGAGAGTATGAGGATAATGATGATGATGATGGTGATTATGAAAGTCTGGATGTGCCTATTGACCGGACATCTCCCCAGACAGACCTTCAGGTGTTTCTCCTCCTAGGCTTTCTGAGTCCCTTTCCACTTTATGTTTTACAGGAAAGTGGCTGAAACCCTCCAGCTTCCAATGGAAGAAGCAGTAGAGGATCAGGAGGAGCTTGATTTTGTGGAAATGATGGACATTCCAGAGTCCAGGAGACTGTCTATTCCCCTCCATAAATCTTTTGGGAAACAGACATTTAAAATTCTAAAGACTCCTAACTCCATACCTTCTGTGGACAGACGAATGGACACAAGGTATACCCTTTCAGGCTCGGACACGGAGTTCCTTTCTCAGCAATGCAGCCATGTTGCGGTAGTGCAGGCTGCTGCCTGTGATAAGGCAAATATTCCCTTGGCATCACACTCCCCAGATAAGGACTCCAGGAGGATAGATGCCATGGCAAAGAAGCAGTACATGGCAGCATCTTTGGGACTCAGGCAGGCTAACTATATGGCCTACACAGCTAGATACCAGAAGTCCAGGTGGGACAATGTGCTGGCTCTGGCTAAACAGGCCCCTGACCAGCTTGCCAAGGAGCTGGAGCAGGCGGCTGCGGATGGGATTGAGGCATCCAAGGTGCAGTTTCATGCTGCTGTGGACTCCAGTGATGTTTCATCTAGAGTCATGGCTACATCTGTGGCCCTTCGGAGGATGGCTTGGCTCAGATGTACTAGCCTATCACAGGATACCCAGGCTAAGGCCATGGATTTCCCTGTCATTGCTAATTCTCTGTTTGGGGAGCAGACAGAGAATTACATGAAAAAGATGGATGAGTACAGGACCACCTACAGGAGTGCTCAGGCCAAAGAAAGGCAAGGCACTCCTCAGAGGCAGCACTCCACAGGCCTCCTCTTCTGCTTATGCTCAGAGGGGGTTCTTCAGAGGAAGAAGCAGACGGGGAATGAGCAGGCCTGCTTCCACCCCTCAGCCTAAAGCCCCTGCCAAGCAGACACCCTGATGGGTCTTCCCGGGACGATTCTCCAATACCTGTAGGGGCAGGCTGGCTTACTTTGTCCAGGACTGGAAGTCTGTGACATCAGACAAGTGGGTCCTATAAGTAGTAAGCCAGGACTGGTTCTCCGCTTCAGAAAATTTCCCAAGATGAGAACCAGATCCTTTCCACCTGCAAATCCATCAGAGACCCTTGCCCTAGAGGCAGAGGTTTCTTCCCTTCCGGCTCTCAGATCCATAGAAAGGGTTCCTACCCTACACAAGGGCAAAGGATTGTACTCCAGGTACCTCCTAACCCCCAAGAAAACAGGAGAATGGCGGCCCATCCTGGATCTAAGATACCTGAATAAGCACCTTTTAAAACCAAAGTTCAAAATGGTGACTCTGGGAATAATTCTGCCCTCTCCAAGGCCAGGGGACTGGCTAACCTCCCTGGACCTCAAAGATGCCTACTTTCACATTCCCATCAGGTGCTCCCACAGAAAGTACCTAAGGTTCGAGTTGCCCTCAGGCCACTATCAATTCAGAGCAATGCCCTTTAGCCTAACATCAGCCCCAAGGGTGTTCACAAAGTGCCTGGCAGTAGTGGTTGCTTTCCTAAGGAGAAGAAAGATCTCCATCTTTCCATACTTGGACGACTGGCTCATAGTGGGTCAGTCTCCAGACCAAGTCAAGTCTCATCTGCAAATAACGCAGCAAGTGCTCACTTCCTTAGGATTCCTCATCAACCTTCCAAAGTCAGTTCTCGAGCCAGTACAGCTCCTCACCTTCATAGGGGTGGAGCTGGATACAATAAGGGCAAGAGCCTTCCTTCCCCTGGACAGGGCAAGAACCCTTATGGAACTGGCCTCTTCATTCTCCCTTCAGGTGTCTCGACCAGCAAGGCATTTCCTGCAGCTCCTGGGCCACATGGCAGCCTCTACAGCAGTGGTCCAGGGAGCAGGATTTCAGATGAGGGACATTCAGTTCCACTTAAGAGCCTTCTGGTCCCAAAGAAAGGATTCCCTTACCAAACTGGTACCAGTGACTCGAACCCTGATCCTGGCTTTGCAATGGTGGCAGGATCAGGACAATTTGAGACAAGGAGTTCCTTTTGTCGCTCAGTCTCATTCAGTGATACTCACCACAGATGCCTCCCTGCTGGGCTGGGGTGCCCACCTGGGGCATCTTACCACCCAAGGGCTGTGGTCACCTCAAGAATCTCTGCTTCACATCAATCTCTTGGAACTCAGAGCAGTGTTTCTGGCACTGCAGGCCTTTTCCAAATCTGTACAGAATAAGGTGGTCCAGATCAGAACAGACAATACTACCACAATGTGGTACATCAGCAAGCAAGGAGGCACTTGGTCTACGGCCTTGCGCACAGAGGCAATGAAGTTGTGGTCCCTGGCCTATTCCCTGCAAACCTCTCTGATAGCAGTTCACCTCCCAGGGAAGGACAATGTCCTAGCAGATGCTCTCAGCAGGAAATCTCAGGGCCATCACGAATGGACCCTAGATCCCCTAGTTTTGCAAGTGATTTTCTCGAGATGGGGCACTCCACAGATAGATCTTTTTGCAGCCCCAGACAATCACCAACTTCCTCTCTTTTGTTGCAGACCCCCAGTCTTGGGCTCAGTCCCCCTGGATGCTCTGATTCTGAATTGGGAAGGGAAATTTCTATATGCTTTTCCCCCCCTTCCCTCTCCTGTTCAAAGTGTTAGTCAAGATCAGGTCTCAACCATGCAAAGTGATTCTGATTGCTCCAGATTGGGCCAGACAGCCCTGGTACCCACTGTTGTTATCCTTAGCAGTCCACCTTTCCCTGTCTCTTCCCAGGAATTACAACCTGTTGACATCCTCTCAGGGGAGGTTTTGGTATCCGAACCTCAAATCTCTCAATCTCAAGGCATGGCTCTTGAAGAGTTAGAGTTTGCTGATCTGCATCTTTCTCAAGGGGTTCTGGATATCCTTAAGGCTTCTCGAAAGCCTTCCACCAGAAAGACTTACAACTCCAAATGGAAAAGGTTCACTATTTGGTGCTCTAATTGGCATACTTCTCCAGAATCTGTTGGGTTGCCTACAATCCTGGACTATATGGTTCATCTTAATGGCTTAGGACTTAGGCCAGCTATACTTAAAGTGCATCTGGCAGCTGTTTCTGCCTTCTTGTCAGTAGGCAAGCCCTCTCCTCTGTCAGCCAATCCTGTGTTTTGTAAGTTCTTCAAGGGATAGCTGCATACCAATCCCCCCTTTAGGGACCCTGCTCCTGCTTGGGACCTTAATGTTTGCATTGCTCAGCTTATGCAACCACCCTTTGAGCCTTTGTCCTCTGCAGAGCTTAAGTACTTGACTTGGAAAACTGTGTTTTTGGTAGCCATTACCTCTGCCAGGCGTATCAGTGAATTGCAAGCCCTGTCAGTGGAGCCTGATTTCATCTCTTTCCATAGAGATAAAGTGGTCCTAAGAACTAACAGGAAGTTTTTACCTACGGTGGTTTCAGATTTCCACCTTAATCAGTCTGTGTCTCTCCCTGTTTTCTTCACTGACCATTCCTCCTCTCTCGAGAGGAGGCTGCACATCTTGGATGTTAAGAGGGCCCTCAGCTACTACATAGGCGCACCAAGGGTCACAGGTTTGAGTCCCTCAGTTGTTCCTCACATATGGAGAGGTTGGTAAGGGCAAACCTGCTGCAAAGAGATCTATTGCCAGGTGGATTGTATCTTGTATACAATTCTGCTGTAACTAGGTGGGAACCCCACCCTCAGGCCTGAGGGCTCACTCTACTAGTGGTACAGCTGCTTCCCTGGCTGCTGCCAGGATATTCTATCTTAGAAATTTGTCAAGCAGCCACCTGGAAACAGTCCATACATTCACCAAGCATTACTCTGGATATCCAGGCTAGGAGTGATGCTCGGTTTAACACAGCAATGCTTCAGAGCCTATTCCCAAAGTAGGTTCTGTCCCTCCTCCATGGAGGTACTGCTAGTAGTCTGCAATAGTCAGAATACAGCAAGACTTCATGTTGTTTGAAGAAAAATTACTCACTTTAGTAATGTTGTTTCTTCTAATGAGTCTTACTGTATTCTGACCTCCTGCCTCCTCTCCAGAACCTGGTTTTGGGATGTGGGTGGGCAGGAGCAGTGTTGGCACCCTAGAGGTGCCCTTTTTCACCCTCCTTTACTTTGGGTGTGTGTTGTGTTTTGTTTTGCTTTGAAACAAAAAACCCTTTTTAATAAATTTAGTTGCCAGTTGGCTAGTGTGAGTTTTACAGTTTCCACACAAAACTTCTAGTGAGTATTGCTCGTAAAGATCTGACGGTTGAAGTTTAAACAACAGCAGACAGGGGCTTCAACTGAGCTCGCGCTCAATGTTCCATGCTGGCCATGGAAAGTTAGCTCTTTGTTCTCCGGGGCAGTTGAAAGGCAGGACCTAACTGCAATAGTCAGAATACAGCAAGACTCCATTAGAAGAAACAACATTACTAAGGTGAGTAATTTTTTCTTTTCTGCCATTCTAAGGAAGCCTTCTATAATTTCCTTGTCCATTCCCTTCCCCTGAGATGGGGGTCTGTATGCAACCCCCATGTGGATTGTGGTGCCATTTCCTGTCTCCAGGGTGACCCAGGGTGCCTCATCTACTCCCTGTTTGCTCTTTAGTTCTGTTGCTTTGATCCCTTCCTTTACATAGAGAGCTACTCCTCCTCCTCTTTTACCCTCCCTGTCCTTCCTGTAGATTGTGTATCCTGGTATGTTGACATCCCAGTCATGGTTCTCTGTGTAACATGTTTCTGTGACTGCCACAATATCACATGTAATAAGTAAGCAATAAGACACAACAGGGTGTGTGTTGAACAGATATTACCACATGCCCAGGGGCGTAGTAAGGCACGAGGCCCTGCCGAGCGCCTTCAGCCCCTGGAAGTGCGGTAATATCTGTTCAACACACATACCCTGGAGTGTTTTATTGCGCTTATAAAATGGTTCTTTTTTTTTTTTTTTTAATATTTGTAACCTTAAAAAATATTACTGAACTGAAGAAAAGCTGAAATCATTGTGTTACTTTGGGATAAAATAGTCCTTCCGCCTACTAGGTGATGACATCATTGTCTTCTGACACATTGACATTTCTACTGTTGTTGCCCCCCCCTCAAAAAAAAACCTCAGGTCCCGATCAAGAGAACAAGTGTGGTTAAGAGAGGAAGTAACAGGTTCTCCCCGACAGGTTGCACCACTTTTGCAATAAAAAAAAAAAATGAATAAGGGATGCAGATTTGTTTTTGTTGTTTTAGCTAAATGTACTGGGAGGGAAGCACAGTTTACTATGAGAGGGCACCCCATTCTGGTCTATTTCCAGTTTCATGCGGCAGCAAGCTTCAGTCTCGCCAAACTAGAAGAATGCTTTATGTATGATAAAAGCTGGCACCCTGCTGCTTTCCGATTTTTACTTCTAGCGGAGATGAGCTTTGGAACGGGACTGTCAGCATGACATTCGCTCCCTCGCTTACCAAGACTAAAAACAATGGCGGCCGTTAAAAAAATTAACGTTCCACTGACACATCTGAACATTCCATTTGGATGCATTGATTTAGTTGCCTGCTCTTTTTTTTCCCTACGTGTAATACAGGGTTTTATTTAACTCTGAAAATTGATTAGCATTTTGCTCATAAAAGTGCTAAAATATTGTAAAAATGCACAGCACTTGCCTCATTGTGTTTAACAAACATAACACTTCTAGAAAACCTATATAAATACTTTCTGTACAGTTAGTATTGTCCCAGGAAAAAACTGCAAATCAATTATTTAAAACCCTGGTAATACCTATTTGACACTTCCTTTCTGGCCAATCATGTTGCTTCTTTCGACATGCCCATTTTATAAAGTGACACATTTTGTATTTTATATCATCTTTAGGACCAAAAAAAAAGAAACTGTCTTGGTTATAACATTGCAATATTTACATCAACCACACCTAGTACAACCAGGACTTGGTGGTGGAAAATCAGAGGGTTTAACCTCTATAGGTTGTGCACTATGTACAGGTGTATCCCCGATACTATGTGCCCTTCTAAAAGTTATTCTGGGTGGGCTCCTAAACATGTATTTCTATAATGTTTTTATGACTACTGGTTATGTCCATTTAAATACCTATATAAAATTGATTGGATAGATAATGGTATGATAAAATTAATTCATGCCATGAATACTAGTGAAAAGATTTATTAATGGTCATGAAATTATGTAGCAGCTGTGGCAGGTTAAATCAAATTGTTTTGTGTGCATTCCTCATGTTTTCACTGTGACACTGTTAATGGTTTTGTATAAAATAATTCACAAGAAGGTGCTCTACACCTTTTTTTTTCCCCAAAAATATTTTATTGCAAGAAACTGGATATTACAGCCTTAATGATGTCAAGACAAGTTATAGACTTGAGTTGGTAAGTTGCCATGCTTAAGATACAATCAAGCCAGGTTATACATTGATTTGGTAAGTCGCAATACTTAAAAATACATTCTAGCCAGGGAAGTTATCTACGGTACCAGTCAGGTTGCCTCCAATGTCTGAAGTCATAGGGATCCCCCACATTGATTTACATCTACCTAACCAAGGAGTCTGGGTGAGACATGCTCCAGTTCTGTAACATACCTCATGACCTGTCCCCACCCTGTAGCAAGAATTAGCCACCCCGTTACAGGCCATCTTCAGGGGTCTGGGCTCAGGTGGGAAATGGCCCCAATTCAGTAGCTGATATGAGGGGCTTCCACATGTCAAAAAAATACATCCCTCTTACCCACAGCAAACAGCTGCGCTTGCTCTATTGCCATGCAGGATTTAAGGTTATTCACCCACTGCCAAATGGTGGGAGAAGAAGATGCCATCCATGACTGGGCAATTGTTTTATGCGCAGTGACTAATGCCGGGGACCACAAAGGGTTACCACTCCATCCACCTGGATGTTGAGGATCTGCCCCCAATAAAAGTTCAGCTGGGCTATGCCAGGGTGAATAACCCAGAACCCCAGACATAATCCTATAGGTTTCATACCAGAAGGGAGCAACTTTAGGGCATGCCAGGGACATGTGAAAGAAGTCTCCGCGGGCACCCAAGCATTTAGGACAGCTGATAGACTTTGAAGGGTCTAACTTATGGAGCTTGAACGGTAAAATGTAGGCCTGGTACAAGAAATGAAATCGTACTTGCCTCAGTTTGTTACTCCTGGAACATGTCACCCAGTGCCTGCATGCCCTCTCCCACATATGAGTATTACATGGTGTGCCAAGTTCTGAGCTCCACACACTCTGTATTTTCTGCAACACCTCCCATCCCTCCCCCTGCAAAATTTTATAGTAAATTGAAAGAGGCGTAGCTTCTGGCTGGGGTTTAAACAGTTCTTCCTCGAAGAGAGAGGAAGGAGCCCAGCCCTCCTCCGGGATCAGAGTGGATCCCAGAATATTCCTAAATTTCAGATATATAAAAAAATCACCTCAAGGAATATCCCAGTTAGTACAAAGCTGTTGAAAATTCAGGATGACATCCCCTTTGAACAACTGAAACACCCATACCAGACCCCAGCGTTTCCAAGCCAACAACCTTCGGATGAGAGCAACTGTAAATGGTCCCTTTAACCTGACTGCCTCAATTATTCTTGTGAACCTGGAAGGACCCGGTGGTCTCTTTGTGATGGAATGAACCTTGTGCCAGACCCTCAGTGTGGTGGCCAGAAAAGGATTAGGGACCTCTACTGAACCCTCGGCCCACAGTATCTCTGCCAAAAGACCGCCCTTCAGTGGCCGGGCCCCCCCCCCCAGTAAAACTACAACCAATTAAAACCTGCATCTCCAGTCTCAGTCGGCAAAAATGCCAGTTGAACGGCTAAGAAATACCAGTAAAAATTCAACAGCCTCAGTCCACCCATGTGCTGTGGAAGCTGTAACAGCCTCCTGCACACCCTGGCAGATTTACCCCTCCACAAAAATCTGTCGATCAATGCATTGACGTGCTGGAAGTGAGTCTTTGGGACCTTGATGGAGAGGGACTGATAGAAGTACAAGCACCTAGGGAGGATCACCATTTTAATGACCCCAACCCTTCTCATAAGGGATAAAGGCAAACCCATCCATCTGTCACAGTCCTCCACTAGCTCCCGCACCAGTGGTTTAAAATTCAAAGCATAGAGGGAGCTAATTCTACATGACACATGGATCCCCAAGTATTTAATTTTTGAGACCAGTTGCAACCCATTAAGATGGGAGATGAGAGCCTGTCTCCCCTGAACCCCAACTGGCATAATTTCAGTTTTAGTCCAATTGACTTTATGGCCTGAAAGCCAGCCATACTCCTCTACCAGCCCATGGACAACAGTAAGATCCGCCCCTGGATTGCCCAGGTAAAGCAGCAAATCATCGGCATACAGGGCCACCTTGTGTTCACTGCCTCCCCCCCTACGGAGCCCCGAATCCCACTATGTCCCTGGATAGCCACTGCCAAGAGTTCCAGTGACAGGACATAGAGCAAGGGGGAGAGGGGACAGCCTTGTCTCGTTCCCCGCCCCAAAGTAACCTGAGAGGATAAGTGGCCATTAATGGTGATTTGGGCACTAGGCTGGGTATACAGAGTTTTAACCCAAGAAATGAATGTGGGACCAAATCCAAATCTGCACAGGGTCTCTGGAAGGTACCCCCACTCCACATAGTCAAAAACGTTCTCAGCATCAATAGCCAATATTACTGCCCCATGTTTCTGTGGTCACCTCCCTCACCCAAAGATGATGTCTGAAGTCCGTCGAATATTATGTTTCCCCTGCCACCCCTTGACAAACCCCATTTGATCAGGATGAATAAGTTCTGGGAGCAAGGCCTCCAAGTGTGTCGCCAGGGCTTTTGCCAGAATTTTATAGTCAGATGTGAGCAATGAAATGGGCCTGTATGAGACACATCACATTGGGTCCTTCCCAGGTTTAGGGAGAATCGTTATAATGGCAGATTGTGTGGAGGGGGGTTGCTCACCTGCCTCTAAACTTTCCTGTACCATATCCCAGAGGGGATCCACCACTAAGTCATGAAAACATTTAAATAAAAATCCATTGGTAGCCCATCCGGCCCCGGGGCCTTAGCCCCCTTAAGTGACCTAATGGCCCAGCTAATCTCTATTTTGGAAATATGCCCCTCCAACTCCGTTGCATGTTCTTGGTTTAGGGTCCCAATGAGTGCTTTGGCAAAGAAGGAGCCCAGCTCTGTCTCAGTAGGGGATACCTCCGACATGTATAGGTTTTTGTAAAATCTCCCAGAGACTTCCCCACCTCCCGAGGATCATCTATAACCTGATCCATCAAGTTGTGAATCTGGTACTCCGCTCCCTCACCCTCCCTCCTTCGCAGCTGCCATGCAAGATTTTTTCTGGCTCAATCACCATCAAAATAAGCCCCGGCCTGTGCCAGGAGGATGGTCCTCTCCATCTTAGCACTACTAAGGGTATTGAAGCACCATTTGAGCTTTTGGACCACCTGACAGAGTGCCGAAGTGGGCCTGGCTTTGTGAGCTTACTCACATGACTCTCTTAGTCCTCAGTTTATCCAGTTCCTGTTCTTCAGTTCTAGCCTTATGTACAGCGAATGTGATGGACTGCCCCCAGATAAAGGCCTTCAAGACCTCCCGTCTGACACAGTGGGAGGTGTCCTCTTTCTTATTGAACCCCAGTAATTCTTGCATGCTCATGGATATGGTCTTCACATAGTCCCTATCCTTAAGGAGAAGAGGGTCTAATCTCCACTGCCAGATCACAGGTAATCCATCGGCACAATGCACCTCCAGAGTCAGAGAGGCATGGTCCGATACTATAGTCGGGGAGTAGCTTGCCCTCCGAATGAAGGGGACAAGAGGGGGACTAACCAGCATCCTATCCAGTCTTGCATATGACTTGTGTGCATGAGAGTAAAAACTGTAGTTCCTGCCAGAGGGGTACAGGTGCCTCCATGCATTTACCAACCCTACCTCAGTCTCCATATCCCCCAGAGCACACTCGTTCCTAGACAGAGGGACCAGCGTCACATTGGAACGGTCTAGGACCATATCTTGGACGCAATTAAAATTGCCCCCAAGAATCCATGGGCCCGACCAGGCCACCAACTCAAGGGATAGCTTCTGGAAGAAACCAGGATCCCCCCACATTTGGGGCATAGACTGACCCCAAGCAAAGTCACCCAAATCCCAACACCTCCATCCATGCCAGGACATATTGACCTGCCTGGTCCACCACCCTGTCCAGAACCGAGCCCCCTGCCCTCCAAGGGAACCAAATTGCCACACCCCTGGCTTTGGAGGAAAATGTGGAGGACACCCAAACACCCCCCCAAAGCGGCTTCCATTTTGGAAGCTTCCCCCCTGGACATGTGTGTCTCTCTTGGATGAGAACAGCCTGCCACTTAGATCTTTTAACTTCTGTTGCGAACCTCTTTCGTTTAATAATGGATTTAAGTCTGTTGATATTCCATGATGTGGCAACCCATACAAAAAGTGCTTTGGAATACCATTGTAATACCACTCATTTGCCATTGCAATACCACTGTGATTACCACTGTACTACCATTAAGGTTTTCATGGTATCAGAGTGGTTTGTTTCAATTCCATTGTGATACCATTGTACCACTGCCCTACCACATCAACAAAAATAATCAAAATGTAAACTACCATAGTACAACCATGGTACCACTGGGTAGTACCATTGCACATTTTGTAGCTCGCCATTGTGGTGCCATGGTGTTGCCATTGTGTCACATTTGGTAAGGGAATGTTCAGAGGACTAGCCATGATCCTGGTACAAGTAAGGCATATAGCATTGCCCTTGAGCATGGGTCAGAGACCAATATTTTTCCCAGCTCCAAATTTTGGAAGCTGCTCGTGCAACCTCCGCAAAAGTAGTACAATAAACATATTGCAGTAATTTCCAAATTTCAATTTTAAACAAAACCCCCACAAACATTCCATATACCCTGCCCTCCCCAATGCCCATTTGAGAAAAAAGAGGCCTCCAAGTATCCAGCAGGCATATCCAGAAGCCAAAGCACCCGCCTTCAACCCTGGATGACCCCCCCCCGAGCTCTAACACTAAACCCCTAGAGAACTTCACTGTTACTCGCCTCTCCTCCCTCTCCCCCATTTCCCCACACCTCATCCATCAAACAGTGATTTCCCCTTCCCCCCTGCTTGTTCAAAAGAGACCAGCTACCCTTCCCCTGCAAACAACTAGTGAGCATTAGAATTAGCATCCAAAACTCCAACATATTGATAACATGGTATTTTTGGCACTACAAAAGTTCAACATGCATATAGAAGTCTCCTTAAAGACTAACCACTAAATAGAATTTAGATATACTTCATCAAGAAACTAACAGCATAAGGGCCTACTTAAAAGGCATTAAGGGCACATTGTTCTCCCATACTGCCGTCATGGATTCAAAACAAGAGCAGTTATCAATGTTAATATGTGCCCTGCGAGGCTTCGTGTCATCCGACAAGTCAGGTCAGCTAAGGAGTCCAAGTCCCCTGTATCTGGACTGCTAGCCGGACCCACCTGAACCCCGCTGTTACCCTATTCCACAGACCAGGTCAGGGACGAGCTACCGCTTCAAGGGCCTAGTGATAGAAATATTCAATTAGAACACCACAAAGTCTGTTCAGCCATCCCGCTGTTACCTTGATCCCCAGACCAGGTCAAGAGCCATGTGAATACGTAGTTGCCATGCCATCGTGGGCCGAGTGGGACTGAAAGAACTTCGCCAAATGTTAAAGTCCTGGACGGATCACCTACATCCCAAGACAATGCAGAAACAGTGTCAGGGTGTGCTCGAGGAGGCAGGACAGCCAGGGCATTTACTTTGCCAGGCCTCGCAACCGCACTATGGTTAACATGTGCGCTCCAAAATAAAGGCCCAGTAGCACAGAGACTTCTGCCCCCACCTATCACCCCCCCCCCATAGCACAACGTTCAAATAGGTAGTATAGAAAGAAAATTATGCACTTAGCTCTCTGCAGCAACTTGATCCCCTGGAGATGGGGCCCTTTTCTCCTTCTTAGCCTCCTCTTGCACCCAGTGCATTGCTGATCTTGGACAATTAGAGAAGCGGGGCGCTGATCCCAGGCGATCAGTTTTCAACTTTGCTGGGTAAAGAAAAGCAAAAGTCCAGCCCATTTTATGCAACTTGGCTTTAACCTCTTTAAACTTTTGGTGCTTGAACTGCAAGTCTCTGCTGTAGTCTTGAAAAATAAAGACTTTCTGATTGTTGACGGTAACCGGCCCGTTCTCTTTCGCCCTGCGCAGCACTGCCTCCTATCTGTGTACCGTAAATATTTAATTAAGTAATGCCAGGGCTTATCTCCCACCCCCGGGGCCAGCTCCAGGCCTACCCTGAGTGCTTTCTCAACCTCACAATTTTCCAGGGCAGTGAGCATTCACAAATTATCGAACAGCCATTTGTGCAGGTTTTTTTCAGACTCTCTACCTTCAGCACCCTCGGGGAGCCCAATAATATGCAAATTGGATCAGCGTGATCTGTTTTCATGGTCATCGACATGTTCCACCAGGGTCTCCACCATGTACTTCAGGGCATCCTGATCTCTTGTGTCCCCCACTAAGGAGTCCTCCATCTCCCCCAAATGCTGCTCAGTGTCCACTATCTGATTTGAATGGGCAGCTGATGTCTCGCTCAATCCAGTCACTACTGATTGCACGTGAGTAATTTGCGAAGTAATATTTGCAAAACCAGCTTTCATGGCATGCTGGATAAGGGCTAGAGTAGGCAGGACTATGGCCTGGGATTTCTCAAATTCAGTAAGACCCCCAGGCTTTGCTTTATCTTCCTGACCACGGCGCTGCTCTTTCGCTGATTCTGCCACATCAAAGTTCAACTTAGACTGTTTATTTTTATTTTTCCCGGAAGCCATCAGCATCTAGCAACTTTCTCTCATCGATTTTGATGAAGTATACCGGGAGGAGACTTCTATTTTTTTAAAATTATACCAGTACCATCAGGTGCTAAGCTAGGCTGTGTCCACCATGTACAGCTCCAGGCTCCGCCCCTGGTGCTCTACACCTTGACAAAGCACTCTGATAGAGTGTGAAATGTTACGTTGGTTTGTGGTGATCTCCCAGGGCTACACCAGTGTGATTTCTCTGCCTAACTTGCCCTTATAATAAAAAAGAATGACATAACTTTGGGTCTACGAGTATCCTGTGGCTGTGAGTGCTGAGTCCCTTTTTATGTTTGCTTGCAAGCATGTGCAAGAAGCATAGTGCCAACATACGAGTTTTCTTAGGTGTGCCACCCCCGCTTCCAGTGCCCTGCTCCTTTTTGCAGGCGTGGCCACTCCGCATCAATGAATGTCCAAGCTGTCTATGACAGCAGTTTGGATGCAGTGGCATACAGTTGAATGTAAACAACCGCTACAATCAGCGGTGGTAACATGTAGGCAATTTGCATACTGCCGTCAGCAGGCAATTTGCATACTGCCGACAATTGCCTACACGTCTTCACTGCATCTGAACTGCTGTCCTTCCCAGCAGGACTTCCTCCATTTTTTCTCTCTCTCTCTCTCTCTCCTCCCCTCCCTCCCTCCCTCCCTCCTTCCCTTCCGAGTCATGTTACAACCCCTTATGTGATCTGCTTTTTGTAAATATTTGCTTCTTTTCTTCTGCAACTGACGAATGTCTAGCATGTGGGCTGCTGTATTTCTTCAAGACTAACCCCTCTTCCCTTGAGTAATTCACTTTGGCTGTCATAGGATTCCAAGGCAGGGCCCCCTTTCAGAGACTGGCTTATACATATTATCATTTACTCCATATATTTTTTTTCCTAAAAAAAAAAAAGCATTTAGAAAGGGCAACCCAGATAGCATTGGGCCCCTAGTGTTCAACCAAGAAATGGGTGGTAGAAAAAAGAACCAGAAAGCAAAGCCACAGCTTATAAACTAACTAAAGCTACCAACTTTGTTGGGCCTAAAACTGGGACGGTCCATCCTGACCATGACTCTTCCCCCACCATGTCACTCCTACAGGCACTGCCGCAGACAGTGCTGCACACATTCAATCAAATTTTGCTGCTTGCTCTGGCCATCCCGCCCCACAGTAACACCAGTAGCAAACATTCAGATTAAAAGAATACATCATTCTGCTGCAGCAAGTTCCAAATCATGATGTACATGTAACCCCCAGGTGGCGCTATCCCAAGGGCTACTACCCCTGCCTGCTGGACTACCAACAGGTTGAGGGGCCTAGGTTCTATGGCGGGTGCCTCCACCCAGAGGTCAGGGTTTGTAATGGTTGGTCTAGTTTGGTCACAGCCCTCTGGGACACTGAGACCCCCTTCTAATCCCTCTAATGACCCACACAATGCACAGGAATTACAGTACCAATGGCCCACATGTACATGCAGTTCAATCACAAGGTACCACTTACCCTCAAGACTGATTCTGAAGTTCATGTCTGAGGACCCCCTGTAAAATAAGGTTAATCAACATACACAAACCAATGCAATGCCTGCTACATAGGTACTGACACTTCAGACAGTTTAAAGTCAACAACATCAAATCTGGTTTATGTAGGGGGAATGAAACATGGGAGGGGGAGATCAAGTTGATTGGCAGAATTAAATCACGGTACTGTGCACTCATACAGGGTCTTAAAAGTCACACTCTGGGTACCCAGGTGGGGGGTGGCTAGCCAGGTCCGTTGCCTGGGCTTGGCCGGCAGGTGCAGATGGATAGGGCTCTGTAGAAAAAGATATGCACAACACCCAATTGTAATCCGGAGCCGGATGGCTCAGTCCTTGAAGAAATGAAATAAAGACAATTAGATGACACACTGGTGATTGTTAACAGGTTGCAGGGGAATGCCCTGATTTGTACTCACACTACCCCAAGCTGAGAACCTAATGAAGGTGGTTGTTCTGGATTGCCAGACAAACAAGGCATAGAGATGAGATTCTACTGGCCAGGCCCAACTGCTTTGACTAGCAGACGGATTTAGTCCGATTAAATTCAGTTTGGCTTTCAGCATACAACACACGGTGAAAAGAGAATTGGAATAGCTATCCCTCACATGCATTCAACACATTTACATGTAACGGAAATTACTATACCAGGCAGCTGCTCCTAGGTCCCGATCGCACTTACTGCAAATACCCAGGAGTTCAATCAGCAGCTTCAGTTCCTGACAGACCAAGCGCGATTAAGCAATTTCTCCAGTCTTCTACAGGGTGAGCCTGGTTTCCACTTTTCAGCCTTCCTCACTTTCAGTCAGCTTGGATTCAGTCCGACTTGAGCTTGCGATGGCAACAGGCCGACTTCAGGCCTCTCATGCGCTTCTCGCATGAAACTATACACTGCAGCAGCACAGAGCTCCTTCTCTCCTCACAGTCTCGACTGATCTGACCTCGCAGTCACAAGGCAGAGCATTCCCTTCAGGTGCCACCCAATCCAGTTGGTGGACTCAGTTGTCAGTCATTCCAAAGTGCTCTCAGTTGGTGCAAAAAAGGCGCCAAGGTCCAACACTACACTTCCCAGAATTACTAGCTATACATTTGTAACCCCCACCTAGGTATGCCGTTTCTATCTGACAGCTTTACCTGGTGGGCTGGGTTTGGGGAGGAATATGTCACTCGGCACATTGGCTAGGTTTGTCTACTCTGCACAGGGGCACCCAAGTAACTCAGGGCAATGGAAGCAATAACTGTAATGTCCAATACCAGAAGTGGGATTCTAAAGTGTGGCTTTTATTCACATCCAACAGAATAGACAAAGCATAGATGGACCCCCATGGGGCTACACTCCTGGTAATGCAGATTTAAGGAGACCAGAACACATCCTCATCACTTTAGCCCTCAGGCTCTGAAACACACTGGACACACAGCCCAAACTTGTACGCTGCTCTGGGTTTTCCCTGGCTCGGCTCCCTTTCCAGCCACTTGGACACTTTCCATATAGCATGGAAACATTTACTGGTGGCTCCCTAAACCACCTATGAGCACTTCTGCTCCATAAGGGAATCTTCCTCATCAATGCCACATCTGGGTACTTTCCTCAGGCACCAGCCAAGTACCTGAGAGAAAGCAACAGGTGTCCCAGAGCAAATCCGTAGAGGTGAATTTGGTTACTACTGATGGGGGGTCTCCCACCTCTCGCTCACATAATTCATACCCGGCCATTTCTCTGGACTGTAACACCTCATCCTTTAACACACTTTGCTGTGTAGATTCTTTTAAATGTATATCACATTCAGTCTACTGTCTTTACATCCCATTTGTGCTGGACTTGAACATACTTAAAAAGTGGCTTTGTCCATTACTCTAGACCCCCCACAGAGTTAAGCAGTCCAATCCCCACATCTTCCAAACTGTACTTGGCTGTCTTTCCCTGACCCCACAGTAACAGTCCCTTTAGTTTCACTCTGATGCAGGTGAAAACACATGGCCCTTTAGCAGAGCAAACTCAACCTTCGGTTGCAGGTGCCCCACAGGTGTTTCCTCCTCAAGGAGCTCTCTTCCAGAGCTTCTGGTGCCTCAGCATGAACTTAAACCAGGCAGCTTATTTTCCCTAGCCAGACCAAGGGGGTTGCCCCTGAAAGCAGGCTGATTCCTTCCCCCATCCCCGCAGGGATGGGGCCCTGAACCATTGAAAGCGGTCTCCACCACTTCAATATGCAGTTCTTGTGTTCCTCTTCAGGTGAGAACACACACCTAAAACAACAAAAGTAGCTCTTTGACAGAGCTTAGGGCTCTGAGGGCCTGCCTACAGCAGAGCACCTCTTTCAGACTGCCACCTTCTAGTGAACTCTACAGACTTCTGACTTCAAATTCCCCAACATTCTACTCTAACCTCCAACTGCAACATTCCAGTATGGCTTATGCAGCTGCGACAGTTCTAAATGATGTCATCCCTCAGTCTCAGCTGAGACTGAGAACAGAGTGAGAGAGTGTGAAATCCATTTAACTGGAGTTTCACAAGCTGCCTTCCCTGCCTACCACTAGGTCTTACTGGGATTCTAGTAACCCCGGGTAACAGGGGGGTTACATATTCCCATTGTAAGCCGGCTCCCAGGAGAGTCTGAATTCTGGTTGGTCCAAACCATCTCCATGTTATAGCTCCCCTAATCCCATTGGCCCAGTACAGCAGTTTAGGTCCAAAATGGAGGGGCAACACACACAAAGTCCCATCTGCAATAAAGGCAGGTTAGACAAACTACAATATTACTAATACTTTAGCTGATTACAGGCTAACAGTTATATCTTTCAGATGGGCCCCCTTTGCGCCTTCAGCGACCGCAAAAAGGAACGATTACTCTGCAGTTCAGGTGGGATTCGAGCAGGGAAACACCAGCCCCCCGGAAAAGCATTAGTTATGTCTGCAGGCAGACAGCTCTTAAAGAGACAGTAAGTGGAGGCTCTACCAGCACTCACCGTGCCATTCTAACAGCTTAAACGCCGAACACCAGCAGGCAGGGGAACACTTAAACAAGCTCCTAGGAGGCTTTTAGAAACCCCCATTTGTAGGGGGTTACATACAGAAAGTTCATTAGACGCAAATCTGCATTAAATTGTGATCAGACATTCGAGTGGCTTGTATTGCTCCTCCTGACAGTCCCACCCAACCCATTTACACTCACCTCATTTGCTGAGCAAACTTCACTTCAGTGAGTCCCACCACCACAACAGATTGTTTTCACACACTTCCCTACAGCTGATTAGGTTCAGGTACCTTAGTTCACTGCTGCCGGTCTCTTCTCTGTCTGGAGTCCCTCTCAGCTGCTGGCAGGCAGACTTCCTTTAGTGCTTGTTTGCACTACTACCCAGTCTAATCTAACAGGAAGGAACATGCTTTACTGTGCTCCCACTGACATGCTTGCAGTGCAACACAGGCGCAGGGGTTGAAGTTGCAAACTGCTGTCCAGCCCGAGCAGCGCCACAGGGGTGCCGAAATAACTCACTCATGGATTAGCAGTCAGCCAAAAAAAAGGGACAAAACTGGGACAAGGAAGCAAAAAACCAGGACAAAAATGACATTTTGCAAAACTTTTGGGGACACTGGGACATGCTACCTAAAATAGGGACAGTCCTGGGAAAATGGGGACTGTTGGTAGCTTTAAAACTAACTGCACTTCAAGTCTATTGGTGGAAGAAGTTTGAATTGTTACAGAAGTGTGAATCGAGGCGATTTATTCCTTTAAAAGCACAACATTTGAGCTGCACCTTTTTTATGTCACGTTACCTGTTTCGAGCACTGAGTAGAGTGCCATCTCAAAACGCGGTACCTTTTAACCTTTTATCACCCAAAATATGTCAAAATGTGTGTGCGCTTGTGTGTTTGGGGGCAGGGGGGCACGATGTGGGATATGTATATCGTCGACATAGACCCACACAGCACTTTGGGAATATGTGCATTCTTGTTCCCCAAGTTTGCTTCTCACTAAGAAACAACGCTGGGATGTCTGCATTTTAGTGTGAAACCGGCACAGTAGCATACTCTCAGTGTAAAGGCGCCTAGTGTGGGAAGGAGGCCAGGTTTTGGAATGGCCAAATGTAGGATTGTCCCCTTTGTAATGTGGGACAGTGAAGCGTTAATTGACAGGTATGACGCCCCAAGGGTGACGTGCTAGCTCCTGTCAGAAGGAAAGTCTGCAGAGTGTGCGTGTGTGTGTTTATTTGTTGGGGGGGCCACAACATGGTGTCTAGTTTCACCCCGTCCCATTCTGTTTCCCCCTCCCAAAAAAAAGAGAAAACCACAAATGGAAACGTGCTTTCGCTCAGTGTACGTCTCCATGTTAATGTACCTATGAGTGACTGATCTGATACCAACATGTGGTTTGCCTAACTAATGATGTGCTCAAATTCAACTGTAGTCATGCTTGTTTTAGAATACTTCAAAAGTCAAATAACTTTAAACATGTATTAGGCTCTCTGACCAATATTATGTGACCAAATTTTCCAACTCTGATTCAAAAACACACAGAATGCTCATCGGACTTAAGTCTGTGTGGGTAATGAATCATGCCTCAGAATTGTTACTCTCATCTCTTTCAGACGGCAGCCCTCAGGTGTCAAAATAGTGAAAAAAGTGTATGGGGGTGGAGAGAGCTCGAATTTTGGAATGGCGGAAAATGCCGGTATAAGGAGGAGCTCCCCCCCCCCGCACTACGGTCCTACGGGTCACCATAGGCAAACATTAGGTTACATTCTGATGTATGACATCAGCTGGTGAGAGGCCAATCCCCAAGGTTCACCTGCATAACTTGGGGGGTGATTTCTCTTCCACAAGTACTTCATTTGCATTTAGAAACAACAGAACCAACGGCAATCATTTCCTCCTCCCTGCTTTATTTTCTGCAGGGAAGCAACATCAGTTAATCAGGAAACTGTTACTCATGGCCTCCAAGTCTCCAGCATTCTGCTAGAGTCTACAGCAATTTAGTGCATCATTCAGACCTCCAGCAAGCAATAATAACCTCAGCACACTGAGCTGGAGCTCAGCTACCTTCTGCCAGCTTTTACTATTTTATGGTCGGGAAGTGAAATCTGGCAAGCTAAGGCACTTGTAAAGTGCTCATGAAGATTACACAATGGGGGGGGAGGTAGTAACAACAACAACAAGCATTTGTCAATGCCGAATGTTTGTTTGCTGGCATTGGCATTGGTAGTGTAGGAGTTAGAGAGCTGCATAAAATAGGAATGGCAGTGAAGTACTGAACTGAAGCCAACCCCACCCCTACCCTGCAGAGACTGACAGGTATTGGGGTGTGCCTTTGGGTCGTCAGACATAACGGCCATGCCATTTCACCACACCCTGCCCTGCAGACACCGACAAGTGTCACGGTGTGCCTTGGGGTCTTTGGCCCTTATGCTCACCCCATTCCATCAGGAAATACGGTGAGATGGGTGCTGTATAGGAGACTGGGGTGAACTTTGGGGCCGAAGAGTCCAAGGCATACCTCAATACCTCTCACTGGCTGCAGGGTGTGGAATGGTATGACCATTACAGGCAAGAATCCCAAGTCACACCCCTGATGCCTGTCAATCTCTACAGGGTGGGGTGTTATGGTCGGAAATCCTAATGCCTCAGGCGTTCGTTGGCATTCTCAGTCCAAATTTTCAACATGTTTTTTTTGTGACCCCCACCTTATGAACAGTAGCAATATCAGTTCATTAGCCGAAAACTGATTTTGCACAGCGACTACGCCATTTGGCAGCACAGGTGCGAAAACACATTTCGAACAGGATGTGAAAAATGACAGCTGTACTGTTCTTGGAGAGGTGGAAAAAATGGCAATGTTGAAAATCTGCAGTGAAAATATAAAAAAAATTGGTGAAGTCACGAGCAGGCATAGAAACTGCGCAACACACACCTGTAATGCAATTAGTTTGATGATTTTTTTTTACAGCAGATTGTCAACACATGAACAGTGTCACTGTGATTTTCTTAATCTGTCCCGAACAGTGATTTCCCACAGCGACCACGCATTTCTGCGCTGCAAGTGTGAAAACACATTTTGGCCATGGTGTGAAAAATGACAGCTGTACCGTTCATAAGGTAGTGTGGAAAAATGCCAGTGGTGAAAATCTGGACTGAAAATATTAGAAATCCATGAATTTACGAGGGTGTGTGGAAACTGCGCAATGGTCACTCATGACACAGTCATTTTATGGACTTTTTTCACCAAACTTTTAACAGATCCATTTTAACACCTTTGCTCATGAACCATCTCATTGTGCTTTTCTTAATCTGTCCCGAACATTGATTCGCACACCGACTGCGTCATCGTGCGCTACATGCACGGAAACAGGTTTTGGGCAAGATGTGAAAAATGACAGCTATACTGTTCATAAGGAGGTGTGGTAAAATGGCAATGTTGAAAATGTGGAGTTAAAATATTGAAAATTTGTGAACTTACGAGCGTGCCTAGGAACAGCGCAATGCATGCTCGTAAAACAGTCATTTTTGGGAATTTTTTTCACCAAATTTTTAACATAGCAATTTTAACACTTCTGCTCATGAACAGTGTCACTGTGCTTTTCTTAATCTGTCCCAAACATTGATTTCGAACACCGACTGTGCCATTGTGCACTACATGCGCAGAAACACATTTTGGGCGAGATGTGAAAAATGACAGCTGTACTGCTCATAAGGAGGTGTGGTAAAATGGCAATGTTAAAAATGTGGAGTGAGAATATTGAAAATGTGTGAACTTACGAGCGTGCGTAGGATCAGCGCAGCGCATGCTCGTAAAACAGTCATTTTTTGGAATTTTTTCACCAAATTTTCAACATAGAGTTTTTGGGGGCCTACCTCATGAACTGTGACACTGTTGTTTCATAAATCAGTCCCGAAAGGTGGTTCTGCGCAGTGACCACGAAATCACCTTTCCGGGCCGATTAACAAAATGACAGTGACAGAATTCATGAGGTGAGGTCCCAAAAATTCCATGTTGAAAATTTGGTGAAAAAATTCCCAAAAATGCCTAAGGTATGCATCAAAGTTGAAAAAAACCCTATTTATTCCATTATACAGCTTACCGGCCTTTTCTCAGTTCGCGGTCGGCTTTGAAGACTGCAGATGTGTTCCCGGTCCACTGAAGATCATCGCGCCGAGCTCCAGAGGTAAGTATGGGGTGAGGGGGGAGGTGTGGGGAGGCAGGGTACACAGAGGGTGGGCGTGGGTGTGGGAGGGGGTCAAGACAGCGAGGGACAGATTTTTGTTTCTAGTTTTTTTTTTACGAAGACGATGTGGGACTTGTGCCACGCTGGGGTGGGCTCCCAGTATGGCAGCTGGAAGGCTGTTTGGGGGGGCCAGTGGAGCCGATGGGGGATTGGGCACCCCCATCAGCCATACCGACTGTTGCCACGCTGGGGTGTGCTCCCAGCATGGCACCTGGTAGTCTGTTGGGGGAGACAATGGAGCCGGCGGAGGATTGGGCACCCCTGTTGGCCATGCGGACTGTTGCCACGCTGGGGTGGGCTGCCAGTGTGGCACCTGGAACTCTGTTGGGGGAGGAGCGCAGCAGAACCGACGGGGGATTGGGCACCCCTGTCGGCCAAACAGTGTGTGCGTGGGTGTCACACAGGGTTGTGAAGGATAATCAGTTACAATAATATGTGGGTAGAACAATCAATACAACATTGTAACATTGTGCAACAGTTGGAACACAAGGTACTGTACAATAAACAGTAGTGGAATATTGGGTAAATTACAATACATGTCCAGAATCATACAAAAGAACATATAAACGTACAAAACAGTAATAAGATGATAGAACCATTTATAGTGCATGAGTGTACCAGGAGCAGGCTCGAGGTAGTACGCAAGTGCTGTTGGAGTAAAAAGGATGGGGTTAGGATGTGCACACTGGTGACCCAGAAGGGCAGATGGAGAAGAGAGGGAGAGAGGCAAGAACTAAATATGAGGAGAAGGGGTAGCTATTTCCTGATTTCCCCCTTCAGGATGTTTAGAACCCTGCCAGAGGGGGTCATGGTAGGAAGGTAGAAACTGGGGATAGGTATTAAGGTGGGTCAAAGCAGGAACAGCTGAGGGAAAGGTAATTGTGTAGGGAAGAGGTAAGGGAGTAGTTGGAAGAAGTCTTATTTCAGGGGGGGAGGGAATTCCAGATTTTAGGGAAACGATGGGCGAAACCAGTCTGACCGATGAGGGTGGAGCGGCGAAGGACCATCAAGGTGCGGGCGTCATTTGATCTGAGAGAGTGGGTGGGGGGAGGTGGAGTGGAGACAGAGGATGAGAGATAGGAAGGGAGTCCCCTGAACCAGAATTTGGAGGTTAGTTTGGCACAGTGAGAGATGCGTCTGTGAGATAGTGGAAGGAAGGTTAGAGAGCGATAGAGTTCACAGTGGTGGGAGTGGGAAGGGGAGTCGATAGCAAAGCAGCAGAAGGAGTTAAAGAGATTGTCCAACTTGGTCAGAGAAGATTTGGGAGCAGCACCACAGACTATGTCACAGTAGTCAAAGATGGCACAGCACCGAGGGAGAATAACAGTAATATTTTCATTAGGGACATGGGCATATCCAGAGGTGTATATATATATATATATATATATATGTATGTATATATATATGTGTGTGTGTGTATATATATATATATATATATATATATATATATACACATAATGTATACAACGTTATATCAATGCATTGTACCAATATTATGCATGAGAGTGACTTTATTCCTTGTATAAATCGTAAGCAATGATTTGCTCTCAATATAAGGACAGAGAGAACACACCTGCTGGGATTCAATAAACTGATATTTTTACATTCATTTTTTTGTTATGAATCCTACTTTTTAAAACTATAATTAGAAAAATTTAAAGATTAGTAATATACCTGTAGTTTTATAAGTGGCAAGATGTCTCTTTTTGTTATAACAGCACCACTTCTTAGCCATCTCCAGTCACACAATAGCAGGGCTGCCACTGTCTATCCCAGTGATCCAAGTTCACCTTCCAAGCCCAAGATATCACGAGCCAAATGACTGTGGCAGACTTGGCTCCTGTCTTGGATGCATTTTGTCTAGGGTTGGGTGCAGGGAAAAAAATCATAGCTCTCTTTGGGCTGAGTTCAGTCAACACTGCACTTTCAACTGATGCATCATCACAGCAAGGCCAGCTAGGGGCATGGATTAAGGGACAAGATTATTCATCTTTCCAACAGCCCCGCTGACTTGTTCCGCTCACCTCCTCATTTTGTGACCCAGAGGTGGAGAGAGACAGAGAGGCTGTCAGATAAATCAGGGATGGAAAAAGTAATCCAGTAGCCCCCTGGCAAATGAATCCACCTGCTCACCACACCAATGCAGGGCCCTACTGGTGTTGCTCACTCCTTGCTGATTCCTCCTCTGGATCTTCCACATTCAGTGAGAATGCTCCATCCTCCATTTGGGGAACCAGGGTCCCATAAGGGAAAAGTCTTGGGTTATGAGTGACGGATCTGGCAAGGATGCGAAGCATAGGCTGGTAGCGGAAGATCAGCCGGATGTCTTTTATGATGGGATGAGGGCTTGGATAGGTGGATGGAGGACCTAGAGACTGAATGAGAAGTGAAAAACAAAACTGTACTGTACAAAAATGTGTCGTCTTCTGCACTTTTAGGGTACTATTTGCACCCTTGAACATGTGACTAGGCTGTCTTGTAACGAACGAAGTGAAATATTTGCACATTATCAATAAATGACTACTGGTAGCATGCATTAGCCTTCAACTTGCGCAAGTACTGCTAGCATTTCTATAGCATAGTACAGTAGACTCGACGCCACTGGAAGGCCCAAGGGTAACGCACTGCACTATGCACTGGCTGAGGTGGAAGTGCTTTCCATCCCTGGGGAAAGGGCAGATGTCATCCTGAATTTAACAGTCATCCCTACAGCAGGGAGAGGAGGTAGTGAAGGACACATTACATATTGGTGCCACAAGCTGCAGAGCGCACCAGTTTGAGTAGTGACACATCTGATTGGGGGGGGAGCACACACAGTTTATGCATGTGTTTTGGTGCAGAAAGAGTGGTCAGAAAATCAGGGACCTTGGTCATCCCCTCAGCTCCAGTGCATCCTTTCAAAGAACCTCGGGCAGAACACCTGGCACATCTCCATTTAATATATCCCAGCTTAATAAGTTGAGCCCACTGTGGGGATAAGCGACACAATGCCAGACTTAGTTGAAGCTGGGGCAGTCAGAAGGGACAGGCCAGCACAGAGGGCTGGGGTGAGCCAAACCAGGAATCAAAAACAAGAGAAAAAGAGAAAGTGAAATAGTAACAGTTTATCTCAGCAAGAGATTTAATTTATATAAACAGAATGCAGCTTGTGGATTTGTACATTAGGCACGAGATAACATCACAAATATTGGACCAGTCAACAATAAATAATACCACCTCTGGGCAGGAATGGGTTATAAATACGGCACTCATAAAATACATTCCTTTGTATGTTTTAATCAGGTGCGGCTAAAGCCCATTGGATGCACTCAGCAAGTGTATGATAATACACCTGTTTTGTCACAAAACTTCATAATACCCAGGAAGGACTCCTCCAAACACATTTGAAAAACAATAGTTTTCGAAAATGCACCTGGAAATTCGTTGTAACAGCGGTTGTCTATAGGGGAGCACAGACTTTCACACTTATTTTACTGTAAATATATGCAGCCTAATATGTGCATTTTTCAGCAGTATAGGGCCAACCGTCACCGACAAAATTCAGTAACAATTATCACAGTAAAAACAAGCAAGTAACATTTTTAAAATTGAATTACTCCTGGGTCAAGCAGCCAGTCAGACGACCCGAAATAATACAGTGCAACGGCATGTCAAAGTGTCTTTTCTGGAGCTGAGAGTGGGTACAATAAAAGAAATCTGAGCAAACTCATTTGTGACTCACTACAGTTTTTTTTTTGCTGCCAAAGACTCGATGCACTTAAACAGAAGTTAGTTGACTACTGTACTCGCACAAAATGAAAGCTGTAGGTCTCTGGGCACTTGGGCATCCTATGATATGCAGCGTTGTGACAGCAGTTGTCGGTGAAACTTTTATGTATTTACATTTGCAATTTTTATTAGCTACACGGACATTATACATATGCTCTCCCATCACATAGAGAATAATGGGTGGATAGGTGGTTATAACAAGGATTATATGCACTCCTGAGGGTGGGATAGGGAAAGGGGAAGGGGGAAATTGTTTAACCAGGAAAGGCACACTAAGCTGAAGCTTGTTTCCAGGTGCGACCTGGGAGCACAAGGAAGTTAAGTGACTTGCTCAGGGTCACACAGTATGCAAGCGGGGGCTGTGGGATTCAAACCCAGGTCTCCAGGTTTGCAGCTCAGAGCCTTAAACCACTACACTATACTGCCTCCTAAACCCAGAGAGCGAAGCTCAAGAGGTTTATTAAGGCATCCCACTTCAAGGGGGTGTGTAAAATTGGAGTTTTATACACCTACTCATCCTTTATTTTGTGTAATTGCTGGGGAACTTTTTTTGCCACAGCAATTATATAAAATAAATGTATCTGTGATTGGAGCTGAGCTGCGGACTGTTGGGATTTGAACATGGTCTGTGGCAACTGGGCTCCTTATGTAAAGCATTGCTTACACTTTTTTTTTAACATTTCCCACTGAAAATACAGCTTTGTGCCCCGTGATATTTTTTTTCTTTAAAAAAGAACTTACTGCCAATCCTACAGATTGTTGAGGAACGAGACGGCAGCAAACAGCAGAGAAGCTGAAGTTCACAGGTAGGCAAGGCAAGACAAATTTTATTTAAAAAGATGCCCATCCCAGAGGCTCTGGGCGCTGTACATCAATCAAATAAAAACAACACAACACAATAACAATCAATAAAATATACAACTCCAAACAATTAAAACATAATTTACTACACAATTTGTTTCATTCTCTAAAACTTAAACCTTAAAAAATTAGACAATATAAACTATAAAACATAGTCAGGGAATGCCTGATCGAATAAAAATGTCTTGAGTTGGGCCTTAAAAACCTCAACAGACGGGGCCTCCCTAACAACTAAAGGAAGCGAATTCCACAGGACGGGAGCGGCGACACTAAATGCTCTGTTGCCTGCAGTTCTTAACCTCATCCTGGGAATCGCAAGGAGGCCCCGAGAAGAGGAACGCAGGGAACGGACCGAGACAGCAGGTGTAAGAAGGTCATTCAGGTAGCCAGGGCCCAGGCTGTGTCTGGCCTTAAAGGTGAGCAAACCCACCTTAAAGAGGACCCTCCACCTAACCGGCAGCCAGTGCAGATGACACAGCACTGGGGTAATGTGACAGTATTTAGATTGTCCTGTCAACAACCTCGCCGCCGGATTCTGCACCAACTGCAGACGGCGCAGGGTACCCCCAGAGACCCTGAGATAGAGTGCATTGCAGTAGTCAAGCCTGGACATCACAAAGGCATGCACCAGAGTGGGGAGGTCCGGAGGCGGAACTAAGGGCTTGACCCTAGTGATATTCCTCAGATGATAAAAACTAGTACGTACAATGGAAGACACCTGAGATTCAAGTGTCAAATCGCTGTCAAGAATAACACCAAGATCACACACCCTAGAGGAGGCCTTCAGTGGTACAGAGCCAAGGCAAAGTCCTGTCTCTGCACCAGAGGCCAACCTATCACGTCCTCTGTTTGACTCCACCACCAGTACCTCCGTCTTACTGGGGTTAAGTCGCAACCAACTGGAGGTCATCCAGTCATTGATTTCAGCAAGGCAGCTGTTAAGCACTTCTACTGCACAAGATGTTCCAGGGGCAAAGGAGAAGTACAGCTGGGTATCATCAGCATAGCAGTGAAAACCCAAGCTGTACTTCCTAATGAGCTCTCCCAGGGGCAGCATGTACACGGCAAACAACATTGGTGATGAGACCGAACCCTGGGGAACTCCACACAACAGGTGGTCAGGGGAGGAGGAGAAATTCCCCATCACTACCCTCTGCCTCCTGTTGGATAAAAAATACTCAAACTAGCGGATAACAGAGCCGGCGAGTCCACAGAATTCCCTTAGGCGGTCAAGTAACACTCGATGATCCACCGTGTCAAATGCTGAGGAGAGATCGAGGAGAACAAGAATTGTCCCCTCCCCTCGATCTCTCGCCCTAAGGAGGTCATTGTGCACCCGAACTAGTGCAGTTTCTGTGCTATGCCTTGCACGAAACCCAGACTGGAATAGTTCATAAAGATTATGGGCCACGAGATGCTCCTCAAGCTGAAGCGCCACCACCTTCTCAACAATCTTACCTAAAAATGGAAGATTGGAGATTGGAGGTAGCGTGACATACTTAGTAAAAGTAATGTTTACTTTCTTGGTTTTTTTTTAAGCAGCATTGTTTAAAACTGTGGAAATTACTTTTTATCGAGGACACGTGCCCATGCCAAGTTGTGGACGGTGAATATTCCAGCTTGAGAAGTGGCATGATTGTCATTATAACCATCTGGTTATAATGACAGAATTATAACCTGGTTTCCCTATGGGGAAAAAACTGTAACCAGTTATTATAATATCCTTTTCATCCTTGTCAAATCATTAATTTCTCCTATTTTTAAAGACTCAATCATACATTTCACAGCAGACAGACACAGAGAGATGTGAGAGAGAGACTAAAATAAATAGAATATGATATCTGAATCAGGTTCACGTTTGTACTGCAGCAGGAAGGTCACTGTGGGTCATTACTCGGACTGAGGCAGCAGCCCACATAGGGCCAGTAGTATATCTTATCACTGCTCTTTTGTTAGCACATAACAAAAGAGAATTGAATGAGATATTTTAACATCTAGGGAAGAAGGAGGAAGCGGCACAGTTCAAAGCGCACTTCTGAATTACCAGCCGCGGAAGGTGTGAAATGCCCTAGCAGGTACTGAATAGGTGGGAGGGGGATTGTTTTTTGGTGCAAAAGAGGTGTATTAAAGTGAATACAGTTGTCCCTCATTATAGCGAATCTCGTTATAACGAATCCTGGTTGTAACGAACCGGCTGCTTGGCTCCCATCAAAATACAGTAATGCTTTTGAATTTGCGGTATTTTGCATTTTTTTTGTGGTAGTTTCCAGAATAAAATGAGCCTCACTAGATCAACACTACATCAGAAGCATGTAAAAGCATGGCATTGCACTGCTACAGTATTCAGTAACTGATGTAGTGCGAAGTGTCAAAATTCAATATGACACAGTACTGCTCCCGGATCTGCTGTGGCTAATACTGCTCTAACACAGCATTTTTATGTTACAATCAGACCCCTGAGCACACAGATAAATAAACGAATTAAGCAATACTGATGATTTAAGCCACTTTGGACCAGCTGAACACATGGTTTGCCGAAGATTTTATCGCAACATCGGAAACATGAGTGACTCTCCATATTATTGGAAATACAGGGGCAAGGTAGGGAAATTGCAGCGTCAGACTCAGATGATTATGACGATGTGACAGAAGCAACAAGTCACTTTGTTCATGCTACAGAGGAAGTAGCAGGATTATAAACTGGTCTACTCCAACTGAGACAGCAAATTACAGTATGCAGACCAAGACATTTAACTTTTTCCCGGTATTACGAATCCTCGTTATAATGAACTTTCAATACAGCTCTAGAGGGGTTCGTTATAATGAGGGACAACTGTAATTATGCTGGAGACAATCAGATCACTGGTAGTTTCTACTGTGCACAGATGAAAGGTGTGTCTGCAGCATAAATACTCACTTCAGTGTGTGAATGTGTAAGCAACTGAATGGCAGCTTGAAAGGACCCGACCACCCCCGACTTCCTCAGCCTGCGGTTGACCAACAGTGGCAAGAAGGCACACATTATAAAAAAGAAAAGAAAGAAAAAAAAAGCAAAGGGAGAAAAACAGCAACTCTTAGGGGCCAGCTCTCAGACATTATGTCCCATTCTCCAACGTATTCCATCCGTTGACTGTCCCGCCCACCCCCTAAAGCATGAACTCACTCACACAGACACACACACCAGAAGTAATCTGGCTAGAGGCACAATAAAATTAAGTTACAGCTCGTTTAAAATCTGTCAACAGTACGAGATATAAAATGTACAGCACATCGTAACCTGGTTTCCCTATGGGGGAAAAAACTGTAACCAGTTATTATAATATCCTTTTCATCCTTGTCACATCATTAATTTCTCCAATTTTTAAATACTCAGTCATACATTTCACAGCAGACAGACACAGAGAGATGAGAGAGAGAGACTAAAATAAATAGAATATGATATCTGAATCAGGTTCACGTTTGTACTGCAGCAGGAAGGTCACTGTGGGTCATTACTCGGACTGAGGCAGCAGCCCACATAGGGCCAGTAGTATATCTTATCACTGCTCTTTTGTTAGCACATAACAAAAGAGAATTGAATGAGATATTTTAACATCTAGGGAAGAAGGAGGAAGCGGCACAGTTCAAAGCGCACTTCTGAATTACCAGCCGAGGAAGGTGTGAAATGCCCTAGCAGGTACTGAATAGGTGGGAGGGGGATTGTTTTTTGGTGCAACAGAGGTGTATTAAAGTGAATAATTATGCTTGAGACAATCAGATCACTGGTAGTTTCTACTGTGCACAGATGAAAGGTGCATACCTTTCAACCTGTAAACCTGTCAATGTGGAATACAGACCATGGCAATGTGTGACAAATGACCCAAATGTGGAACACCATATTTTTTGTAGCATGCGAGTAGCGTGGCCATCTGATGGTGCACCAATAAAGTTATTTTAACCATGTGTGGTGTTGTGTGTTTTTGTAATAAAAACCTACTATACTAATGTGATGTCTGTACTTTATTTTAATGCTACACTCATAAATAACACAATACACACAAGATTAGATTAAGAAATACTTTATTTTGCACATATTAAAAGCAGGCAAACACAATACACCTGTACACATCCACACTTTCTACATTTGTTCCATGCTACATTTCCTACATCTCTATGCTACGCAGCCTACATTTCTACGTTATGCAGCCTACACTTTCTACATTGCTATGCTAAACAGTAAATAACACATTATTCAAACAACCTGAACAATGCAAAGCTTTTCGTTATTGCACCGACAGCCAAACTACAACACAATGCAATCAAGACCATCAGTGTATGCAGAACAGCAGAAATGAAAAGTAAACAGCAAATACAAATAAAACACGAGAAACATTCATAACATTTGTGGCTGCACACCTGCCACTGCCAGTGTAACCTAAATTTAATTACTACAAGTATTACTTAGATTTCTTGTTGTATGCTGCTGTGGCTTTTTTGGCATCATCTAGCACTTGCTTTGGCTGCTTGACCTCATAGCAGTCCTCGTCTTCGTTCATTTTGATGGCCAGCAGAGAGTTCAGTGTCTTCAGACTTGATGAATGACGTACCTCAGTTTTTACCTTCCTCACCATGCTGAAGGCCCTTTCTGCTTCAGCATTTGAATGCGGCAAGCAAAGTAAAGTCATCATTAGTCTTTTGAAAAGCTGAAGTCTTTCAGAGTAGCATAGTTCTTGCAGAACATGAGCCCAATATTTAGAAATGCATGAATGTGGTCCATTGACTGGTCCTGTTAATTTGCCTGTATCTTCAATCTGATACACTGAAAACTCATCTAATAATTGTTCAGAGTTTTCCTCAGTTGCGCAGACTCTGAGACGTTTGGCAACATCAATCACAAGTTGTGTGGATATGTCCAGCTTAGTTGCTGGATTAAGAATGGAAGCAACATTTTTTAATAGGTGATCCTGAATTGGGAACTTTTTCAGGATTTTTTCCAGCACAGCAGTATAAAACACTACAGTTTTCTTGTAAAAATTGTGTTCAGTTACTGTCCCCAAAATGTCATCCTCATTATTGCTTATGTACTGCTTGACCTCCAGTCCAACCACGAGGTCCACATTGGCCAAGAAACTGTTCAAGTCTTGTAGTACAGACACGTGATTTTGCCTGATTAATTTTACAGCTGCTGCCGGTTTCAGTACTCTGCTTGCATACTGCTGCATCAGTTTGTGCATATCTCCATGCAGAGTCATAAGCTGGCTTTCTGTACTTTGTAGCTGGGTGCTGAACTGCAGCAAGGGTTCTAGTGCATATTTAAGAAACATAAAGACCATTCTGAGTTCATGGCTCTGCAGATGATCACAAATTAGATTGATTTTGGATGATCTTAGTTCCAGGGTTAGAAAATATGACAGCAGAGCCGGCCACATAGCCAAGGTTCGATTGATAACTTTTCCATGACTCAGCCATCTAGTTGGGGCATGCTTAATTATTTTTAGTGGGTCAACATCTGTGAACAATGCAAATTCCTTTAGTTTCTGTTGTCTTTGTGAACTGGTTGAGAAGTGGCAGTACACATCAGAGAGTAATTCTTCCACAGGTGAACATAGAGCTTTTACCCCAGCTTTGCTGCACAGATCAGCCAAGTGACAGAGGCATCCCATGTTAAGGATGTTTGGATTCACATTCTTTAAATGTGACAGGACTGAATTGTTTTTCCCAATCATAGAGGCAGCGTTATCCAATGAAAAAGCTGCAATGTTTGACAGTGGGATTTCAAACTTATTCAGGCTTTCTACCAAGCAGTCAAACATCGCTTGCCCTGTCCCAGACACACAATCTGGCATATCTAAGAAACTGATGACATTTCTGCCAGCAGCTTCATCCAGGAAACCCACAAGAATTACTAACAGTTTTTCATCACCCACATCAGTGCTCTGGTCCATGTACACACAGAAGGGTACTTTCTGACACATTGCAGCTACATCATTTTGGTATCGTGGCCCAAGCACATCCCTTGTAATGCAGCTTGCTTTGGTTGGCCCACAGGTCATCTTCTTCAGAACTTCTGGGTCTTCTCCATATTTTTTTCATGTACTTTAGAATATGCTCTCCTGCTGTAAAAGGAAGATTATGTTCTGCTATCAGGGACACAAAAAACACCTCTGCTTCAATTACTTTTGTGCTCACCAGGTTTGGAGAGCCAAAGAAGTGCGACATATTCTTTTCAGTCACGTGCTTGGAATTTTGCCGGTGCTTTTCTGAATTAGCATGTTGCTGCACGTCATGTCGTCCTCCATGGTGGATGGAGAAATCTGTGCCACAGGTCTTGCAGAATGCATGCTTCACACCACGTTTGCTTCCCGCTAACCAGTCAAACATGCTCATCCAGGTTGCTTGGAAAATTGTGTATCTTCGCCTCTTCTTCTCCGGAGACTTGTCACTGTCATGGTCCTCATGGTCCTCATCATTAACTTCGGCCCGCTTGTCTACACATGAAGTATTAATTTTGTATTTAGTGCTTGAACACATCAGTTTTAGTGTTCCAGTGGGGCAGGATTCTATTCTACAAGAAGGTGGCAGAAGAAAAGAAAGAAATAATATATCTGCTATCTTCTTGACAAACAGATCCAGGTTCCCTCTGAATACACATCTTCAATAAAAATAAAAAAATCCCTCAACAAAAGATGCCGAAGAACAGGAGATGGAGAAACACACTTGTGCAGCCCAACTTGGCAAGACATGACAGCAGGAGGGTTCAGCAATGAAGTACTGCAGATGGAGAAACACACTTGTGCGGCCCAACTTGGCAAAACATGGCAGGATGGTTCAGGCAATGAAGTACCGCAGATGGAGAAACACACTTGTGCAGCCCAACCTGGCAAGACATGACAGCAGGAGGGTTCAGCAATGAAGTACTGCAGATGGAGAAACACACTTGTGCAGCCCAACTTGGCAAGACATGACAGCAGGAGGGTTCAGCAATGAAGTACTGCAGATGGAGAAACACACTTGTGCGGCCCAACTTGGCAAGACATGGCAGCAGGAGGGTTCAGCATTGTCTGGACACAGCAAGCAGCCCCCCCCATGCACCCAAATACCAGTGCAAACAATTCAGTTACACAATTCATCCGACGCAGCGTCACATAGCAAACAAACCACACCATCAAAAATAGGCCATGCACCTTGTTTTTTGGGCTGGTGGGGAGGGGGTCCTGCTTGCTGTGTCCAGGCAATGCTGATGTTTTCTGAACATGACTAGTGGGTCACACTAACACTGCAGTCATATTAAAAAAAATACATTGTCTGGACACAGCACCCCCACTTAATTCCATTACACTTGGCAATTTTGGCATTAAAAGTAATCAGACGTAATGTCATGTAGCAAGCAAGACACGCACTGCTAAAACAAGATATGTACATCATTTTTTGGGTTGCAGGGAAGGGGGTCCTGCTCACTGTGTGCATTCACTACTGATGGTTTATTACAACTACACTGTGTTTGTCACACTGACATAACTGTATTAATATACCAGCTAGGTGTCACACAGCAAGCTGACCCCCTCCCCATACATAAAACAAGGTGAACTTGCACACATTAGGCTATAAAGTAACTATCAGAAATACGAATACTTTGTGTTGGACACCCCCCCAAACCACCAGTCAAAAAAAGTCAGTTAAAACACTGGTACAAAAACAATCCTAACTTCCAAATATCCCCAGGAACATACCTTTGGCACTATTCAGCTGCTCCTCTTCTCGCCTTCTTTTACTGGCGATGAAAGCCTGCATGGTGGTGTAGAGTCCTGGTCTCCTGGACGCTGTTGGCTGCTTTGGGTTTCTGGCCGGGCTCACTTGGATGGTGGGTCCTGGTGGGGTTCGTTTGAGTCAGAACAGATGATGGAAGCTCCAGCACAATGACTCACAAACTGGTACACTCACTCCCTCAGTGAGGGTGGCAGATGTATCTGTTGAAAAAAAATAATCATTTAAGCAATTTATCCCCCCAGGGTGTGTGGGTATACTGGAGGATTTACCACGGCTTGTGTGATTGTTTTAGCGAGGCGGCGACAGGACAAATGGTGGCAGTTTCGATTAAAGTGAAAGCGACTGGACTGGCACGAGATAAGGTCGGCTGGCACTTTTTCCTGTGGGTAAACTGGAGGATTTACCACGCTGGGAAAGGTACCAGCCAGAAGTTAGTGGTGGTCTGGCCCCTGGTTCCTTCTGGCCAGTCAGGTTTTTCAGTGGTGGTGCTGCTGCTGCTCTGTCAGTAAGTGAGTACCAGGCTGTTACCAGGAGGACAGGATGGTGGGACCGGCCCCAGCGAGATCAAGGACCCAGTCTGAAAAAGTTATCCTAGCCAACCCAACAGCAGCTATGAAGTTGGCTGGCTAAGTGATGGACAACGCTGTTGGCTTTTCTCCTGGGGACCGACCGATTTTATAGACTTTTAGTCATTCAGTCTGAAGAATCAGAGAAGCTGCTCCCGAGTCCCACCTCGCTCTTTCAAACCTGCCTGTTGGACCGAGAATCCAACTTTGGCAACACACAGAACATAGAAGCAGCAGCACAGCCAAGCCAACTTCCATGATTACAGTTCAGTTGGAAGTGGAACTTGGCAGGGTGCCGAGTGCTGCTCTCATTGACTTCCCCCTGGATCTCATCACTCGGCATCAGCTCCTGCTCCTCTCTCATTGTTAGCCAGCTCAGGTCGGAAGGAACTCCAGTTGCCATTAAGTTAGTTGGTTGCTGGCTGCTAAGGCTGGTGTGCTGACTCATTTCTCCACATCTCTTCCCCCTTCCCTGCCCGCCCAGCCACCCCCAAGCAACCCAAAAAGGCACAAAAAAGTATTTAAACACTGGACGGAGGCTACGCTCTCAACCTTTTGTCACTGAAATGTAGGACACTAGCCATCCTAACGTGCACAGCAGCAAACATATAGATACTGTCTCCAAGCACTGTGGGAAAGGGTCCCTCATTCTGCCTGCCCCACCACCAAATTACTCTGCCCAATATACTTTACCTCTTTAGTCAGTCCCACTAGTTCAGAAAGGAATGGGATGTGCAGTAGCAGTATATTTGTGGAGTGGAGTGGAGGTCCAAGTGTCGACCCTCGCTTTGTGATGCCACAGTCCAGCAGTGCAGAGTCTGGTGTGGAAGGGAACCCTCACAGCCCTGCAAATAACGTAGCCCCTCCACACTCCTCTATCCCTTCCCGACTCAAACCCCGCATATGAACATACGAAATTTGCCAGCAGATAAAGGCCTAGAGGTCTATCAAGTCTGCTCGAATGTGCAGCTAGCACCCCTTATTCTGCAGCTGCCCCTTCCTTCCACCCTTCCCCTTCATTAACCCTCCCCCTTGTCCTGCCCCATCCTCATTTGAAGCAGTCCACTGTTCTACTGCATACCACTTCAGCAGGTAGCACGTTCCACCCAGCCACCACCTCTCTGTAAAAGTGTGTCCTCATCTCCCTCCTGAACCTTCCTCGCTCCAGTCTCATATCATGGCCCCTGGTGGCCCTCCCTCCTTACTTTGAACAGCCCCTCTGTACCCGTCCTGTTTATTCCTTTCATGTATTTAAAGGTTTCAATCATGTCACCCTGTCTCTCTCTCCTCCAGTGAGTACATGTTCAACTCCTTCAACCTCCTCTCGTATGATAAGTCCCCAGCCCCTTGATCATCTTTGTCGCCTTGCATGCACCCCTTCAGTAACCTAATGTCCCTCTTCAGATCACGGATGCCAGTACTGCATGCAGTACTCCAGGTGTGGTCTAACTAATGACCTATACAGTGGCAGAATCACCTCCTCCCTCCTCGAGGATATACCCTTGCAATACAACCCTAGCATTTTGTTGGCCTTGCAGCTGCCTTCCTACATTGTGCCGAGTTGTTCATTGACCCTGTAATGAGCACACCCAGATCCTTCTCCTCCTCTGTCTGGGCTAGCTGCACTCCCCCTAGCTGGTAACTCCTCCTTGGGTTCTTCATCCCAAAATGCAGCACCTTGCACTTTTTGGCATTAAACCCCAGTTGCCAGGTGTCTGACCAGGTTTCAAGCTTTGCCAGATCATCCTGCAACCCCTGCCATCCCCCTAGGTCATCCACCACTGCACCAACCTTGGTATCATCAGCAAACAGACTGATCTTGCTCTTGATGTCCCATGATATGTCTGCAATGAATATCCCAAACAACACTGGTCCCAACACCGAGCCCTGTGGGACACCGCTTGTCACTGCCCTTGGGTGTGAGAGCTCCCCACCCACCACCACCCTCTGTTGCCTTCCCTGCAGCCAGTTTCCTACCCATCTCACCAGCTTTGCACCCGCCCCAGTGCCTACTAACTTCCTTCCCAGCCTTCCATGTGGCACCGAGTCGAATGCCTTACTGAAGTCCAGATACAGGACATCCACTGCATGGCCCCTGTCCAGTTGCCTAGTTACCCAGTCATAGAACTCAACCAGGTTGGTTTGGCAGGATCTGCCACGTATGAAGCCATGCTGTCTGCTGTTCTGTAGTCCTTTGGCCTCTAGGAGGGCCACCAGCCTCTCCTTCAGGATAGTCTCCATTAGCTTACCCACGGTGGATGTGAGGCTCACTGGTCTGTAGTTTCCCGGTTCATCCTTGGGGCCACTCTTGTGGAGTGGCACCACATGAGCCATCCTCCAGTCCTGAGGTACACACCCCGAATGTAGTGAGGCATTAAATAGGTCTGCCAAGGTCCTGCAAGACCTCTGCCAGCTCCTTCAGTACCCTGGGGTGGATGCCATCTGGGCCTGGTGCCTTGTCCACCCTCAGTGCCTTCAAACCCTCTCGAACTCTGCCCTCCATGATTTCCCCATCTGTCACCACTTCCCCTGCTTCTGCCATTTCTCCCACCTTGGGTGTCACCCCTCTTCTCTTTAGTAAATACTGAGCAGAAGTACTCATTTAGTGCTTCCGCCTGCATCTCTCTGCTTCCACCCAACCCTCCTTCCTAATCCTTACTATGTGGTCCTTACAGCTCCTTTTCTCCCTGATGTACTTAAAAAGTCCTCCTCCCTTCTTAATGCTTTGTGCCAGCCTGAGTTCCGTAGATGCTTTGGCTCCCTTACTGCCCTTGTCACCTCCTTCGATTCTGTCAAGTACTCTCTCTGTCCTCCCCTCCCTGTTTTCTTGTACTTCCTAAAGGCAGCTCTTTTCCTCCTTACCTTTTCCATGACCTCCTTGCTCAACCAGCTTGGTTTCTTAGCCCTAGCCTTCTTGCTCTGGGCTTTGCAGCAGGTTTTGATTGCCTCCACTGTCCCCAGCTTTATGAGCTCCCACCTCTGGTTAGTATCCATACTAGATTGAATTCTGGCCAGGTACCCTTTTACCACTTCCCCCATTCTCCCAAAGTCGGCCCTCCTGAAGTCCAGCACTCTTGTGCCAGATTCCACTCCTTCCTTGCCCATATCCAGTGTGAGCCATACTGAGTGGTGGTCACTCCCTGACAGCGGTTCCTCCACTGTAAGTTCTCTCACAAAGTCCCCATTTGCCAGCACAAGGTCAAGGGTATTCCCTAACCTGGTTGGTTCAGCCAGTTAACAGTTTGCTGATGATCCGGCGTCTGGCAAGGTGACCATCAGCTGGCTTACTTTGTTTGAACCACCGAAGCCCCAATCGCTGCGCAGATTCAGACCTTGGTCTGGCAGTCTGAGGCTGGTGGTTGGCAGAGCAGCACGATTCTTCCCTTCAGTCTACAATGGTGGTGGTGGTGGTTGTTCTTCCTGCTTCCTGGCAGCTGATTGCGGCGGCCGGCAGCAATTGGTGTATGCTGTCTGTCGGGGTTGGGCGGGTCCTTCACCTAGCAGCTGTCCTCAGCAAAATGCTCCGGAATCTATGGTTCCCACCAGGCACCCAGTGTGTCTTATAGCCGGGCAGCAGACCTAAGTGGGGAACCTGGGATTGGGGGATAGTTGGGTTTCAGGGCAGGGCAAGCCTGTCACGCCAATCTTGGTTCAGCTAATGGGCTCCCTTAGCCTTTGGCTTTAGGCACCCCTCCCGGCGTCATCATTAGTGTGCGGACTCAGGACAGAACGTGGGGCGTTATTTGCGCGAAGGCCAGGAACTGGGAAAAGGGATCACTGCTTGTGTACGATTCACCGCGTGGTTTTGGCATCCGATGCGGGAAAAAAGTGGTTTTGGCGTCTGATGCGGGAAAAAAAGAGGAATGCGGGGCGGCGGTGCAAGTGGACTGCAAGGGTCAGAATCTGGGACGTCACGCCGAATCCGGTACAGTTGAGAGGTATGGAAAGGTGTGTCTGCAGCATAAATACTCACTTCAGTGTGTGAATGTGTAAGCAACTGAGTGGTGGCTTCAAAGGACCTGACCACCCCCGACTTCCTCAGCCTGCGGTTGACCAACAGTGGCAAAAAGGCACACATTATAAAAAAGAAAAGAAAGAAAAAAAAATCAAAGAGAGAAAACAGCAACTCTTAGGGACCACCTCTCAAACATTATGTCCCATTCTCCAGTGTATTCCATCTGCTGACTGTCCCGCCCAACCCCCAAAGTACGAACTCACTCACACAGACACACACACCAGAAGTAATCTGACTAGAGGCACAACAAAATTAAGTTACAGCTTGTTTAAAATCTGTCAACAGTACAAGATATAAAATGTACAGCACATCGTCGAAATTGTGCTGAAACGATTATCTTGAGGGTACAGCAAATTTTGAGTTTATTTACCATATACAGGACGGATGCTTGCAGCTTTAAGTTGATGTCACTACCCATCTATCCAGAATATCGTCATGTAAACATATACACCACACCGCTACTCACAGAATCTAAAGCTCAGTTTACTCAGAAAAAACAAACTTAGTGAGCTTTGGCTCACTACATTTTTTTTTTTTTTTGCTGCCAAAGACTCGATGCACATAACTGGAAGTTAGTCGACTGCTGTATTCGCACAAAATGAAAGCTGTAGTTCTCTGGGCACTTGGACATCCTATGATATGCAGCGTTGTGCCAGCAGTTGTCGGCGAAACGTTTATGTATTTACATCACTGTGCCTGCCACTTACATTTCAGGTGTAGTCAAGATGGATATGTGTGTCCGATTCTTCACAACCCACAGGATCCATGAAGCATAGACATTTATAGGGATAGTCAGAATGTCTCTTGCAGCTGAAAGTATATCTCCACACAAACTCAGCTTATTGCCACTGCGGTAGGTTTACTGCTCATGACACCGGCAACGTGGGTTTGGGAATGCGCATATGTGTGTGTGTGGGGGGGTGCATGTGCACACACTGTTATCGCTGCTCACTGAAGTGTAGCTGTGCCTTTCAACTGTAGGGCAGTATATTTCAACTGCTGTCATAGACAGCTGCAGCATTCATTGGCGAACTGTGGCCGCGCCTTCAAACACACTGAGGGAATTGGAAGAGGGGGTGCCACACCCACAGAAACTCGGATGATGGCACTATGTTTCTTGCACATGCATGCAAGCAAACATAAAAATGGAAAGGGACCTGGGGGTAATCATATCAGATGACCTTGAGGTTAGTATGCAATGTGAGAAGGCAGTAGGGAGGGCTGGGGGGGGGTACTGGGATGTATAGGGAGAGGCATCACCAGCAGAAAACAGGAACATGTTATCCCTCTGTACAGACAGTTGGTGAGACCCCACCTGGAGTACTGCATCCAGTTCTGGAAATCCTATCTCCGCAAGGACATAGGATAGAGGCAGTCCAGAAGAGGGCAACTAAAATGGTGCAGGGTCTACAAGAGATGCCATACTAGGAGAGACTAAAGGAGCTTAATATGTATACCCTTGAGGAGAGGGGGGATGTGAAAGAAAATTTTAAGTACCTCATTGGAATCAACAAAGTCCAAGAGGGTAGCATCTTTCAGAAAAGAGATGTGCAAGAACAAGGGATACAATTTGAAGATGGGGTGGTTCAGGGGCAGTATGATGAAGTATTTTTCATAGAGGTGGTGGATACATGTATATAACCCCCCATCAATAAGGGTTCCCTGAAAAGTCTTCTCTGAGCTTGCCTAAGTGTGCGCTGCCTGGCTGGTGTTCAGCGCCGTAGATGTTAAATGTATTACCAGTGAACGCCTTTAAAGCCTCCATGTACTATCTTGTTAAGTGCTGGCCAATTGCAGATATAATTAATCTGGATGGGGGTACTGAGTGTTTCCATGCTTGGATCCCACCCGGACTACCTGTTAATTGCTCCGTTTCTGCCATCGCTAGGTGTGCAGAGGGAGTCCTGCTGAAAGATGTAACTATTTGCTGGAAATCGCTTAGCGTCGTAATGGTAATGTAGTTTGTTCTAACCTGCCTTCTTTGCAGCACGGACTGTTCTGCTGGGCTCCACCATTTTGGTCCCAAACTGCCAAATTGAACCAATCAGTGATAGGGGACTCTAAAATGGAGCCTGCTCATAGGGACAGTATGGACCAAAACCTGTGGAATTTGTAGTTCTGGACTGTTGGCGCCTTTTGCTACTAAAAGAGGAGTTCTTGTGTGATTGACAGTTGTGTCGGCCAACCGAACTGTTTTGGATCTGGGGGAAATACCATGAGCTGTCTGCTGGCAAGCCAGATTTGAGTTGGGAGTCGACAGAGAAGCAGCTCATGATAGCCGAGCAGTAAATTGCGTAGTTCGAGTGGGAGAATTGTAGAGAGGTCTGAGTTGAGGCCTGCAAGTCTGCTATTACCTTGAGGAGGAGAGGGAGAGAATTGTTTCGGACTAAATCCGAGCTGTGTGCTTTTGAGCAAGCTGCTGAATTGAGACCACGCTTAACCTGTAGAAGACCGAAGATTTTTGCTGAACGCGATTGGCCTGTCCGGAACTCCAGCTACTTTTGAGCTCCCTGTTTGCGCAGTGACTTTGTGACTGTGACCGGGGAGCAGTGTGCCTGGTACAGTAATATTTCTCTGCATATAAATGTGCTGTGTACTGAATGGGGGTTGTGGTTTAAGACCCCTTTCATGTGAACTGTTTGCTGAATGCTGGAAGCTGTATCCAGCGCAAAATGGACTAAATCCGCTGTTAGCCCCATGCAGCTGGGCCTTGCCACGAGGGTCCTGCCAGATCACCCTGCTGCACAGAGAAGAGCCGTTGATGAGAGACCTGCCTGGGGAGCATCCTCCCCTTCTCCACTCCTGAACAGAAGGGACGCTTCTGCGGATTGTGTGGTCCCTGCTTCTCCTGGCATCCCGGAGAGTATATCTGCTGTCTCAGTTTCGTCCTTCCTGTGTCCAGTTTTGGGTACCGTGAATAATATCCAGAGTAGCTCCCTGCAACAGATAACTAAATCAAAAGTGTGTTACCTGATTGTCTTGTTATCTTTTTTCTTCACGAACTGAGCCCTCCAGCTCCAAATTACAAGTATTGTGTTGTGCAAGGTGTGTTTTTTTTCATTACAGAGCCCCTTCCAGCTGCAATGCTGGCCTACCCCGGGAAATGGTCCTGGCTAGCCCACTCCCCATTCACCTGGGTACCCAGAAGTGTGACTGTGCAAGGGACTCTAACTGCTTGCATAACTGTGTGATTGTTAGGGAAAGTAAGCTAATTAACCTGATTGCCCCATCCTTGGTCAAACCCCCCCTGAATAAATCAGATCTACTTTTATCTGCCTTTTTAAAGTGTCTGTGGGTCCTGTTTATGCCGGAAGTATTGTGTTACTCCTATTTGCTCTATTTTACCTTGTTTTACAGGGGGTCACCAGGGTCGAGCTGGAGAAACCAATTCTGGTGGTAAAAGCCAAGGGTTTGGATACTGGTAAAGCATATCGGGGTACTGTGAAGGTCATTGTTGTATTCTGTGTGGGCCACTTGCAGGAACTGAGGGGGTTTACAGTGTCCCAGAGGGCTGTGCCCAAACTAGTGTGACCACTACTAGCCCTGACCTCTGGGTGGAAGAACCTGTTTCAGAACTCAGGCCCCTCAACCTACCGGTTTCCCAGCAGGCAGGGATAGTAGCCCTTGGGGTAGTGCCACCAAGGGGTTACACATGGAACAGGCTTCCTGAGGAAGTTGTGGGGTCTAAAACTGTGGGAGAATTCAAGAATGCATGGGACAGACATAAGGCAAATTTTGCGGGGAGTAGGAAGAAATAGGCTGTTGGTTAACTAGGATCTGCAGCTTATCCTATAGGTAGGAACATGGCAGACTAGGTTGGCCAAACGGTCCTTATCTGCCATCAAAGTCTATGTCTCTATGTCATTGGTGATAGCTGATAGCTTCTAAATAAAGATTAGTGGGTGATAGTGTTGAATATTGGGTACGCCCAGGACCAGGGGAGCAGACGGGGGGACAACTGTCCCGGGCCCAGTGGCTCGGGGGGGGCCCATAGGAGGACCTGTAACAGGAGATGTGAGGCCGGGGCAGTCCTAAAGGTGTGTCCTGGGTCCAGAAATTTCTATTAGCACCCCTGCCTAGGACGTACGCTATTAGCTTAGCACTCAAGTTACACTATTTGGTGCAGTCGCCTTTACTTTATATTAGTTTATTTTGGTTGAGGTTCGTTCCCACACTAACCTGTTAAAAAAAAAAAAAAAGGCTGGTGGGGCAGGTCCCTCCCAACTAAAACAACAACCAAGTAAGGAAGGTCACCAAAGCAGGCTGTATTCAGAAAGCTTTACAGCAAGCTTCCCAGGTGTACCCGATATTCTACACTATTGCTGATTATTGATTAAAAAGAAACCCAGCCATATTAGAGAATACCAGAGGAGGCAGTATAGTGCAGTGGTTTAAGGCTCTGAGCTGCAAACCTGGAGGCCTGGGTTTGAATCCCACAGCCCCCACTTGCATACTGTAAGAGCCTGAGCAAGTCACTTACATAGAAACATAGACTTTGATGGCAGATAAGGACCACTTGGTCCACCCAGTCTGCCCATTTCCCTACCTATTGGATAAGCTGCAGATTCTAGTTAACCAACAGCCTACTTCCTGCAATCCCCCACTATAATTGCCTTATATCTGTCCCGTGCATGTTTGAATTCCCCCACTGTTTTAGACCCCACAACCTCTCCAGGAAGGCGGTTCCATGTGTACACCACTCTCCCCGTGAAAAAGAATTTCTCCACATTACCCTGAGCCATTCCCCTCTAACTTTAAATTGTGCCCCTTGTTCTTACACATCTCTTTTTCTGAAAGATGCTACCCTCCTGGACTTTTTTGATTCCCTTGAGGTACTTGAAAGTTTCTATCATGTTCCCCCTCTTCCTCCTTCCTTCGAGGGTATACATATTAAGCTCCTTTAGTCTCTCTTCGTATGTCTTCTGGTGCAGACCCTGCACCATTTTGGTTGCCCTCTTCTGGACAGTCTCCACCCTGTCTTTGTCTTTGCAGAGATGGTATCTCCAGAACCGCACGCAGTACTCTAGATGGGGTCTCACTAACTGTCTGTACAGAGGGATAACAACTTCCTGTTTTCTAATGGTGATGCCTCTCCTTATGCATCCAAGTATCCCCCCCAGCCCTCCTTAATGCCTTCTCACATTGCTTTCCCACCTTTAGGTCATCTGTTATAACTACACCCAGGTCCCTTTCCATTTTTGTTGTTGGTATCTCACCCCCCCATTGTGTACTCTTCCCCCTTGCATTGAATGTAAGATACCATACATTTGACCATTCCTCCAACCATGCCAAGTCCTTTCTCATCCTTTCCACCCCACCTTGTGTATCAACCCTGTTGCAGACCTTTGTATCGTCTGCAAAGAGACTTACTTTTCCTTCCAGATCCTCTGCAATGCCACTTATAAAGACATTAAAGAGGACCGGTCCCAGTACTGCACCCTGCTGTACCCCAGTAGTAACTTAACTTACTTTATTGTGGACTCCGTTTACTATTACCCTCTGCATCCTGTTTTCTAGCCAATATTTTACCCAGGCAACTACCTTGGGACCCACTCCCAGGCTGGCTAACTTGTATATTAATCGTGTGTGTGTGGGACTGTGTCAAATGCCTTGCTAAAATCTAGGTAGGCCATGTCCACAGCCCATCCCTGGTCTTCTTCTTTGGTTACCCAGTCAAAGAACTCTATTAGATACATCTGGCATGACCTTCCCACTGTGAATCCATGCTGCCTTGGGTCCTGTGTCCCGCTGACCTCTAGGTATACAACAGTTCTTTCCTTCAGAAGTGATTCCATAATTTTCACTACCACTGAGGTCAAACTAACTGGTCTGTAGTTTCCTGCCTCTGTCCTGCTCCCACATTTGTGAAGTGGAATCATATCTGCACTCCTCCAGTCCTCAGGTACCACCCCATCCTCCCATGATTTGTTAAACAGAATAGTCAGTGGTGTCACTGATTCTACCTTTAGTTCTTTTAAAATTCTGGGTTGAATCCATCAGGTCCCATTGCTTTGTCCACCTTCAGTTTTAAGAGTTCTTTTACAACCCTTTCTTCTGTGAATGTACTGGTATCGACCCCCCTATCCAGAGTGTTTCTCTTGTTTGGTTTAGGTACCTTACCCTCCTCTTCTTTTGTGAATACTGAGCAGAAATATTCATTCAGTATCCCTGCTTTTTTTCACTGTCACCCTCTGCCCACATTCCCTCCCCTTTAATAAGCCTCAGTATCCCTCTCTTGGCCTCAGGGCCTTTCGCTCCCTGTTGTACCTAAAAATGGTTTTATCCCCCCTTCTTAAGAGAGTTGGCTATCTTTTTCTCAGTTTGGGCCTTTGCTATTTTGACTGCCTTTCCTGCCTCCTTCTGCTTTAACTGATATAGTTCTCTGTCCTGCTCCTTCTGTGTTTCCTCATATTTCCTGAATGCTATCCTTTTCTCCTTAACTTTCCCTTCCACCTCTTTTGAGAACCATAGTGGCTTTTTCTTTCATTTTGTTTTGTTGATTTGCTTTACACAAAGGTTCGTTGCCCCTGTGATGGCAGTTTTGATTTTTCCCCATTGTTTCTCCACCCCTCCTTCTTGCCTGTTTGCTAGTACTTTTCTGAGGCACTCTCCCATTTTGCCAAAGTCAGCCCTCCTAAAGTCCAACACCCTTGCTTTTGTAAGGCTTGACTATACAGTTGTGTTTACTGTGAACCACACTGGTGGTCTCTTGTTCCCAGATGGCTACCCACTTCAAAATCTGAGATCCTCTCTCCATCCCATTTGAGAGTACCAGGTCTACGATTGCTCCCTCCTGAGTGGGTTCTAACACTAGCTATCTGAGGCATGCCCCCTGCAGGGCACCGAGAATGACCCTGCTCTTGGGTGTGGCTGCAGTAACTATTAGTAACTTTTGTAATTCTGGCACAGCTTGACTATCACCCCCACAGGGAAATGGGCTCTGAAGCCCAGCAAGGTATGTCACACATTTCCTTTGAGGTTTTTGCTCACCATGCTTGCTTCTTTTTGGTGCATCTCTGTTCAAGAGGGTGTTAGGGTACTCAAGAGCAGCTGAGTTGTTACATAGTGTGGTGCCCTAAAGTGGTGCCACAAAATGATTGCCCTCTCCCTTGGCAATCATGGATGTGTGATGGTGAAAGGGGTTCCAGGGTACAGAGTGACAGAGTGACAGAGTCAGTGGCACCCTCTCGGTGCCCCCCCCCCACACACACACACTTTCCCTTGTCAAAGTAGCAGTGCAGAGCAGGAAAAAACATATATACTATTAATTTTGTCAACAAAGAGAATGGGGGATGGTTTGCTAGTTTAAGAGCTGTTACGGAGTGTGTGTAAAGATGGAATGATTGGCCCTGTTCAGGGAAATCAGCGTACGATAGAATACCTCATAACGTAGGATTTGTTAAATCAATAGTAATGTATGTGAACTGGATAATAAAATGGGTCTTCAGAGATAAAAAAAAATATTGCATAAAGAACAGACGGATTATTTCCATCGAGCCAGGTGTGCTGCATACCTAAAATCTGTTTAATGCATCTTAACGTTTGTTACACTTGGACCGCCAGTGAATGTCTGTAACATTGGTCGCTCTATTAGCCATTTTGTATGTATTGTACCATTGTATTGCTGTTTGTGTTGTTTTCCCACGACGAGGTGCCTTTGTAAATGAGTCTATGACTCAAGAGGTCTGTAAACTGATACTCTAATAAATAAAATAAAATGCAGTTCTTAGCAGAAAGGTGTAGTGCCTTTTTTTTTTTTTTACTTTTGTTTTACCAGGTGAGACACACTAAGCTGAAAGCTTGTTTACAGGTGCAGTCTGGGGAGCACAAGGAAGTTAAGTGACTTGCTCAGAGTCACACAGTATGCAAGTGGGGGCTGTGGGATTCAAACCCAATTCTCCAGGTTTGCAGCTCAGAGCCTTAAACCACTGCGCTATACTGCTTCCAAATAGTATGTTCAACATGTTCAAAATAAGCTCTAATATGCACCACCGAGCAACTGACACCCCAGAGCTTATGGGGGCCTGGCGGCCTCCAGACCCCGGCTTTCATATGAACTATTTGCTCCAGCAAACTCAGCAAATAAATCTCCAGCAAAATTACTAAAATAATCCAGCAAAACTTCAGAGCTCCCTTGGAAGGTATGGTTACTAGCTTACTCTGCAAATATAATCGATCTGGCAGAAAAATGTAAAGGAAGGGATAATATCTGTACAGCATATTTTTCTGGCATTATCTATGTGTGAGAAGTCAACTTGTCCCGACTCGGCTATAAAAGGCATTTTTTTTTGTATTTTATCAGTTAGCATGTTTCATCAGTTTGACTTTAGCAGCCTATCTGTGCTCATGGCCTAGGAAGGATGATGTCATATGTCACATACTGCTAAATCAAATAACTGGGTGTTATTACGAATGTCATATAGGAAATGTAAACTGCGATTTCTGGCAAATGGTGCTCATTTCACCAGCCATTCCTTTTCTTAGGCTATATAAGGTTAGGAAATGTAATGAGAGGAGAGCATGTTTGGTCTTGCCCATTTCTACCACCGTGACCTGCTGCTCGGCAGGCAAGCTACACGTATCTGAAGGACTTGGTCTTACTGTTGTCTAAGGCATCAAGGCGTTTATAGCTTAGATAAAGACTTCATCAGCAGATGCCTTAGTGTTAAGGATCAAGAGACGTTTCAACATCTTACTGAACTTCATTCCTTATCAGGCATACCCGTGGGTGTGCTGTTTTGATGCATGTCTTCTGGGTACTCTTTCCAGCTCTCTGGACATGAAAACTGCATCTGTTTGAAATGATGACTAGAAACTGTCTAGTTGGTGCTTGCACACATAAACACTCCTTTAAAAAAGTATGAGAGGTGGGGGGGGGGGTTTCAACTAGCGACTTCACAATTTGATTAATATTCCTAATTTGTTTGTGCATCCCTGAACACCTTCATAGCCATGGCAAGGCAGGCAAGGGTAAGGAAGGAAACTTCACACAAGCAAGTGTGATGACAGTATTTTAAACTTTGAAAATGCAAAGCATGCTAATCTGTTCAACCAAAAACACTTTGAGTAGTGTATTAGTTGACATTCTAACAGTCAGGATGTACATTATTGCTAATGTTAGTATGTTTCTAAGGTTAATCTGTCCATTTTTATGTTTGCTTGCATGCATGTGCAAGAAACATAGTGCCACCTCACGAACAGTACAGCTGTCATTTTTCACATCGTGTTGGAAATGTGTTTTCACACCTGTGGCACCAAATGGTACAGTCACTGTGCAAAATCACAGTTCGGCTAACAAACAGTGTCACTGTTCATGCCGTGGGGTCACAAAAAGCCCATGTTGAAAACCTGGGAGTAAAAATACCAAGAAATGCGCAGGGCATTAGGGTTTCCAACCATAACGCCCTACCCTGTAGGGACTGATAGGCGTCAGGGGTGTGACTTGGGATTGTCGACAGTAATGCTTACACCATTCCACCCCCAACCCCACCCTGCAGCCAGTGACAGGCATGGAGGTGCACCTTGGACTCTTTGGCCCCAGAGTTCACACGATTCTCCTATACTGCACCCATCTCGGTGTATTTCCTTTTGGAATGAGGTGAGTGTAAAGCCCGAACACCCTAAGGCACACCTCAACACTTGTCAGTGTCTGCAGGGTAGGGTGAGGTGAAATGTAACTGGTATGGGCAATGACCCAAAGGCACACCCCAATGCCTGTTCATCTCTGCAGGGTGGGGGTGGAGTTTGTCAGTTCAATACATAGTGGACACCCACCAATTCCTTATTTATATTCTGCCATTTTTGCACTGCAATCCCTGGGGTATCCCACAAAAAGGCTCTCTATCCTTACAACACTCCTCAAGTGCCTTGCATCCATTTTGGCATTACATTAACCCACTATGCCTGTCCATCAGATTATTACTTTGTGATAAATTCCACACCCATATAACAGGACCCTCACCCATTACACAGTGGTTCCCCAAGAAGAGGAGAAATGCTCTGATCACTCCCTATCCCTATCATTTAGTGCCCTCCTCAAACTAATCTTCTTCCTTCTGATCAGTATTGGTTCTATTGAAATCAATCCTGGCCCCACTGAAAGTTTTTTATCCCCATCTGATCTAACCTCCATAAATGGCCTAAGTTTCCTTCACTTCAATGCCTGCAGCCTCCTAAAAAAGTTCTCCTAATACAGGCATGGGTTGCACATACCCTACCTGACTTCCTGGTTATCTCTGAAACTTGGCTCAGATCTACAACAAAAGACAGTGATATAAACCTTTCCAATTACCAGCTCTTCAGATCAGATCGCCCTTCCAGGGGTGGTGGGGTGGCCATCTACGTCAAAGAAACCATCTCTGCATCCTGCCTCATCAATACATCCGAACCAAAGGAATTTGAATGCTTGTCAATTAAAATATCCCTTCCTAACATGTCTTCCTTTAAATTGATTGGCTGCTATAGGCCCCCTCTGCAGGCCTCAAACTCCTATCCCACCTAGGATCAATACTCAGTCTAGGCCCTGAAGATACCATCATCCTTGGTGATTTGAATTTAAATTGGTTATCTAATGCATCTGCACCCTAGTAACCTTCTATGACATCTATGGATTCACTCAATTAATCAAAGATCCAACAAGGATTAACCTAAAAAATACTACCAACAGCTCACTCCTGGATATTATGATGGTAAACAAGCCTCACTTATATTCTCATGCTGGAGTGCTACCCAGTGATGTAAGTGATTATTGTCCTATAGCTGGCATAAGATCTACACTCAAGCCATCCAATCCTGCAAAATTTCTCCATAAAAGGTCAAAAAAGAATTTCAACATCTCAGGATATCTCCATGATTTGTGCAATACAACATATTGGCAAGATTTTTACCTTACAACCTCAGTTGAGACAGCTCTTCAGATCTTAAAGGACATTATCACTAATGCCCTCAATATACATGCACCAATCACCAGTGTCAGAACTAAAAGTAAAATCTTGTCGTTGGTTCACTGCTGACCTTAAATCAGCTTTGTTAGCCAGAGACAAACTCTGGAAAAAGGCAAGAAAAACAAAGGATACTAGAGACTGGCTTCAATTCAGAAAAGCAAAAACTCATGCACAAAACAAATAAGAAATGCCAAAGCTGCCTACTATAGAGCTGAATTGGATGCATCCTATACTAACCTATCCAGATTCTGGGGTACTATAGAAGAATTCTAGGCCAAAATTCTACCCTGCCTTACCCTCCAAACTGCTACTAAGTGACATAGAAATCACTGACAAGCAAGAAATCTTAAATACCTTCAATGATCATTTCACCACAGCTGGCCTAGCATTTGACTCTTCACCTGCAAATCTCTTGAGATCATCATTAAACCTTCAATCCACTGTGGGACAAAAGGCTGCTTCAACATTCTCCTTTGAACCAATATCCTAAAAAGAGTAGAAGACCTCCTATCCAATTTAGATACTTCTAAGAGTGCAGGTGCAGACTCCTGGACCCCTACTTTCTTAAAGTAGCATTGCACGCCTTATCTGCCCCCTCACTCACCTCTTCAATCTTTCCTAGCTACTGGTTCCATCCCTCCATATAGAAAACAGCTCAAGTAGTTCCACTACTTAAATCAGAGTGATCCATGGACCTTAACAATTACAGGCCCATTTCCATCCTACCGGTACTATCCAAGATGCTTGAAAAATTAGTAAATTCACAGTTAAGGGCCTATCTGGACACAACAACCTCCTAAATCCAGCACAATCTGGATTTAGATCAATGCATAGCACCATCTCTGCCCTAGCCAAAGTCACTAACGATTGGCAGACTGCCTTGGATAAAAGAATAGTACCTGTGCTGTGTTTCTGGATTTGAGTAAAGCATTTGATACAGTGGATCATGAATCATTAATCTCCTCTCTTAGCTCTGTAGGCCTTGATTCACTCTCACTCAATTGGTTTGGGTGCTATCTCTCTGGAAGGTTACAATTGGTAAAAATGAAAATTACCTATCTACCTCTAAACCACTGCTAAGAGGTGTATCATGAAGCTCTATCCTAGGCCCCATCCTCTTTGCCATTTATATTAATAACATTGATGCCAACCTCTCTCAATCTAACATTCATCTGTTTGCTGATGATACTGTATTATATGTCAGCAATCCTCACCATCAAAAGCCTGTGAACTGTTACAGTCAGAATTCTCCATCCTACAACACAACCTATTGGAAAAAAAATTACTTCTAAATGCCAAAAAAACAAAAGCTGTGTTCTTTGCAACAAAGAATTGCTCTGCCACTACCCCATCATTCATCACCCCACAATTATCCACCTTATTTGGAGAAAAGCTGGAATTTGTGGATAAATTCAAATATCTTGGAGTCTGGATTGACAATAAGCTTGACTACTCTGTCCACATTGAAGAGCTATTAAAAAAGTTTAGACAAAGGCTTGGCCTATTTTACAGAATAAAACACTACCTTACCAGAGACTCCAAACAAAGATTAATCCAGGCATCATTCCTATCCCTTATTGACTATGCTGACTTTCTCACGGCCATTGCTCACTCTCCTCTTAAATAAGCTGGACACCCTGTATCATAGAGCCATCAGATTTATTACAGACCTTCCCTCCAGCACCCATCATTGCTCTCTTTACATGGCAGTCAATTGGACATCCCTATAGCACAGAAGAAAAAGGAATGCTGCAATCTGATCTTTAAAGCTTTATCAGGCAAACTCCCCTCCTATATCTCAGACTGTTTCACCCGAATCACATCTAGGCCATACACCTTAAGGATCAATAAGCTCATTATGCTAAAGATTCCCAATACCTGCACCCGGTTTGGGAGGGCTGCTATCAGCTATTCCCTAGCATTTGTCTGGAACTCACTCCAAAAATCTATGAATCTGAATACCTCTACCCTTATCATCCTTCAAAGATTATTCACCCCCTATTTCCAGAGTTGTGCAACTGCTTCCATAAGGCCTAGTCTCCCATCCAACCTACACCCTCCCTTCTGTAATCCACTATGTTTAGTTTCCCTTCTTCTACCCAGTCAGTTATCACATTTCATATAAAAGCCTACAAAAAGCCCTATTATTTGATTATTATCCCTGCTATATCTATTATCCTCTTCATTTTACAGGTTAAGTTATTTTACTGTGCCTTGTATATCTGTAAATTTTGTATATATCTCTTATTTATTTGATTGTACTAATGTTATGCTATTCTCATGTCTTTGTAAAAAAACTTGTACCCTTATTTGTATGACCACTCAGGTCCATCTTGTAAATGAGCTACGCTCAATGATGTTCGCCTGAATAAATAAAGATTTTGATTGATTGATTGATTGAATACATCACTGCCAGTCCTATACTGCATCTGTCTAATTCCTGCACCTCCCCTGCTAATGCCAGCAAGCAAACATTCGGCATTGACAAATGCTTGTTTCTTTCTGCTGTCTTAGGGGTACCAGTTTGTCCCTAAGCGTAAAAGTAAAACACAGTAAGGTGTGCAACATTGTTCCTGTGTGTAATTGAATGGCTATGCCTCTAGTTATGTGGGGGAAGAGCTCCTCCCCCACATCCTACATAAATAAGCAGAGTTCCTGCTGCTCTGCTTAGAGCGAGTCGCACTTGCTGGTAGCGTTGCCAGTGGGCGGCTGCTCTCCTTTGTTTCTGTTGCCCCTCCTCTCCTTGTTTGTTGCTCCATTGTTGTTTGCCTGCCCCCCTCCCGAGCTTCCGTCATTTGTTGTCTTTCTTTCGTCCTGCTCTTTTTGGGGATTCTCCTCGCCCGTTAACCTCTTCCTTACTGCCCTTTACGTGTCTGTCTCTCAGCCCTTTCATATTCATTCCGTCCTTTCCTGTTTCTTAGAGCAGTCACTACCGTGCCAACGCCGAGTCCTATCTTCTCAGCCTGCATTGCTGCCCTTGCCTCAGGGGATTCAGACCTCCCGCTCCTTACTCTGCTCTGTTCCTCTACTGCGGCACCAGCCGCTACCTTTACTGCAATGCTGTTCACTGTACTCGCTCAGGACGCCTGTGTTTGTTTTTTGTACCTCTTCCATTCAGTCGCAATTCGGACCTCTGCTACTCCAGCAGTCCTCTTTGCCTTTCCTTCGTACCATGTTAAAGGAAAGCAAATAGTTTGGAACCATTCGCCACCAAACTAATCAATCAGAGCAAACTAGTGCATGTAATGGACTTGCCTCCTGGAAACGCTCCAGTAAAATAGATTCACCATACTTTCTGTTCCCCAATTCAGCTACTTAATTAAAATATGTCTGACAGCAAGAACGGAACAGCTAAGTACAGTTGCTCATTGCTGACAATGTTGTCTGGAAACTGAACATATACAACCCGTTTGATCTCAAAACTAGTCCAAAATGCATGTACTGAATACTTCATTCCTACCGGTCACTATGCGCACCATGTGGGCTCCAGACGCCGCATCCATGTAAGGGCAATTTTGTTAGTCGACTACTACTACCTGCCTATCCTGACCCTAGTCAGATCATCACCTCCTACTCATAGCACTTCGCTAATTCGTAGTGCAGTTGTTTATTCCTTTCGACAGAGACAGAGCAGATTCTTAATACAGCAGCAGTGCTTGACTGCGGCTTCCAGTAAGCTGTATTACAGTCAGGTACACAAGAATCTCCTTCTGTGGTGTAACACCGATGCGGTCAACATTACTACCGTGCTTGTCCTGCTACCTCCATGTGAGTACCTACTATTACTGTGCCATGCCTTTCTAACCTGCTAGAACCCTCGTGCTGCCTTCCTACAACTATCTTGCCCACATTCTGCACCAGCATGTCGTTATTAATTACGCTAGAGCTATTTCTGGGCACCACTCTATTATGTCCGACTTGACTGATGGACCTTCCTCCTCACCTACATTATGAAGCCTACTATGCAATCATATCATCATTCCAACATGGAAGTGCTCAGTGGCATAGCTGACTTCCTTTACTTGCGACATACTCTATAAACTTGCTAACTTCCATGTAGCTTTCACCTGGGTCAGTCATCCAGCTGGGCAGCCCTCTGTGGTGGCACCTGGCATGCTAGCCTACGTGGGGTCTAGCTTGCCTTGCTCTCCTTCCACCTACCTACGTGGGGTCAGGCCATACTGCCGGACACATGGGGGCTTCGCCTAGCATCCTGTTCTGCTCCTTGTTGCCCTACGTGAGGGTTCTGTGGCCTGCTAGCCTTCTTGAGGCCTAGCTGCCATTCCTATGGCTGACCTAACGTGGTCTAGCTGCTCCTCCTACCCACGTACAAGCCTAGCTGCTTCTTTGCCTTCAGCCTCTGGATTCATGCCATGCTTGCAACCATGTGTCCCTTTCTTACATTCAGCGCCCTGCTCCGGATCCTTCCTACGGACAGTCATCTGAGCTTCTCCATCATTGGACACACTCCTGGATGTCTTGCCTTCAGTTGTCCTGCTCAAGTTCTGGATCCTGCGGCTCTCACCTTATCTGGGTGCACCTCTCCATCCATCTGGGGCCCATTATGAGCTCATTGTGGAGCTGCTATCAGACTGTGTCTTAGAATTGTACATCAGTGTCCCTTGATGCTTCCATGCTGCTTTGCTTCTTTTGGATTCATCGCTACTACCTCGCTTTCCGGCTGACCTACGTGTAGTCCGCTGAGCATGCTAGCCTTCTTGGGGTTTAGCTGCCACTCTCTACTCATCTTACTGGCTGACCTACATGTGGTCCAGCTGTGCATGCTAACCTTCATGGAGTTTTAGCTGCCACTTTCTACTCACGTTACCGGCTGACCTACGTGTGGTCCAGCCGCATATCCTGCACTTTGTATGGGCTTCACTCCCTTTCATTCCCTTGGACGCTGCCTACCAAGATGCTTCAATTCATTCAGATCTACTCCACTCCAGTTTCTGTCTCCCAACATTGGAGCCTGGAGGCTCAACTATGTCTCCTGCATACCTGCCTCACCTTGCATCGGGACCCGGAAATATGCATATCCTACTCTACATCTGCTTGCCCGCCATCTGACTTTACCGGAGCTCTTCATCCCCTATAGACCTACAACTGAATTAGTTGGGCATTCACCATCGATCTCGGATGCTTGATCACTCACTTACGTAATCATTGCTTCTTGCTACGCAAACCATCGCTTACTGCCTATGGCCATCCCTCGGCTTCAGCCTCTGGAATTTTTCTGCACTTAAGTCTGTTTTGTCATTGCATAAGTCTCAGCACTCAATGCTCACTGTGATCTCAGCACACCGTGCTCATTCTGCTCACTAGCTTTTAGCTCTCAATCGATTGTACCATCCTGGCTTCCCTAACCATTTATATTTACATCGCCCTATTGAGCTATGGCCCAGCAAATGAGAAGCTCTTCATTGTACAGACTTATTTACATTCCCTTAATGCTCCCCGCTGCGTACCTTAAATAATATACTCAGTATTACTTCCTTGTGCTACGTCTGCATCATGCAGATCGAGATGCTACATGCTCACCTCCGTGAAGGTCCATTTGGATACTTCATCTGCTCACATTTACCTGCTTCTCTGTACAAGACCTGGAGGTATATCGCAGACTCTCGCCTATTCTACAACCTACTTCGCCCAACAGGGCCTGGAGGTCCAGTAGTCATATGTTTACCTATTAGGTGGGAACTCTATTGCTTCTTCACTCTGCCTCCTTCATCACACCACCAGAGGTTTCCCTCGCCCTTTCCAGATCATGTAGCTTGCATCCAGCTTCTGTGTTTCTTCACCACAGCCCTCATTTGCAAAGCTTGCCAATCGGATCACCAACTACCAGTGTTCACGTTCTGGGTCCTGAGTTCTAGTCTTTGGATGCATGTTCTAGGAGACAACTTCCTCGCCTTTGGATTGCTCAATTACTGCTACTGTCAACATTTCGACTTGTCATGCTCATGGAATTCCTGGACTAGATATTTACTAGAAGGATGTACTGCCATCGTCACTGACACTCTAATGTCAGTACTTTGATTTAGCTTCCAGCTTGCTGAATCAGTATCTACAACTGTAACTCGGATTAGCCGATAACTTATTATCATTAATTTAAGATTATTCTCCTATAGTATGCCCAAAAGGATGGTCAGGTCAGTAGCCATGGGTCCTCAGAGGTTCCCCCCCAAGGGGGGGGGTTTCCTCTCCTGCGTGCTACTGGCCACACTCTCTGGAGTTGGAGGAGATAATTATGCAATATCTATTATTCTTTGGTGGTTACATCCTAATTGACAAACCAGCCTTCCTATGGTGGGGCACAGAGAAAGGCCAAAACATCAAGTTATAACAAATTACTTATTTACTTATCTGTTCCAGCAATGAAGTACTTGCAAATACCTTTCAGTTCATCATGTACTACAATCACTGACTTACTTATGTCTACGCCAAGTACCTAAGCACTATTCATCCCGTACAAGTGATACCTTGGAAACGTCATACTATTTATAGGTCGGGCCTCTGTATCCAAACCCAAACCTACATTATTCAGATACAGTACGTAGCACAAGCACGGAGCTATGAACCACACATAACTGATGTTTGACTGTTTGGAAGTTAGTGAACTAGCTGTTCCTTCTCCTGGCTCCTTCCCTCCCTTACTCTTTCCCTCCACAGTATGATGAGCTGGTACACTATGTTGGGATGAATGGGGTGTCTCTGTCTGACTTTGGGGACCCTCACACTACCCAAGCCCTGCAGCATCAGCAGCGCACCCAGGGTTCCTTATACAGCACTGCTTCAGGGGCACACCACAGGGCCACTATGCCAGTGGGGCTGGCTCCCAAGAACAGCCTGAAGAGGGAGAAAGACGAGATCTATGAGTAAGGCATGGGGTAAAGGATTGTGTGCAGGCACACCTGGGAGTTAAACATGACTAGGGGAAGGCTGTACTTACAATGTATTACACAAACAAGAGACTACGAGAGAGAGAGAGAGCGAGCGAGCTTAAGGCAGAATAGTATGTGACACTTAGAGTGAAAAGTAATCAAATGGAGGAAGGAAACTGAAAAAGTAAAAGCACAGCAAACAGGAAAAACTATCAGGCGGGGGGATATGACTTTTGATGTTGGCCAGAAACAGAGTAAGTGGAAATATAAAAGGCAAGCCAGAGAAAAATTGAAGAATATATGCAGAAAGGTGGCAATGAGGAAATAAATCCATGGACAGATCAGGACACAAAAACAGAATGCTGACATCCGTGATTAAAATAAGAGGAATCGGAATGGCAAGGACTAGCGTAATTACTAACTGAGAGGAACATGAGGAATCTGTTGAAGTCACAGTATTTATAACAGCAAGGCTGTAGATTACAATAAACTTATGAAGTGTCTCAAGGAAGGGGCATTTTTTTGCAGAAAGTGCAATCAAGGGGCCCGATTCCAAGACGGAGTTACTATGTCGTATGCGTGACGGCGCCAAACCCTATGGCATAAATTGCACGCTGCAGGCCGCGCTTTACACCGTGTGATTCCAAAAGGCGGCCTGCGCCAAAGGCCAGCTACGCCACTGGCTACGCCGGCAACCTCCTGTGACACGGCGCAAGGGGGTTTCCAGCATTGGTTATGCCGGTATTCCAGGAGGGCGGCCAGCGGAATCACAAATCATGATTCCAAGTGGGACCCCGGCAGACAATGGCGTAGGTACATTTAGACCAGCTACTAGCTAGTCTAACTGTACCCTACATCCACCAGGGTTGCACCACTGTGCCTGGCGCCGCTACTGCTGATTCCTCCATGGTCCCCATGGGTTCCCACCCCAACCCCAGTGGCAGGGCAGTGCTCTGTGGGCAGCTGGCACCTCCTTGCACCCATCCCCAAGCAGTGCCCCAGCAAGGCATTACCCATCCCCTGCATGCCAGGCTCCCCACAGTGGTCCTGAAGCCCCCCATCCCCTCCCCATCCTTGTGGGGCAGTGCCATGGTGTTGAGGTGCAGGGCTATGGGGGGGGGGCATGCCATGTCCTGCTCGTGCTGTGTGGTCTGTGGCTAGCAGCACTAAGGTTGGGTGTGCCCATCCTGTGACACAACCCTGGAGCCACCGTAAGTCACAGGGCGTAGGTGCTGGGGACCCTGCCTGTTCTGGAATACAGTGCAGGGTCCCCGATATAGAGGCGAATGTCGCAACTCACATACATCTATGAGTTGTGACATTAGTCTTGGAATCGGGCCTCAGATGTCCAACTCTTTAACCTTTTTTGCTATTGGACATGAGCAAGCACAAGCAGGTAAAATGTCTAACCTGTGTAAAATGAACTGTAAGTCCACAGCCAGTAGTTGGGTTTGAGAGTATTTATTGCATTCTGCTGCCTACATTTATTGAAAAGCTTTTATTCTGCATACCCGTTGCCTTATGTAGATTAAATCTCTGGTTAAAACACTGGCTTCCTTCATAAAGCAGCCCCACATGATTTACAGGGTGGATACTAGTAGCACATGCATACACAAAACACACACACACACAGGGTCTAGAACTAAACTTGTATATGCACTGTTACGTTTATTTAACTTGGTACACTGCTTGGTGGATAAGGAATTTTTCTCATTCTGCGCTTATGCTTTTTTGTGTCTTCAAAGTGTCTATCCTTTTATTAATATACTTGTTTTAAGCATATTTTCTGGTGGAGGTTAAATATTGCATACATAATACCTATCCATTTATGCGACAGTTGAATTTGGTGGTAGACGACTACATAGTTTATCAGAGGGGGACATGTTTTCCCTGTTGGGTACTTCTAATAGCCTTTTGACACCTTACCACAATGCAGGAACATGAACGGCACTTGCATTTCAAAATAAAAGAACAGTTTGCGATGTACAAGATAAAGAGTACACTAGCAGCTAAGAAATAAGGCTATAGTCCATTAGCCACTGCCACCAGAGGCTGGAGCAGTATCTTCCCTATGATAGGGCTAGTGTATGTAATAGAGTAGAGTTTGGGCTGGCAGTATGGCCTAGAGGTTAGAGTAATGAGCTGCGAACGAGCTTGGTACGTCCAGCAGACCAGACCTTGGGTTTGATTCTCACAACCTCCACTTGCGTAGTGCGTGACTCTGAGCAAGTCACTTAACCACCCAGTGCTCCCAGGTAACCCGTGAAAACAGGCACTTGTGCCTAGTGGGCCTTACCCGGTTACCAAAGACTAGTCCATTGATCCCGGGGAACATATAATCCCCAAAGAGGGAGCTGGGGGATACTCAGATTAGTTACATTTCAACATCATGGAGCCCACTAAAGTGATCTATTAGGAATGAATGGTAGGTAAGGCTGTGCATGCACATGAGGGTGATGGTGTCACCCAATTGAGTCAGGGACAACAGATTACTAGGATGAGTGTGCTGCTGAACGGGGACTGTAATTCAAAGCATCAAAATTAATAAACTAGGACTGCCCTCCTACTCCTGAGTCAGCAACACCGGGTGCGCATTTCCACAGAGATCGGCTATGCCTTCTTAGCGCAGTAGGCAGCGCGTCAGTCTCATAATCTAGTACACAGCTGCAAACTGCATCCCTCCTTCCCAGCTTGGGAATCAGATCAGCGACCAGAGATGGGTGGCGAGGGGGCAGAACAGAAAGGTAGCCCAGTACCACTAAAAACAACTGAAGTCTGCATGCCCTCTAGTAACAGTAGTATGATAGCAATGGGGCCTGATGGGATTCGCCCAAGAATTCTAAAAGAACTAAGGGTAGAACTAGTGACACTGCTGACTACTCTCTTTAACAAATCATGGGAGGATGGGGTGGTACCCGAGGACTGGAGGAGGGCAGATGTGATTCCTTTTCACAAAAGTGGGAGCAGGACAGAGGCAGGAAACTACAGACCAGTTAGTTTGACCTCAGTGGTAGGGAAAATGATGGAATCACTTCTGAAGGAAAGAATTGTTGAGTACCTAGAGGCCAGTGGGGCACAGGACCCAAGGCAGCATGGATTCATGACGGGAAGGTCGTGTCAGATGAATCAAATAGATTTCTTTGACTGGGTGACCAAACTAGTAGACCAGGGAGGGGCTGTGGACATGGCCTACCTAGATTTTAGCAAGGCATTTGATACAGTCCCACACAAAAGATTAATACACAAGATAGCCAGCCTTGGAGTGGGTCCCAAGATGGTAGCCTGGATAAAAAATTGGCTAGACAACAGGATGCAAAGGGTAGTAGTAAATGGAGTACACAGTGAAGAAAGGAGGGTTACTAGTGGGGTACCGCAGGGTTCAGTACTGGGACCGGTCCTTTTTAATGCCTTTATAAGTGACATTGCAGAGGAACTGGAAGGAAAAATATGTCTCTTTGCAGATGACACAAAGATCTGCAACAGGGTTGATACACAAGATGGAGTGGAAAGGATGAGAAGGGACTTGGCAAGGTTGGAGGAATGGTCAAATGTATGGCAGTTCAGAGTCAATGCAAAGAAGTGCAAGGTAATGCATATGGGAAACAAAAACCCAGGGGAAGCGTACACAATGGGGGGTGAGATACTGACAACAGTAAAAATAGAAAGGGACCTGGGGGTAATTATATCAGATGACCTAAAGGTGGGCAAGCAATGCGAAAAGGTAGTAAGGAAGGCTGGGGGGATACTGGGATGCATAGGAAGAGGCATCAATAGTAGAAAATAGAAAGTTGTTATCCCTCTGTACAGACAGTTGGTGAGACCCCATCTGGAGTACTGTGTGCAGTTCTGGAGACCCCATCTCCGCAAAGACGTAGACAGAGTGGAGGCTGTCCAGAGGAGGGCAACCAAAATGGTGCAAGGTCTGCACCAGAAGACATACGAAGAAAGACTAAAGGAGCTTAATATGTATACTCTTGAGGAAAGACGGGAGAGAGGGGACATGATAGAAACTTTCAAGTGCCTCAAGGGAATTAACAAAGTCCAAGAGGATAGCATCTTCCAGAAAAGAGATGTGCAAGAACAAGGGGCACAATTTGAAGATAGAGGGGCGGCTCAGGGGTGAATGAGAAGTATTTTTCACTGAGAGGGTTGTGGATGCATGGAACAGCCTCCCTGAGGAGGTCGTGGAGTCAAGAACAGTGGGGGACTTCAAGAATGCATGGGACAGGCATAAGGCAGTCCTAGTGAGGGGGTAAGAGGAAGTAAGCTGTTGGTTAACTAGGATCTGCAGCTTATCTGTTAGGTAGGAAAATGGGCAGACTAGGTGGGCCAAGCGGTCCTTATCTGCCGTCAAATTCTATGTTTTTATGACAAAACAGGATTCCCATGCGAGACAGAAGGGCTATGCACAGCATAACAGGGAAAGTTCTAAGGTTAACAGGAGCGGGGTCCAATACTCCAACTTAGCAGCTAGTTACCTTAGAAAAGAACAACTGTTTGTCAATGCTGGATGTTCAGTGCTGGTATTGCTGTTGTGCTGGGTCTAGGTGCAGACTGCTCTGTAAGAGAGACTTTGCAAACAGTTCACAAGCAAAATTTGACAACCCTACATACCCCACTTCTATAATATAGTTTGACCTAGCTCTTTTCCTCAGTCATCTGTTCAATTCTTTTTGAGAACCAAACTTGCAGCTCTACTGTACTCTGTAAAGAAAGAGAGGGTTAGGCAATTGCAAGTCACTGTAAGTACTTCCTCCTTGGAACCACTGTATTGTGGGTTAGTAACACCTTTTCAAATCCTACTCAGCAGTGACAGGCACTGGCCCAATCAAGGGACACACTTGTATAACTTAATCTACACAGGGTGCAGTATACTTTTTAAACTGGTAGCTGTAGTAATACTTGCAAACACGTAAGACAAGATCACGTAAAAACATTCATCACATTTTTTTGACTGCCATGCAAGATTAGCTTGTGTTATGGCAATTGTTACACAAAGATTTTTGAACAAAATTATTCCTTGCCTACAAGCATGATAGGAGTTGATACAAGTACTCCAATATCAGAATACTTCCTACCCTCCCTCCAGCTCACACCGAATCCAACATGTACAAAAGTTAGGGAAGGGTCACAGTATTGGGGAGGTGACGCTGTATGGTTCATAAAGGATGGCTCTTTTTTAGATCTGACCAGGGTGAGTGGTGTAAACAAAGTAACCCTTGACACTGGGCCCTTACAAATTATGCAGCTGTTACAGTAATTGGGGAGGGGATGTGTAAGACGTAAAGAACTTTTGCTTAACTCTGAAATCCACCTGTAGTAAACCATGTTCACTTTTTATTATTTATTTATTTTTATACAGCTATTTGGTCCCCGTCACCTCCACCCGCCAACTGGCGACAGGAACGGTTATGCATTTTTTATAGGTTTTCTCCCTAGACACCCCCCCAAGGCCCCAGCACACGGCTGTGCGAGCATGTGGAGGTATGCTTCGCACCCCATGGCACCAGCTCAGCCCCTTCCACCTCCCATTACTTTGCCACCCCCTTTCCGCCTGCGCCATCAACTGGACTTCCACCCAGTGGGAGCAGAACTATGGGGGGCACCAGCCCACCCCCAGGAGAGGAGAGTTGCCCACTAGCATGCTCAATCCTGCTCTGTCCCCCCCCCATGCCGGCACCCTGACGACCCGCAGTCATTCTCAAACCTAGGTCACCGGCATAGTGCGAGGTAAGGTGTCCAGCTCCTCAACCCTCTGGGCCACCGGGCCGGCATGTTTACTTTTTATTGAATTATTTTTCCTGCTTTGCAGTATATCCTGTGAAGTGCAGAATGAGCATGGGGCTTAATGCTAGCTGCCGCTCCTTTAAAAGCACTTAGGACTGGCATGTTACAAATTGTTGCAGTGCCATGTTACTCAGACACAGTCTGGGAAACCCTGGCCATCTGAGGCAGAACCTCATGGTATGCTGATGTCTCTGTGGTATGAGAATAAACACTGTTTTCTACATTACTTTATGTGTCCCTCAGTTATTTGCATGGTCCAGCAAGGCGTCTACCAGAGCAGTAAGAGTTGGGCATGGCAGACCTGAAGGTAAGGGTCCTTGTGGCAGACCAACACCAAAACACCACACATGGTGGAGAATGTGGCCCTTCTTCTACCCAGACCCTATCTCACTTGCCTGCGCTAGCCTCCTTCTGCAGAGCATCGCTGGGAACCCTAATCATGTACCACAGTCCAGCACCTAGAAGATCTGGACCCCTAGGCACCTACACCACAGAACTGATTGCAGAAAATGATAACTGCATACTGCTTTCATCTGCAGCCCTACTGAAATACTGAGAGTGAAAACAACTGTGGGACACTGTTAGTCCAGCCATTGTGCAAGAAAATTAAATTCTCCAACCCTGGGCACCACAGAGCTCCAAACTGAAAATCCCCCCAGCAGCTCTCACCTCGTAGCATGATTCGTTTTACACTGCTCCATTTTGCCTGGCAAGCAACCGCTTTACAATTCTAAGCTGCAGCCACTGACCCTGGTGCCACTTGTATCAAATGAAATAAATAAATCAGTGCACCAGCATGGATGAGCTCTCTTGACCCCACCTGTAGCAAGTTCAATGTGGATCAACCTTGCCACCCTTCAAGGAGGTTTGAAACTTCAGCCGAACTATGCAGCCTCCCCACTGCAGCTCCACAGCAAACAGCCACTCCTACAGCATCTCCAAAGGCTTCACCATGGGACATCTGCTCTCCGTTCAACCTGATCTTTCCTATCTGGCTCAGCTAGCCACTCCCCAAGGATTGTCAAACAACAACAACAACAAAAATATATACTGTATGTAATTTAATTGAGTGCACTGCTGTGCTATTTGTTTGGCCCTCCTGCCTCTTGCTGCAATGGACTGCGGATCAATTACTCTCCTCCAGAACAACTGCAGCTCTCCTTTTGCACCGGGCAACTGCAGGGAATCTCTGCTTCTCCTCAGCCATGCTACAAACTAAATAAAAAAATAAATAATTATAAAAGCCTGCAGAGCCAGCCTGGTGGCGCAGAGGGCTGAGGCACTGGCACCTTACCTCACACCACACTGGCGACCTGGGTTCGGGAATAGACTCTTGCGCCAGAGGGTCAGCAGTGGAAGGAGTATGATTGAGCATTCGGAGGACTGCTCTCCTGGGGTGGGGGTGGGTTAGGGAATGGCATCACTGTAGCGACCCCCAGTGGAAAGCAGGGGAAGCTCAGTTGTGGTGTGAGTAGGGGAACTGGAGAAAAAAACTAGAAACATGGCATCTCCTCCTACTGGAGGAAGGCCACCCGGACCAGTGCCTCCTTGAGGTCTGAGATAGCCGACCCAGTTGCAGCAGCTTATAATATTATTATTTCAAACAACATGAAGTCTTGCTATATTATAGACATTAGCAGTTTGATCCAGCTCTAGAACTGCCCCGGAGTGAAATGGTTAAAACCATTCCAAAATAGAATTTTGGCACGAGAGCAGCTCTATCTGTGTCATTTCAAACTTGAACTGTCAGATTCTTTACTCCGCCTCAGTGAACAGTCGCTCCGGAGATTTCTCCTTCTGCTCGGTTCATTTCTCGGTTTAAAAGTGTTTTCTCGGTTGGATTTAACCGAGAATAGTTTTATTTTAACATAAAACCGTTCGGCTCAAGCTCTATCTGTGGTAACCGTAAAGTAAATGAAGGTTTTGTCTGTGTGGAACTTGTAAGTTATCGGTTCGGTTTTGAACCGATCAGTGGTTTAAAACTCATTTAAAACTAAAGTTACTATTTTAGAGTGCGGTTCCGGTTCTTATCGGTTCTAAAAAAGCGATTTATTACGTTTTTTCCAATACCAGTGACACGGTTAGGAACCGATAAGGGTGTCTTGCCTGGCACTGCCGTTAAAAGGGCAAGTTTTTGGTTAGGCTGGCATTATGTCTGAGAAACCCAAAAGAAAAACCGGGCCCACTGGGTTTCAACACTGTGATGTTTGTGGGAAGTCTTTGCCAAGGCTGACCCACACACCCCATGTGTTTATTGTCTGGGTTTGACCACCTCAGTCAGACTGCCAGGTATGTAAGAATTTCCTGCAGCCACCCTGCAAAAGATTGGGCAGGCTTAGGGGCAGAGGGCAAAAAGTCCGCTGACCGGATGGCCAGCCAGTTTGGTGCCAACTGAACCAGAGGGAGTGCCCTCTGACCGGGCCAGACTTCCTCGGGCAAAGAAAAGCTGGTTCTGAGGAACCAATTCCAGTAAAAAAACAAGAAAATCAGCAGGTCTGAGTCAAAATTCCTTCTCCAACTGCTGCAGAGATAACAAAGCCATACAAATTGTCCAGTCACTGTCTCAGGGTCCGTCCGAACCACCACTATCTGGTAAAGAGTCGGTTCGTCCGGTCCCAGTGGTTCAGGATTATGATATTGAGGAATTTTATGAACCAGAGGAGGAGGAGGATTATGAACAGTATGAATGTGGCTGGGAAGGTCTGGGTGTGCCCATTGAACCGGACATCTTCCCAGACAGACCTTTAGAATCTCCCCCTATGCTGTCTGAGTCCCCATCTCATTTTATGTTTTATAGAAAAGTTGCTGAAACCCTCCAGCTTCCTTTAGAAGAGAATGTGGATGAGCAAGAAGAGCCTGAATTTGTAGAAATTATGGAAATTCCAGAGTCTAGGAGATTGTCTATTCCTTTACATAAGTCTTTTAGGAAACAAACAATTAAAATTTTAAAAGCTCCTAATTCTGTGCCTCCTGTAGATAAAAAGATGGACAGAAGGTATACATTGTCAGGCCCTGATACAGAATTCCTTTCTCAGCAATGCAGTCATGTAGGGGTAGTTCAGGCTGCTGCCTGTGATAAAGCTAATATTCCCTTGGCTTCACATCCTCCTGACAAGATTCCAGGAAGATTGATGCCATGGCAAAAAACAGTATATGGCAGCCTCTCTGGGACTCGGGCAAGCAAATTATATGGCTTATGTAGCTAGGTATCAGAAACCTAGATGGGATACTGTTATGCAGTTGGCCAAGCAGGCCATGGCCAGCTGGCTAGTGAACTAGAACAGGTGGCTGCTGATGGCATTGAAGCCTCTAAGGTTCAGTTTCATGCTGCTGTGGATGTTAATGATGTTTCCTCTAGGGTCATGGCCACATCTGTAGCTTTTCGTAGGTTGGCCTGGCTCAGGTGTACTAGTTTGTCACAGGATACCCAGACTAAGGCTATGGATTTTCCTGTGGTGGGAAATTCTCTGTTTGGAGAGCAGACAGAGAATTACATGAAGAAGATGGATGAATATAGGACTACTTACAAGAGTGCCCAGGCTAAGGAGCGGCAAGCCACTCCTCAAAGGCATGCCCCAGGTGTGGGGTAGGCCTTTTCACAACCTTTCTACCAGACTCAGGCCTCCTCTGCCTATGCTCAGAGGGCTTCTTCAGAGGCAGGGGCAGGACGAGGGTGGGCAGACCTGCTCCCACCCCCAGCCTAAAGCTCCTGCGAAACAGGCACCCTGATGGGGTGCCCAGGGCCGATTCTCCTGTACCAGTGGGGGGCAGGCTGGCTTACTTCAGTCAGAATTGGGCTTCTTTAACCTCAGACAAGTGGGTTCTGGAAGTAGCAAGCCAGGGTCTGGTTCTCAGCTTCAAAAAGTTTCCCAAGTTGAGAAGCAGACTTTTTCTACCTGCAAGTGCTTCAGAGACCCTCGCTCTGGAAACAGAGGTCCATCCCTGTTAGCTCTCAGAGCAGTAGAAGGGTTCCTCCCTGCATCAGGGCAGGGGTCTGTATTCCAGATACTTCCTTACCCCAAAAGACAGGAGAATGGGCCCATTTTAGATCTCAGATATCTGAACAAGCATCTTCTGAAACCAAAGTTCAAAATGGTAACTCTGGCAATGATTTTACCTTCCCTAAGGCCAGGGGACTGGCTGGCCTCCCTGGACCTCAAGGATGCCTATTTCCATGTCCTAATCAGAAGATCCCATCGAAAGTACCTCAGATTCGAACTCCCCTCAGGTCATTACCAGTTCAGAGCAATGCCCTTCGGCCTTACCTCTGCTCCAAGGGTATTCACAAAGTGTCTAGCAGTGGCAGTGGCCCATTTAAGGAGGCAGAGGATTGCTGTTTTTCCCTATCTAGACGACTGGCTCATTGTAGGCCAGTCCCCAGAACAGGTAAAATCTCACCTGCAGGTCACCAACAGCTTCTCACCTCCCTGGGTTTTCTGCTAAACCTACCAAAGTCGGTTCTGGAACCAGTCCAGGTACTCACCTTTATAGGGGCAGAATTGGACACAAAGCTAGCCAGAGCCTTTCTTCCCCCAGAAAGGGTAAGGAATTTAGTGGCTCTGGCCTCTTCCTTCATTCTGCAGGTCTCGACCAGCAAGACACTTTCTGCAGCTCCTGGGGCACATGGCTGCATCCACAGCTGTTGTGCAGGGAGCCAGATTTCAGATGAGAGACATTCAGTTTCACTTGAGAACCTTCTGGTCTCAGAGAAGAGACCCCTTTCCAAGTTGGTCCCAGTGACTCGAACCTTGATCCTAGCTCTCCAGTGGTGGCAGGATCAGAGCAATTAAAGGCGGGGTCCCCTTCATTTCCCCTTCTCACGACTTGACTCTCACTACAGATGCTTCCCTTCTGGGTTGGGAGCCCACATGGGCGACCTTTCCCTCAGGGAGTTTGGTCCCCCAGGAATCTCTGCCCCACATCAATTTGCTGGAACTCAGAGCTGTCTTTTTAGCTCTTCAAGCTTTTTCTGCATCTGTCCATGACAAGGTGATACAAGTCAGAACAGACAACACCACAACAATGTGGTACATCAACAAACAGGGGGGCACTCGGTCTTCGGCCTTGTGCACCGAGGCAATGAAGTTGTGGTCTCTGGCCTATTCCCTGAACACTTCCCTCATAGCAGTTCATCTTCCAGGGAAGGACAATGTCCTAGCAGATGCCCTCAGCAGGATTTCCCAGGGCCATCACGAATGGTCCCTGGATCCTCAAGTGCTGGGGATAGTTTTTGCCAGGTGGGGCATCCCTCAGATATATCTTTTTGCAGCCCCAGACAATCACAAACTTCCTCTGTTCTGTTGCAGGCCTCCAGTGCTGGGCTCAGTTCCCCTGGATGCCCTTCTTCTGGATTGGGAGGGGAAGTTCCTCTATGCTTCCCCCTTTCCTCTCCTATTCAAAGTACTAGTCAAAATCAGATCTCAGCCTTGCAGGGTGATTCTGATTGCCCCAGATGAGCCAGGCAGCCCTGGTACCCACTCCTTCTGTCTCTGACAGTCCATCTTCCCTGTGCCTCCCCAGGAATCACAATCTGTTGACTTGTGCCCAGGGAAGGGTTTGGTATCCGGACCTCAAATCCCTCAACCTCAAGGCCTGGCTCTTGAGGAGTTAGAGTTGCTGATTTACACCTCTCCAGGGTGTTCTTGAGATCCTAAAGGCTTCCAGAAAGCCTTCCACTAGGAGCTACTTATAGTTCTAAATGGAAAAGGTTTTCCATTTGGTGTGCTGGGAAAAATATTTCCCCAGAATCTGCTGAATTGCCCATTTTGTTAGATTACATGGTACATCTTAATTCCTTGGGTCTCAGACCAGCTACCCTGAGAGTTCATTTGGCAGCTGTGTCTGCTTTTGTGTCAGCAGGAAAGTCATCCCCTCTATCCTCTCATCCTGTGTTTTCCAAGTTTTTTAAGGGATTACTCCATACTAATCCTCCCTTTCGGGAACCGGCCCCTGCTTGGGACCTTAATGTTTGCATTGCCCAGTTAATGCAACCCCCTTTTGAACCTCTGTCTTCTGCAGAGCTTAAGTACCTAACTTGGAAAACTGTTTTTCTAGTGGCTATCACTTCTGCCAGACGCATAAGTGAATTGCAAGCCTTGTCAGTGGAGACTGACTTTATTTCTTTCCACAGGGATAAGGTAGTCCTTAGGACTAATAGGAGAGTTTTGCCTAAGGTGGTTTCAGATTTCCATCTTAATCAATCTATCTCCCTTCCAGTATTTTTCACTGATCACTCCTCTTCGGTGAGAGGAGGTTGCACAGCCTGGATGTTAAGAGAGCTCTTAGTTATTATATAGAAGCGTACCAAAGGTCTGAGGTTGAATCCCTCCAACTTTTCCTTACCTATGGTGAAGTTGGGAAAGGCAAACCTGCCATTAAGAGATCAATAGCCAGGTGGATTGTCTCTTGTATCAATTTTGTTATCAAAAGTGGGCAGAGCCCCCAGTTTGAGGCTCATTCTACCAGGGGTACAGCTCGTCTCTAGCTGCTGCCAGAGATATCCCTTTATTAGAGATTTGCCAGGCTGCTACTTGGAAAGCGGTACACACTTTTACCAAGCATTACTCCCTGGATGTCAGGCCAGGAGAGATGCTCGGTTTGGCACAGCTGTTCTTCAGAGCCTATTCCCTAAGTAGGTTCTGCCCCTCCTCCATGGAGGTACTGCTGTGTATTCTACTAATGTCTATAATATAGCAAGACTTCATGTTGTTTGAAGAAAAAATTACTCACCTTAGTAATGTTGTTTCTTCTAATGGAGTCTTGCTATATTATAGACCTCCCCCCCAACCTGCCCCTCTCAGAACCTCTACTTGGTGGGGTGCGGGCAACTTAGTGTGGGCACTACTTATGTCCTGTTAGCATTTTGTCCCCTTTGGGACTTTGGGGTGTGTGTATGTAGCGTGTGTGTGTTTTATTATACTTATGTTCCATTTTCATATTATTAGAATGGTGTTAGTATTTCTGGTCCCCTGACTTGAGTCTTGGGTGTTGGGACCATCAATGGTTGTTATTATTTAGGCAGCCATTTGGCTAGTGTAGGTTACAGCTTCCACACAGACCTTAGTGAGTTTGGCTCGTAAAGATCTGACAGTTCAAGTTTGAAATGACACAGATAGAGCTGCTCTCGTGCCAAAATTCTATTTTGGAATGGTTTTAACCATTTCACTCCGGGGCAGTTCTAGAGCTGGATCAAACTGCTAATGTCTATAATATAGCAAGACTCCATTAGAAGAAACAACATTACTAAGGTGAGTAATTTTTTCTTTTTTTTTTATAGTCTGTGAATTTCTGTTGTAAAGTTTGAATTTATAGCACTTTCTCTGTCATGGCACCACCTTTTTAGTGAGGGATGGATGAAGTACAGAGCAGTTTTGAGGGGTGAAATGAGGGATGTCCCTTGTAATCAGGGACAGTTGAGAGGTATGTAAAACTCACATGGTTATTTACCAAAACCACTCCATTTATCCTTGTTTATGGTGTAAACCTGTGGTGCACATCTCAAATTTCCATTGCCATTCTTCTGCTAGTGATTTAAACAGGCCCAATCATGTTCTGCAGCCCTGTTTGTAAACTATTAGTTACCCCAAGCCTCTCATACACCTAATCAGATGTTGGAAGCAACTGTCACTCGGGACCCCGGCTGGAGCTCAGGTCTCGAATTTGGAGCTTGTAAGCCTGCTGCAGCCCAATAGCCAATTAGAACTGTGTGTTGAGAAGGTGCCCTATATAATATTGGGATCTAGGCATCAGCTACAGTAAGTGCAGGGAATCCCGTAGCTGTCTGTGGGACCAATAAATTAACAGTTGTGCAAAAGGGAAATACCAGGTGCAAATAAAACACAATACAGTAGGGTGCTTTAGTACCCACAATGGTATGCATCCTGCACCTAGGGGGCACTCTGTGGATTTTCCTGGCCCCACCTTCACAGTGTACACCCCCATTCAGGCATAATGACTTGAAGTACAAACAAAATTGGTTTTTTTATGTTAATAAATACAGACAGAGTCAAGCATGCTAAAAAACTGGGGAATTGGACTGTATTTATTAAAAAAAGTAATTGTTGATTTTATTTTGACTAAGCATACATGGGGGGATGTGCTCTGGATGTAGGGAATAGGTTTAATGAGATTCCAAATGTACAGTGGATTTCATTATGGAAGGGAACAAGAGTCAGTGCTGCTGAGTAAGTACGGGATGGTAGGGGGATGACAGGAGACAGAGGCAAAGTATGAAGGAAGGGAGCCAGGTCAAAATTAGGAGGTTAAAGAAGCACAATGGTTGAGGCATCTGGCATTGATAGAGAGGGAAGAGTACAAGGAGCAGTGGTGGGTGCAAGGGGGACAGTCCAGCGCAGAGTAGCAGAAAGAGTGAAAGAAGATGTTCAGTCTGGCTGTGGTGGACTTGGGAGCAGCGCTACATAAAATGTCACAATAGATGAAGATGGGGAATATCATCTTTGGCACCGTCTCTCTCTGTGGGAAGGAAGTGGGATACTTTCTTTTTGTAATGCGCACCAAGTTTAGGCTGAGCTTCTGATAGACAATATCCATATGCACTAAGAATTCAAGAGGATGGTCAAGGCAAACTTTGGTCATTTAAAACATTTTGAGCCCAAATTTTCAACATAGCCATTTTTTACATCACCTCATCAAAGTGACAGCTGTCATTTTTTCAAATCCTAGCCAAACTGTGCCTTCGCACCTGTGGCATGGAATGATGTTTCTATGCCGCAGAATAATGTTTTGGTGCGTATTTGATATTTTTCAGTACCAGGTTCATGAGGTGGGGTGCTAAGAATGCTATGCTGACAATTAGGTTGCTGTTCTGCCCTGCACTTCCAAAGCAACACACATTCATGCATCTATGGAGGGATGTGCTCCAACCGGCAAATGAAGATACGATTATACTATCTCCAAAAAAAAAGGACATTCTTTGCAAAAAAACACTGTTAATACAACAGTTAGTGATCAGATTAAACAGACAAAAGTAAGAAAATGTGATGTTAAGGTTTCAAACCCTAACGTGCCTGCCCCAACCCTGAAGAGAATGAGGGATGGAGTCTTCCTTGGGGTTGTCAGCCCTAACGCTCACCTCATTCTGTACACTCATGAAACATATACACCTGTCTCCATTACATCTCAGCTTTTTTGTTACTGCAATGGAGTTAGGGTTGCCACCTTTGGATGAGATGAAAACCGAATACTAAACCACCCCACAAACTCCACCCCTAACCCCGACCCTTTTATGACTAATGAGGGCATTGCTTGGACTCTGATTTACTTGATTTATTCAGAATTGCTACTGATATAACATTGTGTACAACTTCTTTAAATTACATCATGATTATTATTTTCGGTTTATTTGATTTAGATTTAAATATTTTACATTTCAGTGTGTGTTAATATTTGGTGGGGTTAGAGAGTGGGGTTCAGGGGACTTTCCATCCTGTGTACACAGCTTAGCTGACAAATCGAGTGACTACAAGGACACCTCTGACAACTGGCTAGTTTGGATCAGGGGGCCTTTTCCGGTAAAATTCTTTCAATAAATAAATAAATAATCTACACCAGTAATGGTGGACGAGGTGTAATTACAACTATCATCTGCCATTTTAGGATGTGCTACTGTCCCTCCCATTGCTCCTACTCTAAAGTTATTTGTAATGTCAGAGAAGTTTTTAAAAGTGGTAGGCACTATTCTGTGCTGTTAAATACCCTATTTTGTTTTCCATGTCAGTCATACACAGCAGATAGCATGATGTGTGATATGTAGCATGGAGGCAGTATAGTGCAGTGGTTTAAAGCTCTGAGCTGCAATTCTGGAGACCAGGGTTTGAATCCTACAGCCCAAACTCACATACTTTGTGACCCTACACAAATCACTTAATTCCCTTGTGCTCTCAGGTTGCACCTGTAAACAAGCTTTAGCTTAGTGTGTCTCTTCTGGTAAAAAAAATTAATAATGTTTTGAAACATTTTTGATAAATTGCCTAAATTTGCAGTGCCATCAAATCTAGTTTGTGTTCCTGTCATCTCATTAGCTACTGCTCTCTCTCTCTTCCTTTTCTCATTTCTGTAGCTTAGCATGACATTAGCTACATTATTCTGTGCTGTTCACCTGAAAGGCCTGGATTGGTCTTCCTGGAATATCCAAGTAGTATGAAAATTGACAGCAATAACTACTGAGAAGAGAGAGGCATAGTATTGCCAGAAATTAAATAAAATATTAGATTATTAATTTAACAACAAAAGGGGTAACAAATATTAAAATATAGGACAGACCCTAAAAGAAACAAGCATTTGTCAGTGCCAAATGTTTGCTTGCTGGCATTGGCAGTGGAAGTGTAGAAGTTACAAGTTAGGAATGGCAGTGAAGTATTGAACTGAAGCCAACCCCACCACCACCCTGCAGAGAGTGACAGGCATTGGGGTGTGCCTTTGGGTTGTCAGGCATAATGGCCACGCCATTTCACCACACCCCACCCTGCAGATACTGACAAGTGTCACGGTGTTCCTTGGGGTCTCTGGCCCTTATGCGCACCCCATTCCATTAGAAAATATGGTGAGATGGCGATTATATAGGAGAATGGGGTGAACTTTTAGGTAAGAGTCCAAGGCATACCTCGATGCCTCTCACTGGCTACAGGGTGTGGAATGTATAAGCATTACAGGCAAGAATCCCAAGTCACACCCCTGATGCCTGTCATTCTCTACAGGGTTGGGCATTATGGTTGGAAACCCTAATACCTCAGGCATGTTGGTATTTTCACCCAAATTTTCAACATGTTTTTTTGTGAGCCCACCTCATGAACAGGGGAATATCAGTTTGTTAGCCAAGGCTGCTTATGCACAGTGACTACGGCATTTAGCACCAGGTATAAAACATTCTGAACAGGATGTAAAGATAACAGCTGTACTGTTCATGGGGAAGTGTAAAATGGCAATGTTGCAAATCTGCAGTAAAAATATTAAAAAAATGGTGAAGTGACGCGACATAGAATCTGTGCAACGCTGATCGTAATATAATTAGGTTGGGGATTTTTTACAGCAGATTGTCAACTCAGGCATTTTGGTGCGTCTGATCATGAACAGTGTCACTGTGATCTTCTTTATCTGTCCTGAACAATGATTTCACAGCAGACCACGCATCTCTGTGCTGAAAGTGTGAAACACACTCGCCATGTTGTGAAAAATGACAGCTGTACTGTTCATAAGGAAGTGTGGAAAATGCCACTGGTGAAAATCTGGACAGAAAATATTACAAAGTCATGAACTTACGGGTGCATGGAAACTGCGCAATGCTCACCGTAACACAGTCATTTTATGGACTTTTGTCACCAAATTTTCAACATAGCCGTTTAAGACCTCTGCTCATGAACAGTGTAACTGTGATTTTCTTAATCTGCCCCAAACATTGCTTTCGCACACCAACAGCACACTATTAGCGCCACATGCCAAAACACATTTTGGGCGACATATGAAAAAATAGCAGCTGTACTGTTCATAAGGAAGTGTAATAAAATGGCAATGTTGAAAATCTGAGTGAAAATATTAATTGCAGTTACGAGCATGCATGGAACTGCGCAACGCACGCTCGAAAAACAGTCATTTTTAGGAATTTTTTCACCAAATTTTCAACATAGCCATTTTAAGACCTCTGCTCATGAACAGTGTCAGTGTGATTTTCTTAATTTGTCCCGTACATTGATTTTGCACACTGACTGCGCAATTGTGCGCTACATGGGCAGAAACATGTTTTGGGTGAGATGTGAAAAATGACAGCTGTACTACTCATAGCAAGGTGTGGTAAAATGGCAATGTTGAAAATCTGGAGTGAAAATATTGAAAATTCGCGAACTTACAAGCGTGCATACTAACTGCGCAACGCACGCTCGTAAAACAGTAATTTTTAGGAATTTTTCCACCAAATTTTCAAAATAGTCTTTTTGAGAGCCCACCTTATGAGCACTTGCAGTGTCGTTTTGTTAATTGTTCCGGAAAGGTGATTTCACGCAGTGGCTGCGAAATCACTCTTTGGGGCCCAGTAACGCCATGATAGTACAAGAATTCATGAGGAGGGGTCCCAAAAACCCCATGTTGAAAATCTGGTGCAAAAATTCCAAAAAATGCCTGAGATATGCAACAAAGTTTAAAAAAACCCATCTAGCCCATTATACAGCTTACCGGCATTTCCTCAGTTTGCGGTCGGCTTTGAAGAGTGCAGACGTGTTCCCGGTCCAGCGCCGAGCTCCGGAGGTAAGTATGGGGTGAGGGGTTGTGGGGAGGCAGGTGCGAGTGGGTGGGTGCGGGTTGTAGGGGGGCAGGAGACTACATGGAACCGTTTTCTTTACAGGATTTAAAAAAAAGATGGCCCTGGACGTTTGCCACGCTGGGGTGGCTCCCAGCGTGGCACAAGGATGGCTGGGGGCCGTGGAGCCGACGAGGGTTGGGCACCCTGTCAGCCATAGGATCAGTGCCACGCTGGGGTGAGCTCCCAGCGTGGCACCCAGCTACTCGGGGGACAGTGAAGCCGACGGGGTTGGGCACCCGTTGGCTATCTCATTGAGTTGCCATGCTGGGGTGGGCACCCAGCGTGGCATTTGGAAGGTTTGGGAGTGCAGCACAGCCGACGGGGATTGGGGCACTTGGCCGGCTATACAGTGTGCGAGGGGGAGCACGTAGTATTCGTGGCGTGTGTGTGTGTGTAGGGGAGTTGCGCATGAGCAGGCGATATCTTATCGCTACTCACTGAAGCGTAGCTCCCCCTTTCAACTGTATGCCACTGCATTTTGGAGCTTGTCATAGACAGCTCCAGCATGCATTGGCTTACAGGGGCTGCGCCTGCCAACACACTGACTGAATTGGAAGAGGGGGTGACACACCTCCGAAAACTCCGATGATGGCATTATGTTTCTTGCACATGCATGCAAGCAAACATAAAAATGGTGAACATTTAAAGATGTAAAAGTATTCCTTATCACAGCAGTCAAAGACTATACTCACAATGCAGCCTGGAAAGGATTAGTTTGATTTGCTGCTAATGGTCTTAATAGCCCTACTTTACACTTCTCAGACTGACTGGTATACAAACAAAGGTCAGCATGACATCAGAATTTGTTTGTAATCTGACCATGCAAGTAAAATGGTGAAGGATTTAACAGAATCTGTTTTACAAGCATGTGAGCATTTAAAATGACTGAAAAAGTACTACCTCTGAATAAAACTGGATTAGCAGATAAGGTTTTTGAAACACATTGTACAGTCCATACTGGGACAGGAAGCTACCCTAATGTGGTGCCTATCTGGTTTCAGAAAAATGAAGGTGTTAATTAAGGTGGTATTGTTTACCCTTCCCATGAATTTTATTTTATTTATTTCAATTCTAGGATTACAATTACCTTTGAGCCCAGGGCTCTTTTACAAAGGTTCCACGTCAAGACATAGGTATCACATGACAGTATACAAAATTGTTACACAAATAAGGGTAAACGATATCAAATTAATTTCAAACAGATGGAGAGGGTAAAGTGGAAAGGAAGAGGACAATAGGGGGGTGGTAGAAAGAAATGGGAGGGGCAAAGGGAGGTAAGAAAATGAGAAGAGAGGGGAGGTGGGGGTAGGTAAGGATAAGGAGGGGGGTGGGGTGGAGCTGCCAGGAAGGTGGCATTGTCAGGTGCTGTAGAGCGTGTGGGGCAGAGACCAAACTAGGGCAAGTGTGTTATGTAAGGGGCTAGATATAGGAAAGAGCGGTAGTGGAGTGGAGTTGCATAGACATTATCTATGACAGTCGCAGATGCTGGAAGTGACCAGGGTGTTACGGAGCCTGGATTTGAAGGACCCTAGCCCAGTGGTATTGATAGTATCATTGGCAAGACCATTAAACCAAGTGGGTGCCCTGTAGGCGAATGAATGCTGGCCAATGGCTGTGCGGCAGCGAGGGATATGGAAAAGTTGTGGCTTTGATCCCCTGGTAATTCTGGAGCTGGTTTTCATTTGAAGGAGTGAACAGACCCCGGGAGGGGCAGTTCCCAACTGTATTTTCTTAGCAACCACGCAGGTTTGGTACTGAATTCTATTGTCAAGTTGAAGCCAGTTAGCTTGTGAGTAGAGCTCACAGGTGTGTGTGAGCCGTTCGGCCCAAGTGATGAGTCGACAGGCCTTGTTTAGAGTGATAGTAATCCTTCTGAGTACAGTGGTAGTGGCAGAGCCATAGATGACAAGACCATAGTCAATCTGGGAGATGATGGAGCTTTGAACTGCGGCAAAGAGGGCCTCTTTAGTCAGGTGCCGATGAAGCCGGTAGAGTAAGCCCGGTCTAGTATTCATGGTTTTAGCAACATTGATTGTATGGGTTCCAAAGGACAGGTGTGGGTCTAGGGAGATTCCTAGGTATCTGAAGGAGTCAACCTGCTCCGGGGAATGCCTGAGGCAGGTGTTTAAGGAGAGTTGATGGAGTTTGTGCTTGTTTTGGTGGCTGGTGAAGATCATGGTCTTCGTTTTTTTCTGGTTAAGGATTAACTTATGTTCTTTGAACCAGGTTTCAACAGAGGTGAAGCCGTGTTGGAGGGTTTGTTGCAGGTGACTTGGGTAGTGAAGAGAGGCAATAATCACCTAATCATCTGCATAGAGTATGACTTGCTGAGAGGTGGAGTCGGGGAGGGAGTTGAGGAACAGGCTGAACACCAATGGGCCCAGGATGGAGCCTTGGGGGACACCGGAGTGAACCTGTTCAGTGTCGGAGACCACGCCTGATATTTTTACACGTTGGAACCTGTTGTCAAGATAGCTATTGAACCATTCCACTGATTCCATGGAGAGGCCAATGTTCAGTAGCTGATGAAGCAGGAGGTGGTGGTGGACAGTGTCAGAAGCCTTTGACAGGTCGATGAATGTAGCTCCAGTTAGGTGACCCTGATCAAGGGAGTTGTGTATGGCTCCCGTAAACTCAAGAAGTGCCGTGGCAGTGCTGTGCCCTTTTCTAAATCTGTGTTGCTGCCAGCAAAGGGTGTTGTACTTGTCCAGATGATCAGTGAGCTGGTCTGCTGCTATCTGTTCCAGGGCCTTAGGGAGGGGTGGCAGGATAGAGATAGGTTGGTAGTTCACATGGGAGGTCCGGTCATCACCTTTATGGATAGGTGTGACAGTTGCTGCCTTCCATTTGTCAGGGAATTGGCTGATTAATCTTCCAATTTGCTGGTGTGAAATTAGAGGCATCAACTGAGCAGACAGGGACACATTTGACTCTTTAAGTGCCCTGCTTTTGAAGGCACTTCCTGATTAGCATGCACTGCAAGCAAACAATCACACTAAAATGTCAGACACTTGCTTACAGTCAGATGAGAAGAAAATGAAACAGTTAGTAGGGAATCTAACAGGTGCTGCTTGACCCACCATAAAAACTGAATTTGCAGTGGTGAGAACAAGAGGACCGAATCTGGACCTAGAAAACTGAATCATTCGGTCAAAAACTGAGTAGGTGGTAACCTTAAATGGAGTGAGCGTTAGGGTTGACAACTGTTCCATTAATGCAGTTTTTTGCAAAGAATATTCATTATAGATCAAGGTAGCACTCCCGACCAATTGGATAGCTCATTTCCTCTGAGCATGAGCACTCTTATTCTGTGAAGAGTGTCTCACACACTTACATTCTTAGGGTATCAAAACTGCTCACCTTTGACTCGCAGTTCTCTTACCCTAATAATGTGCATGAGATCACTCTAACAACAGTAAGAGTGGTCTCGGCAGTAGTATTAACATACATTATAAAGAGGGTCTCAGAAATGCTGCAATCTGATTGGATGTTAGGATTCCAACAGCCTTACATTAATCCATGTTACACTGTCATGTACAGCCTGATCACCATGTCACATGTGATTCTTCCAGACAGCATTCCATTCTCTAGCACTGCTGAATGTGTGGAATGAGGCATTCTGATTTTGAACCAGCATTCTTAAACTGTTGGTGGAAGAACTATTTTATTAAAAAATCTCCCTCTAAATGAGGAAAACATTCAAAAAGTATACTTTTAACATTTCTTTTGGAATCATTTTTTATAATAGCAATAAGGCACTCCCAGGAGTTAGATTAACAGTCAGTTAATCACCCCCTAGGGGCAATATGGCACTCAGCTGTGCCTCGTGTCACATTACACCCCTAAGGGGTGATTAAGAGACTGTTAATCTAACCCTTGGTCATGCCTTATTGCTTAAGTAGATGGAATGTTTACATCATAAGGAATACAAGAATTTAGATCTCTGCTCAGTTCTACTGGCAGAATGTTCAGGCCCCACAATTATACAACAAAGGGCCTCAGATGGAACCAGGGCTTTTGTTTTATCTGTAGCAGGTTAAACAGCAGAGATTTCCCCAGTAGGCATGTATTGATTAGCAGTAGCAATGGTTTGAAGTGCTAAAATTCCTGTTCTCTTTCCCCCAGGCTCCCTCTTTCCTCAAATCACAGTGGGAGTTCTGCTTCTCTTGGAGGGCCAACTTTGGGAGGATGGGGGAAGTGGTAAAAGGGTACCTGGCCAGAATTCAATCTAATATGGACACTAACCAGAGGTGGGAGCTCATAAAGCTGGGGACAGTGGAGGCAACCAAAACTGCTGCAAAGCCCAGAGCAAGAAGGCTAGGGCTAAGAAACCGATCTGGTTGAGCAAGGAGGTCATGGAAAAGGTAAGGAGAAAAGAGCTGCCTTTAGAAGTACAAGAAAACAGGAGGGGGAGGACAGGAGGAGTACTTAACAGAATCAAGGAGGTGACAATGGCAGTAAGGGGAGCCAAAGCATCCACGGAACTCAGGCTGGCACAAGGCATTAAGAAGGGAAGAAGGACTTTTAAGTACATCAGGGAGAAAAGGAGCTGTAAGGACCACATAGTAAGAATTAGGAAGGAGGGAGTTGGGTGGGAAGCAGGGTGCGATAAGGCGGAAGCACTAAATGAGTACTTCTGCTCAGTATTTACTAAAGAGAAGAGGGGGTGACACCAAGGTGGGAGAAATGGCAGAAGCAGGGGGAAGTGGGTGACAGATGGGAAATCATGGAGAGCAGAGTTCGAGAGGGTTTGAAGGCACTGAGGGTGGACAAGGCACCAGGCCCAGATGGCATCCACCCCAGGGTACTGAAGGGAGCTGGCAGAGGTCCTTGCAGGACCTTTGGCAGACCTATTTAATGCCTCACTACATTGGAAGTGTGTACCTCAGGACTGGAGGATGGCTCATGTGGTGCCCCTCCACAAGAGTGGCCCAAAGGATGAACCGAAACTACAGACCAGTGAGCCTCACATCCATCGTGGGTAAGCTAATGGAGGCTATCCTGAAGGAGGCTGGTGCGCCCTCCTAGAGACCAAGGACACAGGACAGCAGACAGCATGGCTTCACATACGTGGCAGATCCTGCCAAACCAACCTGGTCGAGTTCTATGACTGGGTAACTAGGCAACTGGACAGGGGCCATACAGTGGATGTCCTGTATCTGGACTTCAGTAAAACATTTGACTCAGTGCCACATGGAAGGCTGGGAAGGAAGTTAGTAGGCACAGGGGCGGGTGCAAAGCTGGTGAGATGGGTAGGAAACTGGCTGCAGGGAAGGCAACAGAGGGTGGTGGTGGGTGGGGAGCTCTCACACCCAAGGGCAGCGACGAGCGGTGTTCCATAGGGCTTGGTGTTGGGACCAGTGTTGTTTGGAATATTCATTGCAGACATATCATGGGACATCAAGAGCAAGATCAGTCGGTTTGCTGATGATACCAAGGTAGGCGCAGCGGTGGATGACCTAGGGGGATGGCAGAAGTTGCAGGATGATCTGGCAAAGCTTGAAACCTGGTCAGACACCTGGCAACTGGGCTTTAATGCCAAAAAGTGCAAGGTGCTGCATTTTGGGATGAAGAGCCCAAGGAGGAGTTACCAGCTAGGGGGAGTGCAGCTAGCCCAGACAGAGGAGGAGAAGGATCTGGGTGTGCTCATTACAGGGTCAATGAACAACCTGGCACAATGTAGGAAGGCAGCTGCAAAGGCCAACAAAATGCTGGGTTGTATTGCAAGGGGTATATCCTCGAGGAGAGAGGAGGTGATTCTGCCACTGTATAGGTCATTAGTTAGACCACACCTGGAGTACTGCATGCAGTACTGGTGTCCGTATCTGAAGAGGACATTAGGTTACTGGAGGTGTGGCGCAGAGCGACAAATGATCAAGGGGCTGGGGGACTATCACACGAGAGGAGGTTGAAGGAGTTGAACATGTACTCTGGAGGAGAGGAGAGACAGAGGTGACATGATTGAAACCTTTAAATACATGAAAGGAATAAACAAGATGGGTACAGAGGGCTGTTCAAAGTAAGGAGGAGGGCCACAGGGGCCATGATATGAGACTGGAGCGAGGAAGGTTCAGGAGGAGATGAGGAGACACTTTTTTACAGAGAGGATGGTGGCTGGGTGGAATGCATTACCTGCTGAAGTGGTATGCAGTAGAATAGTGGACTGCTTCAAATGAGGATGGGACAGGACAAGGGGGAGGGTTAGTGAAGGGGGAAGGGTGGAAGGGAGGGGCAGCTGCAGAATAAGGGGTGCTAGCTGCACATTCGAGCAGACTTGATAGACCTCTAGGCCTTTATCTGCTGGCAAATTTTGTATGTTTTCATTTAGCAATACACCTACACTCTCGTTCCTGCCCTTACCCCACTGGCAGCTCAATTGTTTTTACTGACAAGCCATTTCATTAAAAAATGAGCGTCATATTTCAATTATTCCTGTTCCCTTTTATTATCATTACTGATGAACATATTATTCCACATAAACCTTTACCCCCTCAAACTCTAATCCCTTTACCTCTATCAATCCTCACCCATTGTGGGATAAGACCACTACCACCTTAGCACTCTCCTTGGTCTCCTACTTCTTTCTCACTTATAAGACATGTATTAATCTTTGTGCTTATTCTTACCCCCATCTTGTCCCCCAGGTGACCATGCATCATAAGGAGGCGCAACAAAGTAAGGTTAGGTAAGGTAAAAAATAAGGTTGACTGAGGGAGGGATAGTGAGGCTTAATAAAGGGTAGGAAGGGTGAGCAGAGGGTGACAGTGAAAAAGCAGGGATACTGAACGAATACTTCTGCTCAGTATTCACAAAAGAAAAGGAGGGGGAGGTACCTAAATCAAAGAATAGAAGCACTGTAGATAGGGAGGTTACTACCAGTCCATTCACAAAAGAAAGGGTTCCAAAGGAACTCTTAAAACTGAAGGTGGACAAAGCAATGGGGCCTGATGGGATTCACCCAAAAATACTAAAAGAACTAAGGGTAGAACTAGTGACACCACTGACTACCCTCTTTAGCAACAAGCCTTTGTGTAAAGCAAATAAACAAAACAAAACGAGGTAAGAAACCACTATGGTTCTCAAAGGAAGTGGCAGTGAAGGTTCAAGAGAAAAAGAAAGCATTCAGGAAGTACAAGGAATCACAGAAGGAACAGGACAGAGAACTGTATCAGTTAAAGCAAAAGGAAGCTGGAAAGGCAGTCAGAACAGCAAAGGCCCAAACTGAGGAAAAGATAGCCAACTCAGTTAAGAGAGATAAAACCTTTATAGGTACATCAGGGAGCGAAGGAAGACCAAGGGAGGATAGTGAGGCTTAATAAAGGGAGGAGGGTGGGCAGAGGTGACTGTGAAAAGGCAGAGATACTAAACAAATATTTTTGCTCAGTATTTACAAAGGAAGAGGGAGGGTACCAAAAAAACAGTAGAAACACTCTGGATACAGAAGTTGATACCAGCCCATTTACAGAAGAAAGGTTCTGAAAGAGCTCTTAAAACTGAAGGTGGACAAAGCAATGGGGCCTGATGGGATTCATCCCAGAATTCTAAAAGAACTAAGGGTAGAACTAGTGACACCACTGACTACCCTCTTTAACAAATCATGGGAGGATGGGGTGGTACCTGAGGACTGGAGGAGGGCAGATGTCATTCCCTTCACAAAGTGGGAGCAAGGCAGAAGCAGAAAACTACAGACCTGTTAGTTTAACCTCAGTGGTAGAGAAAATGATGGAATCACTTCTGAAGGAAAGAATTTTTTGCTTATCTAGAGGCCAGAGGGGTACAGGACCCAAGGCAGCATGGATTCACAGCGGGAAGGTCATGCCAGACAAATCTGATAGATTTCTTTGACTGGGTGACCAAAGTAGTTGATCAGGGAGGGGCTGTGGACATGGCCTACCTAGACTTTAGCAAGGCATTTGACACAGTCCCACACGAAAGATTAATATACAAGTTAGCCAGCCTGGGAGTGGGTCCCAAGATGACAGCCTGGGTAAAGAATTGGCTGGAGAATAGGACACAGAGAGTAAAGTAAATGGAGTCCACTCTGGAAAAAGGGGGTTAGCAGTGGGAAACGTAGGGTTCAGTATTAGGACCGGTCCTCTTCAATGTCTCTTTATAAGTGACATTGCAGAGGGACTGGAAGGAAAAGTATGTCTCTTTGCAGATGACACAAAGATCTGCAACAGAGTTGATGCACAAGGTGGTGGAAAGGATGAGAAGGAACTTGGCAAGGTTAGAGGAATGGTCAAATGTAGGCAGCTTAGATTCAATGCTAAGAAGTGCAAGGTAATGCACCTGGGAAACAAAAACCCAGGGGAAGAGTACACAATGGGGGGTGAGATACTAACAACAACAAAAATGGAAAGGGACCTGGGGGTAGTCATATCAGATGACCTAAAGGTGGGCAAGCAATGTGAGAGGGCAGCAAGGAGGGCTGGGGGATACTGGGATGCATAGGGAGAGGCATCACCAGTAAAAAACAAGAAGTTATTATCCCTCTGTACAGACAGCTGGTGAGACCACATCTGGAGTACTGCGTGCAGTTCTGGAGACCCAATCTCCGCAAAGACATAGACAGGATGGAAGCTGTCCAGAGGAGGGCAACTAAAATGGTGCAGGGTCTGCACCGGAAGACATATGAAGAGAGACTTAAGGAGCTTAATATGTATAGCCTCGAGGAAAGGAGGGAGAGGGGGGACATGATAGAAACTTTCAAGTACCTCAAGGGAATCAACAAAGTCCAAGAGGGTAGCATCTTTCAAAAAAAGAGGTGTGCAAGAACAAGGGGGCACAATTTGAAGATAGAAGGGGGGCGGCTCAGAGGTAATTTAAAGAAGTATTTTTTCACAGAGAGGGTTGTGGATGTATGGAACAGCCTTCCAGAGGAGGTTGTGGAGTCAAAAACAGTGGTGGAATTCAAGCATGCATGGGACAGTCATAAGGCAATTCTAGGGGGTGGGGGTAGGAAGAAGTAGGCTGCTGGTTAACTAGGATCTGCAGCTTATCCATCAGGTAGAGAAATGGGCAGACTGGGTGGGCCAAGTGGTCCTTATCTGCCGTCAAATTCTATGTTTCTATGTTTCTAGTGGGAGGATGGTGTGGTACCTGAGGACTGGAGAAGGGCAGATGTGATTCCGCTTCACAAAAGTGGGAGCAAGACAGAGGCAGGAAACTACAGACCTGTTAGTTTGACCTCAGTGGTAAAGAAAATGATGGAATCACTTCTGAAGGAAAGAATTGTTGAGTTCCTAGAGGCCTGTGGGGCACAGGACCCACGGCAGCATGGATTCACAGCAGGAAGGTCATGTCAGATGAATCTAATAGATTTCTTTGACTGGGTGGCCAAAGTAGTAGACCAGGGAGGGGCTGTGGACATGGCCTACCTAGACTTTAGCAAGGCATTTGACACAGTCCCACACAAAAGATTAATAAGGTTAGCCAGCCTTGGAGTGGGCCCCAAGATAGTAGCATGGGTAAAAATTTGGCTGGACAACAGGACGCAGAGGGTAGTAGTAAACAGAGTCCACTCTGAAGAAGGGGGTTACTAGCGGGGTACCGCAGGGTTCAGTACTGGGACCGGTCCTCTTTAATGTCTTTATAATTGACATTGCAGATGGTCTGGAAGGCAAAGTATGTCTCTTTGCAGACGACACAAAGATCTGCAACAGGGTCAGTACAGAAGGTGGGGTGATAAGGATGTGAAGGGACTTGGCAAGGTTGGAGGAATAGTCAAATGTATGGCAGCTTAGATTCAACGCAAATAAGTGCAAAGTAATGCACCTGGGAAACAAAAACCCAGGGGAAGAGTACACAATGGGAGGTGAGAGACTAACAACAACAAAAATGGAATGGGACCTGGGGGTAGTCATATCAGATGACCTTAAGGTGGGCAAGTAATGAGATAAGGCAGTAAGGAGGGCTAGCGGGATACTGGGATGCATAGGTAGAGGCATCACGAGTAGAAAACAGGACATTGTTATCCCTCTGTACAGACAGTTGGTGAGACCCCATCTGGAGTACTGCATCCAGTTCTGGAGACCCCATCTCCACAAGGACATAGACAGGATGGAGGCTGTCCAGAGAAGGGCAACTAACATGGTGCAGGGTCTACACCAGAAGACATATGAAGAGATTAAAGGACCTTAATATGTATACCCTCAAGGAGAGGGGGGACATGATAGAAACTTTCAAGTACCTCAAGGGAATCAACAAAGTCCAAGAGGGTAGCATCTTTCAGAAAAAGAGATGTGCAAGAACAAGGGGCACAATTTGAAGACAGAGGGGGGACGACTCAGAGGTAATGTGAGGAAGTATTTTTTCATGGAGAGGGTTGTAGATACATGGAACAACCTTCCTGAGGAGGTAATGGACTCAAAAACAGTGGGGGAATTCAAGAATGCGTGAGACAGACATAAGGCAGTTCTAGTGGGGGGTAGGAAGAAATAGGCTGTTGGTTATCTAGGATCTGCTGCTTATCCATTAGGTAGGGAAATGGGCAGACTAGGTGGGCAAAGCTGTCCTTATCTGCTATCAAATTCTCTGTTTCCATGTTTAAGGTGCGCACTATCTCGACCAGCATATGGATCCTCCAAATAATCTTCCTGCTTCTTCTTTGCTCTGGTAATATTGAGCTTAATCCTGGCCCTGCAGCACCACTGTCGTCACCAGCAGATTATGTCTCTGCTAAGGGGTTAAAATTGTTGCTCATTAATATATGCAGCCTTCAGAAGAACTTTTCTGAAGTGCCAGCATGGGTCTCATATACTCTCTCAGATATATTAGTATTGATGGAAACATGGCTAAAACGTTCAGTCTCAAATCATACATTAGCATAACCTTCCTATTCTCTTTTTAGGAAGGATAGAGCTATCTGAGGGAGTGTTGTAACTATCTATACGAATGAGAACTTATCTACCACAGTGATTAAATCCACCTCAAAATCAAAGGAATTTGAATGTTTATCACTAAAAATATATATCTCTGCTGCAGAAACTATACATGTAGTTGGTTGTTACAGACCTCCCTCTGCGGGTTTGGACATTTTGACCCCCTGCTGGGTCAAAACGTTGTACGCTTAATGGTGTGCAACATTTCCCCAAAACTGCAACAGCACAGTGTAACAGAGCAAGAGGGTGCAAAGATACTATAGTCGATAAACTCAACAAGCATTTTGCAGCAGCAGCAGACCTTGCCTTTGACTCTTCTGAGTCAGCTACCTTATGACCCTCTATTCTCCAGTCGTCTGCTTCACCAAACATTCCTGCTCATGCTTCTGTCACCTTCTCGGGCCATTATATATAAACATATAGAAGATCTGCTACTCAAATTGGATACAAAAAAGAGTGCAGGTGCAGACAACATCGACCCCTTCTTTCTGAAGCTAGGTTACCACTTCCTCACTGCCCTGATCACCCATTTATTTAATTTATCTTTGTTGGACAGCACAGTACCCCAGGAATGGAAGGCATGGGGTCATAATGTTGCAAGACATTATGCTGCATGGCAAAATCGCGCTGCCAATACAGCGCGATATTGCCATGCGGCATATGTCTTCTTTCTATGGGGGGCTGTGCCTCCTACACCCCCCCATTACGGGGGGCTCCGCCCCGGACCCCCCACTAAAGATTCTCAACTCCGGGGGAAGTCCAACTTGGGGAGTGCACAAATTGTGTGAAAAAGTGAAATGTCTGGGACCAGGTATCAAACCTGATCCCAGACGCACCACCTGGTTTCCTGCTGCTCAGTGGAACCCACTCCCAGCAGAGGTCTTATCCTCTGCCTGGGAGTGTCTGAATGGTGCCATACCATGTACAGCAGTATACGTGGTATTGTAGCATTCGCTGTCCTGAACAGTGCTCTTTCGGGTTAGCTATAATGTCGTACGGTATTAAGTGTACGACATTATGACCCAGTACGGGATTGGAAGGTAACTCATCTACTACCATTCTTTAAATCAGGTGATCCTAATGATCTAAATAACTACAGGCCAACTTTTATTCCACCAGTCCTCTCAAAGCTACTCGAAAAACTGGTCAATATGCAAGTCAGAGCATTCCTTGACAACTAAAGCCCACTGCAGTCCGGTTTTAGACCACATCATAGTACTATATCGGCTCTATTAACAGTTACTAATGATTGGCTAGAGGCTATGGAGAACAAGCAGATCACTGGTGCAGTCTCTTTTGACCTTAGTAAGGCCTTTGACACAGTGGAGCCACCTTCTCCTGCTAGATAGCCTCAAAGAACTGGGATTTGATAGTTCTGCAGTAAGCTAGTTTACCAGCTATCTGGAAAACAGACAACAGCATATTAAAATAAGCATATCTTTTTCATCATTACTCCCCCTTCAAGGAGGGGTTCCACAGGGCTCCATCCTGGGGCCCCTGCTGTTCCTGATACTATGTGTGCCGCTGCTTATGCTTATTGCTAACAGCCACTTATTATGGACAAAACTGCAAAACCAAAAGTCATTTGTTATTGCAGACTGTGTTAATTATGGCTGTTATAATGAACCTGGCCTGCCATTTATAGTGGACACAGAGCTCCCAGCACCCAGCAGTTCAGCAATGATGATAGCTGTGATAAGGGCCTGGTAAGTACTGGATCACCAGCTAATCACTGAATTATTGTGCTGTATATTGGCATTACAACTTGATCTGCTTACTGCAGTTGTTACAGTTCTGGGCAGGGAGAGAGAGAAAGAGAGAGAGGGGGGAGGAGGGGAGAGAGAGAAAGAAAGAGATCATGTGCATCAGGAAGAGAAAACAAATGTATGTCCCCTCCTCCCCACAATGAATGCTGAAAGATTGTGTTCCACTCCCGCTGCTGCTCATCTGAGTGTTGTCTATTTTGTTCCCAGGATCTATAGCAGCACATCTTCATAACAGAGATATAATCACTTAATTTAATGTATGTTGCTGTGTTCATCTTTGTCTTCACTTGCATCACCCATTCTACTTTTAACGGAAGTTACCAGAGAATACAAGTTAGTATTTTTGCTTATTTTGATACAGTGGACGACTCTTATACTGGACAAAATACTATCAGCCAAACATGTCCGGTATAAGCGGCATATACTGTATATGTAAATAATCTGAGCAAAGAAATCATTGATTCTAATATCCATTTGTTCGCTCTGATACCATCGTGTACATACCCAAACCACCCATTGGACAAGTCTGCTCTGCTCTTCAGTCCGACTTCAATAAGCTCCAGCATAATCTGATATATTCTAAATTATTGCTAAATACCCGAAAAACAAAGATAATGTTTTTTTATGCACCAGACTCTCAAATCGCTCATCATACTACCTGCTCGCCTACTCCGGTCACTACATTCCTGGGGGACACACTCGAGGTGGCAATTAATTTCAAATGCTTAGGATTCACATTTGACTCTCATTTATCTTTTTCCTCCCACATCGATGCTTTGACCAAGCAATCTAAAACTGTGGCTAAGGTTCTTCTTTAGAAATAAATCTTTGTTTTCCCAGGACTCTAAAACAAGGCTAGTACAGGCTACTTTTTTGACCCTGTTGGACTATGTTGATATTATTTACAACAACTGCACAACCACAAACCTTCGTAAATTGGACACTCCTTTCCACCACACCATCCGCTTCACAACAGTGCTCCAGCCAGAACTCAACAATGCACCTTATACAATGAGGTGAGCTGGACCTCCCTGCAACCAGAAGACTCATACACGTTTACACCTGGACACACAAAGCACTCCTAAATAAACTGTCACACTGCATCTCCTCTGCCCTTCATCAGTTACATAGTTCATATGCACTTTGGAATTGTGCTTATAGTTCCTTGGAAATACCCAATTTTCATACCCGATTTGGCAGGGCAGCCATGTGTTACGTCCTCCTCACCACCTGGAATAAACTCTAATCCACACTAAAACATGTTTTTAATCCCACTAAGTGCTTTCAAAAGAATTATTGATGAAATTACTCCCGAACCCTGCAAATGCTTTTAATCCTTTCCTTAACCACCTACATTTCCTTTCTTTGCATTTCTCACCCTTAGCCAACATTGACCAATTGACAATAATGCACTTATTTCTCTATTCTTGTGCAGTATTTGTATTCTTCTTGTGCTGGAATTACCTTACCGCATGTTAACTTTTGTTATTATGGTGCTTCAAGTGTAATTTGTTATTAATTGTACAATGTATTATTTTCTTTAATTATTATTACATGAGCTATTAGGTAGTTGTCTTGTTGCTGTTATGTTTTCTTTGTTTTACATATCATGTTTGAATATGCTGTACAAGGTACCTCCTTGCAAATAAACCTGCTCAATGGATTTTATACATTCAACAAACTGAACTGAACTGATAGGAAGGGGATTTTTCATGGTCAGCAAAGACACCAGAAATTAAAAACTAAGTACTGTAGTACTTCATTTTATAATTTATGTATGTGTGTATATTTAAGAAGAGGATTATGAGGGAAATTAACATTTATTACTTTTTAAAATTTAAGGCTGTTTTATTTTTAAGGTCTTGTTGAAGTTTTTTTCCATGTAGCTTTTTACCTGTCCATTGACTATCTGCTCCTATCCATACTTCCCCATGGCCAGCATCTACCTCCCCCAGACTTCCCTGGAATGTCCTCCACAGACTGCACCTTCATGGCAGGCCTGGGGGGGGGAGGAGGGCCATCCTCCCCCACAGCTACAAATCCAGATGCTTCAGGCATTCAGGTAGTGGTGGTGGTGCAAGTCCAGGGAGATGCACAGGGTGTTATTAAGTCCTTAGTTCCCCATTTCCATGTTCTCCCCTGAGCTCCAGTGGCACAGGCTGTGCATGCGCATGAAGGCGCACCTGAATCCCAGAACCATGACTCCCACCCACCTTTAACTTCTGCCTCTCACGCATTGGTGCTACCACAAGGCCTTTACCTAGTGGCAACCAAGAGCCCAGTTGGCCCATAACCCCAATCTGGGAGAGTAGAGCTGCCTGGTGGCTGCTTGATCCACTCCTGTCCCCCCTCTAGCTGAAGGTTTTTAATCAGCAAAGGTGGCATCCATGTTTGTAATGAGAAACTGCAGCTGACGAGGCTCACTGATTTTATGAGGATGAAAAGGTTAATGACCAGGGATTTTTTCTTGAAGTCTGAGTTGTACTGTGATATGAAAAAAAATCACTCACTGTGGTAATGTTGTTTCTTCTTCTTAAGGGATCCATCAGTAAGCTTTACATTAGCAATCAGTCCACTGGATTGAGTTGCCCTGGAAATAGAACTCATGCTAATTTTGGGATCTTAGAATTATATGAACATAGGAACATATGAAGAACGCCATCAGATACAGGCCTGATGGTCTATCTAGTCTGTTCGAGTGTGCAACTAGCAGTCTGTTACACTACAGCTACTCCCCCCTCTCCTACCCACATTTCCAATTTCATGCCTTTACTAGTTGTTACTCCCTCCCAGTGCTTCATTGGTGACTTTCCCCCTGACTTTGTCCCATCCCCTCTTAAAACTGTTCATCACCTTCAAGGATACCACCTCCTCAGGCACTGCGTTCCATACTGTCCCTACTCTCTCTGTGAAATAGTGCCTTCTAATTTCCCTTCTGAATCTACCACTCTCTAATTTAAGATTGTATACCCCATCAAACAGCTAACAGGTTACAAAATTAACCAAAGTAAATCTGAAGCCATAACAATAAAATTAACAATACCATAGAACATTAAAAACGAACACCCCCTTAACTAGGACTGCCCTAGCATAACATATATAGGAGTCTGCCTTTCTTCAGATGTCATCAAAACGTATAGTCTGAATTATGATTCCCTCTATTCCCAGGCTCAAGTAGAACTAGCGAAATGGTCAAATGTCCCAATTACATTATTAAACAGAATTAAATCAATACAAATGATAATACTCCCCTGTCTTCTGTATATTATGCAGAATGTCCCACTACCAATTTCCCGGAGAGATATTTCCAAATGGAATAAACTTATAACCAGATACCTATGGGAAGGGAATAGACCTTGGTTGGCTCTTAAAAAATTACAGTTGCCTAAAGACAGAAGGAGGCCTCTCACTCCCGGACTTTTCAAAATACTCAGTGGCTGCTATACTTACCCATATGGCACAATGGCTAGCCCCACCAGCTCAATCTCAGAAATGGGTAACTATTGAGTGAGCCCTGACAAACATCCCCCTCACAAAACAAATAATATTCCAACCAACACAGCTTTCCGCAACAAACTGGAGTTTAAAATCTATGGCGGCGCTGATCTGTGAATGGCTCAGATATCTTAAACGCCCTGAAAACTGGATAGGTGTCTTCTGGATGGGCATTCCAGGTTGTAACCCAAAGTTCCCCCCCAATGGATGATGGGTTTAGGGGATGGTGGCAAGTGGGGTTATTACACACATTCCAATTTTATGAAAAGGGAACATTCAAAACATTTCAGACTTCAGGAGGAGTTTTCCTTACCTTCAAGGGACTTTTTTTGCTACCTGCAGGTTCATCACTTTTTGAACACAGAGCTCCCCTGGAAGAGGCCCCTCTCCATCCCTCCTCCTTATTCCAGCTTCTTATTCAGTTGAAAGGGGAACCCTCCCCTGACACTTACTATCTAGATTCTATAAAGCCATACTAAGCTACCCATGCAATGAAATGGCCAACATACAAATTAACTGGGAGTCTGAATTAATGACTAACTTTTCCCTACAGGAGTGGATATTGATTTGGCGCCGACAACACCAAACAACTGCCTCATATCAGTGGAGGGAGTTCTCCTGGTGGGTAACTGTGACAACTCACCTCTTTCTCTCTCTCTCTCTCTGTCTCTGTCTCTGTGCTGGAACACCTTTTAGAGAGGTGTCTGCCCTTCGGTATTCACTGCCACCAGCTGGGTTCGCCCAGCGTCGGCCTCCCAAGTTTGCAAAATGAAGTAGTCAAACATGCAGTTACCTCAGCCAGTGGAAACCATGTATTACCTTAGAAAAATGACATCACAGTCACAACTGTTGAGTAAATAAATAGCTTTTTACTTAACAGAAAGTGAAAAGAAGCATTACGGGATATATGTTTTCAACACGAGAATAACACTGATACAGGAATGTAAACAAATGTTTTTTAAATAATAGATGACAAAACAGAACAAGGCTATTATTGAGATATGCTAGTATCAATCTTACCCTTTCCTAGTCTTCAGAAGGCATTGAATCCTATGCTGTCTGCCAGCTTCCACATACTGTACATAGCTAGAAGGGTAGACCCAAGCTTCATCTCTTGGACAGTTTCTTCCTTCAACTCCAAGAGTAACTACCCACTCACTGTCTTTCAGCATCTTATATTCTCTCTTGAGAATAGGCAATTCCCATTCCCCCTTTGAATGCACCAACCGTCTACCGTGTATGTATTTAATTGTCCCAATCAGATTGAACACCTATCAGTGACCAATTATATTCCTTTTTAACTCTAAGTATATATATATTTGAGTGAACCAATCCCTTTAAATTGCGAGTCTGTGTGGATGTGTCCACCCCCTTGGTCCATGTCTCTGATATTTATATCTCAGCTCTTTTCTAGATGCTAGTGGACAGTGGAATCCCAGCCTGTGTATGTGTTTTTGTTTCAGACTGCTAAAAAATGCCAACTGGAGAATCAAACTATTTAACTCCTTCCTTCCTTCCCATTTCTATCACATCTCCCGGTGATGAAGGCATGTACCTTGGGCCATCCCAAGTGACACAGCTGTTCATGCAACTGCTGAGAAGTGCATGCAAAGCACTCCCCGTAAGTAAGAGTGTGAGATAAGTTAACCCCAAAGCCTTATCTAATTGGAATTGCTCACATACTCTCTCAAATAACCTTAAAAATAGATCAAGATCATCTCCCTCTCTAAACTGAGGGAACAATTTAGAATTAATTTTGGCTTCATGAGGACAACTCACTCCACCATTACTCGTGGTTCTCTGGCTGCATTGGGTCATCATGTCCTTCTCATGCTGTTGTCTCTGGAGTTCATGCTGTCGTTTTCTCTCTGTCCGCCAGTCTCTTTCCTTCTATTTCTTTCTCTGCTTCCCATCTTCTTGTTTCTGCTTCCAACCTTCTTGCTTCTGCTTCAGCATCCAGTCTTTTTGCCTCCAGCGCCTTGTCTTACAGCAACAGATGCAGTCAAGTGCATCAAGCTGGTTTGGGGGGGGTCTGCTACAACAGTTCCTGACTCACCCCTAGGGACTGTCTGCTTCTGGTCATGTGCCACCAGGGCAGCTATGAGGTTTGCCTTTTTCTTGTGGTTTAGGCCTTCAAACTTAAACCCCTTTTCCTGGCACTTTTCACAAAGCTGTTGCACAGTAAGTGAGTCATACTCCGCGGAGCTCATTCTCTAACCCTACACTACACTGTGTTAACTGGAAACAAAAAAAAATAACAGTTGTACAAGTGTGTTCTTTTATATATCCAGTTTTGCAACTGCTAAGGTAAATGTTCCACTGGCAAACTCTGTATCTCAGTGTGCTAAACAGTCTGCTATCATCACCCCACCACTGCCAAACAATGTGACAACCCATCTCTCTCTCTCTCTCTGGGCTGGAACAGCTTTTAGAGAGGCATCTGTCATTAGGTATTCACTGCTACCAGCTGGGTTTGCCCAGCGCCAACCTCACAAGTTTACAAAACTGGGTAGTCAAACGTGCAATTGCACAGATCAAAGTCTGGTAGTGTGTCTCTCTCAGGTGGTGGGTGCTAAACAGATTTTACCTCAGCCAGTGGAAACCATGTATTACCTTAGAAAAATTACTTCACAGTCACAACTGTTGAGTAAATAAATAGCTTTTTACTTAACAGAAAGTGAAAATAAGCATTACAGGATATCTATGTGTAACACAAGAGAACAACACTGTTACAGGAATAGTTAACAAATGTTTTTTAAATAACAGATGACAAAACAGAAAAAAGCTATTACTGAGATATACTAGTATCAATCTTACCCTTCCCTATTCTTCAGAAGACACTGAACCCTATGCTACCTGCCAGCTCCTATGGACATACTGTAGCTAGAAGGGTAGGCCTAAGCTTAGTCTCATGGACAGTTTCTTCCTTCAACTCCGAGAGTAACTCCTCACTCACTGTCTTTCAGCATCTTATATTCTCTCTTGAGAACAGGCAATTCCTATTCCCCCTTTGAATGCACCAACCATCTACCATGTATGTATTTAATTGTCCCAATCAGACTGAACACCTATCAGTGACCAATTATATTCCTTTTTAACACTGAGTTTATATTTGAGTGAACTAATCCTTTTAAACTGTGAGTCTGTGTGGATGTGTCCACCCCCTTGGTCCCTGTCTCTGATATTCATGGCTCAGCTCTTATCCAGATGCTAGTGGACAGTGGAATCCCAGCCTGTGTGTGTTTTTGTTTCAGACTGCTAAAAAAATGCCAACTGGAGAATCCAAACCATTTAACTCCTTCCCATTTCTGTCACAGTAACTGCGAGATACTTTCGCACTCCTCAAATTACTGCCAAATACACAACCCAGTCTCCTGTTGGAGAGAATGTGATTGTGAGGTTGCAACACACTCCCATATTTTCTGAGTTTGCCCCAAATTATTCTCATTTTGGGCGGAAATAGACAGGACATTGTCTCAACTATTTCCATCCCTGGGTAACCTGACCCAGCCATTGCTTTACTGTTACATTTCTCAAGGCAGATCCGTAGCAGACAGCAAATTTATCTATTTTCTATATTATTAGCTGCAGCGAAAAAGCAATTACCTGCCTGTGGTTGCAGCCCATCTCCCCTACTATCTTACAATGGCAATCAATTATATATGATATTTACAAAATGGAGAGCCTCAACGCCAGATTACAAAATAAGACTCCCATATTAATGAATAGACGGACCCCTGGTTTCTTTCAATATCAACAAAATGCCCGGAGTTTGTATCTTAGATGCTATAGGGGGACGGAGGATTCAGAGACTTGGAGTACCATATCCTTCTCCATCTCCTCTTTGCCCCCATGGCAACTGAATCTCATCCCCTTTCTTTTTTTTTTTCTGTCTTAGACTTGGCCAGCCCATATGGAACATAGATAGTTTCCTTAATAGAACTGACTGTAGGATTCTTTACTTTTTCATATTTGTGTAGGAGCAAATTAATACTATAATCTACATACATAAAATTATGTACTAGCACCATCATTGAAAATGAATTCTTCATTTAAAACTGCAATTATTACTTACTGTAGAATATTATTTGTAATTGTATATTATGATGCTAATGATATTGTCATGATGTACCTATTTTCCATGTGTACCAGAAGAAAATCAAAATAAAGAGTTTAAAAAAAAAAAGAGTGTGCCCCGTCACAAACTTGCTCAGCCGGTCAACCCTCTACTCCCAAAGTGCCAACCTCTGAGCGTATGATTTGTATACATTGAACAGACAAGGTAACCTCTTATCTGTTTTGTGGGTTCAAGTCACCTTAGTCTCAAGCTCTGGGAGGATTCAAACTGATAACCTGTTGTTAGCATACCCAATTATCAGGTTCAGATAATTCTGTCTTCGAGGGGCCAGATATCTTTGCCTACGGGCACCCAACCAGGTCTTTCAAATGAACCCTTAGAATGCAATGCAAGACTTTTAGAGAACTCTTTCCATTTTCCAGTTTGGTATACAATAAGCCCATAACCAGTGTATTTATAACCTTTAAAAGCTCCACTTAAAATAAAAATAATTGTCAAGGCACTCCAGCAGTTTCATTTGTAAAAATATGTATTTACTTTAAAAATATCAACACAGAACAATAATTACAGAACAATATATATATATCAACACATACAGCCTTAAAACAAACAGGAAAAAGTACAGTTTCTACAATACATACATTTAGACTGATCTAATCTTACTCTTTTTCAGTGCTGTGATGATTCTCCCTCAGTCAGATAATATTCCCTTGTGTCAGTCAGAAATATTTTCTTGTGTTTCTCTGTCAGGTTCTTTCCGCAGTTGAACACACTTCTGAGCCGGCCTTCTCATGAGGTCACTAACTCCGCCTTGGTGAATCAAACTCTATATTTTACAATACAGGGTCTCCAAATAAAATATTTAAAAAAACATATGAGATGACCTCACTGACTTTCCTCTCCACAGGTTAACTGGTCAGAACTGGTTTGTGCTCTGCTACACACACACATAAACAGTCTTTTGATGTAAGTCACTGTATTCAAATCAGAAGTGTATTTGACTCTTAAACCTCGTCTGGGCCCTGGGTATCTACACATCAAAGGGTATTCATGTAATTAAAGGGTTCCCTGGAAATGTATATTGGACCTTCCAGAATTGTCTGGGTCTTCCCTGGCTCAGACATCAAACCTCTTCAATGTCCATTCTGGCCTCTCTTCGACACTCCTGCCCACAAGTCCTTCCCTGGCAACTATGCAAGTCAAAGGATCTCCTTGAGGGCATTATGAATGGCTAATCTTATTTCCTGGGATGAAAGCAAATTGACAAGGTAATTGCACCCCAGATCTCTGCAGCTTAAAATACCTCCTGTCCTTTGAACTTATCCCTGGGGGGTCTTGATGTGTCAGTTCCAGTAAGACAACCTTTTCCTTGAACTGACCCTTCCCTTCACATATTTTATATGTAATAACAAAAATTAATACAGCACTCGAGCACTCAGAGCTGCTGTCTACGTCACACCCCCTAGTGCCCCTCCCTCTCCTTAATCTTAAAATTCCCTCTATACCATCTTTATTTATGCCTTTCATATATTTGAAGGTTTCTATCATGTCTCCTCTATTCCTCCGTTCCTCCAGAGAGTACATGTTGGGCTCCCTCAATCTCTCCTCATAGGGTTTGTGCTCCATTTATTTATTTATTTATTTATTTATTTAAGAGTTTTACCAGGAAGGCATGCTGAGCAGAGAAACCGCTCGATTCCAGATGCATCCTGGGGGAAGGGAGAAGAGGAGCAAAATACTATTATACAAGTATACAGACAGTACAAGTGACATAGATCCTGTATATACAGATTAACAGAGCTCCCATGACTGAGAGCACCGAGGTAAACTTAACAAGCAATTTAGCATTAACATACCTGTTCAGTATAAAAGTGTATTAGTGTTGAAGCACATTTGAGATCCCCGTCACTACACAGGTTGTTTATAGAACCTATAATGGGGACAGCAATGGGACCAACATGAATTGTTGGGCTGCCTAAGCCCATGTTCAAGGCTATGCAGTGCATAGAGTGCAAATTGCAAGGGTCTTGCTAAATGAGAGGGTATAGATAGTGTGGAGCTGGGGGGCCACCACTAGGTACAAACGCATGTAGAGGAGAAGTGCATCTTCAGGAGGTGGTTGAGATGCTGAGAGTTTGTGATAAGTCTAATGTTTGCCGGCAATGTATTCCAAAGTTTGGGCAAGCGGTATTTGAAAGCAGCTTGACCATTAGATGAGCCCATGAATGGGACATGAAAAAGCCTGGAGTCAGTGCTCCTGAGGGAGTACGTAGGAAATGATTGGGTTGAGAGGGCGGATTCAAGATGGGGGGAAGGGACTGAGCCCAATATTTCGCTATGGTCCTGGCACAGTGTATCTGCCTGCGATCGGGAAGTGAGAGCAGGTCAAGGGACCTGTAGAGGTCACAGTGGTGAGTCGTGGGGGGGCGGCAGTCCATGATGTAGCGACAGAAGGAATGAAAGAGTGTGTCAAGACTGGCTAGGGAGGATATGGGAGCAGCGCTGTAGACTACATCACCACAGTCAAATAAAGGGAGGATCATCTTCTAAACAATTGCCTTCCGGGTAGACAGAGGGACAATCCTTGTTGCGATATAAGGCTGCTGATTTTGGGTGCAGTTTGTTGTGGATCGAGTCAATGTGAGTGGAGAAATCAAGGTGCTGGTCGAGATAGACATCTAAGTATCTGAAGGAGGTGCACACCTCCAAGGGAGTCCCGTCAATGGTGAGGAAGGTGGGGGGTGAGGAGAGATGGGAGCATTTTTGACGCAAGCCAGAAGTTAGGGAGACAGTTTTCTTAGTATTGAGAAATAGCTGGTTGGAGCAGAACCAGTGCTGAATAGCACTGAAGTCCTCCTGGAGTATAGAGGCCACTTCAGCAGGGGAGGGGCCTGATGCATACAGTACGTTGTCGTCAGTGTACATGTGAATGGATGTGTGTGGGCAGACAGAGGGTAGGTTATTCAGAAAAATGGAGAAGAGTACCGGTCCTAGGACCAAGCCTTGGGGGATGCCAGTAGTGACCAGTAGGGGGTTGGAGGTGTGAGGTCCAATTTTTACTGATTGGGATCTACCTGCCAGGTAAAAGTGAAATCACCTGGTGGCAGATCCAGAGAGTCCAGCACTCATAAGTTTGGATACAAGTAGGAAATGGGAGATGGTGTTGAAGGCATTTGCAAGGTCGACAAAAATGACTGAGGTGGTATGTCCTTTACCCATACCAGCGAGGATGGCGTTGGTGAGTCTTAGAAGGGAGGTAAAGGTTGAGTGTGACTTCCGGAATCCAGCCTGGTAGGGGGTGAAAAAGGCAGATAAGTTGAGAAAAGAGGAGAGTTGGGCTAGTACCAGATGCTCCTGGTGTTTGGCCAGAATGGGGCGATAGTTTCCCTGCGAGGAAGGACCACCCCATTTAGGGAGGGGGATGACTACAGCATGCTTCCAGTCAGTTGGAATGTCAGCTAGCGTAAAAGAGAGAGAGATTGAAGATAGCAGCCAGTGGGGTGACAATGGCTGGAGCGGACAGGTAAAGCATTTTGGCATCCAGTCCAGAGGGGCATTTGCCCTTGTTGGGATTGAGTGCCCACAGTGCTTTTAGCACTTTGGCCGGGGTGACCAGTTGAAATGAGAAGCCGAAGGTCAGGAGGTGGAGTGCATTAGTTGGTTTTGCTCAAAGTGGGAGATCGGATAAAAGAGAAGTCTAATGCTAGTGAAGAATGTATTGAAAACAGAGGCCACTTCAGCAGGTTCCAAGATGGTGGAGTCTTGGACGTTTAGGGGCGGGGTGGGTGGCTGAGCCCATGGTGGGGGGGTAGAGATGTAATTGTTTTCCAGAATTTCTTTGGGTGATTGAGGTTGGAGTTGAATGCTGTCTTGAAGTAATTAGTTTTGGCCTGCCAGATGAGTCTAGTGCAGGAGTTACAGAGTGCACGGTACAATTGAAGTGATAACTGGGTGCCAGTTGCCTTGTACTTTTTCCAAGCCTGATCCCTTGCGTGGAATTGGTCAATGATAAAAGCGGACACCCAGGGGAGGTGGGCATCCCTGACCTGCGTCCTTCTCAGGGGTGCATGGAGGTCCCACAATGCAAGGAAACTAGACTTGAAGAGTTCCAGAGCAGTGTCTGTGGTGGATGCTTTAGGGATGAAGGACCAGTTGACATGTACCAGGTCATGTAAGAGTGCCGCTAGATCTAGAGATTTGTATGATCTAGTGAGCAACGTCCTTGGGGGAGGTGCTTTGGGCCTGTATACTTTCCTGACCATGTAGATCATGTGGTGGTCACTTAAGGAGTCAGGAAGAAGACCAGCTTTAGTGATCCGGTTGGGGTGTGAGGTAAGGGCCCAATCCAATAGAGAATGGTTTTGGGATTTGGGATTTAGGCGGGTGGGTTGGGAAATTTGCTGGGTGAGGTTTAGGGTATTTATCTTACTATGTAGCTTGGAGCTCGTGGTGGCGAGCCAATTAAAATTGAAATCCCTGTAGATATGTAGCTCACCTGCTGATGCGGACACCTTTAGGGTGGCCACGTGGTCCAGAACGATGAGCATTCTGGTTGCTCTATGTTTGACCCCCTCCAGCAATTTAACATCTTACTTTAAGTAGAGACATCATAACTGCATGCAGTACTCCAGGTGCGGCCTCACCAATGACCTGTACTGTGACCTCCCCTCTCTTGGGCATGATCCCTCTGACAATACATCCCAGCATCTTATTAGCCTTAGCTGCTGCTTTTCTGCACTGTGCTGAAAGGTTCATTTGTCATGTTATTATCACCCCAAGATCTTTTTCCTCCTCTGTATTGGGTTAACTGTACTCCTCCCATTCGGTAATGATTCCTTGGGTTTCTTGCTCCCGAATGCATGACTTTGCACTTCTTTGCATTGAACTCTAGTTGCTTGGTTTTTGACCAGTGCTCGAGTGTAGCCAGATCATCTAGTAGCCCCTGCCAGCCCTCTGTGTCATCCACCACTGCACCCAACTTTGTGTAATCCACAAAAAGGCCAACCTTATTCTTAATCCCATGCAAGATATCAGCAGTGAAAATGCCAAACACTAGACCCAGTACAGAGCCCTGTGGTACCCCACTGGTTATGGCTCTTAGAGTTGAGAGTCCCCCTTATGACTACCCTCTGTTTCCTGTCATTCAGCCTGATCCACTCCGCTATTTTCTCCCCTGCTCCCTGATATTTCAACTTGCTAATCAGTCTCCCACGTGGCTGAATCAAAGGCCTTGCTGAAGTCTAGATGCAAGATATCCACCGCTTGGCCCCTGTCAAGCATTCTAGTCACCTACAGTAGTCACAAAAGTCCACCAGGTTGGTCTGACAAGATCTTCCAGAGACAAACCCATGCTGTCTGTTGTCCTGGAGACCACTCACATCCAGAAAGGTTACCAGCCTTTCTGGATAGTCTCCATTAGCTTCCCCACAATGGATGTAAGGCTGACTGGTTTATAGTTGCCTGGTTCATCCTTATGACCACTCTAGTAGAGGGGCACCACGTGCACCATCTTCCAGTCCTGGGGGATGCTCTCAGTTCCCATTGAGGTATTGAATAAGTCTGCTAGTGGCTCTGCCAGGACCTCTGCCATCTCCTTCAGAACCCTGGGGTGTATGTCGTCTGGGTCAGGTGCCTTATCTACCCACAGGACTTTCAGGCCTTCCATAACCCAGTTTGCTGTGATTTCCCCATCTGTTAATCCTGCCCCCCCCCAAATCCCCTGAGGCATTGGCCCAATCTTCTCCCTGGTAAACACAGAACAGAAGTAGTCATTGAGTGTTTCTGCCTGGTCTTCCTCCTTTTCCACCCACTCATAATCTTTTTTGATTCTAACAATTTGATCTTTACAGCTCCTCCTCTCCCTAATGTACTTAAATAAATTATTTTCTCCTTCTCTGATACCTTGCACCAGCCTCAGCTCCCTTGATACCTTGGCTACCTTGACCAGTCTGCTCACTTCCCTTGATTTCTTCATCTACTTCTCCCCACATTTGGATCTCATAAATCTTCTGAAGGCTGCTCTCCTATCCCTCACCTTTTCTAACACTTCCCCGCTTAACCAACTTGGCTTCCAGGACCTGCCCTTTTTACTCTAGATCGTTGTACATGAGCTAGCGGCCTCTGCAAGGCTGAGCTTAATGATTTCCACTTTCTGGTTAGCATCCATGTGTGGGTGGATTCTGGCTAGGTGCTCTGTTACTGTGGTCCTCATCCTGCCAAAGTCTGCCTGCCTGAAATCCAAAACCTTTGTCCTGATACTGGCAGCCTCCTTACCCATACTGAGTGAGAACCACACCGTGTGGTGGTCAGTCTTTGCCAGCGGATCTTCCACCCCCAGTTCCCTGACAAGCTCCCCATTTGTCAGCATGAGGTCCAGAAGATTACCTTCCCTGGTTGGCACCCTTACTATCTGCACCAGGAAGCTGTCCTGGAATGCCTACAGGAGGACCTGTTCCCTGGCCCTGGAGGTGACTGGGTTGCTCCAGTCTACTCCAGGCATATTGAGGTCCCCTGCAATCATGGTGTTACCCTTCCCACTGATCTTCCTTATCTGCTCTGCTAGCTCCCTGTCAATGTCCTCATTTTGAAATGGTGGTCTATACATGAACCCCAACCTAACCCTCCTGCCCTAAGAGTCTTGGATTTGCACCCATAATGTCTCTGCCTTGCCCTCCTCCCCTTCCTCCCTGCTACACAGTATCCCCTTCCTTACATAAATAGCCACCCCACCCCCTTCCCTTTTTCCTTGTCTCTCCATTACAGCCTGTACCCCGGGATTACCAGGTCCCAGTCCTGGTATTGGGTGGCCTATATTTCAGTGATGGCAGCTATGTCTACCTCCCCCTCTGCTTGGCTGCCTTGTTTCCCAGGCTCCTTGCATTCAAGGAGACCACCCTCCAATATGTGCCCTGACTACTCTTCCCTGTCTGATTACATTTGCCGCCAGCTATATTTGTATACTCACCTGAGCCATCCTTATTGATTTTGGGGTAGGCCTGTTGGGCTACCCTGCCTGAAGACATTGTTTAATGTCCTTCCACTTGCCTCTCCTACACCTAGTTTAAATCCACTCTGGTTACTATGTAACCCCCCTTCCCCCAGCTTCTGCTTTAAGACCCCAGACAGCCCTCCCTACTCAAGTGTAACCTGTCTGGAGCATACATGGTTTTGTTGTCCCATGTTCCTTCCCCCACCTGCCAATACCCTTTGGTCTGACACCATGCCCCCAGCCAAAGCCACTATTCAATCTCTGCACTATGATTGCTCTTCATCCAACAGTCATGTTTGTTTCTGAAGCTTGGGAGAGCTGTCACCACTAAAACTAGCTAAATGACTACAAAATAATTTTTAACAAGCATTTGTCAATGCCGAATGTTTGCTTGCTGATATTAGCATTGGACGTGCAGGAGTTAGGCAGATGCAGAATAGGAGTAGCAGTGAAGTATTGAACTCATGCCAATTCCACCTCCACCCTGCAGAGATGGGCAGGCACTGGGGTGTGCCTGTGGGTCATTGCCCATAATGCTCAAGGCATTTCACCTCACCCTATCCTGTAGACACCAACAAGTGTTGAGATGTGCCTTGGGTGTTCGGCTTCGCAGTCACCCCATTTCATAAGGACATACACTGAAATGGGAACAGTACAGGAGAATGGGGTGAAGTCTGGGGCTGAAGAGTGCAAGGCACACCTCGATGCCTGTCACTGGCTTCAGGGTGGGGTGGGATGGCATGAGTATTGCAAAGTTACACCTCTGATGCTTGTCAGTCTGTACAGGGTGTGACGTTATGGTTAGAAATCCTAATGCCCCAGGCGTGTATTGGTATTTGCACTACAAATTTTCAACATGGCCTTTTTGTGACCCCCACCTCATGAAAGCATTTGGGACCTCTTCTCATGAACAGTGGCAGTATGATTTTGTTAATATGTCCCAAACGTCGAGTTCCCACAGTGACCATGCCATTCTGCGCCAGATGTGCGAAAACACAGATCAGTCAGGATGTGAAGAATGACAGCTGTACCATCCATAGGGAGGTGTAAAGAGATGGCAATGTTGAAAATCTGTAGTGAAAATATTAAAAATGCTCAAAGTTCCGAGCGTACATAGAAACTGTGTAACACATGCTTGTACTGCAGTCATTTTGTGGAATTATTTCACCAGATTTTCAACATAGGCATTTTGTGACCTCTGTTCATGAACACTGTCACAATGATTTTCTTAATCTGTCCGAAACATTAATTTCCCACAGCGACCGCGCCATTGTGCGCCAGATGTGCAAATGCATTTTTTGTGCAGGATATGAAAAATGACAGCTTTACTGTTTATAAGGAGGTATGGCAAAATGCCAATGTTGAAAATCTGGAGTGAAAATAATTACAAATTTGCACACTTCCAAGCATACGTGGAAACTGCGCAACACACGCTTGTAACATAGTCATTTTAAGGACTTTTGCCACTAGATTTTCAACATAGGCATTTTAGGTCCTCTGCTCATGAACAGTGTCACTATGATTTTTTTAATGTGTCCCAAACACCAATTTCCCATAGTGACCGTGCTATTCTGCGGCGGAAGTGTGAAGACACATTTTGGTCAGGATGTGAAAAATGACAGTTGTACTGTTCATAAGGAGGTGTGGAAAAATGGCAACGTTGAAAGTCTGGAGTGAAAATATTACAAATTCGCAAAGGTATGAGCATGGGTGGAAACTGTGCAATGCATGCTCGTAAAAGTCATTTTTTGGATTTTGTCCACCAAATTTGCAACATAGGCTTTTTGAGAGCCCACCTCATGAACACTGGCACTGTTGTTTCGATACTTGGTCCCAAAAAGTGATTCTGTGCAGTGACCGCGAAATCATCTTTCGGGACCGAATAATGCCATGACAGTGGCTGAATTCATGAGGAGGGGTCCCAATAACCCCATGCTGAAAACTGGTGGCAAAATTCCCCAAAGTGCCTGAGATATGCACCAAAGTTGAAAAAACCCTATTTATGCCATTATACAGCTTACCAGCATTTCTTCAGTTCACAGTCAGCTTTGAAGAGTGCAGACATGTTCCCGGTCCACCGAAAATCATCACACTGGACTCCGGAGGTAAGTATGGGGTGAGGGTGTGTGTGGGGGAGGCAGGGTGGGCAGAAGGTGGGTGTGGGTTGGGGGAGGGGCCACCGAACTCAACGAGGGACCGTTTTCTGTTTTACAGGTTTAAAAAAAAAAAATTGGAAAACGTCATAGGAACATTTTTTTTTTCTTACAGGGACATTTGACACGCTGGGGGCCCCAGCATGCTACCTGAGTGTTTTTTTGGGGCTGTAGCTCGATGGGGATTAGGCACCCCATCGCACATACCGAAGGGGAGGAGCTGAAGGATCGGTCACCTCCCTCGGCACACAACAAATTGGCATTATGCCAATGGGGAGTGTGCTCCTCCATTGGCAAATTGAACTGGGAAGGGGGTCTGAAGCTGATGGGGATTGGGCTCCCCATTGGCAAGAAAGACTGTTGGGGCGCATGATGCCAAGGGGATTGGGCACCCCCTCAGCACACAACAAATGGAGAGGGGGTTACAGTATGCTGATGGGGAGTGGGCTCCCCCATCAGCAAATTAACTGGGTCAGGAGATGGCAAGGTACCGCCCTGCAATGGCGGGTCGCTCCCTCATTGCAGCGGTGGATCTGTTTCAAGGTGGTGGCACGCTGGCTGAACTAGTGTCATCAGCAGCATGCCATCGCATTGGGGAAAGTGGCCTAAGACTCAAAAGGCACTGGGGCCATTGGCCCTCACAGTGTCGCACTTCCAAAACCCCGCTTCTCTCTTAAGCTGTGACAAAATGTTTCTTGTGCATGCACGCAAGCATACAAAAAAATGTGTTTACATTTTGGAAAATAGTAATCAAGACAAAATAAAAAAAAATTATGGTCTGACCACTGAGCAACAATTTTAAAGGCACTGTAACAAGTAATGTTCAGGCAAATTGAAAGAGAAATGATTCTTGACTACATATATTTTCAGGTTCTTGAAAGGGAAGCAGGGTGAGGGCAGTAGTGTAGCAAATTCCCAGAGGGCCTGGGTGCAAGGCGATGTTACAGGGTCCCTTCCCAGTTTTAAATAAACATCAACATTATGATTTGGGCCCCTCAAACCTCATGGGCCTGGGTGCCACTGCACCCCCTGCACTCTTGTAGCTATGCCCCTGGGTAAGGGATTGTAAAGCTCACTGATGGGTCCCTTAAGAACAAGCAATGTTACAATGATGAGTATTTTTTTCTTCTTACCCCAGGAACCCATCAGTATAACTTAATAATAGCAGTTTTCTTAGCAGTACCTTGGGAGGTTAGGTTCAAAACCTATTTACGTAAAAAGAAGGTTTTGACAGCAGTGCCCAAACTGGCATACCTTCTGAATATTAGGGTTTTGTGAATGTGTGTACTGACTTCCAGTTAGCTGCTCTACAGATTTCTTGAAGGGGAATGCCTCTTGCTGCTTCCACAGAGGCAAAGATGCCCCTTGTGGAGTTTATCCATAGACCTCGGGGGGGGGGGGGATATCCTATCAGCTTTTTTGTAACAGAATTCAGTGTAGGAGACTATCCAACTTGAGCTAGTTCTCCTAGTTGCTGGTTTACCCTTCTCTACTTAGCCATAGGTGATAAAACGCTAAGTGCTACCGGACCTGATGTCTTTTGTACAGTCCAGGTAGTAGATTGGTGCCTTCTTTCTATCCAGGTGCTATCCCCCCTCCGCATCCCGTATGTCCAAGGGCATATTCTGGGAAACCGGGTCCCAGACAATAGAATGCTTACCAGCATTTGTCTCTGATGGAAAGCATGGAAAAGCATCTCTTACCTTGAGACATCTTCTGGCAACTGTCTCAAAGGCCCCACTCAATGGATTCGATCCAGAGGATTCCAGTGGAGGAACCACAGAATTCAACTTCAGGCGCACAGCTTCTTCCCCCAAAGGTCTAGAGAGCGAGAGGGTGCAGGAAGTAATGGACTGCTTCGAGACCCCTTGTGAGAGGCTCACAGAAACCCCAAAAAACTAAGAACTAGCATTTCATTAGAATCCTTATAATTAAATCCAACACTGGACTGTAGATTTTCTCCCAGAACAAATCAGGTTTTAGTCACCCGAGCCCCTAAATAATTGACACGGCTCAGGGGTCACAATTACTTAAGAGAAATAAAATCTGCACAGCTCCATGGGGCTAAAACTTTTTTACAGTAATTTCCTCAGAGATACACATTACTTTGTGCAGTACTTTAGGCAGTGGAAGATTTTTTTTCTACAAGCAGAAACTTCTGCAGTAGTACTTTACTCAGGACACAAAGACCTTTTGTGATTTTCAAGAAGCATGAAGCTCCAAAATATCTCACTGGCACTGGTGAGTACCTAAAACTTGAACTTCACCTCTCTATAACCAGGGTTCTCTTCAAACCTTTTCCCAAGTGCTCCTGTATTTCTTTCTCTCTTGGGTACGTCTAACAAGGGAGCAATGAACTCCTCTAAGCCACTCTCACACTAATCCATCCAGAATGGGTGCAATCGTTGCACCCTGCCAATTCTTCTGCTGCATCTATTCCAGGCTCCAACCCGGCCCAAATCCTTGTCCCGGACCCACACTGGTCTAACAGGCCTCTCTGTTTCTCTGTTCTCTCTCTCTCATCTGGCTTCTGACTCTTTCCTGGAGCTGTAACTCCCCAAAAGCAGTCAGAGTGGCATCCCTCTTAATTTAAAGCTGCAATGCCCGATTTGTGCAAACACAAGGGAAATGGCTTAAAAGGCCTCACTGGAAGATCTTGTTACTCCCACATGAGGGCCCACCCAAGACTAATCCCAGAGCCTCAGGACCTGTTCCTCCAAACAGGCCCCTTTTTGAGTAAATACCGCTCCAACTCCATCTCCTAACTCTCAGGCTGCCCTGCTTTGTGGGGGAAAAATTGAGGCAACTGCAACCTGTACCTGACCGCCTACAGAGGCTGTGCCTCCTCCTCCACAGGCCCAAAAGCCCAGAAAACCACATCAACAGACCAGGGCCTAAACCACTCCAGGGGTCCTATTCTACCTTGCCCTCCATACAGCTCCCTAGCTGCTCTCACCAACTGGCCCCCAGGGCCTTAACCCAGATGACCACAAACTACCTTCCAATGATCTCCCTCGGATGCCCACACGGGGACCTGACACATTGCCTCTGGAAGCTGCTGATCACCATCTGGGAGGGGCACCCCCCTTCTGACTGACCTACTGCTGTGCCCGCCAGTCTCTCCTGTTTCTCCCTCCAGCTCTCCCTTTTTATATGCCCTAATTCTGCTGCCCCCAAGTGGCAGCCAGCAGGAATTGCTCTTCCCCTGGAGCACTAAAAGCCCTAAGACCCCGGAGGACGAGGGGAAGGGACCCTAGAGGTGAGGAATAAGTCCCTTTGAATTGAGGGGTTGCTTACACAGGAAATGGAGATTTTGTTCCTCTTTACTGGAATGTTCAGTGGAAAGTACAGGGAGAGCAACTGACTGGTTGAAATGGAATTCTGATACCACCTCAGGGAGGAATTTCCTATTAGTCTTGAGAACTTCCTTGCCCTATTGGTCATTATTTAGTTTGGATCTTTTCAGAGAGCTCACAGCTCACTCACCCTTGCAGATGTAATAACAACTAGTAATATTGCTTTGGTTGTAACATGCTTTAGGTCAGCAGTAGCCAAAGGTTCAAAGGGAGCTTCCATGAGGGAAGCAGTGCACACATTTAGGTCCCAGGGTGGGGTTAATAGTTTAGGTCTTTGAAGAATCTTTCAAAAATAGGTTCTGAGGCCAGATACTTATTCTTGCCAGCTGATGTGTAAGCTGAAACTGCTGCCAAATGCAACTTCAGGTTGGAAGGCCTCATGCCTAGGGAATGCAAGTGCACTGGGTAATCCAAAACTGTGGGCAGGTCTCCCTACATAAGGATTATCTTTCTCGGAGCACACCAGGATTAAATTTTCTTCCATTTTTTAGGCATATGTTTTCCTTGTTGACGGTTTTCTAGAAAAATTCAGCTCTCTCATTACCTTCTCTGATAAATTTAAGCTAGAGAATTCTAACACCTCAAGAACCATGCCCTCAGGCATAGGGTTTTGAGGTCTGGGAATGTCATCCTACTGGTGAAGCCACATCTAGAGTATGGAGTTCAGTTCTGGTGCCCACGCCTCAAAAAGGACATTAACCTGCTGGAAAATGTCCAGAGTAGGGCTACAAAAATGACAGCGGGTCAGCAGGGTGAGGCATATGAGGAGAGGTTAAGGGCACTGATCATGTATTCCCTGGAGGAAAGGAGAGAGATGACATGATTGGGACCTTTAAGTACTTGAAAGGGATAAATAAGGTGGATAAGGAGGGTCTCTTTAAGTTGAGTGGCAACCATAACACAAGGGTGCACAGTCTTAAGCTGGGTGGGGGGGGAGTTAGGAGGGAGGTCAGGAAGCAATTCTTCACAGAGAGGGTGGTGAACACTTGGAATGTGCTGCCAGAAGAAGTGGTCTAGTTGAAGACAGTGGGCAGCTTCAAGAGAGGTAAGGATAGGCATAGGGAGAAGGTAAGGATCACGAGAAGGGAGGATGGGAGGAATGAGGAAGGGGCAGGGACAGTAGCTCAAGCTGTGGACTCTGTAATATGAGCAGACTAGATAGACCAAATAGCCTTCTTCTGCTGGTTTCTTTGTATGTTCGTATGAGACAGGGTCAGCAAACTGTCTATCAGTGGCCAGTTGATTGCAGTCCTGCTGGATAAGCTCGGGAGCACAGAGTACCAAGCCTTTCTGGCCCAGTCAGAATCGTTGTTGCTGGCTCCCTTGTGAACTTTATGAGTACTCTCTGCATGAGTGGAAATAGAAGGAAGGCATACAGGAACCTCCCTGTCCATTTCAGGAGCAGGGTATCCTCTGGGACTGTTCCCATTGCTGATGGATCTGCACCAGAACTGTGGGAACTAATTGTTCATCCAGGAAGCAAATGGGTCTATTTTTGGTGTACCCTATCTTCTCAATACTAATGACAGCACCTGCTGTTTCAGGGCACACTGAAAAAGAAAAGGCCTTCACTTCCTACAAACCTTATGGCCTTTTCTTTTTCAGTATTGTTTCTATAAATGGTTTTGTACTTTTCTACTTTTTTTCATAATGCCTCTATCTTGTCACCAAACAGGAAGTTTCTCTCAGAAGAGACATCCATTGTCTTAGTCTGTGTGTCCTGGGATAGGATGGTAGCCCTAAGTCAGACAAACCTCCTTGGAGATACTGCATGGGTCAGGACCCTTGAAGCAGAGTCTTTGGTGTCCCCAACAATGCAAAATTGGTACTTGGTTGCATCCAGTGCTGATCTAGCTGTGTCAGCAATATCCTGTGCCATTTCACTGATTGCTTTCTTGCTTAGTTCCAGGATTGCATTCCATAACATCTTCTGATACTGGGCTGTGTATGCCATGTAAACTGCTTGCCTGATGAGCAAGGAAGCTGTTGCCATAGTATCCAGTATCTAGTTTCTTGGAATCCTTCTTTGGAGGCTGTGCAGGAAAAACACCTTAGCCTTCACATGTGCAGCAGTCTGCACCACTCCTTCATGATCATGGTGGATGTACAGGTACTATACTCAATCCCATGCCTGTCCATCTGATACTTCTTATCAATGCCAGCAGCCAGAGCTGATGTTGACATGATTTTGGCAGTGGCTTTTTGAAGGGATTTGTGGATGAGGAGTAGCAGCCTCTTTGTGGGAACCAGACGCAACATCTCCATAAACTCCGCCTCTTCTTCATCTTTCCCTGCTTCATGGGAGGGGATTTTTAGGGTGTTTACGATTTGTCTAACAAAGGAATAATGGGATGTATAATCCTCTGATGGCCTAGGAAGAGAGTCAAATTCTTGTTCAGGTGAACTGTCTGGTTCCAGGTGTTCACTTTCATTATCTTCTTAGTACATTTCTTCCCCCACCCCAGGCAGCTGGTGTGGAACTGGAGCTGGGGGTTGGGTTTCCCATGGCCTGGAAGGCCTGGAAAAATTGTCATGTCCTTGTTATGTCCTCTGCTGAGGGCAGTTCTCTTGTGTCCACTGTCTGCTCCCTTCCTCAGGAAGAGTAATACAGACATGATTTTCTTTTTGGGTTTCTTTGCAGATAATGTTCCCAATGCTCTGAGAGTCTTTTACTTTAGCCATCACTGGACTCCAGGTTCCACCTTTGGACACCCTAGGTTCTGAGCCATCTTTGCCATGCTTTTCTGATGGGTGTGCAGCTTTATATTTTGTATCTTCCCCTTTGACATGGACTGTTGCTGTTTCTAAGGGGAAGAGCCCTCATCTGATCCTTTACTGTGTTTTGGTGACATGGAGGCAGGCTGAGAAGTTACAAGTCCTCCCCTTTTGCCCCTTTACTTTTGTGTTCTAGCCTTTTAGAGTAACACTTTTTCCAGAGTTCACAGTTTATAAAATCTTGTTCTGGATCGTGGCACCACAGATACAGTTCGTGACAGTGTGCCCTAACAGGAGCTAGAAATGGTACAGTTTTTAAAGCCTATAGGTCCTGTTCGTTTCTTCTTTTGGGCTGTCAGTAATGCCAAACACTGATAGACCATGAATAGTCAAAATACATTTTAGCACAGCCCAAAGGGTATAAAACAAGCATTTGTCAATGCCGAATGTTTGTTTGCTGGCATTGGAATTGGTAGTGTAGGAGCTACAGAGTTGCATAATAGGAATGGTAGTGAAGTATTGAACTGAAGCCAACCCCACCACCACCCTGCAGAGACTGTCAGGCATTGGGGTGTGCCTTTGGGTCGTCAGGCATAACGGCCATGCCATTTCACCACACCCTACCCTGCAGACACCGACAAGTGTCACAGTGTGCCTTGGGGTCTTTGGCCCTTATGTGCACCCCATTCCATCAGGAAATACGATGAGATGGGTGCGGTATAGGAGAATGGGGTAAACTTTGGGGCCGAAGAGTCCAAGGCACACCTCGATGCCGCTCACTGGCTGCAGGGTGTGGAATGGTATGAGCATTACAGTTGAGAATCCCAAGTCACACCCCTGATGCCTGTCATTCTCTACAGGGTGGGGTGTTATGGTCGGAAACCCTAACGCCTCAGGCATTCGTTGGTATTTTCACTCCAAATTTTCAACATGTTTTTTTTTGTGATCCCCACCTCATGAACAGTGGCAATATCAGTTTGTTAGCCGAAAGCTGCTTTTGCACAGCGACTACGGCATTTAGCAATTACACAGGTACAAAAACACATTCCGAACAGGATGTGAAAAATGTCAGCTGTACTGTTCACGGGGAGGTGTAAAAAATGGCAATGTTGAAAATCTGCAGTGAAAATATTAAAAAACTGGTGAAGTCATGAGCGCAAGCATAGCAATTGTACAACGCACACCCGTAATGTAATTAGTTTGGGGATTTTTTACAGCAGATTGTCAACACAGGCATTTTGGGACCTCCGATCATGAACAGTGTCACTGTGATTTTCTTTATCTGTCCCGAACAATGATTTCCCACAGCGACCACGCATTTCTGCGCTGAAAGTGTGAAAACACATTTTGGCCATGTTGTGAAAAATGACAGCTGTACTGTTCATAAGGAAGTGTGGAAAAATGCCACTGGTGAAAATCTGGACTGAAAATATCACAAATTTATGAACTTGCGAGGGTGCATGGAAACTGTGCAATGCTCACTCGTAACACAGTAATTTTATGGACTTTTGTCATCAAATTTTCAACATAGCCATTTTAAGACCGCTGCTCATGAACAGTGTCACTGTGATTTTCTTAATCTGTTCCAAACATTGCTTTTGCACACCGACTGCACCATTGTGCGCTACATGTACGGAAACACATTTTGAGCGAGATGTGAAAAATGGCAGCTGTATTGTTCATAAGAAAGTGTAATAAAATAGCAATGTTGAAAATTTGGTGCGCAAATATAAAAAATTTGCAAACTTGCGAGCGTGCGTAGAACTGCGCAACGTGCGCTCCTAAAGCAGTCATTTTGGGGAATTTTTTCACCAAATTTTCAACATAGCCATTTTAAGACCTCTGCTCATGAACAGTGTCACTGTGATTTTCTTAATCTGTCCCATACATTGACTGCGCACACCAACTGCGCCATTGTGTGCTACATGCAGGGAATCACATTTTGGACGACATGTGAAAAATGACAGCTATACTGCTCATAAGGAGGTGTGGTAAAATGGCAATGTTGAAATCTGGAGTGCAAATATTAAAAATTTGCGAACTTACGGCGTCGTGGAAGTGCGCAATCTGCCGTCGAAATAACAGTCATTTTTAGAATTTTTTCACCAAATTTGCAAAATAGGCTTTTTGAGAGCCCACCTTATGAACACTGGCACTGTCGCTTTGCTAATCATCCTAAAGGCTATCGCCAGAAAGACTATAAATCACCTCGCCCAATTAATGCCATGACTGTGAGAGAATTCATGAGAAGGGTCCAAAAACCACATGTTGAAAATGTGGTGCAAAAATTCAACAAATGTCCGAGATATGCATTAAAGTTGGAAAACCCTATTTATTGCATTATACAGCTTACCGGCATTTCCTCAGTTCGCAGTCAGCTTTGAAAGAGTGCAGGCGTGGTCCTGTCGTCCACCAAGAAGCGTCGCACAAGCTCCGGAGGTAAGTATGGGGTGAGATGGGGTGTGGGAGGTAGGGTGTGCAGAGGGTGGCGTGGGTGGGCAGGCGCCGCCGAGGAACCTTATTTCTTTACAGTTTTTTTTTTTTATTGAGCAGCGGGACGTTTGCCATGCTGGGGTGGGCTCCCTGCGTGGCAGCTGGAAGACTGTTTGGGGGGGCTGACAGGGGATTGGGCACCCCCGTCGGCCATAACCATTTCTGCGCGTGGCACCTGGAAAGCTGAGGACGCGGGACGTTTGCCATGCTGGGGTGGGATCCCAGTGTGGCAGCTGGAAGGCTGTTTGGGGTGGACTGGAGCCAATGGGGACTGGGCACCCCTGTTGGCCATACAGTGTGTGCGTGGGAGGGAGAGCACATGAGCACACATTATGCGTATGTGTGTGTAGGGGGAGGTCTGCTCACTGAAGCAGAGCTCTCCCTTTCAACTGTACGGCACTGCATTTTCAACTGCTGTCATAGACAGCTGCAGCATTGATTGGAGAACTGCGACCGTGCCTGCAAACACACTGACTGAATTGGAAGACAGTGACACACCTCTGAAAACTCGGATGATGGCACTATGTTTCTTGCACATGCGTACAAGCAAACATAAAAAGGCTCCAAGAAAAAATGTGTCTGTCTGGTTCCCAGAAAAACTAGAACCAATGTAATTTTTACCTCAAAAAAATAATAGTTTTTAATAATAAGTATGAGGTTTATATGTCAATTTCAAAAAAGTTGTCAGAGTGGTTGTCTCGGTTCCCTCTGGTGGGAACTGTGACTCAAACAATAAAAACCTCTAGACAAACAAGAAGAAATAACAGTTATAGTAATAAAATTATATACCACACCAGTGGTAAATAAATTGGGTAACGACATGCGCATCAGTGTAGGTTTCGAATAATCATAGAAAGTTATTTTTACCAAAGAGTGGTGGACCCATGGAACGGACTGCCTCGGGGTGGAGGAAGACAGTCAAGCAGTTTAAACAGCATGGAACAGACATGTCAGTAAGTTAACAAGCAATTCCAAGTTGAGGGGGGGGGGTAGGAAAAAACATGGGCAGACTAAATGGACCTCGTAATCCCTATCTGCCGGCACATTCTATGTATTCTACGTAAATAAATCATGTTATCTGGAGATAAATATTTATTTTCACTTGGAACACTTATATAATGTATGGTAGAACGTTGTTATCTACCAAAATCTATCTTTTCCCATGGTTGCTATGCTACTGATGTGACGTCACTTTGTTGGTATCCCATCGATGGTATGTCACATCGATGGTGTAACAACAGGGATCGATCTGCACATGCATGGTAGAGGAAGCGACTGGCTTCTCGACACAGCTGCAGCAGTGAGAACTTGACCCGCCGTGGCATAAATTACTTTCAGTTAAGATACCTGCTTCTTTTTTTCAGTCTTTATGGCATCCATACACTTACACTATGAAAGATAAAGTATGGGTCCTGATCGGCAACTGACTTTTTAACTGTCTCGAGGTTGCCATGGTAACATAAACCTCTTGAGCTTTGCTCTCTAGGTTTTACATGATCACCATGGCAACCTCTCGACAGTTAACAAGTGGGTTACCGATAGTGACCCATACATTAGCCTGTATATGTAACCCCCCCCATTACCCGGGGTTACAAGGATCCCAGTAAGACCTAGTGGTGGGCAGGGAAGGCAGCTTGTGAAACTCCAGTTAAATGGATTTCACACTGTCTCACTCTGTTCTCAGCCTCAGCTGAGACTGAAGGATGACATCATTTAGAACTGTTGCAGCTGCATAAGCTACACTGGAATGTTGCAGTTGGAGGTTAGAGTAGAATGTTGGTGAATTTGAAGTCAGTCTGTTGCAGTCTGTAGTAGAGGAAGGAGGTGCTCTGCAGGCCCTCAGAGTCCTAAGCTCTTTCAAAGAGCTATTTTTTTGTAGAGGTGTGTGTTCTCACCTGAAGAGGAACACAAGAAGAGCCAAGTGAAGTGGTAGAGATCGCTTTCAGTGGTTCAGGGCCCCATCCCTGTGGGGATGGGGGGAAGGAATCAGCCTGCTTCCAGGGGCAAATCCCCTAGTCCGGTTAGGGAAAAAGAAGCTGCCCGAGTTAAGTTCGTGCTAAGGCACCAGAAGTTCTGGACAAGATTTCATTGAAGAGAAAACGCCTCTGGGGTACCTGCAACCAAGGGGTGAGTTCGCTCTGCTAAAGGGCCAATGTGTTTTCACCTGAAACAAGATGAAACTAAAGTGACTGTTACTGTGGGGTCAGGAAAAGACAGCCAGGTACAGTTTGGAAAATGTGGGGATTGGACTGCTTAACTCTGTGGGGGGTCTAGAGTAATGGACACAGCCACTAATTAAGTATGTTCAAGTTCAGCACAAATGAGATGTAAAGACAGTAGATTGAGTGTGAATACATTTAAAGAGAATCTACACAGCAAAGTGTTTTCAAGGATGAGGTGTTACAGTCCAGAGAAATGGCTGGGTATAAATTATGGGAGCGAGAGGTGGGAGACCCCCCATGAATAGTAACCAAATTCATCTCTACGGGTTTGCTTTGGGACACCTATTGCCTTCTTTCAGGTACTTGGCCAGTGCCTGAAGAACGTACCCAGACATGGGATTGATGAGGAAGATTCCCTGATGGAGCCAGAAGTGCTCATAGGTGGTTTAGGGAGCCACCAGTAAATGTTTCCATGCTATATGGAAAGTGTCCACAGGGCTGGCATGATAGTCGAGCCATGGAAGGAAGGTAGTCCAAGTGGCTGGCAAGGGAGCAGAGCCAGGGAAACCCAGAGCAGAGTACAAGTTCAGGCTGTGTGCCCAGTGTGTTTCAAAGCCTGAGGGCTAACGTGAATGAGGATGTGTTCTGATCTCCATAAATCTGCATTACCAGGAGTGTAGCCCCGTGGGGGTCCATCTATGCTTTGTTATTCTGTTCGATGTATATAAAAGCCACACTTTAGAATCCCACTTCTGGTATTGGACATTACAGTTATTGCTTCCTTTGCCCCGGAGTTACTTGAGTGCCCCTGTTGCAGAGTAGCCAAACCTAGCCAATGTGCCGAGTGACATATTTCTCCCCGAACCCAGCCCACCAGGTAGTGCTGTCAAGATGGAAATGGCATACCTGGGTGGGGGTTACATATATAATGTATGGGGAGCGTTTAATATGCATTGCCTACGATCCTTATTTTATCTTGTAATCTCATCATTCTGACATCAAAGCTGTAAACCATGCACCAGCCCACTGGCACAGCAGTAGAGTTACCGCTTGCGATGCCAGGGACCTGGGTTCTGGAGTGAACTCGGGCTCCTGGAGGGCCCGGTTGGGAGGAGAAGGATCGAGTGCCCACAGGTTGCTCTCCTTCTCTTTCTCCGAGGAGGGTGGGTTGCCTGTCCTGCTGCTCTGCCACCACCTGGGTGACCATGGGTGGAGGTACAGTGGGACAGCATGAAGTGGGTGGGAGGACATCAGCTGGGAGCTGGAGCAACAGCCATTGTAATGTGCTCTGCCCCTTGGCTCCCTTAGCATGCTGGCATCCTATGAGGCGGTACCAGAAAAAGAAAGAAAAACCCCGCACCAGATGCCTGGAGACAGGACCCAGCTGCTTGAGAGAAATCCATAACCAGGCCCCATGAAGGGACTGGGCAGAACACCCGACACACAATCATGGACTGGGGGGGACTACAGGGGTTCCTCTCCTCCCCACCTGGGGGGGTAAACCAAGGCTGGATGGGGGCACTTCTACTAGAGATCAGGCGAAGATGTCTGAGGAGTACCTATGGGAGTGCACACAACCTAGGGCTTCCAGAGGGTAGGGGTCTAGTGCAGTGAGTAAGGGCATAAGGGTTCCTCTGCTTGTTGCATTAAATGAGGAAGCAATATGGTGGCCGCGCTGGGCCTGCTGTCACGCTAGTTTTATGGTTGCTGCACTAATGGAGTAATTTTCTGAGTCCTTGTTCATTTTTATTATTTTGTTTTCACTGTTATTTCTACCGTTATTTGTTTTAGTCGTTATGTTTTTAATTCGATAGCTTTAACCGTTATAACAGCTACTTCTGTTGTTATAATTACAGCCCGTTCTAATTTGTTTAGTCATTCGTTATCCAACCGCTGCACCTGTATGCTGTATACTATCGTTGGTTAATTACTTATGCCGTACCTATTGTCGGTATCTGGGGCATTTCGCTTACGCTGGGAGTTCAGACTTCGAGCAGTTCTGTGACTGTTTGCCGGGGTTTGAGGTGGTCGGTGGCTTTTCCCCTGGAGCTGGTTCTATTGTGGATTTGGATTCTTGGGACTCCTGGGTCAGTCGGTGGTTTCCCCTGGTGCTGTCTGAACTGTTGTTCGAAGCCCTGCCCGTGGAGAATCTGCTGGAGTTGTGACTTCGTTTGTGGAATTGTCTTTCCGCCAAACTATTAGTCGGAAACAGTGGACTGCAGATCGGTTTAGCTGGCTACGGTGGTGGGTGCCTGGTTTTTGGGACTTCCTGTGGGGATAAGAGGCTACCAGCCGGAAGGCTGGTGGAAAATTTTCCTCCTGTGCTCTCTTTGGCCTCCTAGTTTTTACTGGGTGGCTTTGGTGGGCTGAGTGGGGTGTCTCTTTCTCCAGGGCCCTGACATTGGTTGGCTGGCTGCCGTCAGAGCTGCTGCTTGAAGTTATGCTTGAGGAGAACTTACTGGAGCTGTGAACTCGGTTGTGGAATCGATCTTTTAACTGAATTGCCAGACAAAAACAGCAGACTGCACACTGGTCTGGCTGGCCTCAGTGGTAGGTGCCTGGGACTCTCCTTGGGGGATAGAGGCTGCCAGTTGGAGGGCTGGTGGAAAATGTCCTCTTGTGCTTCCTGTGGCCTCCTAGATTTATTGGGTGGCTCAAGTGGGCTGAGTGGGGTGTCTCCTTTTTCCAGTGCCCTTCCATGTGCTGGACAGGGGCCAGTAATATTTGCATCCAGCTTGTTTTCTTTTAGACTGGCAGACGATTTGATCTTCAAAGGTTGCTGCTCCTCCATTTTGCTCCAGACTAAACCTTTATCAGGTACTGTAACCATATATTTTTCTATTCTGGAGGCAGTGAGAGAGCCTCGGTGGAAATAAAGACTTATTGGAACTTTAAATTTAGTATTTGTGGCAGTGAGAGTGCCACGTTTCTTCCGGACTTTTATTTTGATGAGGGTTACATAAGAGCTACCCTATGTTTCACCAACTTTTAAAGGACCTTTTCTGAGGCAATCTATATAAAAAGATATTGGACAGTAACTATATTGGACAAAATAATAATTTATTTAACTTAGTGTTGCAGCTGTTTTAAATTGTTTTGAGTGTTATTATTTTGGTTTATTGTTATTATTTTGTCCCTACATG